>JAYESD010000005.1:16741120-18156842 GCA_036927565.1 Tuctoria greenei
CTTGATGGGCTTGGCCTTGTCCATATTGAACGTCTTAAGGATGTCCTGCGTGTACTTGGTTTGGCTTATGAACGTGCCCTCTCTTAATTACTTCACTTGGAATCCCAAGAAGAAGTTTAGTTCACCAATCATCGACATCTCGAACCTATATATCATAATCTTGCTAAACTCTTCACAAAATGACTTATTAGTAGAACCAAAGATAATATCATCAACATGGATTTGACATACAAATAGATGATCATCAAAGTATCTTGTGAACACAGTATAATTAGCTTTTCCAATTTTAAAACAATTTTGAGTCAAAAAATCTCTAAGGCACTCATACCAAGCTCGACGAGCTTGTTTGAGGCCATGGAGACCCTTACGTAGTTTATAAACATGGTTGGGGTACTCTTGATCTTCGAATCCCAGTGGCTGCTCCACGTACACTTCCTCCTTAATTGGACCATTTAGGAAGGCACTTTTGACGTCCATTTTATACAACTTGAAATTATGGTGAGTAGCATATGACAATAAAATATGAATGGTCTCAAGTCTAGCTACGGGAGCAAAAGTTTCGTCGAAGTACAAACCTTCAACTTGTGAGTAACCTTTAGCCACAAGTCTCGCTTTATTTCTCGTTACCACTCCATGTTCATCTTGTTTGTTCCGAAAGACCCATTTGGTTCCAACAATGTTCGCCTTTGGTCTTTCCACTAGTTCCCACACTTCATTTCTCTTGAAGTTGTTCAACTCCTCTTGCATTGCAATCACCCAATCTGGATCCTTTAAGGCTTCTTCTACCTTGTATGGTTCCAGAAAAGATACAAAAGAGTAATATTCACAAAAATTGGCTATGCGAGATCTAGTAGTTACTCCCTTCGCAATATCTCCAATGATGTTGTTGACGGGATGATCTCTTTGTACACTCTATTGTACTCTTGGGTGAGGGACTTGTGAAGTTGCTTGCTCTTCATTGTCTTCATGTTCATTGTATCCCCCTAAATTGCTTCCGTGGTTATAAGGATCTTCTTGATCTTCCTGATTTTGATCTTGTGCATGAGCTCCCCCTTGATCATTGCTTCCTTGTTGAGGTTATACTTGTGCACTTGAGTCTTGTGGTTGCTATTGAGGTAGAATATCACCAAGTGCCATTTTCCTCAACGCTTCACATCGGGCTTCTTCTTGATCTAGCACACACTTATCAAATTGCTCCACTTGGGAGCCGTTATTTTCATCGAACACTACGACACATGCTACTTCAACAAGGCCAGAGACTTTGTTGAAGACATGGTTGGCATAGGCGTTCGAATCATAACCGAGCAAAAACCCTTCATCAGATTTCAAAGCGAACTTCGAAGTTCTCGGTTTCTTGTTCAGAATAAAACATTTACAGCCAAATACTTTAAAATATGAAACATTTGGTTTGTTACCGGTGAGAAGCTCATATGGTGTTTTCTTCAAGAGTCAGTGAAGATACATCTGATTTGTGGCGTGACAAGCGGTGTTCACTCCTTCAGCCCAAAACCGGTTCGATGTCTTGTATTCATCCAACATTGTCCTTGCCATCTTAATTAGTGTTCTGTTTTTCCTTTCGGCCACCCCGTTTTGTTGAGGGGGGTAGGGTGCCGAAAATTCGTGATTTATTCCTTCTTCATATAGGTACTCCACAACTTGTGTATTCTTGAATTCTTTCCCGTTGTCACTTCTAATGTTCTTCACAGTTGAGGAGAATTCGTTCTGAGCTCTTTTCAGGAATTTCTTGAGGATTCCCTGAGTTTTTGATCTATCATACAAGAAATTACCCAGGTGAATCTTGAAAAATCATCAACAATAACTAAACCATATTTGTTACCGCCGATGCTTATATAAGCAATTGGACCAAAAAGGTCCATGTGAAGAAGTTCTAGCGGTCTTGTGGTAGTCATCACGTTCTTGGCGGGGTGCGGTGCTCCAACTTGTTTTCTCAAAGACAACATCCTTTAAACCTCGGATGTGACCACCTTCTAGAAGTTTCTGCAGATTTCTCATCCCTTCATGGGCTAGCCGTCTATGCCACAACCATCCAATGTTGGTTTTAGTAACCAAGCAAGTGTTGAGTTCAGCTTTATCTTTGTTGAAGTTAAGATAAAGTTTTCCCTTCAGCACTCCCTTGAATGCAATCGAGCTATCGCTTCTTCTAAAAATGGTCACACTCTCATTAGTAAATAAACAATTATAACCTTTGTCGCATAGTTGAGATATTTACAGAAGGTTATAATCTAAAGAATCTACATGTAAAACATTTGAGAGAGTATGTTGAGAAGATATTTCAATTTTACCGCTACCAAGGACCTTTCCTTGGTTGTTGTCTCCAAAATATATCCCTTCACTTGGCTCTACGTGGCACTCATACTCCACGAACATGTTCCTCTCTCTGGTCATGTGATTTGTGCATCCGCTATCTAGCAGTCATTTTGATCCACCGGAGGAGTAGGCCTGCAAAATAGAATTATTCCTTGGTTTTAGATACCCAAGCTTGTTTGGGTCCTCTCAGGTTAGTCAAAAGAATCTTCAGCACCCACACACAAGTTTTCAAATTATTGTGGCATGGCCCTGCATATTTAGCAAATACATTTCCAAATTTGTCTTTCATAAGTACATAGAAAGCATCAAAAGTAAGAAATAGTATTTGCAAGTCAGATTCATGCGAGTTTTGCTTAACAAAAGTAATTTTCTTCTTAGCATGAACATTTGTGGGAATGTGTTTGTTCTTGTTAAACCCAAGACCATCTTTGACGTTAGGAGGTCTAGTGACCATATATGCACTACGTGCATATTTGATCTTCTCCTTGTCAAAGATGCTATTTTTTGAAGGATGCTTAACATGAGAAATTGAGGAATAAGGTTTAACAAAATTTTTCTTAGTGGAACATGTGCAATTTGCAATAGTTGTCGGACTTACACTTTTGGAAGGTGTGCTTTTGGAGGAGGAGTCACTTTGCTTGAGCGACTCAACTTGCACTTTAAGAATCTTGTTAACTTTTGACAATTTAGCAAGTTCATCCTTGATTGCAACGTGTGAGTCTTCTAGCTTTGAGTAAGTTTCCTTACTCAAGGCTAGCTCATGCTCAAGTGCCTTGCTCTTCTCTCTTTCGAGCTCAAGGAGTTTCTCAACCTCTTGATACCTCTTCCTTTCACGGATGAGCATATCTTCTTGTCGGTTGACAAGCTACTCGTTCTAAAAGATTTCATCCAACTTTATTTTCATTTTCTTCAATGCAGTTTTACTTAATCCCCTAAACATCTCCTCATTTTCACTAGAGATGTCAAAATCATCAATAGAGAAATTTAGTGAGGGAGGAGTAAGTCGAACCTTTTTCTTGCCTTCTTTAGTCATAAGGCAAGTGTGATTGTGTGTTTCCCGTCCTCCCATGTTCAGGAAGTGTAGACCTCTTGGTGGGTTTCTTGATGACAATGGTGACCATCTCCTCTTCTTCATCGGAGGAGGACTCGTTGTTTGAATCCCACTCCTTGCCAGTATGTGCTTGATGAGCTTGCCGCCTTTTTCTGAAGATCATTTTTTTTCTTGAGGCTTTGTTTCCTTCTTCCTCTTATTCTCTTCATAGGTGCAGTCAACCATGAAGTGACCGTCTCGCCACAGTTATAGCAAGTGTGTCATGCCTTGGATTTTCCTTTCTCTTTGCTCTTCCATACATTTGAGTTGCTGCCATGTCTTCTTTTCATCATGCGCTTGAATTTCTTAATAAAGAGTACTGTCGAAGTGTGTAGATGACACTTCCCCCTGTACTACTAGATCGCAGTCCGCAGAAGTTCGTAATTGGTCGGGGTGCATGTGAGATGTGACATAGGGAATTTTACGTGGTTCGGGCCGCCTGAGCGTAATACCCTACTCTACGGGTGGTTGTTGTATGTATGAGTGTGTGTTTGCCTGGGGTCCAGAGAGCGTGTCCTTTGTACCGTGCGGTGCAGCCCTTTTATCATCCAAGGACTGGCCGTTACATTGTCAGCCTAGCCCGATATGTGGCCCCGGTGGTTGTAATTACCTAATACACGATCTATATGCATTAAGCATGATTAATAGTGTGATAACGCGCCTTAATCGCGGCGTTACCAGTACTAAAGGTCCTCTGATGGTGAGTCATTAACATGGCATTAAGGACACGTAATCAGGTCTTGTGACGGTTGCTTTAACTACCCGTTGAATGGTAGCGCCGTTGGAGATCCGCCTATCTTCCCGTTGCTGGCTTAGGTTCGGAGGCTCGACACGTGGCAGCTTTGGAGCTTCCCTCTGTGGGGAGGCAGGTCCGGAGCTGCTATACACATGGCAGCACCGGAGCTTCCTGAAAGTGCATCTAGGCATCCCTTGTGGGTTATGGTTGATTAATGACAAACAAATGAGATCCTAACAAAATTGTTGAGATGAGCGCAGATTTTAAGGAGATTAGAAGGAAATCTCAAAAAGAAAGGAGAATGAGGATCTAAAAGAAAAGGAGCTCACGACATGAAAAGAATACTTATTTTTTTAGAAGTGTGTGGGAGAAACACACCCCAAGAGCTCAAGTGAAAGAGATTACACTCACTGCACAGAAATCAACATGTTCGGACTAGTCCGATATACACCGAACTAGTCCGATGATCCTCTGACTAAAATCGGACAAGTCACCCAAGTCCGGACTTGTCCTTTGCCCTATGGTTTTTCACTACACTGGACAAGTCAGATATCCACCGGACTAGTTTGAAAACTCTCTAACTAAAATCGGTCAAGTACCTCCAACACTTAGGAAACACGATCATTTGAGATGGCTATATTTATTTGCAACGACCGACCGTCGCAAATAACTTAAATTGCGATGGTCGCCCATGAGCCGTCGCAAATAAAATGGCCATCGCAAATAAACACTTATTTGCGATGGCCGCCATCGGCGCTGTCGCAAATAAGCTTTATTTGCGACGGCCAACCCTAGTGCCGTCGCAAATTAACTTACCAACGCAATTAAGTGACTTATTTGCGATGGCTCCGGGACGTATCGTCGCAAATAAGATTAATTGCGACGGCCTTAACCTATGGCCGTTGCAATTAAATTAGCTGTCGCAAATAAGGGCTAATATCTGCCCCATCGGGCCCGATAGCTCATTCCACATTGCCTTGCCCCCAACCACCCGTGCCCGCCGCCGCGACCCCGTCGCGCCAGCTGCCGCCCCGCCGCCGACCCCGCTGCGCCCCGCCGCCAACCCCACTTCGCCAGCCGCCGCATCGGCCCCGCCGTGCCTGCCGACGCCGCCGGCCACCCCGGACGCGCCGTCCGTCGCCACCGACCTCCTCCGGCGCCGCCGGGCTCCTCCGATACCTCCCCACCGGACTCCTCCGACGCCCGACGTACGTATGATGATTTTCTTTCTTCTTCGTTGCTAGTTCATTGCTTGCCGTAGAGATTACCAAGGTATTTTCTGAATATGATGGATGGATATGAAGTCATGTATAGCTGCATAGACAAATGAATATGGATGGATGGATTTTCTAAATATTTTTTGAATATTTCCCCAGGTAGTTCATTGCTTGCCGTTGATGATGCATGTATAGCTGCCAAGATGAGCTCGATAAATTGAATCCAAATATCCTAAGAAACAGCAACATGCAAGAAATACAAAGTTAATTTGATAAAAGAAATTGAATCCACCAACCAGTGTTTTAAAACCTCGCCTGGACGCCTAGGCGCCCGCCAGCCGCCTCGACGCCTAGGCGTGTGCTAGGCGAGGGTGACAGAGGTGCAACCTCCGTTGCAAGGGAGGGAGAAAGAGCGCAGAGGGGAGGAAGCAGGGGGAGGTGGGTCGCCGGAGCAAGTGAGCGGAGCCATTGAGCGGAGCCGGCGCTGGTGCCGGTGCAGGTAGCGGAACACTACGGGAGCGGCGGCGGGGACTTGCAAAATAGGAGCGGCAGCGGGGACTCGCGTGTAGTGATGGCTAGCAGGTACTGCGGTTGGTAGGGAAGGCATGGGTACAATAAAGGCCCAGGCCAATAAGGCTTCAACCTAGGGTTTTGATCTCAGTAACAAATCCAGCCATCAGATTATAATCAAACCGATCCTAGCCGTCCCAGCCTCTAGACTCCAACGCTCCATCTTCTTCCAACGCCCCCGTCTTCCATCTTCCTCCAGCGCTCTCGTCTTCCCCATCTTCCTCAAGCGCTCTTCTATGCTTATCTCACCCTCCCTCACCTCTGATCTGAGCTCGCCCGACGTGGCTGTCGCCCTGGGCGTTCGCTTGGGCGCGACATCTAGCCGCCATGGCGACGCCTATCCATCCCAGTCGGGCGCCATGCTTGCTTCAGGCGAGGCGAGGACTCATGGCGTCCGCGAAGGACCGACTGGACGCCTAGGCGGCGTTTAGGCATCGCCTAGGTGACGCCTCAAAAACACTGCCACCAACAGAGAAAAAAATCAAATATGAGAAACATACAAATCCAATCAGAGAAATAGACATGGACACCAGAATATTCCCAATTGAGTGTTTGACATAGTCACTATAGAAACCAAGGAAGCCAAACTGAAAAGAATGACATAACAATGGAGGTTTTAGTAATTTAATAGACATACCATAGAGCTGTACATTTACTTGCCATGTACATCTCTGCATAATGCATGGAACAACAGAACATTAAGCATGGATTGCTACTCCTAAGAACACATTAAGACCCATTAGGAATGTAATAAAAAACCTACTGCTGCCTCCATTACGAATCTGCTACTGAAGTAGTTGTTAATTGTTAGTTGTTAATTGTTCTTATGAGTAGTTGTTAATTGTTCTTGATGGTTAATTATTATGCGAATTATCACTTGTTAATTGTTCTTATGGTTAGTTGTTAATTTTTCTTATGATTAGTTGTTAGTTGTTCTTGATGATTAATTGTTATGCGAATTATTAGTTAGTTGCAATGTTTTCAAAATTTGTAACTCTTAATATATTTTATGTTTTTGAGTGACTACTTAATATGTAAGTAAAGGGGTTTTGGGCCCACTCGGACCAATCCGGAAGGGCACGACACGCAATAAGTGTGATCGTGCCGTGTAGACCATTATAGTGGTACCGTATGCGTCAAGTTGACACGGAAGCGAACGGGTTGGTAAGCACGTCTTGCGTGGACGGTGGAAATGGATCTGGAATTGTCATCTAATACCAACTTTCCTCTCACTCTTTCTCTAGTTATTTCCTCTCTCTTAAATGACCTCAAAATGAAAATGAGCAACGTAACCTATAGCAATGTATTACCCGTTTCGGATCGGCATGTCTCACATGCCATTGGCATGTGAGACGTGCAGGTTCAGAATTGTCCCTTTTTGGATAGCCTGGGAGTGACCGAGGGGGCGTGGCTTGTGACGAGACGCGAGTCTGGATTTGGACGAGATTTCAATGGCGTAACCCTGTTGTTCTCTGGTGCACCATTTTTGGGCGTGCAGTGGAGAACAGCGGGGTTATGCTGCCGAAATTTTGTTCGAAACCCGATCATGCGTCTCGTCATAAGCACGCTCTGCTCGGTCACTCTTGGATGGGTTTAGGATCTATCTTTCTAGGTTGTAGGTCCGTGACATAACATAACAATGAAACTAATAATAATTCGCGTTAAACTGCAGAGCCAAACATGGGTGAAGACCGCAGTTGGATGTATACTGGCTGGAAGAGCAGAACTGGTGGTCACTCGGAAGAGTGGTTTATCAAGATAGATCAATTTTTGGATCGAGCATTTTCGTTGTCAACAGAAGATATGGTGCAGTTCCCATGTACAAAATGCCGGAACACCAAGTTTTTGAGAAGATTGGAGCTTTTATTTCACTTATGTCGAAACGATTTCACTCCATATTATGAAGTGTGGACCTTTCATGGCAAGACTAATTCTCGAGTCATAGCCGAAGTGGATGAGGATGATGATATAACAGAGGTTGATAGGATGGATGAGATGCTAGAAGCTCTGGAAGCGGAGGATCCTCTTACAAATGAGGTAGAGAAGTTCTTTGAGGAGCTGAAAAAATCACAAGAGCCGTTGCATGAACACACGGTTGTGATCGTACTTGCTTTCTTGACCAGATTTATGGCAATTAAGTCCAAGTACATTTTTTCCATCAACTGCTACAATGATCTCATGAAATTGATCTGCGATATCCTTCCACAACCTCACAATGCGCCACCAGATGTGTATCATTCAAAGATCAAGATATCTGGTCTCGGTATGAAGTATGAGAAAATCGATGTGTGCCCAGACAACTGCATGCTATTCTGGAAAGAGCACGCCAATGAGAAGATGTGCTTGAAATGTGGCAAATCGAGGTATGTCGAAGTTGTTAATAATGATGGCGATAACGGGATGACAGATGTCGCACATAAGCAGCTTTGTTACTTGCCTGTGACACCTCGGTTGAAGCGGTTGTTTCTTTCAAAAAGAACCGCAAGACACATGAGATGACACAAAGAGGGTAAACATGAGAACAAAGAATTCTCGACGCATCCGTCCGACGTGATGCATGGAAGGCGCTAGACCGTTTTGATCCAGACTTTTCTCGTGATGCGAGGAATGTTCGCATCGGATTAGCGACAGACGGATTCTCACCGTTCAGTACGAACGCCATGCCATACTCATATTGGCTCATCTTTGTCATTCTGTACAACCTGCCACCTGCTTTTTGTACGAAGAATGAGTTCATGTTTCTCAGCCTCATTGTACCTGGACCTAATCATCCCGGGTCAGATCTCAACGTGATGTTAAAACCGCTGATCGAAGAATTGAAAGTCTTGTGGACAGGAGTCGAAGCATACAACAGTTACAAGAAGAAGAAATTCAACCTTTGAGCTGCTTATTTGTGGTCCGTCCATGATTTGCCGGCATACGGCATGTTTTCCGGATGGAGCACTTACGGTCGTCTGACGTGTACGATATGTGCTTCAGACACAGATTGCTTTCGACTAACTCATGGAGGAAAAATATCTTACTTCGATTGTCACAGACGTTGGCTGCTCTCAAATCACATATTTAGGCAGCAGAGGCATGTCTTTCAAAAGAACACTATTGTCACTAAAGGACCACCGAAGCGTCTCAACAGGTCAGAAATTTTTGATATGTTGGACAAACTGGTGCCGGATGAAGGTCGTCCTGGATATTTCGTAGGTTATGGAGAGGAACACAATTGGACTCACATATGTGGACTTTGGGAGCTACCATATGTGAAGTCGTTGATTCTAATGCACAACATTGATGTCATGCATCAGGAGAGTAACATGAGTGAAAGTATCATAAGCACTTGCATGGATATGACTGGCAAAATGAAAGACAATTATAAAGCTAGACTAGATTTGGCAGACATTTGTCACCGTCCAACTCTTGAAATCTCTGAAAGTGGTGGAAATCCACGTGCTTCTTTTTGTCTTCGATCGAAAGAAAAGAAAGAAGTTATGAAATGGATGAAAACTTTGAAATTCCCAGATGGTTACGCAACTAGCCTGAAATGAGTCGTAAATGTTAACACAGGAAACCTCACTGGATTGAAGAGTCATGATTATCACATTATAATGGAAAGACTCTTACCTATTATGTTTCGAGGCTATCTAGATGATGCGGTGTGGAAGGTTTTAGCTGAGCTCAGCTATTTCTATAGACAGCTTTGTGCTAAAGAAATCAAGATCGGGATGATGGATAAGTTAGAGAAGGAGATACCCATACTTTTATGTAAGATGAATAAATTTTTTCCACCGGGTTTCTTCAATCCAATGCAACATCTACTTATCCATCTTCCATTCAAAGCTAAAGTTGGCGGTCCTGTGCAATATAGGTGGATGTATCACATTGTAAGAGTGTTATGATATCTGAAACCAATGGCTGGCAATAGGGCAAGGGTGGAAGGGTGCATCGTTGAAGCATATTCTCTTAAGGAAGTAGGATACTTTTCAAGTGTCTACTTTGCAGAAGAAAACAATATCAATACTTCGGCGATGCGGTACAATGTGGATGAAACACCCCCTGTAAGCGACCTTTCAATTTTTCAAACGAGAGGCACCACCGTTGGTAGCTACACGACCTACATGCTATCCGAACATGAAAGGACTGTTGCTTTACTCTACATGTACACAAATATAGAAGGCATGCAGGAATACTTCGAGTAAGTGTTTGTCCTACATTTATGATAATCGACATATTTTGCTACACATGTATTCTAAAAGATGTTTTTCATGTTCAGCGAGTTCCACAGACAATGTTGGCCACATAAGCATCAACCTACGGCCAAACAAGTAGAAGGGATGCGAAAATAAGGAATAAATGGGGGGCAGAGTTTCCTATCCTGGTTTCGAGATTATGTAATATTCTCTCATCTTCTATGTATTATAAGTTACTATTATTAAAGAATTATTATTTAACTTACGATCATTTATGACAGTGTTGGACTCACAATGTCCATGAAGATTTGCGGCAACTATCTTATGGATTGGTGAATGTTATAAGCTATGGTCGATATGACGTAAATGGCTTTCGATTCCGTACAACTCATTTTGAAGCTCTTCGTCCTCTCGTGGCAACATCAAATTCCGGTGTTGTGACGAGAGCAATGGACACTCAAGGAAATTTAACCGATTATTATGGGATCATTAACAAAATCCTTGAACTTACTTTTACCGGAAATAAGACCCTTTGAGTTGTCTTCTTTGACTGTGACTGGTTTGATCCCACTCATGGAACTCGAGAAAACCAATTTGGAATGGTGGAAGTGAAACATAAGGACCGGCTACGAGGTTACGATACATTTGTTCTTGCACATCAAGTGGAACAAGTGTATTATCTACCTTATCCATACAGGAAGCTCAGTGCTTGGTGGGTGGTATATAAGGTGAATCCTCATGAGCGGTTATATACTACTGGGGATGATGGTTACCATGATAGCAAAGACGTTGAAGAAGTGTACCAAGAAGAAGAGTTGCCATACACTTTTATCGTCGAGCTTGGTGCAGGACTTGATCAATTAGTTGGAGATGTTGAAGACGTTGAAGATGTAGAGGCAGATGATATGTGAAAACGGAAATTAGAATAGGCCACGATGGAAGATCGTTGGGCTGGTTTAAGGAGTAGGGCACATGCACATCATAATGATGATGATGAATTTTGAAAGTGATTACAAGTAATGTTTTCTTGAAGATAGTAACATGAATTTTGTATATTTTATTTGCATATTTACTGATTATCTAATTAAAACAGGATGGCATCAAAGAAGGATAAGAAGGTGCCGCCGACGAGGGCATTCTACCCCTCTAGACTTGAGGACGCTTTCGTTGGTGCCTCGTCGACTGGGAGCAGACGCTCTCAGCTGCTGGGGCACGTTCTGAGCAGCTTTAGAGCTTCGTCACAGGTAAATTTCAGTCATTTTTGACAAATTCTTTAAATTCAATTTCACATTAAACTTACTTATGGATCATTTGAATGTTGTAGTCCTCACCGGCTGACTCAGAAGCTGCGGCACCAGTTGACCTTGGCTACGCTTCGGTGAGCCAGCCCTCGACCAGCAGCCCTCGGCCAGCCAGCCCTTGGCTGGCGATCCTTCTGTTCCTGAGGCCTTCGGCTCGGCTGGTGACGAGCCGTCTGGGTCACCCGACGTGGTGCCCCAACAGACACGGAGGACGAGGAGGACTCACTTTGTCAGTCCTCCTGCGGTCCCTTCACAGAGGATCGTGATTCGTCCAGTCAGAGTCAGGTAATAAAATTTATAGTGTTCAATTTTAGTTTCTTTTGGTTACTTAAGAAATGAATCAATACATATCTTGCAGGGTTTGGGCGCGACACGTCTTTCACCAATGAGAGACACCAAAGACCGGTGAATGGTGTCCTCGGGTCCTTTGTGCGTTTGCGCTATCCCGGGGTCATCAAAGTGGTGCCTGCTCTTTCGTGGGAGGACTACGCACGCGTCCATCACCAGGAGCACGGCAACCTTTAGGAGGCCGTATGGGCTGATTTTATGGTAAGTATGTTAAAAATAGTTTCTATGTTTTAACTCTCGAACTCTTTTAATGAACATCTCTTCAATATATTCTTAATTGCAGGCAAGATATACTTTAGAGGACCCAAACGACCCTCGCCTGTTTGAGGATGTGAGGCGAGTGTTTCACTACAACGCTACCAAGGCGCTTCGATAAGATTTGTCGAACGCTCGTGATCAAATTATTTATGAGCACTTGAAGGCAAACCAGGAGCACGTGCTACACTTCAGGCAAGAGAGCGAGAGGCACCTGACGGAGGAGGAGTACGCGCAGGTACGTGGGGTGTAGTAAGTATTTTTTTCTAATAATTTCCTTGATGGTATTTTTAACAACTTCCAACTATGTGCAGGGCCACGTGAGCTGGTTGCAGGATCGGACCGATGCATTTTGGGCACTTTGTCGCTACTAGGCTAGCGATGAGTTTAAAGCTAAGTCCGAGAAGGCTCAAGAGTGCAGAGGGGTCGAGGGGAAGAGCAGGCACGGGCAAGATAACCACTTGCGTTTAGCTAAACGCATGGTAAGTGTATGTAACTTATGTATATATATTCATAATATATTGTTTGTACTAACACGTATTGACACGAGCGCGAGACGGGGGTGCCGCCGACCCCTGCTGAGATTTGGAAGAGAGGTCACATGGACCATTCTCATCCTCAGGGGTGTTGTCAGGCTGCAGCCGAGCGATTGGTAAGTTTAGAAATCATTCGTATTAAATATAACTATATGTATTATTGAACTTACACAATTTCCTTGTTTTGCAGGCTAAGTACGGGGATGAGGCTAGGAAGATACACAGCGAAGATTTCGATTGGGAACGTGAACCAATCGATCCTCAAGCCGCGTATGCAAGCGGAGGTGAAAAAGCACACGGAAGGTGAGTTTACAAGTCATTTTATCATTTTCAATTCA
Organism: Tuctoria greenei; assembly: GCA_036927565.1. NCBI lineage: Eukaryota > Viridiplantae > Streptophyta > Magnoliopsida > Poales > Poaceae > Tuctoria > Tuctoria greenei. The sequence continues at coordinate 16,754,021 of JAYESD010000005.1, forward strand.
AAGTATTCAAGATATTTCAATTTGATATTACTGACTCTCTTTTTTATAGGCTCGCCATATTCGACGGAGTTGTCGACTCGAGGGCGGGGAGACCTGCGAGAGGCAGCTCCACACCCAGGCAGTAGCGTTGGCGCAGATGCGGGAAGCAATGGAGGTAACAAAATAAAAACTAAAGTTCTCATTAATTTAGTATAAATGACTCACTAATAGATAACATTTAATGTTTGCAATGACAGGCCATGGCTCAGGCGCAAGGTCTGGGGATCCAGCTACCGCTACAACCACCGATCCTTCCAGGCGCTCCTTCTTCTGCGGGTCAGGTAATTTTCTATGTTAACTTAACAATTCTAATTTTATCTCAATTTAACGAAAATAAAGCGAGAAAATAGAGTGACAGTGAGAGATAGTTACATAGAGTGAGAGATGGAGTTAGAAGAGGGAGGAAAATAGAGAAAAAAAGATTGAGATAGAAGAAAGAGGGAGATAGTTAGATAGAAGAAAAGGATTAACATAGAAGAAAGAGAGACATAGAAGAAAGAGAGATAGAAGAAAGAGTGAGAGATAGTTAGATAGAGTGGGAGAGGAATGAAGAGAGAGAGGAAGATGTAGATGGAGATAGAGGGAGAGGAAGATAGAGGGAGGAAGATGTAGATGGAGATAGAGGGAGGAAGATAGAGGGAAAAGGATAGCAATAGAGAGATAGAGTGAGAGAGAAAGATAGATTGATATAGAGAGAGAGAAATGAAAAAAGAGGAAGAGAGGGGGATCTAGATTGAGATAGAGGGAGGGGAAGGGAGAAAGAGAGATGTTGATACATTTATATTCTAACTCTAAGTTTTATTAATTGCAGGGATCTATGACGGCTGCACAAACGCCTTCGCTGTCGCTACAGCCACCTGGAATGAGGCGCGACGACGACTTCAACTTCGGAGGTGGCTACGGAGGTCAGACGGGTGAGTGAGCCCTTGTTTGCTTTGTTGATGATCATGTGAGATGTATCAAGAATATTGTTTGTGATTGTGATGATGTTCGTGTGTGATATATTGTGTGTGATATACTGGTTCTGTTCTGTGATTCTAGCCATCGAGCGGGGTAGTATTTTCCGTTTTAAAAAAAATAAAAAAATCTTATTTGCGACAGCTTTTTATACAGTATCGTCGTAAATAAGGTTCCAGGCTGTCGCAATTAAGCCTCTGCTATTTGCGATGTCCTGGCCATCGCAAATAAGCGTTAATTGCGACGGCTAGGCCATCGCAAATAGCCAAGTGGGTCCCGAAGGACGACACGTGGGGCCCTGCCAGCTGAACTTATTTGCGACGGCCTGGCCGTCGCAAATAGGATTTAAATTGCAACGGCCAGGACGTCGCAAATACAGGTGCGGGGCCCACCAGCCCCAGGGCAATAACTTGCGACGGCCGCTGCGAGCCGTCGCAAATAGACTTCTTTGCGACGGTGGCCGTCGCAAATAAGCTAAATTGCGACGAGTTATTTGCGACGGCCAAAAGCCTTCGCAAATAATAAAAGCTGTCGCAAATATCTTATTTTCCACGGTTTTTGCCTTATTTTCGATGGCCCTGGCCATCGCAAATCGTCGGGATTCCTGTAGTGCAAGTGTGGACTTGTCCTTAGACCTACACGGTGTTCACCACACCAGACTAGTCCGATATCTAACGGACTAGTCCGAGAAGTTTCTGTGCCCATATCGAACTAGTCCGCACCTTAACGGACTAGTCCGGTATCCATCAACACTTAGGGTTTCTCACACACACGCCGAACTAGTCCGGTGTCTACCACGGACTAGTCCGGACATCGCAAACCCTAACGGTAACTTTTGGAAACCCTAGTATAAATAGAGGTGTACGGCCACACAACTAACACTCTCGACTCCCTGCGCTGTCACACCTCCCAAGAGCCCAAAATTACATCTCTCCACTCATTCTAAACCTAAAAGGATCAAATCTTTGAGGATTATGGATTGGACAAAGGAGATAATTGTTCCACATGATATTGAGCTCTTGGGTTTGATCTCTCGCACACTCTAATTGTTTTATTGTATATCTTTTGAGTGTGTTTGGTGCTGTTCATCTTTGTAATTCTTGGGGAGCCCTAAACTTTTGAGAAGGGCCCTTGAACAAGTTATATGCCCCTTCGTGGTTAGTGGACGCGAATCGGTCTCTGTGGCGATTCAACGAGGGAAGGATTAGTGAAGACCTGGTCCTCCGTGGACTCCTCAACGGGGATGTAGATTCCTCTATGGAATTGAACCTCGGTATAAAACTTTGTCAAAGACAACATCCTTTAAACCTCGGACATAAGCATCGGCGGTAATAAGTATGGTTTAGTCATTGTCGATGATTTTTCACGCTTCACGTGAGTTTTCTTTTTGCATGATAAGACAGAAACTCAAGGAACCCTCAAGAAATTCATCAAGCGTGCCCAAAATGAATTCTCACAGAAGATCAAGAACATACGAAGTGACAATGGAATGGAGTTCAAGAATACTCAAGTTGAGGAGTATCTAGATGGAGAAGGAATAAAGCATGAATTTTTAGCACCATACTCTTGTCAACAAAATGGAGTAGCCGAAAGGAAGAACCGAACACTCATTGAGATGGCGAGGACAATGCTCGATGAATACAAGACTTCAGACAAATTTCGGGATGAAGTTGTTAACACTGCTTGTCACTCTATAAACCGACTCTATCTTCACCGTCTACTCAAGAAAACCTCATATGAACTAGTCACTGGTAACAAACCAAACATTTCATACATTTGAGTTTTTGGTTCAAAATGCTATATTCTCAAAAACGAGCCTAGGGCCTCGAAGTTCACTTCGAAGTCCGATGAAGGTTTCTTACTTGGCTATGATTCAAACTCCTACACCTATCGTGTCTTCAATACGGCCTCCAGACTTGTTGAAGTGGCACGTGACATAGTGTTGGATAAAACTAACGGCTCTCAAGAAGAGCAAGTTGATCAATGTGTGATAAATCAAGAAGAAGCTCCATGTCAAGCATTGAGAAGAATGGCGTTGGGCGATGTTCAACCACATGTGCCACCTCCAAATGCGAATGAAGAAGATGAACCACAAGTGGAAGAAAATGATCAAGGGGAAGCTTCCACACAAGATCAACCTCAAGAAGATCAAGGTCATCAAAATATCAGTGACAGAAACTATCCAAGGGGAGAAGATGATGATAGTCATGAAGATTCAAGACCACAAGTGCCACATCCAAGAGTACACCAAAGCATCCAAAGAGATCACCCCGTCGACAAAATAATCGGTGACATCCAAAAGGGAGTAATAACTCGATCTCGCATAGCTAATTTTTGTGAACACGATTCTTTTCTATCCTTTTTGGAACCATACAGGGTTAAAGATGCATTAAATGATCCAGATTGGGTGATGGCAATGCAATAATAATTGAACAACTTCAATAGGAACGAAGTGTGGGAGCTTGTTAAAAGACCCAAGTCCAACATCGTCGGCACTAAATGGGTCTTCCGCAACAAGCAAGACGAACATGGAGTGGTAACAAGGAACAAGGCACGACTTGTGGCCAAAGGGTAGTCACAAGTCAAAGGTTTGGATTTTGACGAGACTTTTGCTCCCGTAGCGAGGCTTGAATCGATTCATATATTACTTGCATATGCTACTCACCATGATTTCAAGCTTTATAAAATGGACGTGAAAAGTGTATTCCTCAACGGACCGATCAAGGAGGAGGTGTACATGGAGAAACCACCTGGTTTTGAAGATCAAGAGTACCCCGACCATGTGTACAAACTGCGTAAGGCTCTCTATGGCCTCAAACAAGCTCCTAGAGCTTGGTATGAGTGCCTTAGAGATTTTTTGGTTGAAAATAGCTTCAAAATTGGTAAAGCTGATTACACCTTGTTTACTAAACACTTTGATGATGATCTCTTTGTTTGACAAATCTATGTTGATGATATCATATTTGGTTCAACTAACAAATCTTTTTGTCAAGAATTTAATAATATTATGACAGATAGATTCGAGAAATCCATGATGGGAGAGTTGAGATACTATTTGGGATTCCAAGTGCAGCAACAAAAAGAACGGACGTTCATAATCCAAACAAAGTACACTCAAGACATTCTCAAGAAGTTTTGAATGGACAAAGCGAAGCCCATAAAGACTCGACAAATGGACACTTGGATCTCAATGAAGACGGACCAAACATGGATTAAAAGGTATGTCATTCCATGATTGGCTCTTTACTATATTTATGTGCATCTAGGCTAGATATTATGTTGAGTGTATGTTCGTGTGCAATGTTTCAAGCCAATCCTAAGGAATGTCATTTGACAGCCGTTAAAAGAATCTTGAGATATTTAGTTCATACACCCAACCTAGGCCTTTGGTATCCCAGAGGTTCAAAATTCAATCTCATTGGATACTCCAATGCAGATTATGTCGAATGCAAGGTAGATAGAAAAAGTACCTCCGGTACTTGCCAATTCCTAGGTAGATCCCTAGTTTCTTGGTCCTCCAAGAAACAAAATTCCATTGCCTTATCCATAGCCAAAGCGGAGTATGTTATAGTCGGAATTTGTTGTGCACAACTTCTTTGGATGCAACAAACTCTAAGGGATTACGATTACAATATGAGCCCTATTCCACTCCTTTGTGATAATGAGAGTGTCATTAAAATTGTCCATAACCCTGTTGAGCACTCTAGAACCAAACACATAGACATCCTACATCACTTTTTGAGAGATAACTCAATGAAAGGAGACATAGCAATTTCCCATCTCAACACTGAAAAACAACTAGCCGATATCTTTACCAAGCCACTTGGTGAAAAACGCTTTTGTGAGCTCTGAAATGAACTAAATATCCTTGATGCTCGGAATGTGGCTTAAAAACTTGCATACCTGTATGCCATCTTCAAAATCACGTTGACTGTGTTGAAAAATCATCTCTCTCTATTTTTCTCCGAAAAACTATGTTAATTACTTGATCTTGGTGAATTATGGTCATAGCTTGATTATTGTATGTTTACTGATCATATTCATCAAGAATATTTGTGTGTCTTTGTCCCCAATTCCTTATTAGGATACTTCAGATATATATACAAAGAGTTTTGTACTTTTCTGTACACGGGACCACAGACTAGTCCATGGTTACCTAAGACTAGTCCGCACACTGTAGACTGTGAGGCCTATGTGTGCTGAATACATTGGCTAGGGTGATAAAAGTTTTGAATACTACTGAAACACCTTTATCATCAAGGTCTGACGTTAGGTCCGACTAGCTTTGGTATGCTCTGACGTTAGGTCCGACTAGATTTGGTAAGCTCCGGCGCTAGGTCTGACTAGCTTTGGTTAGATCCGGTGCTAGGTCCTGGTAGTTTTGGTAAGTTCCAGCGCTAGATCCTACTAGTTTTGGTAAGCTCCGATTCAAGGTCCGGTTAGCTTTGGCAAGGTTCAAAGCTAGATTGCAATGGTCCTTCTTTTACTTTAAAATATTTCGAACTTGTTTTACATCTATGGAAAGATTGCTTAGTATTCTTTTACTAAGTTTTCAGTATGTTTTGTTGGTTATTGCTGTTATCAACTTGCTATGGTTTGCAACATGCTTACGTGAGGTGCTCACGTAAGGTGTTATGGTTATCAGAACTAACAAGAGTCAAGTCGAGGACTTGTGCTCGGAAGTATTGGTTGTTTATTCATGTGCAGGTGTTGCTTGAGTTCAAGATATGGCTAGTGACGGGATCCATTGAACTAGTCTTAGGGAGAAGATGAGGTTCAACAACCAAGTTTGGGAGGAATTATGGTTGAGTTGATCGGGAGGTTGCGCAACATGTTTGAATCAAGAATAATGCATATGAAAGTATCATGGACATCATTAGAAAATGTTTGCACGTGTGCAAGGAGTGCATGGACGTGGCTACATGGTTCCGATGTGTGATGAAGAGATGTGGATGTAAAGAATTGGTCGAAAAGGTCCAACCGACTAGGTTATGGACTCAGGCTGCGGCTGAGTCGTGTTTGGCTCAAATATGGAAAGTTTTGAGTTGGTTTTGATAGGATTTCGTGTGGGTCACGAATTTGAGTTGTTTTAGGAATATGGGATATGTTCTTAAGGTGTTTGGAAGTCTTAAGATTTCTTCTATCTGCGTATAGAAGAGTCTCTTGAGCAGTTATGGAACATTTTGATTCGTGAATTTAGTAGGATTAGAGTCCTAGTTAAGTTTGGGTTGGCCTAAGGGCTGGTTATATAAGCAAGGGAGGCCAAAGCTCATGGTAGACAACTTTGGGACTATTCTTTGTGAGTTTTTATCAATAAAATTCGTAGTCTAAAGGAGCTTATGTACCTTGTTCGTCCGACTTTTTTTCTTCAAGTCTTTCTCGTCGAGTTTCTACACAACACTACCTTTCTTCGGTGGTTTTATCATAACTCGAGTTTTACAGATCCGATTGACGTGATCCTATTTGTTTTGTCTTCGAAACTTGATTTTCTATCATCTACAAAAATTTCACGATAATTTGATTTGTGGTTTTGGATCTACACGAGTTTATTTGCAGTACTCCAGAACTGTTTTTCTTGGGTAAAACAGATTGACCTTTGTTTGATCTTTCGATCGTAACATGAGTTTTTCTCGACGGATTTTCGTGATTCTTGTTGTGATGTCTTCAAGACTTGATTCTCCACAATCTATACTTGTTTAGTTACAATTGATCACCTTTATATTAGTCACACAAACCATTTCTCTAACAGATCGTATTTCTACCGAGGGATTTTTTGTTGCTTCTGCTGAAAAGTTTTAATCTACCATTCAACCCCCCTCTGGTAGCTTTACACATGATCTTCGATCCTACAATTTGTATCAGAGCCATGGTGCTCTAATATTTATGATTTGCACGTGTTTTTGACTAATCCTCAAGGAAAAATACTCAGCAAAACCTTGTGTGTTTGTTGGTATTGGTTTTCAGGTTTGGAAGGCACGCATGGAAGCTTTTATCCAGGCACAAGGCTTCGTGATATGACAAAAAGTGTACAAGCCTTACAACGTGCTGCCAAACGATCAAGTCACGACTACAAACTTAAGAGATGTCGACAACAACAACAAAGCCCGCAACTTGATAATCCAAGGACTAACTTACAGCGACTTTGACCGTGTTGCACACTTCCGATCAGCGTACGATGTGTGCAACACGATCAAGGAGGTAAAGCAGGATATGTTCAAGAATGAATACATGCATTTCAAGATGCAACCCGATGAGTCCATTGATGACCTTTTTGCCTACTTTAACAAAATTCTCAGCAAATTGCGTAGTGTCAATGCTATTTTTTCAGATGCTAAAAATGTTAGGCAATTGTTAAGTGCATTAGATATGTCAATTTGGGAGATGAAAGTCACATCTATTCGTGAATCTAATGTCATGAGTTCACTTACATCAGATGTGCTATATTCTAAATTGAAAACTCATGAAATTGACATAATCTCACGTAAGAAACCCAACAAGTCTCTTGCATTTGTTTCTCAATGTGATATGCCTAGCTCTGACCAATCTTCATCTAGCAATACACTTGCTTTGTTGTCTTCACTAACCCTAGAACAGATTGAAGAATTTCCAGAAGAGGAGCTAGCACTCATCTCTACTCGGTCCTCAAAAGCATTGCAAAATGTGAGAACTAGAAGGAGAGGAAGCTCCGGACCTCAACGATGCTTTGAATGTGGTCAGACAGGACACTTTCATACAGATTGCCCTAACCTTTCATGTCCTTCTACCCGTGATGAAAAGCAGAATAAAGTCAAGTCCTCTTCTGCAACATCAACAAGAAAAATAAGGGTTTTATAGGACGCAAACTGATAAACTGTTTCATCACCGCACTTCAAGAACTTGGCTTGAGTGATGTAGACATTGGAAGTGACGAAGATGAAGATGATCTGGCAAACTTGTGTTTCGTGGCAGGCAAATCAAGATCAAGTATGGAGGATGCAGAACACAACAGTAACAACGAAGAGGTATGTCCTAATAGTGATGAAATGTGTGATGCTATTTCTTGTGCAACTATTATTGTTAAGAAAAAGAACAAAAAACTTAGCGACAATGTTGTTAAAATTGAGTCACTAGAATCTGAAATTAATCGTTTGAAAATCTTGATTCCTAGTGATGATTCTTGTTCCTACAGGTATGTCCTCCTTAAGAAGTGCACACTCCTCCACTCTTAATAAACTTGAGTTAGAGATTCAAAAGAACAAAAAACATGCTGCACTTAATGATTGAAACTTAAAAGATGCTTCTTCTTCTACAATTGATTTGCATTGTTCTACTTGTAATGATCTTGAAAAGAAACTAAAAGAAGTTATGAATGAAATTTCAATACTGAACATTGCTTTATGTGCTCATGAAGTTAAATATTGTTCTAGTTGCAAATTAAAAGGAAAAACTTAATGTGAAAACTACCTAGAATTGTCTAAGAAACTTGGTGACATGAACAGGACACTAGAGAAGTTTTGTATTGGGAACAAAAATCTAAACTTGCTACTGAATTCATCCAAATCTTGCAACGATAAAACTGATTTAGGTTTTGATTCTCAAGCTCATGCTAAAGATCATCCACCTAAAATTGTAAAGTCATTAGGAAGTGGTTTGTTTAAAACAGTTCCTAAACCAAAAGAGGTGGTTTTCAAACCTGCAGGAGTGTTGTCATGTTCGGGTTCAAATAAACATATTGCATGCTCATCTAGACATGAACACAAAGTTAAATTTCATTGTACTTATTGTGGTAGAGATGGTCATGTTATAGATTTTTGTTATAGACTAGCTAAACAACATAAAAAGGCAAGAATGCAAGCTAGATCTTATAACTCTCATGCAAAATTTGCTGCACATACTAAACTGAATGTTAGGAACATGCAACCTGCTGTTATGAGTCAAAAGCATTCAAAGTTTAGCTCCGGAGTTTCAGTTTTTTTCCTCCGAACCTTGTGTTGTTATCTCCGGACCTTCTGTTTTTGCCTCTGGAGCTACTGATTTTTGTGCTACACAAGTACCACCTTATAGGTTAGTAGTTAAGAAAAAAAATATCAAACTTTGACTCATAAAGCTGTTGTTTTATCTCAGCTTTTGCGTGTTTTTCCTGTTGCACGTCGTGTGACTCGGTACTGGAATCTTAAATGTCTTTTGACTAACCCAAGTATTGAGTCATCAACGTATTGTTCTTCTATGTAGGTTACACGCTTGATGAAGGAGAACATTTCGATTGTGATTTCAGGTTTCTCACGCCACATGAACGGTAACAAAGAATGGTTCTCCTCCCTCTCTTTTCTGTCACGTGTAGAGAATGTTACTTTTGCCGATAATTCTTCAACTCCAATAATTGCTAAGGGTTCAGTTAGAGTAAATGATCACTACACTTTGAAGGATGTGGCACTTGTTAAAATTTTGAAATACTACTTGCTTTCTGTTTCACAACTGCTAGATGAAAATCGAGAAATTATTTTCACTAAAAATTGCTGCAAAGTTATAAATTCAAATAGTGAGCTTATTTTTAACATGTCTCGGTTTGGTAGAGTTTATAAAGATGATTTTGATATGTCTTCCTCTATGCATAGGTGTCTATTTGCTAATGATTCAAAGGACTTATACTTTTGGCATCGTAGACTTGGTCATGTAGGCTTTGATCATATAACGCGTGTTAGTGCTCTTGATCGCATACGTGGGCTGCCTAAGCTTAAAGGGGACAAAGAAATCGTGTGCTCTTATTGTAGACATGCTAAGATGGTTGCAGGTTCACATACTCCCCTCACAATGATCATGACAACTGAACTAGGTCAACTTTTGCACCTTGACACCATAGGACCTTCACGTGTTCAATCCTTGAGAGGTAAATGGTATGTTCTTGTGATTGTTGATGATTATTCTAGATACTCTTGGGTTTACTTTATGGCGTCTAAGAATGAAGCTTTTAGTCACTTTAGAACTTTATTTCTTAGATTATCAATTGATCACCCAGGATCTTTAAAAGCAATTAGAAGTGATAACAGAACCGAATTTAAAAATCAATCTTTTGATCACATTTGTGCTGAAAATGGAATACATCATCAATTTTATTCACCATATGTACCTCAACAAAATGGTGTTGTAGAAAGAAAGAACAGAACCTTAGTTGAAATGGCTAGGACTATGCTTGATGAATATCAAACTCCTAGGAAAATTTGGGCTGATGCAACTGCAACCGCTTGTTATGTCTCAAATCGTGTTTTCTTGCATGCTAAGCTAGGTAAAACACCATCTGAGTTTTGGTTTGGACATAGGCCTAGTGTTACACACTTTTGGGTCTTTGGTTGCAAATGCTTTGTTAAGAAACATGGTAATCTTGATAAATTTGAACCTAGATCCATTGATGGCATGTTTTTTGGTTATCCATCTCATACTAGAGGCTACCGTGTGCTTTTACTTGACACTAACAAAATTGTGGAGACTTGTGAGGTGTCTTTTGATGAATCTAGCATAGGTACTAGCTCAAACATTGCAGGTCCGGATCCATATCCGCAGGGGGAGAGCATTTTCGTTGAAGATGAGGAAGAAGTGGAGGTGCTTCCCGAAAATTCTGTAGCTAATGACTTTGGTTCAGCTCCGGATGTTGATTTTCAACCAGCACCGACAACCATGATTGCTGATCCAGATCGTCTTCAAGTCACAAACTCATCGATTTGTGATGAACATGAAGAAGAAAAAGCTTGTGAAGTATCTACGCCCCCCCCCCCCGGAATCTCAAAAGTCATCCTCCACAACAAATGATTGGAAGCTTGCACGAACAAGTCACATGACCTAGGTTTTGCAATCCAAACTCTCACGCTCATTCTACTTTTGTTGCTTATTTTGAACCCAAAGATATATCACACGCACTCACTAATGAATCTTGGATTATTGCCATGCAAGAAGAGTTAGAAAATTTTGAAAGAAATAATGTTTGGAAACTTGTACCTCCACCTCAAGGTCACAATTTAATTGGAACTAAATGGGTGTTTAAAAATAAACAAAGTGAGGATGGGGTTGTGGTTAGGAAAAAGGCTAGGTTGGTTGCTCAAGCTTTCACACAAATTGAAGGTCTAGATTTTGATGAAACTTTTGCTCCTGTTGCTAGATTAGAAGCCATAAGGATTTTGTTAGCTTTTGCTGCATCTAAAGGTTTCAAGTTATATCAAATGGATGTAAAAAGTGCTTTTCTTAATGGCTACATAAATGAGGAGGTTTATGTTAAGCAACCACCTGGTTTTGAAAATCCAGATTTTCCTAATCATGTTTTCAAACTGACTAAAGCCCTGTATGGTCTAAAACAAGCTCCTAGAGCATGGTATGATAGGTTAAAAACATTCTTACTTAAAAAGGGGTTTACCATGGGCAAGTTTGATAAAAATCTTTTTGTGCTTAAGCATGACAATGACTCATTATTCGTTCAAGTGTATGTGGATGATATTATCTTTAGTTGTGCTTCTCACGATCTTGTGTCCAAGTTTTCAGCAATGATGAGTTCAAAATTTGAAATGAGTATGATGGGTGAACTGACTTACTTTTTGGGGCTGCAAATCAAGCAAACCAAGGAAGGTACCTTTGTGCATCAAACGAAGTATACAAGGGACCTTCACAAGCGCTTCAACATGGACAAAAGCAAGCCGCTTCGGACACAATGGGAACAACATCAACACTTCAACATGATGAAGATGGTGAACCCGTGGATCAAAAAAAATATAGAAGTATGATCGTATCACTTTTGTACCTCACGGCATCAAGACCAGACATACAATTAGCGTATGTCTTTGTGCACGGTTTCAAGCTTTCCCACATGTTTCACATTGTCAAGCCATCCAAAGAATTCTAAGGTACTTACATGGAACTCTAGAATTTGGCATTTTTCTTCCTTCTTCCTCAACTGTTACTCTGAAAGCTTTTTCGGATGCTGACTTTGGGGGTTGTAGGATTGATAGGAAAAGTACTTTCGGTGCTTTTCATTTTCTTGGTAATTCACACAATCCACAGCTGAATCAGAATATATAGCTACTGCTTGTGCTTGCTCACAAATTCTTTGGATTGTTCAAACACTTAAGGACTATGGGGTTGATCTAGATAGTGTTCCATTATTTTGTGATAACACTAGTGCCATTTGCATTGCTAAAAACCCCGTGCAATATTCTAGGACTAAGCACGTTGACATTAGGTATCACTTTCTCTGTGATGATGTTGAAAAAGGAAACATTGTGTTTCACCATGTAGATACCGAACAACAGTTGGCTGACATTTTTACAAAACTTTTGGATTTCACTCGTTTTTGTTACATTCGTAATGAAATAGGGGTTCATCCTCATGGCTTAAATTGAGGGGGAGTTTTTTTGAAACTTCAGAACTTTATGTGTGAATCTGAATTTAAAATAATATGAGCATAGTATTTCACACATATATGACTTTGTGATTCCTTTTACATGCTAAAAGTTCTTACTACGTTACTCATGTTATACATTTTGTAGTTTTTGCCATGACTAGTAATTGGAATAATTACTTATACTAAATCTGGTCATGATCAAACTTTCTTGTTGTTTTGAACTTGTTGCAAGCTCACAAGTGCTTTTAATAAATTAATCAATCACCTATTCACATATTGAGCTTTTATGTTCAAATAAAAAAATGAGAAAAGATCAAGACAATATGCATGCACCACACTTCTTCCTTTGAGATGTCTTATCATTGCACTTAGATATGAACTTGGAAGAAGTTTTGTATGAACAAAATCATGTACTTAAGCTTCTGATTGTCAAATGACATAGACTTGACTTGGTTAGTTAGAATAAGGCAGATGTGACATATAATCTTTTGTAAATGTCATATGTTAAAATTTGTGCTTAAAAGAAAATAAAATTGCAGCAACAAGTGTCATGCCTTCAGGTCTTGAAATAGTTAAGTTTGTGAGATCATGACTTGCTTAAATTTAAAATTACATTTGATCTCTAGCATGGCTTACACTACTTTATGTATCTCATTGTTGTGATAGTGTAAGTTACTTGATAGTATGACTTCGATGAGCTTTGTTTTATATGTATATATTATAATGTGCTCATAACAAATTAAAATTTCTCTTCTGTACCTTGTTGAATACATTCTCAAAGGGGGAGAAGTATGCACGGGGGAGAAATAAGTATAGGGGGAGAAAAATTTATTTCTATCTCATTTGATTTTCAAAAAGGGGGAGAAATTGTTTTCAAATCTTTTCATGTGAATAAGTCAATGTTAAGATTTTAAGTGGTGTTGCCAATGCATTCATCAAGGGGGAGATTGTGAGATCTATCTGTGCTGAATACATTGGCTATGGCAATAAAAGTTTTGAATACTACCAAAACACCTTTATCATCAAGGTCTGGCGTTAGGTCTGACTAGCTTTGGTAAGCTCCAACGTTAGGCCCGACTAGCTTTGGTAAGCTCCGCCGCTAGGTCAGACTAGCTTTGGTTAGCTCCGGTGCTAGGTCCTGCTAGTTTTGGTAAGTTCCAGCGCTAGATCCTGATAGTTTTGGTAAGCTCCAGTTCAAGGTCCGGTTAGCTTTGGCAAGGTTTAGAGCTAGATTGCAATTGTTCTGCTTTTACTTTCAAATACTTTGAACTTGTTTTACATCTATGGAAAGATTGCTTAGTATTATTTTACTAAGTTTTTGGTATGTTTTGGTGGTTATTGTTGTTATCAACTTGCTATGGTTTGCAACATGCTTATGTGAGGTGCTCACGTAAGGTGTTGTGGTTATCGGAACTAACGAGAGTCATGTCGAGGACTTGTGCTCAGAAGTATTGGTTGTTTATTCATGTGCAGGTGTTGCTTGAGTTCAAGACATGTCTGGTGACAAGATCCATTGAACTAGTCTTAGGGAGAAGATGGGGTTCAACAACCAAGTTCGGGAGGAATTATGGTTGAGTTGATCGGGAGGTTGCGTAGCATGTTTGAATCAAGAACAATGCATATAAAAGTATCGTGGACGTCATTGAAAGATGTTTGCACATGTGCAAGGAGTGCATGGATGTGGCTACATGGTTCCGAGGCATGCTAAAGAGATGTGGACGTAAAGAATTGGTCGGAAAGGTCCAACCGACTAGATTATGGACTCAGGCTGCGGCTGAGTCGTGTTTGACTCAAATATGGAAAGTTTTGAGTTGGTTATGATAGGATTTCATGTGGGTCACAAATTTGAGTTGTTTTAGGAATATGGGATATGTTCCTAAGGTGTTTGGAAGTCTTATGATTGCTTCTATCTGCGTATAGAAGAGTCTTGAGCAGTTATGGAAAGTTTCAATTCATGAATTGAGTAGGTTATAGTCCTAGTTAAGTTTGGGTTGGCCTAAGGGCTGGTTATATAAGCAAGGGAGGCCAAAGCTCGTGGTAGACGACTTTGGGTCTGTTCCTTGTGAGTTTTGATCAATAAAATTTGTAGTCTAAAGGAGCGTCTGTGCCTTGTTTGTCCGACTTGTTTTCTTCAAGTCTTTCTCGTCGAGTTTCTGCACAGGACTACCTTTCTTCGGTGGTTTTATCATAACTCGAGTTTTACAGATCCGATTGACGTGATTCTATTTGGGTTGTCTTCGAAACTTGATTTTCTATCATCTGCAAAATTTCACGGTCATTGGATTTGTGGTTTTGGATCTACATGAGTTTATTTGCAGTATTCAAGAACTGTGTTTCTTTGGTAAAACAGATTGACCATTGTTTGATCTTTCGATCATAACTTGAGTTTTTCTCGATGGATTTTCGTGATTCTTGTTGTGAAGTCTTCATGACTTGATTCTCCATAATTTAAACTTTTTTAGTTACAATTGATCACCTTTAGATTAGTCACACACGATTTCTTTAACATATCATATTTTTGCCGAGGGATTTTTTGTTGCTTCCGCTGAAAAGTTTTAATCTACCATTCACCCCCCCCCTCTGGTAGCTTTACACGTGCTCTTCGATCCTACAATCGGTATCAGAGCCATGGTGCTATAATCTTTGTAATTTTCACGTGTTTTTGACTAATCCCCATGGAGAAATACTCGGGAAAACCTTGTGTGTTTTTTGGTATTGATTTTCAGGTTTGGAAAGCACACATGGAAGCTTTTATCCAGGCGCAAGGCTTCACGATATGGGAAAAAGTGTACAAGCCTTACGACGTGCCGCAAAAATAATCAAGTCACAGCTACAAACTTAACTGATGTCAACAACAACAACAAAGCCCACAATTTGATAATCAAAGGACTAACTCAGAGCGACTTCGACCATGTTGCACACCTCCGATCGGCGAACGATGTGTGGAGAGCACTTTGTGACTACCACGAAGGATCCAACACGATCAAGGAGGTAACAAAGGATATGTTCAAGAAAGAATACATCTGTTTTGAGATGCAACCCGGTGAGTCCATTGATGACCTTTTTACTCACTTTAATAAAATTCTTAGCAACTTTCATAGTGTCAATGCTAATTTTTCAGATGCTGAAAATGCTAGACAATTGTTAAGTGCATTAGATATGTCAATTTGGGAGATGAAAGTCACATCTATTCGTGAATCTACTATCATGAGTTCGCTTACATTAGATGTGCTATATTCTAAATTGAAAACTCATGAAATTGACATAATCTAACGTAAGAACCCCAACAAGTCTCTTGCATTTGTTCCTCAACGTGATATGCCTAGCTCCGATCAATCTTCATGTAGCAATACACTTGCTTTGTTGTCTTCACTAACCCTGGAACAGATTGAAGAATTTCCAAAAGAGGAGCTAGCACTCTCTACTCGGTTCTCAAAAGCATTGCAAAATATGAGAACTAGAAGGAGAGGACGCTCCAGACCTCAACGATGCTTTGAATGTGGTAAGACAGGACACTTTCGTACAGATTGCCCTAACCTTTCAGGTCCTTCTACCCGTGATGAAAAGCAGAATAAAGTCAAGTCCTCTTCTGGCAACATCAACAAGAAAAAGAAGGGTTTTATAGGACGCAAACTTATAAAAAGTTTCATCACCGCACTTTAATAACTTGGCTTGAGTGATGTAGACATTGGAAGTGACAAAGATGAACATAATCTGCCAAACTTGTGTTTCATGGTGGGCAAATCAAGATCAAGTATGGAGGATGCAGAACACAACAGTGACAACGAAGAGGTATGTCCTACTTGTGATGAAATGTGTGATGCTATTTCCCGTGCAACTGTTATTGTTAAGAAAAAGGACAAAAAACTTAAGGACAATGTTGTTAAAATTGATTCACTAGAATATGAAATTAATCGTTTGAAATCATTGATTCCTAGTGATGATTGTTGTTCCTCATGCGATTTAATATATGAACAATTGTCCTCCTTAAGAAGTGCACACTCCTCCACTCTTGATAAACTTGAGTTAGAGATTGAAAAGAACAAAAAGCTTGCTGCACTTAATGACAGAAACTTAAAAGATGCTTCTTGTTCTACAATTGATTTGCATTGTTCTACCTGTAATGATCTTGAAAAGAAACTAAAAGATGCTATGAATAAAATTTCAATACTAACAATGCTTTATGTGCTCATGAAGTTAAATATTGTTCTAATTGCAAATTAAAATGAAAAACTTCATGTGAAAACTGACTAGAATTGTCTAAGAAACTTGGTGACATGAATAAGTACACTAGAGCAGTTTTTTATTGGCAACAAAAATCTAAACTTGCTACTGAATTCATCCAAATCTTGCAATGATAAACTTGTTTAGGTTTTGATTCTCAAGCTCATGCTAAAGCTCATCCACCTAAAATTGTAAAGTCATTAGGAAGTGATTTGTTTAAAATAGTTCCTAAACCAAAAGAGGTGGTTTTTAAATCTGCAGGAGAGTTGTCATGTTCGGGTTCAAATAAACATACTGCATGCTCATCTAGACAAGAACACAAAGTTAAGTTTCATTGTACTTATTGTGGTAGAGATGGTCATGTCATATATTTTTGTTATAGACTAGCTAAACTGTAAAAGCCCATTTTTCAGAAGAACAAAAACGCAAAAATGCGAACTTAAAATTTTTGAAAATGGACTTGGAAATCCAAACTCACATGAACCATATGAGTTAACCAATGTTCACTAGAAATAGGGACTTGTTAAAATTTTACATACAGAACATGTTTGCTAATGTATATTGGAACTTAAGGGGTAAAATCCTTAATTTCCAAGTATTCCCATTTTCAATGAAAAATTAAAAGAGAAAAGAAAACAAAATAGAGAGAAAGAAAAAGAAATTTTTCCAACCCTAAAATGGGACATCCAAAAATATTCAAATCTCATGCTGTAAATTTTTACATGACCTTCTAATATTCCAAATAGACTCTCGATAAAGTTTCAAAATTTTTGAAGCACGTTTCCCATTTGTTGGACACGTACTGAGAGTTTAATCAACGTCGACTTCAAATTTAAACTTTGTGCTCAACCTTGTCCAAATCAACTCCAAATTTTTCCTGAGGTCCCTTATGATTCAAAAAGGTTAACTTCAAAGTTTCAGGATTTTTGAACCTAATCTACAATTTATTTCCTTGAGTCAAGTACCACCACTTGAATTCAAATTCAAACCTAAGTTCAAATTCAACTTGCTTAGTTTTGAAATCTGATTGCACCATAAAATTATTCACATTTTATTTGGTCATTGGGCCAAAGTTGACTATTTTTGAAGCATGTTTGCTAGCCCTATTTGAATTTTGGAAAGAAAGAGGGAAGTGGGTCCCACAGGTGGTCCCCAACAGTCAGGTCAGCACCTGCTCCCCTGCCTCCATGCAACCGCATGCAGCGCCACCGCGACGTTCCCTTGATCCTTATCAACGCGCCCGACTCCTCTCCCAGGCCGCGCCCGCGTCTCCTCCTTCTCCTGGCCTGGTCGCCGTCCGCCAGCCACGGCCGCCTCTGCACACCGCCGGCCGTGCGCGTCGCCCCTGCACCTGGCCCCGGCCCTTCGCCTCCCCACTCTGACGCCCGCCCACGGCGCCGCCCCCGCCAGCTCGCGCATCCGCCAGGCCCGCGCGCCACCTCCCTTCACCGCCTGCGCCGCCGCCGACGCTGGCGCTCCACCTCCCCGCACCACGCGCTCAGTCCGTCGCCTCCGGTGCCGTCCCTGCGCCCAGCGCCCGCGCGATGCCCTAGTAGCGCCCGCCTCCGGGCCGTCTCCGCGCCCGGCTCTCTGTGCGCCTTGGCGCTCCACCGCCCCCAGGGCCGCCTAAGGCGTTGGCCTACACTGCGCGGGTCACATCGCTGCGCCCGCACGCCCCTCCACCTCCTGGCCGCCTGCAGCCCCGTCGCCGCACCTCCCTGGCGCCGCTTCGTCGCTGGCCCGCGTGCCTCCCTTGCCACCACCCTGCTCCCGTGCAGCACCTCAGCCGCGCTTTCGAGCGCCGTTCCAGCCCATGTTCCATGGCCATGGCCGCTCCAAGCCGCCGCTCGCCGTGGTCCTTGCAGCTCGCTGCAACATCTTGCCACGCCCATGCCGGCTGTGCACTCCCATGCTCGCACCATTGCTGCCTCACCCACTGAGACATTGTGCCTCACCACCTCTACGCCACCGGCAAGCCCGTGCACGTGTTCATGTTGATTTGACTTGTGCAGTTCCGATGCGATCGTCTTCATGGTGTCATCACGGTGTTCTAAGCAGTGACTGTGTCCTAACATCAAGGCAATTGATTGGTGTGATGAAGGATATGTAGGAACACATCGTTGACACCCCAGCATTGACAACTGGTCCAAGGTTAGCTCTTATTTTTCAAAAGTGATTGATCAGTGACTGCAGCCAAGGTGTTCAATGAAATGGTTACAAGGCGAAACTAAGTGTGTTGCAGTTCAATGCTGGTCTATGGATGCAGGTTTACTGTGGGTTGGCAATCGACCAAAATATGTGCCAAGATGCTTTTTGAACGGTGATGAAGTGACGAAATCAAGACCACACCCAAGACATTCAGCAAAATGCCTACAAGGTGAGCCTTGCCGTGAAATGTCTTGCTTGACGTCATCAAAGTCCGTTCGTCGTGATCGCTAAGGTTACTCATGTGTCGTCAAGTCGTACGTCCAATTTCCGCATTGATATCATTTCTATAGAAATCCCTAAGTTGACTTCCTTTGTCGTTTGTGTCGCCTTGGTTGTCCGTGCGTGCTCATGATGCTCCACCATGAGCCGGGTCGACGTCGTTGACCAAATGATGTCATCATGACGCTCCAAGCCGTCATCGTGCTCTGGCATTGAGATGAAGGATGCCTGTAACGTACATGATGCTGGAACAAAACCACGACACAACGGTCGACAGTCGTTTAGCCAAATTAGGGTTTAGTCGAGGCGAGACTCGTCGAGTCCTGGGTGTAACCAAGGTGCTCGATGAAATGCCTTCTAGGTCAAACCAGGTGTGTCGGTGATCACCGATAACCTGGAGTAAAGCTATGCAAGAACGTTGAGACCAACAAGGAGAACTAGACCAAGGGGAACCTTGGATAAGAGTTCCTTGGTTGTGTCGAGGATGTTCCGTAGCCGATCACAGGATTGGTTAACTAGGTGTACCGTTTCATCGACGACAGGTTCGTCAAGTCGCTTGCCGACGATCGAGTCGACATCACTAACCTTAAGACTCACAAGGTGGTGTTCGAGATCCCGCTCACCCCATTGACGAGTCTGGGTTTATGTGAACGTCGCTAAAACGATCTTCTCGAGATGGCAAAGCATGCCTTCACGGCAAGGTCTCACATCAAGTTTAAGTCCCAAGAGCTTACCGAGCTCACCTGGACAAGCTTGCGGGAGACACTACATTAGTGTCATCGTGTAAGCACCTGAACGATGCTTGCGACATTAGTCGTAGCAACTGGTTTACCTAAAAGCGGTTTGAACGTTGTCTTGGTACTCATGCTAGGTTAACAGTGCTTGTAATGACTTCTTAAGTCCAAACCATGTTGATCTCAATTCAGTCCCAAGTGTTGTTAGGTTCCATCTTGGTTCATCCTAAGTCAGGACCCTACGACAGCACTGCTCACTTAACTAGGTTTACTCCTTTATGAGTTTAGTCAAGTTCAGTGGTCGATTGCTAAATCGCTACCTTCGTCTTGTACACTCCACTCATACTCAAGCTTTCGATATCCCACCTTAATTTTTGGGTCGTCCTTACACTTCTCTGCCCAACACTTCCACACCATTTAGCTTTATCATCCTTGAGTGACATAGCATCGAGTGTTGAGTGCCAAGTTGCAATGTGTGCTTACATTGCACCTTTCAATTCACATCTCGATACTACTATGACCACTTGACTCCATCCTTTGTTTATCCACACAACAGAGGCATATCTGTCCTTCCTAGTCAAACTCCTCATTCTTAGAGTTTACACAAACCCTGTGGAATCTATTCTTAAATTACTTAATTACTTAATTACTTATGTGCATATCATGTCGATAGGAACGTGCTGATAGGTGATCGACAATAAATTTCGCTTGGAGGACAAGGCCAAGGTGTTTCCACTAAAGTTCCATGGCAGGTTCTCCAGAGGAAGACCAAGCCCTAACAACTGACATTGTTATAGAGTTGCAAACAAGGCAAGTCCCGGTTTGCATTTAAGTCGTTTATAAAAATTTTACTTTATCACTATGATGAGTAGTATATGAATTGTTCATTACATTTAGGATGATTGATACTCCACATGCATGACCAAAAATCCCAGGGATTGGTTGAAACGAGTTACAGTTTGACCTGTAGTAACTGCTTTGCTAATGCATAGGAAATCCGGTAGAAGTCGAGTAGTTGGAATCTACTCGCGAGAGATGTAGGACATATCTCACAGGATTGGTTAGATAGAAAATGGCATAATATAATGAAATGGAGACCGGGCAGGGAATGGATAGGAAGCGCCGAGAATTGAGTCTCGGTCGTATACCCCTGCCTGTGTCGATTAAGACCCATCCGTATGCAGCCCCTTCGGACAAGCTTGAATTGTATCGGCAATATAATGGACATATGGAATCCAATAAACTGATGTAACTTGATGACTGGGGTGTCGAGGCCCATTAACTCACCATCGATAGGGATGGGTTGAGGACAATAAGGTGTAAATCGGTCGGCGGACACATGAGGTGTTCCGTGCGGAGACCTTCTGTTCGCGGAGGTGAGACGGGCTCGGCGTTCGAGTTTCTTGTGAATGGTGGCCATATACGCCTAGTAAGTTATGTAGGTACAGGTGTGCTCGCTGACACTTCCGAACGACGTATGTGTCGTGTTGTCCGGGTGTGTCCTGATTGCAATCACTGTCCCTCGCAGTAATAGAGTACCACTTGTTCACTGAGCGGCAACGTAGTAAATACTAAAGAAGTCAGAAAATCATATTGTATTGAATATTATAATTACTTTGCAACATTGTATGACTTAGAGATAGTACAATTAAAAGTTTACAATTTCCCCATAATTTAGCTGTAATAGCATTATGTGCTCTGAGCATGTCATATCATCGGTAAAGCATTTCTTGTTTGATTGTGGAGCCCATGACGTGCCGTGCTTGGACAATGTCATTTGCTACTTAAAACTTGATTATAAGGAACCACTTGTAGGCGAGTCATTAACGCTTCACCTTACCTATGTTTAGTGTCCCCTTGCATATGTCTAGTTAGACGGGTTAGTCTTGCTGAGCCTTATGCTCACGTTTGCGCTTTAGCGATTTTTGCAGGTATTAGTTTTATTTCTACTGTTCAGGTTGTACATGAGACTCGAGGTGTCGAGATAAATCTCATGTGAACCACGCCGCTGCTGAATGTTCTTCTTGTTGCTAGTGAGAATCGTCCTAGGGCATGGACGTCTTCTCTCCTGCTTAGTTAGGTGAGATTATGAGTATGTATTTTCCGCTGCGTGTGTACTTCTGTGGTACACTCTTTTGTAAACTCTTCTTATTATGAAATGAAAACTTTATATGTTTTGGTATCCTTTTTGTGTGTGCTGTTAGGTGTCGCATCGCACGACACCACCCAATGAGATCCTCGGATGCGTGGACTCCGGTCCCCACAAACATGGTATCAGAGCTTCATTGGGAATAGCACGCTCAAAAAGAGCCTATTTTCAAAAACTCCGAAGTAGTCGAGTGAGAATTAGCTATATGCCCATTAAGGACTATTACTAGTATAAGTTTTAAAGGTGGTGAACTAACTTGGTATATTATTTCTGTAACGACGCTCCGTGTTCAAGGTAAGAGGTAAGGTACGCCGCCGAGAGCGGATGAATCTCGGTAAGCTCTGCATACGAGATGTGGTATGTGATATTTCCGTGGCTTAGCACGGAAAATCAATATGAGTCTCTGAAACTTTCCATGTTTCTGAGAACATATGACACGTGGTACCCCAGCGTGACACAAAATTAGTCGGAGCTCCCGTCGGGTGGTGTATAACCCGATAGTATGCATCTCTAGAACTATTCATGTTCTATTGGATAAGGCGAAACACGTATGCCCGAGCGTGTATAAGCCGGTTCGTACGGGAGTCTTTGCTGTACAGACGTATTTACAGCCATGTACCTCGGGACATGACTTCGCTCGAGGGCGACTCACACCAAAGTCGTATGCATTTACTTTTGATTATATCTTATTGTGACTACATGTCATGTTTCCTCGTGCCGCCCTTGAGGTGTGAAGGTGTGAAAGGGGATTGTTTGTCTTCTGCAGGTACACTAACTCCGGTAGCGACCCGTGTAGCAAACGTTTGTGAGTGATCGGTATTAGAACCACCTATAGACGTATCCGGATATACCGGGTTAGACTTTTCTTTTGGTAAGGCACGTAGTACCGTCAGTATCCCACTTGGTACTTTGACCATCCCCCACGAAAGAAATGGCTTCATATTCATATTTAAGTCCAAGTATCAGTTGCTGATATCTAGTGGACAAGGTAAAATGTTTCTTTTCAAGGGTAGGTGAACCAAAGTCCTTTGATCCTGGCGAGAGTTTAGCTCGACTTCGCCGGAGTAAGACTTTGGTTAAGTATGAAGATCCATAGTGATATGCTATGGATAAGAAGGTCGTCAAGTCTCTTTTAAGATTCCATTTAGTTCCAAAGAAAATTATTAGTTGTGAATTAATTTCTAGCCATCGTACTTGAGTTTTGAGCTAAGTTTCAAAATTTGAGTTTGTTCCCAAATTCTTGTGTTTCGAAGCCGGTGAGTTCTGTTTTCGAACAGAATTGACCTGACTTTAAAATTCCATATCACTTCAACCTGAAGGGCTATGAATGCAATTGAATACTTTTTAGAAAGCTTTTGAAGTCTTCTTTAAGTTTTCTATTGACCTCCAAGCCAAAAGACGCTTTTATGGTGATGAAAATGCACCGTTACCACAGCAGCTGCTGTTCTGAAACTACATGGACCAGTATCTGAATTTTTGCCCTATTTCATTGTAGAAAGCTCTTCTATTCCATTATGATACATTTATGGAAAGGGGAAGAGTTATTCTACAAATTTGTTATTCAGTGATACCTCAGATTCAGTTTATAACTAATTAGAAAACATAGTTGAAGATAGTGCATGTATATAGGTGCTATCTGAAACAGTCAGAAAAAATTCTGAACTTTGAACGGCCATAAATATTAAACCAGAAATGAAAACTATGCATGTTTATACATATATGCAAATCATAAAGAGTCCTCTATCAACTTCCTATTCAACACAAAGGCTAAAACTCATATTAACAAGGTCTAAATTGAAGTGTCGTTTAAGAGGTTATGGCAGCTCGGAAGAGAAGACAGAATCTGAACTCTTCACCAATTGAATCATAACTTTTTGCAAACTTCACCTCTGCAGGCCTACTTTATGTGGTCGGAAAGTGTAGAGAGTCCTCTACAACGTCTCTATAGAACTCCAGAGCAGAATCCATCTCTAACATACTAAAAACTTCAAATTTCTAAACTTGATCAAATCTGGACAGCGAGTGGACAGTCCTGTGTACAGTTACTGTTTCTCGCATAACTCGCTGTAGAGTTGTCGTATGACTTCTTGTGATGAATTTCTGGAATCCTGAGAATGTATGCAACCAGTTTTATAAGTGTTATTTTTGCAATTGTTGATATTTGTATATCTGAAAATTGTGGACAAAATCAGCCTTAAACAAAGGAGGTACTGTCCAAATTTTCAGAAAAACTGTCAAGTTGCAAATGCCATATCTTATCAACCGGAAGTGCTACGAGGGCAAGTAAATACTCTTTAGAAATATTTGGAAGTCCTCTGCAAGTTTTCTGTTCAGCTCAAGACCAAAATCCTTCTCTAAGTGGGTGAAATTTGGATAATCGCAGAGACTGTCCAGGCACACCCGAACTGGACAGCAATCTGTACACCTGTGAATTTAATCCATAACTCGCAGACCCTTGATCCAATGGTGTCGCGCGATTAGCCGTTGGAAAGTTTAGAGAGCCAGCTACAATATTTGAAATTTTCTCCAGACCTTAATCGGCCATTTACCTATCCTAAATCAAGTTTGAGTGCAGAATGGTCAATCTTAACTGAATTCAAATTCTGAATGCTGAAATTTTGACCAACTTTAAAAACTCATATCTTTTGAACCAGAACTGATATACAGAAAAATAGGTACTTTTTGGAAATCTTATTGCATTGGTTACGACTTTGTTAATGAGAATATTTCCATATTTTGATCAGAACAGCATGAAAACTTTAGATCAAAACTGCTACTGTTTAAGCAGATTCTGCTGAAAGTGCAGAGAAATCTGCTAACTTTAAAATTGCATAACTTGCAAACCAGAGATGATCTAGAGGCAAACCAATACTTTTTGAAAGGTCTTGAAGTGTACTTTAACTTTGTTGTTCACCTCAAGATCTGATTTTGCCATTTACTTGGCCAAAATCGAAGTTACGTCCAAGCTGTTCATCCTCCATCAGGATTTAATCGGGTGATGACCCTTTAGGGTGATTATGGATTTGGTTCTCGAGTTCAACTCGAGGAGTTTCATAACATCCCAGGTGTTGCGACCCAACAATATTTGCCATTAGAGTTAAGTATTACACTAAGGCAAATCCCTTTTGCTCGGATGCACATGCTAGTGTTTTAACTATGCAACCTTGCACCTCACACTTTATTTATGCATTGAGCATGTATGACACTTCCCTTAGTTGGACGACCCTCCCCATAAAGATTGCTTGGAGTAAGTTTCTTGCTCACCTAGCTTGAATCTTAAGGGGGAAGGAGTTCATCTAGTAATCGAAGTGTTACGTTCACCTAGGTGTCATACCAAGGTACATCGACACTGAACCAACGTGTTGGAAGTAATGCATAAGTAAGTAGGACCGAGTACAACATTGACTCATTGAGTCAATGAGAATCTTAAGTAACGGATCACCTCGAACCCCGTTTCTTGTGGAACTCGATCATCGAGTTAAAGAAGTCAGTTGATTCTTCATGCTAAACCACTCCCTTGCTTCCGTCTCTGAGACGAGAAGCCATATGTGAGTAGTATGAGCTGGAGATTCTTTAGAAAGAACGTGGATCACTAACCAAGGTCGTGCCTAGCACAGTACTTTGTCAACCAATGAGTATAACCTACGGAAGTGATGAGAACCTTACTCTTCAAAGGTTACTCTCTTTGCAACTTCTGAAGGCAATCCTACCGCACCTTTTAAAGGTTAGACATACTACCTTAGGAATCCTACGTGATGAAAACGTGACCCTTTGTTAAGGAACCACAACTACCTGTAAGTTGTGATTAACAAGCTTTAGGGAACTTCCGATCAACAGGAAGTTCAATCACCTTGTTCCATTTTGTACACTCCGTTGCCTTGAGATGAACCTCACCATTCCTTGCTAATACTTTTACCTTGAAACCATCGAACTTGGTCGAGATATGAAAGTAGCAAGTCTTGTCTAGCGCCTTTCATGACCAAGTTTATTCAATCCTCCTATGTTTGGGATACTTCTGACTGTGTTTGGATTGTCTTACCTACTTTTGCTCAAAGCATAATAATGAATGCATCATACCATCTACATTTCTAGCTGGCCAACATTGCATCATTAATGCATAACATTATTCCACTTGTGATGCATCATGAAACGTAATTACCAATGAGTTTTGAGCAAGAATATATGACCCCATTCAAATACCTACGTTGTGTCTCACAATTTTGAGTTGTGATCAACTTTATCATTCGCAACGCCTTCGACTTGTTTCATTATCTTGAGTGGCACAAGGGACACCTTGTGACTAAAACACAGTTGAGTCCTTGTCCTTGACTTATTGAAACTCAAATCACCTTGAGTACTGACAACTGATTGTTTCTAGCTGCGAGGAGTTTCTTATTGACTTCTCGACCTCGCTAGAACCTTAAAATCATTCTATTCGCGAGGTTATCAGTTAATTATCAAGTCTTGGAACTCCTTGACTCGTAATGGATGGTGACATTGCTTTGGCCACAAGACCAGGGCAGAAAAGTCTTCATAATAGAAACACCCAAAGTTAAGGACACCTAACTATCTTAGAGTTCTAAGGTCCTCCAATGCAGAAGCTTACTTCTTTTTGAGGAAAAGAAGAAGACCCCAATATATCAACATAGCTTTCTAAGATAAAAACTTTACGGTGTGATCCCAGTCACGTCGAGCATCCTGTAAAGATTTTCAACCTAAAGACTGGAATCACTTGAAGCAGACTTTAGAATTTCTTAAGATGCTTGAAGATAATCACTATTTCGTAGAACCCAAGTCTTTAAGGGCATTGTCATTTTCCTTAGTCAATGACCCTCTTTTACGGATCGTCCCCTCATCGTTCTTGTTATTCTACTTGCTAGAATCTCGGGACGAGATTCCTTTAAGGGAGAAGGATTGTAAAAGCCCGTTTTTCGGAAGAACAAAAACGCAAAAATGCGAACTTAAAAATTTTGAAAATGGACTTGGAAATCAAAACTCACATGAACCATATGAGTTAACCAATGTTCACTAGAAATAGGGACTTGTTAAAATTTTACATACAGAACATGTTTGCTAATGTATATTGGAACTTAAGGGGTAAAATCCTTAATTCCAAGTATTCCCATTTTCAATGAAAAATTAAAAGAGAAAACAAAAGAAAATAGAGAGAAAGAAAAAAGAAATTTTTCCAACCCTAAAATGGGACATCCAAAAATATTCAAATCTCATGCCGTTAATTTTTCCATGACCTTCTAATATTCCAAATAGACTCTCAGTAAAGTTTCAAAATTTTTGAAGCACGTTTCCCATTTGTTAGACACGTACTGAGAGTTTAATCAACGTCGACTTCAAATTTAAACTTTGTGCTCAACCTTGTCCAAATCAACTCCAAATTTTTCCTGAGGTCCCTTATGGTTCAAAAAGGTTAACTTCAAAGTTTCAGGATTTTTGAGCCTAATCTACTATTGATTTCCTTGAGTCAAGTATCACCACTTGAATTCAAATTCAAACCTGAGTTCAAATTCAACTTGCTCAGTTTTGAAATCTGATTGCACCATAAAATTCTTCACATTTTATTTGGTCATTGGGCCAAAGTTGACTATTTTTGAAGCATGTTTGCTAGCCCTATTTGAATTTTGGAAAGAAAGAGGGAAGTGGGTCCCACAGGTGGTCCCCACCAGTCAGGTCGGCACCTCCTCCCCTGCCTCCACGCAATAGCATGCAGCACCACCGCGGCATTCGCTCGACCCTTATCACCACGGCCGAATCCTCTCCCAGGCCGCGCCCGCGCCTCCTCCTTCTCCCGGCCTGGTCGCCGTCCGCCAGCCACGGCCGCCTCTGCACGCCGCCGGCCGTGCGTGTCGCCCCTGCACCTGGCCCTGGCGCTTCACCTCCCCGCTTCGACGCCTGCCCATGGCGCCGCCCCCGCCAGCTCGCGCGTCCGCCAGGCCCACGCGCCACCTCCCTTCACCGCCTGAGCCGCCGCCGACGCCGGGGCTCCACCTCCCCACGCCGCGCGCTAAGTCCGCCGCCGCCGGTCACCTCCGGTGCCGTCCCTACGCCCAGTGCCCGCGCGACGCCCTAGTACCGCCCGCCTCGCGGCCGTCTCCGCGCCTGGCTCCCTCTGCGCCTTGGCGCTCCACCGCCCCCACGGCCGCCTACGGCGTTGGTCGACGCCGCGCGGGTCACATCGCCGCGCCCGCATGCCCCTCCACCTCTCGGCCGCCTGCAGCCCCGTCGCCGCACCTCCCTGGCGCCGCTTCACTGCCGGCCCGCGTGTGTCCCTTGCCGCCACCCTGCTCCTGTGCAGCACCTCAACCGCGCTTGCGAGCGCCGTTCTAGCCCGTGTGCCATGGCCATGGCCGCTCCAAGCCGTCGCTCGCCGTGGTCCTTACAGCTCGCTGCAGCATCTTGTCACGTCCATGCCGGTCGTGCGCTCCCATGTTCACACCATTGCTGCCTCACCCACTGAGACACCGTGCCTCACCACCTCTGCACCACCGGCAAGCCCGTGTGCGTGTTCATGTTGATTTGACTTGTGCAGTTCTGATGCGATCGTCTTCATGGCGTCATCGCGGTGTTCTAAGCAGTGATTGTGTCCTAACATCAAGGCAATTGATTGGTGTGATGAAGGATATGCAGGAACACGTCGTTGACACCCCAACATCGACAACTGGTCCAAGGTTAGCTCTTATTTTGCAAGAGTGATTGATCGGTGACTGCAGCCAAGGTGTTCGATGAAATGGTTACAAGGCGAAATTAAGTGTGTTGCCGTTCAATGCTGGTCTATGGATGCAGGTTTACTATGGGTTGGCAATCGACCAAGATATGTACCAAGATGCCCTTTGAACGGTGATGAAGTGACGAAATCAAGACCACACCCAAGACATTCGGCGAAATGCCTACAAGGTGAGCCTTGCCCTGAAATGTCTTGCTTGACGTCATCAAAGTCTGTTCGTCGTGATCAATAAGGTTACTCATGTGTCGTCAAGTCGTACGTCCGATTTCCGCATTGATATCATTCCTATAGAAATCCCTAAGTTGACCTCCTTTGTCATTTGTGTCACCTTGGTTGTCCGTGCGTGCTCATGATGCTCCACCATGAGCCGCGTCGACGTCGTTGACCACATGACATCATCATGATGCTCCGAGCCGTCATCGTGCCCTAGCATCGAGATGAAGGATGCCTGTAATGTACATGATGCTGGAACACAACCACGACACAACGGTCGACAGTCGTTTAGCCAAATTAGGGTTTAGTCGAGGCGAGACTCGTCAAGTCCTGGGTGTAACCAAGGTGCTTGATGAAATGCCTTCTAGGTCAAACCAGGTGTGTCGGTGATCACCGATAACCTGGAGTAAAGGTATGCAAGAACGTTGCGACCAACAAGGAGAACTAGACCAAGGGGAACCTTGGATAAGAGTTCCTTAGTTGTGTCGAGGATGTTCCGCAGCCGATCACAGGATTGGTTAACTAGGTGTACCGTTTCATCGACGACAGGTTCGTCGAGTCGCTTGCCGACGATCGAGTCGACATCACTAACCTTAAGACTCACAAGGTGGTGTTTGGGATCCTGCTCACCCAAATGATGAATCTGGGTTGATGTGGACGTCGCTAAAACGATATTCTCGAGATGGCAAAGCATGCCTTCATGGCAAGGTCTCGCATCATGTTTAAGTCCCAAGAGCTTATCGAGCTCACCTGGACAAGCTTGCGGGAGACACTACATTAGTGTCGTCATGTAAGCACCTGAACGATGCTTGCGACGTTAGTCGTAGCAACTGGTTTACCTAAAAGCGGTTTGAATGTTGTCTTGGTACTCATGCTAGGTTAACAGTGCTTGTAATGACTTCTTAAGTCCAAGCCATGTTGATCTCAATTCAATCCCAAGTGTTGTTAGGTTCCATCATGGTTCATCCTAAGTCAGGACCATATGACAGCACTGCTCACTTAACTAGGTTTACTCCTTTATGAGTTAAGTCAAGTTCAGTGGTCGGGTGCTAAATCGCGACCTTCGTCTTGTACACTCCACTCATACTCAAGCTTTTGATATCCCACCTTAATTTTTGGGTCGTCCTTACACTTCTCCGCCCAACACTTCCACACCATTCAACTTTATCATCCTTGAGTGACATAGCATCGAGTGTTGAGTGCTAAGTTGCAATGTGTGCTTATGTTGCACCTTTCAATTCACATCTCGATACTACTATGACCACTTGACTCCATCCTTTGTTTATCCACACAACAGAGACATATCTGTCCTTCCTAGTCAACTCCCCATTCTTAGAGTTTACACAAACCCGTGGAATCTATTCTTAAATTACTTAATTACTTATGTGCATATCATGTCGATAGGAACGTGCTGATAGGTGATCGACAAGAAATTTCGCTTGGAGGAGAAGTCCAAGGTGTTTCCACTGAAGTTCCATGGCAGGTTCTCTGGAGGAAGACCAAGCCCTAACAACTGACATTGTTATAGAGTCGCAAACAAGGCAAGCCCCGGTTTGCATTTAAGTCGTTTATAAAAAATTTACTTTATCACTATGATGAGTAGTAAATGAATTGTGCATTACGTTTAGGATGATTGATACTCCACATGCAAGACCAAAAATCCCAGGGATTGGTTGGAACGAGTTACAGTTTGACCTGTAGTAACTGCTTTGCTAATGCATAGGAAATCCGGTAGAAGTCGAGTAGTTGGAATCTACTCGCGAGAGATGTAGGACATATCTCACAGGATTGGTTAGATAGAAAATGGCATAATATAATGAAATGGAGACCGGGCAGGGAATGGATAGGAAGCGGCGAGAATTGAGTCTCGGTCGCATAGCCCTGCCTATGTCGATTAAGGCCCATCTGTATGCAGCCCTTTCGGACAAGCTTGAATTGTACCGACAATATAATGGACATATGGAATCCAATAAACTGATGTAACTTGATAACTGGGGTGTCGAGGCCCATTAACTCACCATCGATAGGGTTGGGTTGAGGACAGTAAGGTGTAAATCGGTCGGCGGACACATGAGGTCTTCCGTGCGGAGACCTTCTGTTCGCGGAGGTGAGACCGGCTCGGCGTTCGAGTTTCTTGTGAAAGGTGGCCATATACGCCTAGTACTGAAGTGTTATGTATGTACAGGTGTGCTCGCTGACACTTCCGAACGACGTATGTATCGTGTTGTCCGTGTGTGTCCTGATTGCAATCACTGTCCCTCGCAGTAATAGAGTACCACTTGTTCACTGAGCAGCAATGTAGTAAATACTAAAGAAGTCAGAAAATCATATTGTATTGAATATTATAATTACTTTGCAACATTGTATGACTTAGAGATAGTACAATTAAAAGTTTACAATTTCCCAATACTTTAGCTGTAATAGCATTATGTCCTCTGAGCATGTCATATCATCGGTAAAGTGTTTCTTGTTTGATTGTGGAGCCCATGACATGCCGTGCTTGGAGAATGTCATTTGCTACTTAAAACTTGATTATAAGGATCCACTTGTAGGCGAGTCATTTACTCTTCACCTTACCTATGTTTAGTGTCCCCTTGCATATGTCTAGTGAGACGGGTTAGTCTTGCTGAGCCTTATGCTCACGTTTGCGCTTTAACGATTTTTGCAGGTATTAGTTTTATTTCTTCTGTTCAGGTTGTACATGAGACTCGAGGTGTCGAGATAAATCTCATGTGAACCACGTCGCTGCTGAATGTTCTTCTTGTTGCTAGTGAGAATCGACCTAGGGCATGGACGTCTTCTCTCCTGCTTAGTTAGGTGAGATTATGAGTATGTATTTTCCGCTGC
This sequence comes from Tuctoria greenei, assembly GCA_036927565.1. NCBI lineage: Eukaryota > Viridiplantae > Streptophyta > Magnoliopsida > Poales > Poaceae > Tuctoria > Tuctoria greenei. The sequence continues at coordinate 16,785,712 of JAYESD010000005.1, forward strand.
GTGTGTACTTCTGTGGTACACTCTTTTGTAAACTCTTCTTATTATGAAATGAAAACTTTATTTGTTTTGGTATCCTTTTTGTGTGTGTTGTTAGGTGCCGCATCGCACGGCACCGCCCAATGAGATCCTCGGATGTGTGGACTCCGGTCCCCACATAAACAACATAAAAAGGAAAGAATGTAAGCTAGATCTTATAACTCTCATGCAAAATTTGCTGCACATACTAAACCGATTGTTAGGAACATGCAACCTGCTGTTATGAGTCAAAAACATTCAAAGTTTACCTCCGGAGCTTTAGTTTTTGCCTCCGAACCTTCTGTTTTTGCCTCCGGAGCTACTAATTTTTGTGCTACACAAGTAACACCTTATATGTCAGTAGTTAAGAACAAAAAATCTCAAACTTTGACTCATAAACCTGCTGTTTTATCTCAGCTTTTGCGTGTTTTTCCTGCTGCACGTCATGTGACTCAATACTGGATTCCTAAATGCCTTTTGACTAACCCCAATATTGAGTCATCGACGTATTGTTTTTCTATGTAGGTTACACGCTTGAGGAAGCATAACATTTGGATTGTGGAATCAGGTTGCTCTCGCCACATGATCAGTAACAAAGAATGGTTGTCCTCCCTCTCTTTTTTGTCACATGTAGAGAATGTTACTTTTGCTGATAATTCTTCCACTACAATAATTGCTAAGGGTTCGGTTCGAGTAAATGATCACTACACTTTGAAGGATGTGGCACTTGTTAAAAGTTTGAAATACAACTTGCTTTCTGTTTCACAACTGCTAGATGAAAATCTGGAAATTATTTTCACTAAAAATTGCTACAAAGTTGTAAAGCTGATTTTTATATCTTATTTTTAACATGTCTCAGTTTGGAAGACTTTTTAAAGCTGATTTTGATATGTCTTCCTCTAAGCATAGGTGTCTAGGTTCTAATCTACCATTCACCCCCCTTCTAGTAGCTTTACACGTGCTCTTCGATCCTACACAAACTAGTCCGCACTATGTCCGCTAGTCCGGACTAGTCGGGTATATCGAGTTCTTATCCTCTTAGGCCGTGCAGATCCCTCTTCTTCCTCCTCACAACTCCCCTTATGTTCTCTCTCCTCACTCAAGTGCTCTGAAGGCGATTTCTCGAGTCCTCCATCAAATCCCCTTAAATCTCCGCCGGAATCGATCTACATTGCAAGGAGATCGAAGACCCCAGACTAGTACGCTCCAACAACTCCTCAAGCCCCTTGAATCGAAGGATTTGGTAAATTTTCTCACCAAACCCTAATTCTCAAATTTTCTTTGATATTGCTCAAATAGCTTAGCTCCTCCAGTCAATACATGCCTCCCTGTTTGTATTACAACTACAATACTCCACTTTTTCATTGAGGAATCCCATTACTTCATTGTCTAGGGTTTGAGCAGCCGCACTCCGGACTAGTCCATTATCGGTGCAGACAAGTCCGGTTCCCTGGACTAGTCCGCACCTGAGCAACGGACAAGTCCGGTGTTTGCTGAATAAAATCCTAACATACTTAAACTTAATGCTTTCTCTTGCCACCAATTCTTATCCATGTCGTATACCATCTCTTTGTCAATACAATGTCGAACTCGGATGAGCACATCTCCGACTTTGAAGCTGAATTGGATCAAGAGGCATTGCCTCATGCTTCGACGGGCCAAACCAAGAAACGGCAAGACCGTGCTGCTGAATCCTCGCCCACTCCACCTTGGGTGCGATGAAAGGTTTCAGCCAAGAAACCAGCTTCAAAAGCAAAAGATATGGTTGGTCCTAGCTCGGCGGCTTCTCACCAAGTTAAGGGAAAAGGCAAAGGAATTGCCTCCGACCCGATTGGGCCCCTCCAAATGACAGCTCCAAGACAAAGGAACAGAAGCTCCTCAGAGGAGAAATTCAATGGAAAAAGCAGTGATGTGGCATGTAAATATAGGAAGATGGACGCCTACAACCGTGGGAAGGTGGCTGCTAATCCGATATTTTTGAGTGACTTCCACTCGGATTACTACAGTTGCGTCTACCTCCAAATGAATACTTCAGTGGTGCCCAAGCAGGGGATAGATTGGTGCTACATTGAGAGGAAGCCCGTGATGCTTTTGATGTGGTGGTGGCTGCAGTGGAAAGGCATGAGCTGAAGGATCTGTTATCCTTTAGATACAACAGGAATGATGAAGTGATAGCCCAGTTTTACTCTACATGCTACTTTGCCCAAATAGGTGAAGAAAGAGTAACTTGGATGACTCATGACTCTATTTACTCCATCACCTACACTGACTTTGTGAGGCTGCTACACCTTGAGGATAGCGGGACAATGAGATAGTCATCAACAATGACAGTTCTTTGGAGAAGGACAAGAAGGACTTTCTCTATGACACTTGCCTCTGCTACAATCCCCCATCAAACAAGAACATGAATCCATTCTTCATTGTCCTCAACGGAGTGCTTCGGAAGACAATTGCTCCTAAGGATGGGGATGCAAGCAATGTCCAAGGTTATCTAAGAACCTTTATGAAGGTGATTAGCAAGAAGAGAAGATTTGATGTATTCAACTACATCTGGAATGACTTGGTGAACATCTCCTGCACACCAAACCGCTCCTGTGGCTATGCACCATACTTGATGCTCATGATTGAGAAATTCACAGGAATTGAGTTTGTGAAGGATGTGGAGCATACTGATCTAAAGCCTTAGAGGCCTCCCCAAGCCTCCCTCCCAGGCTGCTCCCTCACCTGCCTCAAGTGAGGAACACCTGGAGAGAGCTCAAGAAGATACAAGGACTTCCTCTAGCACTAGGGCCCCTCCATCTAGCAAAGGGTCCGCTAGTAGGATCATGAAGTATTTGGCTACTATCTTTGGCTCTTGCCGCAAAGCAGAGGTGAGGATACACAAGATGAACAAAGCAAGAAAGGAGGAGATGCGATACTTGAAGGACAATGTCAAAGCCATTTGTCAAAAACTGGTGATTGAGCCTATTGGGTCTCCAGTTATCTCAGAGGACTCCGCTTCTGACTTTTCGGAGCTTCCACCTCTCTCCTTTCGAGCTTGCCTACTTTGGCCTTAGCGGCATGACAAGTGGTTCCTCTCCCCCTCCTCCTTAGGCTGACGACGAAGATGATGAGAGGACCGATAGCGCTGAGTGAGCCAACAACGACGAGTAGATCCCTCTTCTCCTTTTTGGTGTCTTGATGCCAAAGAGGGAGAGATTGAGGGGGAGTACTAGGTCGTAGGTCCTTCTTTTGTGTCCTATTTTAGGAAGTGGGTTTCGTAAGACATATATTATGTTCTCATTATGCCTTTGAACATGTATTATGAAGTTATGGTTATGCTTTAATATGATATATGTTTTATGCTATGAAATTGAGATTCATGCTTGATAATCTTGATGTTGTTATGATTATGCTTTTATCTTATTCTCATCAAGATTATTTCTCACACACACATAGTTTTGCACCCCACCATAAAGAGTGTGCATATGAATGTTAATTCAACTTTTACTATTGTTCTCAAAATTCATATGTGCACACTTTATGAAAATATGAATTTTTCATCATATTTGTGTAATCTAAATTGGTTGTCATCAATCACCAAAAAGGGCGAGATTGAAACTGCATCTAGGCATCCCTTGTGGGTTTTGGTTGATTAGTGACAAACGAATGAGATCCTAACAAAATTGTTGAGATGAGCACAAGTTTTAAGGAGATTTGAAGGAAATCTCAAAAAGAAAGGAGAATGATGATCTAAAATAAAAGGAGCTCACGACATGAAAAGAATACTTATTTTGTTAGAAGTGTGTGTGAGAAACACGCCCCAAGAGCTCAAGTGAAAGAGATTACACTCACTGAACAGAAATCAACATGTGCGGACTAGTCCGATATACACCGGACTAGTCTGATAATCCTCTGACTAAAATCGGACAAGTCCTCCAAGTCCGGACTAGTCCTTAGCCCTACGGTTTTTTACTACATTGAACAAGTCCGATATCCACCGGAATAGTTTGAAAACTCTCTGACTAAAATCTGATAAGTCCCTCCAAGTGCAGACTTGTCCTTAGACCTACACGATGTTCAATACAGCGGACTAGTCCGATATCTACCGGACTAGTCCAAAAAGTTTTTGTGCCCAGATCGGACTAGTACGCACCTTAATGGACTAGTCCGGTATCCATCAACACTTAGGGTTTCTTGCACACACGCACACCGGACTAGTCTGGTGTCCACTACGGACTAGTCCGTACATCACAAACCCTAACGGTAACTTCTGGAAACCCTAGTATGAATAGAGGTGTACGGCCACACAACTAACACTCTCGACTCCATGTGCCATCACACCCCCCAAGAGCCCAAAATTACATCTCTCCACTAATTCTAAACCTAAAAGGATCAAATCTTTGAGGATTAGGGATTGGACAAAGGAGAGAATTGTTCCACACGATCTTGAGCTCTTGGGTTTGATCTTTGGCACACTCTAATTGTTTTATTGTATATCTTTTGAGTGTGTTTGGTGGTTTTCATCGCTGTAATTCTTGGGGAGCCCTCAACTTGTGAGAAGGCCCCTTGAACAAGTTATTTGCCCCTTCGTGGTTAGCGGAATAGAATCGGCCTCCGTGGCGATTCAACGAGGGAAGGGTTAGTGAAGACCCGGTCCTCTGTGGACTCCCCAATGGGGATGTAAATTCCTCTGTGGAATTGAACATAGGGATAAAACTTTGTCTTGCGTATTCTTGTTTGATTTTCATCATAATTCAGGTTTTGCTTAGTATTGTAAAATTCATATTGAAACATTGTATCATACTTGATCATTGCAATATATTGGTTCATTGGCTCAATACACTTTACTCATAATCTAATTTCCTCTAAAAGTGTGCTGGAAGTAGAATTGTTAATTTACTTGATCTTTTAAACTGCGCACACCAAACTAGTATGGCCTCCTCATATTTGATCCACCTGTTAAGTGTTTCAGGGTCCGAAAAAAGTTCAAAAAGCCTATTCAACCCCCTCTAGGCTACATTAAATTCCCTCTACTTGGGGTTAGGTTCGGGGCCCCTAGACAAGTGGCACGACCGGAGCTTCGCTATACAGCGAGTTAGGTCCGGCCTTGTGTTACACGTGGCAGTACTAGAGCTACCCAAACAAGGGAGGCAGGCCCAGTGCTACAGGACGCGTGGAGCCTTTGGAGGTCTTCAAGTCGGACATGTGGAACTCCGTAGCTTTTCTTGCGGTATTGTGGGGTACCCGGTACGCAGGGTACCGACAGTGGCCCCCAACCCACCTCTGGGAGAAATCCTGTCGGTGAAATTATTCTACCAAAGGTGGGGCCATCTTCGATTCTCGTGCTGCGGCTTCAAAGGTATTATCTTGGGCCGTTGGGACAACGGTCTGTGGTTAAACCATCACCGCATTGCGTTCCTTGAAGCGGCAAGTGAGATCCTTTTGTCTAGATCTCATGCAATTGAAGGTCGCGAGTTCCCAATACGAAAATCATGTCGGTTCCGCGCGCCTTGTCAGGCTGTCGCCCTTGGGCTTCCAACTTTCCATCATGACAACGGTTTGCCTCGTGTGATAACTTCGACTCTTCTGCTGAAGTGGACCCAGGCCCATTTTTCATTGATGGTGTAGATTTTTGAAATGTGGTCTTGATCCCGTCGCGGTTTCCATCCAAGCATTACAGACGCTTACTTAAGAAGGAAAGCCTGCACGGTTTGAGAACTCTTTACGCTTTCATTTGAACTTGCACTCAGAGCCTCCTAACCTTTGCATAGCCCTTCCAACTTTTGCTCCACTTTGTCGTGATGGATTTGGGTCTTCCCCGCAGCAAGATCAAGAGCAACGAAGACCTGTTGAGGGTCCGAACCTACATGGTGTGGTCCAGTGACTCCTTCAACAACACGATCCGCTTCGGCAAGCTCCCTTTCAAGAAGGAGGGCACCGGAGAGATCGTATACTTCTTGGCGTATGCCATGGTGGGTCTGATCCCGCCTTTCTTATGTTTTTTGCTGATGCTGCTAAACTTCTATGGCCTCCACCTTCATCACCTCAGCCCCCACTCCTTCTTGTTGGTGGCGACCTGCGTCCACTTTGGCGAGATGTGGGGTGGGTGTGCCATCATGCATAGAGCTCTTCCGGACCTTCTTCACGGTCCACACTACTAGAAAGGGGACATAGTTCCTTGGCTTCTACTACTTCATGAAGCGCAAGAACTGTCCCTTCAAGTACTTGAAGACCTTCCCCTTCGGAAAGTGGGACAACTGTAAGAAAGATTGGATGATCATCGCAGTGGAGGAGCACGAGAGGTTGGAGTTGCCCAAGATTCTCCCCAATGTCAATAGCGACACTTGGAATGCAGCTCCAAAGCTGTCCGAAGCGTACAAGCCCATCCTGATGAGGATCCAGGAATGCGTAGAGGGTGGAGTGACCCCTCAGATGGTCTTCGGCAATTTTCTGGTGAACAGGTAGGCTCTGCTAAAGACAAGGGAGTGGCCCGCATGGGCTTTCAACAGTGAGATGGATCATAACCGGATTGAAGCCAGTTTAAATACCAATTTGGATGATGAAGCTTTGCTGCTCCATCTCCAGAAGGTTCAAAACGGAGCTATCTCCTGTGATGCCTTGACCCTGACGGCTGCCTTCCTCCCTCTGAACATGGTTCCAGAGGTTAGTAGGGAGCTCCGGAGGAGAATGCTGGAGCTGGATGACCTCGGTGTGGTTGAGAGATGCAGGACCTTTGGGCTCTCCATTCCCGGAGCTTCAAAAAGGAGTGCTCCCGCCGCACCAAGTCTGAAGGGTTTTGACACTGGCAAGGGCAAAGGCAAGGAGCCAGCCGAATCTTCTAGCCATAAGAGGAAGCTGAGACATGTCTATGTTAGCTCCATCATCAACAGCACCTTCTCCTTGGTCGATCCGAGCTTTGGTGGCCAAGCCCTCTTCGGAGCCGACGTCTACAAGGGGCGCGAGCTGCGGCAAATCAATCCCGGTCCCAGTGCTGGCCATGGGCTCCAGGTCCGAAGGTCCTTCCCAGCAGAGGGAGGTCCCAGCTAAGGCAACTCCGACGATGACGGCGGGTCTTGGGTAGCAATCCAGAGCTTCAGCCACACCAACTATGATGGGCTCTAGCTCCAGTCGCCCGATGAAGAACTTCCACGCCAACTGGAGCAGTAGCATCCCAAGGTAAGCATTATGTCCTCACCCTGAGTTGCTATTTTTGTTTTTTATCATGTCTTGAATCTTTTGATCCTTCATTTTTAGGGCGTCGAAAAAGAAAACTGATGCTCTAGCACCTGCTACAACAATTGAGGCTGCACAGGCAGACGCTCTAGCTCTGACCCCTGTGCCTCCCGAAATGGTGGATGACATCACTATAGCTCCGGCGCCGGCTATCGTGGATCTGGATCAATAGGTGACGCCAGAAGCTCCCGTGGTAGCGTCGGTCCATGGGGGAGACACTTGTGAAGATCCATAGGTGGCTGGCAGCTGAGGCTTCAACACAGGAGGCAGAGATGGCGGAAGCTCCGGTGCTTGAGCCGGAGGTAACCGAAGCTCCAGCACATGTGCCGGAAGTAGTTGAAGCTCAGGCCCCCAAGCAAGAGATGGTTGAAGTCCCAACCTCTGAGCCGTAGGTGGTGGGGACTCTGGTCGAAGCTCCAATGCCGACCCTAGAGATGATTACTCCAGAGGCGCTCATGTCTGAGCTGGAGCACCCAAAAGAATCAGCGGTAGGCCCTCCACCTACAGAGCCGATGGTTGAAGATCAGGCAGGGGGACCTTCTTCATAAGCCCCGGAGGTTGAAGTTCCCTCGATGGGACCTTCCTCAACCTCGGTGGAGGCAGAAGAGCTCCCGGAGGGCAGACCTAGTGCCGCAAAACTGCAGGGGACCACACTTGTGCCATGGGACCCAATTGTTGTTTTAGAAGACCCCTTGGAACTGACGGAGGATATCCCAGCAGGTCCGAAGCCAATTCCTCTGGCTTTGTCTATCGACAACGCCTGCTCCAGTCTATGTCAAGTTCAGCTCGCCTTCGACCATGACAGCAAGGTACTCGAAGAAGAGCGCCACACCTTGAGGCAGTTGCGCAACAGACTTCACTTCGAGACTAAGCTGGAGCAATCAAGGCTTGTTGACCAGCGGGAATGGATCGAGAAGGAAAAGGACCGGCTGATATATTGGGGCCGCTTGCTAGATGAGCGGGAGGCTTCCATCAGGGCCCTCGACGCGAAGAGTTGGGAGATTCTCGAGCATGCTAATAAAAGCAGTGAGGCTGCTGACAGTCATCAAGACAACCTCAACAAGCTGAATGAGATTCTCCTGAAGCACCAAGGAGACCTCGATGAGCGGGAAGTGAAGCTTCTGGAGAAGCAAGAGGATATCACGAAGAGAGAGGAGGAGCTTGCCGAGAGGTTGTCTCTGGGGGAGCGAAGCTTGGCTGACTGCACCAAAAAATTTGAACAGGAGTGCAAGAAGGAGGAGGGGAAGAAATGGAAGATGGGACAGGAGCTCTCCAAGAGAGAAGCTGATGTCGTCACCAGGGAGGAGAGGGTGAAAGGTAGGGAGAAGGACCTGGCAAACTGCTGGAACCGCATCCACCTTCGGGAGTCAGAGCTTGCTGACCATGAAAAGCAGGTGGCAGAGAATATTCAGCAACATGCCAAGGAGGTCGAGCGCGTCGCCCTGGAAGGTTCGGAGCTTGCGGCCAGCAGGAGGTCACTGGAAGAACTGAGGAATATGAGGGCGACTGAGTCCCAATGAGTCTGGGATTTTCTGGGTCATGCCAATTGAAAGTGCATCTAGGACTCCCTTGTGGGTTTCGGATGATTTATGACAAGCAATTGGGATCCTAATCCTTTTGTTGAGATGAATGCAGGCAAATGATGAAAAATGAGCAAAATGCCAAAAAGAAGGGAAATGAGAAGCAAAGTGAATTTGAGCTCAAGGAGAAGAAAATAGTAGATTATTATGTATGGAGTGTGTTAAGGAAAAACACCCAAGAGCTCAATCACTTTTAAGCACACACACACAATGCACAAAGTTATACAGGACTGGACTAGTCCGATATTAGCCGGACTAGTCCGATATCACATTCTGCACTAGATCGGACAAGTCCGGTCTCCACCGGACTAGTCCGATATCTGTCTGATTCACTTCGGACTAGTCCTCCCCAATGCGGACTAGTCCTCAACACAATGCACAAGTCACACAAAATCGGACAAGTCCGTTGTGATCCGGACTAGTCCGATATTCTTTCTGATCCACTTCGGACAAGTCCGGTGTCTACACGGACTAGTCCGATATACACACTGATCTAAATTGGACAAGTCCTCCAAGTGCAGACTTGTCATCCTAAACACTTAGGGTTTCATATGTCCGGACAAGTCCGATAGCAATCGGACTAGTCCGAAGATTTCCAGTAGTGAAATCGGACAAGTCCGTTTTCAACCGGACTAGTCCGATATTCCTGGACACTTAGGGTTTGCTACACACAGCACACCGGACTAGTCCGGTGACCACCACGGACTAGTCCGATCTTTCTAAACCCTAACAGTCACTTTTAGAAACCCCATATAAATAGAGGTCCATGGCCCACTTTTAACCTCTCTCGAACCCTAGCGCAGTCACACCTCCCAAGAGACTCAAAAACCACCTCTCTCCACGAAATTAAGTGCACAATCGATCAATCTATCGAAGATCACTTCTAGATCATTGGAGAGACACTTGGCACACATCATTGAGCTCTTGGTTTGATTCTCTAACACACTCTTGCGTTTCAATTTGTAATTTTTGAGTGTGTTATTGGTGGCTTTGTAAGTTGTAATCAAGGGAGCTCTCAACGTGTGAGAACGCCCCTTCAACATGGTTATTTACCCCTTTGTGATTAGTGGAAGAGGATTGGCCCTCGTGGCGATCTGTCGAGGGAAGGGTTGGAGAAGACCCAGTCCTTTTGTGGGCTCCTCAACGTGGATGTAGGTTGCCTTCGTGGTAGCCGAACCACGGGATATATCTTGTGTCTTGTCCTTTTGTGTTCTTCATCTTAATTGATCAAATTAATCTAGGGTTTGATTCACTTTGTTCAATTTGAGTTAATTTGCTAAACAAGAGCCTGAATTGTAATAGAATTTGATATACAACTATTAAACTGTCATTCAAGTTTATATTTCCGCTGCAAACATTAACGAATCAATCAAATTGACTGAACTTGATCAACTTAGCCCGTGAAAACCGGACTAGTCCGCACTTTACCGGACTAGTCCGATATATCTGGTATTGACTGTGTTGTTGAGTCTTACAGGAACCGAGAAAAATTCAAAAAGACCTATTCACCCCCCCCCCTCTAGGCCTACATTCAATTGGTATCAGAGCAGGTTCTTCAAGAAAGAGTGCAACCACTCGAAGAGATCATGTCGGACATGAAGGAAGTTCAGAAACTCAACAACCAGGAAGAAGTGAACAATGAGAAGAACCAAAAGCTGGAAAAGTATCTCGAAGCAATTCAAGACTTCGATGATGATGACGAGGAGACGCTGGAGCTGAAAGCACTCCTCAGGAAGAAAGCACTGTCCAAAGGGAAAGCTAAAGTTGAAGAAAAGAAGAAGAGGAGTAGTCACACCGACTACTCCCGATATCCTTTTAACTATGATCGTTTAAATTCAAATAACAGCCATTATCTATCTATTCCTCTTGGAAAAGCCCCACACTTCGATGGGAGTGATTACTCCATGTGGAGGCAAAATATGAAGATGCACTTGATTTCCCTTAACCCAAGTTTATGGCATATTGTGTGCACAAGAATAGACATCCCAGATGACGACGAAGAGCTCACCCGAAGTCAAGAGCAAGCCATCCACAGAAACGCTCAAGCCGCAGCCGTAATCACCTCCTCTCTAAGTCGAGATGAGTTCACAAAGGTGGACGGACTGGAGATTGCCAAGGAAATATGGGACACACTACAAACAGCTCATGAAGGTGACCGGCATGTGCGGGAGGCGAAAATTGAAATGATCGAAGGCGAACTAGGAAGGTTCGCGATTGAGGAAGACGAGTCTCCCCAGGACATGTACAACCGATTGAAGACACTAGTAAACAAGGTGCGATCATATGGGAGCAAGAAGTGGAATGACCACGAGGTTGTAAAGCTCATCCTTAGAGCCTTTATGCCTTGCAATGTCACACTATGCTCTATGATCAGAGAAAGTCCTGGGTACAAGAGGATGACTCCAGATGAATTGCTTGGCAAAATCATCAACTTTGAAATGATGGAGAAACAAGCCAAGCACGTCAAAGAAATAGCCGACCTCACATCGGCCAAGAAGAAGGGAGTTGCCTTAAAGTCCACACTCAAGCCTCTATCCAAAGAAGCAAGAGAAGCACAGCTTGAGGAGGACAGCGATGATGAAAGCAGTGAGCTGGACGAAGAGGATATGATCTTGTTCATGAAAAAGTTCAAAAGAATATTGAAGAAAAGACAAGGAACAAAATCAAGTGAAGGCAAGTACAAAGAGAGGACAAAGCCGAAGATGAGGCGGGCGTGCTATAATTGTGGTGAGTATAACCACTTTATAGTCGATTGCCCGTATGAGGACAACAAGAAAAAGAATAAAGAAGCCAAGCCTCAACCGAAGAAATTCTTCAAGAAGAAGAAACAAGCTGAACAAGCACACATTGGAAAGGAGTGGGACTCAAACGATGAGTCCTTATCATCCGATGAAGAAGAGATGGCTAGCATAGCCATCGAAAGCACGTCCAAGAAACCCACACTCTTCCCCACGCTCAGAACAAAGAAGGGACATGGCACTTGCCTCATGGCAAAGGAAGGTAAACGCAAGGTAAACATCAAAACTCCTTCCATGCATTCCTACTCAAGTAATGATGAACTAGATAGTGATGATGAAGATATGTTAATGGGGTTAGACAGAAAAACTGCTGCTAAAATGAAATTTTTACTTAACCAACTTGTTGAGAAGGAACAGCTAATTGATCGTCAAGAGGACATGATTATCTCCCAAAAGGAGAAGTATGTCAAACTTGACAATCTTCTAGTTCTTGAAAAGGAGAAAAACAGCTCACTAGAGCTTGAGCTAGCTTCAAGCAAGAAAACTTGCTTGGAGTTAACCAACTCAAACGTTGCAATCAAGGATCAACTTGATGACCTGATCAAGGTTAACAAGATCCTTGAAGTGCAAGTTGAGTCACTCAAGCTAAGTGAATCTTCCTCCTCTTCAAGTCTACCTTCTCAACCCACTTCAACTAATCTTGTTCATATGTGCAAATGTAGTAAAATCAACACCAGTTTGAAGGAAAAGTCTACCTCCACAAAGGATAAAAATCCTACCCGATGTGGAATATTTGACAAGGAGAGGATCAACTATGCACGTAGTGCATACTTGGTCCAAAGACCTCCAAATGTCAAGTATGGCATTGGTTACTCTTATGATGGAAAGCAAAATGCTGGAAGTCATAAGAATAACAAGGGAAGGATTACCTTTGTGAAGGGAGGACCCTCACAATCTGGTAACTCGAAAATTAAGAACCTGAACTCTCATGAACACCGGACTAGTCCGGTTGTGGTCCGGACAAGTCCGGTCATACGGACAAGTCCGGTCACCCAGACTAGTCCGATCCATAAACAACAGCAACTTTTGTTCAAAACCTTTGATGCCTCTTATGTATTAATGAGAAACAATCTTGGTAAAGTTTATGCTTATTATGCTGGGCCACGCCATGGGAACACAAAATCCCATGTGTGGGTGCCCAAATGTATTGTAACTAACCTCCAAGGACCCAAGCAAGCTTGGGTACCTAAAACCAAGGCATAATTTGTTTCTGCAGGCCTATTCCTCCGGTGGATCCAAATGGGTGCTAGACAGTGGATGCACCAACCACATGACCGGAGAAAGGAGGATGTTCGTGGAATATGAAGAAAACGAGGATCCAAACGAAGGCATCTACTTCGGAGATAATAGTCAAGGAAGGGTGCTCGGTACCGGTAAAATAGCGATATCCTCTGAACACACTGTTTCTCATGTTTTACATGTTGAATCTTTAGATTATAACCTGCTATCCATATCTCAATTATGTGACAAAGGTTATAATTGCTTGTTCACTAACGAGGGTGTGACCGTCTCAAGGAGGAGTGATGGTTCCGTTGCATTCAAGGGTATGTTGAAGGGAAAGCTTTACCTTGTTGACTTCAACAAGGATAAAGCCGAACTCGACACATGCTTGATTGCAAAAACCAACATGGGTTGGTTGTGGCATAGACGGCTAGCACATGTTGGTATGAGGAATCTTCAAAAACTCCTCAAGGGCGATCACATCCGAGGTTTGAAAGATGTTGTTTTTGAGAAAGACAGGCCTTGTAGCGTGTGCCAAGCCGGGAAGCAAGTTGGAGAACATCATCCCGCAAAGAACATCATGACTACGACAAGACCGCTCGAACTACTTCATATGGACTTGTTTGGTCCAATTGCTTACATAAGCATCAATGGTAATAAATACGATTTAGTCATTATTGATGATTTTTCCCGTTTCACTTGGGTGTTCTTTTTGCATGACAAGTCAGAAACACAAGGGACACTCAAGAAATTCTTCAAGCGAGCGCAAAACAAGTTCTCACTATCGATCAAGAGTATTCGGAGCGACAATGGCACGGAATTAAAGAACATACAAGTGGAGGAGTACCTTGATGAGGAGGGAATCAAGCACAAATTTTCAGCACCATACTCTCCACAACAAAACGGAGTTGCCGAAAGGAAGAACCGAACGCTCATAGAGATGGCAAGAACAATGCTCGATGAATACAAGACTTCAGATCGATTTTGGGCGGAAGCAATTAACACCGCTTGCCACGCCGCAAATCGACTCTACCTTCATCGACTAATCAAGAAGACTCCATATGAGCTACTCACCGGTAACAAACCAAACATTTCATATTTTAGAGTTTTCGGTTTTCCATGTTATATTTTGAACAAGAAGCCCAGGACTTCAAAGTTCGCTTCGAAGTCCGATGAAGGTTTCTTGCTTGGTTATGATTCGAACACTTACGCCTATCGTGTTTTCAACAAGGCCTCCGGACTTGTTGAAGTGGCATGTGACGTAGTGTTCGATGAAACTAATGGCTCCCAAAAGGAGCAAGTTGATCAATGTGAATTAGGTAAAGAAGAAGCTCCTTATCAAGCATTGAAGAGAATGGCTCTAGGCGAAGTTCAACCACAAGAGTCATCGTCACAAATACAAGAGGAAAGTGAACCACAAGAGGAGATCAACAATCAAGAGGGAGCTTCTATACAAGATCAATCACAAGAATATGAAGATTATCAACAAATCAACGAGGGCAACCACTCAGGGGGAGAAGAAAATGATCACCAACACACAACTCTCCAAGTGCCACACCCAAGAGTACACCAATGCATTCAAAGGGATCACCCAATCGACAACATCATCGGTGACATCCAAAAGGGAGTAACCACTAGATCTCGTATAGCTAATTTTTGTGAGCATTACTCGTTTGTCTCCTTTTTGGAACCACGCAGGACTGAGAATGCATTGAAGGATCCGGACTGGGTGGTGGCAATGCAAGAAGAGTTGAACAACTTCAAGAGAAACGAGGTTTGGGAACTTGTGGCAAGACCCAATGCAAATATAGTGGGCACCAAGTGGGTCTTCCGCAACAAGCAAGACGAACACGGAGTGGTGACAAGAAACAAGGCACGACTTGTGGCCAAAGGTTACTCACAAGTCGAAGGTTTGGATTTCGATGAGACTTTTGCTCCAGTAGCTAGGCTTGAATCAATTAGAATATTACTTGCATATGCTACTCACCATGATTTCAAGATGTATAAAATGGACGTAAAAAGCGCCTTCCTCAATGGACCGATCAAGGAAGAGGTGTACGTGGAGCAACCACCCGGGTTTGAAGACGAAGAGTTCCCCGACCACGTATATAAACTGCGTAAGGCTCTCTATGGCCTCAAACAGGCTCCTAGAGCTTGGTATGAGTGTCTTAGAGATTTCTTAATTGATAATGGTTTTCAAATTGGCAAAGTAGATTATACATTATTCACTAAGAATCTAGACAATGATCTTTTCATTTGCCAAATCTATGTTGATGATATAATATTTGAGTCAACTAACCAATCCTTCTGTGAAGAATTTAGTAGAATTATGACAGACAGGTTTGAAATGTCAATGATGGGATAATTGAAGTACTTCTTGGGATTCCAAGTACGGCAACAAAGGGAAGGAACATTCATAAGCCAAACCAAGTACACGCAGGACATACTCAAGAAGTTTGGCATGGACAAGGAAAAGCCCATAAAGACTCCCATGGCTACGAATGGCCATTTGGATCTCAATGAAGATGGACCAAGCGTCGACCAAAAGGTATATCACTCCATGATTGGATCTTTACTCTACTTATGTGCATCTAGGCCAGATATTATGTTGAGTGTATGTTTGTGTGCAAGATTTCAAGCCAACCCTAAGGAATGTCATTTGACAGCCGTAAAAAGAATCTTGAGATATTTAGTTCATATACCCAACCTTGGTCTTTGGTACCCAAAAGGCTCCAAATTCAATCTCATTGGTTACTCCGATGCAGATTATGCCGGGTGCAAAGTTGATAGAAAAAGCACCTATGGCACATGCCAATTTCTAGGAAGATCTTTGGTTTCTTGGTCATCTAAGAAACAAAATTCCATTGCATTATCCACAGTCGAAGCGGAGTATGTTGCAGCCGGGAGTTGTTGTGCACAACTCCTTTGGATGCGACAAACTCTAAGGGATTACGGTTACAATATGAACCGTATTCCCCTCCTTTGTGATAATGAGAGTGCCATTAAAATAGCCCACAATCCAGTTGAGCACTCTAGGACTAAACACATAGACATAAGACATCATTTCTTGAGAGACCATTCCATGAAAGGAGACATAACGATCTCACATGTCAACACCCAAAAACAATTGGCCGACATATTCACCAAGCCACTTGATGAAAAGCGTTTTTGTGAACTCCGAAATGAGCTAAATATTCTTGATTCTCGGAGTGTGGCTTGAAAAGTTGCATACCTGTATGATTTCTTCAAAAATGTTGATTGAATTGTGAAAAACATCCCTCTCCATTTTTCTCTCAAAAAACTATGTCAATTATTAGATCTTGATGAATTTTGATCATTGTATGATTGTTGTATGCTTACTGGTCAAATTCATCAAGATTACTTGAATTGTTTTGTCTCTCTATTCTCTATTATTGAACCTTCAAATATATATGAATGGGCTGTGCAATTCTTTCCTGGTGACCACGGACTAGTCCGTGGTTACCCGGACTAGTCCGCCCATGCAGACTAGTCCGCAGAGTGCCAGTTAGGCCGGACTAGTCCGGTAGACCACGGACTAGTCCGATATAGGTCTCTGGATGACTTCGGACTAGTCCGGTCATGTCCGGACTTGTCCGATTTTTTGTGTCCATAACCCTAGCCGCCACCAAACCCTAATCTCCTCATCCCCACTTTTGCTCACACCTTCCTCTCTCTTGCACTCGAGCTCCCAAGGCGATTTTCTCCTCCCTCCGTCGAAAAAGTCCACATTTGGGCGGAGATCGAGCTTGACCTCTTGGGGATTGAAGCTATCGGACTAGTCCGACCTCCAACCCCCAACACTTCGAGCCTCCATCGATTTCTTCGGTAAATTTCTTAAAAACCCTAGAAATCTCGTTTTTCTCCATTGTTGATCGTATAGCCTAGCATCCTTCACTAGATACATGCTTATTTGATGTACTACGTGTATGCTAGACTAGATTTGCATTAGGAATCATCCCCTAACCAATCTGTTAGGTTTTTGAGGATGAACACCGGACTAGTCCCGTCCATGCACGGACAAGTCCGGTACCCCGGACTAGTCCGTGCCTGAGCACCGGACAAGTCCGATGTTTCTGAACCTGAAACCTAATTCCTTAATTCCTTAATGCCATCCATTGCCATCTTGCCTTACCTATGCCTTGTATAACTTGTCATTATTCTTGCTCAATCATTCTCAGATCATGTCGAGCTCCGACAACGAGATCTCCGACTTTGAGGCCGAGTTGGACCACGAGGTGGCACCTCGGTCCTCGGCAGGTCTTGGCAAGAAACGCCAAGAAAGACCTTCCGAGCCTGCTACTTCCCCTCCCCAGGTTCGGAGGAAGGTTTGTGTCAAGAAGCCCGCCTCGAAGGCTGCTGCGTCTACAAGCGGCCTTCGTCAAGCAAAAGGAAAGGGCAAGGGAGTCGCAACGGGGGCTATTGGGCCCTTGAAGCTCCATGCTCCCAGGGAAGGGGTCAGGGACCCTTCTGAGGAGAAGTTCAACGGCAAGGGCAGCGATGTGGCAGCCAAGCTCAGAAGCATTGATTGCTATGGAAGGCCAAAGCAGGCAGCTGATGGAAGGTTTTGGACAAACTTCCATGCAGATTTCTACAGGCTAGTTTACCTGCCAATGAAGACTCCAGTGGTGCGCAGTCAGTGGATTGACTGGGCCTACCTAGAGAAGAAGAAGTGCTCAGCTTTTGATGAAGTCATTGCAGCAGCTGAGAGGCATGGCCTGAAGGATC
Source organism: Tuctoria greenei (assembly GCA_036927565.1). Taxonomy (NCBI): domain Eukaryota; kingdom Viridiplantae; phylum Streptophyta; class Magnoliopsida; order Poales; family Poaceae; genus Tuctoria; species Tuctoria greenei. Next base: position 16,803,287 of record JAYESD010000005.1, read on the forward strand.
TCTTTGCCTTCAGGCATAACTGGAATGATGAGGTAATTGCACAGTTCTATGCAACGTGTCACTTCTCGAGTGAAGATGAAGAGAGTGTGACTTGGATGACCCATGGATCCAAGTACTCCATCACTCAGGAGGATTTTGCAAACTTGCTCCATTTAGACTCTGCTGGAAATGACCACCTGATCATCCACAACATAGGGGTCATTGAGAGGGACGAAATGAAGTTCATGTATGAACCCAACTCTAAGTATGTTCCTCCCTCCACAAAGAACATGAAGCCCTTCTTTGTGGTCCTGAACAGAGTTCTCCGGAAGACCATTGCCCCCAAGGATGGGGATGCAGGGAGTGTACAGGGCTACCTCTGGACTCTAATGAGGGTCATAAGCAAGAAGAGACAGTTTGATGTTGCAGATTACATTTGGAACGACATGGTCAACATCTCAAGCACCCCCAACCGGTCCTGTGGCTATGCTCCCTACCTGATGTTTATGATTGAGAAAGTCACAGGTATTAAGTTCGTGAAGGATGTGGAGCACACTCCTCTGAGGCCTCAGAAGCCTCAGCTTGTGAGTGTCCAGACTGCTCCCTCACCGGCCTCAATTCCTAAGGCACCGGCAAGAGATAGGGATGCTGCTAGGGCTCCTCCCCCCTCCAGAGAAGCCCCTCAGAGAGGATCACCTAGTGGGATCCTAAAGTACCTGACCGCCATATTCTCCTCCTGCAAGAAGACTAAAGTCAAGCTTCATAAACTCAATCAGAAGAGGAAGGAGGATATGAGATATATAAAAGCCAATGTGAAGCAACTGAGTGAAAAGCTGGAGATCAACCCCATTGGATCTCCAGTAATTTCTGAAGATTCTGATCTTGACATCACCGAGCTCGGGCCTCTAAACCCCTCCGAGCTTGCCTACTTTGGCATTGGGGGCTCGAGCAGCTCTGCTCCTCATCCTCCCTCTCCTCCTCGTCAAGCGGAAAGCGAAGAAGATGAAGACGATGACGAGAGGACCGACAGTGAAGAGTGAAGACCCTAGGACCCTCCTCTCCTTCTTTTTGGTGTCTTGATGCCAAAGGGGGAGAGAGATTGAGGGGGAGTCTTAGCTTTAGCTATGATAGGGTGCGAGGAGAGAGTTCTCTTTATCTTTTATTTGTGATTGTAATAGTTTAACTCTGTTTTCATGTTAAGTTTGGTCTTGTGATGAATTGCCCAATTTATTTGCAAGTGTGTGATGAAAACTGCATTTTTGCTCTTGGAATGTCATATGCACTTGGTTAATGTAAAGTCTGTCATTCTCAATGTATTCATGCACTTAGTATGCATCCCACCATAAAGAATGCACATATGAATAATTCTCTTGTTGCTTGATGTATTTTTGAGTCATATGTGCATACTTTATGAAAATCTCATTTTTTTTGCCTTATTTCGTGAAATCTCAATTGGTTGTCATCAATCACCAAAAAGGGGGAGATTGAAAGTGCATCTAGGACTCCCTTGTGGGTTTTGGATGATTTATGACAAGCAATTGGGATCCTAATCCTTTTGTTGAGATGAATGCAGGCAAATGATGAAAAATGAGCAAAATGCCAAAAAGAAGGGAAATGAGAAGCAAAGTGAATTTGAGCTCAAGGAGAAGAAAATAGTAGATTATTATGTATGGAGTGTGTTAAGGAAAAACACCCAAGAGCTCAATCACTTTTAAGCACACACACACAATGCACAAAGTTATACAGGACCGGACTAGTCTGATATCAGCTGGACTAGTCCGATATCACATTCTGCACTAGATCGGACAAGTCCGGTCTCCACAGGACTAGTCCGATATCTTTCTGATTCACTTCGGACTAGTCCTCCCCAATGCGGACTAGTCCTCAACACAATGCACAAGTCACACAAAATCGGACAAGTCCTATGTGATCCGGACTAGTCCGATATTCATTCTGATCCACTTCGGACAAGTCCGGTGTCTACACGGACTAGTCCGATATACACACTGATCTAAATCGGACAAGTCCTCCAAGTGCAGACTTGTCATCCTAAACACTTAGGGTTTCATATGTCCGGACAAGTCCGATAGCAATCGGACTAGTCCGAAGATTTCCAGTAGTGAAATCGGACAAGTCCGTTTTTAACCGGACTAGTCCGATATTCCTGGACACTTAGGGTTTGCTACACACAGCACACCGGACTAGTCCGGTGACCACCACGGACTAGTCCGATCTTTCTAAACCCTAACGGTCACTTTTAGAAACCCCATATAAATAGAGGTGCACGGCCCACTTTTAACCTCTCTCGAACCCTAGTGCCGTCACACCTCCCAAGAGACTCAAAAACCACCTCTCTCCACGAAATTAAGTGCACAATCAATCAATCTATTGAAGATCACTTCTAGATCATTGGAGAGACACTTGGCACACATCATGGAGCTCTTGGTTTGATTCTCTAACACACTCTTGCGTTTCAATTTGTAATTTTCGAGTGTGTTATTGGTGGCTTTGTAAGTTGTAATCAAGGGAGCTCTCAACGTGTGAGAACGCCCCTTCAACTTGGTTATTTACCCCTTTGTGATTAGTGGAAGAGGATTGGCCTTCGTGGCGATCCGTCGAGGGAAGGGTTGGAGAAGACCCGGTCCTTTTGTGAGCTCCTCAACGTGGATGTATGTTGCCTTCGTGGTAGCCGAACCACGGGATAAATCTTGTGTCTTGTCCTTTTGTGTTCTTCATCTTAATTGATCAACTTGATCTAGGGTTTGATTCACTTTGTTCAATTTGAGTTAATTCGCTAAACAAGAGCCTTAATTGTAATAGAATTTGATATACAACTATTAAACTGTCATTCAAGTTTATATTTCCGCTGCAAACATTAACGAATCAATCAAATTGACTGAACTTGATCAACTTAGCCCGTGAAAACCGGACTAGTCCGCACTTTACCGGACTAGTCCGATATATCTGGTATTGACTGTGTTGTTGAGTCTTATAGGAACCGAGAAAAATTCAAAAAGGCCTATTCACCCCCCCTCTAGGCCTACATTCACCAATAAAGCTCTGGTTTCACTTGGATTCAGTTCGGTACGTCCAGATGACCCAGAGTTGGAGTTGTACAAGGCGTTGGTGGCATTGAGCTCTACCAGCAACAAGATAGATGCGATGGGTAACGTAATCGTCGACCAACTAGAGGCAGAGGGGAAGTCTTTGGCCAAGAACGTCGCTGATTATGTGCTGACGTGTTTCAAAAGTCGGGACCCCCACTTATCTCTAGATCCGGAGGTCGAATGGCCCATTGCCGAAGAGGAAGATGCCACCAGAGCCAGCGTCCGTGAGGTTGCTGAGAAAGTTGCCTCATTTTTCCATAGGACTTAGGATCTCTAGTAGCTAGGACCTTTTTCTTCTACCTTTCACTTCTAATCCTCATTTTGTAATCCAATTCTTCAAATGAATGAAATCCAATCTTCTTGAATGAATGAATTCGATTTTGTATTTGTCTTCAATGCATTGTCCTTTATCTTGTTGGCCCCTGGTAGATGTACACAATTTGATTGTGAATATGTACCAAAAGGATCTGACAATGTCTTGATGACTTGAACGCTTCAAACTTGTAGCTATAAAGATTAGCTCTTAGGTCTGAAGTTTACTTCTGACATCTCCAGGTACCCTTTGTTGCATCGACGGCAGGCCCCCTGGGAGGTGTCGGAGCTTGGTAGGTCCGACGACACCCACTGCCAACACGTAGAACGTCGATGATAGGCCCCTTGGGGGTTGTCAGAGCTTTATTAGGTTCCACTAAATCCACTGCCAACACGTAGAGTGTCGATGGCGGGCCCCCTGGGGGTTGTCGGAGCATTGTAGGTCCGGTGACACCCACTATCAACGTGTGGAGCGTCAACAGCGGGCCCCCTGGTATAGTCGGAGCTTCCTGGCTTCGACGGTGTCCACTTGTCAACGTATAATATGTCGACGGCGGACCCCCTCTGGGTGGCTTGTCCACCATCTTTGTTTAGATCGTCATTAATTTTTAACCTCGACGGCTGGCCCCCATGGGAGTTGTCAGAACTTTGTCAGCTCCGATGGCGCCCACTTTCAACGTATGAAACGTCGAAGACAGCCCCCTGGGGGTTGTCGGAGCTTTATAGCTTCGGCAACATCCACCATCGCCATGATCTTTCCATTTTTCCTGCGCGTTAAAGACAAATAATAGTAAAATTCATCCTCTCATCTATAAGTTGTTTGCGGCTTACTGTTCTTATGTGAAATTTAGGTCCGAAGGAACTCAACATGATAATAAGTAAATTGATGTAATCTCTCTAGATCTGAATGCCTTCCGGACCCGCCCTATTGAGGCCTACCAGAATATAGGTAGAGTGGCATACTTAGGATGTTGGATGAGTCTAAGTCGATAATGCACTTCGGACCTGTCATTGGCTTTGGCGTTCAGGCGAGTAGACCATCTAGCAATGCTAAGATCCAAAAAATATCAACATTATAACTCGAATATCATATGAATAACTTGGACTAAGTCTCAAAAAGTATTGCACTTCTTATAGACAAGAAGGAAAAGATAACAAAAAAATGAGCCTGTACAAAATTAATGCACGAGGAGTTCGTTTTCACACAACAATGTCTTTCATTATAGGTCCTAATTACAGTCAAGACAAGGACACAATTAGGACACGAAACCAGACCAAGTGTGCTATTCATCTTGTTCTAACCCAGAGTAGGTAAGCCACACTTTTAGTATAGGGACCAAGTTAGGTGAGCTTGAACTGCCCGGACCCTCTCGGAGGGGTCCGGATGTTCTCCTTTAGGACCTACCCGACTCTGTGTATAGACTCTATAACTTACATTGTGTGTAGTTACAGACTCACCTTCGTGAAACTAAGCATAAAACTTATGGAGGTGCTCGATGTTCCATGGATTGGGAAGCGGAGTCCCATCCTCTGTTGCCAAGCGAACACATCAGGGACGGGATACTTTGATCACTCGGAAGGGACCTTCCCATCTGGGGGACAGTTTGTTCATCCCTTCACGAGTTAGTATTCTCCGCAGCACCAGATCGCCTACTTCGAGCTATCGTTTGCGCACAGGCCTTTGGTGATAGCACCGGAACGCCTGGCAATATCGTGCATTTTGAACAGCTGCTTGGCACCTTCCCTCGTCGACAAGGTCAAGGTCTTCACGCCGGAGCTTGTCCTGCACGGCTTCATCGAAGGTCCAGACCCTGAGTGACCCCATGGTGATTTTTGGAGGAAGGACCGCTTCAGCTCAGTACACCAGGAAGAAGGGAGTCTCTCCAGTTGACTGATTAGGTGTTGTCCTGCTCGCCCATAGTGCGAACGGAAGCTCCTCTATCCAGTTGGCTCCAAGTTTCTTCAGGCGCTCATATGTGCGTGTCTTGAGTCCTTTCAATATTTCTCAATTGCTCTCTCGACTTGGCCATTACTTGCCGGGTGAGCTAGTGATGCGTATCTGACTTGAATGTCGAGGTCTTTGCAATATTCTTGGAATGCTACATTTGCGAATTGGGTTCCATTGTTAGTTATGACTCTGTTCAGAACTCTAAATCTACAAACTATGGACTTCAAGAACTTTATAGCTAATTTTTTGTTGATTGTCACAATTGGAGTAGCTTCCGGCCACTTTGTGAACTTGTTGATGGCGACGTACAAAAACCTATAACCTCGAACTACTTTTTGGAAAGGTCCCAAAATGTCCATCCCCCACAAAACAAATGGCCATGTAGGAGGTATCATTTGCAGTGACTGAGCCAGTGTGTGAATTTATTTCACATGGAATTGGCACGCTTCACACTTTTCTACCAGCTCAACTGCGTCCTGGAGTGTTGTAGGCCAATAAAAGCCATGCCAAAAGGCTTTACCAACCAACGTGCGGGAGGACGCGTGGTTCCCACACTCGCCTCCATGGATTTCCGCGAGGAGCTTGCGACCTTCTTCCCGCGGAATGCACCGCATTAGGATGCCATTGGCACCGCGTCGGTAGAGATCCCCTTCTACCAGCGTGTATCTTTTAGCCAATTTGACGATCCGATCAATGGATGCACCATCTTCAGGAAGGATGTTGTCTTTCAAGTAGCCCCAAATCTCCGAGATCCATGTAGCAAGGCAAACTTGAGCCTCCGGATCTTGCGCGCTGGGTTGCTCAGAGCTTCCTGCAGTGCCTATGACCCTTGGTGGACGCCATGGTAACAGGGCCACCGGGACTGCCAGCTTTGAGATGCTGGTCTCGCCCCTTCACTTAGTTCGTCAGGCTGAGCGGTTGGTCTTGACAACCTCCTGACAAAAACTCCATCGGGAGCTTGAGCTCCGGTTGAAGCTTTCATCGAGAGTTCATTATCTTCAGCGTTGTTGAGACGCTGGACATGGCAGAGGTCCAGGACGTGGAAGTCTTCCTGGAGCTTCTGGACCTCAAGGAGGTAAGTAGCGAGTTGAGGGTCATTGCAACTGCATTCGACTTTGACTTGCTTGATAATGAGCTGCGAATCACCCTTCACTAGTAGCAACTTGACGTCATATGATAGCGCCACCTTGAGCCTATAGATGAGAGCTTCATACCCTGCCATGTTGTTGGCTGCCTTGAAGTCAAGGTGTACCTCAATTTGACCTTCTCCCCAGTTGGATCGAGGAGAAGAATTCTAGATCTGCCCCCCCTGCTTTTGCACGTAAAGACCGGTACTTGTGGTTCCGGCTTCTTCTCACTAGGGCCCCCTGGATTTGATGAAGAAGGTGTCCACTCCGCCATGAAGTCAGCCAATGCTTGACTCTTGGTAGCATGTCAAGGCAGGAATTTGAGATCGAATTCATCTAGCTCCACCGCCCACTTTGTAATATTTCTCGTAGAATTGGGGTTATGCAGTATGGCCCGCACTAGCTAGGATGTTACCACTAATATCTTGTGTGCTTGGAAGTAGTGTTGTAGCTTCCTTGAGGTAATAAGAACTGCATAGAGCAGCTTATTGTGAGACCTATGTGTGCTGAATATATTGGCTTTAATGATAAAAGTTTTGAATACTACCAAAACATGTTTTTATCAAGATTCGACGATAGGTCCGGCATGTTTTGGTTAGCTTTGGCAAGGTTGGAAGCTTGATTGCAATTTTTCTGCTTTTATCTTGCAATGTTTCAAATTTGCTTTACACTTATGGAAAGTTTGCTTAGTATTATTTTACTAAGTTTTTGGTGTGTTTTGGTGGTTATGGTTGATATCATTTTGCTATGGTTTACAACATGCTTATGTGAGGTGCTCACGTAAGATGTTGTAGTTTCAGAACTAATGTGAGTCAAGTCGAGGACTTGTGCTCGGAAGTATTGGTTGTTTATTCATGTGCAAGTGTTGCTTGAGTTCAAGACATGGCTGGTGACGGGATCCATTGAACTAGTCTTAGGGAGAATATGAGGTTCAACAACCAAGTTCGGGAGGAATTGTGGTTGAGTTGATCGGGATGTTGCGCAACATGTTTGAATCAAGAAAAATGCATATGAAGGTATCGTGGACGTCGTTGGAAGATGTTTGCACGTATGCAAGGAGTGCATGGACGTGGCTACATGGTTCCAAGGCGTGATGATGTGGACGTAAAGAATTGGTCGGAGAGGTCCAACCGACTATGTTATGGACTCAGGCTGCGGCTGAGTCGGGTTTGACTCAAATATGGAAAGATTTGAGCTGGTTATGTTAGGATTTCATGTGGGTCACAAAGTTAGGTTGTTTAAGGAATGTGGGATATGTTCCTAATGTGTTGGAAGTCTTAAGATTGCTTCTATCTGCGTATAGAAGAGTCTTGAGCAGTTATGGAAAGTTTCGATTCGTGAATTGAGTAGGATTAGAGTCCTAGTTTGGTTTGGGTTGGCCTAAGGGCCGGTTATATAAGCAAGGAAGACCAGAGCTCATGTAGACGACTTTGGGGCTATTCCTCTTGTGTTCTATTGAAAAAAATTCGTAGTTGAAACAAACTTTTGTGCCTTGTTCGTCCGACTTGTTTTCTTCAAGTCTTTCGCGTTGAGTTTCTGCACAGTGCTACCTTGCTTCGGTGGTTTTATCATAACTCGAGTTTTATAGGTCCGGTTGATGAAATTGTTTTTGGGTTTTCTTAAAAACTGAATTTTCTATCATCTTTCAAAATTTCACGGTCATTGGATTTGTGGTTTCTGATCTACACGCATTTCTTTGCAGTGTTCCACAACAGTTTTTCTCGGGTAGGATAGAGTGACCTTTGTTTGATCTTTCGATCGTAACTTGAGTTTCTCTCGACGGATTTTCATGATTATTGTTGTGTCATCTTCATGACTTGATTCTCTCTGTTATCTATCACTTTTGTCACTATGAAACTGAAAGTGCATCTAGGCATCCATTGTGGGTTTTGGTTGATTTATAACAAACAAGTGAGATCCTAACCACATTATTGTGATGAGCGCAGGTTTTAAAGAAAGAATGAAGAAAGCGCCAAAAAGAAAGGAGAATGAGGATCAATTAGGAAAAGATCTTAAGAGCTTAATAAAATATATCATTGTGTATGGAGTGTGTTGGTGTAACACATCCAAAGAGCTCAAGCACAAGAAATCCTCACACACTTCACATTTCACAGGAAAATGGACTAGTCCGATGTACACCTGACTAGTCTGATATCCTCTCTGTAATTGTTCGAACAAGTCCTGCCAGTCCAGACTTGTCTGCACCGAATTAGTCTGATAATATCCGGACTAGTCCGATAATGCCTCTGACTAAAAACGGACTAGTCCTCCCTTGTGCAGACTAATCCTCAAATATTCACAGTTGCACGAAAATGGACAAGTCCGATCTCTTCACGGACTAGTCCGAAAAACCCTCTAACTAAAATCGGACAAGTCCTCCAAGTGCAGACTTGTCCTCTATTCACTAAGAGTATCACCACACTAGACTATTCTGATATCACCACGGACAAGTCTGAAAACCTTTCTGACTAAAATCAGACAAGTCCGCTCCTAGCCGGACAAGTCCAATATTCCTGGACACTTAGGGTTTCCTGCACGCCGTACACCATACTAGTCCGAACTCCACCGTGGACTAGTCCGGACCCTCGAAACCCTAACGGTAACTTTTGGAAACACCCTATAAATAGATGTGCACGGCCCTACTTTCAACTCTCTCGACTCCAAGCACCGTCACACCCTCCAAGAGCTTAGAAAACACATCTCTCCACGCAATCCAACGCAAGAAAGATCAAATTCTTGAGGATTCATCTTGGATCAAAGGAGAGACGCGATTCACACGTTTGAGCTCTTGAGTTTGATCTCTAACACACTCCTATTGTTTCATTGTTGATCTTAAGAGTGTGTTCTTGGTGGTGTTTGATTTGTAATCTTGTGGATCCCTCAACTTGTGAGAAGGTCACTTGAACATGGTGATTTTCCCCTTGTGATAGTGAAAGAGAATTGGCCTTCATGGCGATTTGATGAGGTTAGGGTCAGTGAAGACCCGGTCCTTTCTTGGGCTCCTCAACGTGGACGTAGGTTGCCTCTGTGGGAACCGAACCACGGGATAAACTCTTGCGTCAAACTTGTTCTTAATTTTCATATTATATTCTAGGGTTTTGTCAATCTTGCATAACCTAGGTTAAAACTTTGAAACAAGAATTGGTTTGCATTATACTCAACTTCATTGACTCAATACTTGCAAGTTACATACTATATTCCGCTGCGTATTGTGCTTGTATTGAAATCATTGATCGAACTTGATCAATCTAGTCCGCACGCACCGGACTAGTCCGCACTAGTCCGATATCTCGGGATTTGATCAGTCTGTTAAGTGTTGCAGGTTCCGACTATAATGCAAAAAGGCCTATTCACTCCTCTTCTAGGCCACATTCAATTGGTATCAGAACAGGACTCTTCGCAAGAGACTAATCTGATGAGCACATCACAACAACGGAGACGCACATTAAAATGCAAGGACCAATCACAAGAGCATGAGCACGGTTAATAAATCAGCAGGTGAATTCGCTCCTAACTTCTTTTGCATGCGAGTTTGAGAATAGATTGCTATGTGATGATTTAATTGTTATTAGGAATAATGGAGAAGATCAACAAGTGAAGTAAAGAGGCCTTGGGAGCATGGAGAACCAGCTGGGACGTCCACAAGTTGATGGAAGCAGTTTACAACTCGGACTCAAGTTCAACTCGGAGTCCAGGAGTAGTCCACCTTGAAACGGACGTCCAGGAGGCATACAGACTCTGTTTTCAATGTTATACATATGCACGGAAAGAGGAGAAGATAAAATTTACAATGCTTCTGGTCCCACCTCAAAATTCCTCTGGAGTCATTGGGAATCGTCGAAACAAGTTGAGTCCAGATTTCTGTCCGGTGCTGCGCCACGGAATCGGGCCTTTGGGCCTTGTATCCCATAAGAGTCCATTAGGGACACGTCTAATAGTGTTTTGGCCGAACCCTAGCCTTTAAATTCTTCATACGCCGATCATATTCGGTGAGTTTTGCTTAGATCAATAATATCGCCGCGTTCTACGGTTTGTGATACCCCAACTTCGCGATTTCAGATCGTGTTTTTGACGTTCTTGCTCGTGTTCTCGGTTGTACTTGCAGTGGTTAGCCTTCTTGGAGAGGTCAAGTGTGTGCAGCACGGTTGATAACCAACGGAGCCGTGGTGTAGTAATTGCAGGGGTACTCGAACCGCTCGAGTGCCGCGGATCATCAACGTCGATTTCTCCACCCCAATTGACTTACCTTTTGGAAGATCAGGCCTAAACCTACTCATCAATTGGTATAAGATTTCTAGGTTGCCCGTGAGGTATCTATGTTTTCCTTCCATTAGATTGATTTTGTTTCGTACCTAGAGTCCACAGAAAAGACACAAAAAATTAGATCATTTTTACCGCTTCCTAGACTATAGTGTCTGCAGTTTCGTTTTTCAGTTTGCATTGTTGAGTTTGCATTCGTGTGGTCGAGTCTTGTTACTGGTTTAACTTTGTGTTTTGGGTCCTAGTTATCGTGTTTCTTCCTTGTTTTCTTTCTGTTTGACACCTATTCCACAATCCCTAAATAACAAACTGATCCACCACGTTCATCGATTTTCCCTAGCTAGCCACCTTGCGTAAACTCCCGCATCACCAGCCCTAGATTAGGTGACAAACCTTTGTTCCACTCATCCTTGAATCATCACACACCGCCCTATTAGTTGCTGTGCAAATTCCCGATCGTTTTCATATCCGGTTGCGAGTTTTGTTCTCAAACCGAGTTGGAATCAACATCCAAAAAATCGTAACTCGGACAGCCTACCTTAAAACGGCCATAACTTTCGCATACGAACTCGAAATTGGGCGATTTTTTTTTCAAATTCATCTACACGAAATTTCGCATCTGATTTTCCGCCGCGTAGCTGCGTTCGGTGAAATTAGATTGCCAAAATTCCCCTCGGAAGATAGGCTATCCGGCCTCCAAAGTTTCAGCACGAATTTTAAAGAATATTCTTGATTTTCTATAGGCCGCATATTACATCAAATTGAGCTGCAAATTTGTGTGCTTCCTATCTTTGTGCTCCTGAGTAAAGAAAAAATATCAAAAAAATATTACAAAAAAAGAAGAAATATAGTGAAGAGCACGCATATTAAAGCAATTGGCCTATACCACTTGGTGTTGTTTTGTTGGTTATATCATTCTGTCTTTCGTTTGCCTTGTTACTTCCTTGTGTTGTGCTAGGCCCTAGAGCACTTGGTTGACCAGCAACAGTTTTCCTACATTGAATACTTATTCAGCTTTGTTTACTGTTAACGATTTGCTGCTTATTAGCCACCATATTGTGCCATCCAAGCTTCACCTTTCTCTTGAGCATAACAGGTATCTTTGCAATCATCCCACGCTTCATTGGTTCATCTCACCGTCCATACCACCTGCTGTGTTGGTAAGAACACTTGTAAGAGCGTGGTAAGATGCTTGAGCGAGAGAGATTGTTTATCTTCCACCTTTCACATTGTCACTGTAGTTGATAGGGATAACATATTTTTGTTGTCTTTTGTTTCCTACTAACAATGTTAGGAGAAGACAATGATGACGAATATGTTCAACATGCTGAGTTACGTGATATGATGAAGACCATGACAGATATGTTCGCCAAATACAACGCAGCAACGGAGGAGTCATTGGCGAACTTGACTCGCCAACTTGATGACCTTGCTCTTCGGATGAATACTTTTGAGGCTCAGTTACCTCTCGCTGGAAGACATAAAGACAATGCTTATGATGACATGGAAGATCACAACAATCATCCAAGACTACCACTTTATTGTTGAGGTATGGGAGGTAATAATCATCATGACAATTATAATCATCCTCCTAATGATCCTTTTGCTAAAGTGAAATTTACTATACCCTTTTTCCTGGTGCTTATGATGTTGAGGCTTATCTTGATTGGGAGATGACAGTAGAGCAAGAATTTAATGTCCATCTTGTTCCTCAACAACATAGAGTTCATCAAGCCACTAGTGAGTTTAAGGACTTTGCTATCATATGGTGGAATGAACTTGTTAAAACTAGAACTGATCCTCCAACATGGGATAGATTAAAAGAAGCTATGCATGTTCGATTTGTTCCTCCATCTTTTCAGTGGGACCTTCGCAAAAAATTGCAGCGCCTAGACCAAGGTAACATGTCCGTAGAGGAGTATTATCAAGAGTTGCAAAAGGGTATGCTGCGTTGTGGGGTAGTAGAAGACATGGATGATAAAATAGCTCATTTTATAGGGGGTTGAGGCGTGAGATTCAAGACATTGTTGATTACAAGGAATATGATACTATTAGCAGATTGTTTCAGCTTGCTATGTTGGCAGAAAAAGAATTGCAGGGCCGACAACAACAGCAACAACGCACAAGGAGCAACTTCACTCCGCGTTCGACACCCATACCATCCAAAACAGCACCATCTTCGTCCCCCCGTGCAGCGGCTACACCATCCAATGGCGGCCAACAAACTATACCTGTTGCTCCACCTTCTCGCGTGCCGGAGGGCAGCAAGGCAACATCATTCAAGCTTTCGTCATCCACTCCTTCTACGGGTCGTTCTTCCAACATTAAGTTTCACCACTGCCAGGAACTTGGTCATATGATGAGAGATTGCCTGATCAAACGAGCATACATAGCATGCGACGATGGCGGGTATGATAGTACTTCGGATGTTGAAGATGAATATTCTCTTGCTACTAACTTTACAGATCCAAATGATGAACACACCGAAGAAGAGGTACTTTGTATAGCGGCGACGGAGAACTATAGGAGCATCATTGTGCAGTGTGCCATGAGCTCCAAAGTGGAGACCGACAACAAGCTACAACGACACAACCTCTTCCACATGTTTCTCGTCGTCAAGGACTGCCCTATACACACTATAATTGATGGAGGTGGCTGCGATAACTTGGTGAACTTGGACGTCGTCAAGAAACTTAGTTTGACAACAAGAGCACACCCTCATCCATACCACATTCAATGGTTCAACAACAGCAGTAAGGTTTGGGTAACACAAACAGAGAGAATACATTTTTTAATTGGTTCTTACCATGATTTTGCTGATTTTGATGTCATTCCTATGTATGCTTGTTCTCTTTTGTTGGGTCGTCCTTGGGAATTTGATACAGATGCTATTCATCATGGTAGAACTAATAAATATACTCTCATGCATAAAGGAAAGAAAATCACTTTGCTCCCCATGACTCCTGCTAAAATTGTGCATTTTGAGAAGAGTAAAATTCGTGATGGCAAAGCAACAAAACTAGAATATGAAAAACAGCAAGTCATTAAGTTAAAATCACCATCGTTGCTAGCAACTAAATCTGACCTTGCTGATTTATTCGATGCTAATGGGATGTGCTATGCTTTAGTATGCAAAGAAGCCATGTTTTCACTTCATGAATTGTCTATTGCATTGCCCCCTGCTGTTGTTAACCTTTTGCAGGAGTTTGAGGATGTGTTTCCCTCTGACATACCTCCTGGTTTACCACCGATGAGAGGCATTAAACACAAGATCAATTTGATTCCAGGAGCAAGGTTGCCAAATTGTGCAACATATAGGGCGAATCCAGAGGAAACTAAGGAAATTCAGCGACAAGTGCAAGATCTTTTGGACCGCGGGTACATTCGTGAAAGCCTTAGCCCTTGTTCCGTTCCTGTTCTTTTGGTTTCTAAGAAAGATGGTAGTTGTCGCATGTGTGTTGATTGTCGAGCGATTAATAACATCACCATTCGATATTGTTATCCTATTCCTAGCTTAGATGACATGCTTGATGAATTGAGTGGTGCTATCATCTTCACAAAAATTGACTTGCGTAGTGGTTATTACCAAATTAGAATGGCACTAGGAGATGAATGGAAAACTGCATTTAAAACCAAATCTTGGAACTTATGAGTGGTTAGTCATGCCTTCTGGTTTAACTAATGCACCCAACACCTTTATGCATTTAACGAACGAGGTTTTATGTGCTTTCATTGGACAATTTGTGGTGGTTTACTGCATAGTGGTATCCTTATTTACAGCAAGTCATATGATGAACATCTTGATCATTTACGTGCTGTTTTTACTGTTTTGAGAGATGCATGTTTGTTTGGTAACCTCGAAAAGTGCATCTTTTGCACCAATCGAGTCTCGTTTCTTGGCTATGTCGTTTCCTCGTAGGGAATTGAGATGGATTAGGCAAAAATTGAAGCGATCACTAGCTGGCCAGTCCCAACAACCATCACGCAAGTTCGTAGTTTGCTTGGTCTTGCAAGTTTTTATCGCCGTTTTGTGCAGGATTTCAACACTATTGCAGCACCTCTACATGAGCTAACGAAGAAGGGAGTGCCGTTTCAATGGGGCGAACAGCAGCAACAAGCTTTTGATGCTCTCAAATCGAAGCTTACACAAGCACCATTGCTATAACTTCTTGATTTTGACAAGATCTTTGAGCTAGAATGCGATGCAAGCGGCATTGGTATTGGAGGTGTTCTCATACAAGGAGGTATACCCGTTGTCTTTTTTAGTGAAAAACTTCATGGTCCTTCTCTGAATTATTCTACTTATGATAAGGAATTGTATGCTTAGTGCGAGCATTACAAACTTGGCAACATTATCTTTAGTCTAAGGAGTTTGTCATACATTCTGATCATGAATCATTGAAGTATCTTAAGTGTCAAACCAATCTGAATAAACGACATGCTAAATGGATTGAGTTCATAGAGTCATTTTTGTACATCATTAAGCATAAGAAAGGGAAGGAAAATGTCATTGCCGATGCATTATCTAGACGTTATACCATGTTGTCCCAACTTGATCATAAAATCTTTTGTTTGGAAACAATAAAAGCATTATATTATACTGATTTGGACTTCAAAGATGCTTTTGAAAATTGTAGGTAACGAAGAACTTGGAATAAATATGTGCTGCAAGAGGGTCTCCTCTATCGTGCTAACAAGATATGCGTTTCAGCTAGCTCCGTTTGTCTATTACTTTTGCAGGAAGCACATGGAGGAGGTTTGATGGGACATTTTGGAGTGAAGAAAACTCAAGATGTGCTGTACACACACTTCTTTTGGCCGAAGTGAGGCGTGATGTCGAGCGCTACGTGTCACGATGCAGTACTTGCAATAAAGCTATGTCTCGCCTTAACCCACATGGTCTTTATATGCCTCTTCCTGTTCCTAGTGTACCTTGGGAGGTTATTTCTATGCACTTTGTTTTGGGATTGCCTAGGACTAAGAGGGGGAGGGATAGTATTTTTGTAGTTGTTGATCGTTTCTCCAAAATGGCACACTTTATACCTTGTCATAAGAATGATAATGCCTCACACATCGCTGATTTATTTATGACGAAAATTGTTCGTTTAAATAGTGTGTCAAATACCATTGTTTCTTATCGTGATGCAAAATTTTAAGTCATTTTTGGAGAACTTTGTGGTATAAATTGGGAACCAAGTTGTTGTTTTCAACTACTTGTCACCCACAAACGGATGCACAAACCGAGGTAGTTAATCGAACTTTATCCACTATGTTACGTGCTGTATTGAAAACAAATTTGAAGTTGTGGGAGGATTTTTTACCACATATAAAATTTGTTTACAACAGATCCGTTCAGTCCACGACAAAGGTAAGTCCATTCTAGGTAGTGTATGGTTTCAATCCCCGTGCTACAATTGATTTAATACATTTGCCTCCTTCTAAAACTATAAATTTGGATGCTACACAATGATCTGAATTCATTCTTAAGATGCATGAAACTACAAAGAAAAATATTGAAATGATGAATGAGAAGTATAGGACTGCAGGTAGTAAAGGTAGAAAAGAAGTAAAACTTGAACCGGGTGACTTGGTGTGGTTACATTTGAGAAAAGAGCGATTCCCCGACTTGAGAAAATCTAAACTTATGCCACGAGCTGCCGGTCCTTTTAAGATCATTGAAAAGATTAATGATAATGCATATAAGCTTGAATTACCTCCCGATTTTTGGGTTAGTCCTACATTTAACATTTCGGATTTGCGACCGTACTTGGGAGAAGAAGATGAACTTGAGTCGAGGACGACTCCAATTCAAGAGGGGGAGGATGATGAGGACATCACAACAGCGGAGACGCACATTGAAATGCAAGGACCAATCACAAGAGCACGAGCACGGTTAATAAATCATCAGGTGAACGCGCTCCTAACTTCTTTTGCATGTGAGTTTGAGAATAGATTGCTATGTGATGATTTAATTATTATTAGGAATAATGAAGAAGATCAAAAAGTGAAGGAAAGATACCTTGGGAGCGTGGAGAACCAGCTGGGACGTCCACAAGTTGATGGAAGCAGTTTACAACTCGGACTCGAGTTCAACTCGGAGTCCAGGAGCAGTCCACCTTAAAACGGATGCCCAGGAGGCATACGGACTCCGTTTTTGACGTTATACATATGCACGGAAAGAGGGGAAGATAAAATTTCCAATGGTTATGGTTCCATCTCAAAATTCTTCTGGAGTCACTGGAAATCATCGAAACAATTCGAGTCCAGATTTCTGTCCGGTGCTGCGCCACCGAATCGGGCCTTTGGGCCTTGTATCTCGTAAGAGTCAATTAGGGACGCGTCTAATCATATTTTGGCCGAACCCTATCCTTTAAATTCTGCAGCCGCCAGTCATATTCGGTGGGTTTTGCTTAGATCAATAATATCGCTGTTCTACGGTTTGTGAGACCCCAACTTCGCGATTTCAGATCGTGTCTTCGACGTTCTTGCTCGTGTCTCGGTTGCAATTGCAGGGATTAGCCTTCTTGGCATGGTCAAGCGTGTGCGGCACGGTTGATAACCAACAGAGCCGTGGTGTAGTGATTGAAGGGGTACTCGAACCGCTCGAGTGTCGTGGATCATCAATGTCGAGTTCTCCACCCCAATCGACTTACCTTTCGGAAGATCGGGCCTAAACCTACTCATCATAATCGCTTGAAGAGAACATGTAGGACATAAAGGATGTGCACAAGAGTCTCAACTAAGACAAGGTTGAAGATGAAAAAGCTCAAAAATTGGAGAAGCTCCTCGACGCCATTCAGGAATTCGAGGATGACGGAGGGGAGACGCTTGAACTCAAGGCGCTCCTAAGGAAGAAAGCCCTCTCCAAAGGGAAAGTGAAGATCAAGGACAAGAATAAGGGGAGTAGTCATACCAACTACTCCAGATATCCTTTCAACTATGGTCGTCTTAATTCTAACAATAACCATTACTTGTCTATTCCTCTAGGAAAAGCCCCACACTTCGACGGCAATGACTACTCAATGTGGAGGCAGAACATGAAAATGCACTTAATCTCACTCAATCCCAGCTTGAGGCATATTGTGTGTACAGGAATAGATATCCTGGACGACGATGAAGAGCTTACACCAAGTCAAGAGCAAGAAATTCATCAGAATTCTCAAGCCGCGATAGTCATTACATCTTCACTAAGTCGAGACGAGTTCACCAAGGTGGATGGACTCGAGATTGCAAAGGAAATCTGGGACACATTACAAACTGCACATGAAGGCGATCGTCATGTGCGAGAGGTGAAGATCAAAATGATTGAAGGCGGAAGATTCACCATAGCAGAAGATGAGTCACCACAAGACATGTACAACCGGTTAAAGACGCTCATCAACAAGGTTCGAGCATACGGAAGCAAGATGTGGAACGATCACGAGGTAGTGAAGCTCATCATTAGAGCTTCCATGCCCCGCAACGTCACATTCTGCTCGATATTTAGAGAAAGCCCCATGTACAAGAAAATGACCCCGGATGAGCTGCTTGGGAAGATCTTCAATTTCGAGATGATGGAAAAGCAAGCAAAGCATGTCAAGGAGATTCCCGACCTCACCTTGGCAAAGAAGAAAGGAGCCGCCCTAAAATCCACTTGCAAGCCCTTGTCTAAAGAAGCTCGAGAAGCTCAACAAGAAGAGGACAGCAATGACGAGAGCAGCGATATTGACGAAGAGGACATGATCCTCTTTATGAAGAGATTCAAGAAAATGATGAAGAAAAGACAAGGGGGGAAATCAAGTGAAGGAAAATACAAAGAGAAGTCAAGACCAAAGTTGAGGCGGGCATGCTATAACTGTGGTGAATATGACCACTTTATATTTGACTGTCCGTATGAAGAAAACAAGAAGAAAACTAAGGAAACTAAGCCTCAACCCAAAAAATTCTTCAAGAAGAAGAAGCAAGCTGGACAAGCGCATCTAGGAAAGGAGTGGGACTCAAAAGATGAGTCCTCATCCGAAGAGGAAGAGGAGATGGCTAGCATAGCCATCGAGAAGAAAACCAAGAAGTGATAAGTAGGTTTAGGCCCGATCTTCTAAAAGGTAATGGATAAGTCGATTGATGTGGAGATCTCGATGTTGATGATCCGAGGCTCCCGAGTAGAACATGAACAGCCCCTGCAATCACTACACCACTGCTCTGTAGGTTATCAACCATTCTTCACACGATTGACCTCACCAAGAAGGCTAATTCCTGCAAGTGCAACCGAGAACATAATCAAGAACAAGGTAGAAGCAATCTGAATTGTTAAGTTGGGGTCCCACAAATCGATGAACAGCAAAACTGTGTATAACAGATTGATCTAAGCAAAACTCAATTATTTATGACGGCTACTATTGAGTATATATAGATGTAAGGAAGTCCAATAGGGTGTTGGGGTCGTGACCTAACCCTAAGACACGAAAATAATAGACTTAGACTTGATACAAGGCCCAATAGCGCAATACAGTGGCACAACACCCTGACAGATTCTAAACTTGATTTTGTTTTGATTATTCCCGTCGACTCCAAAGGAATCTTGATATGGGAACAACAACATTGGAAAGGTTATCCTCTCCCCTTTCCTTGCATACGTAGAACGTCCAAAATGGAGATTGTATGTGTTCTACACGTCCGTTTTAGTGCGAACTGCTCCTGGACCCCGAGTTGGATACGATTTTAAGTTGGGCTCGGTTTCCATCTTCTTTGAACAAAATCTCTGGTCCTTCATGTCCCTAAGACTTCCTCCAAGTACTCCTTGAACCTCTCCATGGGTCCTAATCATAATTAAATCATTAGGTAGCAATCTATGCTCAAAAACATATAAGGAAATATATAAAAACGAGCTCACATTTGAAATTAATTGTTGCATGTGAACTCTATTGATTGCATCTTGTATGTTCAATGGAGTGTTGTTTATATCCATAGAAGTGATGTCCTCATCATCCTCCCCTTCTTGAATTGGAGTCGTCCTCGACTCAGGTTCATCTTCTCTCATGTGTGGGTCGATATGTGCAACGCCATCAAATTCTCTTGTGTGCTTCAAAGGAGGAGGCCAAGGTGGTGGATGATATAGTGCACCATCTCCATGTTCTCCATCAAATAAGCATGACTATTCACTTAAGCCAGGATTCCAAAAAAAATAAATATTGTGGCATGTTTATTTGTGGAATAATAATGTGCCTGATCTCATCATTCTCCCCTTCTTTTTGACAAGCCGTCCTCGACTTGCTCCTATGTCCAGCAAAGAGGCTTGCTTTGGGGGTAAAATGAGCGCTGCCCATATTGCACAACCGAAGCAAACAATGCTCCTCTATTATATGTTGTCCCTGCTGCAAGAAAAAAATACTAGAAAAACTTGACAATGAATTATTAGTGTTAGTGCATACATTCATTTCACCATGTTGTTGTAGCACAAAATGGGATTTCACATTTGAGCAGATATAAGCTTTATGCACCATAAATTTATCACTATCTTCGTAGTTGCCTAAAGCATGAAAAATATTTCTACTTAACAAAGGCAATTACGATTGGGAAAACATTCTCCTCTCTAAAATATTTAGATCACAAAGAGTGTCAAATTCAATATAACCAAAAGTATTTAGAGAAGACAACAATTTCAGCTCATCCCTTTCACATGTAATTGGAATCAAATGCTTAATTTCAGCACATGTGGGTGACAAAGTATCACATTCATTCAGTTTTTCTAGCATAGGTACAATATAATTATTAGCACACAACTCATTCTTAACAGAAGGATCAGCAGGAAAATCAACATGTGACAATTGTGTATAAATAAACGATTCTAATAGTTGCTCCTTGAAAATAGCTTGATTGGTGGAAAAATTCAGAACATCCAAAAACTTCTCACCTTCTGCAAAATGTGAGACACAGAAGGAGGTACAACAAGAAATTTCTCTTCAAATTGATGCACTTCATCTTTGCAATTAGATACATTCATAAAAGTTTCTTGCATACAAATTTTTATATCCTTCCATGTTCGAGGTTTATCTAAATCATTTAAATTGTTCCACCAAGTTAATGCACAACCTACTAATGCACTTGCAACATTTCTAATCTTTCTCCTCTCACACATATGACATTGTCCAAAAATTTTATCCAACTCTATTTCCCAAGCAATATATTCAGTGTAACCAAAACCATTATAAGAAGGAAGAGATGGGAGAATGTAATTACTTTCTGTGGAAGGAGTTGTAAAGATGGTCTGAATGTCATGTGAAACCTTGGTTGATGTTTTATTCTTAGCGAGCAACTCCATCGCCGTCTTCATCATGTCAATCATCTTAGCATATAATGCATGATTCTTGCTTTTACCTGACATTGTTAGTAGCAAATAGAAGACAACAAAAAATATGTTATCCCTATCAACTACAAAGGATAATGGCAATGTGGAAGTGGAATCACACACTCTCAAGCGTCTTATGACGCTCTTACAAGTGTTCTTACCACACTGCAGGTGGCAAATGGTGACCGGTATGAAGAAACCAATGAAGCGTGGGATGATTGCAAAGGTGTATCAATTCTTCTCAAGACTAAAGTGTAGCTTGGATGGAACTTTATATGTAGCAAGGATTAACAACAATGCAATCAGATAGTGAAGTCGAATAAGTGTCCAAAGTACTTGTCAAAGTTGCTGGCCTAAATGTGTTCCTAGTAGTTCAAGCTAGCAAAACATGAGACAAAACAAGATGACACAAAGAATGCAAGCACTTCTGTTTTTGTTGTTGTTGTTTTTTTTCTCCTTTTTTTGTGGCTTTTGTAACTTGTTTTGCACTTTCCTTTTCCTTTTATCTTCCTTTTTTTTAGAATGTGCTGCAAAAGAAGAACACAATGAAAAGCAATCAAAGATATCTCGTGAGTCTGTCACAAATTTTCAGCTAAATCGTCCAAGGACAAATAGGCACACTTAGAGGCTTCAAATCTAAAAACTTTCAACAGCAAGATTATATATCTATCTCTCCTTTTTAATTTCAGAATATGGAAGCCTGTTTTGGATCAGAACAGTAGGAGATATTGCCCCCGAAATACAGACTATTCAGAATTTCTAGGTCAATAACAGATTCAGATCTAATGCAATTTCGACCTTGATAACTCTATTTTCTGGGAAACTAGTGAATATGAAAATTATAGAGAACTTCTTAAGATTTAGAGGAAGTACAAGAACACCAAAATTTGAGTTCATATGAGTGAGATATGATGAAAATACTGAACTAGATGAAGATGAATCTAACCTGGAAGTGATGACGTGATTCAAAAGGATGAATCAACACAATGCAAAACTCAAACAAAGACCAAAAACACTTCTAAACCAGCAATATGACTCAACCACAGACACAAACTAAACAAAACCAAACTGAATAACAAAGTTGCAAAGGCTTAATGGTGGTTGGGACAAAGTGATGAATAGATCTACTAAACTACAAGTTTTGTGGACTCTAGGTATGAAAAACAAACAGATCGAAAGGATAGATGAATTACCTAATGAGCAACCTGGAAATCCGATACCAATTTATAAGTAAGAATGAGTCCTGATCTTCCGAAAGGTAATGGATAAGTCGATTGATGTGGAGATCTCGACGTTGATGATCCGAGACTCTCGAGTAGAACACGAACAACCCCTGCAATCAATACACCACTGCTCCGTTGGTTATCAACCGTGTTTCACACGATTGACCTCGCCAAGAAGGCTAATTCCTTCAAGTTCAACCTAGAACACAAGCAAGAACAAGGTAGAAGCAATCTGAATTGCTAAGTTGGGGTCTCACAAACCGATGAACGGTGAAACTGTGTATAACAGATTGATCTAAGCAAAACCCAATTGTTTATGGTGGCTATTATTGAGTATATATAGGTGGGAGGACGTCCAAGGGGGTGTTGGGGTTATTACCTAACCCTAAGACACGGAAATAATAGACTTAGACTTGATACAAGGTCCAATAGCCCAATACGGTGACACAGCACCCTGATAGATTCTGAACTCGATTTTGTTTCGATTATTCTCATCGACTATGAAGGAATTTTGATATGGGACCAACGGCATTTCAAAGGTTATCCTCTCCCCTTTACTTGCATATGTAGAATAGCCAGAACGGAGATTGTATGCGTTCTGGATGTCTGTTTTAGTGCGAATTGCTCCTGGACTCCGAGTTGGATACGATTTTACGTTGGACTCGGTTTCCATCTTCTTTGAACGAATTCTCCGGTCCTTCACGTCCCTAAGACTTCCTCCAAGTACTCCTTGAACCTCTCCATGGGTCCTAATCATAATTAAATAATTACGTAGCAATCTATGCTCAAAAACATATAAGGAAACATATAAAAATGAGCTCACCTCTGAAATTAATTGTTGCATGTGAACTCTATTGGTTGCATCTTGTATGTTCAATGTAGTGTTGTTTATATCCATAGAAGTGATGTCCTCATCAAGAAGTCCACCCTCTTCCCAACTCTTAGCGCATGGAAGGGAAATGACACTGGCCTCATGGCAAAGGAAGTTAAACGAAAGGTAACAACCAAATCCTCTTACTTGCATTCCTATTCTAGTGATAGTGAAGTCGCTAGTGATAATGAAGACATGCTTGTTGGCTTAGACAAGAGAATAGTTGCGAAAATGAAATTTCTACTTGATCAGCTTGTTGAGAAGGAGAAGTTGATCAACCATCAAGAAGATATGATCATCTCCCAAAAGGAGGATTATCTTGAACTTGACAAGCTTCTCGAACTTGAAAAGGAGCGAGGCAAGTCACTGGAGCTTGAGTTAGCCTCAAGCAAGAAAGCTTGCTTGAAGTTAAGCGACTCAAATACTACCATCAAGGACGAACTTGCTAACCTATCCAAGGTTAACAAGATCCTTGAGGTACAAGTTGAGTCACTCAAACAAAGTGACCCCTCATCCTCCTCAAGCTCACCTTCTCAACCCCTTAAAATTGAAGCTACTATTACTTGTTCATGTGCTAAAATTAACACTAGCTTGAAAGACAAGTCAACCTCTACCAAATACAAGCATCCTTCTCAAAGTGGCATATTTGACAAGGATAAGATCAAATATGCACGTAGTGCATACTTGGCCTCAAAACCTCCTAATGTCAAATATGGAATTGGGTATTCTTATGGTGAAATGCAATATGCTAGAAGCCATAAAAATAACAAGGAGAGCATTGCCTTTGTGAAGGGAAACTCCTCTCAAGCTAGAAAGCCTAAAGTCAACACATATGAGCATCGAACTAGTCCGGTATCCACACGGACAAGTCCAGTCCCCCGGACAAGTCCGATTTCTGTTCATAAACAACAACAACTATTATTCAGGACTTTCGATGCATCATATGTTCTAATGAGAAGTAATTTTGGTAAAGTTTATGCTCATTATGTTGGGCCACGCCATGGGAACACCAAGTCTCATGTGTGGGTGCCCAAATCTCTTGTAACTAACCTCAGAGGACCCAAGCAAGCTTGGGTACCTAAAACCAAGGCATGATTTGTTTTGCAGGCCTATTCCTCTGGTGGATCGAAATGGGTGCCAGACTGTGGTTGCACCAACCATATGACTGGAGAAAGAAGGATGTTCATTGAGTATCAAGAAAATGAGGATTCAAGCGAGGGCATCTATTTTGGAGACAATAGTCAAGGAAAGGTGCTCGATACTGGTAAAATTGCTATATCGTCTCAACATATTCTTTCTCATGTGTTACATGTCGATTTCTTAGATTATAACCTGCTGTCCATATCTCAATTATGTGACAAAGGTTATAATTTCTTGTTCACTAATGAGGGTGTGACCGTCTCTAGAAGGGGTGATGGTTCCATTGCATTCAAGGGTGTGTTAAAGGGAAAGATTTACCTTGTTGACTTCAACAAAGATAAAGCCGAACTTGACACATGCTTGATTGCAAAGACCAACATGGCTTGGTTGTGGCATAGACGGCTAGCACATGTTGGTATGAAGAATCTTCAAAAACTCCTCAAGGGCGATCACATCTGAGGTTTGAAGGATGTTGTTTTTGAGAAAGACAATTTTGTAGCGCGTGCCCAGCCAGGAAGCAAGTTGGAGCACCTCATCCCGTGAAGAACGTCATGACTACAACAAGACCGCTCGAGCTACTTCACATGGACCTTTTCAGTCCAATTGCTTACATAAGCATCGACGGTAACAAATATGGCTTAGTAATTGTTGATGACTTTCAACGCTTCACTTGGGTTTTCTTTTTGCATGATAAGACAAAGACTCAAGGAACCCTGAAGAAGTTCTTCAAGCGTGCTCAAAATGAGTTCTCATTGAAGATCAAGAACATTCAAAGCGACAATGGCATGGAGTTCAAGAACACTCAAGTCAAAGAGTTCCTAGACGAAGAAGGGATAAAGCATGAGTTTTCAGCACCTTACTCCCCTCAACAAAACGAAGTTGCCGAAAGGAAGAACCGAACCCTCATAGAGATGGCAAGAACAATGCTCGATGAATACAAGACCTTGGATCGATTTTGGGCGGAAGCGGTTAACACCACTTGCCAAGCCATAAATCGACTCTATCTTCATCGACTACTCAAGAAGACATCCTATGATATACTCACAGGTAACAAGCCAAATATTTCTTATTTCGATTTTTCGGTTCTATATGCTATATTTTGAACAAGAAGCTGAGGACTTCAAAGTTCGCCTCGAAATCCGATGAAGGTTTCTTGCTTGGCTATGATTCGAACTCCTACGCCTATCGTGTCTTCAACAAGACCTCCGGACTTGTTGAAGTAGCACGTGATGTAGTGTTCGATGAAACTAATGGCCCTCAAAAGGAGCAAGTTGATCCATGTGTGCTAGATAGAGAAGAAGCTCCTTGTCAAGCATTGAGAAGAATGGCATTTGGTGACGTTCGACCACAAGAGCCACCTACACATGTGCATGAAGAAGATGAACCACAAGTGGAGGCCAATGATCAAGGGGGAGCTTCCACACAAGATCAACCTCAAGAAGATGAAGATGATCAACAAGTCAATGAGGGCAACCATTCTAGGGGGATAAGAAGAAGATCATGAAGATACAAGACCGCAAGTGCCACACCCAAGAGTACACCAATGCGTCCAAAGGGATCACCCAATCGACAACATCATCGGTGATATTCAAAACGGAGTAACAACTAGATCCCACATAGCTAATTTTTGTGAGCATTACTCTTTTGTGTCCTTTTTGGAATCACGCAGGATTGAGGATGCATTGAAAGATCTGGACTGGGTGGTGGCGATGCAAGAAGAACTGAACAACTTCAAACAGAACGAGGTGTGGGAACTCATCGAAAGAACCAACGCGAACGTCGTGGGCACCAAATGGGTCTTCTGCAGCAGACAAGATGAACACGGGGTGGTGACAAGAAACAAGGCATGAATTGTGATTGAAGGGTATTCACAAGTTGAAGGTTTGGATTTCGATGAAACCTTTGCTCCCGTAGCTAGACTTGAATCAATTAGAATATTGCTTGCATATGCTACTCACCATGATTTCAAGCTCTACCAAATGGATGTGAAAAGTGTCTTCCTCAACAGTCCAATCAAGGAGGAGGTGTACATGGAGCAACAAACCGAATTTGAAGATAAAGAGTTCCCCGACCATGTCTTTAAACTGCATAAGTCTCTCTATGGCCTCAAACAAGCTCCGAGAGCTTGGTAGAGTGTCTTAGAGATTTCTTAATTGAAAATGGTTTTAAGATTTGTAAAGCAGATTACACATTATATACAAAGCACTTCGACAATGATCTTTTTATCTATCAAATCTATGTTGATGACATTATCTTTGGTTCAACTAACAAATCCTTTTGTGAAGAATTTAGTAAGATTATGACAGATAGGTTTGAGATGTCTATGATGGGAGAGCTGAAGTACTTCTTGGGATTCCAAGTGAGACAACAAAAGGAAGGGACATTCATAAGCCAAACCAAGTACACTCAAGACATACTCAAGAAGTTTGGGATGGACAAGGCGAAGCCTATTAAGACTCCCATGGCAACTAATGGACACTTGGATCTCAATGAAGATGGACCAAGCGTGGATCAAAAGGTATATCGCTCCATGATTGGATCCTTACTTTACTTATGTTCATCTAGTCCTGATATTATGTTGAGTGTATGTTTGTGTGCGAGATTTCAAGCCAATCCTAAGGAGTGTCATTTGACAGCCGTTAAAAGGATCTTGAGATATTTGGTTCATACACCCAACCTAGGCCTTTGGTATCCCAAAGGTTACAAGTTCAATCCCGTTGGATACTCCGATGCAGATTATGCCGGATGCAAAGTAGATAGAAAAAGTACCTTCAGGACCTGCCAATTCCTAGGTAGATCCCTAGTTTCTTGGTCCTCCAAGAAAAAAATTCCATTGCCTTATCCACGGCCGAAGCGGAGTATGTTGCAGCCGGGAGTTGTTGTGCACAACTCCTTTGGATGCGACAAACTTTAAGGGATTATGGTTACAATATGAGCTGCATTACACTCCTTTGTGATAATGAGAGTGCTATTAAGATTGCCCATAACCCTGTTGAACACTCTAGGACCAAACATATAGACATCTGGCACATTTTTGAGAGACCACTCAATGAAAGGAGGCATAGCTATTTCCCATGTCAACACCGAAAAACAACTAGCTGGTATATTTACCAAGCCACTTGATGAAAAACATTTTTGTGAGCTCTGAAATGAACTCAATATCCTTGATGCTCGGAATGTGGCTTGAAAACTTGCATACCTATATGGACTATTCAAAATATATTGTTTGAGTTGTGAAAATCATCTTTCACAATTATTCTCCGAAAAACTATTTCAATTACTTGATCTTGATGAATTATGGTCATTGCTTGATTGTTGTATGCTTACTGCTCATATTCATCAAGATTACTTGATTGTTTTGGCCCCCATATTTTCTTAATAAGTACCTTCGAATATATATGAATGGGCTAAGCATTTCTGTTCTGGTGACCACGGACTAGTCCGTGGTTACCCGGACTAGTCTGCCCCTGCAGACTAGTCTGCACAGTGTCTGGTAGTCCGGACTAGTCTGGCAGACCACAGACTAGTCCGATTTTTCGACTCCATAACCCTAGCCGCCGCCAAGACCTAATCTTCTTCATCCTCACAACTTGCCCCACACTCTATCTCCTCGCTAAGTGCTCCCAAGGCGATTTCCCTCATTCTCCATCGAATCCCTCCAAGTTTGGGTGGAAAACGACCTCCATTGCATAAGGATTGAAGACCACAGACTTGTCCGCTCCTTCAACCCCTCCATCTCCATGAATCGAGGAATTTCTGTAAAATTTCCTCCCAAACCCTAGAAATCTATATTTCCTTCGCTGTTGATCAAATAGCTTAGTTCCTTTCACCTAATACATGCTTCCTTGATGTACTACATTGATGTCAAGATATTTTTGCATTGAGCAACACCATTGATCGTCTAGTTAGGGTTTGAGGTGATGAACACCGGACAAGTCCAATTTTTGACTGAACTCAACCCTAGTTTCCCATTCCTCAATGCAATTCCTTGCCATCAATTCTCATCCATACCTTGTCTAATCTATTCTCAAGACAATGTCGAGCTCCAACAACGAGATCTCCGATTTCGAGGCCGAGATGGACCAAGAAGCCTTGCTTCGACCCTCGACGGGCCAAGGCAAGAAGCGCCAAGAGCGCCCACCCGAGCCGGCACCTTCTCCACCTCAGGCTCGGCGCAAGGTTCTTGCCAAGAAGCCTATCTCCAAGGCTTTAGCAGGTGCTGGCCCTAGCTCAGCGGCTATTCGCCAAGCTAAGGGCAAGGGCAAAGGGATTTTCACGGGCCCAATCGGTCCTCTCAAGATGACAACTCCAAAGCAAGGGACTCGGGATCCCTCTGAGGAGAGGTTCAATGGCAGGGGAAGCAACACGGCTTCCAAATTCAGAAATGTGGACTGCTACAGCCGGTCCAAGAAGGCAGTCGATGGAAGATTCTGGAGCAACTTCCATGCAGACTTTTAAAAGTCCGTGTACCTCACAATGAAGACTCCAGTGGTGCGCAACCAATGGATTGATTGGGCGCACTTTGAAAGGAAGAGCTGCTCAGCCTTTGATGAGGTAATTCAGGTAGTGGAGAAGCATGGATTGAAGGATCTGTTTGCCTTCAAGAACAATCAGAACAACGAAGTCATTGCTCAGTTCTATGCTACATGCTACTTCGCAAGTGATGAGGAAGAGCGGGTGACTTGGATGACTCATGGATCCAAGTACACCATTACCTATGACGAGTTTGCAAGGCTGCTACATCTTGAGAGCTCCATCACTGACAACTTGATCATTCACAACATAGGTGTCCTTGAGAAGGACAAAATGAAGTTCCTTTATGACACTCGCTCGAATTTCAACCGTCATTCTACCAAGAATATGAAGCCATTATTTGTGGTCCTCAATAGAGTCCTCAGGAAGACTATTGCCTCGAAGGATGGGGATGCAGGGAGTGTCCAAGGCTATCTCAGGACAATGATGAAGGTAATAAGCAAAGACAGGAAGTTTGATGTCTTTGACTACATGTGGAATGACATGGTCAACATCTCCTACACTCCGAATAGATCCTGTGGCTATGCACCTTACTTGATGTTCATGATTGAGAAGGTCACAGGGATCGAGTTCGTGAAGGATGTGGAGCACACCCCCTTGAGGCCCCAAAAGCCTCCCCAAGCCAATGTCCAAGCTGCTACATCTCCAATGTCGAGTGAATAGGCTCCGAGGAGAGCTAGATGAGATGAGAGGTATGCCCCCTCCACTAGGGCCCCTTCCCAAAAAGCGTCTCCTAGTGGAATTCTGAAGTACTTGGCAACAATCTTTGCCTCATGCAAGAAGGATGAAGTGAATACTCACAAGCTGAACAAGGCGAGGAAGGCGGATATGAGATATGTCAAAGAAAATGTCAAGCATATTTGCCAGAAGATGGAGATCGAGTCTATTGGATCCCCAGTCATCTCTAACGATTCAGCCTCTAATTTCACTGAGCTCGGGCCTTTGACTCCCTCCGAGCTTGCCTACTTTGGCGTTGGGGGCACCTCGAGTGGATTCGTTCTTCCTCCTCCTCCTCAGCCCGAGAATGAAGATGAAGATGATGAGAGGACTAACAGCGAGGATTGAAGACCTTAGATCCCTCCTCTCCTTCTTTTTGGTGTCTTGATGCCAAAGGGGGAGAGATTGAGGGGGAGTCACTAGGTCTTAGCTGTAGGTTGAGAGATGAGAGCTTCATTTATGCATCTTTTTGTCTCTTTTGGGTTTTAAGACCTCATATTATGCTCTTTTGATATTTTTGGTCTTGTGATGCAATGCTATGAACTATTGATGCTCATATTTATGAAATTTGTGATTTTGCTCTGAAATTGACATATATGCTTGTTGTTGATACATTGATGTCAATTATTTTACTGTCATCATGATTACTGCTCACACTCACTTAGTTTTGCATCCCACCATAAAGAGTGCACATATGCCTTATGTTGTCATTGCTAAATGAGTTTCAAGCTCATATGTGCACACTTTATGAAAATCTCAATTTTCATCATACTTTGTGAAATCTCAATTGGTTGACATCAATCACCAAAAAGGGGGAGATTGAAAGTGCATCTAGGCATCCCTTGTGGGTATTGGTTGATTTATGATAAACAAATGAGATCCTAACCACATTATTGAGATGAGCGCAAGTTTTAATGAAAGAATGAAGAAAGCGCCAAAAAGAAAGGAGAATGTGGATCAATTTGGAAAAGAGCTCAAGAGCTGAATAGAATATATCATTGTGTATGGAGTCTATTGATGTACACATCCCAAGAGCTCAAGCACAAGAAATCCTCACACACTTCACATTTCACAGGAAAAACGAACTAGTCTGATGTACATCGGACTAGTCCGATATCCTCTCTGTATAGGTTCGAACAAGCCCTGCCAGTCCATACTTGTCCGCACCGGATTAGTCCGATACTGTCCGGACTAGTACGATAATGCCTCTGACTAAAAACGGACTAGTCCTCCCTTGTGCGGACTAATCCTCAATTATTCACATTTGCACAAAAACAGACAAGTCCGATCTCTTCACGGACTAGTCCGAAAAACCCTCTAACTAAAATCGGACAAGTCCTCCAAGTGCGGACTTGTCCTCTATACACTAAGAGTATCACCACACCGGACTCCTATATCACCACGGACAAGTCCGAAAACCTTTCTGACTAAAATCGGACAAGTCCGCTCCTAGCCGGACAAGTCTTATATTCCTGGACACTTAGGGTTTCCTGCACACCGCACACCGGACTAGTCTGGGCTCCACCACGGACTAGTACAGACCCTCGAAACCCTAACGATAACTTTTGGAAACACCTTATAAATAGATACACGGCCCTACTTTCAACTCTCTCAACTCCTAGCGCCGTCACACCCTCCAAGAGCTTAGGAAACACATCTCTCCATACAATCCAACGCAAGAAAGATCAAATTCTTGAGGATTAATCTTGAATCAAAGGAGAGACATGATTCACATATTTGAGCTTTTGGGTTTGATATCTAACACACTCCTGTTGTTTCATTGTTGATCTTAAGAGTTTGTTCTTGGTGGTGTTTGATTTGTAATCTTGGGGAGCCCTCAACTTGTGAGAAGGCCCCTTGAACTTGATGATTTGCCCCTTGTGATAGTGAAAGAGAATTGGCCTTCGTGGCGATTCGACGAGGTTAGGGTCAGTGAAGACCCGGTCCTTTTGTGGGCTCCTCAACATGGATGTAGGTTGTTGTAACACCCTCATTTTCATGCATCATGCCCTACATACATTCATATACATGTTTAACATTAACCCACATCAAGAGGAATGAGTTTAAAAATTGATTTGGAACAAAACCGCACTTAAAATGCTGAAAAGTGCGGATTAGTCCAATTTTGGTGAGGTCTAGTCCAATTTCTCTCTAACAAAAAACGGACTTGTCCGTTTTTGCTGCGTACTAGTCCGATTTTGCCTCTGGAAAATTTTGGACTTGTCCGATTTTGTGCGGACTAGTCCGATATTCCAAGAATCCTTGAAAATTTGCTAAGTCCCTGGACTTGTCCAGACTAGTCCGGTTTTCCAGCGGACTTGTCCATTTTCCTCTCTAACTAAAGTCGGACTTGTCCGATTCTTGGCCAGACTTGTCCGATTTCTCTCTGGACAACTTCAGACTAGTCCAATCCTTTTCGGACTTGTCCGATATTTCGCGACTCTGAATTGATCTTTTGTTTTACGACTTGTTTCTTGGGGTTCATGTTAAGTGGGCCTAGGGTCGTCGTGCCTAACTCTTTTAGAGCCCATGTGGGACTCTAAACCGGCCTCTACTCCTCTCAAACTCGAAATCCATCTAACCCTAGCCTCCACCTCTATATAAACAACCCCACTCCTTGGATTGACATCTATTTGCCATTTTTCCACCCCACCCAAACCCTTGTTCATGGATAGCCACCACTAAGGAGGGAGGAGGAGATCCCAAGCAAGAAAAAGAAGAGGAGGAAACGAAAGAGGATCAAGATCTCCATCAAGTTTCGTTCTTCATCACCAATTCATCTCCAAGTTCATCCCCAACCCTAGATCATCAAGATCCAAGTGTTACCTCCAAGTTTCTTGATTCATTGGAGTTCTAAACACCTGGTATACCTTCTATTCTCTTTTCCTTATGTGAATTCGACCCCAAACCTCCAAATTTACATCGATCTAGAAAACCCAAGTTCGCTAGTTCTGCGAAGTGCGGACTAGTCCGACCTTCTGCAGACTAGTCCTATTTTCCTGACTAAATTCTGTTGAATTAATTCTAAAATTAGATCTAATCACATCCAAACCTGTATAAACTTGTTAAAATCTATTAGAACTAGTTAGTGATCATTAAAAAGTAATCTATTAACAAGTTCTACCTTGCATTTGCATTAATCATGCATGTCATGTCATATTGAGTAATATTTGTGCACTCTTTGATTGTGTTTCTTTTCTTGTATGTTTATTGTGTGGATTAGGCAGATTTGCACTAGAGAGTGCTGCGGAGGATCTACAACACCAAGAGTTTGAAGGCTTTGACCCTAATCAACTGCAAGAGCAAGGCAAGTGTCTTTGAAGCATATTGATCCTATTTTAAAATAAATGTTTTGTTTGCAAACTGCATGCTTGTGTCAATTTGATGGGAATCCTACGGTTGGAAGTTTACTAGCATTGTTTGACCACCCTTGTCACCTGGGATATATGGTAGAGAGTCGGGATGGGTTTTTTGCCTTTTTGCTTCGCTTAATCAACTGGGATGGGAAAAAAACTATACAACTCAATTTAATTATGCATTAATGAGATCGTGGTTGACATGAACTGGTTAAATATGATATGGTAATGGGTGATCTAAGCAAGCCTGGTATGTGGATGGGTTGGATGTTATGGTGGTATGCTTGCTTTAGATCTAAGGACCGGTTCATGCGAGAATAAGCCAGGAGTACAATGCCACCACGAGGCCAAGTATGGGTGCGGCGTAGTTGATTAATTAGTGCTTTGCCAGTGCCATTTGGACCATCAAGGATGCTCGGGGAAGGGGTAGTCGGATTGGATTTGTTGATGATTGGCGGGACTACCCTGGGATCCAAATGGCTCAAGAGGGGGCCCTTGGTTGAAGATGTGCTCATTTTCTCGCCACCGGTGAAACCTCAGTGGGGTCTAAATAGGCTAGTAATCCCTTTGTAAAGGCTATTTTGTGATCTCTTGGCCATACACCAAAGGAATTGTCATTGGCATAAGGGAGGTTCTTTAGTTGCCAAGGGGTGATGAAATCACAAACACGTGGGTAAAGTGGTACAAACTCTACGGAGTCTAATAAAACTATCATGATAGCCATGCTCCCGGTTATAAGCACCTGGACAACTTCCATGATTAGAGGGAAATTGAGATTTGGGATGGTTATAGTTTGGTATTGATTATGGCTAGTTTTGGATTAATTATGGTATTGGATGTGGTTAATGGTAATGGTGAAACCTGGTTGAATGATGATGGATATGGATTATGGACTTATATATTCATTGTGGGATATGATGTGTTTACTTCACATACATATGATATATTGCTTTTCAAATGGTTTTATTGTACTTTTCAGCACTTAGCCATTATTATTGTCATCATTTGAATCAGCCACATGTCATACTTTCCACACTTGCTGAGTACGACATGTACTCACTCTTGCAATCCCCCCCCCCCCACCAACAGTTTCAGGTGATGGTTGGGAGTATCTTGAGGATAATGCGGAGTTCTAGGCTGTGTGTGCTGCCATCGACTTGCCTGTGGTGTTATTGGAGCTGCGCTATACCCTTTTTCTTAGTTGCTTATTAGTTTATTTCGGCTGCATTAGTTCAAACTTGTCATTAATATCCATTAGAGCCTGCATTCGAGGATATAATGAATTATGTAATAAGAGTACTTATTTAATAATTTGTGTCGTGGTAATTTTCCGTATATCCTTTTGTGAATGCACTCATGTATGTGTGTTGAACGTCTTGGGCACACATATGCGTTCACATGGTTCATTTTTCGGAATCGGGTGTCACAGATTGGTATCAGAGCCACAGACTGACCGTAGGATCCAGCCTAGATAGAATGGACACTTTAGAGCACATAGGAACACTCAGGAATAATGTGTTTTGTTTGGTTTGTTGTTTGCTATATATATTGTTTGCTTGTGTGCTTAATAGAGGATTTTGGGATGCTTTAGCATTGCCATGTCCACCTCGGCTAGTTAGTTGCTTAGTTTCATATCCCTTGATGCATTTAGTTGGGGACGTTTTCTAATTCTTACCTATTGCTTTTCTTCAGATGGTGAGGACTCGCAACCAGAGGGATGCTAATGATGAGGAGGAGAACCATGGGGCACCTCAAAACAACAATGGACAAATACCTGCCCAAGGAGCTATCCATATTGAGCAGCTATTGGCTATGCAGAACTAGCTCATGCAGACCATGATACAAACTATGGGACAGCTACAGGCTGGCAACATCAACCATCAACCCCACATGCCTCAACCGCCACCTCCGCCTCCTCATAACCGGTTGGGAGAGTTTATGAGGACTAGGCTGCCAACCTTTGCTCAAGCCGTTGACTCTATGGATGCTGATAATTGGCTCAAGTCCGTGGAGAAGAAACATGCTATTGTCCAATGCAGTGACCGAGAGAAGGTTCTATTTGCATCTCATCAACTAGCTGGAGCAGCTGCGGATTGGTGGGATTCATATTGCAATGCTCATGAGAACCAAGAGGGGATTACATGGGCCGAATTCAAAGAGAGCTTTCGTTCTCATTATGTGTCGGAAGGTGTTATGATTTTGAAGAGGCAAGAATTTGAGAACTTAAGGCAAGGAAGATCAAGCGTGAGTGAATATCTCAATAAGTTCACTCAACTCTCAAGGTATGCGCCTGAGGATGTGAGCCAGGACAGCCGGAAATAATACTTGTTCATGAGGGGCTTGAACAATGAGATTCAAGTGCAATTGATCAATTGTGACTATGCAAATTTCTAGAAGCTTGTGGACAAAGCAATTGTGGTGGAGAACAAGGTCCGTGAGATGGAACAAGACAACAAGAGGAAGGCGACATATCAAGGACAGCAACAAGGAAGTAATGTGCGCCCTCGCCTCACACCGCCCAATGCGCCTTACTTCACCTCTTTTGTGCCTACTCATCGCCTTGGATTTGCACCGCGCCCAACTCAGTTTGTGCTGGAGCGCCCTATCATGCAAGCACCTAGGATTCCAATGCCTTATGCACCTCATGCCAATTTTCCTGGTGCAAATGTTCAAAACCAAGCTCGTCCCAATAATTCTGGTGGAGTTAAGAAGTGCTATACTTTTGGAGAAGCTGGACACTTTGCGCATCAATGTCCTAAGTCAGGCCTTGGTCAAGGAAGCAATGCACCGAGGCAAAGCCCAAGACCCAATGGAGGACAACCACAAGGGAACCGTGGACAACAGAATTTTGCTCGAGGCAACGTGAACCATGTCTCTATGGAGGATGCTCAACAAGCAGATGACGTGGTCATTGGTATGTTTCTCACCAACTCCAACCCCGCGACTATGTTGTTTGATTCTAGAGCATCGCATTCATTCATTGCATCGAAGTATGTTGCCAAGTATAGTTTGCCTATCTCTCATATGAAGTTTACTCTATTGGTTAAGTCTCCTGGAGGAGAGATGAGGACAAATATATTATGTCCAAAAGTAAGCCTTAGAATAAGGGGGGGGGGGTATACTTCTCCGCCAACCTCATTGTTTTGGATTCTCAAGGATTGGACATTATACTTGGTATGGACTGGTTGAGAAAGCACAATGGAGTTATGAGTGTACCACAAAGACTGTGAAGTTGACCAATGAGGAAGGGATCACCGTAGAGTTTGAAGCATCTCAAACTGCACAAAGCAATTGGAGCTGAATCATATGGATGGTGCCACAATTGAGGAGATTCCGGTGGTGTGTGAATTTTTGGATGTTTTTTCGGACGAGTTGCTAGGTATGCCACCTGATCGAGATATTGAGTTTGTTATTGATTTAATACCTGGAACTGCACCTATAGCTAAGAGGATGTATAGGATGCCTCCTATGGAACTAACGGAGCTCAAGAAGCAAATTCAAGAGCAACTAGAGATGGGTTTTTTCGCCCAAGCTCTTCACCTTGGGGAGCACCCGCGCTGTTTGTGGACAAGAAGGACGGAACCCAAAGGTTGTGTGTGGATTACCGAGCTCTCAACAAGGTGACAATCAAGAACAAGTACACCTTGCCACACATAGAGGACTTGTCTGATCAGATGAAGGGTGCTTGTGTCTTCTCTAAGATTTATTTGAGGTCGGGATACTTTCAAATGAAGATTAGACCATCAGACATACCCAAGATAGCTTTTAGGACACAATATGGATCTTATGAGTATACCGTGATGTCCTTTGGATTGACCAATGTACCTGCGTACTTTATGTACCTCATGAATAAGGTCTTCATGGAGTACTTGGATAAGCTTTTTGTGGTGTTTATTGATGACATTATGATCTACTCGAAGGATGAGAAGGAACATGAGGAACACTTGAGGCTTACGTTGCAGAAATTGAGGGAGCATCAATTGTATGCCAAGTTCAACAAGTGTCAATTTTGGTTGAGAGAGGTGTCGTTTTTGGATCATATCATCTCTAGAGGAGGAGTATCGGTTGACCCCGGAAAAGTGAGAGACGTGTTGAAGTGGGAACCACCGCAAAACGTAAAGGAAATAAGGAGTTTTCTTGGAATGGCTAGATATTACCGTAGATTCATCAAGGACTTTTCGAAGATAGCCAAGCCAATGATGGAATTGATAATGAAGGGAAACGTGTTCCAATGGACTGAAGCTTGTCAAAACAATTTTGAGGAGTTGAAGAAGAGGTTGACAACCGCCCCAGTTTTGTTATTGCAGGATGTAAGCAAGAGTTTTGATATTTATTGCGACGCATCAAGACAAGGACTTGGATGTGTGCTTATGCAAGAAGGTCAAGTAGTAGCCTATGCGTCGAGACAATTGAAGAAACATGAGCAGAATTATCCTACACATGATCTCGAACTAGCAACCGTGGTACATGCATTGAAGATTTGGAGACACTATATTCTTGGACATAGGTGTGAAATTTATACGGATCACAAGAGTCTTAAGTATATCTTCACACAAACGGATCTGAATTTGAGGCAACAAAGATGGTTGGAGCTCATTAAAGATTGTGATTTGGGGATCAACGATCATCCGGGAAAAGCCAATGTAGTGGTCGATGCTTTGAATAGAAAAGAAGTAAGTCATCAACTCACGGTTCGAGAGTTATCATCTGAGTTATGTAAGGAGTTTGAAAGGTTGAACCTTGGATTTGTAAATGAGATGGAGATGATGGAGTTAAACCCAACCTTGGAGCAAGAAATTCAAGAGGCACAGACCAAGGATGAGGAAATTCAGGAAATCAAGGAAAGGACTCAAGAAGGGAGAGAATTCAGATTTGATGAGGATGAACATGGTACCTTATGGCTGGCGTAAAGGATTGTTGTGCCTAATGTGAGGCATATTTGGGAGATGATATTAAAAGAGGCACATGACTCACCTTACTACATTCACCCTGGCTGTACGAAGATGTACAAGGACTTGAAGAATTGCTATTGGTGGGCTAGCATGAAGAATGACATAGCTGAATACGTAGCATTGTGTGATGTGTGTCAACGAGTCAAGGCAGAACATCATAGGCCATCTGGACTTTACAACCATTGAAGATTCCGGAATGGAAGTGGGAAGAAATCGGTATGGACTTCATAGTTGGTTTACCGCGTACCCAGTCCGGGTATGACTCGATTTGGGTAATCGTGGATCGATTGACCAAGTCATCTCATTTTGTTCCTGTCAAGACCAAGTATACATATGCACAATTGGCCGAAATATACATGGAGCATATTGTGTGTCGACATGGAGTCACTAAGAAGATAGTCTCAGATAGAGGTTCTCAATTTACCTCCAGGTTTTGGCAAAAGTTGCATGAAGCATTAGGAACAATGTTGAATTTTAGTTCAGCATACCACCCTCAAATGGATGGACAAACCGAGAGGACCAATCAGATTTTAGAAGACATGTTGATAGCTTGTGCTTTAAAGCATGGGAAAAGTTGGGACAAAAGCTTGCCATATGCAGAATTTTCATACAACAATACCTACCAAGCAAGCTTGAAAATATCACCATATGAAGCGCTTTATGGAAGGAAGTGTAGGACACTTTTATTCTGGAATGAGGTAGGAGAAACTCAAGTATTTGGTTCGGATGTGTTGCAAGAAGCCGAACAGCAAGTCCAAATAATTCGTGAAAACTTGAGGGCTGCCCAATCAAGACAAAAGGGCTATACGGACAATATGAGAAGGAAATTAACCTTTGAATTGGGAGATTTTGTTTACCTCAAGGTGTCACCGATGAGAGGTCATAAGAGGTTTAACATAAGAGGCAAGCTAGCACCTCGAGATACATTGGACCATTCAAGATTTTGGACAAAAGAGGAGAAGTAGCGTATAAGTTGGAGATGCCAACTCATCTTACAGATGTACATGATGTCTTTCATGTTTCCCAGCTCAAGAAATGATTGAGAGTACCGGAAGAACAAGTGCCCATGGAAGGATTGGAACTAGAGGAAGATTTGACTTATGCCGAACAACCGATCAAAATCTTGGAAACCAAGGAGAGAGTCACAAGGAACAAGGTTATTAGATGGTGTAAAGTTCAATAGAAGCACCACACAAAAAAAGAAGCAACGTGGGAAGTGGAGGATGATCTCAAGATGGAATTTCCCTATCTCTTCTCTTCCGCGTCGAATCTCGAGGGCGAGATTCATTTTAAGGGGGGTAGGTTTGTAACACCCTCATTTTCATGCATCATGCCCTACATACATTCATATACATGTTTAACATTAACCCACATCAAGAGGAATGAGTTTAAAAATTGATTTGGAACAAAACTGCACTTAAAATGCTGAAAAGTGCGGACTAGTCCGATTTTGGTGAGGACTAGTCCGATTTCTCTCTGACTAAAAACGGACTTGTCCATTTTTGCTGCGGACTAGTCCGATTTTGCTTCTGGAAACCTTCGGACTTGTCCGATTTTGTGCGAACTAGTCCGATATTCCAAGAATCCTTGAAAATTTGCTATGTCCCTGGACTTGTCCGGACTAGTCCGGTGTTCCAGCGGACTTGTCCGTTTTCCTCTCTGACTAACGTCGGACTTGTCCAATTCTTGGCCAGACTTGTCCGATTTCTCTCTGGACAACTTCAGACTAGTCCGGTCCTTTTTGGACTTGTCCGATATTTCGCGACTCCGAATTGATCTTTTGTTTTCCGACTTCTTTCTTGGGGTTCACGTTAAGTGGGCTAACTCTTTTAGAGCCCATGTGGTACTCTAAACCGGCCTCTACTCCTCTCAAACTCAAAATCCATCTAACCCTAGCCTCCACCTCTATATAAACAACCCCACCCCTTGGCTTGACATCTATTTGCCACTTTTCCACCCCACCCAAACCCTAGTTCGTGGAGAGCCACCACCAAGGAGGGAGGAGGAGATCCCAAGCAAGAAGAAGAAGAGGAGGAAACGAAAGAGGATCAAGATCTCCATCAAGTATCGTTCTTCATCACCAATTCATCTCCAAGTTCATCCCCAACCCTAGATCATCAAGATCCAAGTGTTACCTCCAAGTTTCTTGATTCATTGGAGTTCTAAACACCTAGTATACCTTCTATTCTCTTTTCCTTATGTGAATTCTACTCTAAACTCCAAATTTACGTCGATCTAGAAAACCCTAGTTTGATAGTTCTGCGAAGTGCGGATTAGTCCGGCCTTCTGTAGACTAGTCCGATTTTGCTGAATAAAATCTGTTGAATTAATTCTAAAATTTGATCTAATCACATCCAAACCTGTATAAACTTGTTAAAATCAATTCGAACTAGTTAGTGATCATTAAAAAGCAATCTATTAACAAGTTCTACCTTGCATTTGCATTAATCATGCATGTCATGTCATATTGAGTAATATTTGTGCACTCTTTGATTGTGTTTCTTGTCTTGTATGTTTATTGTGTGGATTAGACGGATTTGCGCTAGAGAGTGCCGCGGAGGATCTACAGAACCAAGAGTTTGAAGGTTTTGACCCTAATCAACCGCAAGAGCAAGGCAAGTTTCCTTGAAGCATATTGATCCTGTTTTAAAATAAATATTTTGTTTGCAAACTGCATGCTTGTGTCAATTTGATGGGAATCCTACGGTAGGAAGTTTACTAGTGTTGTTTGACCACCCTTGTCACTTGGGATATATGGTAGAGAGTCGGGATGGGTTTTTTGCCTTTTTTCTTCGCTTAATCAACTGAGATGGGAAAACAACTATACCACATAATTTAATTATGCATTAATGAGATTGTGGTTGACAGGAACCGGTTAAATATGATATGGTAATGGGTGATCTAAGCAAGCCTGTTATGTGGATGGGTTGGATGTTATGGTGGTTTGCTTGCTTTAGATCTAAGGACCGATTCATGCGAGAATAAGCCAGGACTACAGTGCCACCATGAGGCCAAGTATGGGTGCGGCGTAGCTGAATAATTAGGGCTTTGCCAGAATTCAATTCATAACCATCCATAACCATAATTCCAACCATAACAAACCCAAATACCATCCCAATACCGAGTTCCCTCTAATCATGGAAGTTGTCCAGGTGCTCATAACCGGAAGCATGGCTATCATGATAGTTTTATTTACCTCTGCAGAGTTTATACCACTTTACCCACGTGTTTGTGATTTCATCACCTTTCGATGACTAGAACCTCTATTATGCCGTCTCACACTTCCATCAGTGTGTGGCCAAGAGATCACAAAATAGCCTTTACAAAGGGATTACTAGCCTATTTAGACCCCACTGAGGTTTCACCGGTGGCTATGCCTCCAACTGAGCACATCTTCAACCAAGGGCCCCCTCTTGAGCCATTCGGATCCCAGGGTAGTCCCACCAATCATCAACAAACCCAATCCGACTACCCCTTCCCCGAGTATACACAATGGTCCAAACAACACTAGCAAAGCCCTAATTAATCAGCTATGCCGCACCCATACTTGGCCTCGTGGTGGCACTGTAATCCTGGCTTATTCTCGCATGAACCGGTCCTTAGATCTAAAGCAAGAAAAACCACCATAACATCCAACCCACCCACATACTAGGCTTGCTTAGATCACCCATTACCATATCATATTGACTAGTTCATGTTAACCAAAATATCATTAATGCATAATTAAATGTGTAGTATTGTATTCCAATCCTAATTAATTAAGTGAAGCAAAAAGGTAAAAATCCCATACCGACTCTCTACCATAATTCCAGGTGACAAGGGTGGTTAAACAAAGCTAGTAAACTTCCTATCATAGGATTCCCATCAAATTGACACAAGCATGCAATTTTGCAAACAAAAGATTTATTTTCAAAAACAGGATCAATATGCTTCAAGGATACTTGCCTTGCTCTTGCGGTTGATTAGGGTCAAAGCCTTCAAACTCTTGGTGCTGTAGATCCTCCGTGGCATTTTCTAGTGCAAATCCGTCTAATCCACACAATAGACATACAAGACAAGAAACACAATCAAAGAGTGCACAAATATTACTCAATATGACAAGTCATGCATGATTGATGCAAATGCAAGATAGAACTTGCTAATAGATTGATTTTAATGATCAATAACTAGTTCTAATAGCTTTTAACAAGTTTATACAGGTTTGGATGTGATTAGATCAAACTTTAGAATTAATTCAACACAATTTAACTAGGAAGATTGGACTAGTCCGCTAGGGATCGGACAAGTCCGCACTCTGCGAGATCAGCAGATTAGGGTTTTCTAGATCGATGTAAACATGGAGATTAGGGGTTGAATTCTCGTAAGGAAAAGATAATAGAAGGTATACCAAGTGTTTAGGACTCCAATGAATCAAGAAACTTGGAGGTAGCACTCGGATCTTGATGATCTTGGGTTGGTGATGAACTTGGAGATGAATTGGTGATGAAGAACGAAACTTGGTGGAGATCTTGATCCTCTTTCGTTTCCTCTTCTTCTTCTTCTTGCTTGGGATCTTCTCCTCCCTCCTTGATGGTGGCTCTCCACGAACTAGGGTTTGGGTGAGGTGGAAAAGTGGCAAATAGATGTTAAGCCAAGGGGTGGGGCTGTTTATATAAATGTGGAGGCTAGGGTTAGGTGGATTTCGAGTTTGAGACGAGTAGAGGCTGGTTTAGAGTCCCACATGGGCTCTAAAAGAGTTAGGCACGACGTCCCTAGGCCCACTTAATGTGAAACCCAAGAAACAAGTCGTAAAACAAAAGATCTCGGAGTCACGAAATATCGGACAAGTCCGGAAAGGACCGGACTAGTCCGAAGTCGTCCAGAGAGAAAATCGGACAAGTCTGGCTAAAAATCAGACAAGTCCAACTTTAAACAGAGAGGAAATCGGACAAGTCCGCTGGAACATCGGACTAGTCTGGAAAAGTCCAGGGACATAACAAATTTTCAAGGATTCATGGAATATCGAACTAGTCCGCACAAAATCGGATAAGTCAGAAAGTTTCTAGAGGCAAAATCGGACTAGTCTGCAGCAAAAACGAACAAGTCTGTTTTTAGTCAGAGAGAAATCAGACTAGTCCTCAGTAAAATCGGACTAGTCTGCACTTTCCTTCGTTTTTAGTGCGGTTTTGCTCCAAATCAATTTTAAATGCTCCGAATCAATTTTAAACTCGTTCCTCTTGTTGTGGGTTAATGTTAAACATGTATATGAGTGTATGTAGGGCATGATGCATGAAAATGAGGGTGTTACAATTGGGTTTCTTGATGATTGGTGGAACTACCCTGGGATCCGAATGGCTCAAGAGGGGGCCCTTGGTTGAAGATGTGCTATGTGGGAGACATCGCCACCGGTGAAACCTCATTGGGGTCTAAAAAGGCTAGTAATCCTTTTGTAAAGGCTATTTTGTGATCTCTTGGCCATACACCAAAGGAAGTGTCATTGGCATAAGGGAGGTTCTTTAATCACCGACGGGTGATGAAATCACAAACACGTGGGTAAAGTGGTACAAACTCTATAGAGTCTAATAAAACTATCATGATAGCCGTGCTCCCGGTTATGAGCACCTGGACAACTTCCATGATTAGAGGGAAATTGGGATTTGGGATGGTTATGATTTGGTATTTATTATGGATGGTTATGGATTAATTATGGTATTGGTTGTGGTTAATGGTAATGGAGAAACCTGGTTTAATGATGATGGATATGGATTATGGACTTATATATTCATTGTGGGATATGATGGGTTTACTTCACATACATATGATATATTGCTTTTCAAACGGTTTTATTGTACTTTTCAGCACTTAGCCATTATTATTGTCATCGTTTGAATCAGCCACATGTCATACTTTCCACACTTGCTGAGTACGACATGTACTCACTCTTGCAATCCCCCCCCCACCAACAGTTTCAGGTGATGGTTGGGAGTGTCTTGAGGGTAATACGGAGTTTAGGCTATATGCTGCCGTCGACTTGTCTGTGGTGTTATTGGAGCTACGCTATACCCTTTTGTTTAGTTGCTGATTAGTTTATTTCTACTGCATTAGTTCAAACTTGTCATTAATATCCATTAGAGCTTGCATTCGAGGATATAATGAATTATGTAATAAGAGTACTTATTTAATAATTTGTGCTGTGGTAAATTTCTGTATATCCTTTTGTGAACGCACTCGTGTATGTGTGTTGAACGTCCTGGGCACACATATGCGTTCACTTGGTTCGTTTTTCGGAACCGGGTGTCACAGTTGCCTCTGTGGGAACCGAACCATGGGATAAACTCTTGTGTCAAACTTGTTCTTAATTTTTATATTATATTCTAGGGTTTTGTTAATCTTGCATAACCTATGTTAAAACTTTGAAACAAGAATTGGTTTACATTATACTCAGCTTCATCGACTCAATACTTGCAAGTTACATACTATATTCCGCTACATATTGTGCTTGTATTGAAATCATTGATCGAACTTGATCAATCTAGTCCGCACACACCGGACTAGTCTGCACTCTATCAGACTAGTCCGATATCTCGGCATTTGATCAGTCTGTTAAGTGTTGCAGGTTCCGACTAAAATACAAAAGGCCTATTCACCCCCCTCTAGGACACATTCAGAAAAACATTTAGATTAGTCTCACACACGATTTCTTTAACAAATCGTTTTTCTGTCAAGGGGTGTTTTCGTTGCTTTCGTTGAAAAAGTTTTAACTTTACCATTCACCCCCCTCTAGTAGCTTTTCATGTGCTCTTCGATCCTACAATAGGTATCAAAGCCACGATGCTCTAATCTTTGTGATTTCCACGTGTTTTTGACTAATCATCATAGAGAAATACTCCGCCAAACCTTGTGTGTTTAGTGGTATTGATTTTCAAGTTTGGAAGGCACGTATGGAAGCTTTCGTCCAGGCACAAGGCTTCGCAATATGGGAGAAGGTATACAAGCCTTACTAAGTGGCGTCAAACGATCAAGTTACAGCTAAAAATCTGAGAGATGTCGACAACATCAACAAGGCTCAGAACTTGATCATACAAGGATTAACTCAAAGC
Organism: Tuctoria greenei; assembly: GCA_036927565.1. Lineage (NCBI taxonomy): Eukaryota > Viridiplantae > Streptophyta > Magnoliopsida > Poales > Poaceae > Tuctoria > Tuctoria greenei. Next base: position 16,848,215 of record JAYESD010000005.1, read on the forward strand.
GACTTCGACTGTGTTGCACTCCTCCGATCTGCATACGATGTTTGGAAAGTACTTTGTGATTACCACGAATTATCCAACACAATCAAGGAGGTAAGGCAAGACATGTTCAAGAAAGAATACATGCGCTTAGAGATGCAACCCAGTGAGTCCATTGATGATTTCTTTGCTCGCTTTAATAAAATTCTCAGCAACTTGCGTAGCGTCAATGTTAAATTTTCAGATGCTGAGAATGCTAGGCAATTACTAAGTGCATTAGACATGTCAATTTGGGAGATGAAGATTACATCTATTCGTGAATCTACTGTCATGAGTATACTTACTTTAGATGTACTATATTCTAAATTAAAACTCATGAAATTGACATAATCTTATGTCAGAACCCCAACAAGTCTCTTGCATTTGTTTCTCAACATGATATGCCTAGCTCCGCCCAATTTTCATCTTGTGGTACACTTGCTTTGTTGTCCTCTCTAACCCTTGAAAAGATTGAGGAGTTTCCAGAGGAGGACCTAGTACTTCTCTCTACTAGGTTCTCAAAAGCATTGTAAAATGTGAGAACTAGAAGGAGAGTAAGCTCCGGACCTCAACGATGTTTCGAATGTGGTAAGACAGAACATTTTTGTTCATATTGCCCTAACCTTTCAGGTCCTACTTCTCGGGATGAAAATAAACAAGGACAAAGCACTCCTCTGCAAAAGATACGAAGAAAAAGAAGGGTTTTACAGGACATCAATTGGTGAGCAGTTTTATTTCCACACTTCAAGAACTTGGCTCAAGCGATGTGGACATTGGAAGTGACGAAGATGAAGATGATTTGGCAAACTTGTGCTTCATGTCGGGCAAGTCAAGATCAAGTATGGAGGATGCAAAACACAACAGTGACAATGAAGAGGTATGTCCTACTTGCGAAGAAATGTGTGATGCTATTTCTCGTGCCACTGTTATAGTTAAGAAAAAGGACAAAAAGCTTAGGGACACTGCTATTAAAATTGAGTCACTAGAATCTAAAATTAATCGTTTGAAATCCTTGATTCCTAGTGATGATTCTTGTTCCTCATGTGATTTAATATATGAACAATTGTCCTCATTAAGAAGTGCGCACACCTCCACACTTGATAAACTTGAGTTTGAAATTGAAAATAACAGAAAGCTTGCTAAACTTAATGATAAAAACTTGAAATATGCTTGTTGTTCTACAATTAATGTGCATTGTTCTACTTGTGATGATCTTGATAAGAAACTACAAGATGCTATGAATGAAATTTCTATATTGAACAATGCTTTATATTCTCATGAAGTTAAATATTGTTCCAATTGTAAACTAAAAGGAAAAACTTCATGTCAAAACAGCCTAGACTTGTCTAAGAAACTTGATAACATGAATAGGATATTAGATCGGTTTTGTTATGGGAATAAGAATCTAAACTTGCTGCTGAATTCTTCCAAGTCTTGCAATGATAAAACTAGTTTAGGTTTTGATTCTCATGCGCATGCTAAGGCACATCCACCTAAATTGTAAAGTCATTAGGAAGTGGTTTGATTCAAATAGTTCCTAAACAAAAAGAAGTGGTTTTCAAATCTGCAAGAGTGTTGTCTCATTCGGTTTCAAATAAAAATGTTGCTTGCTCATCTAGATATGAACAGAAAGTTAAATTTCATTGTACCTACTGTGGTAGAGATGGTCATGTTATAGATTTTTGTTATAGACTAGCTAAACAACAGATAAAGGAAAGAATGATTGCTAGAGCTCATAACTTTCATGCAAAATTTTATGCACTTGCTAAACTGAATGATAGGAACATGCAATCTGCTGTAATGAGTCGAAAACATGCAAAGTTTGCTTCCAAACCTACTATTTTTGTGCTGCACATGTAACATCTCGTAGGACAGTAGTTGGGTACGAAAATCCTCGAGCTTTGGCTCATAAATCTGCTGTTTTATCTCAGCTTTCGCGTGTTATTCCTACTGGACGTCGTGTGACTCAGTACATGATTCCTAAATGCCTTTTGACTAACCCCAGTATTGATTCATCGACGTATTGTGCTTCAACGTAGGTTACATTCTTGAGGAAGGAGAACATTTGGATTGTGGATTCAGGTTGCTCACACCACATGACCGGTAACAAAGAATGGTTCTCCCCCCTCTCTTTTGTGTCACGTGTAGAGAATGTTACTTTTGCCAATAATTATTCAACTCCTATAATTGCTAAGGGTTTAGTTAGACTAAATGATCCCTACACTTTGAAGGATGTGGCACTTGTTAAAAATTTGAAATACAACTTGCTTTCTGTTTCACAACTGCTAGATGAAAATCTGGAAATTGATTTCACTAACAATTGCTGCAAAGTTGTAAATTCAAACAGTGAGCTTATTTTTAACATGTCACAATTTGGAGGAGTTTTGAAAGCTGATTTTGATATGTCTTCCTCTAAGCATAGGTGTCTAGTTGCTAATGATTACAAAGACATATTTTTGGCATCGTAGACTTGGTCACGTAGGCTTTGATCATCTCACGCGTGTTAGTGCTCTTGATCACATATGTGGGTTGCCTAAGCTTAAAGGGGACAAAGAAATTGTGTGCTCTTCTTGTAGACATGCTAAGATGGTTGAAGGTTCACATGTTCCTCTCACAATGATCATGACAACTGAACCGGGTCAACTTTTGCACCTTCACACCGTAGGACCTTCACGTGTTCAATCCTTCAGAGGTAAATGGTATGTTCTTGTAATTGTAGATGACTATTCTAGATTCTCTTGGGTTTACTTTATGGCATCTAAGAATGAAGATTTTACTCACTTTAGAACTTTATTTCTTAGATTATCATTTGATCACCCAAGATATTTAAAAGCAATTAGAAGTGATAATGGAACCGAATTTAAAAGTCAATCCTTTGATCACTTGTGTGCTGAAAATGGAATAGAAAATCAATTTTCTTCACCATATGTACCTCAACAAAATGGTGTTGTAGAAAGAAAGAACAGAACTTTAGTTGAGATGACTAGGACTATGCTTGATGAATATCAATCTCCTAGGAAATTTTGAGCTAATGCGATTGCAACAGCTTGTTATGTCTCAAATCGTGTTTTCTTGTGCACTAAGCTAGGTAAAACACCATATGAGCTCTGGTTTGAAGATAGGCCTAGTGTTACACACTTTGGAGTCTTTGGTTGCAAATGCTTTGTTAAGAAACATGGTAATCTTGATAAATTTAACCCTAGATCTATTGATGGCATGTTTCTTGGTTATCCATCTCATACTAGAGGCTAACGTGTGCTTTTACTTGACACTAAAAAAATTGTGGAGACTTGTGAGGTGTTTTTGATGAAGCTAGCCTAGGTACTAGCTCAAACATTGCAGGTCCAGATCCATATCCGCAGGGGGAGAGCATTTTTGTTGAAGATGAAGAAGAGGTGGAGCTGCTACTCAAAAATTTAGGAGCTAATCACATTGTTCCAGCTCTTGATTTTGATTCACATCCAGCACCGACGACTACCATTGTTGGTCCAGATCCTCCTCAAGTCACAAGCTCATCGATTTGTGATGAACATGAAGAAGAAAAATCTTGTGAAGTGTACACTTCCCTCTCGGTTCTCAAAAGTCATCCTGCACAACAAATTATTGGAAGCTTGCATGAATGAGTGACACGGTCCAGGTTTCGCGATCCAAACTCTCATGCTCATTCTTCTTTTTGTTGCTTTTTTTGAACCCAAATATATATCACACGCACTCACAAATTAATCTTGGATTATTTCCATGCAAGAAGAGTTAGAAAATTTTGAAAAAAATAATGTTTGGAAACTTGTACCTCCACCTCAAGGTCACACTTTAATTGGACCTAATTGGGTGTTTAAAAATAAACAAAGTAAGGATGGGGTTGTGGTTGGGAATAAGGCTAGGTTGGTTGCTCAAGGTTTCACTCAAGTTGAAGGTCTAGATTTTGATGAAACCTTTGCTCCTGTTGCTAAATTAGAAGCCATAAGAATTTTGTTAGCTTTTGCTACATCTAAAGGTTTTAAGCTATATCAAATGGATGTTAAAAGTGCTTTTCTTAATGCCTACATAGATGAGGAGGTTTATGTCAAACAACCACCGGGTTTTGAAAATCCAAATTTTCCTAATCATGTTTACAAACTGTCCAAAGCCTTGTACGGTCTCAAACAAGCCCCTAGAGCATGGTATGATAGGTTAAAAACATTCTTACTTGAAAAGGGGTTTAACATAGGCAAGGTTTATAAAACTCTTTTTGTGCTTAAGTATGGCAATGACTCATTATTCGTTCAAGTGTATGTGGATGATATTATCTTTGGTTGTGCCTCTCATGATCTAGTGTCGAAGTTTTCAGCTATGATGAGTTTAGAATTTGAGATGAGTATGATGGGAGAACTCACATACTTTTTGGGGCTGCAAATCAAGCAAACCAACGAGGGTACCTTTGTGCATCAAATGAAGTATACAAAAGACCTCCTAAGGCGCTTCAACATGGACAAAAGCAAGCCTCTTCGGACACCAATGGGAACAACAACAACACTTGAACTTGATGAAGATGGTGAAATCGTGGATCAAAAAGAATATAGAAGCATGATCGGATCACTTTTGTACCTCACAGCATCAAGACCGGACATACAATTCAGCATATGTCTTTGTGAACGGTTTCAAGCCTCCCCATGTGCTTCACATCTTCAAGCCCTCAAAAGGATTCTCAGGTACTTACATGGAACTGAAGAATTTTGCATCTTTCTTCCTTCTTCCTCAACCGTTACTCTGAAAGCTTTTTCCGATGCTTATTTTGGAGGTTGTAGGATTGATAGGAAAAATACTTTAGGTGTTTGTCATTTTCTTGGTAATTCACTTGTTGATTGATCCTCTAGAAAACAAAGTTCAGTTGCACAATCCACAGCCGAATATGAATATGTAGCTGCTGCAAGTGCTTGCTCACAAATTCTTTGGATTGTTCAAACACTTAAGGACTATTGGGATGATCTAGATAGTGTTCCACTGTTTTGTGAGAACACTAGTGCCGTTGCATTTCTAAAAACCCCGTGCAACATTCTAGAACTAAGCACATTGACATTAGGTATCACTTTCTCCGTGATAATGTTGAAAAAGGAAACATTGTGCTTCACCATGTAGATACCGAAGAACAATTGGCTGACATTTTTATAAAACCTTTGGATTTCACTCATTTTTGTTTCATTCGTAGTGAAATAGGGGTTATGCATCCTCATGGCTTACATTGAGGGGGAGTTTTGAGACTTGAGAAGTCTATGTGTGAATCTGAAATTAAAATAATATGAGCATAGTATTTCATACATATATGACTTTGTGATTCCTTTTACATGCTGAAAGTTCTTACTACATTACTCATGTTATACATTTTGTAGTTTTTGCCTTGACTTAATTGGAATAATTACTTACACTAAATCTGGTCATGATCGAACTTTCTTGCTGTTTTGAACTTGTTGCATGCTCACAAGTGCTTTTAATCATAAATAATTAATCAAGTAATTAACTCACATGTTGAGTTTTTATGTTCAAATAAAAAAATGAGAAAAGATCAAGAGAATATGCATGCATCACACTTCTTCTTTTGAGATTGCTTATCATTGCACTTAGATATGAACTTGGAAGAAGTTGTGTATGACTAAATTCATGTCCTTAAGCTTTTGATTGTCAAATATCATAGGCTTGGCTTGGTTGGTTAGAATAAGGCAGATGTGGCATATAATCTCTTGCAAATGTCATATGTTAAAAATTTGTTCTTTAAAAAATTTGCAGCAACAAGTGTCATGCTTTCAGGTATTGAAATAGTTAAGTTTGTGAGATCATGACTTGCTTAAACCGAAAATTACATATGATCTCTAGCATGGCGTACACTACTTTATGTATCTCATTGTTGTGATAGTGTAAGTTACTTGATAGTATGACTTGGATGAGCTTTGTTTTATATGTATATGATATGCTCATAACAATCAAAATTTCTCTTTTGTACCTTGTTGAATACATTGTCAAAGGGGGAGAAATTGATCACACGTTGCACATATTTACAAGTATTTTTGGCACGATTGCACGATTCTTCTCAGGGGTAGAAGTATGCAAGGGGGAGAAATATGTATAAAGGAGAGAAATTGTTTCTATATCATTTGCTTTTCAAAAGGAGAGAAATTTTTGTCAAAACTTTTCATGTGGATAAGCCAATGTTCGGATTTTAAATGGTGTTGCCAATGCATTCATCAAGGGGGAGATTGTGAGACCTATGTGTGCTGAATACATTGTCTTTGACAATAAAAGTTTTGAATACTACCAAAACATCTTTTTATCAAGATTCAATGATAGGTCCGACATGTTTTGGTTAGCTTTGGCAAGGTTCGAAGCTTGATTGCAATTATTCTGCTTTTATCTTGCAATGCTTCAAATTTGCTTTACACTTATGGAAACTTTGCTTAGTATTCTTTTACTAAGTTTTTGGTGTGTTTTGGTAGTTATGGTTGATATCATTTTGCTATGGTTTACAACATGCTTATGTGAGGTGCTCACATAAGATGTTGTAGTTTCAGAACTAATGTAAGTCAAGTCGAGGACTTGTGCTCGGAAGTATTGGTTGTTTATTCATGTGCAAGTGTTGCTTGAGTTTAAGACATGGCTGGTGACGTGATCCATTGAACTAGTCTTAGGGAGAAGATGAGGTTCAACAACCAAGTTTGGGAGGAATTGTGGTTGAGTTGATCGGGAGGTTGCGCGGCATGTTTGAATCAAGAACAATGCATATGAAGGTATTGTGGACGTCGTTGGAAGATGTTTGCACGTATGAAAGGAGTGCATAGACGTGGCTACATGGTTCCGATGCGTGATGAAGAGATGTGGATGTAAATAATTGGTCAAAAAGGTCCAACTGACTAGGTTATGGACTCAGGCTGCAGCTGAGTCGGGTTTGACTCAAATATGGAAAGATTTGAACTGGTTATGTTAGGATTTTGTGTGGGTCACGAAGTTGGCTTGTTTTAGGAATGTGGGATATGTTCCTAATGTGTTTGGAAGTCTTAAGAATGTTTCTTTCTGCATATAAAGAGTCTTGAGCAGTTATGGAAAGTTTTGATTCGTGAATTGAGTAGGATTAGAGTCCTAGTTAGGTTTGGGTTGGCCTAAGGGCTGGTTATATAAGCAAGGAAGGCCAGAGCTCGTGGTAGACGACTTTGGGGCTGTTCCTCTTGTGTTCTATTGAATAATATAGTTGAAAGGAACTTTTGTGCCTTGTTCGTCTGACTTGTTTTCTTCAAGCCTTTCTCGTCGAGTTTCTGCACAGCACTACCTTGCTTTGGTGGTTTTATCATAACTCGAGTTTTATAGATCCGATTGATGTGATTCTTTTTGGGTTGTATTAAAAACTGAATTTTCTATCATATCTCAAAATTTCACGGTCATTGGATTTGTGGTCTCTGATCTACACGATTTTCTTTGCAGTATTCTAGAACTGTTTTTCTCGGGTAGGATAGAGTGACCTTTGTTTGATCTGTCGATCGTAACTTGAGTTTCTCTTGACGGATTTTCGTAATTCTTGTTGTGTTGTCTTCGTGACTTGATTCTCTCTGATATCTATCACTTTTGTCATGGTGAAACACGTTTAGATTAGTCTCACACATAATTTCTTTAACAGATTGTTTTTCTATCGAGGGGTGTTTTCGTTGCTTTCGCTGAAAAAGTTTACCATTCACCCCCCTCTGGTAGTTTTTCACGTGCTCTTCGATCCTACACTTATGAACCTCAATATATCGAGTCTTGGGGTCATGGAGTACTTCACTGATGAAGTATACTGGTCGTATGAAAGTCCAGACCTTCCTGGAAGGTCCCGGAGCTTCTTCTTCATCAACCCGGACCTTCCCTGAGGGGTTCGGACCTTTTTGTTGAGCTTCCCGGACCCTCCTGGAGGGGTCCAAACTTCTTATTCAACCGTGTGAACTCCCTCAGATGAGAGAGGTTGATCCTCGAGCAACTTTCCTTGAAGATCCTTGCCTGGGGGCAGGGACCCATACTCGCCTTCAGGTAGCTCTGGACCCTCTCAGAGGCGTCTGGGCTCCTGAACTGTTGGTGGCTCCGGTCTTTCTGCGACCAGGACCATGCTGACAACCTTCGCAGTTGCCGTAATGTAAAGCAAAAGAGGCTCACCAGGCTCCGGAGCTACCAGTATTGGTAGTGTGGTGAGGAGCTGCTTGAGCTCTTGGAACGCCTTTTCTGCTTCTTCGGGCCAATGGAATGGCCCGGTCTTACTCAGTAACTTGAAGATGGGAAGCGCCCATTCTGGCAGTCTCGAGATGAACCGGCTAAGCGCAGCTAAACATACAGTTAGCTTCTGGACATCCTTGATCCGGGCTGAGGGCCACATGTGTTCAATAGCCTTGATCTTCACCGGATTTGCCTCAATTACTCAGTGAGTCACCAAGAATCCGAGGAGCTTCCCGGAGCTAACCCTAAAGACACATTTGTCTGGGTTCAGCTTGGTGCGTGTCACGTGCATCTTTTCAAGGACGGTGCGTAGGTTTTCAAGGATTGACTCCTTGTTCTTCACTTTCATGACGATGTCATTGATGTAAACCTCCACCATGTCCCTGATGATCTCTCCAGAGGTTTTGTGCATGGCTCGCACAAATGTTGAAGCAGCATTTTTGTAACCGAATGACATGGAAGTATAACAATACAACCCATCTACTGTTATGAAGGCAACATGCTCTTCATCTTCTCTAGACATTTGGATCTGATGATATCCAGAATATGCATCTAGGAAACACAATAGCTCAAACCCGGAGGTAGAGTCCACTATCTGGTGTATCCTAGATAGTGGAAATGGGTCTTTTGGACATGCCTTATTCAAGGTGGTATAGTTGATACACATCCAAAGTTTCCCACCAGTCTTGGGCACAACGACTGGGTTTGCCAGCCATCATGGATGATGAACCTCCCGGATGAAACTACCTTCAAGCAGCTTCTTGATTTCTTGTCTGATGATGTTTTGCTGCTCGATTGATTGCTTCTGAGGCTTCTGGTGTACTGGCCATGCATCAGGATATATCTTCATACTGTGCTCAATCATTTCCCTAGGGATCCCAGGAATTTGTGATGGTTGCCAAGAAAACACGTCAACATTCGTCCGGAGGAAAGTGATGAGCGCAAGTTCCTATTTGTTGTCCAGGTCTCTCAATATACGGGTGATCCGGGCAGGATTGGAGCCAATTTGGACGACTTTGATGGGGATGTCGGTGTCGCCGCTTGGCTGCACATGTGGTGCAGAGGTTGAGCCTCGGTAACGAGTGCTCGGAGGTTGAGCAGCTAGCTCCTTGTTGGATGCTTCCTCCTGCACTGTTGCAAGCACATGGAGTTCTTCTAGCGCAGTGACTCCCGGAGTGTGATCTCCGCGGATCTAGAGAACGCCCAAAGGTGTCGACATCTTCAATACCAAGTAGCCGTAGTGAGCTGCGACCATGAACCTATACAAGGCTGGCCTGCCCAGGGTTGCATTGAAGGGTAAGCTGATGTGCGCCACGATGAAGACCAGCTTCTCGGTCCTATAGTTCTCCCTAGTCCCAAAGGTCACAGGGAGAGTAATCAAGCCAAGAGGGTTGATGGCCCCCAGACCTACCCCAGAGAAAGGACGAGAGGGGCGAAGCTCCGAGAGTTGGAGCTGGATCTTCTCGAACGCTTCATAGCTCAGGAGGTTAAGCTTCGCCCCTCCATCCACCAAGACATGGTAGAGCTAGACGATGTTGATGGTACAAGAAACCATCAATGACAGTTGGCTAGCTCCGATCATGTTTCTTAGACAGTCAGAAGCATCAAAAGGGATGGGCATTGTAACACCCTCATTTTCATGGATCATGCATTTCATAATTTCATATACATGTTTAAAATTAATCCACATAAAAAGGAGCAAGTTTAAAATGAATATAAATCAAAACCGTACTTAAGAATTTTGGGGAGTGCAGACTAGTCCGGTTCCTGGTGCGGACTAGTGCCATTTCTCTCTGACCTTGCTCGAACATGTCCATTTTTGTGCGGACTATTCCGGTTTTCCGTCTGTACAGTTTCGGACTTGTCCGGTCCTCTGCGGACTAGTCCGGTATTCCAATTCCTCGAAATTTTGCCAAGTCCCTGGACTTTATCGGACTTGTCCGATATCGAGCGGACTCGTCTGTTTTCCCTCTGACTAAAATCATACTTGTTCGGCTTTGTCCAGACTTGTCTGATTTTCCTCTGACCAAGTTCAAACTTTTTCGATATAGTCTGGACTTGTCTGTTTTCGCCTCTGTCAATCTTCGAACTAGTCCAACCTTCTGCAGACTTGTCTGGTAAATCGCTATCCCGAGTTGATCTTCTGTTCCACGAATTGTTTTTGGGTTTTACCTTAAGTGGGCCTAAGGACGACATGTCTAACTCTTTTTGGATCCCATGTGGGACCCCACACCGGCCTCCACCCACCCCAAACTCGAATTCCATCAAACCCTAGCCCTCGACCTCTATATAAACAACCCAACACCCTACCCTTTCACCTCTTTGCTTCAATTGAAACACACACAAACCCTAGTTTGTGGGAGCCGCCACTAAGGAGGAGAGGGAGAGCCCAAGCAAATAGAAGAAAAGGAGGAAACGAAAGAGGATCAAGATCTCCGTCAAGTTTTCGTTCTTCATCAACAATTCACCATCAAGTTTCTTCATCAACCCTAGATCGTCAAGATCTAAGTGTTGCCTCCAAAAATCTTGATTCATTGGAGTTCTAAACACCTGTTATACCTTCTACTTCCTATTCCTCATGTGAATTCAACCCCAATTCTCCAAATTCACGTCGATATAGAAAACCCTAATTCGCTGGTTCTGCGAAGGGTGGACTTGTCCGGCCCCCAGCAGACTTATTTGATCTTGCAATCTATTTTCTGCTAAGTTAATTCTAAATTGATTCAAATCAATTCCAAACCTATCCAAACTTGTTAATGACTATTGAGAATTGATTAGTAAACATTAAAAGCAACTCATTAACTAGTTTTACTTTGCAATTGCATTAATCATGCATATCATGACATATTGAGTAATATATGTGCACTTATTGATTGTAATTCTTGTCTTGTATGTTCGTTGCGCGATTTAGACGGATTTGCACTAGAGGGTGCTGCGGAGAACCTCCAACACCAGGAGTTTGAAGACTTTGACCAAAACCAATCCCAAGAGCAAGGCAAGTGTCCTTGAAAATATTGATCTTGTTTTTAAAATAAATGTTTGTTTGCACAACTGCATGCTTGTGTCAATTTGATGGGAATCCTTTGACGGAAAGTTTACTAGCTTTGTTTAACCACCCTTGTCAACTGGAATTCATAGTAGAGAGTCGGGAAGGGTTTTTACCTTTGCTTCGCTTAATTAATTGGGATGGGAAAACAACTATACTACTTAATTATGCAATAATGAGATTATGGTTAGTATAAACTGATTAATATGATATGGTAATGGGTGATCTAAGCAAGCCTGAAATGTGGATGGGTTGGAAGACATGGTGGTCGCTTGATTTTGATCTTAGGACTGGTTCATGCGAGAATATGCCAAGACAACAGTGCCACCACGAGGCCAAGTATGGGTGCGACGTAGCTGATTAATTAGGGTACTGCGAGTATTGAATATACCGTTTGGTGCACCAGGGAAGGGGAGTCGGATTGGGTTTGGATATGGTTGGCGGGACTCTCTGGGATCCGAATGGCACAAGAGGGGGCCCTTGGTTGAAGATGTGCTCAGTTAGAGATATCACCACCAGTGAAACCTCAGTGGGTCTGTACATGCTAGTTGTTCCTTTGTAAAGGCTATTTTGTGATCTCTTGGCCATATACCAAAGTGTAACACTCTCATTTTCATCAATCATGCATTGCATACATTCTAATAAATGTTTAACATTAATCCACATAAAAAGAAACAAGGTAATAATAAATTAGAAACAAAACCACACTTAAGAATTCTAGAAAGTGCATACTAGTCCGATTTTGGTGCGGACAAGTCCGATTTCTCTCTGACTTCAAACAGACTTGTCCGTTTTGCTGCGGACTAGTCTGTTTTTCCCTTTGGACATTTTCAGACTTGCCCGGTCCTGTGCGGACTAGTCCAGTGTTCCAATTCCTTAAAATTTTGCTAAGTCCCTGGACTTTTCTGAACCTTTCTGGTGATCCAGAGGATTTGTCCGTTTTTCCCTCTGACTAAAGTCGGACTTGTCCGACTTTTCGCCAGACTTGTGTATTTTTCCCCTCTAGATAAGTTCGGACTTGTCTGATATCCAGTCCGAACTTGTCCGATTTCCCTCTGCCCAATTTCGGACTAGTCCGGCCCTTTTCGGACTTGTCCAATAAATCTCGACTCCGAGTTGATCTTTTGGTTCAAGAATTATTTCTTGGGTTTTACGTTAAGTTGGCCTAGGGACGTCGTGCCTAACTCTTTTATAGCCCATGTGGGACTCTAAACCGGCTCCTACTCATCTAACACTCGAAATCCATCTAATCCTAGCCTCCACCTCTATATAAACAAACCCACCCATTGGCTTGACATCTATTTGCCACTTTTCCACCTCACCCAAACTCTAGCTCACGATTAGCCACCACCAAGGCAGGAGAAGGAGATCTAGAACAAGAAGAAGAAGAGGAGGAAACGAAAAAGTATAAAGATTTCCATCAACTTCGCGTTCTTCGTCAACAATTCACCATCAAGATCTTCATCAACCCTAGATCTTAAAGATCCACGTGTTTTCTCCAAGATCCTTGATTCATTAGAGTTCTAAACACCTGGTATAACTTCTATTCTCTTTTCCTTACGTGAATTGAACTCCAAATCTCCAAATTCACGTATCTAGAAAACTCTAATCTGATGTTCCTACGCAGTGCGGACTAGTCCAACCTACTGCAGACTTGTCCAATTTTGCAATGTAATTCTTGTTGAATTAAAACTAAATTGTTTTAAACCAAATCCAAACCTGTATAATTTTGTGAAAAACTATTAGATCTAGTTTGTGATCATTAAGAACAACTCATTAACAAGTTCCACCTTGCAATTACATCAGTCATGCATATCATGTCATATTAAGTAATATTTGTGCACTCCTTGATTGTGTTTCTTGTCTTTTATGTTTATTGTGCGGATTAGACGGATTTGCGCTATAGAGTGCCGCGGAGGATCTATAGCACCAAGAGTTTAAACGCTTCGACCCAAACCAATCCCAAGAGCAAGGCAAGTGTCCTTGAATCATATTGATCCTGTTTGAAAAATAAATGTTTTGTTTGAAAACTGCATGCTTGTGTCAATTTGATGGGAATCCTATGATAGGAAGTTTACTAGCATTGTATAACCAGCCTTGTCACCCGAAATTCATGGTAGAGAGTCGGGATGGGCTTTTTACCTTTTTGCTTCGCTTAATTAATTGTGATGGGAACACAACTATACCACTTAACTTTATTATGCATTTATGAAATTATGATTAACATGAACTGGTTAGTATGATATGGTAATAAGAGATCTAAGCAAGTCTGGTATGTGGATGGGTTGTATGTTATGGTGAATTGCTTGCTTTAGATCTAAGGACCGGTTCGTGGAGCGATCATCCAGGATTTACAGTGCCACCATGAGGCCAAGTATGGGTGTGGCGTAGTTGATTAATTAGGGCTTTGCTAGTGCTATTTGGACCATTAAGGATGTTCGAGGAAGGGGTAGTCCAATTGGTTTTGTTGATGATTGGTGGGACTACCCTGGGATCCGTATGGCTCAAGAGGGGGCCCTGGGTTGAAGATGTGCTCTGTAGGAGGCAACCCCACTGGTGAAACCTCAGTGGGGTCTAAATAGGCTAGTAATCCCTTTGTAAAGGCTATTTTGTGATCTTTTGGCCACACACCAACGAAAGTGTGTAATGTGATTGACGGGTCATGGGCATAAGTGTGATGAAATCACAAACACGTGGTTAAAGTGGTACAAACTCTACAGAGTGTAATAAACTATCATGATAGCCGTGCTCCCGGTTATGAGCAACTTGGACCCTCACATGATTAGGGGAAACATGGTATTGGGATGGTTTTGTAATGGATATGGTTAATAATGGTTATGGATGGTTATGAATTAAACTCTGATATTGATTATGGTTATTGGTAATGAGAAATCTTGAATATGGATGATGGTAATGAATATGGACTGGTATTATGATAATTACATGGGTTATGATGGGATTATTTCACATACATATGATACATTGCTTTTCAAATGGTTTAATGTACTTTTCAGCACTTCGCCTTTATTATTGTCGTCATTTGAATTAGTTGCATGTCATACTTTCCACACTTGCTGAGTACGACATGTACTCACCCTTGCAATCCCCACCAACAGTTGCAGGTAGGGATTGGGAGTATAATGATGATAATGCGGAGTTCAAGGCCGTGTCTACCGTCAGCTTTGCATGTGGAGTGTTGGAGCTGCGCTATCCCTTTTTCTTTGTTGCTTATTAGTCTATTTCCGCTGCATTAGTTAAATTTGTCCTTAATATTCATTAGAGCTTGTATTCGAGGATATTATGAATTGTGTAATAAATTTGGTTAATTAATCTCGTTTTATGGTAATTTCCTATACATCCTTTTGTGAATGCACTCGTGTATGTGTGTTGAATGTCCTGGGCACACATATGCGTTCGCTTGGTTCATTTTTGGAACCAGGTGTCACAAATTGGTATCAGAGCCACAGGTTGACCGTAGGACGCAGCCTAGATAGAATGGACACTTTAGAGCACATATGAGCACTCAAGAATCAATGTGTTCTTGTTTGGTGTGTTGTTTGCTATATATTGGTTGCTTGTGTGCTTAATAGAGGATTTTGGGATGCTTTAGCATTGCCATGTCCATGTAGGCTAGTGTAGGTAGTTGTTTAGTTTCATATCCCTTGATGCATATAGTTGGGGACGCTTCTAAATTCTTATCTCTTGCTTTTCTTCAGATGGTGAGGACTCGCAACAAGAGGGATGGCAATGATGAGGAGGAGAACAATGGAGCACCTCAGAACAACAATGGACAAGGACCTGCTTAGGGAGCCATCAACATTGAGCAGCTTTTGGCTATACAAAACCAGCTCATGCAGACCATGATACAAACTATGAGACACTGGCAGGCTGGTAACATCAACAATCAGCCCCACATGCCTCCACTGCCACTCCACCTCCTCATAACCGGTTGGGAGAATTCATGAGGACTAGGCCACCGACCTTTGCTCAAGCCGCTGACCCTATGGATGCTGATGATTGGCTCAAGTCCGTGGAGAAGAAGCTAGCTATTGTCCAATGCAGCAACCGGGAGAAGGTTCTATTTGCTTCTCATCAACTGGTTGGAGCAGCTGCCGATTGGTGGGATTCTTTATGCAATGCTCATGAGAGTCAGGAGAGGATCACTTGGGTCGAATTCAAGGAGAGCTTCTGTTCTCATTATGTGTCGGAAGGTGTCATGATCTTGAAGAGGCAAGAATTTGAGAACTTGAGGCAAGGAAGATTGAGCGTGGGTGGATACCTCAATAAATTCACTCAACTTTCAAGGTATGCGCCTGAGGATGTGAGCCGGGACAGCCGTAAACAATACTTGTTCATGAGAGGCTTGAACAATGAGATCCAAGTGCAATTGCTCAATTATGACTATGCCAACTTCCAGAAGCTTGTGGACAAGGCAATTGTTGTAGAGAACAAGGTCCGTGAGATGGAGCAAGACAACAAGAGGAAGGCACCATATCAAGGACAACAACAATGAAGTAATGTGCGCCCTCGCCTTGCACCACCTAATGCGCCATATTACAGCTCCTCTGCTCCTGTACAACACCTTGGTTATGCACCGTGCCCAGCTCAGTTTGTGCAGCAACCCCCTGTTATGCAAGCACCTAGGCCTCCAATGCCTTATGCACCTCGTGCCAACTTTCGTGCTATCAATGCGCAGAACCAAGCTCCTCCCAATAATTATTGTGGAGTTAAGAAGTGTTATACTTGTGGAGAAGCTGGACACTTTGCACATAAATGTCCCAAGTCAGGCCTTGGTCAAGGAAGCAATGCACCGAGGAAAAAGCCAAGACCCAATGGAGGACAGCCGCAAGGGAATCATGGACAGCAGAATTTTGCTCATGGCAACGTGAACCATGTCTCTACGGAGGATGCTCAACAAGCGGATGACGTGGTCATTGTTATATTTCTCGCAAACTCCAACCCGGCGACAATGTTATTTGATTCTGGAGCATCACATTCATTCATTGTATCAAAATATGTTGCCAAGTATAGTTTGACTATCTCTCATATGAAGTTTACTCTATTGGTTAAGTCTCCTGGAGGAGAGGTGAGGACAAATATAGTATGTTTAAAAGTAAGCCTTAGAATAAGGGGGGTAGACTTCTCCACCAACCTCATTGTCTTGGATTCTCAAGGATTGGACATTATACTTGGTATGGACTGGTTGAGGAAGCACAATGGAGTCATTGAATGTGCCACGAAGACGGTGAAGTTGACTAATAAGGAAGGGATCACCGTAGACTTTGAAGCATCTTAACACGCACCGAAGCAATTGGAGTTGAATCATATGGACAGTGCTGAAATTAAGGAAATTCCAGTGGTGTGCGAATTTTCGGACGTGTTTCCGAATGAGTTGCCAGGTACGCCACCTGATCGAGACATTGAGTTTGTTATTGATTTAATACCTGGAACTGCACCTATAGCAAAGAGGCCATATAGGATGCCTCCTAAGGAATTAGCGGAGCTCAAGAAGAAGATTCAAGAGCAACTAGAGAAGGGTTTTATTCGCCCCAGTTCTTCACCTTGGGGAGCGCCTGTGCTGTTTGTGGACAAGAAGGATGGATCCCAAAGGATGTGCGTGGATTACCGAGCTCTCAATGAGGTAACAATCAAGAACAAGTACACCATGCCACGTATAGAAGACTTGTTTGATCACATGAAGGGTGCTTGTGCATTCTCCAAGATTGATTTGAGGTCGAGATATTTTCAAATGAAGATAAGACCGTCGAACATACCCAAGATAGTTTTCAGGACACGGTATGGATCCTATGAGTACACAGTGATGTCCTTTGGATTGACGAATACACCTACCTACTTATGTACCTCATGAATAAGGTCTTCATGGAGTACTTGGGTAAGTTTGTTGTGGTGTTTATTGATGACATTCTGATCTACTCGAAGGATGAGAAGGAACACAACGAACACTTGAGGCTCACGTTGTAGAAGTTGAGAAAGCATCAATGGTATGCCAGGTTCAGCAAGTGCCAATTTTGGTTGAAATAAGTGTCGTTTCTGGGTCATATCATCTCAGTAGGAGGAGTATCGGTCGACCCCGGAAAAATGAGGGATGTGCTAAAATGGGAGCCACCGCAAATCGTAAAGGAGATCCGGAGTTTTCTTGGGATGGTTGGATATTACCGTAGGTTCATCAAGGACTTTTCCAAGATAGCCAAGCCAATGACAAAATTTCTAATGAAGGGAATGGCTTTCCGATGGACTGAAGCGTGTCAAAACAGTTTTGAGGAGCTAAAGAAGAGGTTAACTACAGCCCCGATTTTGGTTTTGCTGGATGTAAGCAAAAGTTTCGACATATATTGTGATGCGTCGAGACAGGGATTTGGATGTGTGCTCATGCAAGAAGGTCAATTGGTTGCATATGCATCAAGACAATTGAAGAAACATGAGCAGAATTACCCAACATACGATTCGGAACTTGCAGCAGTGGTACATGCATTAAAGATTTGGAGACATTATATCCTTGGACATAGGTGTGAAATTTATATGGATCATAAGAGCCTTAAGTAAATTTTCATACAAAAGGACCTGAATTTGAGGCAACGAAGATGGTTGGAGCTCATCAATGATTATGATTTGGGAATCAATTATCACCAGGGAAAAGCCAATGTAATGGCCGATGCTTTATGTCGGAAAGGGGTAAGTCACCAACTCACAGTTCGAGAGTTTCCATCCGAGTTATGCAAAGAGTTTGAACAGTTGAATCTCGGATTTGTGAATGAGATGGGAATAATGGAATTAAATCCAACCTTGGAGCAAGAAATTCGAGAAGGCCAAATAAAGGATGATGAAATTAAGGAAATCAAGGAAAGGACCCAAGAGGGAAGAGAATACATGTTTGATGAGGATGAACATGGTACCCTATGGCTTGGAAAAAGGATTGTCGTGCCTAATGTGAAGCATATTCGGGAGTCAATATTAAAAGAGGCACATGACTCGCCATACTCAATTCACCCCAGTTGTATGAAGATGTACAAGGACTTGCAAACTAGTTATTGGTGGGCTAGCATGAAAAAGGACATAGCTGAATATTTAGCATTGTGTGATGTGTGCCAACGTGTCAAGTCAGAACATCAAAGGCAAGCGGGATTACTGCAACCATTGAAGATTCCGGAGTGGAAGTGGGAAGAAATTGGTATGGACTTCGTAGTTGGTTTACCGCGTACACAGTCCGGTTACGACTCAATTTAGGTAATTGTGGATCAATTAACTAAGTCGCCTCACTTTATTCCCGTCAAGACAACTTTTAATGGAGAAAAATTGGCGAAACTATATATCGGAATAATAGTATGTTTTCATGGAGTTCCAAAGAGTATAGTGTCAGATAGAGGTTATCAATTTACCTCCAGGTTTTGGTAGAAGTTGCACGAAGCATTGGGAACAAGGTTAAATTTTAGTTCATCATATCACCCTCAAACGGATGGACAAACTGAGAGGACCAACCAGATTTTGGAGGACATGTTAAGAGCTTGTGCTTTGAAGCATGGGAAAGGTTGGGACAAGATCTTGCCATATGCAGAATTTTTGTACAACAATAGTTACCAAGCAAGTTTGAAGATGTCACCTTATGAAGCACTATATGGAAGGAAGTGTAGGACACCCTTGTTTTGGAGTGAGACAGGGGAGAATCAAGTATTTGGACCAGATGTGTTGCTAGAAGCTGAAAAGCAAGTTCAGATCATTCAGGAAAATTTGAGGGCTAATCAATCAAGGCAAAAAGGCTATGTGGACAATAGGAGAAGGAAACTAGCCTTTGAAATAGGAGATTTTGTTTACCTCAAGGTGTCACCAATGAGAGGTCATAAGAGGTTTAATACCAGAGGCAAGTTAGCACCTCGATACATTGGGCCATTCAAGATTTTGGACAAAAGAGGAGAAGTAGCGTATAAGTTGGAGATGCCAACTCATCTTTCAGTTGTTCCTGATGTGTTTCATGTTTCCCAGCTCAAGAAGTGTTTAAGGGTACCGGAAGAACAAGTGCCAATGGAAGAATTGGAACTAGAGGAAGATTTGACTTATGCCGAGCAACCAGTCAAAATCTTAGAAACCAAGGAGAGGGTCACAAGAAACAAGATTATTAGATGGTGTAAAGTTCAATGGAAGCATCACACAAAATCAGAGGTAACATGAGAGTTGGAGGATGATCTCAAGAAGGAATTTCCCTATCTTTTCTCTTCCGCGTCGAACCTCGAGGGCGAGAATCATTTTATGGGGGGTAGGTTTGTAACACCCTCATTTTCGTCCATCATGCATTGCATACATTCTAATACATGTTTAACATTAATCCACATAAAAAGAAACAAGTTTAAAATCAATTAGAAACAAAACCGCACTTAAGAATTTTGGAAAGTGCGGACTAGTCCGATTTTGGTGCGAACTAGTCCGATTTCTCTCTGACTTCAAACGGACTTGTCTGTTTTGCTGCAGACTAATCTGTTTCTCCCTCTGGACATTTTTTGACTTGTCCGGTCCTGTGCGGACTAGTCCGGTGCTCCAATTCCTTAAAATTTCGCTAAGTCCCTAAACTTGTCCAGACTTGTCCGATGATCCAGCGGACTTGTCCGTTTTTCCCTCTATCTAAAGTCGGACTTGTCCATCTTTTGGCCAGACTTATCTGTTTTTCCCCTCTGGATATGTTTGGACTTGTCCGATATCCAGTCCGGACTTGTCCGATTTCCCTCTGTCCTATTTCGGACTAGTCCGGCCCTTTTCGGACTTGTCCGATAAATCGTGACTCCGAGTTGATCTTTTGTTTCACGAATTGTTTCTTGGGTTTTATGTTAGGTGGGCCTAAGGATGTCGTGCCTAACTTTTTTAGAGCCCACGTGGGACTCTAAACCGGCCCCTACTCATCTCAAACTCGAAATCCATCTAACCCTAGCCTCCACCTCTATATAAACAACCCCACCCTTTGGGTTGACATCTATTTGCCACTTTTCCACCTCACCCAAACCCTTGCTCGCGATTAGCCGCCACCAAGGAGGGAGAGGGAGATCTAGAACAAGAAGAAGAAGAGGAGGAAATGAAAGAGGATCAAGATATTCATCAACTTCGCGTTCTTTGTCAACAATTCACCATCAAGTTCTTCATCAACCCTAGATCTTCAAGATCCACGTGTTGCCTCTAAGACCCTTGATTCATTGGAGTTCTAAACACCTGGTATACCTTCTATACTCTTTTCCTTACGTGAATTCAACCCCAAATCTCCAAATTCACGTCGATCTAGAAAACCCTAATCTGATATTCCTGCAGTGCGGACTAGTCCAACCTACTGCGGACTTGTCTGATTTTGCAATCTAATTCTTGTTTGTCGGTGTTTGGATCCAGCAGATCTCTCGATACTACTGTTGGTAGATCGCGGAGTTGTAGTTCGGTAATGGGTGCGCAGAGATTCAAGAAGGTGAATGACAAGTAGACACAGGGATTTACGTGGTTCGGGCCGCCTGAGCGTAATACCCTACTCCACGGTGTGTGTTGGTGTTGTATTGAGCGTGTGAGTTTAGAAGAAGCTCCAGACGAAGAAGCTCGCCTAGGTCAGGGAGTCCAGAAGCCGTCTGGAGCCGTCCCTTGTGTATTGTCGACCAATCCTTTTATAGTACAAGGACTGGTCGTTACAACATTAGTCGGCCTGACATGTGGCCCCGGTGGTTACACATGCTTGATACACAATTAATGAGGTTAATTACCCTTAATAGCCGGTAACGGGCCTTAACAGTGCCATTACCGGTATTAAGGGTCGTTTGATCGTGTGTCATTAATATGGCATTAATGACACTTAATCAGGTCTTGAAGTCTTTGATTGCTCC
Organism: Tuctoria greenei; assembly: GCA_036927565.1. NCBI lineage: Eukaryota > Viridiplantae > Streptophyta > Magnoliopsida > Poales > Poaceae > Tuctoria > Tuctoria greenei. The sequence goes on from JAYESD010000005.1 coordinate 16,869,338, forward strand.
TTGATGGTCTGGAGGCATTGGGGGTCCATCATCCTGATTGTTGAAGTTGAAGGTCCGGCGGTTCGGCCACGTGGCAGCTCTAAAGCTTACCGTCGTGGACAGGTAGGTCCGGTGCTGTTGGACACGTGTCGGCACCGGAGCTTCCCTGTGTCTCAGGTTAGGTCCGTGGATGCCATACCGGTATCTAGTCCTGAGCTTTCCCATATGTGGGCGATAGCTCCGGTCTTATGATACACGTGGTGGCCCTAGGACTAACCGTGTCGGGGAAGCAGGTCCGGTTACGCCTGACATGTGGGGCCTTCGGAGGTCTTCAAATCTGGTAGATGGAGTTTCCTTGTGATCTTTGCAATCCCAAGGGGTATCCGGTACGTAGGGTACCGACAATGGCCCTCTGGGCCCACCTCTGGGAGAGACCTTTTGGATGAATTCATTCTGCCAGAGGTGGGTCCATTCTTCGGTTTTTGAGCCGTGTCTTCAAGGGTCTTCGGACGTGCCGTTGGCGATAGTTCGCAGTTAAACCACCGCCGCGTGGCATATCCTAGAGGCGGCAGGTGAGATCTTAGCGTGCGGATCTCACGCAATTGAAGGCCGCCGGTTCCCGATACGAAAATCGTATTGGTTCCGTGCGCCTTGTCAGGCCGCCGCCTTTGTGTTTCCCGCCTGTCATGATGACAACCATTCGCCTGTGGTAAGGTTCTCGACTTGATTGTCGGGGTGGCCTCGGGCCCCTTTGTCATCGGCAGGGTGAAGTTTTTGACTGGTATCGTCGGCTCCTCTGTGGTTTCCATCCAAGAATTGCAATGGCTTACTTAAGAAGGAAAGCACAAACCGTTTGGGGTTCTTTACGCTTTTCATTCGAACTTGTGCTTAAACCTTGCAAACTTTCGCTTGCTTTTCATCTCTTGCCCCGCTGTGCCGCAATGGAGTATGGTCTCCGTCATAGCCGACTTAAGACCGACGGTGATTTGAAGAAGGTCCGGGCCCTCATGGGGTGGTCCCCTGACTTCTTCAACCACTTGGTCCGCGCCGGCAAGCTTCCATTCGAGAAGGAACACGCCAGCGACATGGTGTACTTCTTCGCGTACGCCATGGTGGGCTTGATCCCATCTTTCTCCCCTTTTTTCTTGATGCTGCTAGACTTCTATGGTCTACAGCTGTACCACCTTGGCCCCCACTCCATTCTCCTGGTGTCGATCTTTGTCCACTTCTATGAGATGTGGGTGGGCATTCCCCCCTGCGTTGAGCTCTTCCGCACCTTCTTCACTGTCCACACTACTGGCAGGAGTGACGAGTACCTTGGCTTCTACTATTTTGTGAAGTGCAAGAAGTGCCCGTTCAAGTACTTGCGGTTGTTCCCTTCTGGGAAGTGGGACGACTAGAAGAAGGATTGGATCGTCATCAGGGAGGAGGAGCATGAGAAGCTGGAGCTGCCGAAGGCCTCCCCAACGGCGACACTGCAGCTTGGAGTGAAGCTCCAGTGTTGTCGGACGCCTTCAACCCTGCTCTGCCAGGATCCGCCAATGCGTGGAAGGAGGGGTGACTCCCCAAGCGGTGTTTTGTAACTTCCTGGTCAACAGGTGGGCTCCGTTGAAGAAGAGGGAGAAGCTTGCTTGGGCTCTCAACAGTGTGCTGGACGACGACTGGATTGAGACCGGTTTGAAGTCCAACATGGAGGGTGCAACTTTGGAGTTTCACCTCAAGAAGTTTCAGCACGACATCGACGTCAAAGGTGGCATCTTGAATCCGCTAGCAGCTTTTCTCCCTCTGAACATGGAGGCGGAGTTCAGCAGGGAGCTCCAGCGGACGATGCCAGTGCTTGACGACCTTGGTGTCGTTGAGAGGCGTTCGATCACCGGGTTGGTGATCTCTGGAGCTTCCGAGGGAGGTCCCCCTTTCATCCCGGAACGGAGAGTTGAAGTCGTGGGCAAGGGGAAAGAGTTGGCCGAGCCCTCAAGCCGCAAGAGGAAGCTGAAGCATGTCGACGGGAGGTCTGTCAGGCCTGCTTCTTCCGCGGCAGCTCCTTCTCCTTGGAGGGGGAGGTCTTCAATGGCGGCATCTACTCCAGCAGCGGTATCTTCCCGGGGTGCTAGCTCCGGCCATGTGACTCCACTGCCAGGGCCAAGTTAGGGCTCTAGGTCTGGAGGTCCTTCCCGGTCGAGGGGGGCCTCGACCAAGGCAATGCCGATAGCAGCAGCAAGCTCAGGGGGACCTTTCGGGACTACCATGCCAGTGGCGGCTGGGGCCAGTCCGTAGCGTCCGAAAAAGAGGTTCCGTGCTAACTGGTGCGGAAGCCTTTCGAGGTAATTTTTGATTTTTTTACCTCAGTCAGTTGTTTTATTGTTATAACTGTATTTTGAGTTTCTTCGTCCTTTATCCACAGCGTGACTAAGAAAAGGGTTGAAGCTCCGGTCCTTGCAGCAGCAGTTGAGGCTCTGCAGGCTGAAGCTCCGGCTCCAATTCCAGTGCTTCCCCAAGAAGTGGCTGAGGCTGCGGCAGCTCCGGTGCTGGTTGTCGTGGTCTTGGACCTCGACTCATCCCCAGAAGCTCCCGTGGTAGCGCCGGATCACGGGGATGAATATGTACCAGCGGCACCGGCCCCAGAGGTTGAAGCTCCGGGCTTGGATGCTGAAATGATGGACGCTCCGGCCTTAGAGCCGGAGGTAGCTGCAATTCCAGACCTAGAGTCGGATGTTATTGAAGCCCCAACAGTCGAGCGGTGGTTGATGAGGTCCTGGCGGTAGAGCCGGGTGTTGATGAAGCTCCGGCGCTTGAGACGGTTGTTGAGGAAGTTCTGGCGGTGGAGCCAGTTGCTGTAGAAGTTCTGGCTGTAGAGCCGGTCATCGAAGAGGTTCTGGCATCCGAGCCAGTTGCTGCGGAGGTGTCGGGGGCACCAGAGCCCATGATGGTCGAAGCGCCAGTACCTGAGCCAGCAGCAGAGGAGGCACCTGCGTTGGAGCCAGAAGTAGCTTCTGCTACGACCGAACCTTCAATACCTGCTCCGGAAGTGGTGATCCTGGAGGTGCCCACTGCTGAGCCAGGGTGCGAAGATGAAGCTTGTGGCTCCCCGCCTGAGGGGCCAGTTGTTGATGACCTGGCGGCGGGACCTTTGGAGCCAATTCCGTAGGTCGGAACTTCTGCTGTAGGACCTTCCTCGGCGGCGGCCGAGGCTATCCTAGAGGACGGCCCTAGTGCCGTGGAAGCTCAGGGGACCGCTCTTGTAGAGTTGGACCCAATTTTTGTCACGGAGAACCCGCTGAAACCGACAGAGATGACCCCGGCAGGTCCTGACCCGATCCCCTTGTCGTTGTCTATTGACAACGCCTGCTCCAGTCTTCGTTAGGTCCAGCTGGCTCTCTACCACGACAGCAAGGCCCTCGAGGAGGAGCGCCAAACTCTTAGGAGGTGGCGCAACCGACTCCATTTCAAGACCAAGCTGGCGCAGTCAAGGCTGGCTGATGACAAGGAGTGGGTGCAGAGGGAGAAGGTCTGCCTGGAATACTGGGGTAAGCTGCTGGATGAGAGGGAAAGCATGACCTGATCCCTTGACAACCAGTCCTGAGCCATCTACGAGCAGGCCAAAGCTGCTAATAGCGCAACGGATGATCGCCAGGAGAGGCTCGCCACCATCCACGCTAGTCTCGTCAAGCGCCGGGAGGCTCTTGAGGCGTGGGAGAGAAAGCCCGAAGATGAAGAGCAAAAACTCCTGGAGCTGCAGGACGACCTCGTGAAGAGGGAGGAAGAGCTTGTCCAAAAGACATCTCTGGCTGACAAGAGCCTCGAAGAGCGTACCAAGAAATTGGAGGAGCGTTGCGAGGAAGAGGAGAAGAAGGCCTGGGAGTGAGGGCAAGATCTCTACAAGCAGGAGAATGCCGTCGCCACCAGGGAGAAGAAAGTGCGGGGCCGAGAGAAGGATCTAGTCAACCGCTGGAATGAGATCCACCTCCTGGAGGAAGAGCTCAGTAAACTCGAAAGGCACGTTGCTGAAAAGATTCAGCAGAATGCCAAAGAGGTGCAGCGTCTTGCTCGGGAGAACTCGGAGCTTGCGGTGGGCAAACGATCCTTGGAGGAGATGCGAAGCACAAGGGCTGCGGAGTCCCAACAAGTTTGGGACTTCCTGGGCAAAGCCAACGATGCGCTGACGCCAGTGGGCTTTAGTCCTGTGAGTTTGGATGATCCGGCGCCGGAGCTAGACCAGGCGTTGGAGGTGCTGAGTTCAGCAGGCAACAAGCTCGCCAAGATGGGCGATGTCATCGCAGACCAGCTGGAAACTGAGGGACAGTCCCTGGCGAAGAACATCGCAAAGTTCGTGCTGATGTGCTACACCAGCCGGGACCCTCAATACCCTCTGGACCCGGTGCTTGAAGGTCCCATCTAAGGAGAGGGTGAAGCCGCCCAAGCCAGCGTGTCAGAGGTTGCCCAGAAGGTCGCCCAGTTCTTCCATAGGGTCTAGGACCATCTCTTTGTAGCTCCCGCTTGTATTCTCTCTTCTTCTTCTCCAATTTTGTAATCTCTTGTCTCCAGTTGAATGAAATCCAATTTTTTTGTGAATTTCATTTTTTGTCTTCAACACCTTTGTCTCACTTGTCCCCCTAGTAGATGTGCATAATTTGATTGTGAACATGTACCAAGAGGATGTAATAGTTGTTGAAGACTTGCATGCTTCGAACTTGTAGAATGTAGGTTCGAAGTCTTCGATAGTGTAGGCCCCCTGAGGTTGTCGGAACTTAGTGGCTCTGGCATTGACCATCGTCGGAGCTTAGTAGCTCTGGCAGTAGTCTCCATCAACGCTTAAGGCATCGATGGTTAGCCCTCTGGGGTGTCGGATCTTGGTAGCTCCGGCAGTGACCTCTGTCAACACATGGTGTGTCAATGGCAGACTCCACTATAGAGTCTTTCCACCATCTTTTCTTCACGTTGACAGCTTGCCCCCTAGCTTTACCGGAGCTGAGTAGCTCCAGCGACGCTCGATATAAATGTTTGAACATCGACCAGAAGCCGCCTAGGGGATGTCGGAGCTTTGGCAGCTCCGACTTCATTCACCATCATCATGAAATATTTATTTTTCCTATACACTGATGTCAAGAAAAATAGTAAAATCCATTTCCTATCTATAACTTAATTGTGGCTTACTATTCCCGAGAAATTTTTAGGTTGAACACAATTCTAAATACAATCAAGAGTGCCATCTTGTTTCCTTCAGGTCCGATCGTTTCTGGACTCGCCTTACTTCGGCCTGCCGGGGTGTAGGTAGAGTGGCGTACTTAGGGTGCATGACCAGGCTAAGTCGATAGCACACTCCGGCCTTAGATTGGCTTGGTGGCATTCAGACGAGTAGACAATCAACAATGTTTGGATCCGGAAGAATAGACAATGCAACTCGAATTGTACATGAACTGGTCGAGCTAAAGTTTCTTAAGAACTGCACAACTTTTTTATTGACAAGAAAGAGAAAAATAAAAAATATTGAGCCTGTACAAAGTAAATGCACGTGGAGTCTGTTTTCACACAATGATGTCTTTCATTATAGGTCCGGGGTACAGAGGAAACAAGTACACTCTTAGGGTACGGAACCAGGCTAAGTGTGTTTCATTTCTCGTTTGACCCAAGCTAGCTAGCTACACTTTTAGTTCTAAGACTGTGACAAGTGTTGCATGGATGTTGCGGACCTAACGGGGTAGGTCCGGCTGTCCTCCCGGAGGAGCTACCCGACTCTGTACAATGACTCTATAACATACATCACATGTAATTACAGACTCACCTCTGTGATATTAAGCGTAGAACTTACGGAGGTGCTCAATGTTCCAAGGATTTGGGAGAGGTGTCCCATCCTCGGTTGCCAAGCGAACGCATCCGGGATGGGATACTTTGATCACTCGGAAGGGTCCCTCCCAGCTGGGGGAGAACTTGTTTAACACTTCTCTAGATTGTATTCTCCGTAGCACCAGATCGCCTTCCTCGAGCTGTCGGCTGTGAACATGCCGTTGGTGATAGCGCCGAAGATCTTGGCGGTATCGGTCATTCCGAATAGCTGCTCGGCACCTTCCCTCTTCAAGGGGGTCAAGGTCTTCACGCTGGAGCTGGTCCTGCATGGCTTCGCCGAAGGTCCAGACCCGGAGCGACCCCAAGGTGATTTCCGGAGGAAGGACTGCTTCAGCTCCGTACACCAGGAAGAAGGGTGTCTCTCCAATTGATCGGTTTGGAGTTGTCCTGTTGGCCCATGGAGTGGGCGGAAGCTCTTCAATCCAGTTGGCTCCATGTTTTTTCAGGTGCTCATATGTGCGCATCTTGAGTCCTTTCAGGATTTTTGCATTTGCTCTCTCAGCTTGGCCATTGCTTGCCGGGTGAGCTACGGAGGCGTAGCTGACTTGGATGCCGAGGTCTTTGCAGTATCCTTGGAAAGCAGAGCTTGTGAATTGGGTCCCATTATCTGTTATGATTTTTTTCGGGACTCCAAATCTGCATACGATGGACTGCAAGAAGTTGATAGTTGATTGCTTGTTTATTGTCACAACTGGAGTTGCTTCCGACCATTTGGTGAATTTGTCAATGGCAACATACAGGAACTTGTAACCTCCGACGGCTCTTGGGAAAGGTCCCAAGATATCCATCCCCCACACAGCGAAAGGCCATGTAGGAGGTATCATTTGTAGAGGCTGAGCCGGTGTGTGAATTTGCTTTGCATAGAACTGGCATGCTTCGCATTTCTTCACCAGCTCAGTTGCATCCTGGAGCGCTGTAGGCCAGTAAAAGCCATGCCGGAAGGCTTTACCGATCAGCGTGCGGGAAGACGCGTGGTTCCCACACTAGCCTCCATGGATTTCTACGAGGAGCTCACAACCTTCTTCCCTTGTGATGCACCACATTAGGACGCTGTTTTCACCGCACCGGTAGAGATCCCCTTCTACCAGTGTGTATCTTTTAGCCAATCTAACTATTCGGTTAGCGGATACATCATCGTCAGGAAGAATTCTGTCTTTCAAGTAGCTCCGGATCTCCGAGATCCATGCATCAGAGCTAGCTTGAGCATTTGAGTCTTGCGTGCTGGGTTGCTCGGAGCTTCCGGCAACACCTACAACCCTTGATGGCTGCCATGGTAACAGGGCCATCGGGACCGCCAGGTTCGGGATGCTGGTCTCGCCCCATTCGCTCAGTTCGGCGGGCTGAGCTGTGGGTTTTGACAACCTCTGGACGAAGGTTCCGTCGGGAGCCAGAGCTCCGGTTGACGCTTTCGTCGAGAGTTCGTCAGCTTCAGTGTTATGGAGACGCTGGACATGGTGGAGGTCCAGGACTTCGAAGTCCTTCTGAAGCCTCTAGACTTCAAGGAGGTAAGCAGCTAGTTGGGGATTGTTGTAGGAGCATTCACCCATCACCTGTTTAATGATGAGATGCGAATCTCCCTTGACCAACAGCTGCTTGACACCATATGATAGTGCCACCTTTAGTCCGTAAATGAGATCTTCATACTCTGCCATGTTGTTGGTCGCCTTGAAGTCAAGGTGGACCATGTATTTTACCTTCTCCCCGGTTGGAGCGAGGAGAAGGACTCCAGCTCCAGCCCCCTGCTTTTGCATGGAGCCGTCGAAGTAGAGGGTCCAGTGAGGCTCGGTGAAGACTGGAGCCTTGAGTTCTGGCTTCTGCTCACTAGGGCCCCTAGGGTTTGATGGAGAGGGGGTCCATTCCGCCATGAAGTCTGCCAATGCTTGACTCTTGATCACTTGTCTTGGGATGAATTCAAGATCGAATTCGGCCAATTCCGCTGCCCACTTTGCAATATTCCCAGTAGAGTTGGGATTATGCAAGATCGCATGCAGTGGATAAGAAGTCACCACTGAGATCTTGTGAGCTTGGAAGTAATGGTGAAGCTTCATGGAGGCGATGAGAACTGCATGGAGCATCTTGTGCACCTCTAGGTATCGAGTCTTGGCATCATGTAGTACTTCACTGATGAAGTACACTGGGCGCTGAACTGTCTGGACCCTCCCGGAGGGGCCCGGAGCTTCCTCCACATCGACCCGGACCCTCCCGGAGGGGTCTGAACCTTCTTCGGGGACCTTCGGGTCCTTGCTGAAGGAACCCAGAGCTTCTTCTGGAGTGACCCGGACCCTCCCGGAGGGGTCCAAATCCTCTTGTTTGGCAAGAGTAACTCCTTGTAGATCCAAGTCTGGGGGGCTGGGACCCAGACTCACCTTCAAGAACCTCCTGACCCTCCCGGAGGGGTCTAGATTCCTGAGCTTGTGAGGGTTCTGGTCTCTCCGCAACCAGGACCATGCTGACAACTTCGTCCGTTGCCGAAATGTAAAGCAGTAGAGGCTCACCAGGGTTCGGAGCTACCAAGGTTGGTAGAGAGGTGAGGAGATACTTTAGCTCCTGGAACGCCTTTTCTGCTTCTTCAGACCATTGGAATGGTCCAGTCTTCCTTAGTAGCTTGAAGAAGGGTAGTGCTCGTTCCGCCAGTCTTCAGATGAACCGGCTGAGGGCGGCTAGACATCCAGTCAGCTTATGGATGTCCTTGATGCGGGATGGTGGCCGCATATCCTCAATGGCTTTAATCTTCGCCGGATTTGCCTCTATGCCCCAGTGGTTTACCAGGAAACCAAGAAGCTTTCTGGAGCTAACCCCAAATACACACTTGTTTGGGTTCAGCTTTGTGCGGGTGACCCGCAACTTGTTGAAGATAGCTTGCAAGGTGTCAAGAAGTGACTCCTTGTCCTTGATTTTGACGACGATGTCATCAACATACACTTCCACTACGTCTCTGATGAGCTCTTCAAAGGTTTTGTACATAGCTCGTACAAATGTTGAAGCTGCATTCTTGAGACCAAATGGCATGGCAGTATAGCAGTACAATCCATCTACTGTGATAAAAGAAGTATGTTCTTCATCTTCCCTAGACATTCTGATTTGATGGTACCCAAAATATGCGTCTAGGAAACACAGTAATTCACACCCGGAGGTGGAATCCACTATCTGATCTATTCTAGGTAGTGGGAATGGATCTTTTGGGCATTCCTTATTCAGTGTTGTGTAGTCGATACGCATCCGAAGCTTCCCGCCGGCCTTGGGTACAACGACTGGGTTTGCCAGCCATTTTGGGTGGAAGACTTCTCAGATAAATCCAGCTTCGAGCAACTTCTTCACTTCTTGTCGTATGAAGTTCTGTCGCTCTACTGATTGCTTCCGAGGCTTCTGGTATACAGGCTGAGCGTCAGGATAGATCTTCAGATTATGCTCGATCACTTCCCTAGGGATCCCAGACATTTGCAACGGTTGCCAGGCAAACACGCCAACGTTAGCCCGGAGGAAAGTGGTGAGCGCGAGTTCCTATTTGTCATTCAGACCTCCTGATATACGGGTGGTCTGAGCGGCATCGGAACCGATTTGGACGACTTTGACTGGAATGTCGGTGTCGCCGCTTGGTTGCACGCGAGGTGCAGAGGTTGAGCCTCGTTGACGAATGCTCGGTGGTTTCGGAGCTTGTTCTTGCCTGGATTCTTCCTCCTGCCCTATAGCAAGCGCATGAAGTTCTTCCAAAGCAGTCACTCCAGCAGTGCAGTCTCCGCGGATCTGGAGAACACAAGCTGGTGTTGGCAACTTCAAGACCAGGTAGCCATAATGAGCAGCAGCCATGAACTTGTACAAGGCGAGCCTGCCCAGAATGGCGTTGAAAGGTAAGTTGATCTGAGCGACGTCAAAGACCAACTTCTTAGTGCGATAATTCTCCCAAGTCCCAAAGGTCACAGGGAGAGTAATGGCACCGAGTGGGGTTATGGCTCCCGGACCTACTCCGGAGAAAGGTCGGGAGAGGCGAAAGTCCGAAGGTCGGAGCTGAAGCTTGACAAAAGCTTCGAAGCTTATGAGGTTCAGCCCTGAACCTCCGTCCACCATTACATGTTGGAGTTGGATGTTGTTGATGGTGTGAGATACCATCAAAGGTAGATGACCAGCTACAATCATGTTCCAAGGGTAGTTTGACGCGTCGAAAGTGATGGCGGTATCCATCCACTTCCGGTGCGGCTCCGCCCTTGCGGTGGGAGCTACCGAAGCCATGTCCCGCCGCATGGTCTTGAGGACACGGCGGGAGGTGATGTCCCACGAACCACCGAAAATGGTGTTCATGGTCTTCCGACGCTCATTGTCAGAGACGTCGGAGTCGTCATCGACGGAGGTGTAAACAACCTTCATGACCTTTTTAGGGTCCTGAAAACCTAACTCCTCTTCAGCCGGAGCTTCGTCGACTTTCTGTTTTCCTTCCCTTTGTCGGAAAGGAACTTCTTCCCGGTGCTTGTTGTAGCGCTCGGCAAGGTTTTGGACCTCCTTACAGTCTTCCAATTTGTGGTTGTTCGACTTGTGAATAGGACACCACACTTTGGAGTTGCCACCGTCTTCAGAGGACGACCGAGGTCATTTCTTGGGGCGTGGCCCCTGGTCACCCGAAATTGCAGCAGCTGCAGCAGTAGATGTGCCGGCCAACAACTTCTTGTCGTTGGACTTTTTCTTCTTTTTGCCACTCCCGAAGGTAGTGGCTTCGCCTTTGGAGGATTTTTTACCATCCTCCAGAGGTGGTCTGGAGTGTACTTCACAGCCCTCCGCAGCTTTGGCACACTTGTCAACCAAGCTGAAGAGCTCCGTGACGCTGGTGATCTCCTTGATCGCCAGCTTCTCCAACATCTTCTTGTCTCGTACGCCTTGTCTAAATGCCACAATAACATAGGCGCTAGAGATAGAAGGAATAGTGTTTCGTACCTGGGAGAACCTCTGGATGAATGAGCGCAGGGATTCTCCCCCCTTCTGCACGACAGTAAAAAGGTCCAGTTTGGTGCCTGGTCGGGTGTATGAACTCCCGAAATTGGCGATGAACTGTTGGCACAATTCCTCCCAACTATTGATGGATTTGTGAGGAAGGCTCATGAACCAGGACCTGGCGGTCCCAGTCAAGGCCACTGGGAAGTAGTTGGCCATTACAGCCTCGTTACCTCTGGCCGCAAGGATTGCAGAGAGTAAATCTGGAGAAACATAGCGGGATTAATAGTCCCGTCAAATTTCTCCAGCAGGTGAGGCTGGAACTTTTGTGGCCATCTGACCATGCGTAGGTGCATGGCCAGGGCAAAACAGCCTCCTCCTACTCCCTCGAGAGCAGGACTATCTCGAGCTTCTCGCCTCTCGCGAGCACGCTCGATATGGACGCGGCCGTCCTGTTGACGGTAACGGTGATCAAGCTCCGCCCGGAGGTCGTGAGTTGAAAGCCTGGTTACCGTATGAGTGCGTTACGCCCCGGGAGGCAATGATGTCACTTGTTGAGACGCAGCACTCCTCCTATTGTGGGAAGCGTGCGGACAAAGTCTGCCCGACATAGTCCAGCGCTGCGATGGGGCTCGCCCCAAAGGGGGAGGACATTGGTTGCTGATGCGATCGGCTACTGCTACAACCAAATGTTCCACATCAGCCCTCCATTGCTCCATTGCACCCTGGGAAGCACCTGGAGGTGGTGGACGTTGGAGGAGAGCACTCGCTGCATGGAGCGCATGTTCAGGGTTGTTGTTATTCGCCGATGTAGTGACCGACGTTGATGCACCGTGACGCTGCCAACCTTGATTTGCTGGTGCAGGCGGTGGCGGCGGTGGTATGACTCCTACTGGAGCCGTGGCACCTGCTGGATGCTGCATGTTGGAGGGATTGCCTCAAGCAAGTTGCGTAGCGGGGTTGCCGTTGGACGATCCAGCAGCTGAGTTCAACATTCTTGAAATCTCGGGCCCCCCTACCTGGCGCGCCAACTGTCGGTGTTTGGATCCAGCAGATCTCCCGATACTACTGTTGGTAGATCGCGGAGTTGTAGTTTGGTAATGGGCGCGCAGAGATTGAAGAAGGTGAATGACAAGTAGACATGGGAATTTACGTGGTTCAGGCCGCCTGAGCGTAATACCCTACTCCACGGGGGTGTGTTGGTGTTGTATTGAGCGTGTGAGTCTAGAAGAAGCTCTAGAAGAAGAAGCTCGCCTAGGTCAGGGAGTCCAGAAGCCCTCTGGAGCCGTCCCTTATGTATCGTTGTCCAGTCCTTTTATAGTACAAGGGCTGGTCGTTACACCGTTAGCCTGGCCCGACATGTGGCCCCGGCGGTTACACATGCTTGATACACAATTAATGAGGTTAATTACACTTAATAGCCTGGTAACGGGCCTTAACAGTGCTGTTACCGGTATTAAGGGCCATCTGATCGTGTGTCATTAATATGGCATTAATGACACTTAATCGGGTCTTGAAGTCTTTTATTGCTCCTTGAAGGTCCGGAGCCGTTGGGGGTCCATCAGCCTGATTGTTGAAGTTGAAGGTCCGGCAATTCGACCACGTGGCAGCTCCAGAACTTACCATCGTGGACGGGTAGGTCCGGTGCTGTTGGACACGTGTCGGCACTGGAGCTTCCCTCTGTCTAGGGTTAGGTCCGTGGATGCCATACCGGTATCTAGTCCGAAGCTTTCCCATATGTGGGCGATAGCTCTGGTCTTATGATACACGTGGCGGCCCTGGGACTAACCGTGTCGGGGAAGCAGGTCCGGTTACGCCTGACATGTGGGGCCTCCGGAGGTCTTCAAATCTGGTAGATCGAGTTTCCTTGTGATATTTGCAATCCCAAGGGGTACCCGGTACGTAGGGTACCGACACTGTTGAATTAAAACTAAATTGTTTCAAACCAAATCCAAACCTGTATAAACTTGTTAAAAACTATTAGAACTAGTTTGTGATCATTAAAAGCAACTCATTAACAAGTTCCACCTTGCAATTGCATCAATCTTGCATATCATGTCATATTGAGTAATATTTGTGCACTCTTTGATTGTGCTTCTTGTTATATTTATTGTGCGGATTAGACGGATTTGCTCTAGAAAGTGCCGCGGAGGATCTACAACACCAAGAGTTTGAAGGCTTTGACCCGAACCAATCCCAAGAGCAAGGCAAGTGTCCTTGAAGCATATTGATCCTGTTTGAAAAATAAATGTTTTGTTTGAAAATTGCATGCTTGTGTAAATTTGATGAGAATCCTATGATAGGATGTTTACTAGCATTGTATAACCACCCTTGTCACCCGGAATTCAAGGTAGAGAGTCGGGATGGGTTTTTTACATTTTTGCTTCGCTTAATTAATTGGGATGGGAACACAACTATACAACTTAACTTAATTATGCATTTATAAGATTATGATTAACATGAACTGGTTAGTATGATATGATAATGGGAGATCTAAGCAAGCCTGGTATGTGGATGGGTTGGATGTTGTGTTGGTTGCTTGCTTTAGATCTAAGGACCAGTTCGTGGAGCGATCATCTAGGATTTATAGTGCCACCACGAGGCCAAGTATGGGTGCGGCGTAGCTGATTAATTAGGGCTTTGCTAGTGATGTTTGGACCATTAAGGATGCTCGGGGAAGGGGTAGTCGGATTGGGTTTGTTGATGATTGGTGGGACTACCCTGGGATCCGATGGCTCAAGAGGGGGCCCTTGGTTGAAGATGTGCTCTGTAGGAGGCATCGCCACCGGTGGAACCTCAGTGGAGTCTAAATAGGCTTGTAATCCCTTTGTAAAGGCTATTTTGTGATCTCTTGGCCACACACCAACGGAAGTGTGTAATGTGACCGATGGGTCATGGGCATAAGGGAGGTTCTTAGTCACCGAAAGGTGGTGAAATCACAAACACGTGGGTAAAATGGTACAAACTCTGCAGAGTCTAATAAACTATCATGATAGTCGTGCTCCAGGTTATGAGCAACCTGGACCCTCACATGATTAGGGGAAACTTAATATTGGGATGGTTTGGTAATGGATATGGTTAATAATGGTTATGGCTGGTTATGAATTAAACTCTGATATTGATTATGGTTATTGATAATGAGAAATCTAGAATATGGATGATGGTAATGAAAATGGATTGGTATTATGATAATTAAATGGGTTATGATGGGATTATTTCACATACATATGATACATTGCTTTTCAAATGTTTTAATGTACTTTTCAGCACTTAGCCTTTATTATTGTCGTCATTTGAATCAGTTGTATGTCATACTTTCTACACTTGCTGAGTACGACATGTACTCACCCTGCAATCCCAACAACAGTTGCAGGTCAGGATTGGGAGTATAATGATGATAATGCGAAGTTCTAGGCCGTGTCTACCGTCAGCTTTATCTGTGGAGTGTTGGAGCTGCACTATCCCTTTTGCTTAGTTGCTTATTAGTCTATTTCCGCTGCATTAGTTAAACTTGTCCTCAATATTCATTAGAGCTTGTGTCGGAGTATGGTTTCGGCAATTCTCCTGATACTACTATTATTAGCCCGCGGAGTTTCTTAGTTTGGTTGGGGCGCGTGGAGATTCAGAACAAGATGGCGACTTGACACGAGGATTTACGTGGTTCGGGCCGCCTGAGCGTAATACCCTACTCCACGGGTGTGTTGTTGTTGTTGTATTGAGTGTATGTTAATGTGGCCTAGAGGGGGGCTGAATAGGCCTTTTTGATTTTTGTCGGAACCTGCAACACTTAACCACCAGATCAAAACTTGAGATATCGGACTAGTCCGGTAAAGTGCGGACTAGTCCGGTGGGTACCGACTAGTTTGATTAAGTTTTATCGATTAATTTGATTCTATGATGTATGCAGTGAAAATATACAGTTAATTGAAGTGTTGCAAGATTATGGACTAAGATATATCATAATTCAATCTTATACTTAATGATTCAACGTAAAGTAACAATATTGATTCAAACCCTAGATTGTGTGATGAATAAGAACGATGAACACAAAGCAAGAACACAAACGATTTATCCTGTGGTTCGGCTCCCACAGAGGCAACCTACATCCACGTTGAGGAGTCCACAAAAGGACCGGGTCTTCTCTAACCCTACCCTCGTCGGATCGCTATGAAGGCCAATCCTCTTCTCTTATCACAAAGGGTAAATAAACGAATTCAAGGGGCCTTCTCACACGTTGAGGGCTCCCCTAGATTACAATGACAAATCCACCAAGAACACACTCAAAAGATTACAATGAAAATCACAGGAGTGTGTTAGGGAATCAAACCAAGAGCTCAAGAGTATTGAAATGTGTCTCTCCATTGTTCCAATGTGTATCCTCAAGGGATTGATCTTTTTGGCTTTAGATTTCGTGGATAGATGTATTTTTGTGGCTTTTGGGAGGTGTGATTGCGCTAGGGTTCGAGAGTGTTGTTAAAGTTGGGCCGTGCACCTCTATTTATATGGGGTTTCTAAAAGTGACCGTTAGGGTTTAGAAAGATCGGACCAGTCTGTGATGGACACCAGGCTAGTCCGGTATGCTGTGTGTAGCAAACCCTAAGTGTCCCGAAATATCGGACTAGTCCGGCTAGGAGCGGACTTGTCTGATTTCGATTCTGGAAATCTTCGGACTAGTCTGATAGACATCGGACTTGTCCGGATAGTGAAACCCTAAGTGGTTATGAGGACAAGTCCGCGCTTGGAGGACTTGTACGATTTAGGTTAGAAAGTTTTTCAGACTAGTCCGTTCTAATATCGAACTTGTCCGATTGACATCAGAAAGATATCGGACTAGTCCTGTGTGTGATCGGACTTGTCCGATTTTGTGTGACTTGTGAAGTGTTTTGAGGACTAGTCCGCACTGGGGAGGACTAGTCCAATTCTAGTCAGAGAGATATCGGACTAGTTCGATGGATATCGGACTTGTCCGATCTTGTGCAGAGGGGATATCGGACTAGTCCGGTCCTGTATAAATTTGTGCAATGTGTGTGTTTAATTGTGGTTGAGCTCTTGGGGTGTGTTCCCTTAACACACTCCATACACAATGATCTACTATTCTTCTTCCTTGAGCTCATTTCCACTTTGCTCCTCATTCTCCCTTCTTTTTGGCACTTTGCTTATTTTGCTATTAAAACCTATGCTCATCTCAACAAAGAGGTTAGGATCTCATTTGCTTGTCATAAATCATCCAAAACCCACAAGGTATTCCTAGATGCACTTTCAATCTCACCTTTTTGGTGATTGATGACAACCAATTGAGATTTCACAAAATATGATAAAAAAATTAATATTTTCATAAAGTACGAAATACATCAAGCAATGAAAACATGATTCTTATGTGCATTCTTTATGGTGGGATGCATAACTAAGTGCATTGAAACAATAATCATGAAGAGAATGACATAATTGACATTAACATAACAATAACAAGCATATATGTCATTCTAGGAGCAAAATTACAGATTTCGTAGATTAATTCACGAGTACATCAAGACATTGCATCACAGAACCATTAAGTAGCAAAATAGCATATTAAACAGTTTTACAACCCACAAAATAGGAAAAGCATAAAGGAAGCTCTCTCCTCGCATCCTATAGCTAAGACCTTAGACCTAAGACTCCCCCTCAATCTCTCCCCCTTTGGCATCAAGAAACCAAAAAGAAGGAGAGGAGGGACCTAAAGTCTTCACGCCTCGCTGTCGGTTCTCTCATTGTCTTCATCTTCATCTTCAGCTTCGAGCCCCCAATGCCAAAGTAGGCAAGCTCGAGGGGGTCAAGGGCCCGAGCTCGGTGAAGTCAGAATCAGAATCTTCAGAGATTATCGGAGATCCAATGGGCTCAATCTCCAGTTTCTGGCATATCTGCTTCACATTGGCCTTGACATACTTCATGTCTTCCTTTCTCTTCTTGTTCAGCTTGTGGGCCCTCACTTTGGCCTTTTTGCAGGAAGCAAAGATAGCAGTCAAGTATTTGAAGATGCCACTTGCAGATCCTTTTTGAGGAGTTGCCCTAGTGGCAGGGGCAGCCCTGGCATCTTCACTTCTTCTTGCCGGAGCCTCAGGACTGGAGGCCGGAGAAGGAGCAACCTGTATGCTTGGCTTCTGAGGCATCTGAGGCCTCAATGGAAGGTGCTCCACATCTTTCACAAACTCTATGCCAGTGACTTTCTCAATCATAAACATAAGATAGGGAGCATAGCCACATGACCTATTGGGCGTGCAAGAAATGTTAACCATGTCATTCCAAATATAATCTGCCACATCAAACTGACGGTCCTTGCTTATGACCCTCATCAGGGTTCGGAGATAACCTTGCACACTCCCAGCATCTCCATCCTTGGGAGCAATAGTCTTCCTCAAGACTCTGTTCAGAACCACAAAGAAAGGCTTCATGTTCTTTGTGCAGGGAGGGTCGAACTTTGAGGCTCATAAAGGAATTTCATCCTGTCCTTCTCAATGACACCTATGTCGTGGATGATCAAGCTGTCATGTCTTGAGGTGTCAAGGTGAAGCAGGCTTGCAAAATCTTCTTGAGTTATACTGTACTTGTATCTATGAGTCATCCAAGTAACACTTTCTTCATCTTCACTTGAGATGTGGCATATCGCAAAGAATTGCGCGATCGCTTCATCATTCCAATTGTTCCTGAAGGCAAAAAGATCCTTCAAGCCATGCCTCTCAACTGCATCCACCACTTCAATAAACGGGGAGCAGCCCTTCTTCTCAAAATGCATGAGGCAAGAGTGGAGGTGAAGAAATTAGGGTTTGGCGGCGGCTAGGGTTATGGACACAAAAAGTTGGACATGTCCGGATGTGACCGGACTAGTTCGAACTTTTCCAGAGGCTATATCGGACTAGTCCATGGTCTACTGGACAAGTCCGGCCTAACCGGCACTCTGCGGACTAGTCTGCATGGCGGATTAGTCCGGGTAACCACGGAGTAGTCCGTGGTCACCAGGGAAGAAATTTTAGCCCATTCATATATATTTAAAGGTACATATTTAAAAAGTAGGGAGGCAAATTAAATCAAATAATCTTGATGAATATGATCAGTAAGCATACAACAATCAAGCAATGACCATAATTCACCAAGATCTAGTAAGTGACATAGTTTTTGGGAGAAAATTGAGAGAGATGATTTTCACAATCCAATCAACATATTTTGAAGAATTCATACAGGTATGCAAATTTTCAAGCCACACTCCGAGCATCAAGGATATTTAGTTCATTTCGGAGTTCACAAAAACGCTTTTCATCAAGTGGCTTGGTGAATATTTCGGCCAATTGCTTTTGGGTGTTGACATGGGAAATGGCTATATCTCCTTTCATGGAGTGGTCTCTCAAGAAGTGATGCCTTATGTCTATGTGTTTGGTTCTATAGTTCTCAACTGGGTTATGGGCAATTTTAATGGCACTCTCATTATCACAAAGGAGTGAAATACGGTTCATATTGTAATTGTAATCCCTTAGAGTTTGCCGCATCCAAAGGAGTTGTGCACAACAACTCCCGGCTGCAACATACTCCACTTCGGCTGTGGATAAGGCAATGGAGTTCTGTTTCTTGGAGGACAAAGAAACTAGGGATCTACCTAGGAATTGGCATGTGCCGGAGGTACTTTTTCTATCTACTTTGCATCCGGCATAATCTGCATCGGAGTAACCAATGAGATTGAATTTGGAGCCTTCTGGATACCAAAGACCAAGGTTGGGTGTATGAACTAAGTATCGCAAGATTCTCTTAACAGTTGTCAAATGACACTCTTTTGGGTTGGCTTGAAACCTTGCACACAAGCATACACTCAACATAATGTCTGGCCTATATGCGCATAAGTAGAGTAGATATCCAATCATGGAGTGATATACCTTTTGGTCGACGCTAGGTCCATCTTCATTGAGATCTAAGTGGCCATTTGTTGCCATGGGAGTCTTTATAGGCTTCGCCTTGTCCATTCCAAACTTCCTGAGTATGTATTGTGTGTACTTGGTTTGGCTTATGAACGTCCCTTCCTTTTGTTGCCTCACTTGGAATCCCAAGAAGTACTTTAGCTCTCCCATCATTGACATTTCAAACCTATCTGTCATGATTTTACTAAATTCCTAACAGAAAGATGGGTTAGTTGAACCAAAGATTACATCATCAACATAGATTTGACAGACAAATAGATCATTGTCAAAATTCTTTGTAAATAGTGTATAATCTACTTTGCCAATCTTAAAGCTATTTTCAATAAAGAAATCTCTATGACACAAATACCAAGCTCTAGGAGCTTGTTTGAGGCCGTAGAGAGCCTTACGAAATTTAAATACGTGGTTGGGGAACTCTTCGTCTTCAAACCCGGGGGGTTGCTCCACATACACCTCCTCCTTGATTAGTCCGTTGAGGAAGGCGCTTTTCACATCCATTTGATAGAGCTTGAAATCATGGTGAGTAGCATATGCAAGTAATATTCTAATAGATTCAAGTCTAGCTACGAGAGCAAAGGTCTCATCGAAATCCAAACCTTCGACTTGTGAATACCCTTTGGCCACAAGTCGTGCCTTGTTCCTTGTCACCACCCCATGTTCATCTTGTTTGTTGCGGAAGACCCACTTGGTGCCGACAATGTTCGCATTGGGTCTTGCGACGAGTTCCCACACCTCGTTCCGATTGAAGTTGTTCAATTCTTCTTGCATTGCCACCACCTAGTTCGGATCCTTCAATGCATCCTCAACCCTGCGCGGTTCCAAAAAGGATACAAACGAATAGTGCTCACAAAAGTTAGCTATGCGAGATCTAGTGGTTACTCCCTTTTGGATGTCACCGATGATATTGTCGATTGGGTGATCCCTTTGGACGCATTGGTGTACTCTTGGGTGTGGCACTTGAGGTGTTGTATCTTCATGATCATCTTCTTCTCCCCCTAAATGGTTTTCCTTGTTGATTTGTTGATCATCTTCGTATTCTTGTGGTTGATCTTGTGTGGAAGCTCCCCCTTGATCGTTGACCTCCTCTTGTGGTTCATCTTCCTCATGCACGTGTGGAGGTGACTCTTGTGGTCGAACTTCACCTAAGGCCATTCTTTTCAATGCTTGACAAGGAGCTTCTTCTTTATCTAGCACACATGGATCAACTTGCTCCTTTTGGGAGCCATTAGTTTCATCGAACACTATGTCACTTGCTACTTCAACAAGTCTGGAGGTCTTGTTGAAAACACAATAGGCGTAAGAGTTCAAATCATAACCAAGCAAGAAACCTTCATCGGACTTCGAAGCGAATTTAGAAGTCCTAGGCTTCTTGTTCAAGATATAACATGGAGAACCGAAAACTTGAAAATATGAAATATTAGGCTTGTTACCGGTAAGTAGCTCATAGGATGTCTTCTTGAGTAGTCGATGAAGGTAAAGTCGATTTATGGCATGGCAAGCGGTGTTGACCGCTTCCGCCCAAAATCGATCCGAGGTCTTGTATTCATCGAGCATTGTTCTTGCCATCTCTATGAGAGTTTGGTTCTTTCTTTCGGCAACTCTGTTTTTTTTTTGTGGGGAGTACGGAGCTGAAAACTCGTGCTTTATGCCTTCTTCATCTAGGTACTCCTCCACTTGTGTGTTCTTGAACTCCATGCCGTTGTCACTCCGAATTTCTTGATTTTCAATGAGAATTCATTTTGAGCTCGCTTGAAGAACTTCTTGAGTATTCCTTGTGTTTCTGACTTGTCATGCAAAAAGAAAACCCAAGTGAAGCGAGAAAAATCATCAACTACTAAACCATATTTGTTACTGCCGATGCTTATGTAAGCAATTGGTCCAAATAAGTCCATGTGAAGTAGTCGAGCGGTCTTGTTGTAGTCATGACGTTCTTGGCGGGGTGAAGTGCTCCAACTTGCTTCCCGGATTGCCACGCGCTACAAGGCCTGTCTTTCTCAAAAACAACATCCTTCAAACCTCGGATGTGATCGCTCTTGAGGAGTTTTTGAAGGTTCCTCATACCAACATGCGCTAGCCGTCTATGCCACAGCCAACCCATGTTAGTCTTTGCAATCAAGCATGTCTCAAGTTCGGCTTTATCCTTGTTGAAGTCAACAAGATAAAGTTTTCCCTTTAACATACCCTTGAATGCAATGGAACCATCACTCCTCCTAGAGACAGTCACACCCTTGTTAGTGAACAAGCAATTATAACCTTTGTCCAATAATTGAGATATGAACAACAGGTTATAATCTAAAGAATCTACATGTAATACGTGAGAAAGAGTGTGTTGTGGTGATATGGCAATTTTACCGGTACCGAGCACCTTTCCTTGACTATTGTCTCTGAAGTAGATGCCCTCGCTTGGATCCTCATTCTCTTCATATTCAACGAACATTCTTCTTTCTCCGTTCATATGGTTGGTGCAGCCACTGTCTAGCACCCATTTAGATCCACCGGAGGAATAGGCCTGCAAAAACAATTTATTCCTTGGTTTTAAGGAACCCAAGCTTTCTTGGGTCCTCGGAGGTTAGTCCCAAGAGATTTGGGCACTCACACATGATATTTGGTGTTCTCATGGCGTGGCCCAACATAATGAGCATAAACATTTCCATAATTACTTTTCATTAAGACATAGGATGCATCAAAAGTACTAAAAAGTAACTTTTGTTGTTCATACACAGGACTAGTCTGGCAGGCCGGACTTGTTCGAACACTGACCGGACTAGTCCGGCGGTCATGCATGTTGTACTTATTAATTTTTGATTTTCCAGTTTGGAAGACTCCTCCCTTTACAAAGACATTGCTATCCCTGTTATTCTTATGGCTTCTAGCTTGTTGCTTTTCACCATGAGAGTAACCAATGCGATATTTGACATTTGGAGGTCTTTTGACCAAGTATGCACTACGTGCATATTTGATCTTCTCTTTGTCAAATATGCCACTTTGGGCAGGATGCTTATCCTTTGTAGAGGTTGGCTTGTCTTTCAAGCTGTTGTCAAGTTTACCACATGTACAAGTAGAAGCAACTTCAGTTTTAATGCGTTGAGAAGGTGAACTTGAAGAGGATGAAGGGTCACCATGCTTGAGTGACGTAACTTGCACTTCGAGGATCTTGTTAACCTTGATTAGGTTAGCAAGTTCTTCCTTGATTGCAGCATTTGAGTCATTTAACTCCAAGCAAGTTTCCTTGCTTGAAGCTAACTCAACCTCTAGTGACTTGCTACGCTCCTTTTCAAGCTCTTGAAGTTTGTCAAGTTCTACATGTTCCTCCTTTTTGGAGATAATCATGTCCTCTTGACGATGTATCAACCTCTCCTTCTCAACAAGTTGATCAAGTAAAAATTTCATTTTAGTGGCAGTTTTCTTATCTAATCCAATAAGCATATCTTCATTATCACTAGCAATGTCGCTATCACTAGAATAGGAATGCATGGAGGAGGGTTTTGTTGTTACCTTGCGTTTACCTTCCTTTGCCATAAGACAAGTGCCATTCCCCTTCCATGCGCCGAGTGTGGGAAAAAGAGTAGACTTCTTGGATGTCTTCTCTATGGCTATGCTAGCCATCTCTTCTTCTGATGATGATGAGGACTCATCATTTGAGTCCCACTCCTTCTGTATGTGTGCTTGTTCAGCTTCTTTCTTCTTCTTAAAGAACTTCTTTGGTTTAGGCTTTGCTTCTTTGGTTTTCTTCTTGTTCTCTTCATATGGGCAATCAACTATAAAGTGACTATACTCACCACAATTGTAGCATGCCCGCCTCAACTTTGGCTTTGTTCTTTCCTTTTACTTTCCTTCGCTTGATTTAGCGCCTTGTCTTTTCTTCATTATTCTCTTGAATTTCTTCATGAACAATATCATGTCTTCTTCATCTAATTCACTGCTCTCATCATCACCGTCTTCTTCTAGCTGAGCTTCTCGAGCTTCTTTAGATAGGGGCTTGAGGGTGGACTTCATAGAAACCCCTTTCTTCTTTGCCGAGGTGAGGTCGGCAATTTCCTTGACATGCTTTGCTTGTTTTTCCATCATCTCGAAATTGATAATTTTTCCAAGTAATTCATCAAGAGTCATTTTCTTGTATCCGGGGCTTTCTCTAATCATTGAGCATAAGGTGACGTTGCGAGGCATGAAAGCTCTAAGGATGAGCTTCACCACCTCGTGGTCATTCCACTTCTTGCTTCCGTATGATCGAACCTTGTTGACGAGTGTCTTTAATCAGCTGTACATATCTTGAGGTGACCCGTCTTCTTCGATTGTGAATTTTTTTTAATTCGCCTTCGATCATTTTGATCTTTGCTTCACGCACATGATGGTCACCTTCATGTGAAGTTTGCAATGTGTCCCATATCTCTTTTGCAATCTTGAGTCCATCCACCTTGGTGAACTCGTCCTGACTGAGCGAAGAGGTAATGACTGTCGCGGCTTGAGCATTTCGGTGAATTGCCTGCTCTTGGCTTGGGGTGAGCTCTTCATCGTCGTCCAGGATATCTATCCCTGTGCACACAATATGCCATAAACTTGGATTGAGGGAAATTAGATGCATTTTCATATTTTGCCTCCACATTGAGTAATCACTTCCATCGAAGTGTGGGGATTTTCCTAGAGGGATAGATAAATAATGATTATTGCTGGGATTAAGAAGATCATAGTTGAAAGGATATCAGGAGTAGTCAGTGTGACCACTCCCCTTCTTCTTCTCTTCAATCTTTGCTTTCCCTTTGGAAAGTGTCTTCTTTCTTAGGAGCACTTTTAGTTCCAGCGTCTCCTCATCGTTGTCCTCGAAGTCTTGAATGGCTTCGAGGAGCTTCCCCACCTTTTGGTTCTTGTCATCATCAACCTTTTCTTGGTTGTTGCTCTTGTGGATGTCCTTCATGTCCGTCATGATCTTCTTCGAGTGATTAGTCTCTTTATTGAAGAACCTGCTCTGATACCAATTGAATGTGGCCTAGAGGGGGGTGACTAGGCCTTTTTGATTTTTGTCGGAACCCGCAACACTTAACCACCAGATCAAAACTTGAGATATCGGACTAGTCCGGTAAAGTGCAGACCAGTCCGGTGGGTACTGACTAGGTTGATTAAGTTTGTTCGATTAATTTGATTCTACGATGTATGCAGCATAAATATACAATTAATTGAAGTGTTGCAAGATTATGGACTAAGATATATCACAATTCAATCTTATACTTAATGATTCAACGTAAAGTAACAATATTGATTCAAACCCTAGATTGTCTAATGAATAAGAACGATGAACACAAAGCAAGAACACAAACGATTTATCCTGTGGTTCGGCTCCCACAGAGGCAACCTACATCCACGTTGAGGAGTCCACAAAAGGACCGGGTCTTCTCCAACCCTACCCTTGTCGGATCGCCACGAAGGCCAATCCTCTTCTCTTATCACAAAGGGTAAATAACCGAATTCAAGGGGCCTTCTCACACGTTGAGGGCTCCCCTAGATTACAATGACAAATCCACCAAGAACACACTCAAAAGATTACAATGAAAATCACAGGAGTGTGTTAGGGAATCAAACCAAGAGCTCAAGAGTGTTGAAACGTGTCTCTCCAATGTTCCAATGCTTTAGATTTTGTGGAGAGATGTATTTTTGTGGCTCTTGGGAGGGGTGACGGTGCTAGGGTTCGAGAGTGTTGTTAAACTTGGGTCGTGCACCTCTATTTATATGGGGTTTCTAAAAGTGACTGTTAGGGTTTAGAAAGATCGGACTAGTCCGTTGTGGACACCGGACTAGTCCGGTGTGCTGTGTGTAGCAAACCCTAAGTGTCTCAAAATATCGGACTAGTCTGTCTAGGAGCGGACTTGTCCGATTTCGCTTATGGAAATCTTCAGACTAGTCTGATAGACATCGTACTTGTCCGAACAGTGAAACCCTAAGTGGTTATGAGGACAAGTCCACACTTGGAGGACTTGTCCGATTTAGGTCAGAGAGTTTTTCGGACTAGTCCGTGCTAATACCAGACTTGTCCAATTGACATCAGAAAGATATCGGACTAGTTCGGTGTGTGATCGGACTTGTCCAATTTTGTGTGACTTGTGAAGTGTTTTGAGGACTAGTCCGCAGTGGGGAGGACTAGTCCGATTCTAGTCAGACAGATATTGTGCAGAGGGGATATCGGACTAGTCCGGTGGCAGTCGGACTAGTCTGATCCTGTATAAATTTGTTCAATGTGCGTGTTTTGTAGGATCGAAGAGCACGTGAAAAGCTACCAGAGGGGGGGTGAATGGTAGATTCAAAAATCTTACACAGCGGAAACAATAAAACCCCAAACCCTTTCGGCAGAAAAACAATCTGTTAAAGAAATCGTGTATGAGACTAATCTAAACGTGTTTCACCGTGACAAAAGTGATAATTATCAGATAGAATCAAGTCACGAAGACAAGACAAAAGGAATCACTAAAATCCGTCGAGAAAAACTCAAGTTATGATCAAAAGATCAAACACTGGTCAATCTGACCTACCCGAGAAAAACAGTTTCTGGAATGCTGCAAAGAAACTTGTGTAGATCAAAAAACACAAATCCAATGACCGTGAAATTTTGACAGATGATAGACAATCAAGTTGTGAAGACAAACCAAAATGAATCACGTCAATTGGATCAGTAAAACTCGAGTTATGATAAAACCACCGACGAAAGGTAGTGCTGTCCAGAAACTCGACGAGTAAAACTTGTCTGGAACAAGTCGGACGAGCAAGGCACAAAAGTTCCTTCAAACTATGAATTTTATTCAATAGAACACAAGAGGAACAGCCCCAAAGTCGTCTACCACGAGCTTGGGCTCCCTTGCTTATATAACCAGCCCTTAGGCCTACCCAATATCGACTAGGACTCCAATCCTACTCAGATCACGAATCCTAACTTTCCATAACTGCTCAAGATTCTTCTATACGCAGATAGAAGCAATCTTAAGACTTCCAAACACCTTAGGAACGTATCCCACATTCCTAAACAACTCAAATTCGTGACCCACACGAAATCCTAACATAACCAACTCAAATCTTTCCATATTTGAGTCAAACCGACTCCGCCGCAGCCGAAGTCATCAACTGGTACGATCCGATCCTTCCAATCAGATCTTCCTTCCATAATCCATCTCTAGAAGCATATTGCCACTTCATGCACCTCATGCATATGTGCGAACATCTTCCTTTGACCTTCATATGCACTGCCCTTGATTCAATCATCCTGCGCGACCTCCTGACCCGCTCAACCACAGTTCCTCCCGAACTTGGTTGTTGGAACCTCATCTCCTCCCTGAGACTAGTCCAATGGATTCTGTCACCAGCCATGACTTGAACTCAAGCAACACCTACACATGAACAAACAAACAATTCATACGAGCCCAAGTCCTCGACTTGACTCACGTTAGTTCCGAACACAACACCTTACGTGAAAACCTCACATAAGCATGCTGCAAAAACATAGTAGAAACGATATCAACCATATCATCCAAAACGCACCAAAAACTTAGCAAATGAATACTAAGCAATCTTTCCAACAATGTAAAGCAAGTACGAAACATTGCAAATGAAAAGCAGAAGCACTTAGGTCAAGTTCCGGACCTTGCCAGAGCAACCCGGAGCTTGAGCCGGAGCTAACAAAAGCTAGTAGAACCTAGCGCCGGAGCTTTCCAAAACTAGTAGATCCTAGCACTGGAGCTTACCAAAAACTAGTCAAAACTAGTCAACCCAAAACCGGAGCTAGACAAAGTACGTCGGAGCTTAGCAAAAGCATGCCGGAGCTATCAAGTATATGCCGGAGCTAACAAAGACATGCCGGAGCTAAAGATAAAGCTCACCGGAGCTGACCAAAGCTAGTCGGACCTTACCAAGAAGCCGGACCTAGCATCTAACAAAGTCGGAGCTACCCAAAACAAGCCGGACCTACCGTCGGACCTTGCTGTAGCTCGGAGCTAGAGTCGGACCTTGGTAAAAAGGTGTTTTGGTGATATTTAAAACTTTTATCATCAAAGCCAAGTGTATTCACTACAAGCCAATGTATTCAGCACATATAGGTCTTACAATCTCCCCCTTGATGAATGCATTGGCAACACCATCTAAAATCCGAACATTGGCTTATTCACATAAAAGTTTTTGAAAACAATTTCTGCCCCTTTGTAAATCAAAAGTAAAAAGAGAAGAAAATGAAAATCTCTCCCCCTTTATTATCTCTCCTTATGCACATATTCTCTCTCTCTTCATGCTTATCTCTCCCCCTTTGACAATGTATTCAGCAAGTCATGAGCATATAAAAAAATTATCTCTCCCTCTTTAGTTGTTATGAGAATATTATAACATATTATTTTAATTTCAGATTCACACGTAGACTTCCCAAGTTTCAAAAATTCCCCCTCAATTTAAGCCATGAGGATGCATAATCCCTATTTCACTACGAATGAAACAAAAACGAGTGAAATCCAAAGGTTTTGTAAAAATGTCAGCCAATTGTTGTTCGGTATCTACATGGTGAAGCACAATGTTTCCCTTTTCAATGTTATCTCGGAGAAAGTGATACCTAATATCAATGTTCTTAGTTCTAGAATGTTGCACGGGGTTTTTGGCAATGCAAATAGCACTAGTGTTATCACAAAACAGTGGAACACTATCTAGATCAACCCCATAGTCCTTAAGTGTTTGAACAATCCAAAGAATTTGTGAGCAAGCACTAGCAGTAGCTACATATTCAGATTCGGCTGTGGATTGTGCAACTGAATTTTGTTTTCTAGAGGACCAAGCAACAAGAGAATTACCAAGAAAATGACAAGCACCGGAAGTACTTTTCCTATCAATCCTACAACCTCCGAAATCAGCATCCGAAAAAGCTTTCAAAGTAACGGTTGAGGAAGAAGGAAGAAAAAATGCCAAATTCTTGGGTTCCATGTAAGTACCTGAGAATCCTTTTGACGGCTTGACGATGTGAAACACGTGGGGAAGCTTGAAACCGTGCACAAAGACATACGCTGAATTGTATGTCCGGTCTTGATGCCGTGAGGTACAAAAGTGATCCGATCATGCTTCTATATTCTTTTTGATCCACGGGTTCACCATCTTCATCAAGTTCAAGTGTTGTTGCTGTTCCCATTGGTGTCCGAAGAGGCTTGCTTTTGTCCATGTTGAAGCGCCTTAGGAGGTCTTTGGTATACTTCGTTTGATGCACAAAGGTACCCTCCTTGGTTTGCTTGATTTGCAGCCTCAAAAAGTAAGTGAGTTCACCCATCATACTCATTTCAAATTCGGAACTCATCATTGCTGAAAACTTGGACACAAAATCATGAGAAGCACAACCAAAGATAATATCATCCTCATACACTTGAACAAATAATGAGTCATTGCCATGTTTAAGCACAAAAAGAGTTTTATCAACCTTGCCCATGGTAAACCCCTTTTCAAGTAAGAATGTTTTTAACCTATCATACCATGCTCTAGGGGCTTGTTTGAGACCGTATAAGGCTTTGGACAATTTGTAAACATGATTAGGAAAATCTGGATTTTCAAAACCCGGTGGTTGTTTGACATAAACCTCCTCATCTATGTAGCCATTAAGAAAAGCACTTTTAACATCCATTTGATATAGCTTAAAGCCCTTAGATGTTGCAAAAGCTAACAAAATTCTTATGGCTTCTAATCTAGCAACGGGAGCAAAAGTTTCATCAAAATCTAGACCTTCAACTTGAGTGAAACCTTGAGCAACCAACCTAGCTTTATTCCTAACCACAACCCCATCCTCACTTTGTTTATTTTTATATACCCATTTAGTTCCAATTAAAGTGTGACCTTGAGGTGGAGGTACAAGTTTCCAAACATTATTTCTTTCAAAATTTTCTAACTCTTCTTGCATGGCAATAATCCAAGATTCATTAGTGAGTGCGTGTGATATATCTTTGGGTTCAAAAGAAGCAACAAAAGCAGAATGAGCATGAGAGTTTGGATCGCAAAACCTGGACCGTGTGACTCGTTCGTGCAAGCTTCCAATAATCTGTTGTGGGGGATGATCTTTGTAAAAACGTAGGGGAACAGATGTCTCACAAGCTTCTTCTTCTTCATGTTCATCACAAATCGATGAGCTTGTGGCTTGAGGATGATCAGGACCAGCATAGGTGATAGCCGGAGCTTGTTCAATGTCCGGAGCTAGACACGTGTCAGCTTCGGAACTACTAGGCAGTATCACCGGCTCTTCTTCATCTTCAAAAATACCCTCCCCCTGAGGATACGGATCTGTTCCTGCAACACCGGAGCTAGTACCTGGGCTAGCTTCATCAAAAGACACTTCACAAGTCTCCACAATTTTGTTAGGGTCAAGTAAAAGAACACGGTAGCCTCTAGTATGAGATGGATAACCAAGAAACATGCCATCAATGGATCTAGGTTCAAATTTATCATGATTACCATGTTTCTTAACAAAGCATTTGCAACCAAAGACCCGAAAGTGTGTAACACTAGGCCTATGTCCAAACCGGAGCTCATATGGTGTTTTACCTAGCTTAGTACGCAAGAAAACACGATTTGAGACATAACAAGCAGTTGCTAACGCATCAGCCCAAAATTTCCTAGGAGTTTGATATTCATCAAGCATAGTCCTAGCCATCTCAACTAAGGTTCTGTTCTTTCTTTCTACAACACCATTTTGTTGAGGTACATATGGTGAAGAGAATTGATGATCTATTCTATTTTCAGCACAAAAAGTGATCAAAAGATTGATTTTTAAATCAGTTCCATTATCACTTCTAATTGCTTTTAATGATCCTGGTGATCAATTGATAATCTAAGAAATAAAGTTCTAAAGTGACTAAAAACTTCATTCTTAGACGCCATAAAATACACCCAAGAATATCTAGAATAATCATCAACAATAACAAGAGCATACCATTTACCTCCGAAGGATTGAACACGTGAAGGTCCTACGGTGTCAAGGTGCAAAAGTTGACATGGTTCAGTAGTCATGATCATTGTGAGAGGAGTATGTGAACCTGCAACCATCTTAGCATGTCTACAAGAAGAGCACACAATTTTTGTGTCCCCGTTAAGCTTAGGCAACCCACGTATGCGATCAAGAGCACTAACACGCGTTAGGTGATCAAAGCCTACGTGACCAAGTCTACGATGCCAAAAATATATGTCCTTTGAATCATTAGCAACTAGACACCTATGCTTAGAGGAAGTCATATCAAAATCAGCTTTAAAAACTCTTCCAAACCGAGACATGTTAAAAATAAGCTCACTATTTGAATCTACAACTTTGCAGCAGTTTTTATTGAAAATAATTTCTAGATTTTCATCTAGCAATTGTGCAACAGAAAGCAAGTTGTATTTCAAATTTTTTACAAGTGCCACATTTTTCAAAGTGTAGTGATCATTTACTCTAACCGAACCCTTAGCAATTATAGGAGTTGAAGAATTATCGGCAAAAGTAACATTCTCTACACGTGACACAAAAGAGAGGGAGGAGAACCAATCTTTGTTACCGGTCATGTGGCGTGAGCAACCTGAATCCACAATCCAAATGTTCTTCTTCCTCAAACGTGTAACCTACATAGAAGCACAATACATCGATGACTCAATACTGAGGTTAGTCAAAAGGCATTTAGGTATCCAGTACTGAGTCACACGACGTGCAGTAGGAAAAACACGCGAAAGCTGAGATAAAACAGCAGGTTCATGAGTCGAAGTTTGAGGTTTTCTGTTCTTAACAATTGATTTAGAAGTTGTTACTTGTTTAGAGTGAAAACCAGTAGCTCCGGAGGTAAAAGCAGAATGTCCGGAGGCAACAACTAAAGCTTTGGAGGGAACAGCAGAAGATCCGGGAGCTCTCGGAGCTATCATAACTATCGGAGCTGCCTTTGTATATTTCTTACCAGAAGGTCCGGAAGCTACCTTTTCAAATTTCTGACTCACTAAAGCAGGTTGTGTTTTTCTAATTGCATGAAAGTTATAAGATCTAGCAATTTTTCTTTCCTTTTTCTATTATTTAGCTAGTCTATAACAAAAATCTATGACATGACCATCTCTACCACAGAAGGTACAATGAAATTTAGCTTTGTGTTCATGTCTAGATGAGCAAGCAATATTTTTAGTTGAAACCGAATGAGGCAACATTCCTGCAGATTTGAAAACCACTTCTTTTTGTTTAGGAACTGTTTGAACCAAACCACTTCCTAATGACTTTACAATTTTAGGTGGATGTGCCTTAGCATGAGCATGAGAATCAAAACCTAAACCAGTTTTATTATTGCAAGAATTGGAAGAATTCAGCAGCAAGTTTAGGTTCTTATTCCCATTACAAAACCGATCTAATGTCCTATGCATGTCATCAAGTTTATTAGACAGATCAAGGAAATTTTCACATGAAGTTTTTCCTTTTAGTTTGCAATTTGAACAAAATTTAACTTCATGAGAACGTAAAGCATTGTTCAATATAGAAATTTCATTCATAGCATCTTGCAGTTTTTCATCAAGATCATCACAATTAGAACAATGCAAATCAATAGTAGAAAGCTAGCATCTTTCAAGTTTTTATCATTAAGTGCAGCAAGCTCTTTGTTCTTTTCAATTTCTTCATCAAGTCTATCTAGAGTGGAGGAGTGTGTACTTCTTAATGTGGACAATTGTTCATAGATTAAGACACATGAGGGACATGCATCATAGGAATCAAAGTTTTTAAACGGTTAATTTCAGATTCTAGTGATTCAATTTTAGCAGCATTATCCCTAAGCTTTTTGTCCTTTTTCTTGACAATAATAGTTGCACGAGAAATAGCATCACACATTTCATTGCAGGTAGAACATACCTCATCGTTTTCACTGTTATGTTCTGCATCCTCCTGACTTGATCTTGATCTTGTTTTGCCCGCCATGAAGCATAAGTTGGCCAGATCGTCATCATCTTCATCACTTTCAAAGTCTACATCACTTGAACTAAGTTCTTGAAGTGCGGTGATGAAGCTGTTAATCATTTTGCGTCCTATGGTACCCTTCTTCTTCTTGTTGGAGTTTCCAGAGGAGGTTCGGACCTTGCTTTGTTTTTCTTCCCGGGTGGTCGGACCTGAAAGGTTAGGGCATTCTGTACGAAAGTGTCCTATTTTACCACATTCAAAACAGCGTTGAGGTCCGGAGCTTCCTCTCCTCCTAGTTCTCACATTTTGCAATGCTTTTGAGAATCTAGTAGAGATGAGTACCAACTCCTCTTCTGGAAATTCTTCGATCTGTTCTAGGGTTAGTGAGGACAGCAAAGCAGGAGTATTGCAGGATGATGATTGGCTGGAGCTAGACATATCACGTTGTGAGACAAATGCAAAGACTTGTTTGGGTTCTTACGTGCTAGGATGTCAATTTCATGAGTTTTTAGTTTAGAGTAAAGTACATCTAATGTAAGAGAGCTCATGACAGTTGATTCACGAATGGATGTTACTTTCATCTCCCAAACTGACATGTCTAATGCACTAAGAAGTTCTCTAGCATTCTCAGCATCAGAAAAATTAACATTTACACTACGTAAGTTGCTGAGAATTTTATTGAAACGAGCAAAGAGGTCATCGATAGACTCACCTGGTTGCATCTCAAAACACATATATTCCTTTTGAACATATCTTGTTTAACCTCATTGATTGTGTTGGAGCCTTCATGATAATCACAGAGAGCTCTCCAAACATCGTATGCTGACCGGAGGTGCGCGACACGATCAAAGTCGCTTTGAGTGAGTCCTTGGATGATCAAGTTTCGGGCTTTGTTGTTGTTGTCAACGTCCCGTAGATTTGTGGCCGTGACTTGATCATTGGGTGGCACTTCATAAGGCTTATACACCTTCTCCCATATTGCAAAGCCTTGTGCCTGGATGAAAGCCTCCATGTGTGCCTTCCAAACCTGAAAGTCAATACCAGCAAACACACAAGGTTTGGCGGAGTACTTCTCCATGATGATTAGTCAAAAACACATGCAAATCACAAATATTAGAGCACCGTGCGTCTGATACCAATTGTAGGATCGAAGAGCACGTGAAAAGCTACCAGAGGGGGGGGGGTTAATGGTAGATTCAAAAATCTTACGCAGCGGAAACAATAAAACCCCAAACCCTTTCGGCAGAAAAACGATCTGTTAAAGAAATTGTATATGAGACTAATCTAAACGTGTTTCACCGTGACAAAAGTGATAATTATCAGATAGAATCAAGTCACGAAGACAACACAAAAATAATCACTAAAATCCGTCGAGAAAAACTCAAGTTATGATCAAAAGATCAAACACTGGTCAATCTGACCTACCCGAGAAAAACAGTTTCTGGAATGCTGCAAAAAAACTCGTGTAGATCAAAAAACACAAATCCAATGACCGTGAAATTTTGACAGATGATAGACAATCAAGTTTTGAAGACAACCCAAAAAGAATCACGTCAATTGGATCAGTAAAACTCGAGTTATGATAAAACCACCTACGAAAGGTAGTGCTGTCCAGAAACTCGACGAGTAAACTTGTCTGGAACAAGTTAGACGAACAAGGCACAAAAGTTCCTTCAAACTATGAATTTTATTCAATAGAACACAAGAGGAACAGCCCCAAAGTCGTCTACCACGAGCTTGGGCTCCCTTTCTTATATAACTAGCCCTTAGGCCTACCCAATATCAACTAGGACTCCAATCCTACTCAGATCACGAATCCTAACTTTCCATAACTGCTCAAGATTCTTCTATACGCAGATAGAAGCAATCTTAAGACTTCCAAACACCTTAGGAACGTATCCCACATTCTTAAACAACTCAAATTCGTGACCCACACGAAATCCTAACATAACCAACTCAAATCTTTCCATATTTGAGTCAAACCGACTCCGCCGCAGCCGAAGTCATCAACCGGTACGATCCGATCCTTCCAATCAGATCTTCCTTCCATAATCCGTCTCTAGAAGCATATTTCCACATCATGCACCTCATGCATACGTGCGAACATCTTCCTTCGACCTTCATATGCACTGCCCTTGATTCAATCATCCTGCGCGACCTCCTGACCCGCTCAACCACAGTTCCTCCCGAACTTGGTTGTTGGAACCTCATCTCCTCCCTGAGAGTAGTCCAATGGATCCTGTCACCAGCCATGACTTGAACTCAAGCAACACCTGCACATGAACAAACAAACAATCCATACGAGCCCAAATCCTCGACTTGATTCACGTTAGTTCCGAACACAACACCTTACGTGAAAACCTCACATAAGGATGTTGCAAAAACACAGTAGAAACGATATCAACCATATCATCCAAAACGCACCAAAAACTTAGCAAATGAATACTAAGCAATCTTTCCAACAATGTAAAGCAAGTACGAAACATTGCAAATGAAAAGCAGAAGCACTTAGGTCAAGTTCCGGACCTTGCCAGAGCAACCCGGAGCTTGAGCTGGAGCTAACAAAAGCTAGTAGAACCTAGCGTCGGAGCTTTCCAAAACTAGTAGATCCTAGCACCGGAGCTTACAAAAAACTAGTCAAAACTAGTCAACCCAAAACCGGAGCTAGACAAAGTACATTGGAGCTTAGCAAAAGCATGCCGGAGCTATCAAGTATATGCCGGAGCTAACAAAGGCATGCTGGAGCTAAAGATAAAGCTCACCGGAGCTGACAAAAGCTAGTCGGACCTTACCAAGAAGCCGGACCTAGCATCTAACAAAGTCGGAGCTACCCAAAACAAGCCGGACCTACCGTCGGACCTTGCTGTAGCTCGGAGCTAGAGTCAGACCTTGGTAAAAAGGTGTTTTGGTGATATTTAAAACTTTTATCATCAAAGCCAAGTGTATTCACTACAAGCCAATGTATTCAGCACATATAGGTCTTACATGTTTAATTGTGATTGAGCTCTTGGGGTGTGTTCCCTTAACACACTCCATACACAATGATCTACTATTCTTCTTCCTTGAGCTCATTTCCACTTTGCTCCTCATTCTCCCTTCTTTTTGGCACTTTGCTTATTTTGCTATTAAAACCTGTGCTCATCTTAACAAAGAGGTTAGGATCTCATTTGATTGTCATAAATCATCCAAAAGCAATAAGGTATTCCTAGATGCACTTTCAGTACGAGAGTGTGAGCCAGAGAGAGGCCAAAAAAGTCCCCCAGTGTATCACTCGGCTAGTCCTTTTATAGTACAAGGGCTGGCCATTACATCATTAGCCTAGCCCGACATGTGGCCCTAGCGGTTACTGATGCCTAATACGTAGTTAATGTGCTTAATTACCCTTAATAGTGTGATAATTTCCTTTAATGGTGGCGTTACTGGTATTAAGGGTCATCCGATCGTGTGTCATTAAGATAGCATTAATGACACATAATCAGGTCTTGAAGTCTTTAATGTCCCTTGAAGGTCTGGGCCGTTGAAGGTCCACCAATCTACCTGTTGATATTGAAGGTCCGGCGGTTGGACGCGTGGCAGCTTTAGAGCTTACTGTCTTGTACGAGTAGATCCAGCGTTGTTGTACATGTGTCGGTACCGTAGCTTCCCTCTGTCGAGGGTTAGATCTGGGGGTGCTAGACAGGTATCTAGTCTGGAACTTTCCCATGTATGGGTTGTAGCTCTGGTTTTATGATACACGTGGCGGCATAGGGACTAACCACATGAGGGAGGCAGGTCCGGTTCCGAGTGACACGTGGGGCCTTTGAGGATCTTCAACTCATATAGGTGGTGTTCCTTTGCACTCTTTGCAGTTCCAAGGGGTACCCGGTAGGCAGTATACCAACAGTGGCCCCCTGGGCCCACCTCTAGGAGAGACCCTTTGGATTAAGTCATTCTGTCGCGGCTTGAGCATTTCAGTGAATTGCCTGCTCTTGGCTTGGGGTGAGCTATTCGTCGTCGTCCGGGATATCTATCCCTGTGCACACAATATGCCATAAACTTGGATTGAGGGAAATAAGATGCAATTTCATATTTTGACTCCACATTGAGTAATCACTTCCATCGAAGTGTGGGGCTTTTCCTAGAGGGATAGATAAATAATGATTATTGCTGAGATTAAGACGATCATAGTTGAAAGGATATTGGGAGTAGTCAGTGTGACCACTCTCCTTCTTCTTCTCTTCAATCTTTACTTTCCCTTTGGAAAGTGTCTTCTTTCTTAGGAGTGCCTTTAGTTCCAGCGTCTCCTCATCGTCGTCCTCGAAGTCTTGAATGGCTTCGAGGAGCTTCTCCACCTTTTGGTTCCTATCATCATCAACCTTTTCTTGGTTGTTGCTCTTGTGGATGTCCTTCATGTCCGTCATGATCTTCTTTGAGCGATTAGTCTCTTTCTTGAAGAACCTGCTCTGATACCAATTAAATATGGCCTAGAGGGGGGTTGAATAGGCCTTTTTTATTTTTGTCGGAACCTGCAACACTTAACCACCAGATCAAAACTTGAGATATCGGACTAGTACGGTAAAGTGCGGACTAGTTCGGTGTATACCGACTAGGTTGATTAAGTTTGATTGATTAATTTGATTCTACGATGTATGCAGCAGAAATATACAGTTAATTGAAGTGTTGCAAGATTATGGACTAAGATATATCACAATTCAATCTTATAATTAATGATTCAACATAAAGTAATAATATTGATTCAAACCCTAGATTGTGTGATGAATAAGAACGATGAACACAAAGCAAGAACACAAATGATTTATCCCGTGGTTCGGCTCCCACAGAGGCAACCTACATCCACGCTCAGGAGTCCACAAAAGGATCGGGTCTTCTCCAACCCTACCCTCGTCGGATCGCCATGAGGGCCAATCCTCTTCTCTTATCACGAAGGGTAAATAACCAAATTCAAGGGGCCTTCTCACACGTTGAGGGCTATCCTAGATTACAATGACAAATCCACCAAGAACACACTCAAAAGATTACAATGAGAATCACAGGGGTGTGTTAGGGAATCAAACCAAGAGCTCAAGAGTGTTGAAACTTGTCTCTCCAATGTTCCAATGTGTATCCTCAAGGGATTGATCTTTTTGGTTTCAGATTTTGTGGATAGATGTATTTTGTGGCTCTTGGGAGGTGTGACAACGCTAGGGTTCGAGAGTGTTGTTAAAGTTGGTTCGTGCACCTCTATTTATATGGGGTTTCTAAAAGTGAATGTTAGGGTTTAGAAAGATCGGACTAGTCCATGGTCGACACCGGACTAGTACGGTGTGCTGTATGTAGCAAACCCTAAGTGTCTCGAAATATCGCACTAGTCCGACTAGGAGCGGACTTGTCCAATTTCGCTTCTCGAAATCTTCGGACTAGTCGATAGACATCGGATTTGTCTGGACAGTGAAACCCTAAGTGGTTATAAGGACAAGTCTGCACTTGGAGGACTTGTCCGATTCAGGTCAGAGAGTTTTTCGGACTAGTCCGTGCTAAAACCGGACTTGTTCGATTGACATCAGAAAGATATCAGACTAGTTCGGTGTGTGATCGGACTTGTCCGATTTTTGTGACTTGAAGTGTTTTGTGGACTAGTCAGCACTGGGGAGGACTAGTCCGATTCTAGCCAGAGAGATATTGTGCAGAGGGGATATAGGACTAGTTCGGTGGCAGTCGGACTAGTTCGGTCCTGTATAAATTTGTGCAATGTGTGTGTTTAATTGTAATTAAGCTCTTGGGGTGTGTTCCCTTTAACACACTCCATACACAATGATCTACTATTCTTCTTCCTTGAGCTCATTTCCACTTTTCTCCTCATTCTCCCTTCTTTTTGGCACTTTGCTTATTTTGCTATTAAAACCTGTGCTCATCTCAACAAAGAGGTTAGGATCTCATTTGCTTGTCATAAATCATGCAAAACCCACAAGGGATTCCTAGATGCACTTTCAGTATGAGAGCGTGAGCCAGAGAGAGGCCAAAAAAGTCCCCCTGTGTATCTCTCGGCCAGTCCTTTTATAGTACAAGGGTTGGCCGTTACATCATTAGCTTGGCCCGACATGTGGCACTGGCAGTTACTGATGCCTAATACGCAGTTAATGTGCTTAATTCCCTTTAATAGCGTGATAATGTCCTTTAATGGTGGCGTTACTTGTATTAAGGGTCATCCGATCGTGTCTCATTAAGATAGCATTAATGACACATAATCAGGTCTTGAAATCTTTAATGTCCCTTGAAGGTCCGGGCGATTGAAGGTCCACCAATCTACTTGTTGAGATTGAAGGTCCGGCAGTTGGATGCGTGGTAGCTTCAGAGCTTACTGTCTTGGACGAGTAGATCCAGTGCTGTTG
This sequence comes from Tuctoria greenei, assembly GCA_036927565.1. Lineage (NCBI taxonomy): Eukaryota > Viridiplantae > Streptophyta > Magnoliopsida > Poales > Poaceae > Tuctoria > Tuctoria greenei. The sequence goes on from JAYESD010000005.1 coordinate 16,907,275, forward strand.
TACATGTGTTGGTACCAGAGCTTCCCTCTGTCGGGGGTTAGGTCCGGGGGTGCTACATAGGTATCTAGTCCGGAAATTTCCCATGTATGGGTTGTAGCTCCGGTTTTATGATACACGTGGCGGCATAGGGACTAACAATATGAGAGAGGCAGGTCCGATTCCGAGTGACACGTGGGGCCTTTGAGGATCTTCAACTCAGATAGGTGGTGTTCCTTTGCACTCTTTGCAGTTCCAAGGGGTACCCGGTACGCAGGATACCGACAGTGGCCCCCTGGGCCCACCTCTAGGAGAGACCCTTTGGATTAAGTCATTCTGCCGGAGGTGGGTCCATCTTTCGATTTCTGCGCCATGTCTTCAAGGGTTGTTGGATGTACCGTTGAGGTGATAGTTCACAGTTAAACCATTTCCGTGTGGCATCTTCTGGACTTGGCAGGTGAGATTCGCGCGTGCGGATCTCACGCAATTGAAGGTCGCCGATTCTCAATACGAAGATCGTATCGGTTCCGCACGCCCTGTCAGGCCACCGCCCTTGGGTTTTCCGCCTCTCATCATGACAACTGTTCGCCTGGGGTAAGGACCTCGACTTGATCGTCTGGGTGGTCCCAGGCCCCTTTGTCACTGGCAGGGTGTAATTTTTGAAATGTAATCTTGGCCCTTTTGCGGTTTCCATCCAAGCCCTCCAGCCGAGAGAGGAAGTTGAAGCACTCTGACGGGAGGCCCGTCAGACTTGCTCCTTCCACAACAGCTCCTTCTCCCCGGCGGGGGAGGTCTTCGATAGTGACATCAACTCCAGGATCGGCGTCTCCCCAGAACGCCAGCTCCGACCAGGTGACTCCGGCGCCAGGGACAGCTAAGGGCTCTAGGTACGAGGGTCCTTCTCAGTCTAGGGGGGCCCCAACCAAGACGTCGATGACGGCGGGAGCGAGCTCCGAAGAGCTTTCCGGAGTTGCTACACCAGTTGCGACTGGGTCGGGCTCTAAGCGTCTGGCGAAGAGGTTTCACGCTAGCTGGAGCGGAAGCCTTCCAAGGTAAGTTTGCTTTTTTACCTCAGTTTGTTATTTTTGTTGTAACCATATTTTGAGCTTCTTTATCCTTCATCCACAGGGTATCCAAAAAAGGGGCTGAAGCTCCGGTTCTTGTGACAGCAGCTGATGCTGTACCGACGGAGGCCCCGGCTCCAATTCCAGTGCCGCCCCAGGTGGTGGCTGAGGTCGTGGCAGCTTCGACACCAACTGTCGTGGTTCTCGACTCATCTCCTGAAGCTCCCGTGGTAACGCCAGACCACAGGAATGAAGATGTACTAGCGGCACCAGCTCCAGAGGCTGAAGCTCCGGTTTTGGATGTTGTGATGACGGACGCTCCGGCCTTAGAGCTGGAGATAGCTGCAGTTTGGGCCTTCGAGCTGGATGTTACTAAAGCCCCGGCAGCAGAGCCGGTGGTTGATGAAGTTCCAGTGCCTGAGCCGGTTGACATGGAGGTGCCAGCACCCGAAGCGGTGGAGGTCGAAGCACCGGTGCCTGAACTGGCATGGAGGAAGCACCAGTGTTGGAGCCGGGAATGGCCTCAGCTCCGGTTGGGTCTTCAATGCCTGCCCCGGAGGTGATAGTTCCGGAGGTACCCGTCCCTGAGCCAGGGTGCCAAGAGGAAGCGGCCGATCCCTTACCTGAGGGACTAGTTGATGATGACCCGGTGGTGGGACCTTCGGAGCTGACCCTAGAGGTAGAAACTCTCATGGCAGGACCTACCTCGACGATGACCGAGGCAGTACCAGAGGGCGACCCTAGTGTTACGGAAGCTCAGGGGACCACTCTTTTAGAGTGAGACCCAATTTTTGTTCCGGAGGACCCGCTGGAGTCAGCGAAGAGGACTCGACAGGTCTGAAGCCAATCCCCCTGTCATTATTCGTCGACAATGCCTGCTCCAGCCTTCGTCAGGTCCAGCTTGCATTTTATCAAGACAACAAGGCCCTCAAGGAGGAGCGCCAAGCTCTTAGGAGGTGGCGCAACCGACTCCAATTCGAGACCAAGCTGGCGCAAACACGTCTGGCCGACAACAAGGAGTGGGTCAAGAGGGAGAAGGCCCGGATGGAGTACTGGGGCAAGCTGTTGTATGAGAGGGAAAGCATGGTGTGATCCCTCGACAACCAGTCCTGGGATATATATGAACAAATCGTGGCTGCTAATGATGTGGCAAATGATTGCCAGGAGAAGCTCAATACCATCCACGAAAGCCTCATCAAGCGCCGGTAGGGCCTCAACGAGCGAGAGAAAAAGCTCGAAGAGGAAGAGCAAAAACTCCTGGAGCTGAGGGATGACCTCGTGAAGAGGGAGGAGGAGCTCGCCCAAAGGCTGGCTTTGGGTGACAAGAGCCATGCAGAGCGCACCAAAAAGCTGGAGAAGCTCTGCAAGAGCGAAGAGGAGAAGGCCTCGCAGTGGGGACAGGACCTTACCAAAAGGGAGGCCAAAGTCGCTGCTAGTGAGAAGATGGTGCGAGGTCGGGAGAAAGACCTGGTTGACCGTCGGAACCGGATCCACGTTAGGGAGAAGGAGTTGTGTGACCTTGAAAAGCAAGTTGCTGAGAGGATTAAGCAGCACGCCAAGGAGGTAGAGCGCTTTGCCCGGGAGTGTTCGGAGCTTGCGGCAGCCAAAAGCTCCTTGGAGGAGATTCGAGGCTCAAGAGCTGCGGAGTCTCAACAAGTATGGGACTTCGTGGGCAAAGCCGATGTCGCGCTGGCACCGCTAGGCTTTTGCCCCGTGCTTCCGGGCAATCCGGAGCCGGAGCTGGACAATGCATTGGGGGCGCTGAGCTCGGTTGGCAACAAACTCAGCGCGATGGGCGATGTCATCGCGGATCAGTTGGAAACTGAAGGAAAAATCCCTTGCGCAGAACATCGCAGAATACATGCTGACGTTCTACACAAGCTGGGATCCTCATTTCCCACTAAACCCGATGCTTGAAAGTCCCATCGACGGAGAGGGAGACGCCGCCAAGACCAGCGTGTCGGAGGTTGCCCAGAAGGTCGCCTCGTTCTTCTATAGAAAGACTTTCTCCTTTTAGCTCCTGCTTGTATGTTCTCTTCTTTTCTCCAATTTTGTAATCTCTTGTCATCAGATGAATGAAATCCAAAAAAATAATGAATTTCATTTTTTTGTCTTCAACCTTTGTCTTACTTGGCCCCCTGGTAGATGTACACAATTTGATTGCGAACATGTACCAAAAGGATGTATCATTTTGTTGAAGACTTGAGTACTTCGAACTTGTAGAGTATAGGTCCGAAGTTTTGTTGCATCGACAACAGGGGCCCCTTGGGGTTTTCGGAGCTTAGTAGCTCCAGCAGAGACCACCATCAACATGTAGAGCGTCGACGGCTGGCCCTCTGGGGTTGTCAGAGCTTGGTAGCTTGGGCAGCGACCACCATCAACACGTAGAGCGTTGATAGCAGACCCCATTGGGGTGTCCTTCTACCATCTTTTCTTCAACTCCTTTTATTTCTTTACATTGACGAATGGCCCCCTGGATTTGTTGTAACTTGATAGCTCCGGCGACGCCCACTATCAATGTTTAAAACATCAAAAGTGGGCCCCCATGGGGGATGTCGAAGCTTTGATAGCTCCGGCATTGTCCACCATCATGGTAGGATTTTCATTTTTCCTGCACACTGAAGTCAAGAAAAACAGTAAAATCCATTTCTTATCTATAACTCATTTGCGACTTACTATTCCCATATGAAATTTTAGGTCGACGGCAATTCTATATACAATCAAGCGCGTTTGTTTATTTTCTCCAGGTCCAATTGTTTTCTGGACTCACCTTACTTAGGCCTGCCAGGGTGTAGGTAAAGTGGCGTACTTAGTGTGCAGGATGAGGCTAAGTCGATAGCACACTCCGGACCTAGATTGGCTTGGCGTTCAGGTGAGTAGGCCATTCAACAATTTTAAGATCCGAAAGAAATAACAATGCAACTTGAATTATATATGAATTGTTTGAGCTAAAGTTTCTTAAGAATTGCACAACTTTGTTATAAAAAAGAAAGAGAAAAATAAAAAAGAATGAGCCTGTACAAAATAAATGCACGTGGAGTCTGTTTTCACATATCAATGTCTTTCATTATAGGTCCGGGGTACAGGGAGACAAGTACACTCTTAGGGTACGAAACCAAGCTAAGTGTGTTACATTTCTTGTTCGACCCAGGGTAGCTAGCTACACTTTTAGTTCTGAGACTGTGTCAAGTGTTGCTTGAACTTTGCGGACCTTCCTAAAAAGGTCTGGCTGTCCTCCCGGAGGAGCTACCCGTCTCCGTACAATGACGCTATAACATACATCATATGTAATTACAGTCTCACCTCTGTGATATTAAGCATAAAACTTACGGAGGTGCTCAATGTTCCAAGGATTAGGGAGCGGTGTCCCATCCTCGGTTGCCAAACGAACGCATCCGGGACGAGATACTTTGATCACTCGAACGCATCCGGGACGAGATATCTTTCGAGTGCGTTTGGTGGTGTTTTCAATTGTTAATCTTGGGGAGGCCTCAACTTGTGAGAAGGCCCCTTGAACACGATGATTTGACCACTTAGTGATTAGTGGAAGAGAATCGGCCCCTGTGGCGATTCGATGAGAGTAGGGTTGGTGAAGACCTGGTCCTCCGTGGACTCCTCAACATGGACGTAGTTTTATTCTGTGGAATTGAACCACCAGATAAAAATCTTGTGTCATACTCGTTCTTACTTTTCATCATATTCTAGGGTTTACTTGATATTATACAACTTATGTTAAAACATTGAAACCAAAGTTAGTTTGTGCCACATCTAGTTTCATTGACGTAATACACTCAAGTTACAACTTAATTTCCGCCACATAGAGTACTTGAATTGAAATCATTGATCAAACTTGATCAATCTAGTCCGCACACACCAGACTAGTCTGCACCCTACCGGACTAGTATGATTTATCTGTATTTGATCAAGTTGCTAAGTGTTTCAGGATCTGTCAAAAGTTCAAAAAGCCTATTCACCCCCCTCTAGGCTACATTCAATTGGTATCAGAGCAAGACTCTTCAAAAGAGACTCATCGCTCGAAGAGAAGATGTCGAACATTAAGGATGTGCACAAGAACTTCAACCAAGAGAAGGTTGACGATGAGAAGACTCGAAAGTTGAAGAAGCTCCTCGATGTCATGCAAGACTGCGAGGATGATGATGAGGAGACGCTTGAACTCAAGGCACTCCTAAGGAAGAAGGCACTCTCCAAAGGAAAGATTAAGATCGAGGATGAAAAGAAGAAGAAAGGGGGTAGTCACACCGACTACTCTCGATATCCTTTTAAATATGATCGATTAAATTCAAACAATAATCATTACTTGTCTATTCATCTAAGGAAAACCCCATACTTTGATGGAAATGATTATTCAATGTGGAGGCAAAATATGAAAATGTATCTCATATTACTTAGCCCCAGCTTGTGGCACGTAGTGTGTACAGGGATAGATATCCCGGATGATGATGAAGAGCTCACACCAAGCCAAGAACAAGCTATTCATTGGAACACTCAAGCTACAGCTACCATAACATCATCATTGCGCCGAGATGAGTTCACCAAGGTGGATGGACTCGAAATTGCTAAGGAGATACGGGATACTCTACAAAATGCACATGAAGGCGATCGTCATGTGCGAGAGGCCAAGATTGAAATGATCGAAAGCGAATTGGGAAGATTTTCCATTGAAGAAGATGAGTCACCGCAAGATATGTACAGTCGGTTGAAGAATATCATCAACAAAGCTCGAGCATATGGAAGCAAGAAGTGGAATAATCACGAGGTGGTGAAGCTAATTCTCAGGTCCTTCATGCCTAGCAACGTAACCCTACGCTCGAGGATTAGAGAAAGTCCCGGGTATCGGTAAATGACCCCAGATGAACTGCTTGGAAAGATTATGAATTTTGAGATGATGGAGAAACAAGCAAAGCATGTCAAAGAGATTGCCGACCTTACCTCGGCAAAGAAGAAAGGAGTCGCTTTGAAGTCCACTTGTAAGCCCATGACAAAAGAAGCTTGAGAAGCTCAAGAAGAAGACGACAGCGACAATGAAAGCTGTGACATTGATGAAGAAGATATGATCCTATTAATGAAGAAATTCAAGAAGATGATGAAAAGAAGACAAGGTGGTAGATCAAATGAAGGAATACATAGAGACAAACCAAGACCGAAGATGAGGCGTGCTTGCTATAAATGTGGCGAATACGACCACTTCATAGTTGATTGTCCTCATGAAGAAAACAAGCGGAAGACCAAGGACAACAAGCCTCAAACCAAGAACATATTCAAGAAGAAGAACCAATTCGGGCAGACGCATCTAGGGAGGTAGTGGGACTCAAATGATGAGTCAATATCCAAAGAGGAAGAAGAGATGGCTACCATAGCCGTCATGAAGCCAACCAAGAAATCCACCCTCTTCCCAACCATCGGTGCAAGGAAAGACACGGATCATATGTGTCTAATGGCCAAGGAAGGTAAAAGGAAGGTAACAACTAAATCTTCCTCCTCACATTCTTTTAATAGTGATAGTGATAACTCTAGTGATGATGAAGATATGCTTGTTGGTTTAGATAAGAAAACTGTGGCTAAAATGAAATTTGTAATGGATAAGTATGTTGATAAGAAGGAGCTAGTTGATCGTCAAGAAGATATGATCATCCTCCAAAAGGAAAAATGTATTAAGATCAAAAAGCTCCTCAAGCTTGAAAAGGGGCGAAGCAACTCACTGGAACTTGAGTTAGCTTCAAGCAAGGAAGATTGTTTGAAGCTAGAAGACTCAAACATGGCTATCAATGATGAGCTTGCTAACTTAACCAAAGTTAACAAGATCCTTGAGGTACAAGTTGAGTCACTCAAGTCAAGTGGTTCTTCATCCTCTTCAAGCTCACCTTCTCAACATATAAAATCTGAATCTACTATTGCTTCTGTATGTGCTAAAATTGATACTAACTTGAAGGAGAAGTCAAACTTTACAAAGGAAAAGCATCCTTCCCAAAGTGGCATATTTGACAAGGAGAAGGTCAAGTATGCACACAATGCATACTTGGTCACAAGACCTCCTAATGTCAAATATGGCATTGGGTATTCTTATGGTGAAAAGCAAAATGCTGGAAGCCACAAGAACAACAAGGAACACATTGCCTTTGTCAAGAGAAACTCCTCTCAAGTTAGAAAACCTAATAATGTTGATAAACATAACATTGTTAACACATATGAGCAACAACTCTTGTTTAAAACTTTTGATACATCATATGTTCTTATGAAAAGTAATTTTGGTAGAGTTTATGCTAAACATGTTGGGCCACGCCATGGGAACACTAAGTCCCATGTGTGGGTGCCCAAATCACTTGTGACTAACCTCAAAGGACCCAAGCAAGCTTGGGTACTTAAGACCAAAGCGTAATTTGTTTTTCCAGGCTTACTCCTCCGGTGGAGCAAAATAAGTGCTAGATAGTGGATGCACCAACCACATCACCGGGGAAAGAAGGTTGTTCGCTGAATATGATGAAAATGAAGATCCAAGCGAAGGCAACTATTTTGGCGATAACAGTCAAGGAAGGGTGCTCGGTACTGGTAAAATTGCGATTTCATCTCAACACACTCTTTCTCATATTTTACATGTTGATTCCTTAGATTATAACCTTCTGTCCATATCTCAATTATGTGACAAGGGTTATAATTGTTTGTTCACTAATGAGGGTGTGACCGTATTTAAAAGAAATGATAACTCGGTTGCATTCAAGGGTGTGTTAAAGGGAAAACTTTATCTAGTTGACTTCAACAAAGATAAAGCTTAACTTGACACATGCTTGATTGCAAAGACCAACATGGGTTGGTTGTGGCATAGACGGCTAGCACATGTTGGTATGAGGAATCTTTAGAAACTTCTAAAAGGCGATCACATCCATGGTTTGAAGGACGTTGTTTTTGAGAAAGACAGGCCTTGTAGTGCATGCCAAGCCCGAAAGCAAGTAGGAGCACCTCATCCCACGAAGAACGTCATGACAACAATGAGACTGCTCGAGCTACTTCACATGGACCTATTTGGTCCATGTGCTTACATAAGCATCGGCAGTAACAAATATAGTTTAGTAATTGTTGATGGTTTTTCGCGCTTCACGTGGGTTTTCTTTTTGCATGATAAGACAGAAACTCAAGGAACCCTAAAGAAGTTTTCAAGCGTGCCCAAAATAAATTTTCATTGAAGATCAAGAATATACGAAGTGACAATGGGACGGAGTTCAAGAACACCCACGTTGAGGAATACCTAGACGAGGAGGGGATAAAACATGAATTTTCCGCGCCGTATTTCCCTCAACAAAATGGAGTAGCCGAAAGGAAGAACCGAACCCTCATAGAGCTGGCGAGGACAATGCTCGATGAGTACAAGACTTCGGACCGGCTTTGGGCTGAAGCGGTTAACACCGCTTGTCACGCCATAAACCGACTCTATCTTCATCGCCTACTCGAGAAAACGTCATATGAACTACTCACCGGTAACAAGCCGAATATTTCCTGTTTTTGATTTTTTGGTTCTAAATGTTAAATTTTGAACTAGAAGCCTAGGACTTAAAAGTTTGCTTCGAAGTCCGATGAAGGTTTCTTGCTTGGCTATGATTCGAACTCTCACGCCTATCGTGTCTTCAACAAAGTCTCCAGACTTCTTGAAGTAGCATGTGACGTAGTGTTTGATAAAACTAACGGCTCTCAAGAAGAGCAAGATGATCAATGTGTGCTAGATAGAGAAGAAGCTCCATGTCAAGCGTTGAGAAGAATGGCGTCGAGCGATGTTCGACCACAAGCACGACCTCCAAATGCGAATGAAGAAGATGAACCACAACTGGAGGTAAATGATAAAGGGGGAGAGTCTACACAAGATCAACCTCATGAAGATCAAGGTGATCAACAAATCAATGAGGGCAACCATCTAGGGGAGAAGAAGATGATCATGAAGATTCAAGACCACAAATGCCACATCCAAGAGTACATCAATGCATCCAAAGATATCACCCCGTCGACAATATAATCGATGACATCCAAAAGGGGGTAACAACTAGATCTCGTATAGCTAATTTTTGTGAACATTACTCTTTTGTATCCTCTTTGAAACCACACAGGATTGAGGATGCATTGAAAGATCCGGATTGGGTGGTGGCTATGCAAGAAGAACTGATCAACTTCAAACAGAACGAGGTGTGGGATCTTGTCGAAAGACCCAAGTTCAACATCGTTGGTACTGAATGTGTCTTTCGCAACAAGCAAGATGAACACAGGGTTGTGACAAAGAACACGGCGCGACTTGTGGCCAAAGGGTATTCACAAGTCGAAGGTTTGGATTTTGATGAGACTTTTGCTCCCGTAGCTAGGCTTGAATTGATTCGAATATTACTTGCATATGCTACTCACCATGATTTCAAGCTCTAACAAATGGATGTGAAAAGCGCCTTCCTCAACAGATGTAACACCCTCATTTTCATGTATCATGCCCTGCATACATTCATATATGTGTCTAACACTAATCCACATAAAAAGGAACAAGTTTAAATTGATTTAGAAACAAAACCGCACTTAAGAATTCTGAGAAGTGCGGACCAGTCCAAATTTGGTGCAGACTAGTCCGATTTCTCTCTGAGCTCGATCGGACTTGTCCGTTTTTCCTGCGGACTAGTCTATTTTTGCCTCTAGACACTTTTGGACTTGTCCGGCTTAGTGCAGACTAGTCCGGTGTTCCAATTCCCATGGAAATTTTGCTAAGTCCGTGGACTTGTCCGGTGTTCCAGCGGACTTGTCCGGACTAGTCCGGTGTTTCAGCGGACATGTCCATTTTCTCCTCTGACTAATATCGGACTTGTCCGATTTTAGGCCAGACTTTTCTGTTTTTCCCCTCTGGATAAGTTTGGACTTGTCCAATGTCCAATCCGGACTTGTCTGATTTCTCTCTGAATAGCTTTGGACTAGTCCGGTCCTATTCGGACTTGTTCGATATTTTACGACTCCGAATTAATCTTTTGTTTCATGACTTTTTTTTGGCTTTACGTTAAGTGGGCCTAGGGACGTCATGCCTAACTCTTTAAGAGCCCATGTAGGACTCTAAACCGACCTCTATTCATCCCAAACTCGAAATCTATCTAACCCTAGCCTCCACCTCTATATAAACAACCCCACCCTTTGACTTGACATCTATTTGGCACTTTTCCACCCCACCCAAACCGTAGTTCGTGGAGAGCCACCTTCAAGGAGCGAGAAGGAGATCCCAAGCAAGAAGAAGAAGAGGAGGAAACGAAAGGGGATCAAGATCTCCATCAAGTTTCGTTCTTCATTACCAATTCATCTCCATGTTCATCATCAACCCTAGATCGCCAAGATCCAAGTGTTGCCTCCAAGATCCTTGATCATTGGAGTTCTGGACACCTGGTATACCTTCTATTATCTTTTCCTTACGTGAATTCAACCCCGTTTCTCCATATTCACGTCGATCTACAAAACCCTAGTTCGCCAGTTCTGCGAAGTGCGGACTTGTCCGGTCCCTACTGGACTAGTCCGATTTTCCTGGTTAAATTGTGTAGAATTAATTCAAAAATTAGATTGAATCAAATCTAAACCTATGTAAACTTGTTAAAAGCCATTAGAACTAGCTAGTGATCATTAAAAAAACTCATTAACAAATTCCACCTTGCACTTGCATTAATCATGCATGTCATGTCATATTAAGTATTATTTGTGCGCTCTTTGATTGTGTTTCTTGTCTAGTATGTTTATTGTGAGGATTATATGGATTTGCGCTAGAGAGTGCCGCCGTGGATCTCCAGCACCAAGAGTTTGATGGCTTTGACCCGAACCAATCCCAAGAGCAAGGCAAGTGTTCTTGAAGCATATTGATCCTGTTTTAAAATAAATGTTTTGTTTGCAAAACTGCATGCCTGTGTCAATTTGATGGGAATCCTATGATAGGTAGTTTACTAGATTTGTTTAGCCACCCTTGTCACCTGGAATATATGGTAGAGAGTTGGGAAGGGCTTTTTACCTGTTTGCTTCGCTTAATTAACTGGGATGGGAGAACAACTATACCACTTAACTAAATTATGCATTTATGAGATTATGATTAACATGAACTAGTTAATATGATATGGTAATGGGTGATCTAAGCAAGCCCGGTATGTGGATGGTTGGATGATATGGTGGTTTGCTTGCTTCAGATCTAAGGACCAGTTCATGCGAGAATGAGCCAGGACTACAGTGCCACCATGAGGCCAAGTATGGGTGCAGCGTAGCTGATTAATTAGGGCTTTGCTAGAGCTATTTGGACCATTAGGGATGTGTAACACCCTCATTTTCATGCATCATGCCCTACATACATTCATATACATGTTTAACATTAATCCACGTAAAGGGGAATAAGTTTAAAATTGATTTGGAACAAAACCGCACTTAAAATTCAGAAAAGTGCGGACTAGTCTTATTTTGGTGAGGACTAGTCCAATTTCTCTCTGACTTCCGTCGGACTTGTCTGTTTTTGCTGCGGACTAGTCCGATTTTGCCTCTGGACACTTTCAGACTTGTCCGGACCTATGCGGACTAGTCCAATGTTCCAAGAATCCTTGAAAATTTGCTAAGTCCCTGGACTTGTCTGGACTAGTCCGGTGTTCTAGCAAACTTGTCCATTTTCCTCTCTGACTAAAGTCGAACTTGTCCGATTTTTGGCCAGACTTGTCCGATTTCTCTCTGGACAACTTCGGACTAGTCCGGTCCTTTTCGGACTTGTTCGATATTTTGCGACTCTGAATTAATCCTTTGTTTTATGACTTGTTTCTTGGGTTTCATGTTAAGTGGGCCTAGGGACGTCGTGCCTAACTATTTTAGCCATGTGGGACTCTAAACCTGCATCTACTCATCTCAACCTTGAAATCCATCTAGCCCTAGCCTCCACCTCTATATAAACAACCCCACCCCTTGGCTTGACATCTATTTGCCACTTTTCCACCTCACCCAAACTCTAGTTCGTGGAGAGCCACCATCAAGGAGGGAGGAGGAGATCCCAAACAAGAAGAAGAAGAGGAGGAAATGAAAGAGGATCAAGATCTCCATCAAGTTTCATTCTTCATCATGAATTCATCTCCAAGTTCATCACCAACCCTAGATCATCAAGATCCAAGTGTTACCTCCAAGATCCTTGATTCATTGGAGTTCTAAACACCTAGTATACCTTCTATTTCCTTTTCCTTACATGAATTCAACCCCAAATCTCCAAATTCACGTCTATCCAGAAAACCCTAATTGGCTGATCTCGTAAAGTGCGGACTTGTCCGGTCCCTAGCGGACTAGTCCTATTTTCCAGGTTAATTTGTGTTGAATTAATTCTAAAATTTGATCTAATCAAATCCAAACCTGTATAAGCTTGTTAAAATCTATTAGAACTAGACAGTGATCATTTAAAAGCAATCTATTAACAAGTTCCACCTTGCATTTGCATTAATCATGCATATCTTGCCATATTGAGTAATATGTGTGCACTCTCTGATTCTGTTTCTTGTTTGTATGTTTATTGTGCAGATTAGACGGATTTGCGCTAGAGAGTGCAGCGGAGGACCTCCGGCACCAAGAGTTTGAAGGATTTGACCCTAATCAACCGCAAGAGTAAGGCAAGTGTCCTTGAAGCATATTGATTTTGTTTTGACAATAAATTTTTGTTTGCAAAACTGCATATTGTATCAATTTGATGGGAAATCCTATGGTAGGAAGTTTACTAGTTTTGTTGACCACCCTTGTCACCTGGACTTTATGGTAGAGAGTCGGGATGGGATTTTTACCTTTTTGCTTCGCTTAATTAATTGGGATGGAAGAACAACTACACTACTTAGTTTAATTATGCATTAATGAGATTGTGGTTGACATGAACTGGTTAATATGATATGGTAATGGGTGATCTAAGCAAGCCTGGTATGTGGATGGGTTGGATGTTATGGTGGTTTTGCTTGCTTTAGATCTGAGGACAGGTTCGTGGAGCGACCATCCAGGATTTACAGTGCCACCACGAGGCCAAGTATGGGTGCGGCGTAGCTGATTAATTAGGGTTTTGCCTCTGCTGTTTGGAACATTATGGATGCTCGAGGAAAGGATAGTCGGATTGGGTTTGTTGATGATTGGTGGGACTACCCTGGGATCCGAATGGCTCAAGAGGGGGCCCTTGGTTGAAGATGTGCTCAGTTGGAGACATCGCCACCAGTGAAACCTCAGTGGGTTCTAAATAGTCTAGTAATCCCTTTGTAAAGGCTATTTTGTGATCTCTTGGCCACATACTGACGGAAGTGTGAGACGGCATAATAGAGGTTCTAGTCATCGAAAGTTGATAAAATCACAAACACGTGGGTAAAAACTATCATGGTAGTCGTGCTCCCGGTTATGAGTGTGACACCCGGTTCCAAAAATGAACCAAGTGAATGCATATGTGTGACCAGGATGTTCAACACACATACACGAGTGCATTCACAAAAGGGTATACAAAAAATTACCACATAAATAGATTAATTAACTAAATTATATTACACAAACCATATTATACTCGAATACAAACTCTAATAAATATTAATGACAAGTTCAACTAATGCAGCGGAAATAAACTAAATAAGCAAACTAAACAGCTAGGCAGCGTAAGCAATAGGGTATAGCGCAGCTCCAAAACACCACAGGCAAAGCTGAGGGTAGACACGGCCTAGAACTCCGCATTATCACCATTAAACTCCCAATCCTGACCTGCAACTGTTGGGGGGGGGTGGTTGCAAGAGTGAGTACATGTCGTACTCAGTAAGTGTGGAAAGTATGACATGTGGCTGATTCAAATGACGAATATAATAATGGTTGAGTGCTGAAAAGTACATTAAAACACTTGAAAAAGCAATATATTACATGTATGTGAAGTAAACCCATCATAATCATAAGTAATATCATAATACCAGTCTGAATTCCCAACCATCATCAATAATTCCAGATTTCACCATTTGCCAATAACCATATTCAATACCAGAAATTAATCCATAACCAGCCGTAACCATTACCAAACCATAACCATCCCAATACCAAGTTCCCTCTAATCATGTGAGGGTCCAGATTGCTCATAACCGGGAGCACGGCTATCATGATAGTTTTAGACACACTCTGCAGAGGTTGTACTGTTTTACCCACGTGTTTGTGATTTCATCACCTTTCGATGACAATAGAATCTCAATTATGCCATCTCACACTTCCTTAGGTGTGTGGCTAAGAGATCACAAAATAGCCTTTACAAAGGGATTACTAGCCTATTTAGACCCCACTGAGGTTTCACCGGTGGCGATGCCTCCAACTGAGCACATCTTCAACCAAGGGCCCCCTCTTGAGCCATTCGGATCCCATGGTAGTCCCGCCAATCATCAACAAGCCCAATCCGACTACCCCTACCCCGAGCATCCTTAATGGTCCAAATAGCACTGGCAAAGCCCTAATTAATCAGCTACGTTGCACCCATACTTGGCCTCGTGGTGGCACTGTAAATCCTGGATGGTCGCTCCACGAACCGGTCCTTAGATCTGAAGCAAGCAAACCACCATACATCCAACCCATCCACATACCAGGCTTGCTTAGATCGCCCATTACCATACCATATTAACCAGTTCATGTTAACCATAATCTCATCCATGCATAATTAAGTTGAGTGGTATAGTTGTTTTCCATCCCAGTTGATTAAGCGAAGCAAAAAGTAAAAAGGCCATCCCAACTCTCTACCATAATTTCCAGGTGACATGGGTGGTCAAACAAAGCTAGTAAACTTCCTACCATAGGATTCCCATCAAATTGACACAAGCACGCAATTTTGCAAACAAAACATTTATTTTAAAACAGGATCAATATGCTTCAAGGACACTCGCCTTGCTCTTGCTGTTGATTAGGGTCAAAGCCTTCAAACTCTTGGTGTTGTAGATCCTCCGCGGCACTTTCTAGCGCCAATCCGTCTAATCCGCACAATAAACATACAAGACAAGAAACACAATCAAAGAGTGCACATATATTACTCAATATGACACGACATGCATGATTAATGCAAATGCAAGGTGGAACTTGTTAATAGATTACTTTTAATGATCACTAACTAGTTCTAATAGCTTTTAAAAAGTTTATATAGGTTTGGATTCGATTAGATCAAATTTTAGAATTAATTCAACCCAAATTAACCAGGAAGATCGGACTAGTCCGCTAGGGACCGGACAAGTCCGCACTTCACGAGATCAGCAGATTAGGGTTTTCTAGATCGACGTGAATTTGGAGAATAGGGGTCGAATTCACGTAAGGAAAAGAGAATAGAAGGTATACCAGGTGTTTAGAACTCCAATGAATCAAGAAACTTGGAGGTAACACTTGGATCTTGGTGATCTAGGGTTGGTGATGAACTTGGAGATGAATTGGTGGTGAAGAACGAAACTTGGTGGAGATCTTGATCCTCTTTTGTTTCCTCCTCTTCTTATTCTTGCTTGGGATCTTCTCCTCCCTCCTTGATGGTGGCTCCCCACGAACTAGGGTTTTGGTGGGTGGAAAAGTGGCAAATAGATGTCAATCCAAGGGGTGGGGCTGTTTATATAGACGTGGATGCTAGGGTTATATGGATTTCGAGTTTTGGGATGAGTAGAGGCAGGTTTAGAGTCCCACGCGGGCTCCAAAAGAGTTAGGCACGACGCCCCTAGGCCCACTTAATGTGAAACCCAAGAAACAAGTTGTAAAACAAAAGATCACTCGGAGTTGCGAAATATCGGACAAGTC
Organism: Tuctoria greenei; assembly: GCA_036927565.1. Lineage (NCBI taxonomy): Eukaryota > Viridiplantae > Streptophyta > Magnoliopsida > Poales > Poaceae > Tuctoria > Tuctoria greenei. The sequence continues at coordinate 16,923,096 of JAYESD010000005.1, forward strand.
CGGACAGGACCGGACTAGTCCGAAGTCATGCAGAGAGAAAATCGGACAAGTCTGGCCAAACATCGGACAAGTACGACTTTGAACAGAGAGGAAAACGGACAAGTCCGCTGGAACACCGGACTAGTCCGGAAAAGTCCAGGGACATAGCAAATTTTCAAGGATTCTTGGAATACCGGACTAGTCCGCACAAAATCGGACAAGTCTGAAAGTTTCCAGTGCCAAAAATTGGACTCATCCGCAGCAAAAACGGACAAGTCCGTTTTTAGTCAGAGAGAAATTGTACTAGTCCTCAGCAAAATCGGACTAGTCCGCACTTTCCTGCAATTTAAGTGCGGTTTTGCTCCAAATCAATTTTTAAAATCGTTCCTCTTGTTGTGGGTTAATGTTTAAACATGTATATGAGTGTATGCAAGGCATGATGCATGAAAATTAGGGTGTTACAGAACCACCGCAAAATGTCAAGGAAATAAGGAGTTTTCTTGGAATGGCTGGATATTACCGTCGATTTCATCAAGGACTTTTCCAAGATAGCCAAGCCAATGACGGAATTGCTAATGAAGGGAAAGTCTTTCCAATGGACTCAATCTTGTCAAAATAGTTTTGAGGAGTTGAAGAAGAGGTTAACAACGACCCCAGTTTTGGTTTTGCCAGATGTAAGCAAGAGTTTTGACATATATTGCGACGCCTCGAGACAAGGACTTGGATGTGTGCTCATGCAAGAAGGTCAAGTGGTCGGCTATGCATCAAGACAATTGAAGAAACATGAGTAGAATTACCCAACACATGATTTAGAACATACAGTCGTGGTACATGCGTTGAAGATTTGGAGACACTATATCCTTGGACATAGGTGTGAAATTTATACGGATCACAAGAGTCTTAAGTATATTTTCACACAAACGGATCTGAATTTGAGGCAACAGAGATGGTTGGAGCTCATCACAGATTATGATTTGGGAATCAATTATCATTCAGGAAAGCCAATGTAGTGGCCGATGCTTTGAGTAGAAAAGGAGTAAGTCATCAACTCACAGTTCGAGAATTACCATCCGAGTTATGTATGGAGTTTGAACGGTTGAACCTAGAGTTTGTAAATGAGATGGAAATGATGGAGTTAAATCCGACCTTGGAGCAAGAAATCTGGGAAGTTCAAACGAAGGATGAGGAAATCCAAGAAATCAAGGAAAGGACCCAAGAAGGGAGAGAATTCAAATTTGATGAGGATGAACATGGTACCCTATGGCTTGGTAAGAGGATTGTTGTGCCTAACGTGAAGCATATTCGGGAGAAAATATTAAAAGAGGCACATGACTCAAAATACTAAATTCATCCCGGTTGTACCAAGATGTATAAAGACTTGAAGAATTTCCATTGGTGGGCTAGCATAAAAAAGGACATAGCTAAATATGTAGCGTTGTGCGATGTGTGCCAACGAGTCACGGCGGAACATTAAAGGCCAGCTGGACTATTGCAACCACTAAAGATTCCGGAGTGGAAGTGAGAAGAGATCGGTATGGACTTCATAGTTGGTTTACCACGTACTCAGTCTGGTTACGACTCAATTTAGGTAATTGTTGATCGGTTAACTAAGTCAGCGCACTTTATTCCCGTCAAGACCACCTATAATGGAGAGAAATTGGTGGAACTGTATATGGGAAGAATAGTATGTTTACATGGAGTTATGAAGAAGATAGTCTTGGACAGAGGTTCTCAGTGTACCTCCATGTTTTGGCATAAATTGCATGAAGCTTTGGGAACAAGGTTGAATTTCTGTTCAGCATATCACCCTCAAACGGATGGACAAACCGAGAGGACCAATCAGATTTTGGAGGACATGCTAAGAGCTTGTGCTTTAAAGCATGGGAAAACTTGGGACAAAAGCCTGCCGTATGCAGAATTCTCATACAACAATAGTTACCAAGCAAGTTTGAAGATGGCACCATATGAAGAACTATATGGAAGGAAGTGTAGGACACCTTTATTCTGGAATGAGACAGGAGAAACTCAAGTATTTGGTCCCGATGTATTGCAAGAAGCTAAAAAGCAAGTCCAAATAATTTGTGAAAACTTGAGGGCCGCTCAATCAAGGCAAAAAGGCTATGCGGACAATAGGAGAAGTAAACTAGCAGTTGAAGTGGGAGACTTCGTTTACCTCAAGGTGTCACCAATGAGAGGTCATAAGAGGTTTAACATAAGAGGCAAGCTAGCACCTCGATACATTGGGCCATTCAAGATTTTGGACGAAAGAGGAGAGGTAGCCTGTAAGTTGGAGATGCCAACTCATCTTACAGATGTGCATGATGTGTTTCATGTTTCCCAGCTCAAGGAGTGTTTAAGAGTACCGGAAGAACAAGTACTAATGGAAGGATTGAAACTAGTGGAAGATTTGACTTATGCCAAACAACCGATCAAAATCTTGGAAACCAAGGAGAGAGTTACAAGAAACAAGGTCATCAGATGGTGTAAAGTTCAATGGAAGCACCACACAGAAAAAGAAGCAACATGGGAATTGGAGGATGATATCAAGAAGGAATTTCCCCATCTCTTCTCTTCAGCGTCAAATCTCGAGGGTGAGATTCATTTTAAGGGGGGTAGGTTTGTAACACCCTCATTTTAATGCATCATGCCCAACATAGATTCATATACATGTTTAACATTAATCCACATAAAGAGGAATAAGTTTAAAATTGATTTGGAACAAAACCATACTTAAAATTCTTGAAAGTGCGGACTAGTCCGATTTTTGTGAGGACTAGTCCGATTTTTGTGAGGACTAGTCCGATTTCTCTCTGACTTCTGTCAGACTTGTCCGTTTTTGCTGCGGACAAGTCCGATTTTTCCTATGGACACTTTTGGACTTGTCCGGTCCAATGCGGACTAGTCCAGTGTTCCAAGAATCCTTGAAAATTTGCTAAGTCCCTGGACTTGTCCAGAGTAGTCTGGTGTTCTAGCAGACTTGTCTGTTTTCCTCTATGACTAAAGTCGGACTTGTCCGATTTTTTGCCAGAGTTGTCCGATTTCTCTCTGGACAACTTCGGAATAGTCCAGTGCTTTTCGGACTTGTCCGATATTTCGCGACTCCTAATTAATCATTTGTTTTACGACTTGTTCCTTGGGTTTCACGTTAAGTGGGCCTAAAGACATCGTGCCTAACTTTTTTAGAGACCATGTGGGACTCTAAACCGGCCTCTACTCATTCCAAACTCGAAATCAATCTAACCCTAGCCTCCACCTCTATATAAACAACCCCACCCCTTGGCTTGACATTTATTTGCCACTTTTCCACCTCACCCAAACCCTAGTTCGTGGAGAGCCACCATCAAGGAGGGAGGAGGAGATCCCAAACAAGAAGAAGAAGAGGAGGAAACGAAAGAGGATGAAGATCTCCATCAAGTTTTGTTCATCATCACCAATTCATCTCCAAGTTCATCACCAACCCTAGATCATCAAGATCCAAGTGTTACCTTCAAGATCCTTGATTCATTGGAGTTCTAAACACCTGGTATACCTTCTATTTCCTTTTCCTTACATGAATTCGACCCCAAATCTCCAAATTCACGTTGATCTAAGAAACCCTAATTTGCTGATCTCGTAAAGTGCGAACTTGTCTTGTCCCTAGCGGACTAGTCCAATTTTCCAGGTTAATTTGTGTTGAATTAATTCTAAAATTTGATCTAATCAAATCCAAACCTGTATAAGCTTGTTAAAATCTATTATAACTATATATTGATCATTCAAAAGCAATCTATTAACATGTTCCACCTTGCATTTGCATTAATCATGCATATCATGCCATATTGAGTAATATTTGTGCACTCTTTGATTGTGTTTCTTGTTTGTATGTTTATTGTGTGGATTAGACAGATTTGCGCTAGAGAGTGCCGCGAAGGACTTCGAGCACTAAGAGTTTGAAGGCTTTGACCCTAATCAACCGCAAGAGCAAGGAAAGTGTCCTTGAAGCATATTGATCCTGTTTTGACAATAAATGTTTTATTTGCAAAACTGCATGTTGTGTCAATTTGATGGGAAATCCTATGGTAGGAAGTTTACTAGTTTTGTTGAACACCCTTGTCACCTGGAATTTATGGTAGAGAGTTGGGATGGGATTTTTACCTTTTTGCTTCGCTTAATTAATTGGGATGGAAGAACAACTCCACTACTTAATTTAATTATGCATTAATGAGATTGTGGTTGACATGAACTGGTTAATATGATATGGTAATGGGTGATCTAAGCAAGCCTGGTATGTGGATAGGTTGGATGTTATGGTGGTTTTGCTTGCTTTAGATCTAAAGACCGGTTCATGGAGCGACCATCCATGATTTACATTGCCACCACGAGGCCAAGTATGGGTGCGGCGTAGCTGATTAATTAGGGTTTTGCCAGTGCTGTTTGGACCATTATGGATGCTCGGGGAAGGGGTAGTCGGATTGGGTTGATTGATGATTGGTGGGACTACCCTGGGATCCGAATGGCTCAAGAGGGGGCCCTTGGTTGAAGATGTGCTCAGTTCGAGACATCGCCACTGGTGAAACCTTAGTGGGGTCTACATAGGCTAGTAACCCCTTTGTAAAGGCTATTTTGTGATCTCTTGGCCACACACCGACGGAAGTGTGAGACGGCATAATAGAGGTTCTAGTCATCGAAAGGTGATAAAATCACAAACACGTGGGTAAAGCGGTACAACCTCTGCAGAGTGTGTTTAAAACTATCATGATAGCCATGCTCCCGGTTATGAGCAACCTGGACCCTCTCATGATTAGAGGAAACTTGGTTATGGTTATGGTTGGGTACTGGTTATGATTATGGTTTGATAATGGTTATGGTTATGGCTGGATATGAACCGAATTCTGGTATTGAATATGGTATTGGTATATGATGATAGATATGGAATATGGATTGGTATTATGATAACTACATGGCTTATGATGGGTTTATTTCATATACATATGATATTGCTTTTCAAATGCTTTAATGTACTTTTCAGCACTTAGCCATTATTATATTAGTCATTTGAATCAGCCACATCTAATACTTTCCACACTTACTGAGTACGACATGTACTCACCCTTGCAATCCCCCCAACAGTTGTAGGTCAGGATTGGGAGTTTAATGATGACAATGCGGAGTTCAAGGCCGTGTCTACCGTTAGCTTTGCCTTTGGTCTTTTAGAGCTGCGCTATCCCTTTTACTTAGTTGCTTATTAGAGTATTTTTGCTGCAATAGTTGAACTTGTTAGTAATATTCATTAGAACTTGTATTCGAGGATAATATGGTTTGTGTTATAAAATTTTGTTAATTAATCTTGTCTTGTGATAATTGTCTGTATATCCTTTTGTGATGCACTCGTGTATGTGTGTTGAACATCCTGGACAGACATATGCGTTCACTTGGTTCATTTTCGGAACTGGGTGTCACATGATGCTCGGTGAAGGGGTAGTTGGATTGGGTTTGTTGATGATTGGTGGGACTACCCTGGGATCCGAATGGCTCAAGAGGGGGCCCTTAGTTGAAGATGTGCTCAGTTGGAGGCATCGCCACCGGTGAAACCTCTGTGGGGTCTAAATAGGCTAGTAATCCCTTTGTAAAGGCTATTTTGTGATCTCTTGGCCATACACCTATGGTTATGTTTTGGCATAATGGAGGTTTGCTTTAGTCGCCGACGGGTGATGAAATCACAAACACGTGGGTAAAGTGGTACAAACTCTGCAGATTATTAAAACTATCATGATAGTCGTACTCCCGGTCATGAGCACCTGGACAACTTCCATGATTAGAAGGAACTTGGTATTGGGATGGTTTGGTAATGGTTATGGTTAATAATATGGTTATGGTTGCTTATGAACTGAATTATGGTATTGGATATGATTCATGGTAATGGTGAAATCTGGAATACGGATGATGGTAATGACTATGGTTTATCACAACGATCGGGTTTATCGCAATGAAAAAATTCGTCGCAATAGGTTGTTTTTCGTCGCAATAGGTTGCTGTTGCAACGAAAAATAGTGTGGCGATAGTTTTTACGAATCATCGTAATAATTCCTGCGGCGATAGGTTATTTGCGACGCCTTGGCATCCGTGGCAAATAGTATGGTATTGCAACGATTTTACATCGGTGGCAAATAGGACGCTATTGCAATGTTTTCATGTATTGTGATGATTTAACGTATCACAATGAATTGTACGGTATTGCAACGGGTTCACAGTCGTGGCAAATAGTACGGTATTGCAATGATTTCATATTCGTGGCAAATAGTATGTTGTTACAACGACTTAGCGTATTGCGACAATTTAACGTATTGCAACAAACAACATGGTATTGCAACGATTTCACATTCGTGGTAATTGTATGTGGTTGCAATGATTTCACAGGCGTGGCAATAGTACGGTATTGTAACGATTTCACATTTGTGGCAAATAGTATGTTATTGCAACAGTTTAGCGTATTGCGACGATTTAACGTATTGCTACGAATAGCATTGTATTGCAACAATTTCGCAGGCATTGCAATAGTACGGTATTGTAACGATTTCACATTTGTGGCAAATATTATGTTATTGCAACGGTTGACTGTATTGCGATGATTTAACGTATTGCAACGAATACCATTGTATTTTAAAGATTTCGCTTTCGTGGTAATAGTATGTGATTGCAAAGATTTTCACATTCGTGGCAAATACTACACTATTGCAACGATTTTCACAGCTGTGGCAAATAGTAACATATTGCAACGAGTTATGGTGTAGCGATGATTTACCATATTGCAACGAATATCACGGTATTGCAACGATTTCACATTCGTGGCAAATAGTATGGTACTGCAACGATGTCACAGTCGTGACAAATAGTATGATACTACGACAGTTTAACATCCGTGGCAAATAGTAGGTTAGTGCAACGAGTCAACAAACGTGGTGAATAGTACCGTATTACAACGATTTTACATCCGTGGGAACTCGTCTGGTGCTGCAACGATTTCGTATCCGTGGCGAATAGTTGGGTATTGCAACGAGTCCACAAACGTGGCGAATAGTACCGTATTGCAACGATTTCAGATCTGTTGGAACTAGTATGGTACCGCAACGATTTCGCATCCATGGCGAATAGTTTCGTATTGCAACGATTTCTTATTTGTGGTAATAGTGTTTTAATGCAACGTTTTTTGAGTCGTTGCCAAATGTTTATACTGCAACGTTTTGTCATTCTATTGTCACGTTTTATGATCCGTATTGGCAATAGCTTCCTATTGCAACAATTTATCATTCGTGACAAGAAATTCATAATGCCATGTTTTATAATTAGTGGCAGTAGAACCCGAATGCACCAGGGATGAAAATTAGTGGCAACATAATCACAAGTTTAATAATAAACATCCATCAATTGATATTACAACAAGCATAACAACACTCAAGGATTACTAAAGCGACGTGTTTGCATTCTAAGAGTTTTCCTAAGATGACCGGGACTAATTGCTGGAGCAGGTGGCTTTTGGCGGTTCCTTTGTTGGACCTTCTGTGGAGTGGTCGCCATCATCATTTTGTGCATTTCAGCCACTGAGGCACGCATGTCTTGCATTTCCTTAGCTGTCTGTTCACGATCAGCTGCTATCTGACCTTGTAAGTTCTGCACTTGAACGATTAACTCTTCATTCTTCTGGTTTATGCAGTCCATCTGGGTGTTTAAGCTATCATTTCTTCCTTCCAACTCCTGCACTATTTCATTGAGTCCTGCATTTATATCATCTAAGTTTCCAACTTGGTCGTTGAGGTGTTCAGACATCTGGATACGCATACATTCACGTTCGGGACCAGTTGGGTTAGCCATATAACCACGCCCCCGAACCTGTGATCCTGCACAACCGATCGAGGATCTATAACAACGCTGGAAGATGTGGTTTCTCTCCTCATTTGGAATTGGGCCTCCCTGCTCAGCTTCCATGTCATCCACTTGGGCACGTGCAGATCTATATACGAAAAGAAAAGTCACAATTAATTTGCAAATATTTATTTAATTGGGGATTGTTTGAAGTGTTACTCACATGTACTGCTTCTGCCAGCTTGTTTGTCCAGTTACCGTTCTCCAACAAATGTCTTGCCTGCCACAGCTATATGTCATCGGGTTTTTCTCCGGACTCTGGGTCTCGCTACATAAAATACAACTAAACTTCAACATTTCGGTATACATATTGTTTGCAGCGCAAAGTAAAAGCATGATTTATTTTTCATACCTTCTCATAACTAAGTTGGGCGTAGGATTTGGAGCCAAGCAAGTGACACGCCTTTTGTCTGCTTCGATTTTGAGAATTGGTCCTGCTTATTGACTGCAATAATTTTAAGAATTGATTCCACACATGAAAGTAAAGGAAATATTTTTTATATGATGCGAAGCTATTAAAAAGTTAGCTGACCTTGAATCGCTCAGATCCAAAATATTCTATTTGGTGCAACCACTCAAGCGCCGTTACGTCAGCAGGCTGGTTTCGTATACGTTCTTCATCGATAGAATAACTCTTATAGGTGGCATGCAAAGTCGAGCGCCACCCCTTGTAGCGCTTACCAGAAATTTTCAAAATTTTTCTTGCGCTCTCCGGTGTGTCCTCCATGTCCCAGGAATCCTGTACATTGTATAACAAGTTGCTGTAAACGTACAGAATGGAGATTGGAAGAAAAAAATACTTGTGTGGGGGTGTGACAACACTAACCAGAATGTCTCGTACTATATCTCTCTTGTTACTATGGCCAACCTCTGCCCACTTCCTTGCACCGCTGAGGGATGCATGTATTTTTGTAAACATAACCACATCATCGACAAAGTGCCGCTGATTAATACCAACCACAGCACCCAACCTAGCGGAGATCTGAATTGGTAGCTTCACATGCTCCGTTCTACTAACTTCGGATGCATAGCGTATTCTGGCAACCTTAAGTCCTTTAGCCACACTTCTTCCTAGCTTCCTTCCTTCTGTTACATTGATTCAAACGGTAAACGATTAAAGCAAATTACCGCCTGAACAAGTTTAGTATCATGTACAAATAGTGTGAAAAGAAGAAAAGTCTGATGTTCATACCATCTTCAGGACGAGTGCGGCAAATACGAGCGTGGGACGACCATGTCGTTCCAGCACCATTTTGTTCTGTAGTACTCCCGCCTGGTTTATATTAATTGTCGTATTAGACCAACAAATGAATTAAAAATGAACTACTACAGTAGTTAGGACTGTCCTAACAATAACTATTTTGATGTGGGGGGGGGGGGGGGTTACATTATTGACTTCTTTGTTGCTGTTCATACCCTAAAATGAGCCATTAGGTACACATGTCAGTGGCGGTACGCACTCGTAGTACTGCAGAGGATTTTCAGTCCATGAGCAAAGCAGGCAAGACTGTGAGGGGGCATGCAACTGGCAATTCTAGACTAGAAAAAGATAGGGTTCGCTGGTTCGGTCTGACTGACATCAGCCGTAGCGCGTCTCGAAGAGAATTGTTAGTTGCAGGGCAAGTAATGAACGCCAGCGATAGCAGGTGGCGAATGCAAGATAGATAAGGCAGGCAGCTTGCGGGATAGAAATCCTCCGCAGTACTGCACCTGCATTAGCTGCCACTAACATGTGGGCCCATGAGACATCGGGTCTACTTGTCAGTGGCGGCTACTATAGGTGCAGTACTGCATAGTTCCAGCTTGCAACACTCAACAAATTGAGGGTTTGGTCTTGCCGAAACTCTAAAGGAGGGTTGGTGGTAGGGCGAGTAATAGCTAGGGATTTGCGGGCATCGGGGTAATCATGGCACGTGAAGGATGGGACGTGGCGATGGGCGAGGGAGACGCGTCGGGGAGGACACTGAAGTGGCCAGCAGTAGGGCGTGGGTGTTGGTGCCGGCCGAAGTGGCCAGCGGCGAGGGAGCACGGCATGAAGGCATAAAAAAAATCACGCCATCACACAGGCTGATAAACTGTTAACTATAAAGACTAAGTAGTAATAAGAAAGTAGAATCGCAAGGCATGCTAAAACAATTAGTAGAGCCTAGGAAAGAATGCAAATGACATTGATACACCCATCATCAATACATCTAAAGCACAAAACGTAGTCTTTCAAAATGCTCCAAATTCAATGCCAAAGGAGTAGAGTAAAAACTAACACGCTTTGCCAAAACAAATGGCATGGTAGAGAGGCAGGTGGTAATGTGTTGTGACATGGGTAGTTGGAAGCTACTACTGAGGGTAAAGTTGGAGTGGGACATTTTTAAGCTCTAAAAGTAAAATTACGCTGGGGCGGAAGGAGTATTTCTAGTTTGTATATCTATACCTGCTGTTGGTTCATGCATCATAGTAGTACCAGGGAGTGAAGAACCCCGGGATTCCTGAACATCATGTGCTGCAATATTCTCTGCGTACCATGCAAACGATTTAATGTTGTCTAAATTTGTTTAATTTTGATAGTAAACACATTTATGGTTATACCAGGTGCTTGTTGGCCACCATGAATGCTTGTAGACGACATCACGGTTTGATGTCTTGTTCCTAATGTAAAGAGCATTGTAAGTAGTCATTCGAAATAACAGTGATAACGTCAGATTACATGACCGACGTAGATTTTTGATCGGACGGTGTGCTTTCTATAAACTGCAGTGTTTGTTACTAACGTAGGAATTAGAAAAGAAAGAATAGAAAAAAAATTACGATCTGAGAAAGCCACAAGAAATAAAAAAGTGAAAACCATGGGAACTAAAAATCTTAGGAATACAAATTTGTAAAACAGGAATGAGAGTACAACATTTAGAGTGGTTGATCAGATAACCCGTGTGTCATTTACTTCTAAATCCAGAAATTACATACTACTACCTCTGGTTTTTAGTATTTGTCGTTCCCGGCCAGGAATTGAACTAGAAATACACTACCGTAATAAGTTGTCGGAGCAACATTTATTTAGGGACAGATGTAGTATATATATATATATATATATATATATATATATATATATATATATAACTAAATTTGTGAAACAAAAGACCACATTTCTTCTTTGTTAATTTATTTAATCTTCGTATATCAGGATGGATCGTGTAGAACCAAGCCAATATAGCTCTATAAAAAGACGGCATGGATCATGTAGTTTACCTAGCACAAAACTGGAGTCCGGTATGCGATGTCGCAGGGAGGTGTCGGCGACGAAGAGGTTCGGTAGAGCCCATCAAACTTTGTCGCCCGGCGTTGTACCCAGGAGTCAACACCACCAAGAGCTTCGATGCGTCACTGCGAGATCCATGGGGGAAAAATTGTAAAAACCGTGGGAAATGAAAACACGGGAATTTCTTAGGAATACAAGTATGAAACACAGGACAGAGAGACAACACATTTGGAGTACTGCGAGATCACCGGAAGGTCGGGGCAGCGGTGTGTCAGGAACGGAGGCCAGTGTTTCCATTTATACTCATCGTGGCTGAAATAGGATTACAATAATAGGCGGGACTGAAATTGGAGGCGCAGGTAGTGAAAATTGAATTGTCAAAATCTCAAAGGTGGCATGCCAAGTAGAATGATAAAATTTTCGCGGGAGTGGAGAATTTGACGCAAGTTGTGCCCTTGTGCACGCATCCAATCGTGATTAATTACATCTCATGTCGTGTCGATTCCTGCACATGGTGCGTGCAGCTAGAGGGGTAGACTTCGTCTTAGGACAACTTGCTCGCTTCTTAATTCATCTTTGTTGTCATGCATGGAGATCAAAATCTAAAAGCAGTCATCTGCTAGCTAGTAGGACATTCCAAAAAAATACGAAAAAAATATGAATCGCCAAATGTATATGTGCTAATGCAAATGATATACAAATACAACCAAGTCCACGAAAGGACGATGGTAAACAATCAGCATTTTGTAACATTAATCACAATGAAATGATAACATGTAGTATATACTACTACATAGTAAAAATACATTTTCCCATGCGTCGACTACAAATGAAAAAATTGAGTGAAAGAACACAAAAGAGAAGAAACACAGCCTCAACCACGACCTCAATGGAGTTTCAACCAAAAGTCGTCGATTGTCGCAACACAACAAATTCTTGGCTAGGCATTGAACAACAGTTATCTCGCCCCCTTTTCAGAAAGGAGTTGTTTTTCGATACTGCATAAGATGCATTGTTCATGAACAGAAAGACATTTATCATTAAAATAGAAACAACACATATATTACAAACAAGAACTACGAAAGCACATAGAAAATAAGAAAAAGAAAAACTACAAATACTACTCTACTCGGAGTCGGAGGAGATCTCCTCCACCTCCCTCTCCGCCGCCGCCGCCTCCTCCTCCGCCGCTGCTGCCGCTGCCGCCTCCTCCGCCGCTGCCGCCGCTGCCTCCTCTGCTGCCACCGCTGCGGCCGCTTCCTCCGGCAATTGAGTCTGAAGCTTCCGAGCGATGGTCCGCAGAAGATGATGGCGGCCCTCCACCCCAGCCATCTCCCCGATCGTCTCGTAGAGGACGTTGAGACGACCGACCACAAACCCTAAACCGAAGCAGTACTGGCCGACGGTGTCCATGCTGGTGCAGACGGGAAGTTTCCCAAGAGCCAGACGGTCACACGAGCGAGATGTATTGGAAGGTACATCCCGCGCCAATATATCAAGCTTTTTTGCTTGCCCGGCAGTGGCGGAAAGGTGCTCGATGGCCTCCATCAGGCACCAATCGAGTTCATCGAAGCGGTATTCAACGAGGCGCACAGTCTCTTGAACCCAAACGGGATGAGGAGGTGCGGGCGCCGCGGGCGTAGAAGGGGACAGAGGAGGTGCTGGTGCCGCCTCCAGTTTCACCAGCATTGGCTGCGACGGAAACGGAGAAGAAGGAGGTTCGGAGGACGTCCATGGCCTGGAGCGCTTCGGTGCGGGGCTACCCATTTGTGCGGTGACTGAGGTGCGGAGAAAGAGCGAGAGGTGGTCGGCGATGGTGCGGCGGTGAAGGAAGAGAAGTTTGGAGGCTACGATCAATGGAGATGGAGTGGTGCGGCGGAGACGCAAGAGGACGGGTATGCCTTTATAGCGGGTCCTCGTCGACCATCCGCACCAGCGTACTCTAAAGCATACTCTATACACTATTCTCCTTCAGCTTTTACACTATGTACTCTAAATTACACAGCGAAATAGTGTATCCAGTATGCTTTACAGTACGCCACTACGGATGGTCCGCACGAGTGGAGATGATCAGACGCTTCGAAAACTGCGCTTTCGAATTAATCCAAACCGCGGTTGGCTTCCTCTAAGTTGTCTCTTCACAGGCAGTTTTTTAATTTGACATGCAAATGGTCCAGGGTATGCAGTGGCCCACCTGGCATACTTTGTAGGTCCGTCCGGCGGTGTTTCAGTTTTTCAGTTTTTGTTTTTAATTTTGACACGCAAAGGGCCCACCGGCCCAAGGTATATGCAATGTTCCAGTTTTTTTCAGTTTGTCACGCAAAAGACCTCGATCATGTTTCATGACGTTACGTGTTTTCTCTTATTTTTTGAAAGATCATCATATATATATATATATATATATATATATATATATATATATATATATATATATATATATATATATATATATATATATATATATATAGTTGAAAGATCGTAAGAAAACAGAAGAAAAAAGTACAAGACGATGAACACACCACACATTCATGCATTGATTAACACACACACACACACACACACACACAACACACACACACACACACACACACACACTACAAGAAACGCGATCATTTGCGACGGCTGAGTTTATTTGCCCCTGCGCCCCACCGTCGGCTCGCCCCCGGCTCTGCCGCCACTGAGGCCCCAGCCCCGCCACCCCTGCTCCCCCACCGCCGGCCCTCCCCAGTGGCACCCCGACCCCGGCCTCGGCCCACTGCACCCACGCCGCGCCCCCGCCGCCCCCAGCCCCTGACGCCCCCGACCTTTGGCAGACTATATCGGCGACGATGGAGTTAGGGCCGGGTCCGGGAACGCGGACTCGAGAACGGATCAAGGTGAAGGCTCATCGCCCATAGTAGCCGTGTAGCTTCCGTCCCCTCGGTCTGTTGGTGATGAGCCTTCCCCTCGATCCGTTCTCGAGTTTGCAGCGGCCACAGCACCGCTTCGACCCTGCTTCTTGTCTGACGACGTTGATGATCCGCAACATACTTTTAAATCTGCGTGTTGGTATTCTCCCCCTCATATTTGTTGATGCGTTAATACCTGATGTTTACATCGTTTTCCACAGGAGGCAAAAAGTAATTAACATCATTGCTCAGCACTGCACCAAGAAGAACGCGAAAATTGCAGTGGGTTGCGTCAAGTCGAAATACGATTTTATTTACGTTCCATTTGACTTCAAGTACCATGCCTATGCTTTGAAATATATGATTATACTAATCAAGCTCTGGACTTTTACTGATTGATACTTAACCTCGTTTGTTGCATTTGCCAAGGTCCGAGGCCAACAAGGGCTACTGCTTTGTCAACGTCACATTGCCATATGCGGCGTTCCGGCTGTGGAAGCACCTGCATGGCTTCCGTTGTAAGGTGAACGACTCGCGGAAGATGTGCGAGGTCGACTACACCAACATTCAGGTACATCGCCGTCCGCTGCCACCATTTTCCATTGCGCCGCCGCTGCATGGTGTTCACCTGCCACTGCTCGTCATCCTTTCGCAGGGTCGAGATGCGTTGGTGGCCCATTTCTCCAAGTCATGCTGTCCGGAAGGGCCGCAGAGAATTCGATTTCCACACCAAGGGGTTAAGAGATAAGACCATCTGATTCGCACGCCAGTAATGGTGTTTGGGAACACGGTACTTTTGGAGTTTTAGAGCAATTAGCAATACCGTGGTATTTGAGATTACTATGGTATTTTTTACAGAATGGTGTTTGTCAACCAAACAGTCCTATGTATTGCAAAATCGTGGTATTACAAAACTGTGTTATTGAAATACTTTGGTATTGCCATGTCATTTTAAAAATTGTGGTTTCCAAAACTTCAGTATTGAAAAAACTATGTTCCCAAACACAGCCTAAAGCTTTACCGTGAACCACTGCGGATGGTCTTAAAGGCAGGCCCTGCTCTGGGGCTAGGCGGGCGGAAATAAATTTTCTGTGTCCCTGCCGCGCAACGTCGCGCGTGCGCCCCTGCCCCGCATGCCGTCCCATGGAAATCATGTTGAGATCCTTAGCTTTGTGCTGGGTTTGTTGTCTGGACACTGAAGGATGGAAATCCCGCGTGTCCTGCTCCCACGATTATGCGATTTTGATCGGACGGCGTGCGAGGCAGGGGCGCACACGCAATGCTTTGAGACAGGGTCGTTTAAAATTTGTGGGCTACTGCCTAGGGCCAGGCCGGTGGGTGGGGGTGGTGGGGCGGGCACGATGACAGCTGGTAAAGAGAAAAGAAATAAAATTAGTTAAGTGTGTAGCTTTTTATTTTCGTAATTTTTTAAAATATAATTCTACTACGTACGTCCTACTAATGTTAGTTCAATGCTTTGTCCAAACGTCAAATAAAAGAATAAGGAGGGAGTATTTATTAGATACAGTATAATATTACTAATGTGTTAATTTTCTATATGCGATGTTTATCGATAAAAGGAGGAGTTTTCATTAGTGCATGTACTGTAGGACACATTGTTCATGAACATATAATAAAAGACATTTTTCATTAACATAAAAACAACACATATATTACAAACAAGAAAAAACATATAGAAAACAAAAGAAAAAACTACTACTCATCCTACTCTACTCGGAGGAGGACTTGTCCACCTCCGCCGCCGCCTCTACCTCCGTCGGTGGCGCCTCCGCTGGCGGTGCCTCCGCCGGCGGTGCCTCCGCCTCTGCATCCGCCGCCGGTGCCTCCGCCTCTACCGCAACCACCAGTGGAGCATCCTCCAACACCATATCAAACTTCTTCCGGCTGATGGCCTTCACGAGTTGCTCGCAAAACCCCACCCCGACCTCCTCACCGATCGTCTCATAGAGGCATTCGAGACGACCGGCAACAAAGCCTAACCCGAAGATCTAGTAGCCAGCGGAGCCCATGCTGGCATGGTGGGGAAGGACACCAAGTCCCAGTTGGCGACAGGAGTGAGATGTATTGTGAATTACATCATGCGCCATTTTGTCGAGCGCTTTTGCTTGCATGTGGGCGGTGAACAGGCTTCCGGTGACCTCCTTAAGCTTGCCGTCGAGTTTGTCAATGCTTTCATCGATGAGGCGGACAGTCTCATCATAGTCGGACGGAAGAGGTGCGGGCGCCGAGGGCGGAGATGGGAGTGGAGGAGGTGCGGGCACCGCCTCTAGTTCCACCGGCCTTGGCGGTGATGGAAATGGAGAAGGAGGTTTGGAGGACGTCGATGACCTGGAGCGCTTCGGTGTGGGGCTACCCATTTGTGCAGCGACAGAGGTGCGAACAAAGAGAGAGAGGTGGTCGGCGGTGGTGTGGCGGAGAAGCAAGAGGAGAAGTTTGGAGGCTAAAATCGATCGAGAGGTGCGGCAGAGAAGAAGAGGACGGGGTGCCTTTATAGCGGGTCATTGTCTAAGTGCGTGAGTAAAGATGATCGGACGCTTCAAAAATTCTGCTTTTGAATCGACGGTCGGAGTTACTCCAAACCGCGGTTCGCCTCCTCTCGGTTATCGCAACGGCTCAACACGTCCCATTGGCCAGTTTTTTAATTTGACACACAAAGGTGCGGAGATTGACGTGAACGTGCGTGGCAATCGACCGAGAGTCCATATTTTTTTTAAGGATCCGACCGTTGCCGACCGAGAGTCCATATCGAACTGATAATTTTTGTGATCATGGATGGTGGTGGACATGAATGTAATGCATGTGAAAGAGACTCGCGATCAAGCATGTTTGGTCACGTGTTGAGGATTTTTGTACCCCCTTGTTGAGGAACATGTTAATTGGATTACGTTGAGGATCGGATGTGGCATACATGTTTTCACAAGTGTGTTCATTTGTTCCTAAAATCAGAATATGTAGCGGCTAGCGCCTACGCCTGTTGTTTCTTCAAAAGACGAGTATAGCGATACATAATGGAAGCATGCGATAGATTAATTTGATGAACCACGTATGTATGTAGTGAGAGCTGTGTGCTTATTATACGATGGTAGTCCACATTCTATCCTCGTACCGTCGAGGGAACATCCTTGTGTCAAATTTGTTATCTCTATTGATGACAGGATAATATTCTTCATTAGTGTGGTAGTCAAACTGCCATATACTGTAGGTTGAGAGCATACACACATGCATGTTAGAGAATATGATAAATATAGAAATATATATACATGGTAGGAAATATTATTCTATTCTTGGAATACATGTTTGGGATGTAGCATGCATATGTACGTCTAACATCCATGTGAAAGACCTCGATCATGTTTGCTGACGTTACGTGTTCTCTTTTTTGTTGAGAGATCGTCATATTTGAGGCTCGTTGATCATGTTTGGGGCGTAGCATGCATGGACAACTAACATGCATGTGAGAGACCTCGATGCATGTGAAATAACATGCATGTTTTTAAAAGCAAGATATAGTGTTTCCTCAAGAAAAATAATTTTATGAGAGATTGGGCGCACAAGCACAAAAGCTAGAACTTGAGCGATGCACCTACGAATTCCATATGCCAGGATGATCGACAGCAGCCGATCCGCAAACTTGGTGGTAAGATTAGTAGTCGCCGGAGAGCAGCTTGCGGCCGACCTCGAAGGAGACGAAGGCGTCGATGCACGCATAGCTGATCCGCTCACCGGAGAGATTGTACGTGTCCTAGTTGCTCGTCCTCACCCCGTAAGGCTTCTCCATGTCGGCGCCCATCACGACACTCGTGATGTCCTTCAGCTCCGCGCGGCGGAGGCTCGGGCGATCCATCTGCTCCGCCGCGAGCTCGGCCAGGTCCACCGTTTTAGCCACCTTCAGCTGCCTGTCCTTCCAAAGTCTGTCGGCGTCACCCTCCACACCGACACCGACGCAGTGGTAGTCGGAATCGCCGAGGAAATCTTCCAGCTCATCGGGGAAGTAGATAGCATGGATGACCTGGAAGATGAGGCAGCTGCGGCCGATGCAGAGTTGCATAACGGCGACGGGGTTCTGGTCGGCGGAGTAGCTGGGGCGCCTGAATGTAGGCCTAGAGGGGGGGGTGAATAGGCCTTTTGAATTTTTGTCGGATCCTGCAACACTCAACAACAAGTTCAATACCAGAGAAATCGGACTAGTCTGGTAAAGTGCGGACTAGTCCGGTGTTCACGGACTAAGTTGATCAAGATTAATTGATTAGGTTGATTCTTCAATGTGTGCAGCGGAAATATAGAATCAACCAACAGTTTAACAGTTGTATATTGGATTGTATCACAATTAAGGCTTGTGTTCTACAATTTATTGTAAATTGAACAATGTGTATCAAACCCTAGAGTAAGTTGATCAATTTGAGTGATGAACACAAAAAGGACAAGACACACGATTTGTCCCGTGGTTCGGCTACCACGAATGCAACCTACGTCCACGTTGAGGAGTCCACAAAAGGACCGGGTCTTCTCCAACCCTACCCTCGTCGGATCGCCACGAAGTCCAATCCTCTTCCACTAATCACAAAGGGGTGAATAACCAAATTCAAGGGGCGTTCTCACACGTTGAGAGCTCCCTTAGATTACAAATCACAATGCCACCAAAAACACACTCAGAAATTACAATTGAAACGCAGGAGTCTGTTAGAGATTCAAACCAAGAGCTCAATGATGTGTGCCAAGTGTCTCTCCAATGATCTAGAAGTGATCCTCAAAGGATTGATCGATTTTGCACTTAATTTCGTGGAGAGAAGTGGTTTCTGAGTCTCTTGGGAGGTGTGACGGCGCTAGGGTTCGAGAGAGAATAAAAGTGGGCCGTGCACCTCTATTTATATGGGGTTTCTAAAAGTGACCGTTAGGGTTCAGAAAGATCGGACTAGTCCGTGGTGGTCACCGGACTAGTCCGGTGTGCTGTGTGTAGCAAACCCTAAGTGTCCCGAAATATCGGACTAGTCCGGTCGAAAACGGACTTGTCCGATTTCACTACTGGAAATCTTTGGACTAGTCCGATAGCCATCGGACTTGTCCGGACATATGAAACCCTAAGTGTGTTGGATGACAAGTCCGCACTTGGAGGACTTGTCCGATTTAGATCAGTGGGTATTTCGGACTAGTCCGTGTTAACATCGGACTTGTCCGAAGTGGATCAGAAGGAATATCGGACTAGTCCGGTTAGCAACGGACTTGTTTGATTTTTTGTGACTTGTGAAGTGTGTTGAGGACTAGTCCGCCCTGGGGAGGACTAGTCCGACTCAAGTCAGAAAGATATCGGACTAGTCCGACAGATATCGGACTTGTCCGATCTGGTGCAGAAAGGATATTGGACTAGTCCGGTTGATATCAGACTAGTCCGGTCCTGTGTAACTTTGTGCAATATGTGTGTGTGCTTAAATGTGATTGCGCTCTTGGGTATGTTTCCTTAACACACTCCATACACAGTAATCTACTATTTCTTTTCCTTGAGCTCAAGTTCACTTTGCTCCTCATTATCCCTTCTTTTTGGTATTTTGCTCACTTTTCATTATTGGCCTGCATTCATCTCAACAAAAAGGTTAGGATCCCAATTGCTTGTCATAAATCATCCAAAACCCACAAGGGAGTCCTAGATGCACTTTCAATCTCCCCCTTTTTGGTGATTGATGACAACCAATTGAGATTTCACAAAATATGACAAAAAGAGATGAGATTTTCATAAAGTATGCACATATGACTCAAAAATACATCAAGCAGTAAGAGAAATATCCATATGTGCACTCGTTATGGTGGGATGCATAACTAAGTGCATTGAAACGTTGAGAATGACATAATTTACATTGATGAATCAATACAAAGTACATATGTCATTTCAGGAGCAAAGTTGCAGATTTCAACACATACTTGCAAATTAATTAAGCATTTCAACACAGAACCATAGTTAACATGAAAACAGCGTTAAAGCATTACAATCACAAAGAAATATAAAGAGAACTCTCTCCTCGCACCCTACCACAGCTAAAGCTAAGACTCCCCCTCAATCTCTCCCCCTTTGGCATCAAGACACCAAAAAGAAGGAGAGGAGGGTCCTAGGGTCTCCACTCTTCACTGTCGGTCCTCTCGTCATCGTCTTCGTCTTCATCATCATCAGCTTGACGAGGAGGGGAAGGAGGAGGGATGGAGCCACTCGAGCCCCCAATGCCAAAGTAGGCAAGCTCGGAGGGGTTCAAGGGCGCGAGCTCAGTGAAGTTTGGGTCAAAATCCTCAGAAATCACTGGAGATCCAATGGGATCGATCTCCAGCTTCTGGAAAATTTGCTTCATATTGGCCTTTATATACTTCATGTCCTCCTTTCTTCTCTTGTTGACCTTGTGGACCTTCACTTCGGTCTTTTTGCAGGAGGAGAATATGGCGGTCAGGTACTTGAGGATCCCACTAGCTGATCCTCTCTGAGGGGCTTCCCTAGAGGTAGGGACAGCCCTAGCACCGCTTCTTGATCTTGCCAGTGCCTCGGGACTGGAGGCCGGCGAGGGAGCAGCCTGGACACTCACTGGTTGAGGCTTCTGAGGCCTCAAAGGAGTGTGCTCAACATCCTTCACGAACTCAATACCTGTGACTTTCTCAATCATATACATGAGGTAGGGAGCATAGCCACATGACCTGTTAGGCGTGCAGGATATGTTGACCATATCATTCCAAATGTATTCCACCACATCAAATGGGCGATCCTTGCTTATGACTCTCAATAGGGTCCGGAGGTAACCCTGCACGCTCCCAGCATCTCCATCTTTAGGAGCAATAGTCTTCCTCAGCACTCTGTTGAGGACCACAAAGAATGGTTTCATGTTCTTTGTAGAGGGAGGGACATACTTTGAGTTCGGCTCATATAGGAATTTCATCCTATCCTTCTCCATGACACCTATGTTGTGGATGATCAACCTGTCATGTCCAGAGGTGTCCAGATGGAGCAGATTAGCAAAGTCCTCTTGAGTGATACTATACTTAGATCCGTGTGTCATCCAAGTAACACTCTCTTCATCCTCACTTGAGAAGTGGCAAGTTGCAAAGAACTGTGCAATCACTTCATCATTCCAGTTATGCCTGAAGGTAAAGAGATCCTTCAGGCCATGCCTCTCAACTGCTGCAATGACTTCATCAAAAGATGAGCACTTCGTCTTCTCAAGGTGTGCCCGGTTAATCCACTGACTGCGCACCACCGGTGTCTTCATTGGGAGATACACCTATTTGTAGAAGTCTACATGGAAGTTTCACCAAAACCTTCCATCGACAGCTTGCTTTGTCCTGCCATACCAGTCAATGCTTCTGAACTTGGCTGCAGAATCACTGCCCTTGCCGTTGAACTTCTCCTCAGTAGGGTCCCGGACCCCTTCCCTGGGAGCATGGAGCTTCAAGGGCCCGAGTGGCCCCGTTGCTATCCCCTTGCCCTTGCCCTTGGCTTGGCGAGAGGCACCTGAGGATGCTGCTGCCTTTGACACTGGCTTCTTTGCCAGCACCTTCCTCCGAACCTAAGGAGGTGAAGGAGCTGGCTCCGAGGGTCTTTCTTGGCGTTTCTTGCCAAGACCCGTCGAGGACCGAGGTGCCACTTCGTGGTCCAACTCGGCCTCAAAGTCGGAGATTTCATTGTTTGAGCTCAACATGATCTGAGAATGATTTTGCAAGAATGATGGTAAGTGATACAAGGCATAGGTATGAAAAGATAGCAATGAATTACATTGAGGAATTGAAAAATTAGGTTTTCAGTTCAGAAACATCGGACTTGTCCGGTGCACAGGCACGGACTAGTCCGGAGGACCGGACTTGTCAGTGCATGGACCGGACTAGTCCGGTGTTCATCCTCAAAAACCTAACAGATTGGTCAAGGAATGATTCCTAATGCAAATCCAGTCTAGCATACACGTAGTACATCAAATAAGCATGTATCTAGTGAAGGATGCTAGGCTATACGATCAACAATGGAGAAAAACAAGACTTCTAGGGTTTTGAAGAAAGTTACCGAAGAAATCGATTGAAGCTTGAAGGTTTGGGGGTTGGAGGCCGGACAAGTCCGCTAGCTTCAATCCCCAAGAGGTCAAGCTTGATCTCCGCCCAAATGTGGACTTTTTCGACGGAGGGAGCAGAGAATCGCCTTGGTAGCTCGAGCGCAAGAGAGAGGAAGGCGTGAGCAAATGTGGGGATGAGAAGATTAGGGTTTGGTGGCGGCTAGGGTTATGGACACGAAAAATCGGACAAGTCCGGACATGACCGGACTAGTCCGAAGTCATCCAGAGAGGTATATCGGACAAGTCCGGACATGTCCAGACTAGTCCGAAGTCATCCAGAGAGCTATATCGGACTAGTCCATGGTCTATCGGACTAGTCCGGTCTAACCGGCACTCTGCGGACTAGTCTGCAAGAGCGGACTAGTCCGGGTAACCACGGACTAGTCCGTGGTCACCAGGAGAAATTGCATAGCCCATTCATATATATTTGAAGGTACATTAATAGATAATAGGTGGGACAAAACAAATCAATTAATCTTGATGAATTTGACCAGTAAGCATAAAACAATCACACAATGATCATAATTCATCAAGATCTAATAATTGACATAGTTTTTTGAGAAAAAATGGAGAGGGATGATTTCACAGTTCAGTCAAAATTTTGAAGAGGTCATACAGGTATGCAACTTTTCAAGCCACACTCCAAGAATCAAGGATATTTAGTTCATTTCGGAGTTCGCAAAAATGCTTTTCATCAAGTGGCTTGGTGAATATGTCGGCCAATTGTTTTTGGGTGTTGACATGTGAGATGGTAATGTCTCCTTTCATGGAATGGTCTCTCAAGAAATGATGTCTTATGTCTATGTGTTTAGTTCTAGAGTGCTCAACTGGATTGTGGGCTATTTTAATGGCACTCTCATTGTCACAAAGGAGAGGAATACGGTTCATATTGTAACCGTAATCTCTTAGAGTTTGTCGCATCCAAAGGAGTTGTGCACAACAACTCCCGGTTGCAACATACTTCGCTTCGGCTGTGGATAAAGCAATGGAATTTTGTTTCTTGGATGACTAAGAAACTAAGGATCTCCCTAGGAATTGGCATGTGCCGGAGGTGCTTTTTCTATCTACTTTGCACCCGACATAATCTGCATCGGAGTAACCAATGAGATTGAATTTTGAGCCTTTTGGGTACCAAAGACCAAGGTTGGGTGTATGAACTAAATATCTCAAGATTCTTTTTACGGCTGTCAAGTGACATTCCTTAGGGTTGGCTTGAAATTGTGCACACAGACATACACTCAACATAATATCTGGCCTAGATGCACATAAGTAAAGTAGAGATCCAATCATGGAGCGATATACCTTTTGATTGACGCTAGGTCCATCATCATTGAGATCCAAGTGGCCATTCGTTGCCATGGGGGTCTTTATGGGCTTTGCCTTGTCCATGCCAAACTTCTTGACTATGTCCTGCGTGTACTTGGTTTGGCTTATGAACGTTCCTTCCCTTTGTTGCCGCACTTGGAATCCCAAGAAGTACTTCAATTCTCCGATCATTGATATTTCAAACCTGTCTGTCATGATTCTACTAAATTCTTCACAGAAGGATTGGTTAGTTGACCCAAATATTATGTCATCAACATAGATTTGACAGATAAAAAGATCATTATCTAAATTCTTTGTGAATAATGTATAGTCTACTTTGCCAATTTGAAAACCATTTTCAATTAAGAAATCTCTAAGACACTCATACCAAGCTCTAGGAGCTTGTTTGAGGCCGTAGAGAGCCTTACGCAATTTATATACGTGGTTGGGGAATTCTTCGTCTTCAAACCCGGGTGGTTGCTCCACGTACACTTCTTCCTTGATCGGTCCATTGAGGAAGCCGCTTTTCACGTCCATTTGATACAGCTTGAAATCATGGTGAGTAGCATATGCAAGTAATATTCTAATAGATTCAAGCCTAGCCACTGGAGCAAAAGTCTCATCGAAATCCAAACCTTCGACTTGTGAGTACCCTTTGGCCACAAGTCGCGCCTTGTTTCTTGTTACCACTCCGTGTTCGTCTTGTTTGTTGCGGAAGACCCACTTGGTGCCCACTATGTTTTCATTGGGTCTTGCCACAAGTTCCCACACCTCGTTCCTCTTGAAGTTGTTCAATTCTTCTTGCATTGCCACCACCCAGTCCGGATCCTTCAATGCATCCTCAATCCTGCGTGGTTCCAAAAAGGAGACAAACGAGTAATGCTCACAAAAGTTAGCTATGCGAGATCTAGTGGTTACTCCCTTTTGGATGTCACCGATGATGTTGTCGATTGGGTGATCCCTTTGAATGCATTGGTGTACTCTTGGGTGGGGCACTTGGGGAGTTGTGTCTTCATGATCGTTTTCTTCTCCCCCTGAGTGGTTGCCCTCATTGACTTGTTGATCATCTTCATACTCTCGTGCTTGTGTTGAAGCTCCCCCTTGATTGTTGGTCTCCTCTTGTGGTTCATTTTCCTCATTTATGTGTGAAGGTGACTCTTGTGGTCGAACTTCACCTAGAGCCATTCTTTTCAATGCTAGACAAGGAGCTTCTTCTTTACCTAATTCACATGGATCAACTTGCTCCTTTTGGGAGCCGTTAGTTTCATCGAATACTACGTCACGTGCTACTTCAACAAGTCCGGAGGCCTTGTTGAAAACACGATAGGCATAGGTGTTCGAATCGTAACCGAGCAAGAAACCTTCATCGGACTTTGAAGTGAACTTTGAAGTCATGGGCTTCTTGTTCAGGATATAACATGGAGAACCGAAAACTTGAAAGTAAGAAATATTTGGTTTGTTACCGGTGAGTAGCTCATAGGGAGTTTTCTTGAGTAGTCGATGAAGATAAAGTCGATTTGCGGCGTGGCAAGCGGTGTTAATCGCTTCCGCCCAAAATCGATCTGAAGTCTTGTATTCATCGAGCATTGTTCTTGCCATCTCTATGAGTGTTCGGTTCTTCCTTTCGGCAACTCCATTTTGTTGTGGTGAATATGGCGCTGAAAATTCGTGCTTGATGCCCTCTTCATCAAGGTACTCCTCCACTTGTATGTTCTTGAACTCCGTGCCATTGTCGCTTCGAATACTTTTGATTGACAATGAAAACTCGTTTTGAGCTCGCTTGAAGAATTTCTTGAGTGTTCCTTGTGTTTCTGACTTATCATGCAAAAAGAAAAGCCAAGTGAAGCGAGAAAAATCATCAATGATAACCAAACCGTATTTGTTACCGCCGATGCTTATGTAAGCAACTGGACAAAACAAGTCCATGTGAAGTAGTTCAAGCGGTCTTGTTGTAGTCATGATGTTCTTTGCGGGATGATGTGCTCCAACTTGCTTCCCGGCTTGGCACGCGCTACAAGGCTTGTCTTTCTCAAAAACAACATCATTCAAACCTCGGATGTGATCGCCCTTGAGGAGTTTTTGAAGATTCCTCGTACCAACATGCGCTAGCCATCTATGCCACAGCCATCACAGCCAACCCATGTTGGTTTTTGCAATCAAGCATGTGTCGAGTTCGGCTTTATCCTTGTTGAAGTCAGCAAGGTAAAGCTTTCCCTTCAACATACCCTTGAATGCAACGGAACCATCACTCCTCCTTGAGACGGTCACACCCTCGTTAGTGAACAAGCAATTATAACCTTTGTCACATAGTTGAGATATGGACAGCAAGTTATAATCTAAAGATTCAACATGTAAAACATGAGAAAGCGTATGTTCAGAGGATATTGCAATTTTACCGGTACTGAGCACCTTTCCTTGACTATTATTTCCAAAGTAGATGCCTTCGTTTGGGTCCTCGTTTTCTTCATATTCCACGAACATCCTCCTTTCTCCGGTCATGTGGTTGGTGCATCCACTGTCTAGCACCCATTTGGATCCACCGGAGGAATAGGCCTGCAAAAACAAATTATGCTTTGGTTTTAGGTACCCAAGCTTGCTTGGGTCCTTGGAGGTTAGTTACAATACATTTGGGCACCCACACATGAGATTTTGTGTTCCAATGGCGTGGCCCAACATAATAAGCATAAACCTTACAAAGATTATTTCTCATTAATACATAAGAGGCATCAAAAGTTTTAAATATAAGTTGCTGTTGTTTATGAATCGGACTAGTCTGGGTGTCCGGACTTGTCCGGATGACCGGACTTGTCCGGACACCGATCGGACTAGTCCGGTATTCATGCGAGTTCAGTTTCTTATTCTTCAACTTATCAGTTTGAGAGGATCTTCCCTTCACAAAGGAGATCCTTCCCCTGTTATTCTTATGACTTCCAGCATGTTGCTTTTCATCATAAGTGTAACCAATGCCATATTTGACATTTGGAGGTCTTTGGACTAAGTATGCACTACGTGCATAGTTGATCTTCTCCTTGTCAAATATTCCATACTGGGTAGGATTTTTATCCTTTGTGGAGGTTGACTTCTCCTTCAAACTGGTGTTGATTTTACTACATGTGCACATATGAACAATATCAGTTTTAGTGGGTTGAGAAGGTGAAATTGAAGAGGAGGAAGGTTCACTTAGCTTAAGTGACTCAACTTGCACTTCAAGGATTTTGTTAACCTTGATCAGTTCAGCAAGTTGGTCCTTGATTGCAACATTGAGTTGGTTAACTCCAAGCAAGTTTTCTTGCTTGAAGCTAGCTCAAGCTCTAGTGAACTGTTTTTCTCCTTTTCAAGCTCTAGGAGTTTGTCAAGTTTGACATACTTCTCCTTTTGGGAGATAATCATGTCCTCTTGACGATCAATTAACCTCTCCTTCTCAACAAGTTGGTCAAGTAAAAATCTCATTTTAGCAGCAGTTTTCCTATCTAGTCCATTTAGCATATCCTCATCATCACTATCTAGTTCATCATCACTAGAGTAGGAATGCATGGAAGGGGTTTTGATGTTTACCTTGCGTTTACCTTCCTTTGCCATGAGACAAATGCCATTTCCCTTCTTTGCACCGAGTGTGGGGAAGAGTGTGGATTTCTTGGATGTGCTTTCTATGGCTATGCTAGCCATCTCTTCTTCATCGGATGATGAGGACTCATCGTTTGAGTCCCACTCCTTCCCAATGTGTGCATGTTAGGCTTGTTTATTCTTCTTGAAGAATTTCTTAGGTTGAGGCTTGATTTCTTTAGTTTTCTTCTTGTTGTCCTCATACGGGCAATCGACTGTAAAGTGGTTATACTCACCACAATTATAGCACGCCCGCCTCATCTTTGGCTTCGTCCTTTACTTGTACTTTCCTTCACTTGATTTTGTTCCTTGTCTCTTCTTCATTATTCTCTTGAAATTTTTCATGAACAAAATCATATCCTCTTCATCTAGCTCACTACTCTCGTCATCACTGTCCTCCTCTAGTTGTGCTTCTCTTGCTTCTTTGGATAGAGGCTTGAGAGTAGATTTTAGGGCAACTCCTTTCTTCTTGGCCGAGGTGAGGTCGGCAATTTCTTTGACGTGCTTGGCTTGTTTCTCCATCATTTCAAAGTTGATAATTTTACCAAGCAATTCATTCGGAGTCATCCTTTTGTAACTGGGGCTTTCTCTGATCATTGAGCATAGCGTGACATTGCGAGGCATAAAAGCTCTAAGGATGAGCTTTACCACCTCGTGGTCATTCGACTTCTTGCTCCCATATGATCGAACCTTGTTGAAAAGTGTCTTCAATCGATTGTTCAAATCCTGGGGTGACTCGTCTTCCTCAATTGCGAATCTTCCTAGTTCGCCTTCGATCATTTCAATTTTTGCCTCACGCACATGTTGGTCACCTTCATGTGCTGTTTGTAGTGTATCCCATGTCTCCTTAGCAATTTCGAGTCCATCCACCTTGGTGAACTCGTCTCGACTGAGAGAGGAGGTGATTACGGCTGTGGCTTGAGCGTTTCTATGGATGGCCTGCTCTTGACTTGGGGTGAGATCTTCGTCGTCATCCGGAATATCTAGCCCTGTGCATACAACATGCCATAAACTTGGGTTGAGGGAAATCAAATGCATCTTCATATTCTGCCTCCACATGGAGTAATCACTCCCATTGAAGTGTGGGGCTTTTCCAAGTGGGATAGATAAGTAGTGATTGTTATTGGAATTTAGATGATCATAATTAAAAGGATATCGGGAGTAGTCGGTGTGACTACTCCCCTTCTTCTTCTCCTCAACTTTAGCTTTCCCTTTTGAAAGTGCCTTCTTTCTGAGAAGCGCCTTTAGCTCCAGCGTCTCCTCATCGTCGTCCTCGAAGTCTTGAATGGCTTCGAGGTACTTCTCCAGTTTTTGGTTCTTGTCATTGTTGACTTCCTCTTGGTTGTTGATTTTGTGGACGTCCTTCATGTCCGACATGATCTCGTCAAGTGGTTAAACTCTTTTTTGAAGAACCTTGCTCTGATACCAATTGAATGTAGGCCTAGAGGGGGGGTGAATAGGCCTTTTGAATTTTTGTCAGATCCTGCAACACTCAACAACAAGTTCAATACCAGAGAAATCGGACTAGTCCGGTAAAGTGCGGACTAGTCCGGTGTTCACGGACTAAGTTGATCAAGATTAATCGATTAGGTTGATTCTTCAATGTGTGCAGCGGAAATATAGAATCAACCAACAGTTTAACAGTTGTATATTGGATTGTATCACAATTAAGGCTTGTGTTCTACAATTTATTGTAAATTGAACAATGTGTATCAAACCCTAGAGTAAGTTGATCAATTTGAGTGATGAACACAAAAAGGACAAGACACACGATATATCACGTGGTTCGGCTACCACGAAGGCAACCTACGTCCACGTTGAGGAGTCCACAAAAGGACCGGGTCTTCTCCAACCCTACCCTCGTTGAATCGCCACGAAGGCCAATCCTCTTCCACTAATCACAAAGGGGTGAATAACCAAATTCAAGGGGCGTTCTCACACGTTGAGAGCTCCCTTAGATAACAAATCACAATGCCACCAAAAACACACTCAGAAATTACAATTGAAACGCAGAAGTGTGTTAGAGATTCAAACCAAGAGCTCAATGATGTGTGCCAAGTGTCTCTCCAATGATCTAGAAGTGATCCTCAAAGGATTGATCGATTTTGCACTTAATTTCGTGGAGAGAAGTGGTTTCTGAGTCTCTTGGGAGGTGTGACGGCGCTAGGGTTCGAGAAAGAATAAAAGTGGGCCGTGCACCTCTATTTATATGGGGTTTCTAAAAGTGACCGTTAGGGTTCAGAAAGATCGGACTAGTCCGTGGTGGTCACCGGACTAGTCCGGTGTGCTGTTTGTAGCAAACCCTAAGTGTCCTGAAATATCGGACTAGTCCGGTCGAAAACGGACTTGTCCGATTTCACTACTGGAAATCTTCGGACTAGTCTGATAGCCATCGGACTTGTCCGAACATATGAAACCCTAAGTGTGTTGGATGACAAGTACGCACTTGGAGGACTTGTCCGATTTAGATCAGTGGGTATTTCGGACTAGTCCGTGTAAACATCGGACGTATCCAAAGTGGATCAGAAGGAATATCGGACTAGTCCGGTTAACAACGGACTTGTCCGATTTTGTGTGACTTGTGAAGTGTGTTGAGGACTAGTCCGCCCTAGGGAGGACTAGTCCGACTCAAGTCAGAAAGATATCGGACTAGTCCGACAGATATTGGACTTGTCCGATCTGGTACAGAAAGGATATCGGACTAGTCCGGTTGATATCGGACTAGTCCGGTCCTGTGTAACTTTGTGCAATATGTGTGTGTGCTTAAATGTGATTGAGCTCTTGGGTGTGTTTCCTTAACACACTCCATACACTGTAATCTACTATTTCTTTTCCTTGAGCTCAAGTTCACTTTGCTCCTCATTATCCCTTCTTTTTGGTATTTTGCTCACTTTTCATTATTGGCCTGCATTCATCTCAACAAAAAGGTTAGGATCCCAATTGCTTGTCATAAATCATCCAAAACTCACAAGGGAGTCCTAGATGCACTTTCAGCGCCACTCGACGTCGAGCCCGACGACGAGCTTGTGAAGGCGCCGACGGTGGACGGAGAGGACCTCGTCGAGCCAGTCCTCCACGGCCTTGACGGGGGACATCACGGCGGTGGTGATCACGTCTTCCTCGAACGTCACGTTGTACACCTGAGTCCCCGCCATTGGGTCTCTCTCCTTGTCGTCCCTACGGTTTTTGTCTGAGGCGGCGTGGTGCAACTCTCTCTCTCTCTCTCTCTCTTGTGCAAAACCTTCGTCTACACCTTTAGTTTGGATTTTAATTGAAACGGGCCTGGATATATAACTGATGTAGTTACGATATGAGCGGAGGAGTTTTTGAATTTGACGGGCCCGAGCCCAGAGTAAAGAGAGTAATGAAGATTTTTGAATCTTATATACTCTTTCTAATTTTTAATTCTTATCATTATGACCACAAGTTGCATTGTCTCAACCTAACACCACGTACAACAACAACAACATTTCTCAGGAGCCCACCCACTGGATATGCCAGGTGGGACACGGGATACCCTGGGTCCAGTCACCAAAGAGTAGCTAGTGTGAATAAATGCTAGAGAGATCAGCGGAATCGGAAACTGGCCAATGAAGATGGATGTAAGCAGTGTCACAGTTCATGTATCAAAACGCGCGCCATCCTTTTTCTTCTTCTCCTTTTTCTTATAAGTTCGTATTATTTTCCACTAATCTTCTAAGAGCATCTCCAACCCGTTTGCTATTTTTAGTTTGCTATTCTTTCAAATAGCAAATATGCTATCCACATTTAGCATCTCATTCTATGAGCATCTCCAACCCGTTTGCTATATGATGTGCTATATTAAAAAATTTCATAATTTATTAATATGTAATAATTATTTTAAAATTCAAATAACATTGCTGCAACGGTTATATTGTGACGTTTGTGTTTCTAATGGCTATTTTTCATTGGTTATATTTCTAACGACTATTTTTCAACGGTTGTATTTCCAATGGTTAATTTTCAACAACTATTTTGCAACAGAAATGACAATAATGTAGCAGAAACTGGGGATAGCAAACCGGATAGCATTTGCTACTATTAGCACACCGAGAGCTCCATATAGCAAATGGCTAAAAGTAGCAATCCTAATAGCAAACCGGTTGGAGGTGATTTTTGCTCTAAATTTGCTAAATAATAAGATAGCAGACCATATAGCTAATGGGTTGGAGATGCTCTAATCCTCCTTTATTTGAAGTTGTACGGTTGGATCAGGATACGTGGCCGGCGTACACTTTATGACACACTAGTGAAAGTAAAACACCCATACATTTTATGACACACTTGTGAAAGTAAAATACCCGATACATTTTATTATTATGGAAGTCTATAACTAAGACTCAATCCAAATCGGGCAAAAATTTCGATGACCCTGACTTCTAGTTTGTGTTTGCAAGCCATCCGAATCAAGTCTTTTTTGTCTTCACCCTTTTGCAATGATGCCCACGGGCATCTAATCTGGGCTAAAGTTGATACGTACTCCAGAAACTATTGTTGCATTTTTGTGATTTACTACGTGCTTTGCTGTTTGATTGCTCATTATGTTGGATCCATGTTGGGTTTGAACAGAGAGTAGGCTTCTCCCTGCTGGTCCAGTCAGATAAACTAGTAGGTGATAGTCACTTTCTGGATCTAGCTCAGTAGAGTTGGAAGTGGAAATATATTCAATTCTAAAAGATAAAAGAGATAAATAGTCCACTAGTTTATCGTTAGAACATCAACATTAGAACTATTTTTGCGCACTAATGAACAAAAATATAAAGTTCATTACCTTAAGACGATACATTACAAACAAGAAAAAAGAAAAACACAAACTACAAACAAGAAAAGAAAAACAACACAACTAAGAACAAGAAAAAAACTACTTCTCCTCCACCTCGCTCCACCTACTTCTCCTTCTCCTCCTCCTCCTTGGGCTTCTGGCTAGGCGGGGGCGCCTCCCGCGGCGGAGATGGGAAGCCCAGTTTCCTGGACGTCGCCGCCACCAGGTTGTCACGGCCTGCGACACCGAGCTCGTCCGCTAGCGTCTCCTAGAGGACGTCGAGGCGACCGACCAAGTGTGTCATGTCGAAGACGTAGTGGCCTGTGGTCCCCATGACAGCATACTCTGGAAGGGGACCAAGCCCAAGGATACGCATGGAGCGCGATGTATTGTTAAATACATCGCGCGTCATCTTCCGGAGAGCCCACTCCTTACTCGGGGGGGGGGGAGTCCGGTCGGTGATGCTTCCTCTTGGCATCCTTCGGCGAGCTTGGCAGCGGTGTTGTCCTGTCAGCCATGGTTTTCTTGGCGCGGTTTTGGGAAGAGAGGAAGAGTGGCTATAAGGAGAAGACGATGGCATGCCCGGGTGATCTTATAGCGTAGTTGCAGCCTGGCTGGGGTGCTCATCCTCTGCAGTACTGCAGGTGCAGTAGAGGTGGCTGACATGTGGGTCTCACACCATGTAGGGCCCTCATGTCAGCCATCTATACTGCATCTACAGTACTGCAGGGGATTTAAACCCGCCTGGCTAATCGTCTCTCGACGCGCAGTAGTGGTCATGGGACGCAGAGCGGTTCCAATTGAATTCAAAGATGCGCATGCGCTGCGCGCGTTTAAGGCGCCTTGGTGAATGGCGCGCACGTAAGCTCAGTGTGCCCGGTCACATCAGCTGCCTGTACAAATGGCTACGGCTTGAAGGAAGGACCAAACCTTATTCGGCAAACAGCAACGTATAATACTTCCTCCGCCCCAACTCAACTCTATTTCTGTTTTGGCCGAACTAATTACCTTTGGCCAATGATTTATATGGAATTTACTAACTTCAATTACATGTAGTACTAGATTGTATATTATGGAAATATTCTCATGGTGAATCTAAAAGTACAACTCTTGTATTGTTAAAACAGATCAAAATTGCGTAAATCTCAAAGATAGATTTGACGAAACCTAGGACTTGCCTTTGAAAAAGTTGTATACTTTACATTAGTTCTACATATGTAATATGCACATAGGATACATCACTAAATAGTTTTGCAAAAAAATATGGAGGAGAAATATGTATATCCCATATGCTACTACTACGTAAATTAGGGGTGGGCAAATAAACTGAGACTGAAAAACCAAAACCGATAAAA
Source organism: Tuctoria greenei (assembly GCA_036927565.1). Lineage (NCBI taxonomy): Eukaryota > Viridiplantae > Streptophyta > Magnoliopsida > Poales > Poaceae > Tuctoria > Tuctoria greenei. Next base: position 16,956,248 of record JAYESD010000005.1, read on the forward strand.
TCGAGACCGGGACCAAAAAGATTGAAGTATCGGGTATCGGGTACTTTTTGGGTAGCAAATATAAATAACTGAAAAATAAATGTCGGGTTCGGGTACCACTCTCGGGTAACTGAAATAACCGAATAGTAGGTCCATCAAATAATAAGTTAAATTATGCGTGCTAAACTATGAACAATTCAAATTTAGATATTTTATTTTCAAGTTGTGATGTGTGAAGTTGTTGGATTTAAACGTTTATTTTTTATTTTTCATTTGTCAGTTTATAATAAATTACCTCATGGGATTAAATTTATCAATCATATTAAATTTGTGCAAACATCAAATGGATATAATGTATAATTCAGATATATCGGGCAGGACCGAAGACCGAACCAGAATTTTGGTCCCCAAAATGTTCGGATACCTAATATTATTACAACAATTTGGGTAGTGATTTCAAGAAATCGAATTTTGAAAAAGACCGAAATACCAGAACCAAAATACCGGGTAGACCGAATGCACACCCCTAACGTAAATCCATCCGAAATAATTAGCTAGTTTGAGGATGAATGAAGTTGAGCTTGCGAGCTTGATGAGCACCGTCATTGTTTTGAGCAGCGATTAATTTATGGCATCATCAAATCTGGAGTAATTTTTCTAGATCAATTGGGGCCAAAAAAATAGTTAACACGCTATATATGAGGAGAAAGATTAGGATATGCTACCTATTGCTTGTGTTGAATAACCCTGCGCCGTGGAAAACATATATCCGACACTTCATTCTGGTCGCCAGGATCATTCTACCCTAGGGATGAAAACGGTACGGAAAATTCCAGAACTGTCTGACGCCGTTTTCAAAAATTTTCGATGTGATTACCATTTTCGACAATTTCCAAAATTTTCGATCCGATTACTGTTTTTATCGGACATTGAAATTCGGTAAACGAAATGGAAACGATTTAGACTGATTTCCGACTGAATTGTCGGAATACCATATTTTCATGGAAAATTTCCAAACAATAACCGAATACTTTCCAAATAGTAGGTTGGGTCTAATGGGCTGGCATGTACTCTCTTCGTCCCTAAATACTTAGGCCCCGTTTGGAACGTAGGAATCCAAATCACAGGAATTGGAAAAAACATAGGAATAGACAAAATGCAGGAACGAAGAAAGTGAGAAAACCACGGGAATCAAAATCAGAGGAATGGAGAATTCAAGATGTTTGGAATGCATGAATGAAAACATAGGAAAAATGTTAGAGCAACTATAAACAAAATTCTTTAGAATCTTAACTATCATTATTTGTAATACATAAATCAAAGTCATAACTTCTTGCCAAAATGAACTACCAGTTTGTTTCATACACAACTTCATTTCTATATTTCTAACATCAAAACGTCTATTGCATTGCAGTAGCTCAGAAATAATTATTCCCTTGTTTCAAAACAAAGAAATAATTATTCCATGCAAATCATTAGGTTAGTTAATTTGACTTTTAGCACCCTATATATTCCCTCCATAGCCAACCAGCAGACCACAAAGAACTTGGACTGGATTATTTCATTCCTCCATTTTACATAGGAAAGGAAGTCTTTCTACAGGAAAGGAAATATGATTCCTGTGTTCCAAACACCTGTGACATCAGCACAATGTAGGAATGAATTCCTTTGAAGTTTCCTTTAAAAACCCTCTATTCCAAACATGCCCTTTATCGCTTTGTAGTTTATTTTTGAACTACAAATCGACAAGTATTTAGAGACGGAGGGAGTAATAAGCTCAATTATTTAAATTTTTTATTCAGACACCAGTTTGAATAAGGAGTTGTCAAAGGTAATAAGCTCAATTCCGACCGTTTTCATCCCTATTCTGCCCCAAGTCATCTGGGGCAGCAGGCGGAGGACCTTGATGATCAGGATAACGACCAGGCAAGAAATCATTGGTCAAAGGTAAGTTTGACCAAAGCTAAAAATAGAGTTCAGTTGGGGCGGAGGGAGGAGTACTTTTTACAGACCGCTTTGCAGGCCCCGCTGCGGGCGATCTCCTGCCTGCTGACAACTCCAGCGGCTAAAGTAGCATACAGCTGCACTTTAGAAGCCGTAACCCCAATTTGCATCAAAGGAAACTCACGGGATAGTTTAAAGGAATGGAATCCTCCGGAAGGGAAAGACATTCATACGAGTTTCGCAAGTAGCATTCCAAATTGTGCACTTTGTAAGCCATAACCATCACTGCGCGCGTCTCATCGTCTTCTCCGTGCGTACTAATAAAGACACACCATCCTCTTCTCCGCAACACACACAGGCCATCCTCTTCTCCGCACGTACTCTTCCTTTTCGTCCCCGTCGCGCGCGCCCTCATTGGTTCCCTTCGAAGCCCATGGAGTTTCCCTTGCCGCACGATATTGCTGTCCTGATCGTGGGGTGGGTCGCTGCAACCTCCCCGCAGCCCATGGATGACCTCTCCAGTCTGCGCGCCACCTGCAAGGCCATGCACGCGGCGTGCCGGGATCGTGCCGTGGGTAGGCGCGTGGCGCTGGAGCGGGAGAGCATCTGGAAGTTTAACTGGAGCTACGACCGCCTCGTGGAGCGCCTGGCAATCATCGGCAACCCTCATGCGTGCTACGTCACCGTGTTCGACCTCGTCTTCCTGCACGGTTGCGCATAGCCGGGCACCCAGTTCCTTGCCCAGGCGGCCGCGAACGGCCACATGGTGGCGGCCTACGTCCTCGCCATGCTCCGCTATGACGCCGACCGCGGGGCTCGCGACGCCTTCGAGTATATCCGGTAGGTCGAAGGTGAGGCCCACGTCGTCTACAACACGGTCGGGTCTGTTGCCATGAAGTGGACCAACAAGGAGTGCTGCCGGTGTCTGCATGAAGCCATGAATAGTATTGATGGTGTCTCCTGGAGGTTCCCGGGCAGGCCTCGTCCAGAAGCGCCGCCGTGGCGGTGCCCAACATTGATGATGACGCTTGGGGCTTCTCAATTGGGGGGGGGAACCAGGGAACTGCCGCTACAGTAGGCCTACGTGGGAGGAGTGGAGAGTCTTATGTACAGAGAACTATAGGATTAAGCATGAGCATGACCTGTTCTGCCATCTGGCGTTGTACTCTATGGGTTATATTCCCTCCATTCCCGTTTGGATGCACCCCTAGTTCTCCCAACGCCAATTAAAAGAGAATAAAGGGAGTATATAAAATAGACTTGTAGTATATGTGTTTCCCCTATTCCCGCTCATCTTTGATGGATGTTGCACTTGTTGTGTTTCCCCTATGCGCGCTCGTCTTATATAGCCCTGTTTGGATCAAAGGAAACTCACGGGACAATTTAAAGAAATGGATTCTTCTGGAAATGTATACATTCAATCATATAGTAGTTTGGAACAAAGGAAATTGGTGTTCTCTTCTCTCTGTTCATTGTCTCCATTTTTCATTCCAGTCGTCACTAATCGACAGAACTAGCTGTTATATAATCCCCAATAAACACAAAATAAACTAATCGGCACATCTAGTCCACAACACTTTCCTTGAAGCAGGGGTAATAACTTCTGGCCGCGTGTAGGAGTAGTGGTAATAATTACACCGCGTATAGGGGCATAGGGCCAGTGGTACATTGGAGTTCTACCTATCTTTTTATAACATTTTTCTCATCTTTTCTTTTCTTTTCTCTCTGTTGATTGTCTCCGCTTTTCTTTCCAGTCGTTGCTACCTGTTAGTACTGTGTACTACTTTACAGACCGCTTTCCAGGCCCCGCTGCGGGCAATCTCCTGGCACCTCTAGCGGCTAAAGTATCGTACAGGCAACTTTACAAGCCACCGATGGTGTGGAGGGTCGTTCATTAACAGAGAATACAGATAGAACAGATAGTTCACTAAACAGCAGATAGAAAACAAAATAACAGATGGAACAGACGAACAACATTGAGTTCATTATCATAAAACATTACAGCCTCCTACCTATATTACTTGTCGTTAGAACAATATTTTTAGTTCATATTTGAACTACAAAACTTGTCCTAATTATAATCACAAGTACTAATATGCGAAGGAGGAAGTACAAAACATGAAAATCAGCATCACGAAACAAGAAAAAATAAAACATCACAAAAACAAGAAGAGAAAAACATCACGACTAGATTAATCAATGTCAAAAGATTTCCTGTTTTAAATTTGGGTTGAACTAGAATGTAATAAGATGTTTGGTGCAATAATGTAATCAACCATCTTCAACCGTTGGATTGACCTACATTACGGTCATTGAATCTTTTTATTTAACCCCCTCCACCAGGTGGAGGGGTGGTGGTGGGGGTGGAAGGGGTTTAATGAAAAGATGTAATAACCGTAGGATGTATAGATCCAACAGATGAAAATCTTTGATTACACAATTGTACCAAAACTTTAATTGCATGTAACGCTGTCAACGAGTTGAACTCGAGCGAGTTTGTTTCTACCATATATAAAAATTGTGTCCCATAGAACATTTTTAATAGAGTTATATAGTTTAGTTAATCATACGTACATATCATAATGACAACAACAATTTAGCTTACTCGAACTTTTCGAGCTTGAGATCATCAAGCTGGCAATACTCAACTTCATCCTCAAACTTTCAATCAAAACTAAGTTTGGTCCTTGAACTTTCAAATGGGTCAATTATTTAGTCCATCAACTTCAAAAACCGTTTCACTTTCATCCTTACTCTGATTTGGACATCCATACATTGGCATGCCACATAAGATAGTTAATGTGTTTTTAATCCTGTTAATATTTTATAGAAGTTTGTTTTATTTAAATGTTTGAAGTATGCATCATTATATGCATGTAAACTCTTTCTCATGTTGAAGCAAGCAGGCAAGAGTTTATGAAACGATTTGAATGGACCCTTTAGTTGGATAGCTGGGAACTACAACTATCGGATCAAAACAAACGGTGGATGCAGCCTCTACTGCACGCATGCAGCAAAATGTAGCTACGTCAGGCGATCCTGGTCCAGGCAAGTATGCCCCGATTCCTGTCCTACAACTCCATCTAGGCTTTCGATGATGCAGGCGGTTCACCACCAGACTGTAGAAAGATTAAGCACGCACACATGTAACAATCATTGTTGACTGCGTTGGTCTAACGTCATTGTTTGACTGCGTAGGTCTACGTTTAGTCATTAACGCTAGCTTTTGAATCTGTGTAGTGCAAAAGGGTTTTGTTTTGGTTTCACACTACACTAGCTAGCCTATATAAAGTGTATTTGTGTTCCCTGAGGAATACACAACAAACATTCTCTATACAGAATGAAACTTGCATGCCGCTTTCTTCTGCCGGAGGTTCGAAGGAAACTACACGGTTGGCCGAGTACACGTATGGTACGGGTGTGCTAGTGTACCTTAACCCCCCGTACGTCGTCCGTCCCCGGTGGTTGTTGGGAAGAGCCTTACAGGTATGCTCTGAATCCAGTCCTCTTACTCCATCTCTAGGTTTCTGATGACGCAGGCGGTTCACCACCAGACAAACCAAAAAAGGTTGAGCGGCATGCAAGTTTTTTTGTTGAAAAACTGTCTATGGCCCGTTGAATGCGGCCTGCTGACGCATCCATCTCTAGTTTTTTTATGACACTCCCGCTGACGTGTCATCATCTTATTTGTTGTGAAGGTATGGTAGTTAAACTAAGCATTAATAAAGGGACCAATAACATTTTGACACATCAGCGGGATTATGCATGGGAGGACAGAACGGGAGGTACACGGCTTGTATACTCCCATTCAGTGCTTCCATGCGTGCTCCTACTTAAGTGTCATGATTTTATTGGCCCTTTCATTTACCTAACATAATGCCAGATTTATCTTCAACCGATTAGATGATGACACATAAGTGGGAGTACGCATGGAAGCACAAACGGGAGCACCGAAGTTGCATCCGAACGGGAGGCCCCCGCAGCTAGTTTGTCATCAAGAAATTTGCATGCCGCTCATCACCGAGGCTTTGCTGGTTTGTCTAGTGGTGAACCGCATGCGTCATCGGAAACCTAGATGTAGTTGGAGGACAGGAATCAGAACATACCTACAGGGTTCTTCCAACCACCACCTGGGACACACGACGGGGGTTAAGGTACACACCAGCACACCCGGACCATACATATGTGCCGGTGAAGATGGAACTCAACAGCCTCACGGTTATGGATAGAAAAAAGGAAGAAGAAAAAGGATGGCGCGCGTTTCGATCTATGAACCGCGAGACTGCTAACTTCCATTTTAATTGGCCAGTTCCCGATTCCGCTGAGTAATTGTTGTTGTATGTGGTGTTTGGTTGAGACAATGCAACTTGTGGCCATAACGATAAGAATTGAAAAGAGGAGTATATCAGATTCAGAAATCTTCATTACACCAGGTCGTATGATGGCCAGACACTATCCAATCCACTTAGATTGAAAAATCACTCCTACCCAAACGAGGAAAAAAATTTATGGATACGGTATCCATATCCAAGGTTGTGCATACCGTTCCACATTTGTGACCTGTGTCCACATGAACAGACGGATGAAGCAGTTGCATGACTGTGACATGTGTGCACATGAACGAACGAGGTCGTATGATAGCCGGACATGACAGGGATAACGCCAAGGAATCGTATTTTTTTAAAGCATAATTCTTCCCCGCATACGATGGGCCCTTCGCGTGTCAAATTAAAAATGTCTCCTTTTATCAAAAAACATCTCCTTTAACGACGCACCGGAGAGCAAGTGCATGCCGTTCTCAGATGGTGCCACACATACTTCCTTCTCGTGTCTTCAATCGATGTTCCCTGATCGTGGCACCATCTATATACCACTTGAACACTGGCCCAATGCCCCTATACGCGGTGTAATCATTACCGCTACTCCTATACACGGTTTTTTATAAGCATAATTTTTCCACGCATATGTTGGGCCCTTTCCGTGTCAAATTAAAAATTTCTCCTTTTATCGAAAAACATCTCCTTTAACGATGCAAAATTTTGGTACATGGGCTCATGCGTACATGGGGACGAACACCAAGAGTTCCAGCGCAGTTTCGGCCCAAGAATACATAGCGACTCAGTACAGTTTCAGCCCACGAATAACAAGCGGCCCAGCGCAGTTTTGGGCCTACTCTGATAGCTTCACGTACGCTTTGTCTTAGCTGCCTCCCCGCCAGACCCTTCGATCCACAACGGCCCCCTCTCCCGATTGCACGAAACGCGCCTGGAGGAGCATCCGTCGGCCGCCACGCTCTTGGAAGAGCATCCGCTGTCCACCGGCGTGGAGGAGCATCCGCCGGCCATCGCACATGGAGGAGCAACTGCGCTAGGTACAATTGCCACATAATGTTATTGTAGTTAAATCCTCTTACGGATACGTTGATTGAATTGTAGGAAGTGATGTCAGAAGATAAGACATGGATGGGAAATGACAGGCGTACGAAGGAGTGGCGGGTAGAATGAAGTCATTTTTAAATTTAGCATTCCAGGGCACTCGTGAAGAAGAAACTATGCCTTGTCCTTGCACGAAATGCCGTAATATTTGCCACGGGAGACGCAAGGAAGTTCATCTTCACTTGCTTCGTAATGGGATGTCATTTGATTATACTTGTTGGGTACACCATGGAGAAAAATGAGTTGAGAAAAAATTGCTGAGCAATCAGCAAATAATGAGGAAATAATTTTTGATGATGTTGCTATGGAAAATATGTTGTCCAGTCTTCTTAGAGGCACTGGTGATCATGGTGGTACTTCAGCAGGTGTTGATGATCCAGAAAATGCTATAAACCAGCAGGAGCCAACTGGGTGTGCAAAGGCATTCTATGACTTATTAAATGATGCCAAAAAGGAGTTGTATCCAGGTTGTGAGAAGGTGACCCAATTATCCTTCATTGTCAGGTTGTACCAGATAAAGTGTTTAACTGGTTTGAGCAAAAAAGCGTGTGAGTTGATCCTTGAACTATTCTCATATGTGCTTCGAGAGAGCCATTGCATTCCTAATACACTTGATAAAGTTCAGAAGGTTATTCATGACCTCGGGCTGAGCTACGAAAAGGTCGATGCATGTGTCAATGATTGTGTGTTATTCTGGAAGGACTATTCTCTGTTGGATCGATGCCCAAAATGTGGTGAATTAAGATGGAAAAATAGTGCTGGTGGGGATGCAAGAGAGGCTTTACCTTGTGGAAAAGCCAAGAAGCTTGTAGCACGCAAGATTCTACGATACTTCCCTCTTATTCCCCGTCTTCGAAGGTTTAATATGGGAGAATCAACGACATCAAACATGAGCTGGCACAAAGAAGAATGTATTGATGATGGAATATTACGCCATCCTGCAGATTCGAAAGCATGGAAGCATTTTGATAGCATTCACCCAAATTTCTCATCTGATCCTTGCAACATAAGACTTTGGCTAGCATCTGATGGTTTCAATCCTTTTGGAATAATGAATGTTTCTTACAGTACATGGCCTGTGATTCTAATCCCTTATAATCTACCACCTTGGTTGTTTATGAAGCAACCTTATTGGTTGATGTCAACGATAATTCCTGGGCCAAAGTCACCTGGAAACAACATTGATGTGTATATGTAGCCTTTCATTGATGAGCTACTAAAATTATGGTCTAATGGTGTTGGAACATACAACAGTTCAAAGAAAGAGACATTTCTCATGCGAGCTTCTATATTGTGGACAATAAATGATTTTCCAGCATATGCAATGCTATGTGGATGGAGCACAAAAGGTAGGCTAGCATGTCCATACTGCCATGTAAACACTGACGCCTTGTGGTTGAAACATGGACGAAAGTATTGCTACATGGGTCATCGTCGTTTCCTACCTCAGGATCACCGGTAGCATCGGGACAAAGCTTCTTTCAACAACAAAATAGAGAATAGAGAGGCTCCAACATCACTCTCTGGTCACAAAGTACTCCAACAATATGATACTTTTGATCAAGTGAGTTTTGGAAAGACGAATAATAAGAGAAAGCGCACTAAGGAAGATAGGTGGCATAGCTGGAAGAAGAAAAGTATATTTTTTCAGCTCCCGTATTGGAAGACATTGCTAATAAGGCATAACTTGGATGTCATGCACATTGAGAAAAAACATTTGTGATAGCATATTGGGGACATTGCTTAATATGGATGGTAAAACAAAAGATAGTCTACAAGCTCGTTTTGATATGCAGGAAATGGGTATACGGCCAAAGCAACATCCGGTGGGTGTGAAAGGGAAGTATGATTGTCCATCAGCATCATATACTTTGCAAAAAGATCAGAAGACCACCTTGTGCAAGTTTTTGGCAGATGTGAAGATGCCCGATGGTTATGCCTCAAACATCAAGAGAAGTGTGGACATAACAGCACGTAAGGTATCAGGTCTAAAAACACATGACTGCCATATTATATTTCAGAAGCTTCTTCATATTGCAATACGTGACATATTGCCTGAAAAGGTTGTTGAACCTTTAATTGAGTTTAGCAGATTCTTTTCTGGAATTTGTTCTAAGGGATTGGCGGAACCAGATTTGGATAAGATGATTGAACAATTTCCTGAAACAATTTGTAAGCTTGAGATGTTGCTTCCTCCCGCTTTCTTTGATATCATGGTACATCTTCCAATCCATCTTGGCGAAGAAGCTCGCTTGGGTGGACCTGTATCTTACAGATGGATGTATCCAATTGAGAGGTACCTTGGTACATTGAAGAGGTATGTACGTAACAGAGCTCACCCGGAGGGTTCTATAGCTGAGGAATATATTATGGAAGAGTGTATGACTTTTGTAGCCAGTTTTTGGATAACATAAGCACCAAGCTTAATAGGCCAGAACGTCATGAAGCTGCAGCTAGGAATGAACCTTCTCTCGAGTCTTATATATTTACAGAAGTTGATAATTCTAAAAAAAGGGTTTAAATGGGGCGAACTTACTATGGTGAAACTACATAACATCGGACATTATATTATTTCTAATGTTGAAGAGGCCGCTCCATCGATCAAGTACGTATAACACTCAGATGTTCTATACTATATTAATGGATCATGCTTATTGTAGATGGCTAATTTAATTTTGTACCCTTTTCAGTGAGCATTTTGAAGAGCTGAAAAAAATTCATTCTCGTGATGTTGAAAAACGCCATAGAGATGAGTTTCTTTATTGGTTTCAGAAACGAGTAAGTACATGCAAGTTTTTTACTTTGATGAAATATTGATGAAATATCTGTTCTGAAGTTGGTTTATCGATGACCCCTTTTATACTAATTAATGTGTACAGATTACGACATTACACAAAGAAGGCAAAGTAACCAATTATTTGTATGCATTATCTAGAGGACCTGATCGTCGGGCACATTTTTTTAGTCGATCATTCATAAATGGCTTCTTCTTCTGAACAGCAGAGGTGGAAAAAGATTTACGGACGCAAAACAATGGTGTTGTTGTTCGAGATGGTGATCATGAGTGGTATGGAGTAATCAAGAAAATGATTTTTGTTGATTTCAAAAAAAATCAAGAGCTTCTGTTATTTGAATGTGAATGGTTTGATCGGCCTCGTTCCGTTCAGAGCCAAAGCAGAGGCTACAAAATGGATTGATACGGAATGATAGATGTTGAAACTACTATTTCTCAATTTAAGTATGAGCCTTACATTCTAGCCACCCAAGCAGAGCAAGTTTTTTACGTTAGAAGTGTGAAGCAACCTAAATGGGCTACAGTTGTTAAAACGAAGCCACGAACCCTTTTTTCCATGCCCCCTGGAGACAGTGAAAATATTGTCACTGAGACAATGGAGGATGATACATTATTTGATGATCGACGACTTACTGATATAAATGAGGATATGACCACATGGGATAGAAATGACATTGACGGAGCAACTGGTGATGCTTCCGCTCTTTCAAATCAAGATGACGACGATGACCACGACGATGATGATACATATATAAATGATGGTATTGTACCTCCAATATTGAGGGAGGATAGCGAAGATGATGATTTTTTCATATAGGTACTGTGTGAGCTAGCTGTACGTGAACTATGTAATGCAACGTTTGTGTTCTGTGGTGATAGATCTTAACGCCACCAACCGGTATTTCGTGGGAACGGGTCCTAATACAACGATTGTGTTTCGTGGCGATAGATCCTATCGCCACGAACTTGTGAATCATGGCATAAGTTCCTAATGCAACGTTTGTGTTTCGTGGCGATAGATCCTAACGCCACGAACTGTTGAATCGTGGCAAAAGATCCTAATGCAACGATTGTGTTTTGTGGCGATAGATGCTAATGCCACGAACTATTGAATCGTGGCAACAGATCCTAATGCAAGGATTGCGTTCTGTGGCAATAAATGCTAATGCCACAAACTAGTGAATCGTGGCAACAAATTCTAATGCAACAATTATGTTCTGCGGTGATAGATGCTAACACCACGAACTATTGAGTCGTGGCAACAGATCCGAATGCAATGATCGCGTTCTGTGGCGATAGATGCTAATGCCACGAACTAGTAAATCGTGGCAACAGATTCTAATGCAACGATCGGGTTTCGTGGCGATAGATGCTAATGCCACGAACTAGTGAATCATGGCAACAGATTCTAATGCAACGATCAGGTTCTGTGGCGATAGATGCTAATACAATGAACTATTGAATCGTAGAAATAGATCCTAATGCAACAATCGGGTTCCATGGCGATAGATGCTAACGCCATGAACTAGTGAATCGTGGCAACAGATTCTAATGCAACGATCGGATTCCGTGGTGATAGATGCTAATGCCACAAACTAGTGAATCGTGGTAACATATTCATGGTGATAGATCCTAATGCCATGAACTAGTGAATCGTGGCAACAAATCCTAGTGCAACGATCGTGTTCCATGGCGATAGATGCTAATGCCACAAACTAGTGAATCGTGGCAACAGATTCGTGGCGATAGATGCTAACTCGACGAACTTGTGAATCGTGGCAACATATTCTAATGCAATGATCGGGTTCCGTGGCGATAGATTCTAGTTCCACGAACTAATGAATCGTGGCAACAAATTCGTGGTGATAGATCCTAATGCCACAAACTAGTGAATCGTGGCAACAAATCCTAGTGCAACGATCGTGTTCCATGGCGATAGATGCTAATGCCACAAACTAGGAATCATGGCAACAGATTCGTGGAGATAGATCCTAATGCCACAAACTAGTGAATCGTGGCAACAGGTCCTAATGCAACGATTGCGTTCTATGGCGATAGATGCTAATGCCACAAACTAGTGAATCGTGGCATCAGCTTTGCGGCAATAGATCCTAATGCCACGAACTAGTGAATCCTGGCAACAGATCCTAATGCAATGATCGTGTTCCGTGGAGATAGATGCTAATGCCACGAACTAGTGAATCGCGGGAAAAGACCAAGCTTACTGCAACGATTTAGTATTCGTTGCAGTACAATCGTTACAACAGGGCGGAATCCTTGTAGTTGATATTACTTATGGTTTATGATGGGATTATTTCACATAAATGTAATATATTGCTTTTCAAATGTTTTAATGTACTTTTCATCACTTAGCTATTATTATATTTGTCATTGAATCAGCTACATGTCATACTTTCCACACTTGCTGAGTACAACATGTACTCACTCTTGCAATCCCCCCCCCCCAACAGTTGCAGGTCAGGATTGAGAGTTTAATGATGATAATGTGGAGTTCTAGGCCATGTCTGCCATCAGCTTTGCCTATGATATATTGGAGCTGCGCTATACCCTATTTGCTTAGTTGCTTAATTAGTTTATTTCCACTGCATTAGTCGAACTTGTCATTAATATTCACTAGATCTTGTATTCGAGGATGTTATTAAATGTGTAATAAAAGTCGATAATTAATTTGTTCTGTGGTAATTGTTCGTATATCCTTTTGTGATGCACTTGTGTATGTGTGTTGAATGTCCTGGGCACACATATACTTCACTTGGTTCATTTTTCGGAACAAATTGGTATCAGAGCGAGGTTGGTCGTAGGATGCAGCCTAGATAGGATGGACACTTTAGAGCACATAGGAGCTCTCAGGAATCGATGTGTTTTTACTTGGTGTGTTGTTTGCTATATATTGTCTGCTTGTGTGCTTAATAGAGGATTTAGGATGTTTTAGCATTTCCATGACCAGCTAGGCTAGTTAGTTGTTTAGTTTCATATCCCTTGATGCATATAGTTGGGGACGTTTTGTAATTCTTACCTATTGCTTTTCTCAAAATGGTGAGGACTCGCAACCAGAGGGATGCTAATGATGAGGAGGAGAACCATGGAGCACCTCACAACAACAATAGACTAGGACCTGCTCATGGAGCTATGAGCATTGAGCAGCTATTGGCGATGCAAAACCAGCTCATGCAGACCATGATACAGACTATGGGACAGCTACAGGCTGGAAACATCAACAATCAGCCCCACATGCCTCCACCGCCACCCCCGCCTCCTCATAACCGGTTGGGAGAGTTTATGAGGACTAGGCCACCGACCTTTGCCCAAGCCGATGACCCTATGGATGCGGATGATTGGTTGAAGTCTGTGGAGAAGAAACTTACTAATGTCCAATGCAGTGACCGGGAGAAGGTTCTATTTGCTTCTCATCAACTAGTTAGAGCAGTTGCCGATTGGTGGGATTCCTGATGAAATGCTCATGAGAATCAGGAGAGGATCACCTGGGCGGAATTCAAGGAGAGTTTCCGTTCTCATTATGTGCCAGAGAGAGTTATGATCTTCAAGAGGCAAGAATTTGATAATTTGAGGCAAGGAACATCAAGCGTGGGTGAATATCTCAATAAATTCACTCAACTTTCAAGGTATGCTCCAGAAGATGTGAGTCGGGACAACCGGAAACAATATTTGTTCATGAGAGGCTTGAACAATGAGACACAGGTGCAATCACTCAATTGTGACTATGCCAACTTACAGAAGCTTATAGACAAAGCAATTGTGGTGGAGAACAAGGTCCGTGAGATGGAGCAAGACAACAAGAGGAAGGCGCCATATCAGGGACAGCAACAAGGTAGTAATGTGCGCCCTCGCTTTGCGCGATCTAATGCGCCTTATTACAACTCTTCTGCGTCTGCTCATCGCCCTGTATATGCACCACGCCCAACTCAGTTTGTGCAGCAGCGCCCTGTTATGCCAGCACCTAGGCCTCCAATGCCTTTTGCACCTCGTGCCAATTTTCATGGTGCAAATCCTCAGAACCAAGCTCGTCCCAATAATCCTGGTGGAGTTAAGAAGCGCTATACTTGTGGGGAAGTTGGACACTTTGCCCATCAATGCCCTAAGTCAAGCCTAGGTCAAGGAAGCAATGCGTCGAGGCAAAATCCAAGACCCAATGTTGGACATACGCAAGGAAACCAGGGAGAGCAAAATTTTGCTCGTGGCAACGTGAACCATGTCTCTACGGAGGAAGCTCAAAAAGCGGATGACGTGGTCATTGGTATGTTTCTCGCCAACTCCAACCCTGCGACTTTGTTATTTGATTCCGGGGCATCATATTCATTCATTACATCGAAATATGTTGCCAAGTATAGTTTGCTTGTCTCTCATATGAAGTTTACACTGTTGGTTAAGTCTCCTGGAGGAGAGATGAGAACAAATATAGTATGTCCAAAAGTAAGCCTTATAATAAGGGGGTAGACTTCTCCGCCAACCTCATTTTCTTGGATTCCCAAGGATTGGACATTATACTTGGTATGGACTGGTTCAGAAAGCACAATGGAGTCATTGAGTGTGTCACGAAGACGGTGAAGTTGACCAATGAAGAAGGGATCACCTTAGAATTTGAAGCATATCAACACGACCCGAAGCAATTGGAGATGAATCACATGGATGGCGCCGCAATTGAGGAGATTCCGGTGGTGTGTGAATTTTTGGACATGTTTTCGGATGAGTTGCCAGGTATGCCACCAGATCGATACATTGAGTTTGTTATTGATTTAATACCTGGAAGTGCACCTATAGCTAAGAGACCATATAGGATCCCTCCTATGGAATTAGCGGAGCTCAAGAAGCAGATTCAAGAGCAACTAGAGAAGGGTTTTATTCACCCAAGGTCTTCACCTTGGGGAGCGCCCGTGCTGTTTGTGGACAAGAAGGATGGATCCCAAAGGATGGGTGTGGATTACCGAGCTCTCAATGAGGTGATAATCAAGAACAAGTACACCTTGCCCTGCATAGAAGACTTGTTTGATCAGAAGAAGGGTGCTTGTGTTTTCTCTAAGGTTGATTTGAGGTCGGGATATTTTCAAATGAAGATAAGACCATCAGACATACCCAAGACAGATTTCAGGACATGGTATGGATCTTATGAGTACACTGTGATGTCCTTTGGATTGACAAATGCACCTGCCTACTTTATGTACCTCATGAATAAGGTCTTTATCGAGTACCTGGATAAGTTTGTCGTGGTGTTCATCGATGATATTATGATTTACTCAAAGGATGAGAAGGAACATGAGGAACACTTGAGGCTTACGTTGCAGAAGTTGAGGGAGCATCAATTGTATGCTAAATTCAACAAGTGTTAATTTTGGTGGAAAGAATTTTCATTTTTGGGCCATATTATCTCAGTAGGAGGAGTATCGGTTGACCCTGGAAAAGTGAGGGACGTGTTGAAGTGGGAACCGCCGCAAAATTTAAAGCAAATAAGGAGTTTTCCTGGGATGGCTGGATATTACCGTAGATTCATCAAGGACTTTTCCATGATAGCCAAGCCAATGAAGGAATTGCTAATGAAGGGAAAGGCTTTCTGATGGACTGAAGCTTGTCAAAACTGTTTTGAGGAGCTAAAGAAGAGGTTAACTACAACCCCAATTTTGGTTTTGTCGGACGTAGGCAAAAGCTTCAATATTTATTGTGATGCATCGAGACAAGGACTTGGATGCGTGCTCATGCAAGAAGGTCAAGTGGTTGCATATGCATTAATACAATTGAAGAAACATGAGCAGAATTATCCAACGCATGATTTGGAACTCGCAGCCGTGATACACGCATTGAAGATTTGGAGACATTACATCCTTGGACATAGGTGTGAAATTTATACGGATCATAAGAATTTGAAGTATATTTTCACACAAACGGATCTGAATTTGAGGCAATGAAGATGTTGGAGCTCATCAAGGATTACGATTTGGGAATAAATTATCATTCAAGGAAGGCTAATGTTGTGGTCAACGCATTGAGTAGGAAAGGAGTAAGTCATCAACTCATAGTTCGAGAATTACCATCCGAGTTATGTAAGGAGTTTGAATGGTTGAACTTCGGATTTGTGAATGAGATGGGGATGATGGAGCTAAATCCAACCTTGGAGCAAGAAATTCAAAAGGGTGAAACAAAGGATGAGGGAATCCATGAAATCAAGGAAAGAACCCAAGAGGAAAGAGAATTCAGGTTTGATGAGGATGAACAAGGTACTCTATGGCTTGGTAAGAGGATTGTCGTGCCCAATGTGAAGCATATTCGGGAGACAATATTAAAAGAGGCACATGACTCACCATATTCAATTCATCCTGGTTGTAAGAAAATGTACAAGGACTTGAAGACTTGTTATTGGTGGGCTAGCATGAAGAAGGATATAGCTGAATATGTAGCATTGTGTGATGTGTGCCAACGAGTTAAGGCAGAACATCAAAGACCAGCTGGATTACTGCAGCCATTAAAATTCCGGAGTGGAAGTGGGAAGAGATCTGTATGGACTTTATAGTTGGTCTACCGCGTACCCAGTCTGGGTATGACTCGATTTGGGTAATCGTGGATCGATTGACCAAGTCAGCTCATTTTGTTCCTGTGAAGACCAAGTATACAGCTGCACAATTGGCCGAAATATACATGGAGCACATTGGGTGTCGACACGGAGTACCAAAGAAGATAGTCTCGGATAAAGGTTCTCAATTTACCTCTAGGTTCTGGCAGAAATTGCATGAAGCATTGGGAACAAGGTTGAATTTCAATTCAGCATATCACCCTCAAACAGATGGACAAATTGAGAGGACCAGTCAGATTTTGGAGGATATGTTAAGAGCTTGTGCTTTAAAGCATGAAAAAAGTTGGAACAAGAGTTTGCCATATGTAGAATTTTCATACAACAATAGTTACCAAGCAAGTTTGAGGATGTCACCTTATGAAGCGATTTATGGAAGGAAGTGTAGGACACCCTTATTCTGGAATGAGACAGGAGAAACTCAAGTATTTGGTCCAGATGTACTGCAAGAAGCTGAGAAGCAAGTCCAAATAATTTGTGACAACTTGAGGGCAGCTCAGTCAAGGAAAAAAGGCTATGCAGACAATAGAAGGAAACTAGCCTTTGAAGTGGGAGACTTCGTTTACCTCAAGGTGTCACCGATGAGAGGTCATAAGAGGTTTAACATAAGAGGCAAGCTAGCACCTCGATAAATTGGGCCATTCAAGATTTTGGACAAAAGGGGAGAGGTAGCATATAAGTTGGAGATGCTAGCTCATCTTTTATATGTCCATGATGTCTTTCATGTTTCCCATCTCAAGAAGTGCTTGAGGGTACCGGAAGAACAAGTGCCAATGGAAGAATTGGAATTAGAGGCAGACATGACCTATGTCGTGCAACCGATCAGAATCATGGAAACCAAGGAAAGAGTCACAAGGAACAAGGTCACTAGATGGTGTAAAGTTCAATGGAAGCATCACCTAGAAAAAGAAGCAACGTGGGAGCTAGAGGATGATCTCAAGAAGGAATTTCCCTATCTCTTCTCTTCCGCGTCGAATCTCGAGGGCGAGATTCATTTTAAGGGGGAGGGGGTGGGGGGGTAGGTTTGTAACACCCTCATTTTCATGCATCATGCCCTGCATACATTCATATTAGTGTCTAACATTAATCCACATAAAAAGTAACAAGTTTAAATTGATTTAGAAACAAAATCGCACTTAAGAATTCTGGGAAGTGTGGACTAGTCCGATTTCTCTCTGACCTTGATCGGACTTGTCTATTTTTCCTGCGGACTAGTCTGTTTTTGCATCTGGACACTTTCGGACTTGTCCGTCTTAGTGCGGACTAGTCCGGTGTTCCAATTCCCTTCAAAATTTTGCTAAGTCCCTGGACTTGTCCGGGCTAGTCCGGTGTTCCAACGGACTTGTCCATTTTCCCCTCTGACTGAAGTCGGACTTGTGTGATTTTAGGCCAGACTTGTCTATTTTTCCCCTCTGGATAAGTTCGTACTTGTCCGATGTCCAGTCCGGACTTGTCCGATTTCTCTCTGGATAACTACAGACTAGTCCAGTCCTTTTCGGACTTGTCCAATATTTTGCGACTCTGAATTAATCTTTTGTTTCACAACTTGTTTCTTGGGCTTTACGTTAAGTGCGCCTAGGGATGTCATGCCTAACTATTTTAGAGCCCATGTGGGACTCCAAACCGACCTCTACTCATCCCAAACTCGAAATCCGTCTAACCCTAGCCTCCACCTCTATATAAACAACCCCACCCTTTGACTTGACATCTATTTGCCACTTTTCCACCACACCCAAACCCTAGTTCGTGGAGAGCCACCTTCAAGGAGCGAGAAGGAGATCCCAAGCAAGAAGAAGAAGAGGAGGAAATGAAAGGGGATCAAGATCTCTATCAAGTTTCATTCTTCATCACCAATTCATCTCCAAGTTCATCATCAATCCTAGATCGCCAAGATCCAAGTGTTGCCTCCAAGATCCTCGATTCA
Organism: Tuctoria greenei; assembly: GCA_036927565.1. Classification (NCBI taxonomy): domain Eukaryota; kingdom Viridiplantae; phylum Streptophyta; class Magnoliopsida; order Poales; family Poaceae; genus Tuctoria; species Tuctoria greenei. Next base: position 16,974,922 of record JAYESD010000005.1, read on the forward strand.
TTGGAGTTCTAGACACCTGGTATACCTTCTATTCTCTTTTCCTTACGTGAATTCAATCCCGTTTCTCCAAATTCACGTCGATTTGGAAAACCCTAGTTCACCAGTTCTGCGAAGTGCGGACTTGTCTGGTCCCTAGCGGACTAGTCCGATTTTCCTGGTTAAATTGTGTAGAATTAATTCTAAAATTAGATTGAATCAACTCTAAACCTATGTAAACTTGTTAAAAGCCATTAGAACTAGCTAGTGATCATTAAAAACAACTCATTAACAAGTTCCACCTTGCACTTGCATTAATCATGCATGTCATGTCATATTGAGTAATATTTGTGCACTCTTTGATTGTGTTTCTTGTCCTGTATGTTTATTGTGCGGATTAGACGGATTTGCGCTAGAGAGTGCCGCGGAGGATCTCCAGCACCAAGAGTTTGAAGGCATTGACCCGAACCAATCCCAAGAGCAAGGCAAGTGTCCTTGAAGCATATTGATCCTGTTTTAAAATAAATGTTTTGTTTGAAAAACTGCATGCTTGTGTCAATTTGATGGAAATCCTATGATAGGAAGTTTACTAGATTTGTTTAGCCACTCTTGTCACCTGGAATATATGGTAGAGAGTCGGGAAGGGCTTTTTACCTCTTTGCTTCGCTTAATTAACTGGGATGGGAGAACAACTATACCACTTAACTTAATTACGCATTTATGAGATTATGATTAACATGAACTGGTTAATATGATATGGTAATGGGTGATCTAAGAAAGTCTGGTATGTGGATGGGTTGGATGATATGGTGGTTTGCTTGCTTCAGATCTAAGGACCGGTTCATGCGAGAATAAGCCAGGACTACAGTGCCACGATGAGGCCAAGTATGGGTGCGGTGTAGCTGATTAATTAGGGATTTTCTAGTGCTATTTGGACCATTAGGGATGCTCAGGGAAGGGGTAGTCGGTTTGGGTTTGTTGATGATTGGTGGGACTACCCTGGGATCCAAATGGCTCAAGAGGGGGTCCTTGATTGAAGATGTGCTCAATTGGAGGCATTGCCGCCGGTGAAACCTCAATGGGGTCTAAATAGGCTAGTAATCCCTTTTGTAAAGGCTATTTTGTGATCTCTTGGCCATACACCTATGGTTGTGATTTGCATAATGGAGGTTTCCTTTAGTCGTCGACGGGTGATGAAATCACAAACACGTGGGTAAAGTGGTACAAACTCTGCAGAGTATTAAAACTTCCATGATTAGAAGGAACTTGGTATTGGGGTGGTTTGGTAATAGTTATGGTTAATAATACACTACAAGAATCGGGCAAAGAAATGTCGTCCATATAAGTGTCAGTAGACAACTGAGGCCGACATCTATAAAATATGAACGTCAGTTACCCGACGACCATAGCCGACGACTGATATTCAACATTCTTAAGTCATAAAACCGTCAGTACCGACGTTCTTAAAGGACTAAAGCCGTCGGCCCCCTACAGCCGATATCTAATGTGTAAATCCAATAAAGCTGTCGGCCATCCACACCGACGGGCTTTATTGCATTATGATTGTCGGCTACTACTCTACCGACGTCTTTGTTCTTTTTTTATTCTTTTTTTTACACCAAGAAACTGCTGTACTGGTTGAATGTACTGGTTCAACAAGATGAACATAGATGAACAAGAAAACATGATTTTCATATCAGTCAATCTCAAAATTTCTCACAAAAACTCAAAATCCCACATGAACATGAGCTCCACATCTCTCTGTTTCACAATACAATCTCAGAATTTCTCAAAGAAACTCGAACAAATCTGCTCTGCTAAAAAAATGAATACAGTAACTCCAGCTCAAGATCTGGGCCGTGGGAGCTCGAGCGCCAGATGGCAGCGTCGGAGGTTTTCACTCTCCAAATCCGAAGGCCGGAGAATGCCTCGGAGGTGGGCACGGCCAGAGGCGGAGGTGGGCGCGTGGCCAGAGGCGGAGGTGGGCGCGTGCGGCCGGAGGCGGAGGCCGGCGAACGCCTCGGAGGTCGGCACGCGCGGACGGAGGCAGAGGTCGTCAAATGCCTCGGAGTTGACGCGCGCGCGGCCAGAGGCGGAGGCCTCGGGGTGGACGAGGGCTGGCGGCGGTGTTGTCGGGGGTGGGTGCGTGCGGCCAGAGGCGGGGGGCTCGGGGTGGACGGGCGCTGGCGGCGATGTCATCAGGGGTGGGGTGCACGGCCAGAGGAGGAGGCGTGCGCGGCCTGAGGCGGAGGCGGAGGCGGAGGCGGAGCCGGGGGCAGAGGTGGAGGCCTCGAAGAAGCCGGAGTGCTAGGGTTTGGAGAGATGTGCTGTACGGGGAACTTTGATGGGCTACGGTGAATATAAAATGATGGAGGCAGGTAGAGCCGTCAGCTGAGGACAATTGACCGACGGCTTTAAATTGCGAGCGGGAGAAGAAATTTCGGGTGCTCTGAGTTCCAGCTATGGCTGTCGTTCTGAAGTCAGAGCCGACACCTTTAATTAAATGTGTCAATTTTTTATTCTAACCGACGATTTTATATATGGCCGTCGGCCTTCGTAACTGCACTGACGGTTATAAGTTTTTTAATGTCGGTACCAATAAACCGACTGTGTTACGCCATTTAAGTTCAACGGGCCTGACGTTTATATTTTTCCCGACATTTTTTCTCTCGATTCTTGTAGTGATATGGTTATGGTTGGTTATGAACTGAATTATGGTATGGGATATGATTCATGGTAATGGTGAAATCTGGAATATGGATGATGATAATGAGTATGGACTGGTACTGTGACGCCCGGTTCCGAAAAATGAACCAAGCTAACGCATATGTGTGCCCAGGATGTTCATCACACATACATGAGTGCAATCACAAAAGGATATACAGAAAATTACCAAAGAACAAAATTAATTAACCAAATTTTATTACACAAACCATATTATCCTCGATTACAAACTCTAATAAATATTAATGACAAGTTCAACTAATGCAGCGGAAATAAACTAATTAAGCGACTAAGCAAACTAAACAGCTGGGCAGCATAAGCAATAGGGTATAGTGCAGCTCCAATCAACACCACAGGCAAAGCTGACGGTAGACACGACCTAGAACTCCGCATTATCGCCATTAAACTCCCAATCCTGACCTGTAACTGTTGGGGGGATTGCAAGAGTGAGTACATGTCGTACTCAGCAAGTGTGGAAAGTATGACATGTGGCTGATTCAAATGACGAATATAATAATGGCAAAGTGCTGAAAAGTACATTAAAACATTTGAAAAGCAATATATTACCTGTATATGAATCAAACCCATCATAATCATAAGTAATATCATAATACCAGTATACAATTCACCATCCTCATCAATAATTCCAGATTTCACCATTTACCAATACTCATATTTAATACCAAAAATTAATCTATTACCAGCCATAACCATTACCAAACCATAAACATCTCAAATACCATCCCAATACCGAGTTCCCTCTAATCATGGAAGTGGTCCAGGTGCTCATAACCAGGAGCACGGCTATCATGATAGTTTTAATACTTTACAGAGTTTGTACCACTTTACCCACGTGTTTGTGATTTCATCACCCGTCAGCGACTAAAGAACCTCCCTTATGCCAATTACACTTCCTTTGGTGTATGGCCAAGAGATCACAAAATAGCCTTTACAAAGGGATTACTAGCCTATTTAGACCCCACTGAGGTTTCACCGGTGGCGATGTCTCCCGCAGAGAACATCTTCAACCAAGGGCCCCCTCTTGAGCCATTCGGATCCCAGGGTAGTCCCACCAATCATCAACAAACCCAATCCGACTACCCCTTCCCCAAGCATCCACAATGGTCCAAACATCACTAGCAAAGCCCTAATTAATCAGCTACGCCGCACCCATACTTGGCCTCGTGGTGGCACTGTAGTCCTGGCTTATTCTCGCATGAACCAGTCCTCAGATCTAAAGCAAGCAAACCACCATAACATTCAACCCATCCACATACCAGGCTTGCTTAGATCACCCATTACCATACCATATTAAACCAGTTCATGTTAACCATAATCTCATCCATGCATAATTAAATTGAGTGGTATAGTTGTTTCCCATCCCAGTTGATTAAGCGAAGCAAACGGTAAAAAGTCCTTCCCGACTCTCTACCATATATTCCAGGTGACAAGGGTGATTTAAAAAATCTAGTAAACTTCCTACCATAGGATTCCCATCAAATTGACACAAGCATGCAGTTTGCAAACAAAACATTTAATTTAAAAACAGGATCAATATGCTTCATAGACACTTGCCTTGCTCTTGCAGTTGATTAGGGTCAAAGCCTTCAAACTCTTGGTGCTGTAGATCCTCCGCGGCACTCTCTAGCGCAAATCCGTCTAATCCACACAATAGACATACAAACAAGAAACACAATCAAAGAGTGCACAAATATTACTCAATATGGCATGACATGTATGATTGATGCAAATGCAAGGTAGAACTTGTTACAAGATTTCTTTTAATGATCAATAACTAGTTCTAATAGATTTTAACAAGTTTATACAGGTTTGGATTCGATTAGATCAAATTTTAGAATTAATTCAACCCAATTTAACCAGGAAGATCGGACTAGTCCGCTAGGGACCGGACAAGTCTGCACTCTGCGAGATCACAAGATTAGGGTTTTCTAGATTGACGTAAATTTGGAGATTAGGGGTTGAATTCTCGTAAGGAAAAGAGAATAGAAGGTATACCAGGTGTTTAGAACTCCAATGAATCAAGAAACTTGGAGGTAACACTTGGATCTTGGCGATCTAGGGTTGGTGATGAACTTGGGGATGAATTGGTGGTGAAGAACAAAACTTGGTGGAGATCTTGATCCTCTTTCGTTTCCTCCTCTTCTTCTTCTTGCTTGGGATCTTCTCCTCCCACCTTGATGTTGGCTCCCCACGAACTAGGGTTTGGGTGGGTGGAAAAGTGGCAAATAGATGTCAAACCAAGGGGTGGGGCTGTTTATATAGAGGTGGAGGCTAGGGTTAGATGGATTTCGAGTTTTGGGATGAGTAGAGGCCGGTTTAGAGTCCCACATGGGCTCTAAAAGAGTTAGACACGACGTCCCTAGGCCCACTTAACGTGAAACCCAAGAAACAAGTCGTAAAACAAAAGATCAGCCTGGAGTTGCGAAATATCGGACAAGTCCGGAATAGACCGGATTAGTCCGAAGTCGTCCTGAGAGAAAATCAGACAAGTCTGGCCAAAAATCGGACAAGTCCGACTTTAAACAGAGAGGAAATCAGATAAGTCCGCTGGAACACCGGACTAGTCTGGAAAAGTCCAAGCACTTAGCAATTTTTCAAGGATTCATAGAATAACGGACTAGTCCGCACAAAATCGGACAAGTCCAAAAGTTTCCAGGGGCCAAAATCGGACTAATCCGCAGCAAAAACGGACAAGTCCATTTTTAGTCAGAGATAAATCGGACTAGTCCTCAGCAAAATCGGACTAGTCCACACTTTCCTGCGTTTTAAGTGTGGTTTTGCTCCAAATCAAATTTTAAACTCGTTCCTCTTGTTGTGGGTTAATGTTAAACATGTATATGAGTGTATGCAAGGCATGATGCATGAAAATGAGGGTGTTACAAACCTACCCCCCTTAAAATGAATCTCGCCCTCGAGATTCGACGCAGAAGAGAAGAGATAGGGAAATTCCTTCTTAAGATCATTCTCCAATTCCCACGTCGCTTCTTTTTCTGTGTGGTGCTTCCATTGAACTTTACACCATCTAATAACCTTGTTCCTTGTGACCCTCTCCTTAGTTTCCAAGATTTTGATCGGTTGTTTAGCATAAGTCAAATCTTCCTCTAGTTCCAATCCTTCCATTGGCACTTGTTCTTCCGGTACTCTCAAGCACTTCTTGAGCTGGGAAACATGAAAGACATCATGTACGTCTGAAAGATGAGCTGGCATCTCCAACTTATACGCTACTTCTCCTCTTTTGTCCAAAATCTTGAATGGTCCAATATAACGAGGTGGTAGCTTTCCTCTTATGTTAAACCTCTTATGACCCCTCATTGGTGACACCTTGAGGTAAACAAAATCTCCCACTTCAAAGGCTAATTTCCTTCTATTGTCTGCATAGCCTTTTTGCCTTGATTGGGCAGCCCTCAAGTTTTCAGGAATTATTTGGACTTGCTTTTCGGCTTCTTGCAACACATCCGGACCAAATACTTGAGTTTCTCCTGCCTCATTCCAGAATAAAGGTGTCCTACACTTCCTCCCATAAAGCGCTTCATACGGTGACATTTTCAAACTTGCTTGATAACTATTGTTGTAAGAAAATTCTGCGTATGGCAAGCTTTTGTCCCATCTTTTCCCATGCTTTAAAGCACAAGCTCTTAACATGTCCTCCAAAATCTGATTGGTCCTCTCGGTTTGTCCATCCATTTGAGGATGATACGCTGAACTAAAATTCAACCTCGTTCCCAAAGCTTCATGCAATTTTTGCCAAAATCTGGAGGTAAGTTGAGAACCTCTATCTGAGACTATCTTCTTAGGGACTCCATGTCGACACACAATATGCTCCATGTATATTTTGGCCAATTGTGCAGCTGTGTATTTGGTCTTCAAAGGGACAAAATGAGCTAACTTGGTTAAGCGATCCACAATTACCCAAATTGAGTCATACCCGGACTGAGTACGTGGTAACCCAACTATGAAGTCCATTCCAATTTCTTCTCACTTCCATTCTGGAATCTTCAACGGTTGCAATAATCCGGCTGGCCTTTGATGTTCCGCCTTGACTCGTTGGCACACATCACACAATGCTACATATTCAGCTATGTCCTTCTTCATGCTATCCCACCAATAGCTAGTCTTCAAGTCTTTGTACATCTTCGTACAACCGGGGTGAATCGAGTATGGCGAGTCATGTGCCTCCTTTAATATTATCTCCCGTATATGCTTTACATTAGGCACAACGATCCTCTTTCCAAGCCATAAGGTACCATGTTCGTCTTCATCAAATCTGAATTCTCTCCCTTCCTCGATCCTTTCCTTGATTTCCTTGATCTCCTCATCTGCGGTTTGTGCCTCTCGAATTTCTTGCTCCAAGGTGGGGTTTAACTCCATCATTTCCATCTCATTTACAAACCCGAGGTTCAACCGTTCGAACTCCTTACATAACTCGGATGGTAATTCTCGAACTGTGAGTTGGTGACTTATTCCCTTTCTACTCAAAGCATCGGCCACTACATTGGCCTTTCCCGGATGATAGTTGATCCCCAAATCATAATCTTTCATGAGCTCCAACCATCTCTGGTTCCTCAAGTTCAGATCTGTTTGTGTGAAAATATACTTCAAACTCTTATGATCCGTATAAATTTCACACCTATGTCCAAGAATATAGTGCCTCCAAATCTTCAATGCATGTACCACGGTTGCGAGTTCCAAATCATGCGTGGGGTAATTATGTTCATGTTTCTTCAATTGTCTTGATGCATATGCAACCACTTGACCTTCTTGCATCAATACACATCCAAGTCCTTGTCTTGATGCATCGCAATAAATGTCAAAACTCTTGCTTACATCCGGCAATACCAAAACTGGGGTTGTTGTCAACCTCTTCTTTAACTCCTCAAAATTTTTTTGAAAAGCTTCAGTCCATCGGAAAGCCTTGCCCTTCATTAGCAACTCCGTCATAGGCTTGGCTATCTTGGAAAAGTCCTTGATGAATCTACGGTATTATCCAGCCATCTCAAGAAAACTCCTTATTTCCTTGACATTTTGCGGCGATTCCCACTTCAACACGTCTCTCACTTTTCTGGGGTCAACCGATACTCCTCCTCCTGAAATTATATGACCAAAAACGACACCTCTCTCAACCAAAACTGACACTTGTTGAACTTGGCATACAATCGATGCTGCCTCAATTTCTGCAATGTAAGCCTAAAGTGTTCCTCATGTTCTTTCTCATCCTTCGAGTAGATCATAATGTCATCAATAAACACCACAATGAATCTATCCAAGTACTCCATGAAGATCTTATTCATGAGGTACATAAAGTAGGCAGACGCATTTGTTAATCCAAAAGACATCACGGTGTACTCATAAGATCCATACCGTGTTCTAAAAGCTGTCTTGGGTATGTCCGATGGTCTAATCTTCATTTGAAAGTATCCCGACCTCAAATCAATCTTAGAGAAGACACAAGCACCCTTCATCTGATCAAACAAGTCTTCTATACGTGGCAAGGTGTACTTGTTCTTGATTGTTACCTCGTTGAAAGCTCGGTAGTCCACACACATCCTTTGGGATCCATCATTCTTGTCCACAAATAGAACAGGCGCTCCCCAAGGCGAAGATCTAGGGGGAATAAAACCCTTCTCTAATTGCTCTTGAATTTGCTTCTTGAGCTCCGCTAATTCCATAGGAGGCATCCTATACGGCCTCTTAACTATAGGTGCAGTTCCAGGTATTAAATCAATAACAAACTCAATGTATCAATCGGGTGGCATACCTGGCAACTCGTCCGGAAAAACATCCAAAAATTCACACACCACCGGAATCTCCTCAATTGCGGCACTGTCCATATGATTCAACTCCAACTGCTTCGGTGCGGTTTGAGATGCTTCAAATTCTACGGTGATCCCTTCTTCATTGGTCAACTTCACCGTCTTCGTGGCACACTCAATAACTCCATTGTGCTTCCTCGACCAGCCCATACCAAGTATAATGTCCAATCCTTGAGAGTCCAAAACAATGATGTCGGCAGAGAAGTCTACCCCCCTTATTCTAAGTCTTACTTTTGGACATACTATATTTGTCCTCATCTCTCCTCCAGGAGACTTAACCAATAGAGTAAACTTCATATGAGAGATAGGAAAACTATACTTGGCAACATACTTCGATGCAATGAATGAATGCGATGCTCCAGAATCAAATAACATAGTCGCGAGGTTGGAGTTGGCGAGAAACATACCAATGACCATGTCATCCGCTCGTTGAGCATCCTCCGTAGAGACATGGTTCACATTGCCACGAGCAAAATTCTGATGTCCGCGGTTCCCTTGTGGCGCTCCTCCATTGGGTCTTGGGTTTTGCCTTGGCACATTGCTTCCTTGACCAAGGCCTGACTTAGGACATTGATGCGCAAAGTGTCCAGCTTCTCCACAAGTATAACACTTCTTAACTCCACCGGAATTATTGGGACGAGCTTGTTTTTGAGCATTTGCACTAGGAAAATTAGCACGAGGCGCTAAGGCATTGGAGGCCTAGGTGCTTGCATGACAGGGCGCTGCTGCACAAACTGAGTTGGGCGTGGTGCATAACCAGGGCGTTGAGCAGGAATAGAAGGGCTGAAGTAAGGCGCATTCGGCGGCGCAAAGCGAGGGCGCACATTACTTCCTTGCTGCTGTCCTTGATATGGCACCTTCCTCTTGATTTCTTGCTCCATCTCACGGATCTTGTTCTCAACCACAATTGCTTTGTCCACAAGCTTCTGGAAGTTGACATAATCACAGTTGAGCAATTGCACTTGGATCTCATTGTTCAAGCCCCTCATGAACAAATATTGTTTCCAGCTGTCCCGACTAACATCCTCAGGCGCATACCTTGAGAGTTGAGTGAACTTGTTGAGATATTCACTAACGCTTGATTTTCCTTGCCTTAAATTCTCAAATTCTTGCCTCTTCAAGATCATAACACCCTCCGGCACATAATGAGAACAAAAATTCTCCTTGAATTCGGCCCAAGTAATTCTCTCTTGGCTCTCATGAGCATTGCAATAAGCATCCCAACAATCCGCAGCTACTCCAACTAATTGATGAGATGCAAACAAGACCTTCTCCCGGTCACTGCATTGGACAATAGCTAGCTTCTTCTCCACGGACTTGAGCCAATCATCCGCATCCATAGGGTCGGCAGCTTGAGCAAAGGTCGGCGGCCTAGTCCTCATAAACTCTCCCAATCGGTTATGAGGAGGCGGGGGTGGCGGTGGGGGCATGTGGGGCTGATTGTTGATATTGCCAGCCTGCAGCTGTCCCATGGTCTGTATCATGGTCTGCATGAGCTGGTTTTGCATAACCAAAAGCTGCTCAATGTTGATAGCTCCCTGCGTAGAACCTTGTCCGATGTTGTTCTAAGGCACTCCATTGTTCTCCTCCTCATCATTGACATCCCTCTGGTTGCGAGTCCTCACCATCTGAAGAAGAGCAATAGGTAAGAATTAGAAAACGTCCCCAACTATATGCATCAAGGGATATGAACTAAACAGCTAGCTACACTAGCCTAGGTGGACATGGCAATGCTAGAGCATCCCAAAATCCTCTATTAAGCATACAAGCAAGCAATATATATAGCAAACAGCACACCAATCAAAAACACATTGATTCCTGAGTGCTCCTATGTGCTCTAAAGTGTCTATTCTATCTAGGCTGCATCCTACAGTCAACTTGTGGCTTTGATACCAATCTGTGACGCCCGGTTCTGAAAAATGAACCAAGCTAACATATATGTGTGCCCAGGATGTTCATCACACATACACGAGTGCAATCACAAAAGAGTATACAGAAAATTACCACAGAACAAGATTAATTAACCAAATTTTATTACACAAACCAGATTATCCTTGAATACAAGATCTAATGAATATTTATGACAAGTTCAACTAATGCAACGGAAATAAACTAATTAAGCAACTAAGCATAAGGGATAGTGCAGCTCTAATAACACCATAGGCAAAGTTGACGGTAGACACGGCCTACAACTCCGCATTATCGCCATTAAACTCCCAATCCTGACCTGCAACTGTTGGATGGGGGGATTGCAAGAGTGAGTACATGTCGTACTCAGCAAGTGTGGAAAGTATGAAATGTGGCTTATTCAAATGTCGACAATAAATATGGCAAAGTGTTGAAAAGTACATTAAAACATTTGAAAAGCAATATATTACACATATGTGAAGTAAACCCATCATAATCATAAGTAATATCGTAATACCAGTCCATAGTTCACCATCCTCATCCATAATTCCAGATTACACCATTCGCCAATAACCATATTCAATACCAGAAATTAATCCATAACCATAATACCAACCATAACCATCCCAAATACCATCCCAATATCGGGTACCCTCTAATCATGGAAGTTGTCCAGGTGCTCATAACTGGGAGCACGGCCATCAGGATAGTTTTATTTAACTCTGCAGATTTTGTACCACTTTACCCACGTGTTTGTGATTTCATCACCCGTCGGCGACTAAAGAACCTCCCTGATGCCAATTACACTTCCTTTGGTGTATGGCCAAGAGATCACAAAATATCCTGTACAAAGGGATTACTAGCCTATTTAGACCCCACTGAGGTTTCACCGGTGGCGATGCCTCCAACTGAGCACATATTCAACCAAGGGCCCCCTCTTGAGTCATTCAGATCCCAGGGTAGTCCCACCAATCATCAACAAACCCAATCCGACTACCCCTTCCCCGAGCATCCACAATGGTCCAAACAGCACTAGCAAATCCCTAATTAATCACCTACGCCGCACCCATACTTGGCCTCGTGGTGGCATTGTAGTCCTGGCTTATTCTCGCATGAACCGGTCCTTAGATCTAAAGCAAGCAAACCACCATACGTCCAACCCATCCACATATCCAGGCTTGCTTAGATCACCCATCACCATATAATATTTAACCAGTTCATGTTAACCATAACCTCATCCATGCATAATAAAATTAAGTGGTATAGTTGTTTTCCCATCCCGGTTGATTAAGCGAAGCAAAAGGTAAAAAGCCCTTCCCAACTCTCTACCATAAATTCCAGGTGACAAGGGTGGTTAAACAATTCTAGTAAACTTCCTATCATAGGGTTCCCATCAAATTGACACAAGCATGCAATTTTGCAAACAAAACATTTATTTTAAAAACAGGATCAATATGCTTCAAGGACACTTGCCTTGCTCTTGCGGTTGATTAGGGTCAAAGCCTTCAAACTCTTGGTGCTGTAGATCCTCCGCGACACTCTCTAGCGCAAATCCGTCTAATCCACACAATAAACATACAATACAAGAAACACAATCAAAGAGTGCACAAATATTACTCAATATGACATGACATGCATGATTGATGCAAATGCAAGGTAGAACTTGTTACCAGATTGCTTTTAATGATCACTAACTAGTTCTAATAGCTTTTAACAAGTTTATACAGGTTTGGATTCGATTAGATCAAATTTTAGAATTAATTCAACCCAATTTAACAAGGAAGATCGGACTAGTCCGCTAGAGACCGAACAAGTCCGCACTCTGCGAGATCAGAAGATTAGGGTTTTCTAGATTGACGTAAATTTGGAGATTAGGGGTTGAATTCTCGTAAGGAAAAGAGAATAGAAGGTATACCAGGTGTTTAGAACTCCAATGAATCAAGAAACTTGGAGGTAACACTTGGATCTTGGCGATCTAGGGTTGGTGATGAACTTGGGGATGAATTGGTGGTGAAGAACGAAACTTGGTGGAGATCTTGATCCTCTTTCGTTTCCTCCTCTTCTTCTTCTTGCTTGGGATCTTCTCCTCCCTCCTTGATGGTGGCTCCCCACGAACTAGGGTTTGGGTGGGTGGAAAAGTGGCAAATAGATGTCAATCCAAGGGGTGGAGTTGTTTATATAGAGGTGGAGGCTAGGGTTAGATGAATTTCGAGTTTTGGGATGAGTAGAGGCCGGTTTAGAGTCCCACATGGGCTCTAAAAGTGTTAGGCACGACGTCCCTAGGCCCACTTAACGTGAAACCCAAGAAACAAGTCATAAAACAAAAGATCAGCCCGGAGTCACGAAATATCGGACAAGTCCGAAAAGGACCGGATTAGTCTGAAGTCATCCAGAGAGAAAATCGGACAAGTCTGGCCAAACATCGGACAAGTCCGACTTTAAACAGAGAGGAAATCGGACAAGTCCACTGGAACACCGGACTAGTCCGGAAAAGTCCAAGGACTTAGCAATTTTTCAAGGATTCATGGAATAACGGACTAGTCCGCACAAAATCGGACAAGTCCGAAAGTTTTCAGGGGCCAAAATCGGACTAATCTGCAGCAAAAACGGACAAGTCCGTTTTTAGTCAGAGAGAAATCGGACTAGTCCTCAGCAAAATCGGACTAGTCCGCATTTTCCTGCATTTTAAGTGCGGTTTTGCTCCAAATCAAATTTTAAACTCGTTCCTCTTGTTGTGGGTTAATGTTAAACATGTATATGAGTGTATGCAATGCATGATGCATGAAAATGAGGGTGTTACAATTTATGTGCATCTAGGCCTGATATTATGTTGAGTGTATGTTTGTGAGCAAGATTTCAAGCCAATCCTAAGGAATGTCATTTGACAGCCGTAAAAATAATCTTGCGATATTTATTTCATACACCTAGCCTAGGCCTTTGGTATCCTAAAGGTTCAAAGTTCAATCTCATTGGATACTCCGATACAGATTATGCCAGCTGCAAAGTTGATAGAATAAGTACCTTCGGTACGTGCCAATTCCGAGGTAGATCCTTAGTTTCTTGGTCCTCCGAGAAACAAAATTCCATTGCCTTATCCATGGCCGAAGCGGAGTATGTTGCAACTGGGAGTTGTTCCTTTGGATGCGACAAACTCTAAGGGATTACGGTTATATTATGAGCCGTATTCCACTCCTTTTTGACAATGAGTGCAATTAAGATTGCCCATAATCCCGTCGAGCACTCTAGAACTAAAAACATAGACATCCGGCGTCACTTTTTGAGAGATCATTCAATGAAAGACGACATAACCATTTCCCATGTCAATACTGAAAAACAACTAGCTAACATCTTTACCAAGCCACTTGATGAGAAACGTTTTTGTGAGCTCCGAAATGAACTAAATATCCTTGATGCTTGGAACGTAGCTTGAAAGCTTGCATACTTGTATGCCATCTTCAAAATCTATTGATTGTATTATGAGAATCATCTCTCTCTATTTCCTTCGAAAAACTATGTTAATTACTTGATCTTGGTGAATTATGGTCATAGCTTGATTGTTGTATGTTTACTGATCATATTCATCAAGATTATTTATGTGTTTTGCCCCCTCTTTGTAAGCACCTTTGAATATATACGAATGGTCTAACTTGTTCTGTTTTGGTGACCACGGACTAGTCCGTGGTTACCTGGACTAGTCCGCACAATGCAGACTAGTCCATGGAGTTCTCGTAGTCCGGACTAGTCCGGTCAACCACGGACTAGTCCGATTTTTTGACTCCATAACCCTAGGGCAGGCAAAACCTAATCTTCTTCATCCTCACAACTCACATCACTTTCTCTCTCCTCACTCGAGTGCCCCCAAGGTGATTTGGTGATTTCTCCACCAAATCTTCTCAAATCTTCGTGGGAAATGATCTTCATCACAAGGGGATCTAGGAACCTGGACTTGTTCGCATAAAAAACTCCTCCAACTCCGTGAATCGAATGATTTGGTAAATTTTCTCCCAAACCCTAGAACCTTTGATTTCTTTTGTTTTGGACCAAGTAGCTTAGTTCCTCTAGTATATACATGATTCCCTAGTGTATATAAACTATCTCTAGTCACTTTTGATTTGAGAAACTCCATTACCTTGTAAGTTAGGGTTTGAGCAATTGAATATCGGACTAGTCCATTCTCAGTGCGGTCAAGTCCAGTGTACCAGACTAGTCCGCACTTGAGCACTCGGACAACTACGATTTTTGACTAGACACAACCCTGATTTCCTTCTACTCAATGCATTCCCTTGCTATCAATCTTTATCTAAGTCTTGTATAATCTTCTTATCAGGACAATGTCGAGCTCAAACGATGATATTTCTGACTTTCAGGCCGAGATGGAACAAGACTCCTTGCCTCGTGCTTCGACGGGGCAAAGCAAGAAGAGGCCAGAGCGTGCTGCCAAACCGTCACCCACCCCACCTAGGATGCAACGGAAGGTTGCAACCAAGAAGCCGGATTCAAAAGCTCAAGATTTGGTTGGATCTAGCTCATCGGCTCATTGTCGATCCAAAGGGAAGGGCAAATGGATTGCCTCTGGCCCGATTGGCCCTCTCAAGAAGAGTGCTCCAAGGCAGAGGAATAGAGACGCCTCGGAAGAAAAATTCAATGGCAAGGAGAGTGATGTGGCATGCAAGTTGAGGAAATTTGATGCATACAGCAGTGCTAAGAAGGCAGTTGATCAAAGGTTTTGGAGCAACTTCCACGCGAACTACTATAGTTCCGTGTACCTGCAGATGAAAACTTCAGTAGTCTGCAGTCAATGGATTGACTGGAGCCACTTTGAGAGAAAGAGTTGCCCAACCTTTGATGAAGTGATACAATCTGTGGAGAGACATGGCTCAAAGACTTGTTTGCTTTTAGGTGTAACTAGAATGATAAAGTCATCGCTCAATTCTATGCAACCTGCTACTTTGCCAGCGATGAGGAAGAGAGAGTGATTGGATGACACATGGATCCAAGTATACTATTACTTATGATGAGTTTGCAAGATTGCTGCATCTTGAGGACACTAGCAGCAATTAGGTCATCATTCACAACATTGGTGTATTGGAGAAGGATAAGATGGAGTTCCTCTATGATACTCGTCTGAATTACAACCCTCTATCAACCAAGAACATGAAGACCTTCTTCATGGTTCTCAACAGGGTGCTTAGCAAGAAAATTGCTCCGAAGGACGGAGATGCAGGGAGTGTCCAAGGCTACCTGAGGACATTGATGAAGGTGATCAGCAAGAGTAGGAAATTTGACATCTTCGACTACATCTGGAATGACATGGTGAACATTTCCTGCACCCCTAACCGCTCTTGTGGCTATGTGCCTCATATCATGTTACTGATAGAGAAGGTCACATGAATTGAGTTTGTGAAGGATGTTGAGCACACAAACTTGAGGCCCCAGAAGCCTCCCCAAGCCACTCTCCCAGCTGCTCCATCTCCTGTGTCAAGTGAGGAGGCTCCGAGGAGAGCTCAAGGAGATGCAAGGACTGCCCCCAACACTAGGGATCCTCCTCACAAAGGGTCTCCTAGTGGAATAATGAAGTACTTGTATGCCATCTTTGGTTCTTGCCGCAAGAATGAGGTGAAAGTCCATAAGATGAAGAAGGCAGGAAAAGAGGAAATGTGATGCATGAAGGACAATATCAAGGACATTTGTCAAAAGCTGGAGATTGAGCCTATTGGATCTCTAGTCATATTTGAGGACTCTTCTTCTGACTTCTCGGAGCCCCCACCCCTTTCACCTTATGAACTTGCCTATTTTAGCAATGGGGACGCTGCGAGTGGTTCTCATCCTCCTCCTCCTCCTCCTCAGCCTGATGATAAGACCACAAGAGGATCGATAACGAGGAATGAGTTGACGACAACATCTAGATCACTCCCCTCCTTCTTTTTGGTGCCTTGATGCCAAAGGGGGAGAGCTTGAGGGGGAGTCACTAGGTCTAGCAGTAGATTGAGAGATGAGAGCTCCAATTGTGTTTCTTTTGCAAATCTACTTCTTTTGGGTTGTAAAACTTCTATTATGCTCTTATTATGAAGCTTGTGGTGATGCTTTGATATAATCTATGTTCATGTTTGATATGATATATGTTTTTTCTCTGAAATTGGCATACATGCTTGATGCTGAAATGATTATAACATTTACCTCATTCTCATCACAATTATTGCTCACTCACCTATAGTTTTGCATCCCACCATAAAGAGTGCACATATGTCTTACGTTTTCATTACTCAATTTATTCCAAGCTCATGTGTTCACACTTTATGAAAATATGGATTTTTTATCATATTTGTGAAATCTCAATTGGTTGTCATCAATCATTAAAAAGGGGGATATTGAAAATGCATCTAGGCATCCCTTGTGGGTTTTGGTTGATTTATGACAAACAAATGAGATCCTAACAAATAGTTGAGATGAGTGCAGGTTTTAATGAAATTATGAAGAAAGCGCGAAAAGAAAGGAGAATGAGGAATCTATATGGAAAAGAGCTCAAGAGCTGAATAGAATATTGTGTTGTGTATGGAGTGTGTTGGAGAAACACACCCCAAGAGCTCAAGCACAAGAAACCTCATTCACTGCACAATTCACAGGAAAAATGGACTAGTCCGATATGACCACGGACTAGTCCGATATGTCTTTGACAAGAAATAGACAAGTCTTCCCATTGCGGACTTGTCTGCAAGTACACCAATTTTCACAGCACTAGACTAGTTCGATATCACCACGGACTAGTCCGATATCTTTCTGACAAAAAACGGACAAGTCCGCCCTAGTGAGGACTAGTCCTCAGGACCTCACACTTTACATAGAAACGGACAAATCCGATATCACCACGGACTAGTCCAAAAACTCTCTGACTAAAATCGGACCAGACCTCCAAGTATGGACTTGTCCTCAACTCTACCTAAGGTTCACCACACCGGACTAGTCTGATATGTGCCGGACTAGTCCGAACACTTCCAGAGACCAAATCGGCCTAGTCCGCTCATTTTCGGACAAGTCCAATAATTCGGGACACTTAAGGTTTCCCACACGCCGCACACCGGACCAGTCCGGAATCCACCACAGACTAGTCCGGACATCGCAAACCCTAACGGTAACTTTTACAGACCCTAGTATAAATAGAGGTGTACGGCCTTACAACCAATTCTCTCGACCCCCTGCACCATCACACGTCCCAAGAGCCCTAAAAACACACCTCTCCGCACATTCTAACCAAAAGAAGATCAAATCCTTGAGGATTAGCATTGATCAAAAGGAGAGACTTGTTTCACACGTCTTGGGCTCTTGGGTTTGAATCTCTCGCACACTATCGATGTTTTATTGCATATCTTTCGAGTGCGTTTGATGGTGTTTTCAATTGTAAATCTTGGGAAGCCCTCAACTTGTGAGAAGGCCCCTTGAACACGGTGATTTGCCCCCTTTGTGATCAGTGGAAGAGAATCGACCTCAGTGGCAATTCGACGAGGGTAGGGTTGGTGAAGACCCGGTCCTCTGTGGACTCCTCAATGTGGACGTAGATTTACTCTGTGAAATCGAACTACGGGATAAAAATATTGTGTCATACTCGTTCTTACTTTTCATGATATTCTAGGGTTTACTCGATCTTATACAACTTACGTTAAAACGTTGAAACCAAAGTTAGTTTGTGCCAAACCTAGTTTCATTGACATAATACATTCAAGTTACAACTTAATTTCCTCTGCATAGAGTACTTGAATTGAAACCATTGATCAAACTTGTAGTCCGCACACACCGTACTAATCCGCACCCTACAGGACTAGTCTGATTTTTTTGTATTTGGTAAAGTTGCTAAGTGTTTCAGGATCTGACGAAAGTTCAAAAAACCTATTCACCCCCCCTCTAGGCTACATTCACAGCTCATGCAGACCATGATACAGACTATGGGACAGCTGCAGGCTGGCAACAACGACAATCAGCCATACATGTCTCCGCCGCCACCTCCACCGCCTCATAACCGGTTGGGAGAGTTCATGAGGACTAGGCCACCAACCTTTTCTCAATCTGCTGACCCTATGAATGCCCATGATTGGCTCAAGTCCATGGAGAAGAAACTTGCAATTGTCCAATGCAGCGACCGGGACAAGGTGCTATTTGTTTCTCATCAACTAGTTGGAGCAGCTGCAGATTAGTGGGATTCTTTCTGCAACGCCCATGAAAATAAGGAGGGGGTCACTTGGGCTGAATTCAAGGAGAGCTTCCATTCTCATTATGTGTCGAAAGGTGTTATGATCTTGAAGAGGCAAGAGTTTGAGAATTTGAGGCAATGAAGATCGAGTGTGGGTGAATATCTCAATAAATTCACTCAACTTTCAAGCTATGCGCCTGAGAATGTGAGCCCGGACAGCCAGAAGCAATACTTGTTCATGAGGGGCTTGAACAATGAAATACAAGTGCAATTGCTGAATTGTGATTATGCCAACTTCCAGAAGCTTGTGGACAAAGCAATTGTTGTGGAGAACAAGGTCTGTGAGATGGAGCAAGATAACAAGAGGAAGGCGCCATATCAAGGACAGCAACAAGGAAGTAATGTGTGCCCTCTCTTTGCACCACCCAATGCGCCTTATTACAGCTCTTTTGCTCCTGTACAGTGCCCTAGTTATGCACCGCGCCCAGCTCAGTTCGTGCAGCAGCGCCCTGTCATGCAAGCACCCAGGCCCCCAATGCCTTATGCACCTCATGCTAATCTTCCTGGTGCAAATGTGCAGAATGAAGTTTGTCCCAATAATTCTGGTGCAGTTAGGAAGTGCTATACATGTGGAGAAGCATGACACTTTGCACATCAATGCCCTAAGTCAAGCCTTGGTCAAGGAAGCAATGCTCCAAGCAGAACCCAAGACTGAATGGAGGAGTGCCACAAGGCAACCGTTAACAGCAGAATTTTGCTCGTGGCAACATGAACCATGTCTCTACGGAGGAATCCCAACAAGCGGATGATGTGGTCATTGGTATGTTTCTCGCAAACTCCAACCCCGCGACTATGTTATTTGATTCTGGAGCACTGCATTCATTCATTGCATCAAAGTATGTTTCCAAGTATAGTTTGCCTATCTCTCATATGAAGTATACTCTATTGGTTAAGTCTCCTAGAGGAGAGATGAGGACAAATATAGTATGTCCAAAAGTAAGCCTTAGAATAAGGGGGTAGACTTCTTTGCCAATCTCATTGTTTTGGATTCCCAAGGATTGGACATTATACTTGGTATCAACTTGTTGAGGAAGCACAATGGAGTTATTGAATGTGCCACAAAGACAGTGAAGTTGACCAATGAGGAAGGGATCATCATAGGATTTGAATCATCTCAACATGCACCGAAGCAATTGGAGCTGAATCACTTGTACAGTGCCGCAATGAAGGAGACTCCAGTGGTGTGTGAATTGAGTTGCCAGGTATGTCACCTGATCGAGACATTGAGTTTGTTATTCAATTAATACATGGAATTGCACCTATAGCTAAGAGGCCCTATAGGATGTCTCCTAAGGAGTTAGCGGAGTTCAACAAGCAAATTCAAGAACAACTAGAGAAGGGTTTTATTCGCCCAAGCTCTTCACCTTAGGGAGCGCTCGTGCTTTTCGTTGACAAGAAGGATGGATCCCAAAGGATGTGTGTGGATTATCGAGCTCTCAATGAGGTGGAAATCAAGAACAAGTACACCTTGCCACGCACAAAAGACTTGTTCGATCAGATGAAGGTTGCTTGTGTCTTTTCCAAGATTGATTTGAGCTCAGGGTACATTCAAATGAAGATTAGACCGTCAGACATACCTAAGACAGCTATTAGGACACGATATGGGTCTTATGAGTACACCGTGATGTCCTTTGGATTGACCAATGCACCTGTATACTTTATGTACCTCATGAATAAGGTCTTCATGGAGTACTTGGATAAGTTCGTTGTGGTGTTTATTGATGACATTATGATCTACTCGAAGGATGAGAAGGAGCATGAGGAACACTTGAGGCTCACATTGCAGAAATTGAGGGAGCATCAATTGTATGCCAAATTCAGCAAGTGCCAGTTTTGGTTGCAAGAAGTGTCATTTTTGGGTCATATCATCTCAGGAGGAGGAGTATTGGTCAACCCCAGAAAAGTGAGAGATGTACTAAAATGGGAACCACCGCAGAATGTAAAGGAAATAATGAGTTTTCTTGGGATGGCTAGATATTACCGTAGGTTCATCAAGGACTTTTCCAAAATAGCCAAGCCAATGACATAATTGCTAATGAAGGGGAAAGCTTTCCAATGGACTCAAGCTTGTCAAGAAAGTTTTGAGGAGTTGAGGAAAAGGTTAACTACAGCCTCAGTCTTGATATTGCCGGATGTGAGCAAAAGTTTTGATATATATTGTGATGCTTCAAGAAAAGGACTTGGATGTGTGCTTATGCAAGAAGGTCAAGTGGTAGCCTATGCATCGAGACAATTGAAGAAACATGAGCAGCATTATCCAATGCATGATTTGGAACTTGCAGTCGTGGTACATGCATTGAAAATTTGGAGACACTACATTCTTTGACATAGGTGTGAAATTTACATGGATCACAAGAGTCTCAAGTACATATTCACACAAACGGATCTGAATTTGAGGCAACGAAGATGGTTGGAGCTCATCAAGGATTATGATGTGGGAATCAACTATCACCCAAGGAAGGCTAATGTAGTGGCCGATGCTTTGAGTCGGAAAGGAGTAAGTCACCAACTCACAGTTCGAGAGCTACCATCCGAGCTATGCAAGGAGTTTAAACGGTTGAATCTCGGATATGTAAATGAGATGGGGATAATGGAGGTAAATCCAACCTTAGAGCAAGAAATTCGAGAGTGTCAAACAAAGGATGATGAAATTCAGGAGATCAAGGAAAGGACCCAAGAAGAGAGAGAATTCATATTTGATGAGGATGACCATGGTACCTTATGGCTTGGAAAAAGGATTGTCGTGCCTAATGTGAAGCATATTCGGGAGACAATATAAAAAAAAGGCACATGACTTGCCATACTCAATTCATCCCGGATGTACAAAGATGTACAAGGACTTGAAAACATGTTATTGGTGGGCCAGCATGAAAAAGGACATAGCTGAATATGTAGTGTTGTGTGATGTGTGCCAACGGGTCAAAGCTGAACATCAAAGGCCAGCGGGACTATTGCAACCATTGAAGATTCCGGAATGGAAGTGGGAAGAAATCGGTATGGACTTTATAGTTGGTTTACCGTGTACCCAGTCCAGTTATGACTCCATATGGGTAATCATGGATCGGTTGACCACCTATGTGACACCCGGTTCCAAAAATGAACCAAGTGTGGTATATGTGTGCCCAGAATTTCAACATGCATACACAAGTGCATCACAAATGATATACAGAAAATTACCACAAGGCAAGATTAATTAACCACTTTTATTACACAATTCATAATATCCTCGAATACAAGCTCTAATGAATATTAATGACAAGTTTGAACTAATGCTGCGGAAATAAACTAATTTAGCAACTAAGCTAATGTGCATAAGGGATATATGGCGCAGCTCCAATCAACACCACAGGCAAAGCTGACAGCAAACACGGCCTAGAACTCCGCATTATCATCGTTATACTCCCAAATCTGACCTGCAACTGTTGGTGGGGGGGGGAATTGCAAGGGTGAGTACATGTCCTACTCAGCAAGTGTGGAAAGTATGACATGTAGCTGATACAAATGATGAATGTAATAATGGCTAAGTGCTGAAAAGTACATTAAAACATTTGAAAAGCAACATATTATATGTATGTGAAGTAAACCCATCATAAACCATGTAGTTATCAAAATACCAGTCAATATTTTCTTACCATCATCTATATTCCAGATTTCTCATTACCATTAACCATATTCATTGCCATAAACCATAATACCATCCCATAACCAGTACCAAGCCATAACCTTCCCAAAACCATCTCAATACCATGTTCCCCCTAATCATGGAAGTTGTCCAGGTGCTCATAACCGGGAGTACAAGGAAGTTGGCCTAGAATTGTGTGTTATCATTGTTTTACTCCCAAATCTGACCTGCAACTGTTTGTGGGGGGAATTGCAAGGGTGAGTACATGTCTTACTCATCAAGTGTGGAAAGTATGATATGTAGTTGATACAAATGACAAATGTAATAATGGCTAAGTGCTGAAAAGTACATTAAAACATTTGAAAAGCAACAAATTATATGTATTTGAAGTAAACAGATCATAAACCATGTAGTTATCATAATACGAGTCCATATTTTATTGACATCATCTATATTCAAGATTTCTCATAACCATTAACCATATTCATTGCCATAAACCATAATACCACCCCATAACCAGTACCAAACCATAACCTTCCCAAAACCATCTCAATACCAAGTTCCCCCTAATCATGGAAGTTGTCCAGGTGCTCATAACCGGGAGCACGGCTATCATGATAATTTTAAGACACATTTTACCCACGTGTTTGTGTTTTCATCACCTTGCGGTGACTAAGGAATCTCAATTGTGTCGTCTCACACTTCCTTAGGTGTGTGGCCAAGAGATCACAAAATAGTCTTTACAAAGGGATTACTAGCATGTATAGACCCACTGAGGTTTCACCGATGGCGATGTCTCCAACTGAACACATCTTCAACCAAGGGCCCCCTCTTGTACCATTCGAATCTCAGGGAGTCCCGCCGACCATATCCAAACCCAATCCGACTCCCCTTCCCCGGTGCGCTAAATGGTCCATTCGATACTAGCAATACCCTAATTAATCAGCTACGCTGCACCCATACTTGGCCTCGTGGTGGCACTGTTGTACTGGCTTATTCTCGTATGAACCGGTCCTTAGATCTAAAGCAAGCAAACCACCATAACATCCAACCATCCACATACTAGGCTTGCTTAGATCACCCATTACCATATCATGTTAACCAGTTCACATTAATTATAATCTAATAAATGCATAATCAAATGATATAGTTGTTCTCCCATCCAAATTAATTAAGCGAAGCAAAAAGGTAAAAAGCCCTTCCCGACTCTCTACCATGAATTCCAGGTGACAAGGGTGGTTAAAAAAAGCTAGTAAACTTTCTATCATAGGATTCCCATCAAATTGACACAAGCATGTAGTTTTGCAAACAAAACATTTATTTTAGAAACAGGATCAATATGTTCAAGGACACTTGCCTTGCTCTTGGGCTTGGTTTAGGTCAAAGTCTTCAAATTCCTTGTGCTGGAGGTCCTCCGCAGCACTCTATAGTGCAAATCCGTCTAATCAGCGCAACGAACAAACAAGACAAGAATTACAATCAATAAGTGATATATTACTCAACATGACATGACATGCATGAGTAATGCAATCATGTGGTAAAACTCGTTCATAAGTCACTATTAATGTTTACTAACTATTTACAAAGGCTTCTAAAAAGTTTGAACAGGCTTGGAATTGATTCGAGTCACTTTGGAATTAATTCAGCACAATTCAAATTCAGAGGCCGGACTAGTCTGTATGCAGGGGCCGGACTTGTCCACCCTGGATAGACTGCAAATTAGGGTTTCTCTGATCTGAGAGAATTGAGGTTGAATTGACGTGGAAAAAGATAAAGTAGAAGGTATACCATGTGTTTAGAACTCTAAGTATCAAGAATTAAAGATGAAACTTGAATATTGACGATCTAGGATTGATGATGAAGAGTTGAAGGTGAATTGGCGATGAAGAATGAAAACTTGATAGAGAACTTGAACACTTGATCCTCTTTCGTTTCCTCCTCTTCTTCTTCTTGCTCGAGATCTCCTTCTCCCTCCTTGATGGCGGCTCTAAACGAACTAGGGTTTGTGGTCTTTCAATTGAGGCAAAAGGGTGTAAAGTCAAGGGGTGGGGTTGTTTATATAGAGGTGGAGGGCTAGGGTTTGATAGATTTTGAGTCTAAGGCGGGGAGGCCGTGTAAGGGGTCCCACATGGGCTCCAAAGAGGTTAGACATGATGTCCTTGAGCCCAATTGAGGCAGTTACCCAAAAACAAATCGTGAGGAAATAACAGAAACCGAGTGGAACTCAGCAGGTCGGACTAGTTCGCACAACGGACCGGACTAGTCCATCTTGCGATAGAAACAATATCGTATAAATCCGGTGGAAGGTCCGGACAAGTCTGGTCTTGTCCAAAGAGAAAAATGGACAAGTCCATCTTAGATCGGACAAGTCCGAGAATTTGACAACTTATTGGAAAACCGAAACAAAGATCGGACTAATCCGCACTCAACCACGAACAAGTCCGGACTAGTCCACAGCGAAAACTAACAAGTCTGGAGATGCATCAGAGGGGGAAACCGGACTAGTTCGGGGTACAAACGGACAAGTCCGTACTTGTACAAACTTTTAAGTGTTGTTTTGCCTTAAATTCATTTTAAACTTGTTCCTTTTGATGTTGCTTAATGTTAAACATGTATAAGAATGTATGCAATGCATGATGGATGATAATGAGGGTGTTACAAACCTACCCCCCTTAAAATGAATCTTGCCCTCGAGATTCGACGCGGAAGAGAAGAGATAGGGAAAATCCTTCTTGAGATCATCTTCTAGCTCCCAAGTTGCTTCCGATTTTGTATGATGCTTCCATTGCACTTTACACCATCGAATCACCTTGTTCCTTGTGACTCTCTCCTTGGTTTCCAAGATCTTGATCGGTTGCTTGCCATAAGTCAAACCTGTCTCTAATTCCAATTCTTCCATTGGCACTTGTTCTTCCAGTACCCTCAAGCACTTCTTGAGCTGGGAAACATGAAACACATCATGTACATCCGAATGGTGTCGTGGCATCTCCAGTTTATATGCTACTTCTCCTCGTTTGTCCAAAATCTTGAATGGTCCAATGTATCGAGGTGCTAGCTTGCCTCTTATGTTAAACCTATTATGACCTCTCATTGGTGACACTTTGAGGTAAACAAAATCTCCTACTTAAAAGGCTAGTTTTCTTCTCCTATTGTCTGTATAGCCTTTTTGCCATGATTGAGCAGTCCTCAAGTTCTCACGAATAATCTGGACTTGTTTCTAAGCTTTTGCAACATATCGGGTCCAAATACTTGATTTTCTCCTATCTCATTCTAGATTAAAGGTGTCCTACACTTCCTCCCGTATAGTGCTTCATATGGTGACATCTTCAGACTTGCTTGGTAACTATTGTTATGTGAAAATTCTGCATATGGCAAGCTCTTGTCCCAACTTTTCCAATGCTTCAAAGCACAAGCTCTTAACATGTCCTATAAAATATGATTGGTCGTCTCAGTTTGTCCATCCGTCTAAGGGTGATATGTTGCGCTAAAATTCAACCTTGTTCCCAATGCTTCATGCAGTTTCTGCCAGAACCTCGAGGTAAATTGAGAACCTCTACCCGATACTATCTTCTTTGGTACTCCATGTCGGCACACAATATGCTACATATATAGGTCTGATAGTTGTATTGCAGTATACTTGGTTTTGACAGGGATGAAGTGAGCTGACTTGGTCAATCGATCCACAATTACCCAAATTGAGTCATAATTGGACTGGGTACGTGGCAATCCAACTATAAAGTCCATATCGATTTCTTCCCACCTCCATTCTAGAATTTTCAATGGCTGCAATAATCCAGCCGACCTCCGATGTTCCGCCTTCACTCGTTGGCACACATCACACAACATGACATATTCAGCTATGTCCTTTTTCATGCTAGCCCACCAATAACATGTCTTCAAATCCTTGTACATCTTTGTACAACCGGGATGAATCGAGTATGGCGAGTCATGTGCCTCCTTTAATATTGTCTCCTGAATAAGCTTCACATTAGGCACGACAATCCTTTTTTCAAGCCATAAGGTACCATGGTCATCCTCATCAAACCTGAATTCTCTTCCCTCTTGAGTTCTTTTCTTGATTTCCTGAATCTCCTCATCCTTGGACTGTCCTTCCCGAATTTCTTGTTCCAAGGTCAGATTTAAGTCCATTATCCCCATCTCATTCACAATTCCAAGGTTCAACTGTTCAAACTCCTTAAATAACTCGGATGGCAACTCTCGAACCGTGAGCTAGTGACTTACTCCTTTCCGACTCAAAGCATCGGCCAGTATATTAGCCTTCCCTGGATGATAGTTGATTCCCACATCATAATCCTTAATGAGCTCCAACCATCTTCGTTGCCTCAAATTCAGATCCGTCTGCGTGAATATGTACTTTAAACTCTTGTGATACGTATAAATCTCACACCTATGACCAAGAATGTATTGTCTCCAAATCTTCAATGCGTGTACCACGGCTGCTAGTTCAAGATCATGTGTTGGATAATTCTGCTTGTGTTTCTTCAATTGTCTCGATGCGCAGGCTACCACTTGACCTTCTTTCATAAGTACAAATCCAAGTCCTTGTCTCGATGCATCACAATAAATATCAAAACTCTTGCTCACGTCCGGCAAAACTGACACAGATACGGTGGTTAACCTCTGCTTCAACTCCTCAAAGCTTTCTTGGCAAGCTTGAGTCCATTGGAAAGCTTTCCCCTTCATTAGCAATTCCTTCATGGGCTTGGCTACTTTGGAGAAGTCTTTGATGAACCTACGGTAATATCCAGCCATCCCAAGAAAACTTCTTATATCCTTCACATTTTGCGGTGGTTCCCATCTCAACACGTCTTTCACTTTTCCTAGTTCAACCAATACTCCTCCTCCTGAGATGATATGACCCAAGAAGGACACTTCCCTCAACCAAAACTGACACTTGTTGAACTTGGCATACAATTGATGCTCTCTCAATTTCTGCAACGTGAGCCTCAAGTGTCCCTCATGTTCCTTCTCATCCTTCGAGTAGATCATAATGTCATCAATGAACACCACAACGAACTTATCCAAGTACTCCATGAAGACCTTATTCATGAGGTACATAAAATAGGAAGGTGCATTGGTCAATCCAAAGGACATCACTATGTACTCAGAAGATCCATATCGTGTCCTAAAAGTTGTCTTGCGTATGTCTGATGGTCTAATCTTCATTTGAAAGTATCCCGACCTCAAATCAATCTTGGAGAAAAGACAAGCACCCTTCATCTGATCAAACAGGTCTTCTATGCATGGCAAGGTGTACTTGTTCTTGATGGTCACCTTATTGAGAGCTCGGTAATCCACCCAAATCCTTTGGGACCCATCCTTCTTGTCCATAAACAGCATGGGCGCTCCCCAAGGTGAAGAGCTTGGGCGAATGAAACCATTCCCTAGTTGCTCTTGAATTTGCTTATTGAGCTCTGCTAATTCCTTAGGAGGCATCCTATATGGCCTCTTATCTATAGGTGCAGCTCCAGGTATTAAATAATATACAAACTCAATGTATCGATCAGCTGGCATACCTGGCAACTCATCTGGAAACACATCCAAAAATTCACACACCACCAGAATATCTTCAATTGCGCCATCCATATGATTCAGCTCCAATTGCTTCGGTGCATGTTGAGATGCTTCAAATTATATGGTGACCCCTTCCTCATTGGTCAACGTCACCATATTTGTGGCACATTCAATGACTCAATTGTGCTTCCTCAACCAGTCCATACCAAGTATAATGTCCAATCCTTGGGAATCCACAAAAATGAGGTTGGCAAAGACGTCTACCCCCCTTATTCTAAGGCTTACTTTTGGACCTACTATATTTGTCCTCATCTCTCCTCCAGGAGATTTAACCAATAGAGTATACTTCATATGAGAGATAGTCAAACTATACTTTGCTACATACTTCGATGCAATGAATGAATGTGATGCTCCCGAATCAAATACATAGTCGCTGGGTTGGAGTTTGCGAGAAACATACCAATGACCACGTCATCCGCTTGTTGCGCTTATTCCGTAGAGACATGGTTCACTTTGCCACGAGCAAAATTCTATTGTCCACGGTTGCCTTGTGGCTGTCCTCCATTGGGTCTTGGGTTCTGTCTTGGCGCATTGCCTCCATGACCAAGGCCTGACTTAGGGCATCAGTGTGCAAAATGTCCTGCTTCTCCACATGTATAGCGCTTCCTAACTGCACCAGAATTATTGGGACAAACTTGATTCGAAACATTTGCATCAGGAAAGTTGGCACGAGGTGCAAAAGGCATTGGAGGCCTAGGTGCTTGCATGATAGGGCGTTGCTGCACAAACTGAGTTGGGCGCAGTGCATAACGAGGGTGCTGAGTAGGCGCAGGGGTGTTTTAATATGGCGCATTGGGTGGTGCAAAGCGAGGGCGCACATTACTTCCTTGTTGCTGTCCCTAATATGGTGCCTTCCTCTTGTTATCTAGCTCCATCTCACGGACCTTGTTCTCAACCATAATTGTTTTATCCACTAGCTTCTAGAAGTTGGCATAATTACAGTTGAGCAATTGCACCTGGAGCTCATCGTTCAAGCCTCTCATGAACAAGTATTGCTACCGGCTGTCCCGGCTCACATCCTCAGGCATACCTTGACAGTTGAGTGAATTTACCAAGATATTCACTCATGTTTGATCTTCCCTGCCTCAAGTTTTTAAACTCTTTCCTCTTCAAGATCATAAAACCTTCCGGGACATAATGAGAATGGAAGCTCTCCTTGAATTCAGCCCAAGTGATCCTCTCCTGATTTTCATGGGCGTTGCACAAAGAATCCCACCAATCCGCGGCTGCTCCAACAAGTTGATGAGAAGAAAATAGCACCTTCTCCCGGTCGCTGCACTGAACAATAGCTAGCTTATTTTCCACAGACTTGAGCCAATCATCAGCATCCATAGGGCCAGTAGCTTGAGCAAAAGTCGGCGGCCTGGTTCTCATGAACTCTCCCAAACGGTTATGGAGAGGTGAGGGTGGCGTTGGAGGCATGTGGGGCTGATTGTTGTTGTTACCAGCCTGCAGCTGTTCCATAGTCTGTAGCATGGTCTGCATGAGCTGGTCTTGCATAGCTAACAGTTGCTCAAGGTTCATAGCTCCTTGGGCAGGTCCTTGTCAATTGTTGTTCTGAGGTGCTCCATTGTTCTTCTCCTCATCATTGCCATACCTCT
This sequence comes from Tuctoria greenei, assembly GCA_036927565.1. NCBI lineage: Eukaryota > Viridiplantae > Streptophyta > Magnoliopsida > Poales > Poaceae > Tuctoria > Tuctoria greenei. The sequence continues at coordinate 17,004,421 of JAYESD010000005.1, forward strand.
GGTTGTGAGTCCTCACCATCTGAAGAAAAGCATAAGATAAGAATTCAGAAACATCCCCAACTATATGCATCAAGAGATATGAAACTACCAACTACCTATACTAGCCTATATGGACATGGTAATGCTAAAGCATCCCAAAATCCTCTATTAAGCACACAAGCAAACAATATATAGCAATCAACAGACCAACAAATAAACAACACTTCTTGAGTGCTCTATGTGCCCTAAAGTGTCCATTCTATCTAGGTTGCGTCCTACAGTCAACCTGTGGCTCTGATACCAATTTGTGACACCCGGTTCCGAAAATGAACCAAGTGCAGTATATGTGTGCCTAGGATGTTCAACACACATACAAAAGTGCGTCACAAATCATATACCAAAAATTACCACAAGGCAAGATTAATTAACCACTTTTATTACACAATTCATAATATCCTCGAATACAAGCTCTAATGAATATTAATGACAAGTTTGAACTAATGCAGCGGAAATCAACTAATTTAGCAACTAAGCAAACTAAGCAAATAAGAATAAGGGATATATGGCGCATCTCCAATCAACACCACAGACAAAGTTGATGGCAGACACGGCCTAGAACTCTGCATTATCATCGTTATACTCCCAAATCTGACCTGCAACTGTTGGTGGGAGGAATTGCAAGGGTGAGTACATATCGTACTCAGCAAGTGTGGAAAGTATGACATGTAGCTGATACAAATGACGAATGTAATAATAGATAAGTGTTGAAAAGTACATTAAAACATTTGAAAAGCAACATATTATCTGTATGTGAAGTAAACCCGTCATAAACCATGTAGTTATCATAATACCAGTACATATTTCATTACCATCATCCATATTCTAGATTTCTCATTACCATTAACCATATTCATTGCCATAAACCATAATACCATCCCATAACTAGTACTAAACCATAACCTTCCCAAAACCATCTCAATACCAAGTTCCCCCCTAATCATGGAAGTTGTCCAGGTGCTCATAACTGGGAGCACGGCTATCATGATAGTTTTAAGACACACTCTGCAGAGGTTGTACCACTTTACCCTACGTGTTTGTGATTTCATCACCTTGCGGTGACTAAGGAATCTAAATTGTGTCGTCTCACTCTTCCTTAGGTGTGTGGCCAAGAGATCACAAAATAGCCTTTACAAAGGAATTACTAACATGTACGGACCCACTAAGGTTTCATTGGTGGCGATGTCTCCAACTGAGCACATCTTCAACCCAGGGAGTCCCGCCGACCATATCCAAACCCAATCTGACTCCCCTTCCCCGGTGCTCCAAATGATTCGTGCGATACTAGCAATACCCTAATTAATTAGCTATGCCGCACCGGAGAACAACAATGCCACCACAAGGCCGAGTATGGGTGCAGCATAGCTGATTAATTAGGGTATTGCTAGTTTGAATGGATCATTTGGCGCACCAGGGAAGGGGAGTCATATTGGGTATGGATATGGTTGGCGGGACTCTCTGGGATCCGAATGGCACAAGAGGGGGCCCTTGGTTGAAGATGTGTAAATTTAGAGACATCGCCACTAGTGAAACCTCATTGGGTTTGTACATGCTAGTATTCCCTTTATAAACGCTATTTTGTGATCTCTTGGCCATACACCAAAGGAAGTGTAGTTGGCATGAGAGAAGTTTCTTTAGTCGTCGACGGGTGATGAAATCACAAACACGTGGGTAAAGTGGTACAAACTCTGCAGAGTGTATTAAAACTATCATGATAGTCGTGCTCCCGGTTAGGAGCACCTGCATGACCTATATGATTAGAGTGAAATTGGGATTTGGGATGGTTATGGTTTGGTACTAGTTATGGGATGGTATTATGGTTTATGGCAATGGATATGGTTAATGGTAATGTGAAATCTGGAATATGGACGACGGTAATGAATTATGGACTGGTATTATGATAACTACATGGTTTATGATGGGTTTACTTCACATACATATAATATATTGCTTTTCAAATGTTTTAATGTACTTTTCAGCACTTAGCCTTTATTATGTTCGTCATTTGTATCAGCTACATGTCATACTTTACACACTTACTGAGTACGCCATATACTGACTCTTGCAATTCTCCCACCAACAGTTGCAGGTCAGATTTGGGAGTATAACGATGATAATATGGAGTTTTAGGCCGTGTCTACCGTCAGCTTTGCCTGTGGTGCTGATTGGAGCTGCGCTACCCCATTTTCTTAGTTTGCTTAATTAGTTTATTTCCACTGCATTAGTTCAAACTTGTCATTAATATTCATTAGAGCTTGTATTCGAGGATATTAAGAATTGTATAATAGAAGTGGTTAATTAATCTTTTTCTGTGGTAATTATTTGTATATCGTTTGTGATGCATTGTGTATGTGTGTTGAACATTCTGGACACACATATACTGCACTTGGTTCATTTTCCAGAACCGGGTGCCACGGGCGTGTCCATCCACTTTTGATGGGGTTCTGTCTTGGCGGTAGGAGTTGTGGCAGCCATCTCCCGACGCATAGTATTAAGGATGCGGCGGGAGGTGATATCCCAGGACCCTCCATATATGGTATTGAGGGTCTTCCGACGCTCATTGTCGGAGATGTCAGAATCGCGTCGACGGTGTTGTACACAGCCTTCAGGACCTTCTAGCGGTCCTGGAAGCCTAGCTCTGGATCAACTGAAGCTCATCGACTTTCTGCTTTCCTTCGTGCCGGTAGAAAGGAGCTTCTTCTCGGCGCTTGTTGAAGCGCTCGACAAGGTTCTGGACCTCACAGCAATCTTCAAGATTATGAGTGTCTATTTTGTGGATCGGACACATATTTTGACCACTGCCGTCTTCAGACGATGGTCAAGGACATTTCTTGGGGCGCGGCTCCCGACCACCCGGAGCTGCAGCTGCAGCACTCACTACAGGAAATGCCAACAATTACGTCGGCCACTGCAACTTACGTGCGCCAGCTAACGTAATTAAGTAACTTACGTCGGTGCTTGGTAACCGACGTAAGTTAAATAAATTACGTCAGCTTCTCTCCCATGGCCGACTAAGTAAAAGAACCGACGACAATTAACGGATACTAACGTCGGCCGTGGCCCGTAGCCGACGTAAGTTGAAAGTCCGACGTAAGTTAACATTTACTTACGTCGGTCTTGACGTTGGCCAACGTAAGTAACAGCGGCCAACGTAAGGTATGAATTTAACCTAACCGCGCGAGCCGCGCGCGCACGCGCGCCTGTTTCATTTCCCCGCGCCGCTTGCTTTCCCAACCGCCGCCGCCGACCGACACCCCGATGTGTGCCCGCTGTCGCCGCCCCGCCGCTGTCCCTCTTCCGCCCGCGGCCCCGCCCCCGCGGCGCCACCCCGACCCTGAGCCACATCACCGCCCTGCCGCCGGCCCGCCGTCGCCGCCCCTGCGCCCCCGCAGCCGGCTCGTCCACGACATCCGCCGCCCCTGCGCCCCCGACCCCACCGCTGATCTTCGTTGCAAGTATTTCCTCGCCTCTCCCCTTGCTCTCATTGTTTTGAATTATTGCACATGCATTTGCTTGAAAATTTGCGTGAATTGCACATGTATCGTGTTTACTCTTAATAGAAAATTGTGAATTGCTATGCTTATGTTAGAAATTGATGAATTGCTATGCTTATGTTAGAAATTGATTAGAAATTATATAGATACACAAATAATGTTTACTATGCTTATGTTAGAATTAAATCAATAAATTGACAAATTACAATTGATGAATTTTTATGCTTTTATGCTTAGAATTATGGTTATAATTGAATTGCTTATTACTTAGGTTTAATTTAATTGAATTGAATTGCTTATGTTAGAATTGAGTTGATAAATTGATAAATTACAATGGATAATTGTTATGTTAGGTTTATTTGAATTGCTTAGTTTTTTGAATTATGGTTACAATTTTAATTTCGATTGCTTGAGTGTTTAAGAACTATATATACATAAATGGGCTTCGGACTGGCTTGACAAGGCCCGACAAGGCCCGTTTAGTTGTAAGGTAAAGTATGCGTGTAGACGGGCACGAAGGCGAACGACTGTGGTGAGGATGGCAAGCACCTGTGCGTGGATGGTGTACCCCAACGAAGTGGTTTCATCTCTGATCTATTTACAGCAGCTAACCCTAAAGCCGTCGTGGAATTGTCATCTAAGACCAACTTTCCTCTCACTCTTTCTCTAGTTATTTCCTCTCTCTTAAATGACCTCAAAATGAAAATGAGCAACGTAACCTATTGCAATGTATTACCCATTTCAGATTAGCACGTCTCACATGCCATTGGCATGTGAGACGTGCAAGTTCGGAATTGTCCCTTTTTGGACAGCCTCGGAGTGACCGAGGGGGCGTGGCTTGTGACGAGACGCGGGTCCGGATTTGGACGAGATTTCGGTGGCGTAACCCTGTTGTTCTCTGCTGCACCATTTTTGGGCGTGTAGTGGAGAACAGCGGGGTTATGCTGCCGCAATTTCGTTCGAATCCGGATCACGCGTCTCGTTATGAGCACGCTCCGCTCGGTCACTCTTGGGTTGGTTTAGAATCTATCTGCCTAGGTTGTAGGGTCGTGACATAACATAAAAATACATATTAACGACAATTTCTTTCGCGTTAAACTGAATTTTGAAGTAATGTTTTATTCACTAATTTAAGATTAATTTTGTATATCATCTTTGCATATTAATCATTTATTCCTTGCAACAGGATGTCGTCAAAGGGGAAGGGGAAGCTAGTGAGAGGATGTCGCCACGAGACCTTTGCTCAGGGACCTCGTTCCTTTCTAGCCGACGTTCCCTCTTTCTGGCACACGCTTCACCCTCAGCTGTCGTGTGCTTTCAGTGGACTGATGTAAATTTTAGTTACAATACAGTTATTTTTGAAATTGCAGTTGTTATTAATTATTTAATGTCAATCTTTTCCTTTTGTGCAGTCTGACTCAGAGACTTCTGAGTCAGAGTCAGAGGCTAGGGGGCCGCTACAGGAGCCCGACTCAGAGGCTAAGGGGTCACTATAGGACCCCTCTAGCGCTAGCCTCCCTTCGGAGCCGGCTAGCGCTAGCCTCCCTGTGCAGCCAGCTACCACTAGCCTTCCTAGAGACTCTGGTGGTTCCGCAAAGCCTTCAGGGTCATAGGACGCGGCAGCGTCGCAGCAGAGGCGACGGACGAGGAGGACCCACTTTGCGGCTCCTCCTCCGGTTACTACTCAGCGGACCACGATGCGCCCTGTTGGAGACAGGTAAATACTGTATATAGTATATTAAATATTAGATGTTATTTTCCTTTACTTAATAATTTAATATATTTTGTAGATGTTGGTACGACTTTTTGTTCACGGGGGGGCCGAGAAGCACCACAGACAGGTTAACAGTGTTCTGGGTGCTATCGTGAAGTTGCACTACCCCGGTGTGATTGACGGTTTTCCTACCCTGTCGTGGGATGACTACGCTCGTGTCTCTCACCCGGTCCACGGCACGGTTCAAGGAGCCGTGTGGCACGATTTTATGGTAAGTTTAACTGTTTCATTTTTTCAACTCGTTTGAATTGTTAATTCATATCACTTAAATATTTGTTTGCTTAAAGCTGAGGTACCAAGTAGAGGAACCGGGCATGGAGGACCACGCGAGACGCGTGTTCTATTACAACGCTCGGAAGCTCACGACGGCGATGTTGTTGTACGCCCGGATTCAGGCTGTCAATGCGTACTACAAGCGTCACCCCCAGGAGCAGGAGCAGGAGCAGCAAAGGGGTCTATTTAGTAAGGACTCCGACTCGTACTTGATAGAGGAGCAGTTCGCGGAGGTAAGTTTTTAATATTGTTAAATATTTACAATATCTACGTATGTTAACTGCTTTGATGAAAAATGAAATATGTGCAGGTTAGTATTTCCTGGTTACAGGGTAACATGGAGGCGTACTTAGCTCTCTGTCGGTATTGGGCTAGCGACGCTTTCATCAATAAGTCCACGAAGGCTAGACAGTGCCGCATGGGGTCCGAGGGCAAGCACAACTATGGCGGCGATGACTACTTGCATTTGGCTAAATGCATGGTAAGTACCTTTTCAATTTATTTATGTGTTCCTAATATATTATTTATAACACAGTTGTACAGGAGTGAGAGATGGGTCATGAGCCGACCCCGACCAAGGTTTGGAAGAGAGGTCACAAGGGAAGTGACCCTTCTCAGCCAGGGCAGTGTAGTCAGGTCGCAGCCGACCGACTGGTAAATTTTCAAAATTCATCAATTTCATTATAACTAATACTGTTATTGACATGCTGACAAGATTTATTTGTTTTGTAGGCAAAGTACGCGTAGGAGGTCGCGAAGATACACGGTGCGGATTATGATTGGGAAAGCGCACCGATCGACCCCCAAGCCGCGTAAGCAAGCGGAGGCGGGAAGGCCCACGGACGGTGAGTTCTTCGTGTGTTTAATTTCTTTTTAAATTAATCTTCTTCTACTTAGTGTTTTCATTCTTTTGCAGGTTTGCCATTTTTGATGGAGTTGTCCACTCGAGGCCCATGCGACCTTTGAGAGGCGCTTCATCGTCGTAGGCTTCGTCCGTTGGGACCAGTGGTCGTCTATCGTGGACCCAGCTGGAGCTCCAGGCCATTAGGGAGACGCTGACGCAAACCCAGGCAGAGCTGGAGAGGACGAGAGGGGAGGCAAGGGAGGAGCAGCAGAGGACGGCCGCCATGATGGCACAGATGCAAGCAGCGGTGGCAGTAAGTAATTTAAAGTACCGTAGTTAAATTTCACAGCACTTCAATAACATATATCTTTTAATATTTTGCAATGGCAGGCTCTTGCTCGACACAGCGGTCAGGATGTCGAGATTCCTACGCTTCCGCCGCAGCAGACACCGGAGCAGGTGATAAACTCTCTCTTTAATATCAGTTCGGCCTCCCTTTAGTTTCAATTTAAATTTATTAGCAATCTACTCAGCCTCCCTCTATTAGCAATCAGGTCTAACCAATTCAAAGCACTGCCTAACTAATTTAGTTTTAGTTTGGGCATTCTAATTAAAGTTCAGTTGAATTTCGGCACTATAAGTTTCATATTCACATCTAGGGTAGATTCCGACTTTAAAATCATGAAAAATGACATAAGAACATAAATTGTTCTACTAGCAAATCATTCATTCTTTCATGGTGAAATGGTATTTTATTTTTGCCATAATCTCAATTTGTTCATATACTTTACCTCCATGCTTTAGTATTGTGAATGAATGTATTGTACATGGTTGGAAATATATGGAAGTCCTCTAAAACTAAACTTTTGTATGTATTGTTTCTTCTGCAGGGTTCGGGAACGCGCCGAGAGGATCCCAGAGGTAGTGGAGGGGCTAGCGTGTAGCCCGATACTGAAATTGCGTTTTTCTTGATGTTTGAATATTATTTTGAAACTGTGTGGTCTGTTCTGTATATATGTGTATATGTTGGCCTGTTATGTGTTCTCGCCATCGAGCGAGGTAGTCAGTTTCTGTTTTTAAAAAAATTGAAAACTTTACTTACGTCGGCTATGGCCTTGCCAACGTAAGTTATCCCAGTTTAACTTACGTCGATCAGACCATAGCGACGTAAGTTAAACCACTTAACTTACGACGGTTTGGAACAACCGACGTAAGCTAGAGCACTTAACTTACGTCGGTCTGCAGCAACCGACGTAAGTACTCCGGCCCAGCCCGCGGCCCATCCTGGTACGTGACTTACGTCGGCTGCTGCAGACCGACGTAATTAAGGTAACTTACGTTGGTGGCCGACGTAAGTTACCTTAATTACGTCCAAACTGCTACGTCGGCCAATGGCTAACGTAATTAAGGAAAAACCGACATAATTAAGTTACTTACGTCGGTTTAGGCTTTAATTACGTCGGCTTCGGCCGACATAATTGATCGATATTCCTGTAGTGACTAGGCATGCCAGCTGACGACTTCTTCTTGCCATTGGACTTTTTCTTCTTTTTTCCACTGCCGGAGGCAGTGGTTTCAGCCTTGGAGGACTTTTGCCTAGTCTCAAAAGCGTGTTTGGAGTGCATTTCACGGCCCTCTGCAGCCCTGGCACATTTGTCGGCCAGGCTGAAGAGTTTTGTGGCATTGGTGACTTCTTCTGTCGCCAGCTTCTCCAGCATCTTCTTGTCTCTGATGCCCCGTTCAAATGCCACAACGACATATGCGTTGGAGATGGAAGGGATTATATTCCGTACCTAGGAAAACCGATGAATGATCGTAACGACTCCCCCGATTTCTATTGCACGGCAAACAGATCCAGCTTTGTGCCAGGTCGGGTGTAGGAGCTCCTGAAGTTTGCGGTGAACTGGTGGCATAGCTCTGCCCAACTATTGATGGAGTCACACGGAAGACTCATGAACCAGGACCTGGTTGTCCCAGTCAGAGCCATAGGAAAGTAATTGGCCATCACGACCTCATTGCCAGCCGCCGCGAGGATGGAGGTGGAGTAGATTTGGAGGAACTCGACAGGGTTGACAGTCCCGTCATATTTCTCCGGTAGATGAGGCCGGTGTTGACGGCTATTATATACCAATTTCATCCGTCAATTTAACTCAATTATGTGAAGGATTTGTCATTTCTTGCACACATCACCTTTCTATCTAACCCAATTCCACTTGGACTTGGAGAAATATGTGTATGCAACATTTTATGCAGGAAATGAGGAAATGTAGAGGGACCAAACCTATAAAATATCATCCTAGCCAATCAGGCGATGACACGTGGCATCCCATGGATCAAATGGCCAACAAACAGAAGTATCCAAGGAGATCCAACGATGTATCACCCAGATACATCAAGGGGGCCCACCTGGCAGCCACCTGGAGGAAGCACTCCACGTTTGGAGTGCTGACCAGGTCGGCCGAACCAGGGGTTCGACCGACCCTTTCCTAGAGCCAAACGCGGTCAAACGACGTTTGTTGGCTCCTCCTGGCTTGAAGGAGTCAATGGTGACTGATTCGCGTGCTTTTGGTGGTGGGAACGGACCTCAACACTAGTATATATAGAACCCCCTACCCCTCACTTCAACACATACCACTTGAGCTTCATCTCTATTATATACACTATCATCCATAGTCTTAGAGGAGTTAGGTTGCAGAGAGGAGAGTCTCTAGTCCCAAGTCCAAATTGGGAAAGGAGTACGGAGTCTCCCTCTTCCCAAACCTACATTAGGAAAGGTATGGCTCATGTATTCTTTCTAGTATTTGTGACTTTATGCATAATAAAGATAGTATCTTTAGTCTCTACTTATACATATACTTGGGCAAAGCGTTTCTTGTTTGATTGTGGATTCTATGTATGTGGAAGGTATAGCTTCTATGACTGTTTCATCATGAACATATCTCATTATCATAGAACCTATAGACCCCCACTATAGTCTAATTAATTATAACATAACTAGGTTAGTATGGATAATTATGTTGTGTATCAACATTGGTTCAATGATGATTCAATTCATTGCCTTAGGATGGATTGTGCCTAGGCTCTTAAGGTAATTACTTAATATGCTAGCATGGTGCTAGGATAGCTAAGTAGCATTGGATGTCCCGTAGACCCACGGATTGAAGAGGTAGGCAGTAGGTGGTGACAGTCCAATCTGTCCTTTGTAATCCTCCACGTTCGGCTATGCCACGGGCTCTTGGCGGGAGTCGTCCTAGTAGGGGTAAGCCCATGCCCGATGTGTTGAACCACATAGCATAAGTATTCACTATTGATCTAGCTTATGAATAATTAGTTTAGACTATGTATATGTACAATAGAGCATAGTAGGAGTACCTCCATAACTCTCAACCTTAACTAACCTCTAAGATCCTCTTACCCCCCTTAGACTTGAAAGATTTTGTGTGTGTCACACTACCTCCACTATTATTTTATCCATCCCTACTAGATTCTTACCTAGACCTTTCTACCCTTTCCACTTGATGATTGTTATATCTCTTCCCTGCCTTCCTTTGGTATCAAATAAATGACACCCTTGGAATACTCTTAAGGGGAAATGCTACAATGATACCTCCGTGCGCTTGCGGAACTCACTCTGTGATCCAATAGAACCATTAACAAGCATTTCTGACACATCAGTTGGAGATGTTTAGTTAATGGTGCATAAGAAATACCAACTAGCATTTCTGGCGCTGTTACCGGGGATGATTTGTTAGTATATCTTAGGAGCCGTCAACAGCCGGAACTTTTGTGGCCAATGTGCCATGCGAAGGTGCATGGCAAGGGCCGAACAGCCGCCCTCTACTCCAAAAGGAGAAGGGTTTTCCCGAGCCTCTCGCCTTTCTCGAGCACGCTCGATGTGGACGCGACTACCCTGCTGCTTGTATCTTTGGTCGAGTTTCGACCAAAGATCATGTGTCGAGAGTCTCGATGCAGTGTGAGTACGATGTGCCCCGGAGGGCAGCGACGTCACTTGTTCGGACACAACACGTCTCTTGTGCTGTGAAACTTGAGGGCCAAGTCTGCCAGACAAGGTCCTTCACTGTGAGGTTGTCTGCCCAGTAGGGGGCGGGCCATGGTTACTGATGGCATCAGCTGGAGCTGCAACCAGATGTTCGACATTTGTACGCCATTGTTCAATGGCTGTCGGAGGAGCTCCAGCCGCTGGAGGACACTGGAGCAGAGTACGCGCAGCGATTAGCGTGTTCTCCGGGTTGTTTGTCGATACAGTCACCGACACAAGGGCACCATCCTGTTGTCCGGCATTAGAAGCCAGAGCAAGTGGTGGTGGTGGTGGTGCAGCAACACCCGCCGGGACAACAATGACAGCTGGCTGTTGGGCATTGGAGGGATTTCCTCCGTTAGGCTGTCCGGCGATACCGTTGGACGATGCTGCCACAGAGTTCACCATTTTGGAATCTCAGGAACCCCCTTCTTGGTGCACCAAATGTCGAAGTGTGTAGACGACACTTCCCCTGGTACTATTAGATCGTAGCCCGCGGAGGTTCGTAATTTGTTGGGGTGCGCGTGAGATTATGAACGAGACTGTGACATAGGGAATTTTACGTAGTTCGGGCCACCTGAGTGTAATACCCAACTCCATGGGTGGTTGTTGTATGTATGACTGTGTTTTGGAATGGGGTCCATAGATCGTGTCATTTGCACCGTGCGGTGCAGCCCTTTTATAGTCCAAGGACTGGCTGTTACATTGTTAGCCTAGCCCGACATGTGGCCCCAACAGTTTTAATTACCTAATACACGATCTGTATGCATTAAGCATGATTAATAGTGTGATAAAGTGCCTTAATGGCGTCATTACCGGTACTAAGATTCCTCTGATCGGGAGTCATTAACATGGCATTAATGACACGTAATCAGGTCTTGTGACGGTTGCTTTAACTGCCCCCTTGAATGTTAGCGCTGTTGGAGATTCGTCTATCTTCCCGTTGCTGGCATAAGTCCGGAGGCTCTACACGTGGCAGCTCTGGAGCTTCCCTCTGTGGGGAGGCAGGTCTGGTGCTGCTATACATGTGGCAGCACCGAAGCTTCCCTCTACTGGGGGTTAGGTCTGGGCCCCTGGACACGTGGCACGACCGGAGCTTCCCTATACAGGGAGTTAGGTCCGGCCTTGTGTTACACATGGCGGTACCGGAGCTACCCAAACGAGGGAGGCAGGCCCAGTGCTGCAGGACACGTGGATCCTTCGAGGTCTTCAAGTCGGACAGGTGGAACTCCATAGCTTTTCTTGCGGTAACATGGGGTACCCGGTACGCAGGGTACCCACAAGTACCATCTCTTCATCATCCAGGTCAGCGCTCACATCACTTGTATCTCCTTCGTCTTGAGCTTCAAAAGTTTCTTTTCCTTTAGGCTTGCAAGTTGCTTTTATAGCAACTTCCTTCTTTTTGGAGGAGGTGAGCTCAGCCAGATCTTTGATGTATTGGGCTTCCTTCTCCATCATCTCATGGTTTTTTATTTTGCCCAATAGTTCATCTGGGGTCATTATGTGGAACCCCAGGCTTTCTCGGATCATTGAGCATAAGGTGACGTTTCATTGCATAAAGGCTCTAATCATCCTTTTGACCACTTCATGGTCAGTCCACTTCTTGCTTCCATAGGCGTGGATCTTGTCAATAAGTGCCTTCATCCAGTTGTACATATCTTTAGGTGATTCAACTTCTTCAATGGCAAATCTCCCCAGCTCTCCTTCAAGCATCTCAATCTTGGCTTCTCGGATTGACCTATTTCCTTCATGAGCTGTTTTGAGTGTGTCCCGGATTTCTTTTGCACTTTCTAACCCATCAATATTAGTGAACTTCTCCTGGCTTAGTGATGAGGTGATCACTGCAACGGCTTGTGCGTTGCAGTGAATTTCTTGTTCTTGCTCCAGAGTGAGTTTTTCATTCGTATCTGGGATATCTACACCTGTACACACAATATGACAAAGACTGCAATTCAAAGAGATTCGATGCATTTTCATATTGTATTTCCACATGTTTAGTTGTTTCTGTCGAATTGCGGAGGCTTTTCCATGGGAATGGAAATAGAATGATTATTTGAGTTAAGATGATTATAATTGTAAGGATATCGGGAGTAGTCGTGATGACCACTCCCCGTTGTCTTCTCGTCCTCTTTTCCCTTTTGGCTCAGAAGTTTCTTCCTCGAAAGTGCCTTCAATTGATGCACTTCTTCATCATCATGTGGATTTTCCCTCAGTACATAGAAGACTTTTGTATCTTGCTCTTCCTCGGTGTTGAGCACCTTTGGGATCTTGTTGTTCTTCTCAGAGGCTATTGATCTCTCCGAGCGGTGAGTCTCGTTGATGGATAACCTGCTCTAATACCAATTGAATATGTCTTAGAGGGGGGTTGAATAGGCTTTGAAAATTTCTTGCACACTTAATCAAATGATCAAATTCTTGATAGACCAGACTTGTCCGGTTGGATGTGCAGACTAGTCCGGTGTGCAAAATGTGTGTTGATTTGACTAAATGTTGATTTAGGATTCTAACCTTTATTTGCAACAGAAATGCAACTGGTAAGATCACTTGAATTAACAATCAATGTTGTGAAGTTACACATGAAAAACAATTTGCAATTCAAGTTATATATTGATCAACTATGTACCCTAATCAATTAAGATGCAAAAAAAAATAAGCATGCGGGACACTAATTTTTACCGAGGTTCGATCTCACCAAAGAGATCTACTCCTCGTTGAGGAAGCCCACACAGAGCCGGGTCTCTTCAAACCCTTTACCTCATCAAGTCACCATACAAGGCCGACTTGATTCCACTATCATGGGAAATCACCGAGTTTATAGGGCAACCTCACACGTTGAGGGCTCCCACAAGAATTACAATGAGGAAATGATCAAATACACTCGAAAAGATTACAAGAAAGAGCAAGAGTGTAAAGAGATCAAACCCCAAGAGCTCAACGACGTGTAGACGACGATCTCCCAATCCCAAATCTAAGTGTTCAATTGATTTCCACCTTTTTGGACTCTAGATGCGTGGGGAGATGTGTTTTTGGGCTCTTGGGACAGGTGGTGGTGCTAGGGTTTTTGTTCTGGAAAGAATACGTGAATTGTGTTTGTGGGTCCGTGGATCTCCTATTTATAGGGTTTCCAAAGAAGTTAGCGTTAGAGATCCCGATGACCGGACTAGTATGCCCTGGGTCCGGACTTGTCCGGTGTGCTGTGTAAAAGTCAGCGTGAAATGTGCAGCACATTAGAAACCCTAATTGTCTGTGGTATACCAGACTAGTCCGGTTGGTGTCCGGACTTGTCCGGGGCCAAGTGAAATGCAACTCCAGAGAGTTGAACGGACTAGTCCGATCCAAGAACAGACATTCCGGTACTTTGTGTTATTGAACATCAGATAGTTCAACGGACTAGTCCTGTATTGTAGACGGACTTGTCCGGAGTGTAGTGAAAAGTATTTACACAAACATAAACGGACTAGTCCGGTCCATGAACAGACTAGTCTGATGCACTGTGTTATTTGGTTCTAGAAAGTTTATCAGACTAGTTCGGTCCATGGTCGGACTAGTTCGGTGCACAGTGTATTTCGACACCAGAGAGTTGAACGGACTAGTCCGGTCCATTAACAGACTAGTCCGGTGCTCAGTGAATTTTTTGGTTGATTTTAAGCTCTTACCCCTACACAAAGACTTGAGCTCTTGGGATGTGTCTCTCACACACATCCTATACATTTAAATCTACTTTGCGCTTCAGTCGTCAGTTGGGCTTCTCTCTTTTGTACACCACTTTATTTTTCAATTTTTTTAGTGCACCAAACTATCTCATTTAGATTAACCTTCAGTCATCTCAACAAGTTCATTAGGATCTCATTTGTTTGTCGTCAATCGTCCAAAACCCACAAAGGATTGCCTAGATGCACTTTCACCAAGGCAAGCAAAACCACCATAACATCCATGTAACACCATCATTTTCATGCATCATGCCCTACATACATTCATATACATGTTTAACATTAACCCAAATAAAGAGGAACGAGTTTAAAATTGATTTGGAGCAAAACTGCACTTAAACTGCTGAAAAGTGCGGACTAGTCCGATTTTAGTGAGGACTAGTCCGATTTCTCTCTGAATAAAAACGGACTTGTCAATTTTTGTTGCGGACTAGTCTGAATTTGCCTCTGGAAACTTTTGGACTTGTCCGATTTTGTGCATACTAGTCCGATATTCCAAGAATCCTTGAAAATTTGCTAAGTCCCTAGCCTTGTCCGGACTAGTTCGGTGTCCCAGCGGACTTGTCTGTTTTCCTCTCTAACTAAAGTCGGACTTGTCCGATTTTAGGCCAGACTTGTCCGATTTTCTCTCTGAACATTTTTGGACTAGTCCGGTCCTTTTCGGACTTGTCCGATATTTCAAGACTCCGAGTTCATCTTTTGTTTTACGACTTGTCTCTTGGGGTTCACGTTAAGTGGGCCTAGGGACGTCGTGCCTAACTCTTTTAGATCCCATGTGGGACTCTAAACCGGCCTCTACTCATCTCAAACTCGAAATCCATCTAACCCTAGACTCCACCTCTATATAAACAACCCCACCCCTTGGCTTGGCATCTATTTGCCACTTTTCCACCCCACCCAAACCCTAGTTCGTGGAGAGCCACCACCAAGGAGGGAGGAGATCCCAAGCAAGAAGAAGAAGAGGAAACGAAAGAGGATCAAGATCTCCATCAAGTTTTGTTCTTCATCACCAATTCATCTCCAAGTTCATCCCCAACCCTAGATCATCAAGATCCAAGTGTTACCTCCAAGTTTCTTGATTCATTGGAGTTCTAAACACCTGGTATACCTTATATTTCCTTTTCCTTATATGAATTCAACCCCTAGTTCGCTAGTACTGCGAAGTGCGGACTAGTCCGGCCTTCTGCAGACTAGTCTGATTTTGCTGACTAAACTCCGTTGAATTAATTCTAAAAGTAGATCTAATCAAATCCAAACCTATATAAACTTGTTAAAATCTATTAGAACTAGTTAGTGATCATTAAAAGCAATCTATTAACAAGTTCTACCTTGCATTTGCATCAATCATGCATGTCATGTCATATTGAGTAAAATTTGTGCACTCGTTGATTGTGTTTCTTGTCTTGTATGTTTATTGTGTGGATTAGAAGGATTTGCACTAGAGAGTGTCGCGGAGAATCTACAGCACCAAGAGTTTGAAGGCTTTGACCCTAATCAACTGCAAGAGCAAGGCAAGTGTCCTTGAAGCATATTGATCTTGTTTTTAAAATAAAAATTTTGTTTGCAAAACTGCATACTTGTGTCAATTTGATGGGAATCCTATAATTGGAAGTTTACTAGACTTGTCTAACCACCCTTGTCACCTGGAATTTATGGTAGAGAGTCGGGAAGGGCTTTTTACCTTTTTGCTTCGCTTAATCAACTGGGATGGGAAAACAACTATACCACTCAATTTAATTATTCATTAACGAGATTGTGGTTGACATGAACTGGTTAAATATGATATCGTAATGGGTGATCTAAGCAAGCCTGGTATGTGGATGGGTTGGATGTCATGGTGGTTTGCTTTCTTTAGATCTAAGGACCGATTCATGCGAGAATAAGCCAGGATTACAGTGCCACCACGAGGCAAAGTATGGGTGCAGCGTAGCTGATTAATTAGGGCTTTGCTAGTGCTATTTGGACCATTATGGATGCTCGGGGAAGGGGTAGTCGGATTGGGTTTGTTGATGATTGGTGGGACTATCCTGAGATCCGAATGGCTCAAGAGGGGACCCTTGGTTGAAGATGTGCTCTGTGGGATACATCGCCACCAGTGAAACCTCAGTGGGGTATAAATAGGCTAGTAGTCCCTTTGTAAAGGCTATTTTATGATATCTTGGCCATACACCAAAGGAAGTGTAATTGGCATAAGGGAGGTTCTTTAGTCATCGATGGGTGATGAAATCACAAACACGTGGGTAAAGTGGTACAAACTCTGCAGAGTCAAATAAAACTATCATGATAGCCGTGCTCCCGGTTATGAGCACCTGAACAACTTCCATGATTAGAGGGAACTTGGTATTGGGATGGTGTTTGGGATGGTTATGGTTTGGTAATGGTTATGGCTGGTTATGGATTAATTTCTTGTATTGAATATGGTTATTGGCAAATGGTGAAATCTGGAATTATTGATGATGGTAATGAATTCAGACTGCTATTATGATATTACTATGATTATGATGGCTTTACTTCACATACATATAATATATCGCTTTTCAAATGTTTTAATGTACTTTTCAACACTCAACCATTATTACATTCGTCATTTGAATCAGCCACATGTCATACTTTCCACACTTGCTGAGTACGACATGTACTCACTCTTGCAATTCTCCTCCCCACAACAGTTTCAGGTCAGGATTGAGAGTTTAATGATGATAATGGGGAGTTCTAGGTCGTGTCTACCGTCAGCCTGCCTGTGGTGTTTTGGAGCTGTGCTACCCTATTGCTTATGCTGCCTAGCTGTTTAGTTTGTTTAATTAGTTATTTCCGCTGCAATAGTTGAACTTGTCATTAATATTCATTAGAGCTTGTATTTGAGGATAATATGGTATGCTTAATAAATTTTGGTTAATTAATCTTGCTTTGTGGTAATTATTTGTATACTCTTTTCTGAATGCACTCGTGTATGTGTGTTGAACGTCTTGGGCACACATATGCGTTCACTTGGTTCATTTTCGGAACCGGGTGTCACAGATTGGTATCAGAGCCACAGGTTGACCGTAGGATGCAGTCTAGATAGAATGGACACTTTAGAGCACATAGGAGCACTCAGGGAGCGATGTGTTTTGTTTGGTGTGCTGTTGCTATATATTGTTTGCTTGTGTGCTTAATAGAGGATTTTGGGAGGCTTTAGCATCGCCATGTCCACCTAGGCTAGTATAGGTAGTTGTTTAGTTTCAAATCCCTTGATGCATATAGTTGGAGACGTTTCTAAATTCTTACCTATTGCTTTTCTTCAGATGGTGAGGACTCACAACCAGGGGGATGCTAATGATGAGGAGGAGAATCATGGAGCACCTCAGAACAACAATGGACAAGGACCTGCTCATGGAGCTATCAACATTGAGGTTGGGAGAGTTTATGAGGACTAGGCCGCCAACCTTTGCTCAAGCCGCTGACCCTATGTATGTCGATGATTGGCTCAAGTCTGTGGAGAAGAAACTTGCTATTGTCCAATGTAGTGACCGGGAGAAAGTGCATTTTTGCATCTCATCAACTAGTTGGAGCAGCTACCGATTGGTGGGATTCTTATTGCAATGCTCATGAGAACCAAGAGAGAATCACTTGTGCAGAATTCAAGGAGAACTTCCGTTCTCATTATGTGCCCGAGGGAGTTATGATCTTGAAGAGGCAAGAATTTGAGAACTTGAGGCAAGGAAGATCAAGCATGAGTGAACATCTCAATAAGTTCACTCAACTTTCAAGGTATGCGCCTAAGGATGTGAGATGGGACAGTCGGAAACAATACTTGTTCATGAGGGGCTTGAACAATGAGATCCAAGTGCAACTACTCAATTGTGATTATGCCAATTTCTAGAAGCTTGTGGACAAAGCAATCATGGTTGAGAATAAGATCCGTGAGATGGAGCAAGACAACAAGAGGAAGGCGCCATATCAAGGACAACAACAAGGAAGTAATGTGCGCCCTCGCTTTGCACCATCCAATGCGCCATATTATAGCTCCTCTACTCCTGTACAACGCCATGGATTTGCACTGCGCCCAACTCAATTTGTGCAGCAGTGCCCTGTCATGCAAGCACCTAAGCCTCCAATGCCATATGCACCTCGTGCCAACTATCCTGGTGCCAATGCTCAAAACCAAGCTCGTCCCAATAATTCTGGAGGAGTTAAGAAGTGCTATACTTGTGGAGAAGCTGGACACTTTGCACATCAATGTCCTAAGTCAGGCCTTGGTCAAGGAAGCGATGTGTCGAGGCAAAACCCAAGACCCAATGGAGGACAACCACAAGGGAACCGTGGACAGCAGAATTTTGCTCGTGGCAATGTGAACCATGTCTCTACGTAGGATGCTAAACAAGCGGATGACGTGGTCATTGGTATGTTTCCCGCGAACTCCAACCATGCGACTATGTTATTTGATTCTGGAGCATCGCATTCATTCATTGCATCAAAGTATGTTGCCAAGTATAGTTTGCCTATCTCTCATATGAAGTTTAATCTATTGGTTAAGTCTCCTGGAGGAGATATGGGGACAAATATAGTATGTCCAAAAGTAAGCCTTAGAATAAGGGGGGTAGACTTGTCCGCCAACCTCATTGTTTTGGATTCTCAAGGATTGGACATTATACTTGGTATGGACTGGTTGAAGAAGCACAATGGAGTTATTGAGTGTGCCACGAAGACGGTGAAGTTGACTAATGAGGAAGGGATCACTGTAGAATTTGAAGCATCTCAAACTGCACCGAAGCAATTGGAGCTGAATCATATGGACGGTGCCGCAATAAAGGAGATTCCGGTGGTGTGTGAATTTTTGGATGTTTTTCCGGATGAGTTGCCTGGTATGCCACCCGATTGAGACATTGAGTTTGTTATTGATTTAATACCTGGAACTGCACCTATAGCTAAGAGGCTGTATAGGATGCCTCCTATGGAATTAGCGGAGCTCAAGAAACAAATTCAAGAGCAACTAGAAAAAGGTTTTATTCGCCCAAGCTCTTCACTTTGGGGAGCGTCCGTGCTGTTTGTGGACAAGAAGGATGGAACCCAAAGGATGTGTGTGGATTACCGAGCTCTCAACGAGGTAACCATCAAGAACAAGTACACCTTTCCACACATAGAAGACTTGTTTGATGAGATGAAGGGTGTTTGTGTCTTCTCTAAGATTGATTTGAGGTCGGGATACTTTCAAATGAAGATTAGACCATCAGGCATACCCAAGACAGCTTTTAGGACGCAGTATAGATCTTATGAGTACACCGTAATGTCTTTTGGATTGACAAATGTGCCTTCCTACTTTATGTACCTCATGAATAAGGTCTTCATGGAGTACTTGGATAAGTTCGTCGTGGTGTTTATCGATGATATTATGATCTACTTGAAGGATGAGAAGGACATGAGGAACACTTGAGGCTTACGTTGCAAAAATTGAGGGAGCATCAATTGTATGCCAAGTTCAACAAGTGTCAGTTTTGGTTGAGAGAGCTGTCGTTTTTGGGTCATATAATCTAAGGAGGAGGAGTATCGGTTGACCCTGGAAAAGTGAGAGACGTGTTGAAGTGGGAACCGTCGCAAAACGTAAAGGAAATAAGGAGTTTTCTTGGAATGGCTAAATATTACCGTCGATTCACCAAGGACTGTTCCAAGATAGCCAAGCCAATGACAGAATTGCTAATGAAGGGAAAGGCTTTCCATTGGACTCAAGCTTGTCAAGAAAGTTTTGAGGAGTTGAAGAAGAGGTTGACAACAGCCCCAGCTTTGGTATTGTCGGATGTAAGCAAGATTTTTAATATTTATTGCGACGCATCAAGACAAGGACTTTGATGTGTATTGATGCAAGAAGGTCAAGTGGTCGCCTATGCATCAAGAAAATTGAAGAAACATGAGCAGAATTACCCAACGAATGATTTGGAACTTGCAGCCGTAGTACATGCGTTGAAGATTTGGAGACACTATATCCTTGGACATAGGTGTGAAATCTATACGGATCATAAGAGTTTGAAGTATATTTTTCACACAAACGGATCTGAATCTGAGGCAACAAAGATGGTTGGAGTTCATCAAAGATTATGATTTGGGGATCTACTATCATCCGGGAAAAGCCAATGTAGTGGCCGATGCTTTAAGTCGGAAAGGAGTAAGTAATCAGCTCACAGTTCGAGAGTTGCCATTCGAGTTATGTAAGGAGTTCGAACGATTGAACCTTGGAATCGTAAATGAGATGGAGATGATGGAGTTAAACCCAACCATGGAGCAAGAAATTCGAGAGGCACAGACCAAGGATGAGGAAATTCGGGAAATCAAGGAAAGGACTCAAGAGGGGAGAGAATTTAGATTCGATGAGGATGAACATGGTACCTTGTGGCTGGGAAAAAGGATTGTCGTGCCTAATGTAAAGCATATTCGGGAGACGATATTAAAAGAGGCACATGGCTCACCATACTCAATTCATCCTGGTTGTACAAAGACGTACAAAGACTTGAATACGTGCTATTGGTGGGATAGCATGAAAAAGGACATAGCTGAATATGTAGCATTGTGTGATGTGTTTCAATGAGTCAAGGCGGAACATCAAAGGCCAGTTGGGTTATTGCAGCCATTGAAGATTCCAGAATGGAAGTGGGAAGAAATCGGTATGGACTTCATAGTTGGTTTACCGCGTACCCAGTCCGGGTATAACTCGATTTGGGTAATCATGGATCGATTGACCAATTCAGCTCATTTTGTTCCTGTCAAGATTAAGTATACATCTGCACAATTGGCCAAAATATACATGGAGCATATTGTGTGTTGACATGGAGTCCCTAAGAAGATAGTCTCAGATTGAGGTCTCAATTTACCTCCAGGTTTTGGCAAAAGTTGCATGAAGCATTAGGAACAAGGTTGAATTTTATTTCAGCATACCACCCTCAAACGGATAGACAAACCAAGAGTACCAATCAGATTTTAGAGGACGTGTTAAGAGCTTGTGCTTTAAAGCATGGGAAAAGTTGGGACAAAAGCTTGCCATACGCGGAGTTCTCGTACAACAATAGTTATCAAGCAAGTTTGAAGATGTCACCTTATGAAGCACTATATGGAAGGAGGTGCACGATGCCCTTGTTCTGGAATGAGACAGGGGAGAACCAAGTATTTGGACCCGATGTGTTGCAAGAAGCTGAAAAACAAGTCCAGGTTATTCGTGAAAATTTGAGGGCTGCTCAATCAAGACAAAAAGGCTATGCCGACAATTGGAGAAGGAAATTAACCCTTGAAGTCGGAGACTTCGTTTACCTCAAGGTGTCACCAATGAGATGTCATAAGAGGTTTAACATAAGAGGCAAGCTAGCACCTCGATACATTAGACCATTCAAGATTTTGTACAAAAGAGGAGAAGTAGCGTATAAGTTGGAGATGCCAACTCATCTTCCAGATGTCCATGATGTGTTTCATCTTTCCCAGCTCAAGAAGTGCTTAAGAGTACCGGAAGAACAAGTGCCCATGGAAGGATTGGAACTAGAGGAAGATTTGACTTATGCCGAACAACTATAACACCCTCACTTTCATGTATTATGCCCTACATACATTCATATACATGTTTAAAATTAACCCACATAAATATCAAAGAGTTTAAAATTGATTTGGAGTATTTAAATATTGATTTGGAACAAAATCTTGCGGTCTGGTTTCTCTCTGACTAAAAACGGACTTGTCCGTTTTTGCTGCGGACTAGTCCGATTTTGGCTCTGGAAACTTTCAGACTTGTCCGATTTTGTGCGGACTAGTCGAATATTCCAAGAATACTTGAAAATTTGCTAAGTCCCTAGACTTTTACGGACTAGTCCGGTGTTCCAGCGGACTTGTCTGTTTTCCTCTCTGACCAAAGTCGGACTTGTCCGATTTTTGGCCAGACTTGTCCGATTTTCTCTCTAGACATTTTCGGACTAGTCCGGTCCTTTTCGGACTTGTCCGATATTTCGCGACTTTGAGTTGATCTTTTGTTTCATGACTTGTTTTTTGGGTTTCACATTAAGTGGGCCTAGGGATGTCGTGCCTAACTCTTTTAGAGCCCATGTGGGACTCTAAATCAGCCTCTACTCCTCTCAAACTCGAAATCCATCTAACCCTAGCCTCCACCTCTATATAAACAACCCCACCCCTTCGCTTGACATCTATTTGCCACTTTTCCACCCCACCCAAACCCTAGTTTGTGAGGAGCCACCACCAAGGAGGGAGCAGGAGATCCCAAGCAAGAAGAAGAAGAGGAGTAAATGAAAGAGGATCAAGATCTCCACCAAGCTTTCGTTCCTCATCACCAATTCATCTCCAAGTTCATCACCAACCCTAGATCATCAAGATCCAAGTGTTACCTCCAAGTTTCTTGATTCATTGGAGTTCTAAACACATGGTATACCTTCTATTCTCTTTTCCTTACGGGAATTCAACCCCTAATCTCTAAATCCACGTCGATGTAGAAAACCCTAGTTTGCTAGTTCTGCGAAGTGCGGACTAGTCCGACCTTCTGCAGACTAGTCCAATTTTGCTGACTAAATTGTGTTGAATTGATTCTAAAAGTAGATCTAATCAAATCCAAAACTGTATAAACTTGTTAAAATCTATTAGAACTAGTTAGTGATCACTAAAAGCAATCTATTAACAAGTTCTACCTTGCATTTGCATCAATCATGCATGTCATGTCATATTGAGTAATATTTTTGCACTTTTTGATTGTGCTTCATGTCTTGTATGTGTATTTTGTGGATTAGACGGATTTGCGCTAGAGATTGCCGCAGAGGATCTACAGCACCAAGAGTTTGAAGGCTTTGACCCTAATCAACCGCAAGAGCAAGGCAAGTGTCCTTGAAGCATATTGATCCTATTTTGAAATAAATGTTTTGTTTGCAAAACTGCATGCTTGTGTCGATTTGATGGAAAATCCTATGGTACGAAGTTTGCTAGTTTTGTTGACCAGCCTTGTCACCTGGAATATATGGTAGAGAGTCGGGAAGGGCTTTTTACCTTTTTGCTTCGCTTAATCAACTGGGATGGGAAAACAGCTATACCACTCAACTTAATTATGCATTGATGAAATTATGGTTAACATGAACTGGTTAATATCATATGATAATGGGTGATCTAAGCAAGCCTGGTATGTGGATGGGATGGATGTTATGGTGGTTTTGCTTGCATTAGATCTAAGGACCTGTTCGTGGAGCGACCATCCAGGATTTACAGTGCCACCACGAGGCCAAGTATGGGTGCGGCGTAGCTGATTAATTAGGGCTTTGCCAGTGCTATTTGGACCATTAAGGATGCTCGGTGAAGGGGTAGTCGGATTGGGTTTGTTGATGATTGGTGGGACTACCCTGGGATCCGAATGGCTCAAGAGGGGGCCCTTGGTTGAAGATGTGCTCAGTTGGAGACATCGCCACTTGTGAAACCTCAGTGGGGTCTAAATAGGCTAGTAATCCCTTTGTAAAGGCTATTTTATTATCTCTTGGCCACACAGCTATGGAAGTGTGAGACGGCATAATTGAGATTCTATAGTCATCGAAAGGTGATGAAATCACAAACATGTGGGTAAAGCGGTACAACCTCTGTAGAGTGTGTCTAAAACTATCATGATAGCCGTGCTCCCGGTTATGAGCAACCTGGACCCTCACATGATTAGAGGAAACTCGGTATTGGGATGGTATTTGGGATGGTTATGGTTGGTATTATGGTTATGGATGATTATGAATTGAATTCCGGTATTGAATATGCATATTGGTATATGATGATGGATATGGAATATGGACTGGTATTATGATAACTACATGGCTTATGATGGGTTTATTTCATATACATGTAATATATTGCTTTTCAAATGTTTTAATGTACTTTTCAGCACTCAGCCATTATTATTGTCGTCATTTGAATCATCTACATGTCATATTTTCCACACTTGCTGAGTACGATATGTACTCACTCTTGCGATCCCCCCCCCCAACAGTTGCAGGTCAGGATTGGGAGTTTAATGGCTATAATGCAGAGTTCTAGGCTGTGTCTACCGTCAGCTTGCCTGTGGGTTTTTGGAGCTGCGCTATACCCTGTCGCTTATGCTGCCTAGCTGTTTAGTATGCTTAATTAGTTTATTTCCGCTTCATTAATTTGAACTTGTCATTAATATTCATTAGAGCTTGTATTCGAGGATAATATGGTTTGTGTAATAAAATTTGGTTAATTAATCTTGTTATGTGGTAATTTTCTGTCTACTCTTTTGTGAATGCACTCATGTATGTGTGTTGAACGTCCTGGGCACACATATGCGTTCACTTGGTTCATTTTTGGAACAGGGTGTCACAGATTGGTATCAGAGCCACAGGTTGACCGTAGGACGCAGCCTATATAGAATGAACACTTTAGAGCACATAGGAGCACTCAGGGACCGATGTGTTTTGTTTGGTGTGTTGTTTCTATATATTGTTTGCTTGTGTACTTAATAGAGGATTTTGTGATGCTTTAGCATTTCCATGTCCACGTAGGCTAGTTAGTTGTCTAGCTTCATAACCCTTGATGCATATAGTTTGGGATGTTTTATAATTCTTAACTATTGCTTTTCTTCAGATAGTGAGGACTCGCAACTAGAGGGATGTCAATGATGAGGAGGAGAACCATGGAGTACCTCAAACCAACAACGGACAAGGACCTGCTCATGGAGCTATCAATATTGAGCAGCTATTGGCTATGCAGAACTTGCTCATGCAGACCATGATACGAACAATGGGACAGCTGCCGGCTGGCAATATCAACAATCAGCCCCACATGCCTCCACCGCCACCCCCACCTCCTCATAACCGATTGGGAGAGTTTATGAGGACTAGGCCACCGACCTTTGCTCAAGCTGCTAACCCTATGGATGCGGATGATTGTCTCAAGTCCGTGGAGAAGAAGCTTGCTATTGTCCAATGCAGTGATCGTGAGAAGGTTCTATTTGCATCTCATCTCCAACTCTATTTGCATCTCATCAACTAGTTGGAGCAGCTGCCAATTGGTGGGATTTTTATTGCAATGCTCATGAGAATCAGGAGAGAATTACTTGGGTTGAATTCAAGGAATGTTTTCGTTCTCATTATGTGCCCGAGGGTGTTATGATGTTGAAGAGGCAAGAATTTGAGAACTTGAGGCAAGGAAGATCAAGTGTGAGTAAATATCTCAACAAATTCACTCAACTCTCAAGGTATGCCCCTGAGGATGTTAGTCGGGACAGCCGAAAGCAATATTTGTTCATGAGAGGCCTCAACAATGAGATCCAAGTGCAATTGCTCAACTGCGATTATGCCAACTTTCAGAAGCTTGTGGACAAAGCAATCGTGGTTGAGAACAAGATTCGTGAGATGGAGCAAGACAATAAGAGGAAGGTGCCACATCAAGGACAACAACAAGGATGTAATATGCGCCCTCGCTTTGTGCCTCCTAATGCACCATATTATAGCTCCTCTACTCCTATACAGCGCCCTGGTTATGCACCACGCCCAACTCAATTTGTGCAGCAGCGCCCTATTATGCAAGCACCTAGGCCTCCAATGTCTTATGCACCTCGTGCCAACTATTCTTGTGCCACTGCTCAAAACCAAGCTCGCCCCAATAATTTCGGTGGAGTTAAGAATTGCTATACTTGTGGAGAAGCTGGACACTTTGCGCATCAATGTCCTAAGTGAGGCCTTGTTCAAGGAAGCAATGCGCCGAGGCAAAACCCAAGACCCAATGGAGGACAGCCACAAGGGAACCATGGACAGCAGAATTTTGCTCGTGGCAACGTGAACCATGTCTCTACGAAGGATGCTCAACAAGCGGATGACGTGGTCATTGGTATGTTTCTCGCCAACTCCAACCCCGCGACTATGCTATTTGATTCTGGAGCATCGCATTCATTCATTGCATCGAAGTATGTCGCCAAGTATAGTTTGCCTATCTCTCATATGAAGTTTACTATATTGGTTAAGTCTCCTAGAGGAGAGACGAGGACAAATATAGTATGTCTAAAAGTAAGCCTTAGAATAAGGGGGGTAGACTTCTCCGCCAACCTCATTGTTTTGGACTCTCAAGGATTGGACATTATACTTGGTATGGACTAGTTGATGAAGCACAATGGAGTGATCGAGTGTGCCACGGAGACGGTGAAGTTGACTAATGAAGAAGGGATCACCGTAGAATTTGAAGCATCTCAAACCGCACCGAAGCAATTGGAGCTGAATCATATGGACGGTGCCGCAATTGAGGAAATTACGGTGGTGTGTGAATTTTTGGATGTTTTTCCGGACAATTTGCCAGGTATGCCACCTGATCGAGACATTGAGTTTGTTATTGATTTAATACCTGAAACTGCACCTATAGCTAAGAGGCCATATAGGATGCCTCCTATGGAACTAGCGGAGCTCAAGAAGCAGATCAAGAGCAACTAGAGAAAGGTTTTATTCGCCCAAGCTCTTCAACTTGGGGAGCGCTCGTGTTGTTTGTGGAAAAGAAGGATGGGTCGCAAAGGATGTGTGTAGATTACCGAGCTCTCAATGAGGTGACCATCAGGAACAAGTACACCTTGCCCCGCATAGAAGACTTGTTTGATCAGATGAAGGGTGCTTGTGTCTTCTCTAAGATTGGTTTGAGGTCGGGATACTTTCAAATGAAGATTAGATCATCAGACATACCCAAGACAGCTTTTAGGACACTGTATGGATCTTATGAGTACACCGTGATGTCCTTTGGATTGACAAATGCACCTGCGTACTTTATGTACCTCATGAATAAGGTCTTCATAGAGTACTTGGATAAGTTCGTTGTGGTGTTTATTGATGACATTATGATCTACTCGAAGGATGAGAAGGAACATGAGGAACACTTGAGGCTTACGTTGCA
Source organism: Tuctoria greenei (assembly GCA_036927565.1). Taxonomy (NCBI): domain Eukaryota; kingdom Viridiplantae; phylum Streptophyta; class Magnoliopsida; order Poales; family Poaceae; genus Tuctoria; species Tuctoria greenei. The sequence goes on from JAYESD010000005.1 coordinate 17,031,467, forward strand.
GAAATTGAGGGAACATCAATTGTATGCCAAGTTCAACAAGTGTCAGTTTTTGTTGAGAGAGGTGTCGTTTTTTGGGTCATATCATCTCAGGAGGAGGAGTATCGGTTGACCCCGGAAAAGTGAGAGACGTCTTGAAGTGGGAACCACCGCAAAATGTAAAGGAAATAAGGAGTTTTCTTGGGGTGGCTGGATATTACCGTCGTTTCATCAAGGACTTCTCCAAGATAGCCAAGACAATGACAGAATTGCTAATGAAGGGAAAAGTTTTCCAATGGACTCAAGCTTGTCAAAACAGTTTTGAGGAGTGGAAGAAGAGGTTCACAACAGCCCCAGTTTTGGTATTGCCGGATGTGAGCAAGAGTTTTGATATTTATTGCGACGCCTCGAGACAAGGACTTGGATGTGTGCTTATGCAAGAAGGTCAAGTAGTCGCCTATGCATCAAGACAATTGAAGAAACATAAGCAGAATTACCCAACGCATGATTTGGAACTCGCAACCGTGGTACATGCATTGAAGATTTGGAGACACTATATCCTTGGACATAGGTGTGAAATTTATACGGATCACAAGAGTCTTAAGTATATTTTCACACAAACGGATCTGAATCTGTGGCAACAGAGATGGTTGGAGCTCATTAAAGATTATGATTTGGGGATCAACTATCATCCGGGAAAAGCAAATGTAGTGGCCGATGCTTTGAGTAGAAAAGGAGTAAGTCATCAACTCACAGTTCGAAAATTACCATCCGAGTTATGTAAGGAGTTTGAACGGTTGAACCTCGGATTTGCGAATGAGATGGGAGTAATGGAGTTAAACCCAACCTTGGAGCAAGAAATTCGAGAGGCACAGACCAAGGATGAGGAAATTCGGGAAATCAAGGAAAGGACCCAAGAGGGGAGAGAATTCAGATTTGATGAGGATGAACATGGTACCCTATGGCTTGGTAAGAGGATTGTTGTGCCTAATGTGAAGAATATTCGGGAAACAAAAATACAAGAGGCACATGACTCACCTTACTCAATTCACCCCGGTTGTACAAAGATGTACAAAGACTTGAAGACTTGTTATTGGTGGGCTAGCATGAAGAAGGACATAGTTGAATACGTAGCATTGTGTGATGTGTGCCAACGAGTCAAGGCGGAACATCAAAGGCCAACTGGACTATTACAACCATTAAAGATTCCGGAATGGAAGTGGGAAGAAATCGGTATGGACTTCATAGTTGGTTTACCGCGTACTCAGTCTGGTTATGACTCAATTTGGGTAATTGTGGATCGGTTAACTAAGTCAGCCCACTTTATTCCCGTCAAGACCACCTATAATGGAGAGAAATTGGAGGAACTGTATATGGGAAGAATAGTATGTTTGCATGGAGTTCCGAAGAAGATAGTCTCGGATAGAGAATCTTAATTTACCTCCTGGTTTTGGCAAAAGTTACATGAAGCATTAGGAATAAGGTTGAATTTTAGTTCAGCATACCACCCTCAAACGGATGGACAAACCGAGAGGACTAATCAGATTTTAGAGGACATGTTAAGAGCTTGTTCTTTGAAGCATGGGAAAAGTTGGGACAAGAGCTTCCCATATGCATAATTTTCATACAACAATAGTTACCAATCAAGCTTAAAAATGTCACCAATGAAGCGCTTTATTGAAGGAAGTGTAGGACACTTTTATTTTGGAATGAGGCAGGAGAAACTCAAGTATTCGGTCTGGATGTGTTGCAAGAAGCCGAAAAGCAAGTCCAAATAATTTGCGGAAACTTGAGTGCTGCCCAATCAAGACAAAAGGGCTATGCGGACAGTAGGAGAAGGAAATTAACCTTTGAAGTGGGAGATTTTGTTTACCTCAAGGTGTCACCGATGAGAGGTCATAAGAGGTTTAACATAAGAGGCAAGCTAGCACCTTGCTACATTGGACCATTCAAGATTTTGGACAAAAGAGGAGAAGTAGCATATAAGTTGGAGATGCCAACTCATCTTTCAGATGTACATTATGTCTTTCATGTTTCCTAGCCCAAGAAGTGCTTGAGAGTACCAGAAGAACAAGTGCCCATGGAAGGATTGGAACTAGAGGAAGATTTGACTTATGCCGAACAACCGATCAAAATCTTGAAAACCAAAGAGAGAGTCAAAAGGAACAAGGTTATTAGATGGTGTAAAGTTCAATGGAAGCACCACACAAAAAAGAAGCAACATGGGAATTGGAGGATGATATCAAGAAGGAATTTCCCTATCTCTTCTCTTCTGCGTCGAATCTCGAGGTCGAGATTCATTTTAAGGGGGGTAGGTTTGTAACACCCTCATTTCATGTAGCATGCCCTACATACATTCATATACATGTTTAACATTAACCCACATAAAGAGGAATGAGTTTAAAATTGATTTGGAGCATTTAAAAATTGATTTGGAACAAAACCGCACTTAAAATGCTGAAAAGTGCGAACTAGTCCGATTTTGGTGAGGACTAGTCCGATTTCTCTCTGACTAAAAACAGACTTGTTCGTTTTTGCTGTGGACTAGTCTGATTTTGCCTCTGGAAACTTTTGGACTTGTCCGATTTTGTGCGGAATAGTCCGATATTCCAAGAATCCTTGAAAATTTGCTAAGTCCTTGGACTTTTCCGGACTAGTATGGTGTTCCAGTGGACTTGTCTGTTTTCCTCTCTGACTAAAGTCGGACCTGTCTGATTTTTTGCCAGACTTATCCGATTTTCTCTCTGGACATTTTCGGACTAGTCCGGTCCTTTTCGGACTTGTCTGATATTTCGCGACTCCGAGTTGATCTTTTGTTTCATGACTTGTTTCTTGGGTTTCACATTAAGTGGGCCTAGGGATAGTGTGCCTAACTCTTTTAGAGCCCATGTGGGACTCTAAACCGGCCTCTACTCCTCTCAAACTCGAAATCCATCTAACCCTAGCCTCCACCTCTATATAAACAACCCCACCCCTTGGCTTGACATCTATTTGCCACTTTTCCACCCCACCCAAACCCTAGTTCGTGAGGAGCCACCACCAAGGAGGGAGGAGGAGATCCCAAGCAAGAAGAAGAATAGGAGGAAATGAAAGAGGATCAAGATCTCCACCAAGCTTTCGTTCCTCATCACCAATTCATCTCCAAGTTCATCACCAACCCTAGATCATCAAGATCCAAGTGTTACCTCCAAGTTTCTTGATTCATTGGAATTCTAAACACCTGGTATACCTTATATTCTCTTTTCCTTACGGGAATTCAACCCCAAATCTCCAAATTCATGTAGATCTAGAAAACCCTAGTTCGCTAGTTCTGCGAAGTGTGGACTAGTCCAGCCTTCTGTAGACTAGTCCAATTTTGCTGACTAAATTGTGTTGAGTTGATTCTAAAAGTAGATCTAAACAAATCCAAACCTGTATAAACTTGTTAAAATCTATTAGAACTAGTTAGTGATCACTAAAAGCAATCTATTAACAAGTTCTACCTTGCATTTGCATCAATTATGCATGTCATGTCATATTGAGTAATATTTGTGCACTCTTTGATTGTGTTTCTTATCTTGTATGTTTATTGTGTGGATTAGGCGGATTTGCGTTAGAGAGTGCCGCGGAGGATCTACAGCACTAAGAGTTTGAAGGCTTTGACCCTAATCAACCGCAAGAGCAAGGCAAGTGTCCTTGAAGCATATTGATCCTGTTTTGCAAAACATGCATGCTTGTGTTGATTTGATGGGAAATACTATGGTAGGAAGTTTGCTAGTTTTGTTGACCACCCTTGTCACCTGGAATATATGGTAGAGAGCCGGGAAGGGCTTTTTACCTTTTTGCTTCGCTTAATCAACTGGGATGGGAAAACAGCTATACCACTCAACATAATTATGCCTGGATGAGACTATGGTTAACATGAACTGGTTAATATGATATGGTAATGGGTGATCTAAGCAAGCCTGGTATGTGGATGGGTTGGATGTTATGGTGATTTTGCTTTCTTTAGATCTAAGGACCGGTTCGTGGAGCGACCATCCAGGATTTACAGTGCCACCACGAGGCCAAGTATGGGTGTGGCGTAGCTGATTAATTTGGGCTTTGTCAGTGCTATTTGGACCATTAAGGATGCTCAGGGATGGGGTAGTCGGATTGGGTTTGTTGATGATTGGTGGGACTATCCTGGGATCCGAATGGCTCAAGAGGGGGCCCTTGGTTAAAGATGTGCTCAGTTGGAGATATCGCCACCAGTGAAACCTCAGTGGGGTCTAAATAGGCTAGTAATCCCTTTGTAAAGGCTATTTGTGATCCCTTGGCCACACACCTACGGAAGTGTGAGACGGCATAATTGAGATTCTATAGTCATCGAATGGCTATAAAATCACAAACACGTGGGTAAAGCGGTACAACCTCTGCAGAGTGTGTCTAAAACTATCATGATAGTCGTGCTCCCGGTTATTAGCAACCTGGACCCTCACATGATTAGAGGAAACTCGGTATTGGGATGGTATTTGGGATGGTTATGGTTGGTATTATGGTTATGGATGGTTATGAATTGAATTTCGGTATTGAATATGGATATTGGTATATGATGATGGATATGGAATATGGACTGGTATTATGATAACTACATGGATTATGATGGGTTTATTTCATATACATGTAATATATTGCTTTTCAAATGTTTTAATGTGCTTTCAGCACTCAGCCATTATTATTGTCGTCATTTGAATCAGCTACATGTCATACTTTCCACACTTGCTGAGTACGACATGTACTCACTTTTGCAATCCCCCCCCCCCAACAGTTGCAGGTCAAGATTGGAAGTTTAATGGCGATAATGCGGAGTTCTAGGCCGTGTCTACCGTTAGCTTGCCTCTGGTGTTTTGGAGCTGCGCTATACCCTATCGCTTATGTTGCCTAGCTGTTTAGTTTGCTTAATTAAATTATTTCCGCAGCATTAATTGGAACTTGTCATTAATATTCATTAGAGCTTGTATTCGAGGATAATATGGTTTCTGTAATAAAATTTTGTTGATTAATCTTGTTCTGTGGTAATTTTCTGTATACTCTTATGTGAATGAACTCGTGTATGTGTGTTGAACGTCCTGGGCACACATATGCGTTCACTTGGTTCATTTTCGGGACCGAGTGTCACAACAACCGATCAAAATTTTGGAAGCCAAGGAGAGAGTCACAAGGAACAAGGTTATTAGATAGTGTAAAGTTCAATGGAAGCACCACACAGAAAAAGAAGTGACGTGGGAATTGGAGGATGATATCGAGAATGAATTTTCCTATCTCTTCTCTTCCGCATCGAATCTTGAGGGCGAGATTCATTTTAAGGGGGGGTAGGTTTGTAACACCCTCATTTTCATGCATCATGCCCATATACATGTTTAACATTAACCCACATAAAGAGGAACGAGTTTAAAGTTGATTTGGAGCAAAACTGCACTTAAAATGCTGAAAAGTGCGGACTAGTCCGATTTCTCTCTGACTAAAAACAGACTTGTCTATTTTTGCTGCGGACTAGTCCGATTTTGCCTCTGGAAACTTTCGGACTTGTCCGATTTTGTGCGGACTAGTCCGATATTCGAAGAATCCTTGAAAATTTGTTAAGTCCCTGGACTTGTCCGGACTAGTCCGATGTTCCAGTGGACTTGTCCGTTTTCCTCTCTGACTAAAGTCGGACTTGTCCGATTTTAGGCCATACTTGTCCGATATTCTCTCTGGACATTTTCGGACTAGTCCAGTCCTTTTCGGACTTGTCTGATATTCGCGACTCCGAGTTGATCTTTTGATGACTTTTTCTTGGGGTTCACGTTAAGTGGGCCTAGGGGCGTCATGCCTAACTCTTTTAGAGCCCATGTGGGACTCTAAATCGGCCTCTACTCATCTCAAACTCGAAATCCATCTAACCCTATCCTCCACCTCTATATAAACAACCCCACCCCTTGGCTTGACATCTATTTGCCACTTTTCCACCCCACCCAAACCCTAGTTCATGGAGAGCCGCCACCAAGGAGGGAGGAGGAGATCCCAAGCAAGAAGAAGAAGAGGAGGAAACAAAAGAGGATCAAGATCTTCATCAAGTTTCGTTCTTCATCACCAATTCATCCCCAAGTTCATCCCCAACCCTAGATCATCAAGATCCAAGTGTTACCTCCAAGTTTCTTGATTCATTGGAGTTCTAAACACCTGGTATACCTTCTATTTCCTTTTCCTTACGTGAATTCAACCCATAATCTCCAAATTTACGTCGATCTAGAAAACCATAGTTCGCTAGTACTGTAAAGTGCGGACTAGTCCGGCCTTCTGCAGACTAGTCCAATTTTGCTGACTAAACTCTGTTGAATTAATTCTAAAAGTAGATCTAATAAAATCCAAACCTGTATAAACTTGTTAAAATCTATTAGAACTAGTTAGTGATCATTAAAAGAAATCTATTAACTACTTCTACCTTGCATTTGCATCAATCGTGCATGTCATGTCATATTGAGTAATATTTGTGCACTCTTTGATTGTGTTTCTTGTCTTGTATGTTTATTGTGTAGATTAGACGGATTTGCTCTAGAAAGTGTTGCGGAGAATCTAGAGCACCAAGAGTTTGGAGGCTTTGACCCTAATCAACCGCAAGAGCAAAGCAAGTGTCCTTAAAGCATATTGATCTTGTTTTTAAAATAAAAGTTTTGTTTGCAAAACTGCATGCTTGTGTCAATTTGATGGGAATCTTATGATATGAAGTTTACTAGACTTGTCTAACAACCCTTGTCACCTGGAATTTATGGTAGAGAGTCGGGAAGGGCTTTTTACCTTTTTGCTTCGCTTAATCAACTGGGATAGGAAAACAACTATACCACTCAATTTAATTATTCATTAACGAGATTGTGGTTGACATGAACTGGTTAAATATGATATCGTAATGGGTGATCTAAGCAAGCCAGGTATGTGGATGGGTTGGATGTCATGGTGGTTTGCTTGCTTTAGATCTAAGGACCGGTTCATGCGAGAATAAGCCAGGATTACAGTGCCACCACGAGGCAAAGTATGGGTGCAGTGTAGCTGATTAATTAGGGCTTTGCTAGTGCTATTTGGACCATTATGGATGCTTGGGGAAGGGGTAGTCGGATTGGGTTTGTTGATGATTGGTGGGACTATCCTGAGATCCGAATGGCTCAAGAGGGGACCCTTGGTTGAAGATGTGCTCTGTGGGATACATTGCCATCGGTGAAACCTCAGTGGGGTCTAAATAGGCTAGTAATCCCTTTGTAAAGGCTATTTTGTGATCTCTTGGCCATACACCAAAGGAAGTGTAATTGGCATAAGGGAGGTTCTTTAGTCGCCGACAGGTGATGAAATCACAAACACGTGGGTAAAGTGGTACAAACTCTGCATAGTCAAATAAAACTATCATGATAGTCGTGCTCCCGGTTATGAGCACCTAGACAACTTCCATAATTAGAGGGAACTTGGTATTGGGATGGTTATGGTTTGGTAATGTTTATGTCAGGTTATGGATTAATTTCTAGTATTGAATATGATTATTGGCAAATGGTGAAATCTGGAATTATTGATGATGGTAATGAATTCAGACTGGTATTATGATATTACTTATGATTATGATGGGTTTACTTCAAATACATATAATATATTGCTTTTCAAATGTTTTAATGTACTTTTCAGCACTCAACCATTATTACATTCGTCATTTGAATCAGCCACATGTCATTCTTTTCACACTTGCTTAATACGACATGTAATCACTCTTGCAATTCCCCCCCCCTAACAGTTGCAGCTCAGGATTGGGAGTTTAATGATGATAATAGGGAGTTCTAGGCCATGTCTACTGTCAGCTTGCCTGTGGTGTTTTGGAGCTGCGCTACCCAATTGCTTATGTTGCCTAGCTGTTTAGTTTGTTTAATTAGTTATTTCCGCTGCAATAGTTGAACTTGTCATTAATATTCATTAGAGCTTGTATTTGAGGATAATATGGTCTGTGTAATAAATTTTGGTTAATTAATCTTGCTCTGTGGTAATTATATGTATACTCTTTTGTGAATGCACTCGTGTATGTGTGTTGAACGTCCTGGGCACACATATGCGTTCACTTGGTTCATTTTCGGAATCAGGTGTCACAATCCAACCGAATCTACAATCTATGCTTGCTTAGAGCTCCCAAGTCCCATGTTACCATTTGATCATATTCATCAATTCTCATCATATACATGCTCATTAACTCATAGTTAAGCCATTCGTTGTTTTCCCGTCCCAATTAATTAGAGCAGAGCAAAAAGGTAAAAATACCCTTCCCGACTCTCTACAATATATTCCAAGCGACAAGGATGGTCAAACAAGACTAGTAAACACCTACCATGGGTTTCCCATCAATTTGACACAAGCATGCAGTTTTGGAAACAAAAAATATAAAAATAGGATCAAAATGTTCAAGGACACTTGCCTTGCTCTTGAGATTGGTTAGGATCAAAAGCTTCAAAATTCTAGTGTTGGAGGTCCTCGAAAGCACCCTCTAGAGCATTACCTTCTAATACACGCAACAAACATACAAAACAAACTTTACAATCAATAAATGTTCATATATTACTAAATATGTCATGACATGAATGATTGATACAATTATGTGGTAATGCTTGTTATTAGGGATCTATTATTGCTTACTATCAAGTTACAATTAAGTCTTTCATGTTAGAACAAGTTTTTAAGTCATTTTGGAGAATATTAAATAAGTTCTAGGAATTTCCAGATTTGAGTGACTGGACTAGTCCACACCATGGGTCGGACATGTCCGCTCTGGACCAGAAAGTTGAACATACTAGTACGCACAAGACCGAACAAGTCCGTTAAGGCTAGGGTTTTGGCGAATTTCTAACTAGAGCATAGTTTGAGTTAATATAGAACCATAATTTACATAGGAAATATTGCTCTAAGATATTTACCGTGAATCCTAGGGTTCAAAGGTTGAGGATTCGATGAACTCGAGATCTTGACGTCTAGATCGATGGAGATTGAATACATTGTCAAAGAGGGAGAAATTGGTCACGTATTGCACATTCACAAGTGTTTTAGCACGATTCTTCTCAGGTGGAGTGTACATCCTTAGGGGAGAATTTTTAGTTTTATTCTCATTTGATTTTTGATTTCAAAAAGGGGCAGAAATTTTCTTTTATCAAAACTTTTCATGAAATGTGAATGAATCAATGTTCGGATTCTAAGTGATGTTGCCAATGCATTCATCAAAGGGGAGATTGTGAAACCTATGTGTGCTGAATACATTGGTAATTAGAATAAAAGTGAGAGTCGACATGCAAAGTTTTGAATATTGCGAAAATACCCGCTTCGGAGTGTCCAAACTTTTTCTCACGTGAGTTGCACGTGTTTCAGTTTGGAGTGTCTGAACACATGAGCTGCACGTGAGTCGACACAATGGAAATGTTCAATTTCACAAATGTTCTATTGGGAGTAACAATTACTTTTTACTCATTTGAGATTGTCCAAACTTTCGGGGGTAACATTTACTCTTTTACTCAGTTCAGACTGTCCAAACTTCTGGGAGTAACAGTTACTGTGCAGAGTGTTCATATTGAGTTCGGTTGCTCTGTTTTGCTCTGTTTTAACTTGCAATGTTTAGAACTTGCTTTTGGCTTATGGGAAGATTTGCTTAGTTTCCATTTACTAAGTTTTTCATGTATTTTGGTGGTTATGGTTGATATCATTTTTATATGGTATGCAACATGCTTATATAAGGTGCTCACATAAGGTGTTGTGTTTATCGGACTAACAAGAGTCAACTCGAGGACATGGGATCGTCAAGAATTGGTCATTTACTCATGTGCAGGTGTTGCTTGGGGTCAAGATATGGCTGGTGGCGGGATCCATTGAACTAGTCTTAGAGGGAAGATGAGGTTCAACAAACCAAGTTCGGGGGGAATTATGGTTGAGTTGATCGGGAGGTCACGCAACATCTTTGGGTCAAGAACAATACATGTGAAGGTATCGTGGACATTTTTGGAAAGTGTTTGCACGAGTGAAAGGAGTACATTGATGTGGCTACATTGTTCCAAGATGTGGTGAAGAGATATGGACGTGAAGATATAGCCGGAGAGGTCCAACCGACTGGATTATGCTTCAGGCTGCGCTGAGGTGGTTATGATTCGTATATGGAAAGTTTAGAGTTTGTTTTGGTTAGATTTCGTGGTGAGCATGAAGTTGAGTTGTTTTAAGAATGTTTGGGATGTTCCTAACGTGTTTTAAAGTCTTAATATTGCTTCTATCTGCGTATGGAAGAGTCTTGAGCAGTTATTGAAAGTTTTGGTTAAAACTAAGTAGGATTAGAGTTCTAGCTAGGATTGAGTTAGTCTAAGTGCTAGTTATATAAGCAAAGGAGGTCAGAGCTCGTGGTAATACAACTTTAGGGCTGTTCCTCTTGTGTTTTGATCAATAAAATTTGTAGTTTAGAGGTGCTTTAGTGCCTTGTTCGTACTATTTGCTTTAGTCAAGTCTTTCTCGTCGAGTATCTGCAGTACCCAACCTTTGTTTGGTGTTTTTATCGTAACTCGAGTTTTACAGATCCCTTTGATGTGATTCCTTTTGTGTTGTCTTCACAACTCAATACTCTATCATCTTTCATTGTCACTGGATTTCTGATTCTTGAGTTACATGAGTTTCTTTGCAGTGTAGCAGATCTGTTTACTCTCTGTTAATAGATTGACATTTTCTTAGGGTTTTAGTCATAACTCGAGTTTTACTCGATATTTTCACGTGATTCTTGTTGTCGTGTCTTCGTGACTTGATTCTCTACGATCTACACTAATTTTTCACGTTTTTAACATGTTGGAAATACTCTTACACACGATTTCTCTATCAGATTGATTTTCTGCCGAGGGGTTTTCATTGCTTCCATTGAAAAAGTGTTAATCTACCATTCATGCCTCCTCTGGTAGCTTTTCACGTGCTCTTCGATCCTACATATTGACGGGGTTTTGTACCCACTACGCGGCAACTAACCTTATCTACCCTCTAGCACGAGAAGGTGCCTGCCACCAATGCCCTGACCTGTCAAGGTCAGGGTACCTAGCTTGCCCGAGTTCCAACCTCAAAGGTCAAGCGGACGATTCTTCCCAAGCTCAAGCTCGATAGAGACGGGCAGTTGGTAGCACCTATGGCGGATGATTGGTGCCTTAATTTTTGCAGAGGGGATAAAACACGATGTGACCCTTTGCAGATTAAACCTATCACCCGTTCCATCTATCACAAAGGAATGATTACTCCGCACGTTCGACACATCCTTGGCAGTAAGTAAGAAGTTAAATGATGAAGCTTCCACATTTCGGACAGCCCAAGCGACTAGGCATAGACGAACAGTGTACAATCTGACACCACTATGAGAAAAGTCGATTAGATAGGACCGCCTTGACCCTCTATAAAAGGTGCCCCAAGGCCACCTTTGAGAGGGGAAAATTCATATTGTACTCGCTTTACATACACATTTATATATATGCTTGACTTACACACTTACATACGCGTTTCGCTTATGCATTACCTTTTCTAGAGTTCACTCGAGCAAAAATCGCTTGTAATATATTCTCTATGCCTTTTGAGCTAACAAAGATCACGAATTGACTTCCGCTGGATGTAGGGCCTTTTTACCAGAACCAGGATAAATCACTTGTCTTTTGCAGCTAGCCATACAGAGACGAATGTGGCTCAATACGATTTATGAGTCGGTACACAAAACGCCGACAGTTGGCGTGCCAGGTAGAGGAACGTTGTTGTATGTTTTTCATCAGCTCCGTCATTGCTTCATCGATTTTGACTTTCATCCCCGGCGAGAAGGCTTGTAAATTGCTATAACTTAAGGATGTAGGCAGAAGTCTAAAATAACAGTTTTTGGTGAGGAATTATTTGAACTATAGGTTAGGCCTAAATAAAAATTCTGACTTAATTTCCAATAAATCTCAAATGTCCATTAGTGCAAGAGGAGGTGATGCTAAATGTTTAGTACTACATGGGAAATGGAGGTGTAGGGACTCCTACATATAAGGGGGGTTTCTATTCTACTCCCTATGAGAGTGAGAAGAAGAGTGGTCCAGGCACGCTCCTTCTCCTCCTTCGGTTGTCCACGCTATGCCCCGTCTCGCACACGCACGCGTTCATGTGAATTTGAGCCTCGAGCCAAACCTAACTTTAATTTTTTTCTACGTAAAATTTGGTTGGGTTTTTTAGCTTCCGATTGGACTGAGTCCAAGTTGGAGATGGATGCGTCTACATTTGCCGAGTAGGAACAGATGCGGCTCTTCTGGATCGCAATAAATAGCGGGCGTGTGTGCTATGGGAGAACATTCACATTCGAGTTCTTTGAGCCACCATCGTAGTCTACTCCATACCGAACGCCAGCGTGCACTGACGATCGAGAGAGCAAATCTCTATAAGACCACTCACTCTTGCGATCCAGCATCGGGAGAGGGCAAATAAGATTTTTGAGAAGCGCTCTGCACTACTGCTCGTGTTCTTCATCACGGGTCACCTACCGTCAAATCGGACGCTGCTGTCCAACATCGCCACCAATGCCTGCAGCGACCGATCGTTGCCAAGCTTGCGCAAAATCTAGAGTGATTCCTTTAGCTACATATTGGTACGAGCAATAATTTGCTCGTCCTGCTGTTGGTGTTTATCGTTGTTTTCTTCGCGTGTTCTTTCCATAATAATTCGATAAATTGACTATTTTTTCTAACATCCAACACGTATTTAGGCGGTCTCCGTCGGTGGCGGAGAGCCAGCTTCCATCGCTGTCTGGTTGCGCGTAGAGAGGCCGGGGCTCTGCCGCGTGGGGCTGGGTCGCGTCTTGATCAGACCTGAGAACCGATAAAAGTGGCCGGACCGACTGGTTTTCCGCTGCCAGGTGGGCCATGCCCACCCCCATCGAAATTCTGGGCAGGAACATGTCCAGAGCCTTACGCTAACTCCAATGAACGACCAACGGCAAGACCGAAACTCGAAATGAGTCTCGATGAGTGCTGGAACGTCTCCAATGGGCGACTGAAACCATGAATGGATTTTCGGTCCTGGGTGTTAGGCGACCGAAACATAGATCTTCCTATGCGGTGACCAATTTCTGGGACACGCGTTTTTAGAATAAATTTCTATACAGCAGTGCTGCAAATGAACTGCACCCCTTAGATGTGGGTCACGTGTACCTGCACGGATCTCAAAGCAGCATGGGCACTTCCTCTCCTAACTGGACTTCACGCTCGCGGCTCGGCTCCACGCCTGAGGCCCCCTCGTCTCCGCATCGAATCATCATTTTTCAAGCAGAAGCGGATGGGGAAGTTGTACCTCCTGTCCATCGATGATGACATCCTCACGGCGCTGCTCCTGGCCGCCGTTATCGTCTTGGTGCTCGCGGTCTCCGCGCAGGCTCCGACACACCACCGCATCTTCTTCCTATGAAGTCTGAGTTCAGCAGGGCCATACCTTTTACAACTGCAGTTCTGTATCTCTATGCTGCATATAATTGACCGTCGAGCTGAATGGTGAGCTAGCTCGTGATCGTTAGCGTCATGTCTCTTTCGAGGCCAGCATGTCATGCTTCGTCTTTCATGTGCTTGCATTTGCATGGCCATTGGTAGGCTAATTTATTCATGGATTTTACATTTTCGACGTATTGACTTTTCAGCAAACGATTCTGTGATTTGTTTGCACAAATTTGGTTTGGCCACAGTTCATATATGCATTTTCCAATTTATCTGCATGGAAACACGGAAGATGAGCACAAGCCCACCGATTCTTTCCACGGAGATGCCCACCGCCAGGTCAGTGGCAGTCGCAAGGGGGTGGCTATCACGCCAGCGGCGATCTGCGCGGGCGGCGGCCGTGAGCCATCTAGTTCGAGTTCCGATAGGCAGAACGGCGCCGGCGGTAGTTGTGCGGCCGGCTATCTGCGCGGGCGGCGGCAGTCACGAGGGTGACTGGTCCTGGAGCCGTAACAAGCAATCGCGCTTGAGCCGAGGTACAGAATGGATTGAGCGGGAGTCGTTCGGGAGCTGCAAGCGTGGAGTCAGGCGAGGCAAGGAAGTGCGCGCCGCTTCGAGATCAGATCGGTGGTAGGTGGCACACATCTTAGAAGTGCTGTAAGCGGGTGGGATTGCAGCACTGCTGCATAAAATTATTTTCCCGTTTTTCTGGCAGTGCGAACTATTATTGGGCCCGGTGCGCGCACCTTTTCCTGACGATTTGGTTTTCACGCGTGCGTTTAGGCGCGCATTTTCTGTTTTCTATTTACCTTGGCCGTTGGAAAGCGTTACTTTTCAGTCTGCCAGGGATGTCTAGGCAGTCAGCACTCAAAGAGCAGTATCGTCAGCACTCAAAGAGCAGTATCGGTCGTCTGTTTTGCCTATCCCGTTGGAGTCAGCTTTACGTGGTCTGTTACTCTGTTAGAGTCAATGCAACCGGAAGCCGATCGCGTGCTTGTCAAAACAATTAGGACACATCCGCGTGAACATGGCACGGCGAGCTTTCTTTTACTAGGGCACGGACGGTGAACGAATCGTCCATGAGAAGCGCCACCAACACCGCAGCACCCAACAGATATGAGCATCGTGCTTCGTGATGTGTGTGCCTGCGTTACCCGGTCACTTCGGATGGCTACTGTTACAAAACAATTCAAACGTCATCACTTGAAAATAACCGTCACTCACCGAGACCGCGCGCCTCACGCCTGCATGCAGCGCCGCAACGCATCCGTCCATTCAACATGTATAAAAAGAGATGGATGAATGAATAAAATGATTAATGAAGACTACATCTTGTGTATCTCTCAATTTAGACTTCAATACGTTATCAGCACGCTCTACTGAGCAATCGTGAGAGATTTAAAGGAGGGAAGTCAAATTCACGGTAAGATGCCTGGTGATAGACTTATCGAATTCATCTTGATCATCTTCCCACAAGATCCTTCCCACCAAATCAATGGAGAACGCCGAGTTGCCATGGTGGCCGACGCCACTGTCGTCAGCATTTGCTAGGCATCAACCCTACACATGGAAACCGCAGAAGTGGCACAAGTCAATTGTCTGGCTGTGGTGGTCGATGGCACCGCCGTCGACGAGTTGCAATTCCCCCTGCAACAACAAGAACGGTGCTACACCGACAGACTATAGAGCATCAACCATCTCCTTCTTCAATCATACTCTCGGATCCAGATACCCAACAAATGGGTAGTCAAGATGAACTGAGCGCCATCCACGGTGCGGAGATTCCGAACTGGGTTACGCCGACTCTTGATCCCTCGTCATCGAGTGGTCAAGGGAGGAAGAAGGGAGAAGGGTGGAGGTGGACAACCACAACATCAGCATAGTTCCCGAGGCGGTTGCATCACCGGTAACTCGCCGCAGGGCGAGAATCCGCATCGGCCCAAGAGGCCGACCTCGGGGACCACTGGCTTCAAGGACTCCACAACAGTTGTCAGAATCGCCTTCAACACAGGAGGTCCAAGTAACTCCGCTGGCACTGCCTTCCTCCATCGCCGCCCATGTCTCCCTATCGAAATCCCTTCAAGGACGAGCCGGACCTTCGAATCCAACTCACCACCGGCACGGACGAGCCCGTGTGGCAATCGGATACTATGCTGATTTGCTCACCTCGCCAAGGCCCGAGCACCCAGATCTGGGGACTCGGAGGCTAGCCATAGTCGGTAAACAATGGTAGGGTGGAAGTGCGGCGTTGTCAAGGTGAAGAAAAGGGGAGTGACGTCGTCGAGGAAGAGGAAGATGGTCGAAGCATCTAGAAATATGGCGGAAGAAGGAGATAAGGTCGCAGTTAGGGTTTAATCCTAGCCGGCCTCCCTTTTTATTCAGTGGCCACGGGCCTTGATGGGCTGGCCCTGCGAGCATGGGTCGCATTGGCCAAGTCCACTCGATGGCTGGGCTGCACATTGGCCTGGGCCGCGCACTGGCTTGGGCCGCGCACGTTCCTGGGCCATGCCCTCATAGCCTGATCCTTTTTAATTATATTAATGTTTAATTATTTTGCAGTTAAAAATAATTTTGTTTAGAAGTTATTAATGTAATTACTGCAGAATTTGTGTAATCTTGTGAAGTTTTGTAAAATATTTGTGAACAATATATGTGTTTATATGACAAGTGCATGTTGCATTTAAATATTGTATTTATTTGAAATTGTCACGAGAAATTCTATTTGGCTAATTTTAAATTTTGGCCAAATATAAATATGAATTTTTCAGTGACACACTGTCTACATTTTCTTTGTTTTGGACATTTTTTTTAACAAATTTTGGCCCATACTAAAAAATTTAACATACATTATTTAAAACCAAGATTTGGTTTTTAATTTGACAATGTGATTACATAAAAAAATAAAATACCTTGGTTCATCTCTATTAAGCTATTTCATATGATTTGGCTTAATACGAGCAAGAATTATCTCTTTACATGTCAAAAAGTGTATAAGTCATATTCATCAATTATGTTTGAATATGATATATACCTAGAATTATTCTTTTTGTTAAGCTAATTTTTAATAATTGGTCAGACATAAATGAATATTCCTAAGTGTTATCTTAATGATTAACACATTTATTGCAACACCACCATGATGATTTTATTAATCAAATCTCTGGTTTCCTATATGTAGGAATCAATAGCTCGCGAGTTTGAACACTGCAAGGATTCCGGTTTATCGCAACGAAAAAATTCGTCGCAATAGGTTGTTTTTTGTCGCAATAGGTCGCTGTTGCAACGAAAAAGAGTGTGGCGATAGTTTTTATGAATCGTCGTAATAATTCCCGCAGCGATAGGTTATTTGCGATGCCTTGGCATCCGTGGCAAATAGTATGGTATTGCAACGATTTTACATCGGTGGCAAATAGGATGCTATTGCAACGTTTTCATGTATTGCGACGATTTAACGTCTCGCAACAAATTGTACGGTATTGCAACGGGTTCACGATCGTGGCAAATAGTACGGTATTGCAACGATTTCATATTCGTGGCCAATAGTATGTTCTTACAATGATTTAGCGTATTGCAACGATTTAACGTATTGCAACAAACAGCATGATATTGCAACGATTTCACATTCGTGGTAATTGTATGTGGTCGCAATGATTTCACAGGCGTGGCAATAGTACGATATTGTAATGATTTCACATTTGTGGCAAATAGTATGTTATTGCAACGGTATAGTGTATTGTGACGATTTAAAGTATTGCAACGAATAGCATTGTATTGCAATAATTTCACAGACGTGGCAATAGTACGGTATTGTAACGATTTCACATTCGTGGCAAATAGTATGTTATTGTGACGGTTCACCATATTGCGATGATTTAACGTATTGCAACGAATAGCATTGTATTGCAAATATTTCACGTTCGTGGTAATAGTACGTGATTGCAACAATTTTCACATTCGTGGCAAATACTACAGTATTACAACGATTTTCACAGCCGTGGCAAATAGTAACATATTGCAACGAGTTATGGTGTAGCGACGATTTACCATATTGCAACGAATATCACGGTATTGCAACGATTTCACATTCGTGGCAAATAGATGGTACTGCAACGATGTCACAGCCATGGCAAATAGTATGATACTGCGACGGTTTAACGTCCGTGGCAAATAGTAGGTTAGTGCAATGAGTCAACAAACGTGGCGAATAGTATCGTATTGCAACGATTTCAGATCCGTGGGAACTAGTCTGGTACAACAACGATTTCGTATCCGTGGCGAATAGTTGGGTATTGCAACGAGTCCACAAAAGTGGTGAATAGTACCGTATTGCAACAATTTCAGATCCGTTGGAACTAGTACATGATACCGCAACGATTTCGTATCTGTGGCAATAGTGTTTTAATGCAACGTTTTTTGAGTCATTGCCAAATGTTTATACTGCAACGTTTTATCATTCTATTGCCACTTTTTATCATCCGTATTGGCAATAGCTTCCTATTGCAACAATTTATCATTCGTGACAAGAAATTCGTAATGCCACGTTTTATAATTAGCGGTAGTAGAACCCGAATGCACCAGGTTTGAAAATTAGTGGCAACAGAATCACGAGTTTAACAATAAACATCCATCAAATGATATTACAACACGCATAACAACACTCAAGGATTACATAAGTGATGTGTTTTCATTCTAAGAGTTTTCCTAAGCTGACCGGACTAATTGTTGGAGCAGGTGACTTTTGGCAGTTCCTTATTTGTTGGACCTTCTGTGGAGTGCTCGCCGTCATCATTTTGTGCATTTCAGCCACTGAGGCACGCATGTCCTGCATTTCCATAGCTGTCTGTTCACGATCAGCTACTATCTGATCTTGTAAGTTCTGGACTTGAATGATTAACTCTTCATTCTTCTGGTTTATGCAGTCCATCTGGGTGTGTAAGCTATCATTTCTTCCTTCCAAGTACTGCACTATTTCATTGAGGCCTGCATTTCTAACTTCCAAGTTTCGAACTTGGTCATTGTGGTGTTCAGACATCTGGATATGCATACGTTCACGTTCGGGACCAGTTGGGTTAGCCATATAACCATGACCCCGAACATGTGATCCTGCACAACCGATTGAGGATCTATAACAACGCTGGAAGATGTGGTTTCTCTCCTCATTTGGAATTGGGCCTCCCTGCTCAGCTTCCATGTCGTCCACTTGGGCACGTGCCTCGATCTATATACGAAAAGAAAAGTCACAGGTAATTTGCAAAGATTTATTTAATTGGGGATTGTTTGAAGTGTTACTCATATGTACAGCTTCTGCCAGCTTGTTTGTCCAGTTACCATTCAACAAATGGCTTGCCTCCCACAGTTGTATGTCATCGGGTTCTTCTCCGGTCTCTGGGTCTCGCTACATAAAATACAAGTAAATTTTAACATGTCGGTATACATATTGTTTGCAGCGCAAAGTAAAAGCGTGATTTATTTTTCATACCTTCTCGTAACTAAGTTGGGCGTAGGATTTGGAGCCAAGCAAGTGACAGGCCTTTTGTCTGCTTCGATTTTGAGAATTGGTCCTGCTTATTGACTACAATAATTTTAAGAATTAATTCCACGAATGAAAGTAAATGAAATATTTTTTTGTATGATGCAAAGCTATTAAAAAGTTAGCTGACCTTGAATTGCTCAGACCCAAAATATTCTATTAGGTGCAACCACTCGGGCGTTGTTATGTCAGCAGGCTGGTTTCGTATACGTTCTTCATCGGTAGAATAACTCTTATAGGTGGCATGCAAAGTCGAGCGCCACCCCTTGTAGCACTCACTAGCAATTTTCAAAATTTTTCTTGCACTCTCCGGTGTGTACTCCATGTCCCAGGAATCTTGTACATTGTATAACAAGTTGTTGTAAACGTACAGGATGGAGATTGCAAGAAAAAAATACTTGTATGGGGGTGTGACATCACTAACCAGAATGTATCATACTATATCTCTCTTGTTACTATGGCCAACCTCTGCCCACATCCTTGCACCACTGAGGGATGCATGTCTTTTTGTAAACATAACCACATCATCGACAAAGTGACGCTGATTAATACCAACCGCAGCACCCAACCTAGCGGAGAGGTAGCTTCACATGCTCCGTTTTTACTAACTTGGGATGCATAGCATATTCTGGCAACCTTAAGTCCTTTAGCCACACTTCTTCCTAGCTTCCTTCCTTCTGTTACGTTGATTCAAACGATAAACGATTAAAGCAAATTACCGCCTGAACAAGTTTAGTATCATGTACAAATAGTGTGAAAAGAAGAAAAGTTTGATGTTCATACCATCTTCAGGACGAGTGCGGCAAATACGAGCGTGGGACGACCGCGTCGTGCCAGCACCATTTTGTTCTGTAGTACTCCCTCCTAGTTTATATTAATTGTCGCCAACAAATGAATTAAAAATGAACTACTACAGTAGTTAGGATTGTCCTAACGACAACTATTTTGATGGGGGGTTACATTATTGACTTCTTTGTTGTTGTTCATACCCTAAAATGAGCCATCAGGTACACATGTCAGTGGCAGTATGCACTCATAGTACTGCAGAGGATTTTCATTCCATGAGCAAAGCAGGCAAGATTGTGAGGGGGCATGCAGCTGGCAACGCTAGACTAGACAAAGATAGGGTTCGCCGGTTCGGTCTGACGGATATCAGCCGGAGCGCGTCTCGAAGAGAATTATTAGTTGCAGGGCAAGTAATGAACGCCAGCAGTAGCAGGTGGCGAATGCAAGACAGATAAGGCATGCAGCTTGCGAGATTGAAATCCTCCGCAGTACTGCACCTGCATTAGCTGCCACTGACATGTAGGCCCATGAGACATCTGGTCTACTTGTCAGTGGCGGCTACTGCAGGTGCAATACTGCATAGTGCCAGCTTGTGACACTCAACAAAGCAAGGGTTTGGTCTCGCTGAAACTCTCGAGGAGGATTGGTGGCAGGGCGAGTAATGGCCAGGGATTTGCGGGCGGCGGGGTAATCATGGAACGCGAAGGATGGGACGTGGCGATGGACAAGGGAGACGCGTCGGGGTGGACACTGAAGTGACCAGCAGCAGGGCATGGGCGTGGGCGCCAGTGCTGGCCGGAGTGGCCGGCGGCGAGAGAGCCCAGCATGGAGGCATAAAAAATCACGCCATCACACAAGCTGATAAACTGTTAACTATAAAGACTAAGTACTAATAAGAAAGTAGAATTGCAAGGCATGCTAAAACAATTAGTAGAGCCTAGGAAAGAATGCAAATGACCATGATACACCCATCATCAATACATCTAAAGGACAGAATGTATTCTCTCAAAATGCTCCAAATTCAATGCCAAAGGAGTAGAGTAAAAAACTAACACGCTCTGCCAAAACAAATGGCACGGTAGAGAGGCAGGTAGTAATGTGATGTGATATGGGTAGTTGGAAGCTACTACCGAGGTTAGAGTTGGAGTGGGACATTTTTTAAGCTCCAAAAGTAAAATTACGCTGGGGTGGAAGGAGTATTTCAAGTTTGTATATCTATACCTGTTGTTGGTTCATGCATCGTAGTAGTATCAGGGATTGAAAAACCTCGGGGTTCCTGAACATCATGTGCTGCAATATTCTCTGCGTACCATGCAATCGATTTAATGTTGTCTAAATTTGTTTAATTTTGATAGTAAACACATTTATAGTTATACCAGGTGCTTGTTGGCCACCATGGATGCTTGTAGACGACATCACGATTTGATGTCTTGTTCCTAATGTAAAGAGCATTGTAAGTAGTCATTCCAAATAACAGTGATAACATCAGATTACATGACCAACGTAGATTTTGGATCGGATGGTGTGCTTTCTATAAACTGCAGTGTTTGTTACTAACAGAGGAATTAGAAAAGAAAGAATAGAAAAAAAACTTACGATCCGAGAAAGCCACAAGAAAGAAAAAAGTGAAAACCTTGGGAACTAAAAATCTTAGGAATACAAATTTGTAAAACAGGAATGAGAGTACAACATTTGGAGTGGTTGATCAGATAACCCGTGCGTCATTTACTTCTAAATCCAAAAATTACATACTACTACCTCTGGTTTTTAGTATTTGTCATCCCCGGCCAGGAATTGAACTAAAAATACACTACCGTAATAAGTTGTCGAAGCAACATTTATTTAGGGACAGATGTAGTATATATATATAACTAAATTCGTGCAACAAAAGACCACATTTCTTCTTTGTTAATTTATTTAATCTTCGTATATCATAATGGATCGTGTATAACTTAACTAGGCCAAAACTGCATGGATCGTGTAGAACCAAGGCAATATAGCTCTATAAAAAGACGACATGGATCGTGTAGTTTACCTAGCACAAAACTGGAGTTCGGGGTGCGATGTCGCAGGGAGGTGTCGGCGACGAAGAGGTTCGGTAGAGCCCGTCAAACTTTGTCGCCCGGCGTTGTACCCAGGAGTCAACACCACCAAGAGCTTTGATGCGTCACTGTGAGATCCATGGGGGAAAATTGTAAAAATCGTGGGAAATGAAAACATGGGAATTTCTTAGGAATACAAGTATGGAACGAAGAACAGAGAGACAACACATTTGGAGTACTGCGAGATCACCGGAAGGGCGGGGCAGAGGTGTTTCAGGAACGGAGGCTAGTGTTTCCATTTATACTCATCATGGCTGAAATAGGGTTACAATAATAGGCGGGACTGAAATTGGAGGTGCAGGTAGTTAAAATTGAATTGTCAAAATCTAAAATGTGGCGCGCCAAGTAGAACGATAAAATTTTCACAGGGGTGGAGAATTTGACGCAATCCATGCCCTTGTGCACGCATCCAATCGTGATTAATTACATCTCATGTCGCGTCGATTCCTGCACATGGTGTGTGCGGCTATTGGGGGAAGACTTCGTCTTACGACAACTTGCTCGCTTCTTAATTCATCTTTGTTGCCATGCATGGATATCAAAATCTAAAAGCAGTCATCTGCTAGCTAGTGGAACATTCCAAAAAAATACGAAAAAAATGAATCGCCAAATGTATATGTGCTAATGCAAACGATATGCAAATACAGCCAAGTCCATGAAAGGACGATGGTAAACAATTAACATTTTGTAATATTAATCACAATGAAATGATAACATGTAGTATATACTACTACATACTAAAAATACATTTTCCCATGCGCCGACTACAAATGAAAAAATTGAGTGAAAGAACACAAAAGAGGAGAAACGCAGCCTCAACCACGATCTCAATGGGGTTTGAACCAAGAGTCGTCGATTGTTGCAACACAACAAATTCTTGGCTAGACATTGAACAACAGTTATCTCGCCCCTTTTCAGAAAGGAGTTGTTTTTCGATACTGCATAGGACGCATTGTTCATGAACAGAAAAGACATTTATCATTAAAATAGAAACAACACATATATTACAAACAAGAACTACGAAAGCACATAGAAAACAAGAAAAAGAAAAACTACAAATACTACTCTAGTCCAAGTCGGAGAAGATCTCCTCCACCTCCTCCTCCCCCGCCGCGCCGCCTCCTCCTCCACCGCTGTTGCCGCCATCGCCTCCTCCGCTGCTGCCGCCGCCACCTCCTCCGCTGCCGCCGCTGCAGCCGCCTCCTCCGGCAATTGAGTCTGAAGCTTCCGGGCGACGGTCCGCAGAAGATGCTGGCGGCCCTCCACCCCAGTCATCTCCACGATCGTCTTGTAGAGGACGTTGAGACGATTGGCCACAAACCCTAACCCGAAGCAGTAGTGGCTGGCGGTGTCCATGCTGGTGCAGACGGGAAGTTTCCCAAGACCCAGACGGTCACACGAGCGAGATGTATCGGAAAATACATCTCGCGCCAATATGTCGAGCTTTTTTGCTCGCCCGACGGTGGCGGAAAGGTGCTCGGTGGCCTCCTTCAGGCGCCGATCGAGTTCATCGAAGCGGTGTTCGATGAGGCAGACAGTCTCATGAACCCAAACGGGATGAGGAGGTACAGGCGCCGCGGGCGGAGAAGGGGACGGAGGAGGTGCGGGCGCCACCTCCAGTTCCACTGGCATTGCTGTGACGGAAACGAAGAAGAAGGAGGTTCGGAGGACGTCGACGGCCTGGAGAGCTTAGGTGCGGGGCTACCCATTTGTGTGGCGACGGAGGTGCGGAGCAAGAGCGAGAGGTGGTCGGCGATGGTGCGGCGGTGAGGAAGAGAAGTTTGGAGGCTACGATCGATGGAGATGGAGTGGTGCGGCGGAGAAGCAAGAGGACGGGTGTGCCTTTATAGCGGGTCCTCGTGATGATCAGACGCTTCGAAAACTGCGGTTTTGAATTAATCAAAACCGCGGTTGGCTTCCTCTAAGTTGTCGCTTCACAGGCAGTTTTTTAATTTGACATGCAAAGGGTCCAGGGTATGCAGTGGCCCACCTTGCATACTTTGTAGGTCCGTCCGGCGGTGTTTTAGTTTTTCAGTTCCAATTTTTAATTTTGACACGCAAAGGGCCCACCGGCCCAAGGTATATGCAATGTTCCAGTTTTTTCAGTTTGTCACGCAAAAGACCTCAATCATGTTTCATGATGTTACATGTTTTCTCTTATTTTTTGAAAGATCATCATATATATATATATATATATATATATATATATATATATATATATATATATATATATATATATATATATATATATATATATATAGTTAGTTAGTTAGTTGAAAGATCGTCAGAAAACATAAGAAAAAAGTACAAGACGATGAACACACCACATATTCATTAACACACACACACACACAATAAGACGATGAACTACCAGTTTATTTGCCCCTGCGCCCCCGCCGTAGGCTCGCCCCCAGCTCTGCCGCCCCTGCGCCCCCGGCCCCACCGTCCCTGCACCCTCGCCGCCGACCCGCCCCACTACACCCCCGCCGCCCCCGGCCGCCGATGCCCCCAGCCCCTGGCAGACTCTATCGGCAACGATGGAGTTAGGGCCGGGTTCGGGAATGCGGACTCGAGAACGGATCGAGGGGAAGGCTCATCACCCATAGCGGCCGTGTAGCTTCCGTCCCCTCAATCCGTTGGCGATGAGCCTTCTCCTCGATCCGTTCTCGAGTTCGCGGCGGCCACGGCGCCGCTTCGACCCTGCTTCTGGTCTGACGACATTGATGATCCGCAACATACTTTTAAATTTGCGCGTTGGTATTCCCCCCTCATATTTGTTGATGTTTTAATACCTGATGTTTTACATTGTTTTCCACAGGAGGTAAAAAGTAATGAACATCATTGATCAGCACTTCGTCGAGGAGAACGCAAAAATTGCAGTGGGCCGCGTCAAGTCGGAATACGATTTTATTTACGTTCCATTTGACTTCAAGTACCACGCCTATGCTTTGAAATATATGATTATACTAATCAAGCTCTGGTCTTTTACTGATTGATACTTAACCTCGTTTGTTGCATTTGCCAAGGTCCGAGGCCAATAAGGGCTACTGCTTTGTCAATGTCACATCGCCAGATGCGGCGTTCCAACTGTAGAAGCACCTGCATGGCTTCCGTTGGAAGGTGAGCGACTCGCGGAAGATGTGCGAGTTCGACTACGCCAACATCCAGGTATGTCGCCGTCGCTGTCACCATTTTCCATTGCGCCGCCATTGCATGGTGTTCACCTGCCGCTGCTCGTCATCCTTTCGCAGGGTCGGGATGCGTTGTGGCCCATTTCTCCAAGTCATGCTGTGCGGAAGGGCCGCAGAGAATTTGATTTCCGCACCAAGGGGTTAAGAGATAAGACCATCTGATTCGCATGCCAGTAATGGTGTTTGGGAACATGGTATTTTTGGAGTTTTAGAGCAATTAGCAATACCGTGGTATTTGAGATTACTATGGTATTTTTTACAGAATGGTGTTTGTCAACCAAACAGTCCTATGTATTGCAAAATCGTGGTATTACAAAACTGTGTTATTTAAATACTTTGGTATTGCCATGTCATTTTAAAAATCGTGGTTTCTAAAACTTTAGTATTGAAAAATTGTGTTCCCAAACACAGCCTAAAGCTTTACCGTGAACCACTGCGGATGGTCTTAAAGGCAGGCCCGGCTCTGGGCCTAGGCGGGCGGAAATAAATTTTCTACGGCCCTGCCGCACAACGTCGCGCGTGCGCCCCCGCCCCACACGCCGTCCCATGGAAATCCCGCTGAGATCCTTCACTTTGCGTTGGTGGGTTTGTTCTCGAGACACCAAAGGATGGAAATCCCTCATGTCCCACTCCCACGATTATGCGATTTTGATCAGACAGTGTGCTAGGTGGGGGCGCAAGCGCGATGTTGTGCGGCAGGGTCGCAGAAAATTTGTAGGCTACTGCCTAGGGCCAGGCCGGTGGGTGGGGGTGGTGGGGCGGGCACGATGACAGCTGGTAAAGAGAAAAGATATAAAATTAATTAAGTGTGTAGCTTTTTATTTTCGTAATTTTTTGAAATATAATTCTACTACGTATGTCCTACTAATGTTAGTTCAACGCTTTTATCCAAAACATCAAAGAAAAGAATAAGAAGGGAGTATTTATTAGATACAGTATAATATTACTAATGTGTTAATTTTCCATATGCGATGTTTTTCGATAAAAGGATGAGTTTTTCGTTAGTGCATGTACTGTAGGACACGTTGTTCATGAACATAAAATAAAAGACATTTTTCATTAACATAAAAACAACACATATATTACAAACAAGAAAAAAACACATAGAAAACAAAAGAAAAAACTACTACTCATCCTACTCTACTCGGAGGAGGACTTGTCCACCTCCGTCGGCGGCCCTCCGCCTCCACATCCGCCGCCAGTGCATCCGCCTCCGCCTCAACCGCCAGCGGAGCATCCTCCAACACCAGATCGAACTTCTTTCGGCTGACGGCGTTCACGAGTTGCTCGCGAAACCCCACCCCGGCCTCCTCACCGATCGTCTCGTAGAGGTAGTCGAGACGAGCAGCAACAAAGCCTAACCCAAAGATGTAGTAGCCGGTGGAGTCCATGCTGGCGTGGTGGGGAAGGACACCAAGTCCCAGTCGGCGACAGGAGTGAGATGTATTGTGAAATACATCCTGCACCATTTTGTCGAGCACTTTTGCTTGCACGTTAGCAGCGAACAGACTGTCGGTGACCTCCTTAAGCTTGCCGTCAAGTTTGTCGATGCTTTCCTCGATGAGGCAGACAGTCTCATCATAGTCGGACAGAAGAGGTGTGGGCGCCGCGAGCGGAGACGGGAGTGGAGGAGGTGCGGGCGCCGCCTCCAGTTCCACCGGCCTTGGTGGCGACGGAAACGGAGAAGGAGGTTCGGAGGACTTCGATGACCTGGAGCGCTTTGGTGCGGGGCTACCCATTTGTGCGGCGACGGGGGTGCGAACAAAGAGAGAGAGGTGGTCGACGGTGGTGCGGCAGTGAAGCAAGAGGAGAAGTTTGGAGGCTAAAATCGATCGAGAGGTGCAGTGGAGAAAAAGGGGAAGGTGTGCCTTTATAGCGGGTCGTCGTCTAAGCGCCTGAGTGGAGGGTTGAACGCTTCAAAAATTGTGCTTTTGAATCGACGGTCAGAGTTACTCCAAACCGCGGTTTGCCTCCTCTCGGTTATCGCAACGGCTCAACACGTCCCATCGGCCAGTTTTTTTAATTTGACACACAAAGGTGCGGAGATTGACGTGAACGCGCATGGGAATCGACCGAGAGTCCATATCTTTTTTTTAAGGATCCGACCGTTGCCGACCGAGAGTCCATATCGAATTGATAATTGTCGTGATCATGGATGATGGTGGACATGAATGTAATGCATGTGAAATAGACTCGCGATCAAGCATGTTTGGTCACATGTTGAGGATTGTTCCCCCTTGTTGAGGGACATGTCAATTGGATGACGTTGAGGATCGGAGATGGTGTACGTGTTTTCACAAGTGTGTTCATTTGTTCGTAAAATCAGAACGTGTAGCGGCTAGCGCCTACGCCTGTTGTTTCTTCAAAAGACGATTACAGCGATACATAATGGCAGCATGCGATCGATTAATTTGATGAACCACGTACGTACGTAGTGAGAGCTGTGTGCTTATTAGACGATGGTAGTCCACATTCTATCCTCGTACCATCGAGGGAACATCCTTGTGTCAAATTTGTTATCTCTATTGATGACAAGATAATATTGTTCATTAGTGTGGTAGTTAAACTGCCATATAATGTAGGTTGAGAGCATACACACATGCATGGTAGAGAATATGATAAATATAGAAATATATATACACGGTAGGAAATATTATTCTATTCTTGGAATACATGTTTGGGACGTAGCATATGTACGTCTAACATACATGTAAAAGACCTCGATCATGTTTGCTGATGTTACGTGTTCTCTTTTTTGTTGAGAGATCGTCATGTTTGAGGCTTGTTGATCATGTTTGGAGCGTAGCATGCATGGACAACTAACATGCATGTGAAAGACCTCGATGCATGTGAAATAACATGCATGTTTTTAAAAGCAAGATATAGTGTTTCCTCAAGAAAAAATAATTTTATGAGAGATTGGGCGCACAAGCACAAAAGCTAGAACTTGAGCGATGCACCTACAAATTCCATATGTCGGGATGATTGACGGCAGCCGATCCGCAAACTCGGTGGTAAGATCAGTAGTCGCCGGAGAGCAGCTTGCGTCTGACTTCGAAGGAGACAAAGGCGTCGACGCACGCATAGCTGATCTGCTCGCCGGAGAGATTGTACGCGTCCCAGTTGCTCGTCCTCACTCCGTAAGGCTTCTCCATGTCGGCGCCCATCACGGCGCTCGCGATGTCCTTCAGCCCCGCGCGGCGGAGACTCAGGCGATCCATCTCCTCCGCTGCGAGCTCGGCCAGGTCCACCGTTTTGGCCACCTTCAGCTGCTGGTCCTTCCAAAGTCTGTCAGCATCACCCTCCATGCTGACGCCAACGAAGCGGTAGTCATAATCGCCGAGGAAATCTTCCAGCTCGTCGAGTAAGTAGTCAGCGTGGATGACCTGGAAGATGAGGCAGCGGCGGCCGACACAGAGCTGTAGAACGGCAACGGGGTTCTGGTCAGCAGAGTAGCTGGGGCGCCACTCGACGTCGAGCCCGACGACGAGCTTGTGAAGGCGCCAACGGTGGACGTAGAGGACCTCGTCGAGCCAGTCCTCCACGGCCTTGCCGTAGGACGTCATAGTGGTGGTGATCACGTCTTCCTCGAACGTCATGTTGTACACCTGAGTCCCCACCATTGGGTCTCTCTCCTTGTCGTCCCTACGGTTGCCGTCTGCGGCGGCGCGGCGCAACTCTCTCTCTTGTGCAAAACCTTCGTCTACGCCTTTAGTTTGGATTTTAATTGGAAACGGGCCTGGATATAGCACACCATATAGCTAATGGCTAAAAGAGCATCTCCAACCCATTATCTATATGATGTGTTATACTATTATTTAGCAAATCTAGAGCAAAAATCATCTCCAACCGGTTTGCTATTAGGATTGCTACTTTTAGCCATTTGCTATATGGAGCTCTCGGTGTGCTCCTAGTAGCAAATTCTATCCGGTTTGCTATTCCCAATTCCCGGTACATTATCGTCGTTCCGTTGCAAAATAGTCATTGAAAATTAGCCGTTGGAAAAACATCCGTTGAAAAATAGTCGTTAGAAATATAACCATTGAAAAATAGCTGTTATAAATACAACCGTTATAATATAGCCATTGCAACAATGTTATTTGAATTTTAAAATAATTATTATATACTACTAAAATATGAAAAAAAAATTAATATAGCACATCATATAGCAAACGGGTTGGAGATGCTCATGGAATGAGATGCTAAATGTGGATAGCATATTTGTCATTTGAAAGAATAGCAAACCAAAAATAACAAAGGGGCTGGAGATTCTCTAACCCTCCTTTATTTGAAGTTGTACGGTTGGATCAGGATACGTGGTCGGCGTACACTTTACGACACACTAGTGAAAGTAAAACACCCGATACATTTTATGACACACTTGTGAAAGTAAAATACCCGATACATTTTATTATTATGGAAGTCTATAACTAAGACTCAATCCAAATCGGGCAAAAATTTTGATGACACTGACTTCTAGTTTGTTTTTGCAAGCCATCCGAATCAAGTCTTTTTTGTCTTCACCCTTTTGCAATGATGCCCACGAGCATCTAATCTGGGCTAAAGTTGATACGTACTCCAGAAACTGTTGTTGCGTTTTTTGTGATTTACTACGTGCTTTGCTGTTTGATTGCTCATTATGTTGGATCTGTGTTGGGTTTGAACAGAGAGTGGGCTTCTCCCTGTTGGTCCTGTCAGATAAACTAGTAGGTGATAGTCACTTTTTGGATCTCCAGCTCAGTTGAGTTGGAAGTGGAAATATATTCCATTCTAAAAGATAAAAGAGATAAATAGTCCACTAGTTTATCGTTAGAACAGTAACATTAGAACTATTTTTGCGCACCAATGAACAGAAATATAAAGTTCATTACCTTAAGATGATACATTACAAACAGGAAAAAAGAAAAACACAAACTACAAATAAGAAAAGATAAACAACACAACTAAGAACAATAAAAA
The DNA here is from genome assembly GCA_036927565.1 of Tuctoria greenei. Lineage (NCBI taxonomy): Eukaryota > Viridiplantae > Streptophyta > Magnoliopsida > Poales > Poaceae > Tuctoria > Tuctoria greenei. Next base: position 17,061,483 of record JAYESD010000005.1, read on the forward strand.
ACTACTTCTCCTCCACCTCGCTCCACCTACTTCTCCTTCTCCTCCTCCTCCTTGGGCTCCTGGCTGGGCGGGGGCGCCTCCCGCAGCGAAGACGGGAAGCCCAGTTTCCTGGACGTCGCTGCCACCAGGTTGTCGTGGCCGGCGACGCCGAGCTTGTCCGCCAGCGTCTCCCAGAGGACGTCGAGGCGACCGGCCAAGTGCGTCATGCCGAAGACGTAGTGGCTCGTGGTCCCCATGGCAGCATATTCTGGAAGGGGACCAAGCCCAAGGCGACGCATGGAGCGTGATGTATTGTCAAATACATCACGCGCCATCTTCTGGAGAGCCCACTCCTTGTCCGAGGGGAGTCCGGTCGGGGACGCTTCCCCTTGGCGGCGGCGTTGTCTTGTCAGCCATGGTGTTCTTGGTGCAGTTTTGGGAAGAGAGGAAGAGTGGTTGTGCGGAGAAGACGATGGCGTGTCTAGGTGATCTTATAGTGTAGTAGCAGCCTGGCTAGGGTGCACATCCTCTACAGTACTGCAGGTGCAGTAGAGGTGGCTGACATGTGTGTCCCACATCATGTGGGGCCCTCATGTCAGCCATCTCTACTGCACCTGCAGTACTGTAGGGGATTTGAACCCGCCTGGCTGTTCGTCTCTCGATGCGCGCAGTAGTGGTGATGGGACGCGAAGCGGTTCCAATTGAATTCAAAGATGTGCATGCGTTGCGCGCGTTTAAGACGTCTCAGTGACTGGCGCGCACGTAAGCTCGGTGCACCCGGTCGCATCAGCCGCCTATTCATATGGCTACAGCTTGAACGAAGGACCAAACCTTATTCGGCATATAGCAATGTATAATACTTCCTCCGCCCCAACTCAACTCTATTTCTGTTTTGGTCGAACTAATTACCTTTAACCAATGATTGATATGGAATTTATTAACTTCAATAACATGTAGTACTAGATTGTATATTATGGAAATATTTTCATGGTGAATCTAAAAGTACAATTATTGTATTGTTAAAACAGATCAAAATTGCGTAAATCTCAAAGAAAGATTTGACAAAAAAATAAGACTTCCCTTTGAAAAAGTTTTATACTTTACATTAGTTTTACATATGTAACATGCACATAAGATATATCACTAAATAGTTTTGCAAAAAAAACATGTAGGAGAAATATGTATATCCCATATGCTACTACTAGGTAAATTAGGGGTGGGCAAATAAACCGAGACCGAAAAACCGAAACCAATAAAACCGAGACCAGAACCAAAAAGACTGAAATATCGGGTATCGGGTACTTTTCGGGTAGCAAATATAAATAACTGGAAAATAAATGTCGGGTTCGGGTACCACTCTCGGGTAATTGAAATAACCGAATAGCCGGTCCATCAAATAATAAGTTAAATGATGCATGCTAAACTATGAAGAATTCAAATTTAGATATTTTATTTTCAAGTTCTGATGTGTGAAGTTGTTGGATTTAAATGTTTATTTTTTATTTTTCATTTGTCAATTTATAGTAAATGACCCCATGGGATTAAATTTATCAATCATATTAAATTTGTGCAAACATGACACGGATATAATATATAATTTGGATGTATCGGGTAGGACCGAAGACTGAACCGGAATTTTGGTACTCAAAAAGTTCGGGTACCAAATATTATTACAACAATTCGGGTAGTGATTTCAAGAAACCGAATTTTGAAAGAGACCGAAATAATCGAACCAAAATATCGGGTAGACCGAATACACACCCCTTAACGTAAATCCATCTGAAATAATTAGCTAGTTTGAGGATGAATGAAGTTGAGCTTGCGAGTTTGATGAGCACCGTCATTGTTTTGAGCAGAGATTAATTTATGGCATCATCAAATCTGGAGTAATTTTTCTAGATCATTTGGGGGCGAATTAGTTAACACGCTATATATGAGAAGAAAGATTAGGATATGCTACCTATTGCTTGTGTTGAATAACCCTGCGTCGTGGACAACATATATCTGACACTTCATTCTGGTCGCCAGGATCATTCTGCCCTAGGGATGAAAACGGTACGGTAAATTCCAGAACCGTCCGAAGCCGTTTTCGAAAATTTCCGATGCGATTACCATTTTCGACAATTTCTGAAATTTTCGATCCAATTACTGTTTTTATCGGACATTGAAATTTTGTAAACAGAGTGGAAACGATTTAGACTGATTTCCGACCGAATTGTCGGAATACCGTATTTTAATGGAAAATTTCCGAACAATAACCGAATACTTTCCAAATAGTAGGTTGGGTCTAATGGACTAACATGTACTCTCTCTGTCCCTTGGAATAGAGGATTTTTTAAAGGAAACTTCAACGGAATTCATTCCTACATTGTGTTGATGTCACAGGTGTTTGGAACACAGGAATCATATTTCCTTTCCTATAGAAAGACTTACTTTCCTATGTAAAATGGAGAAATGAAATAATCCAGTCCATGTTCTTTGTGGTCTGCTGGTTGGCTATGGAGGGAATATATAGGGGGCTAAAAGTCAAATTAACTAACCTAATGATTTGCATGGAATAATTATTTCTTTTTTTGAAACAAGGGAATAATTATTTCTGAGCTACTGCAATGCAATAGACGTTTTGATGTTAGAAATATAGGAATGAAGTTGTTTATGAAGCAAACTGGTAGTTCATTTTGGCAAGAAGTTATGACTTTGATTTATGTATTACAAATAATGATAGTTAAGATTCTAAATAATTTTGTTTATAGTTACTCTAACATTTTTCTTATGTTTTCATTCCTGCATTCCAAACATCTTGAATTCTCCATTCCTCTAATTTTGATTCCCGTGGTTTTCTCACTTTCTTTGTTCCTGCATTTTGTCTATTCCTATGTTTTTTCCAATTCCTGTGATTTGGATTCCTACGTTCCAAACGGGGCCATTGTAAATATCGCTTTGTAGTTTATTTTTGAACTACAAAGCGACATGTATTTAGAGACGGAGGGAGTAATAAGCTCAATTATTTAAATTTTTTATTCAGACACGAGTTTGAATAAGGAGTTGTCAAAGGTAATAAGCTCAATTCTGACCGTTTTCATCCCTATTCTGCCCCAAGTCATCTGGGGCAGCAGGCGAAGGACCTTGATGATCAGGATAAGGACCAGGCAAGAAATCATTGGTCAAAGGTAAGTTTGACCAAAGCTAAAAATAGAGTTGAGTTGGGGCAGAGGGAGGAGTACTTTTTACAGACCGCTTTGCAGGCCCCACTGCGGGCGATCTCCTGCCTGCTGACAACTCCAGCGGCTAAAGTAGCGTACAACTGCATTTTAGAAGCCGTAACCCCAGTTTTGCAAGTAGCATTCCAAACGGTGCACTTTAGAAGCCATAACCATCATTGCGCGCGTCTCATCGTCTTCTCGCGCGTACTAATAAAGACACACCATCCTCTTCTCCGCAACACACACAGGCCATCCTCTTCCCCGTGCGTACTCTTCCTCTTTGTCTCCGTCGCGCACGTCCTCATTGGTTCCCTTCGAAGCACATGGAGTTCCCCGTGCGGCCCTGATCGCGGGGTGGGTCGCCGCAACCTCCCCGCAGCCCATGGACGACCTCTCCAGTCTGCGCGCCACCTACAAGGCCATGCACGCGGTGTGCCGGGATCACGTCGTGGGCAGGCACGTGGTGCTCGAGCGGGAGAGCATCTGGAAGTTTAACTGGAGCTACGACCGCCTCGTGGAGCGCCTGGCAATCATCAGCAACCATCATGTGTGCTACGTCACCAGGTTCGACCTCGTCTTCCTGCACGGTCGCGCATAGTCGGACACCTAGTTCTTTGCCCGGGCGGCTGCGAACGGCCACATGGTGGCGGCCTACGTCCTCGCCCTGCTCCACTACGACGCCGACCGCGGGGACCGCGACGCCTTCAAGTATATTCGGCAGGTCGAAGGTGAGGCCCACTCGGCTACAACACGGTCGGGTACATCGCCATAAGTGGACCAACAAGGAGTGCTGCCGGTATCGGCATGAAGCCATGAATAGTATCAATGATGTCGCCTGGAGGTTCCTGGGCAGACCTCGTCCAGAAGTGCCACCGGTGGCGGTGCCCAACATTGATGATGATGCTTGGGACTGCTCAATAGGGGGGAACCAGGGAACTGCCCACTGCGGCAGGCCTACGTGGGACGAGTGGAAAGTCTTATGTACAGAGAACTGTAGGATTAAGTACGAGCATGACCTGTTCTACCGTCTGGCGTTGTACTATATGTTATATTCCCTCCATTCCCGTTTGGATGCACCCCTAGTTCTCCCAACGCCAATTAAAAGAGAACAAAGGGAGTATATAAAATAGACTTCTACTAGTATACGTGTTTCCCCTATGCCCGCTCGTCTCTGATGAATGTTGCAGTTGGTGTGTTTCCCCTATGCACGCTCGTCTTATGTTTAGCCCCGTTTGCATCAAAGGAAACTCACGCGACAGTTTAAAGAAATGGATTCTTCCGGAAATGAATACATTCAATCATACAGTAGTTTGTAATAAAGGAAATCAGTGTTCCCTTCTCTCTGTTCATTGTCTTCACTTTTCATTCCAGTCATTGCTAATCGATAGAACTAGCTGTTACATAATCCCCAATAAACACAAACTAAACTAATCGGCACATCTAGTCCGCAGCACTTCCCTTGAAGCAGTGGTAATAACTTCTGGCCGCGTATAGGAGTAGTGGTAATGATTACACCGCGTATAGGGGCATAGGGCCAGTGGTACGTTGGAGTTATACCTATATTTTTCTAACATTTTTCTCGTCCTTTCTTTTCTTTTCTCTCTGTTGATTGTCTCCACTTTTCTTTCCAATCGTCGCTACCTGTTAGTATTGTATACTACTTTACAGACCGCTTTGCAGGCCCCGCTGCGGGCGATCTCCTGGCACCTCTAGCGGCTAAAGTATCGTACAGGCAACTTTACAAATGATCTTACTCGAACTTTTCGAGCTTAAGCTCATCAAGCTGGCAATACTCAACTTCATCCTTAAACTTTCAATCAAAACTAAGTTTGGTCCTTCAACTTTCAAATGGGTCAATTATTTAGTCCATCAACTTCAAAAAACCGTTTCACTTTCATCCTTACTCTGAGTTGGACATCCACACATTGGCATGCCACACAAGATAGTTAATGTGTTTTTAATCCTGTTAATTTATGATAGAAGTTTGTTTTATTTAAATGGTTGACGTATGCATCATTATATGCATGTAAACTCTTTCTCATGTTGAAGCAAGCAGGCAAGAGTTTAAGAAACGATTTGAATGGACCCCTTAGTTGGATAGCAGGGAAGTACAACTGTCGGATCAAAACAAACGGTGGATGCAGCCTTTACTGCACACATGCAGCACAATGTCGCTACGTCAGGCTATCCTGGTCCAAGCAGGTATGCACCGATTCCTGTCCTCCAACTCCATCTAGGCTTCTGATGACGCAGACGGTTCACCACCAGACTGTAGAAAGGATAAGCACGCACACATGTAACAGTCATTGTTGACTGTGTTGGTCTAACGTCATTGTTTGACTGTGTAGGCCTACGTTTAGTCATTAACGCTAGCTTTTGAATCTGTATAGTGCAAAAGGGTTTTGTTTTGGTTTTACACTACACTAGCTGGCCTATATAAAGTGTATATGCGTTCCCTGATGAATACACAACAAACATTCTCCATACAGAATGAAACTTGCATGCCGCTTTCTTCTGCCGAAGGTTCGAAGGAAACTACACGGCTGGTCCGGTATACATATGGTACGGGTGTGCCGGTGTACCTTAATCCCCCGTACGTCATCCGTCCCAGGTGGTTGTTGGGAAGAGCCTTACAGGTATGCTCTGATTCCAGTCCTCTTACTCCATCTCTAGGTTTCTGATGACGCAGGCGGTTCACCACCAGGCAAACCAAAAAAGGTTGAGCGGCATGCAAGTTTTTTGATGAAAAACTGACTGCGGCCCGCTGACTGTGGCCTGCTAACGCATCCATCTCTAGTTTTTTGATGACACTCCCTCTGACGTGTCATCATCTTATTTGTTTTGAAGGTATTGTAGTTAAAGTAAACATTAATAAAGGGAACAATAACATTTTGACACATCAGCCGGATGACGCATGGGAGGACAGAACGGGAGGCACACGACTTGTATACTCCCATTCAGTGCTTCCATGCGTGCTCTACTTAAGTGTCATGATTTTATTGGCCCTTTCATTTACCTAACATAATGCCTGATTTAACTTCAACCAATTAGATGATGACACATAAGCGGGTGTACACATGGAAGCAAAAATGGGAGCACCGAAGTTGTATCTGAACGGGAGGCCCCCGCAGCTAGTTTGTCATCAAGAAATTTGCATGCCGCTCATCACCAAGGCTTTGCTGGTTTGTCTGGTGGTGAACCGCATGCGTCATCGGAAGCCTAGATGTACTTAGAGGACAGGAATCAGAACATACATGCAGGGGTCTTCCAACCACCACCGGGGATGCACGACGGGGGTTAAGGTACACACCGGCACACCCGGACCGTACATATGTGCCGGTGAAGATGAACTGCATTCCAGCTGTGGAAGCACCTGCATGGCTTCCGTTGGAAGGTGAACAACTCGCGGAAGATGTGCGAGGTCGACTACGCCAACATCCAGGTATGTCGCCGTCCGCTGCCACCGTTTTCCATTGCGCCGCCGCTGCATGGTGTTCACCTGCCGCTGCTCGTCATCCTTTCACAGGTTCACCACCAGACTATAGAAAGGATAAGCACGCACACATGTAACAATCATTGTTGACTGCGTTGGTCTAACGTCATTGTTTTACTGCGTAGGCCTACGTTTAGTCATTAACGCTAGCTTTTGAATTTGTGTAGTGCTAAAGGGTTTTTTTTTGGTTTCACACTACACTAGCTAGCCTATATAAAGTGTATTTGTGTTCCCTGATGAATACACAACAAACATTCTCCATACAGGTTGTGAGAAGGTGACCCAATTATCCTTCATTGTCAGGTTGTACCAGATAAAGTGTTTAACTGGTTTGAGCAAAAAAGCGTGTGAGTTCATCCTTGAACTATTCTCATATGTGCTTCTAGAGGGCCATTGCATTCCTAATACACTTGATGAAGTTCAGAAGGTTGTTTGTGACCTCGGGCTGAGCTACGAAAAGATCGATGCATGTGTCAATGACTGTGTGTTATTCCAGAAGGACTATTCTCTACTGGATCAATGCCCAAAATGTGGTGAATTAAGATGGAAAAATAGTACTGGTGGGGATGCAAGAGAGGCTTTACCTTGTGGAAAAGCCAAGAAGCTTGTAGCACGCAAGATTCTACGATACTTCCCTCTTATTCCCCGCCTTCAAAGGTTTTATATGGCAGAATCAACAGCATCAAACATGCGCTGGCACAAAGAAGAACGTATTGATGATGGAATATTACGCCATCCTGCAGATTCGAAAGCATGGAAGCATTTTGATAGCATTCACCCAAATTTTTCATCTGATCCTCGCAACATAAGACTTGGGCTAGCATCTGATGGTTTCAATCCTTTTGGAGTAATGAATGTTTCTTACAGTACATGGCCTGTGATTCTAATCCCTTCTAATCTACCACCTTGGTTGTGTATGAAGCAGCCTTATTGGTTCATGTCAATGATAATTCCTGGGCCAAAGTCACCTGGAAACAACATTGATGTGTATCTGCATTCTTTGATTGATGGGCTACTGAAATTATGGTCTGATGGTGTTTAAACATACGACAGTTCAAAGAAAGAGACATTTCTCATGCGAGCTTCTATATTGTGGACAATAAATGATTTTCCAGCATATGCAATGCTATGTGGATGGAGCACAAAAGGTAGGTAGCATGTCCATACTGCCATGTAAACACTGACGCCTTGTGGTTGAAACATGGACGAAAGTATTGCTACATGGGTCATCGTTGTTTCCTACCTCAGGATCACCGGTGGCGTCAGGACAAAGCTTCTTTCAACAACAAAATAGAGAATAGAGAGGCTCCAACATCACTCTCTGGTCACGAAGTACTCCAACAATACGAGACTTTTGATCAAGTGAGTTTTGGGAAGACGAATAATAAGAGAAAGCACACTTAGGAAGATAGGTGGCATAGTTGGAAGAAGAAAAGTATATTTTTTCAGCTCCCGTATTGGAAGACATTGCTAATAAGGCATAACTTGGATGTCATGCACATTGATAAAAACATTTGTGATAGCATATTGGGTACATTTATTAATATGGATGGTAAAACAAAAGATAGTCTACAAGCTCGTTTTGATATGCAGGAAATGGGTATACAGCCAAAGCAACATCCGGTGGGTATGAAAGGGAAGTATGATTGTCCATCAGCATCATATACTTTGCAAAAAGATCAGAAGACCACCTTGTGCATGTTTTTGGCGGATGTGAAGATGTCCGATGGTTATGCCTCAAACATCAAGAGAAGTGTGGACATAACAACACATAAGGTATCAGGTCTAAAAACTCATGACTGCCCTATTATATTTCAGAAGCTCCTTCTTATTGCAATATGTGACATATTGCCTGAAAAGGTTGTTGAACCTTTAATTGATTTTAGCAGATTCTTTTTTGGAATTTGTTCTAAAGAATTGGCGGAACCAGATTTGGATAAGATGATTGAACAATTTCCTGAAACAATTTGTAAGCTTGAGATGTTGCTTCCTCCCGCTTTCTTTGATATCATGGTACATCTTCCAATCCATCTTGGCGAAGAAGCTCGCTTGGGTGGACCTATTTCTTACAGATGCATGTATCCAATTGAGAGGTACTTGGTACATTGAAGAGGTATGTACGTAACAGAGCTCACCCGGAGGGTTCTATAGCTGAGGGATATATTATGGAAGAGTGTATGAATTTTTGTAGCCAGTTTTTGGATAACATCAGCACCAAGCTTAATAGGCCAGAACGTCATGAAGCTGTAGCTAGGAATGAACATTCTCTCGAGTCTAATATATTTACAGAAGTTGATAATTCTAAAAAAGGGATTAAATGGGGCAAACTTACTATGGTGGAACTACATAACATCAGGCATTATATTATTTCTAATGTTGAAGAGGCCGCTCCATGATCAAGTACGTATAACACTCAGATGTTCTATACTATATTAATGGATCATGCTTATTGTAGATGGCTAATTTAATTTTGTACCCTTTTCAGTGAGCATTTTGAAGAGTTGAAAAAATTCATTCTCGTGATGTTGAAAAACGCCATAGAGATGAGTTTGTTTATTGGTTTCAGAAACGAGTAAGTACATGCAAGTTTTTACTTTGATGAAATATTGAAGAAATATTTGTTCTGAAGTTGGTTTATTGATGACCCCTTTTATACTAATTAATGTGTACAGATTACGACATTACACAAAGAAGGCAAAGTAACCGATTATTTGTATGCATTATCTAGAGGACCTGATCGTCAGGCACATTTTTTAGTCAATCATTCATAAATGGCTTCTTCTTTCGAACAACAGAGGTGGAAAAAGAATTACGGATGCAAAATAGTGGTGTTGTTGTTCGGGATGGTGATCATGAGTGGTATGGAGTAATCAAGAAAATGATTTCTGTTGATTTTGAAAAAAAACAAGAGGTTCTCTTGTTTGAATGTGAATGGTTTGATCGGCCTCATTCCGGTCAGAGCCAAAGCAGAGGCTACAAAATGGATCGATACGGAATGATAGATGTTGACACTATTCTCAATTTAAGTATGAGCCTTACATTCTAGCCACCCAAGCAGAACAAGTTTTTTACGTTAGAAATGTGAAGCAACCCAAATGGGCTACAGTTGTTAAAACGAAGCCACGAAACCTTTTTGCCATGCCCCCTGGAGATAGTGAAAATAATGTCACTGAGACGATGGAGGCTGAGACATTATTTGATGATCGAAGGCTTACTGATATAAATGAGGATATGACCACATGGGATAGGAATGAGAATGACATTGACGGAGCAACCGGTGATGCTTCCGCTCTTTCAAATGAAGATGACGATGACGATGATGATGATACATATATTAATGATGGTATTGTACCTCCAATATTGAGGGAGGACAGCGAAGATGATGATTTTTCATATAGGTATTGTGTTAGCTAGCTGTACGTGAACTATGTAATGCAGCGTTTGTGTTCCGTGGCAATAGATCTTAATGCCACCAACCGGTATTTCGTGGCAACGTATCCTAATACAACGATTGTGTTTCATGGTGATAGATCCCATCGCCACGAACTTGTGAATCGTGGTAAAAGTTCCTAATGCAACAATTGTGTTCTGCGGGGATAGATGCTAACGCCATGAACTATTGAATTGTAGCAACAGATCCTAATGCAATGACCACGTTCCGTGGCGATAGATGCTAATGCCACGAACTAGTGAATCATGGCAACAGATTCTAATGCAACGATTGTGTTCCACGGCGATAGATGCTAACGCCACGAACTATTGAATCGTGGCAACATATCCTAATGCAACGATCGGGTTTCATGGCGATAGATGCTAATGCCACGAAATAGTGAATCGTGGCAACAGATTCTAATGCAATGATTGGGTTCCATGGCGATAGATGCTAATGCCACGAACTAGTGAATCGTGGCAACAGATTCTAATGCAATGATCGGGTTCCGTGGCGATAGATGCTAACGCCACGAACTATTGAATCATAGCAACATATCCTAATGAAACGGTCGGGTTCCATGGAGATAGATGCTAACGCCACGAACTAGTGAATCGTGGCAACAAATCCTAGTGCAACGATCGTGTTCCGTGGCGATAGATGCTAATGCCACGAACTAGTGAATCGTGGCAACAGATTCATGGCAATAGATCCTAATGCCACGAACTAGTGAATCGTGGCAACAGATCCTAGTGCAACGATCGTGTTCCGTGGTGATAGATGCTAATGCCACAAACTAGTGAATCGTGGCAACAGATTCGTGGCGATAGATCCTAATGCCACGAACTAGTGAATCGTGGCAACAGATCCTAATGCAACAATCGTGTTCTGTGGCGATAAATGCTAATGCCACGAACTAGTGAATCGTGGCAACAGATTTGTGGCGACAGATCCTAATGCCACGAACTAGTGAATTGTGGCAACGGATCCTAGTGCAACGATCGTGTTCCGTGGCGATAGATACTAATGCCACGAACTAGTGAATTGTGGCAACAGATTCGCGACGATAGATCCTAATGCCATGAACTAGTGAATCGTGGCAACAAATACTAATGCAACGATCGTGTTCCGTGGCGATAGATGCTAATGACATGAACTAGTGAATCGTGACAATAGATTTGTGGTAATAGATCCTAATGCCATGAACTAGTGAATCGTGGCAACAGATCCTAATGCAACGATTGTGTTCCGTGGCGATAGAAGCTAATGCCACGAACTAGTGAATCGTGGCAAAAGACCAAGCTTATTGCAACGATTTAGTATTCGTTGCAGTACAATCGTTGCAACAGGGCGGAATCCTTGTAGTGGAAGAACTTGCTCTTGATGGTCACAACTACCCTACATGGGCTCTTGACATCAAGATAAGCTTGGCTTTTCGTAGGATTATGCCTGCACTTACTTATCCTTCGGAAAGAGATGGAGTATTTCTAGATACATACAAGTATCAGGCACGTTATATCATCTGGAACCACCTTCACCCCCATTTAAAATCGGAATATGTGATGGAGGAAGAACCTCATAGTCTTTGGATGACATTAAAAAGCCGTTATGAACAACAAAAGACAATATTATTGCCAGAGGCCAATCATGAATGGACTAAACTCCGTCTTCAAGACTTTAAGTCTATAGAAGACTATAATCATGTTGTTCATAAGGTCTGTGTCAAATTAAGGTTTTGTGAGAAAGAACCATGAGAGGAGGATAAAATTGAGAAGATACTTCAAACAATGCTCCCCTCTGATAGGGTCTTACAACATCAATACCGGGATCACAACTACCAACAATATGCTGACTTCATTCGTGATTTACTTCAAGCAGAGAAGCATGATGAACTTACTATTAAGAATCATCACTAACGTCGTGTTGAAGATGCTCCTCTATCTGAAATTCATCATAATGAGAAGAAAGCTAATGCTTCTAAGAACTCAAATCCGAAGAAGAATGGTAGATCTGCTAGACGCCGCCGTAATAGGCAAAAAAATAAGAAATTCTCAAAGACAATAAAAAGGATGCTGCTTCCTCAAAAGGGAGAAATGTGCAGTGTAAGACATGTGGCACTTTTAAGCATACTGCTGACAAGTGTTGCACTCCTAAACATCTTGTGGCCTTGTATCTGAAATCATTTGGAAAAGACAAGAAAGCTCAAGGATCGGAAAATGATTATGAAAATCATTTTAGTATCCCGGTAAAGCCAACATTTGAAGCCGATTGTTTAAGCAAGGATGTGGAAAATCCGAGCAGTAACGAGTCGACATTAATTATTGATGACTACATGGACATGGACAATGCTATGGTAGAATATAAATCGAATGACATGTTCAGCGATCTCATATATATCGCTTACCATAAAAATTTATAAATACAATAGTTTATGTAATAAAGTGTGTTGTAATGAATAATAATTGTTCTTTTGTATTAGAGTTATTTAAATACTCTAATTTTATAAATATATGTTTCAATACAATTTATTGAATTTTCCAATTCTTAATTGTTAGATCCCGCGAGAAGTTAAGATGGAAGAATAAATATGCCTTGTGGATAGTTGCACCACAAACTCTATACTTTGGGAAACAAAATATTTTCAGACCCTAACTAGAAGGTCAGGAAATGTTTTAACCATCGCTGGACGCGATGCAACAATAGTTGGCTCTGTTCGAGCCACTATAATATTTCGAAATGGTACACAAGTTATGATCGAGGATGCTTTATTGTATTCAGATTCTACTCGTACTCTCATAAGTTTTATAGATATCCAAAAAAATGGGTTACATGTATGTACCCATGAAGATAACAAAGAAGAATTTCTTCTTATTTCTAATAATTCGGGATTTGGCCATGAAGTTTTAGAAAGAATTCCTTCTACTCCAACTGGATTATACTATACGTACATAAAACATGTACCTTATGTTACAAAAAAAGATTATTTTTCAGAATGTTGATACATTCAGGACCTAGCATTCACGCCTAGACCATCCTGAAGTAGGGATGATGCGGAAATTATTGCTAATTGCAACGGCTATGAATTAAATAATACAAACTTCCCAAAATATAATGATTTTGTTTGCACTTCATGTGCTATGAGCAAATTGATCTTGCGGCCTTCTCCACTTAAAATCCATGCAGAACCTTTAAAGTTCCTTGAACGCATTTAAGGAGACATTTGTGGTCACATACAACCTATGTGTGGTCATTTTAGAGATACTTCATGATATTATTTGACGCATCTACTAGATGATCACACGTGTATTTACTATCTACATGTAACCATGCTTTCGCTAAATTTATGATACAAGTCATAATATTAAAAGTGAATTATCCTGAACATAGGATAAAAAGTATCCGTATGGACAATGCTGCTGAATTTACATCTCGGGTATTCAATGATTATTGTATGGATCAAGCTATTGAAGTGCATCATTCTGTTCCATATGTTCACACACATAATAGTTTGGCAAAATATCTCATAAAGAGAGTAAAACTCATAGCTAGGCCATTATTGCAAGGATGCAATTTACCAACATCTTGTTAGGGTCATGCAGTTTTACACGCTGTTGATCTTCTACAACTACATCCAACTGCATATCATACAACCTACCCACTCCAACTTGTGCGTGGAGATCAACCAAATATCTCCCATCTGCAGAAATTTGGATGTGATGTGTACACACCAATTTCACCATAAAAGCGAACCTCTATGGGCCTTCATAGAAAATTGGGGATCTACGTGGGATTTCAATCCCCGTCTATCTTAAAATATTTGGAGCCTTTAAAGGGTGATTTATTCACGACCTAATTTGCTGATTGCATTTTTAATGAGGATCATTTCTTGGCTTTAGGTGGAGATAATAAATTTATCAATGAAAGTTGAGAAATTAATTGGGATGATAAGTACATCCTGACTCTTGAGCCACGTACAATGGAGACTGAACTTCAAGTTCAGAAAATTATTGAGTTATAGCAAATTGCTAGTAACCTATCAGATGCATTTACTGATTATAAGGGTTTCACAAATTCGTTGAATCCTGCTATTAATGCGCCTTGTAGAGTTGAGGTACCAATAAAAACCACTCCACCTCTGAAAAGGGGGAGAGCAATTCCGCAGAAAGATGCTTCAAATAAACGTCTAAAGACTACGAGAACAAAATCTTCTTCAAATCAAGTAAATGCAAGTCAATAAAATATTGATGGACACCAATTGGATCTGATAAATCCAAGGCACAACCCTCAAGTGCGCACTATAGACCAGACTGAAGGATCGGAAGACACTAATTCTCACATGTTGGGAAATCATGATGAGTTTAACGGGGTACAATAAATTTCTATCAATTTTCAACTCATGCTTTTCAATCAAGATAGCTGATATTCTAAATGATCATGATCTTAAGAACACAGCAGGGTGTAAACAACGCTCGGACTTGATGAAATAGAAGGAAGCTATCAAGGCAGAACTTTACTCACTATAAAAGAGAGAGGTATTCGGTAATGTAATACTTACATCTCCTAGAACCTATCATGTCGGGTTCAAATGGGTTTTCGTCCGAAAGAAGAATGAAAATAATGAGGTTGTGAGATACAAGGCAAGACTAGTTGCACAAGGGTTCACGCAGAGACCCAACATTGATTTCAATAAAACATATTCTCCAGTAATGAATGGAATAACTTTTCGATATCTTATATCACTGGCAACACAAAAACATCAATCTTTGCAGTCGATAGATGTCGTGACTGCATACTTATATAGGTCACTAGATTCAGAAATATACATGAAAGTCCCCGATGGGATACCTGTACCGAATGAGAACGCGGGACCCAACATGTACTGTGTCAAGCTCAACAAGTTGTTATACGGCTTAAAATAGTCTGGAAGGATGTGATATAACTGACTGAAGGAGTTCCTTCTAAACAAAGGCTACTCTACTAATGCTGATTGTCCTTGTGTCTTATTACGCAAATCCTTAACTGAATTTTGCATTATTTCAGTATATATTGATGATTGGAATATCATTGACACTGAGCTTTACATTAATGAAGCTCGCAATCATCTAAAGATGGAATTCGAGATGAAGGATTTAGGTGAAACTAAATTTTGCTTAGGGTTGCAACTGGAGCACCTTCATACGGGCATTCTCGTACATCAATCGACTTATATCCAAAAAGTATTGGAAAAATTCAACATGGATAAAGTCTATCCATCTAAAACTTCTATTGTAGTAAGAGCCTTAGAAAAGGCTACTGATTCATTTCGGCCACGCCAAGAAGGAGAAGAAGTATTGGGTTATGAATACCTATACCTAAGTGTCATTGGAACACTTATGTATCTTGCAAATAACACAAGATCCGATATTGCTTTGCAGTAAATATACTAGCAAGATACAGTGCCGCTTCAATCATGCGTCATTGGAAAGGAGTTAAACATGTTTTTAAATATCTTAAAGGCACACCAGATATAGGTCTTTTCTTTAATAAAACCAAGATCTTAACCTCATTGTCTATGCCGATGTTGGATATTTAAGTGATCTCCATAATGGTAAATTTCAGACATGATTTGTGTTTTTACACGGACACACGACAATTTCATGGAAGTCTTCTAAACAGATTCTAATTGCTACGTCTTCTAATCACTCTGAGATCATAGAATTATATGAAGCCGCATGTGAATGTGCATAGCTACGTAGAGTGATTAATTACTTTCAAACATCATGTGGCATTGGTCTTACTAAGTCACCTACCATTATCTATGAAGATAATGCAGCTTGCATTGCTCAGATACAGTCAAGTTATGTGAAAACAAATATTACTAAACACATAACACCTAAACTCTTTTACCCACATAAACTTCAAATGAATGGAGAAATTAGTCTCCAACAAACGAAATCATGTGATAATTTAGTTGATTTATTCACTTAGTCTCTGCCATACTCCATTTTTTCTAAATGTATCGATGGTACAGGTATGCGTAGATTTAGAGATTTACATGATTTAGGGGGAGCTTTATCATAGAGTTTTATGACTATTGCATCAAATTGTACTATTTTTCTTATGTGAGTTTTTACTTTAAAAGTTTTCTCACGACAAGTTTTAGTGAGACAATGAGTATGTAAGATAATGTCCGTTTTCAAATTTCCCCACAGAGTTTTTTAAATGAAAACAAGTATGACATTTAAATGTTGTGGTTTCTTCTATTTTAACAATATTTTAGTTTTACACAAGCATTCAATTATATATCTTCAGATTTTTTCTCACAGAGTTTTTTGAAGATTTTTCATTCAGCGAGGAAGTCAAGTGCTCGAGTGGGAGTGTTACAAAATAATTTACACGTGATCACTTGAAAATAACCGTCGCTCGCCGCCACCGCGCGCCCGCACGCTCGAGCGCCGCTACTCCTCCTCGCTCCCTATCGCCGGCGGACGCATTCGTCCATTCAACATGTATAAAAAGAGATGAATGAATAAATAAAATGATTAAGGAAGTCTACATCTTATGCCTCTCTCAATTTTCTCTCAATTTAGACTTAACCTGCGTGCCAGCAGTTCCGGGAACGGATGGGATCGCATTCACGACCTGGGACCCCTTGGCGCCAACATTGACCCGTCCCGGTCTTAACAAAGTGTAATAAACATGAGTGGTCTTTGCGTCAGGAATAGTTCAACATCGTTATCGTAGAACAGGACGAAACAGAGTGATATTGTTGAATATACATAACTGTTTCAGCTTCCCGAATTTACATAACTTCCACATAAGCCGTGCTAAAAACTGAATATGTCGCAACGTTATTTGGTATTTGTGTTTTCGCGTTTTTATTGTCTCTTGATGAAACCGGATGTGCTTAATTTCCTGATGCCGTTTCAAAAAAATTGCAAACAAAAACTTGATGTTAATAGCGTGGTCTGTTTTATTATTTTCAGACACGGATGTACATTTCTGTAGCTCTGCTGCTTTTACAATTGCTCAGATCAAATGCCTATGCAGTTAAAACCCCCAAACTGAACACGAAGATCACATCTACTCTCTCAATTCTAGGAACAGTAAGCACTCTCACTAATGAACTAAGGATCACATCTACTTATCTGAATTCAACTACGTGTAGGACTCATGGTTAATACTCCTAGCTTTATGAAGTATTTACCCCTGACTACGCACAGTATCAAAACTTATCTTGTTAATGTTCAGCGGGCGCCGCGGCGGCGGGAGCGGCCGGGAGCGGGCACCGCTGCAGCGGGAGCGGGCTCGGGGGCGGGTGCGAGCCGAATGGACTTCGCGCGGAGCTCGGCGACTACAGGCAGCAATGTTAGAAGTCGTCCCGCCACATTCGCGCCGGCACGACCTTGCTTAGCCACTTCCCGGACCACATTGCTCACGTCGGTGATGATCGAGCGGACAGAGCGAGGGAGAGCTTTGACGGCGCAGCCGATCTCCGAGGCATGCCTTCGAAGCACACGGAACTTGTGGATGTGGGCCGGATGCTGAACCAGATCCTGGATGACGACGGTAATCTGACCCAGATGATTCTCAATTCTGGCGACCGCCTTCAGCTTTTTGAAGTGAACGATCTGGAACGCAGGAAAATGAGTGATAACTTGTTGACGAAAGTTCCTCAGTACGCCCACCATCAGAGGCGCCTCGTGGAGGCGGTCGACGACGTTGATGAGCACGGGACATGGGTCTGAGCAGAACTGCTCGAGGTCGACCTGCGCGAGGAGCTCCGCGTGGTGGAGTGATGGGACGATGAATTCGAACTCCGCCATTGGTGGTCGACTGGGGGCTCCGATAAGAGAGGGATTTATGATTCGATGGAGCGGAGAGGAAGAGAGGCGAGGGGTCTTGCTTTATACCCACCGCGGGAGCGCGCCTGGTTCCCGAACATTCCCTCGATTCCAGAACATTCCTCGATTCCAGAACATTCGTTCTCTTCCGCCGAATGACGTACTGAGCCCGCAATAGCGAAGCGAGAGGTCTCAACGCGGGAGCGCGCCTGGTTCGAGAACATTCCCTCGATTCCAGAACATTCGCTCTCTTCCGCCGAATCATGTGCTGAGTCCGCACTAGCGCCTCTCCGCTCGGCTCTTTTGTAGCGTCCGGCGTTTCGTCGAAGGAAGCTAAAGGAAGTGGAGTCGAGCAATGGACAAGTTCTTTTATATTATAGGCATGTCCTTTTACAGAAAACAAGCATCACACCAACCTATTTTTATTTTTTTTTAAAATATCTCATGTTACATATATTTAGGTAAGACAAATAATATGTCTACTCCCATGCTCATGGATATATGTCATCGAACAAATAAAGTGCTATGTCATGAACTCACTCTCGTCAACTGCTACCTTGCCGATGGATTCAAATTTGCGATCTATAACGGGTGAGATCAGATTTGCGATCCGTAACGGATGAGAAACAGATTGATCAGATTCAGATCACAGCGAAACATTTTATTTTGCACTGCTCGCCTCTCAACCAAGAGAGGAAAGGGAAAAAAAAGGCCAGCTTGTGCTGATCGTTCTGAAACATTAAACGAACTGACTTCACGGACACATAGACGGTCACTTCCATTAATTATGTGCTCTTTCACTCCTGTGTGGTGTCCACACAAAGATCCACGTCAAAGTCATCCCTGCGCCCACGTCGCCGAGTGTCACGTGAACCCGACGGTGGCGCCCCGTCCTGTCCGGGCCATGTACAGAACAATACCTCCACACCTGACACCGAGAAAAAAATTCTATACAGCAGTGCTGCAAACGAATCCTTTTGCAGCACCTGTTAGATGTGCGTCACGTCTATCGAACTAATCTGGATGCGTAGCGTTCCATCCACTCCGCATGCGCCGCACTCCCGCGCTGGATCCTCGACTCGCGATTGGTTTCCCGCTCGGCGTCGGCTCGCTCGCCCGCCCGACTCCCGCGGGCGTTGCGCCCACCGAGTCACGATTCGGCGACGGGAGTCCCGCTCGGCCTCATCGGCTCGTTGGCGAACTCGTTTGCAGCGGCCACGATAAACAGTCGATTGTTTGCTCGTCCACGGCCAACGTCCATCAGAAAACGCCCGCTCCCGATTGCTCGTCCACTTCTGCCGGAAACGCATGCTGTTCAGAGATTTGTGAGTTCTGCATGTTCAGAGATTTCTTAAATCCTTAATAAATTATCATCTTGTGTTCGCCGTACATTGTGAAATCTGACCCAATTTTTGTTCGTTTCTGGCAGACAGCAGAGGAACGCACAAATAAGTAATTGTCAGCTTAATCCCATCGCAATCCTCTGTTAATACTGCACTCAAAACCAGATATATAGGGGCCCAACCTACTGTAATTCCTTCAGAAAATACTGCAATTCAGTTCCCCACAGTTAGAAGAGAGCGTTGAAACACCGAAGTGAAACCTGACATACAATTGTAGCCTTTTGGTTGCATTTTTTGACAGATGTTGACCGTGGACGAGCAAGCTATCAAGTATTTATCGTGGCTGCTGCACACGAGTTCGCGAACGAGCTGACTCGAGCGAGCTGACGTGGCTGGGCGAGACTTCCGTCGCCGAATCGGGTGGGCGAGCGAGCCAACGCCGAGGGGGAAACAAATCGCGAGTCGGAGATCCAGCGCGGGAGTCCAGCGCATGCAGAGTGGATGGAACGCTGTGAATCCATATTAGTTCGGGACACGTGACGCATATCCAACGGGTGCTGTAAAAGGATTTGTTTGCAGCACTGCTGTATAGAATTTTTTTTCGACACGGGTACTAAATAGAAACGAGAAAGCATAAGAGCAGCTTGAAAGGCAAATTCCTTCAAATTGCTGGTTTACAAAATACTAAAATCGTTTAGGTAAAATGCAACATGCAAAACCACGTTAAACTAAAGGTATATGTCCTTCGTGACTGAGATTTAAAAAAAAAACTCCCTCCCCCTGCCCTTCTCTCCGCTAGTTCATTTAAGTCGAATGTTTTAGGAGTTTTAAGGAATGAAAAACACTTTTCACTCTCTGCATGATAAATTTTCAACAAAAAAAAAACAGTAAAAGAAACCACTGGACAAGCCCCCAGTATAGATGTCCAGATGGGTCGGACCAATCGGGTTGGCACGAGGCACGGTAGAAATGACATGTTACGAGCACGACCCGGCACGGCAAGACCCGCCATCGCTAGGTCATTCGGCCCGACGTATGGAACGTTTAGCATTTGGGTTTGTCCAACATGGCATGACCTGTTTAGCACGTAGTACAAGAAACGAGTAAAAGGGTGTCGGCCGTATAGCTATCGGTTGGCTACTGCAGCCGAAGCCCATAAGTTATAGCCATCGGGAAATCGATGGCTTTACCTGTCGCCCCTTATCAGACAGTTTTAGCGATTATAGCCGTCAGGAATTAAGACTTTAAAGTCTATATTCGTAGATTGCCAAAACCGACGGTTTTACCATATATAGCCGTCAGACACGCCCCTGACAACTTTAACCAATTATAACCGTCAGCCTAGTCCTGGAACCGATGCCTTTAAGTCCATAAAGCCGTCAGTCCTGACCCTACCCCGACGCATTTAGACCTCATATAGTCATCGGTCCTGACTCTATATTCGACGGCCCTGACGACTATATAATCTCTGGCAGCCTATTGCTCCTTTCCTGTAGTGATGGCTAGTGGGATGTTGTATAAAGCAGTCGTCATCTAAAAAAACTCTAATGCCCGACACACACCGTCGCCCTCGACTCACTCGACGCTCACCGGCTCGCTGTTGACGGTTGTTATATACTAATTTTGATCATCAATATAACTTAATTATGTGAAAGAATAAATATTTCTTACACACATCATCTTTAAATTTGACATAATTCTACTTGTACTTGGAGAAATAGTTCCTGAAAAGGGACATCCTGACCAATCACGCGACGACAGGTGACATCACATGGATCCATGTACCCTTTTCCAGGTGTATCTTAGGGAATCCAACGACAATTCACGTGGGAAAGGTTCCTGGGCCCACCTATCAGTGACTTGGAGAAAGCACACAATGAGGGGCGCTAGGACCAGGTCGGCCGAACCAGGGGTTCTGTCGACCCCTTCCTGGTGCCAAACTCGGTCAGCCACCACGTGTCGACTCCCTGTGGTGCCCTGAAGTCGGTGAAGACTGATTAACGCGCAAAAGATGGCGAGAACCGCCTGTACTTCGTGTATAAATAGGGGGAGAGGCCTCATTTCACACACACCACTCAAGCATTCTCTCATTGTATACACTAGTTCTCTTAGTCCTTAGTGGAGTTTAGGCTATAGAGAGGAGCCTCCAATACCAAGTCCAAATCGGGAAAGGTATGGCTCATGTATCTTTTCTTTCATTTGTAACTTTATGCTTTATGATAATAATATTGTTAGTCTTTTATAATTCATATACTTGGACAAAGCGTATATTATTTGATTGTGGAGTCCATGTATGTGCTAGGTGTAGATGTTATTATGATCTAGTCATAATAATCATAAACATCATACACCACCACTATAGTCAGGATTAAACCCATGTCCGATGTGTTGGACCACTAAGCCCTAGCATTCATTGTTAGCATACTCATGTGTAGACTAATAGGCTATGTATATGAGTAATTAGAGCACAACAGGAGTACCTTCATCTCTAACTTGACCTTCACTAGGTCATCTTTACCTGTTGGAGTCGATTGCTAAGGTTTCTCCAAATGCTCTGACATATGAGGTTAGGTGTGTGTCACACCACCTCCACTACATCATTTACCCATACTAACGGACTCCTCACTCGAACACCCTTTTCTTCCTATGATCTTGCCACTCTTCAATTGCCTTCCTTTGGGGTAAAATAAATATGATACCCTAAGGAACACTATTGGGTGAAATGCTACAGCAGTACTGTCTGTACGCTTAAGGAACTCATCTTGCTTTGGCTTAGGTTAGCCTAGTTCCTTTGCAAAAATAGCACTTGTTGATAGAATGAGTTGTAGACGTTAAGAAATACCAACAAGCATTTCTGGCGCCATTGTCGGAGAAAGCACAGAAGATTTCCATGATCATGTGGCAGATAGGATTCTAGTAGGTTTTTAGTAGGATAATCTTGCTTTGTTTTTGCATTCTTTGATGTTAAAATAGGGTAGTGTATGACTTGTTTTTGTTTGCCGGCAAACTACGTTG
Organism: Tuctoria greenei; assembly: GCA_036927565.1. Classification (NCBI taxonomy): domain Eukaryota; kingdom Viridiplantae; phylum Streptophyta; class Magnoliopsida; order Poales; family Poaceae; genus Tuctoria; species Tuctoria greenei. The sequence goes on from JAYESD010000005.1 coordinate 17,083,769, forward strand.
AAGATCTTGAATCACTGTTGGAAGAGTTCGACCTCGTGGCGTTCCTCCTCAGGTGATGACGTGGGCAAGGAAAGCCGTCATATCCACACAATCATGTTGCAAGCCAATGGCCTAGAAGACCCTTCGTGATTTTTCAGCTCCCTCTGCTGACAATGTGGCTACTGGGTCCAATGTCAACACCGAAGACGTAACCTTTGAAATCAAGACTGGCCTAATCATTATGGTGCAGGCTAATCCCTTCTGTGGAAAAGCCAATGAGGATGCAAGTGCTCACCTACAACCATTTCTCTATATTTGTAGCACTTGCAAGGTCAAGGATGTCACACCTGATGCCATCCATCCTCGACTGTTTCCGTTCTCCCTCCTTGGGAGAGCGAAGCAATGGTTCTACGCAAACTGAAGTGTTATAAACACTTGGGGAAAGTGCTCTACGACATTCTTGCCAAATTCTTCTTGTTGGGGAAGACCAATGCCCTATTTAGAAGAATCTCAAGCTCCCAACAAGAGCCCAAGGAATCCATTCCCGAGTCTTGGGAAAGGCTACAAGAGTACATCCTGGCTTGTCCCAACTATGGGATGGGTGATGGGCTCATCATCCAAAACTTCTAAAACGGGTTGACCCCGTCAGCCCGTGATCATGTGGATGCTGCTGCTTGAGGAGCTTTCTTCCCGCTTATGGTGTCCAAAGCCAAAGAATTGATTGAGAAGATGGTTTCCAACATGGATTGGAGCAATGAGCATCTCCATCCTCGACAGCGAGGCATGCACACCTTGAAAGAGGTAGACATGATCTCTGCCAAGCTGGACCTCCTAATGAAGAAGATAGATTGTCAAGCCAATGGAGACATATTTGGCACAACCCAGGCCTTAGACTCTCACATGACGTGTGAGGTCTGTGGCAACGCGGGTCACATGGGAATGACTACCCCGAGAGTTGTCGGTTTTCCTTATACTTAGCCAACAACGAAAATTTCAATAACGACAACCGTCCAAAAGGTCAAGGGTGGGGCCAACCACGCCCTTTATTTCAAGGAGGCCACAACAAAAAATGGCAATGAAAATTAGCCTAACTTGAAAGAACTTGTTTTTAGCTAACTCAAGATCAATGAAGCCCTTTCCAAGAAGTTATTGGCTAATGACAAGACCCTAGAGAACATCAATGCTAAGATTGAGGGCTTAGCTTCTGCTTTCAAGAACCATTTGAGCTTCAATAAGATGTTGGAGACTCAATTAGCTCAACCGGCAGCTGTTGTCCCTCCATTGGAAAACGGAAAGATTCCAGGGCAGCCCAAGGCTTCCTTGGAAAATGTGAGTGCAGTGGCTACGAGAGGTGGAAAGACCACTCGTGACCCACTATACTCCACTAAAGAGGAGACAACAGTTCAGAAGAACAAGGAAGGAGTCCCTTCTAACAAGGGAGATAAGCTTAGTGAGAGAATGGCAAGAGAATTTCAGAATACTAACTTCATGTCATTCCCTCAAAGAAATTGGAAGCCAACTATGGATGAGTAATTCATTCGCTTTGTTGAAGTCATCCAGAAAGATCCACATTTGTGCCCTTGATAGATGCGATGCAAGTACCCACTTCTGCTCACTATCTCAAGGACATATTGAAGAACAAGCAACCATTGCCCACCACAAAAGTTATCAAGCTCACATAGGATTGCAGCGCAGCTATCCTCAACATGCTTCCAGAAAAGAAGGACCTAGGATGCCCTACTATATCCTGCTCCATCAGGACATAACTCTTTGAGAAGGCACTTTGTGACCTTGGTGCAAGTGTTAGTGTCATTCCAACGGTGGTCTTCAACAAGCTCAACTTGACCACATTGTCTCCAACGCTGATGCAACTCCAGCTGGCCGATTCATCGGTCTCCTATCCCGTAGGTATTGTCAGAGATGCTCCGATGAGAATCCAAAACTCCTTCATACCAATGGATTACATGGTTATTGACATGGAGGTCGATAAGGAAACTTCGCTCATTCTTGGGAGCCCTTTATTCAGCACCGTAGATGCTTGCATCGATGTGTGAGTTGGAGAAATTCACTTCCATATCAATAGCAATGAGGAAAAAATTGACTTTCAACAAAAAAGTATAAATGCTCTATGATCAAGATCAAGTATGGCCCGAATGTCAAACACATCAAGGAGGTCAAAATTACACCACCTCAAGTGGACACCGTCATTGCATTTATCAGGAAATTGATTTATGAGGAGTCTCCATCTTTTTGTCTACACTGACATTTCAAGAATATGGAGAAGCCAGAGCCGTCTGAACGGTCCAAGTACACTAAACCGCGAAAGAAGGAATGGCGGAAGAAGCAAGGCGAGCCGGACGTGCCCACTTCTCCAGGGCCAGAGGCTGAAAATTGAGCTTCATGAAGATGGAGGAAAATTCATCTCATTGGATTTTGAATGTGACCTCACCAATAGGTTAATTTGGTAGTTGGCTCATTTTTATTTTTCCATTCTCATTTGAGTTTCCCATTTGGGTTTTTGCATTTTCCACAACATGTTTGCTTTTCGTTAGGGGGTTGGGATTTTTGCATTCTCAACTTAGATTTATTTTCTTTGATTTTTGAAAATCAAAACTAAAATATTGGACTTGGGGAAGTTTTATTTGAAAAAAAAATTATCAGAGCAATTTTGTTGTTGATTCACCCAACAGCTCGAAATATAGCCGTTGGGAGGCCACATACCAAAAGGGGGACCAGAGGCACCCACACATAGTGTGGTCGAACCCTCTGGTCGGCTAACTTGGAGGGAGTTCCAATTTGGCTCTCCCTCCTCCAACATTTGTTCTTACCTCTTATGACCGTTGGGGATGCTCCACTATTTATACATGCTCGGGTGAGTGTGTTGCTTCATACTTAACCTCATTTTCACCCCCCTCCCCCAACCTCACTCACTCACTTGCTCAAGAATTGTTTTGCTCTTTGTTGAAACACTTCTCCCAATTTCCAACCAAAAAGATTTGCTTTCATCCCCATTTACACTTTACATTTGCATTTTCAAGTTGCTTTCAAATTGATTAAACAAATCGTCAGGAGCTTTATTTAGTTTTCACTAACATAATCCGTTCAAGTTTGTTTTGTTTGTTCTCAAGTTGTGCAGCCATGAAGAACATGAAGAAGTTGTTTGGGAAGAGGAAGGGAGCTTCATAAAGCTCAAGTGATGGGAGAGATTCAAGCTCACACCTCTCCTAGGAGCCTACACCATGTCCACAGTGGAGAGGTGCGGAAGAATATGTACCGATGGAAGAAGACAATGCTCCACTCTGCCTTCTCAACGACGATGACCTCAACTTGAAGCACGATGTTGAACAACAAGCCTACAACCTTCTCCGAGGTTGTGAGTTCGCTCACACGAGAGCCTACGATTCAGTGCTACCCTCCAAAATTGGTATGGGTTTCAAATTCTTTACCATTTGGCATGCATTAGAATGGGATAACTTTGCTAAAATAGATGAGGAAGGTTCACGCCTCCTCACTATTGAATTTCTATGCACCCTTAAATTAGAATTGGAGGTACCTCTTTTAGGTTTTTATGAAAAGTATACATTATCCTATGGAAAGAATTAAGTGAAATCTTAGTCTTCAAAAGACGTTGTTTAATATATTTAGGCACTTTGCCTAAATTTAATATAAAGGATTTTTGGCAATTTGACTAGTGAGATAGCATGTATAGGACCTACGAATAGCCACTTGCAAAATCCCAATATACGCTTTAGACCCTCTTTGCCAGAGATTCTCAGCCAGCTTCTCACCAAATTTAAGCACTTGGACTCCCAAACACTCACGGCCAGCCCTTGGACTATAAAAGGGTTGCACCACATGCTACAGAGGACAACTAAGCTCACACTCTCACAAGCGCCATACATTCATACATACAACACACAACCCGTGGAGTAGGGTGTTACAATTAGGCGGCCTGAACTACGTAAAACCCCTCTTGTCACTGTCTTGTTCGTAATCTCACGCGCGCCCTAACCAATCAAGAACCTCTGCGGGCTACGATCTAGTAGTACCGGGGGAAGTGTCGATCCCACACTTCGACATTTGGCATGCCCGGTAGGGGGGCCTTGAGATTTCAAGATGGTGAACTCCGCCACAGGTTCATCCAACGGCAGTGTTGCACAACCCGCTGGAGGGAATCCCTCCAATGTGCAACAGCCAGGAGGAGCTGTTGTCCCGGCGGGTGCCATACCACCACCACCACCTGCTCTAGCTAACAATGTTGGACAACAGGACGAGATCCTTGCATTGGTCACTGCATCGACGCACAACAACCCCGAGAATGCGTTGATTGTTGCACGTACTGTTCTGGAGCGCCCACCAGCGCCCGGAGCACCTTAGGGTGCGATGGAGCAGTGACTTGCTGATGTACAACATCTAGTTGCACCCGCAGCTGATGCCATGAGCAACCAAGGTCCCCCCCTTCAGGGCAGACACCTTCTCAGCGTAGGACCTTGTCTTCACGCATCACAGTACCGGAGACATGCTATGTATCCAGCTGGTGACGTCACAGCCCTCAGGGGCGCGTTGCACTCACACCGCATCAAGACTCTCGACGCATGATCTGCGGTCAGAGCTTGACCGCTGTTGACGGCTCCTAAGATATACTAACAAATCATCCCCAACAACGCCTCCAGAAATGCTTGTTGGTATTTCTTAACACCACAGATCATCTCCGGTAAAGAGATGAGATCCGCAAGCACACGAAAGATATCGTTGTAGCATTTCAGCCATGAGTATTCCCAAGGGTATCATATTTATCCCAAAGGAAGGCAATGGAGTAAAGTATATACTACTCTTGTGGTCAAGCTATGGGATACTAATCCATTATCTGGACATGGTTCAGTTGATAATAGGGGTAGTGTGACACACACCTAGGCAATCTATTCTAAAGGTTAAAATGGGTCCTAGAGGGAGATTGGATTGAGAGTTAGAGAGTTGCTCCTACAATGCTCCTAATACATATACATAGCCTAAGGTATATACTAATGGTCATGTCAATGATGAATTCCTATGCAATGCTATTCAACACATCAGGCACGGGCTTACCCCTAGCAATACTAGGGCGACTCCCGCCAAGAGCCTGTGGCATAGCCGAACGTGGAGGATTACAAAGGACAGATAGGGCTGTCACCACCTACTGCCTACCTCTTCAATCCGTGGGTCTACGAGACATCCAACGCTACTTAAATACCCTAGAATCATGCGAGCATACTAAGCAAATACCTTAGGAGCCATGGCACAAGCCATCCTAAGGCAATGACTAACCTAAACATCGTTGAACCAATGTTGAAGCATAGCATAAGTCATTCATATTAACATAATCATATCATAACTACATAGACTATAGTGGGGGTCTATAGTGTTTATGACCATAAGATGTGATCATGAGAGTGAAATCATAAAGACTATACCTTCCACATACATGGACTCCACAATCAAACAAGAAACGCTTTGTCCAGGTATACTTATAAAAGAAGAATAAAGATAATATCTTTATTGAGCACAAAGTCACAAATACAAGAAGGAATACATAAGCCATACCTTTCCCAATGTGGAATTGGGAAGAGAGACTCCTTCTACTCCTTTCCCAATTTGGACTTGGGACTAGAGGCTCTCCTCTCTACATCCTAACTCCTCTAAGGACTATGGAAGATAGTGTATACAATAGAATGATGCCCAAGTAGTGTGTCTTGAAGTGAGGGGTAGGGGGTCCTATTTATACTAGTGTTGAGGTTGGTTCCCGCCACCAAAAGCGTGCGAATCAGTCACCATTGACTCGGAGCCGGGAGGAGCCAACACGTGGATGCTGACCGAGTTTGGTGCAAAGACCAGGTCAGCCGACCCCTTGGTTCGGTCGACCTGATCATTGCACCGTTTCTCGTGTGCTTTCTCCAGGTGGCTGCCAGGTGGGTCCCATTGATGTATATGGGTGATACACCATTGGATCTCCTTGGATACTTCTGTTTGTGAGCCATTTGATCCATGGGATGCCACATGTCATAGCCTGGTTGGCTGGGATGATATTTTATAGGATTGGTCCCTCTACATTTCCTCATTTCCTACATAAAATGTTGCATACACATATTTCTCCAAGTCCAAGTGGATTTGGGTTAGATAGAAAGGTGATGTGTGCAAGAAATGAAAAATCATTCACATAATTGAGTTAAATTGACCCATGAAATTGGTATATAACAGCCGTCAACAAACTCCCCCAAGCTTATCCTTTGCTCGTCCCGAGCAAAGTCAAGTCTTTAGGTTGATGATCAGGAGTTGCTACAATATATGAGTTGCTACAATATATTATTTTCAAAAGTATCTAATGCGCAACAAGATACTCTACCTAGTATTGCAGAAATTGGCTATGATACCCTACCTTTCTTAAGTTATCATGGGGCTTATGCTTTTTCATATTCATGAGTAGTTGAAAGGTAGAATAGCAAATGGAGCAAACATATCCTAGAAATCAAGTTCCACTTAAATCCTGAAGAATTCAATTTAGATATTAAGTACCTCAATTTGATTATCTCAGTCACTCCTTTGTTGATAGTGGAAATATTTCCTCACCAAAGCATTGTGCCTCTACTATTCCTACTCATTGAATATGGCTTGTATATGGAGCTTGTTAAGGAAAGTAAGTAGGCATATTTGCATCACATATATTGCTAAGTCAAAAGAGTAAGCCTTAGGAGAATTAAATTCAAAACTTTTTGATTCAAGACTAGTGCATGTGTGATGGAGTGGAAGTGGATGTGGATACTTGAGAAAACTCCTTTTTGGTATAATCTCTCTTTCTTTTTGCAAGGATGAAACATGGCTACTTTTCTTTTCTCTCTTTTTTTTTCTCATGCTTATGATGTAAGCATGCTTTTTTTTAGCCATGTCTTCTACTCCCTTTCTTTGCAATCAATTTTGAAGAGAGTGCTTAAACATGAATAACATGGAGTTTCTCTTTTTGTTGTGGTATGGTGGATATGATGGACGTTTTGCTTACTTCTAGTGTGGAAGTATAGCAGGTGCAAGTGAAGTCTTGAATTCAAAAAGAGTTGAATGATTTCTCACATAGGTCTTGTAACACCCTAAATTTTCGCATCATGCATTGCATACATGAGCATGCAGTAAACACTAGTAGAATAAGAGAAAAATAATAAAACATACATATACAAATATGTGTAGCAAAAGAAGGAAAAGAAAATAATAGTTATAGCCTAAAACTTGTAATAGGGAATAAGTATAAAAATAATTAATAATAGATAATATATATATAATATAAATAATATATATATATAATAAATTATATAATAAAAGAAAGTAAAAAAAAGAGTAAAATAAATAAATATAAATAATAAAATAATAATAATATTAAATAAAAAAAGAAGAAAGAAAAAAAAAGGGAAAAGGGCTGCTGGCCAGCGGCCGAGCCGCCAGCCCCGCCCCACCGAGCGCGCCTTCACGCGCCGCCCCGCGCCGCCTGGCCCTGGCCCCACCGCCGCCTGGCCACCCGACCGCAGCGCGCCCCGCGCCAAGGCCGCCAACCGCCTGCCGCCCCGACTCGACCCCACCCCGACGCGCGCTCGCGCGCCAGCGCCCCGCCGCTCGGCCGCTCGTCCCGCTCCCGTCCCCGATTCCCGCGACCGAGACGCACGCGCTAACCGCCTCCAGACCGAGCCGGACTCCATGATTGCCGCTTCCCCCGCGCCTATAAAAAAAAGACCGAAGCCCTAGGACGTTCCTCGATACCAGAAAGCAGCCTCCGCCCCTAGAAAGAAAACTGCCGGAACAGAGGAAAAAAAGGAGTCCAGAGAGCTGCGCCCAGGGAAGAAAAAGGAGAAAAAGAAGGGGAAGAAGAGGAAGAAAAAGAGGAGGGCCCCACCGTTCGCCGGAGATCGACGTCGCCATCACGCCGCTGTCGTCGTGCCGCCGGAGGACGTATCTACTTCGTCTACGCATTGTCCCCATCCCGCGATCATCGAAGCCATCGCATCTACGGTAGGCCATGTTCCCGATGCGAATTTTAGCGATCATATTGAATCTAATAGGCATAAATTGATTTTAGTTGCACCATAATTTTATTTTCAGCAGCATTAATCCACCCTAAAACCCCCGTAAACTCATACGAACACGTATAAACTAGTTGCATCTAATTAATAAACAATCGTAGTTAATTAATTATTGAATTGTGTATGCATATATGTCATTGCATGTTGATTATTTTGTGTGCATTATATTGAATTGTATGTACTTTCTTGTATGTAATCACGCGTAGAGGAACGTGCTCAAGAGGCCGCATACGAGGATTTCCAAAATCAAGATTTTGAAGCGCTTGAGCAACCCCATCCGTCGGAGCAAGGCAAGTGTCCTTGAAGCATATTAATCCTGTTTTATTAAATGTTTTGTTTGCGAACTTGCATGCTTGTGTCAAATTGATGGGAATCCTATGGTAGGAAGTTTACTAGTTTTGTTTGACCACCCTAGTCACCTGGAATTTATGGTAGAGAGTGGGAAGGGTTCTTACCTTTTTGCTTCGCTTAATTAATTGGGATGACAAACAACACTACACATTTAATTATGCATCAATGATATTATGGTTAATGTGAATTGGTCAATACGATGGGTGATCTAAGCAAGCCTGGTATGTGGATGGGTTGGATGTTATGGTGGTTTGTTTGCCTTAGATCTAAGGAACGGTTCATGTGAGAATATGCCAGGTCAACAGTGCCACCACAAGGCCAAGTATGGGTGCGGCGTAGCTGAATAATTAGGAGCGCTGCTAGTATTGTATGGACCATTGGATGGCGCGGGGAATGGGAGTCGAGGAGGACTGCCCTGGGATCCGCATGGCACACGAGGGGCCGTGGGTGGGAGAATAGAGATTCAAGACTGCCGGTGAAACCTTAGTGGGCCCGTACATACTAGTAGTCCCTTTTGAAAGGCTATTTTGTGATCTCTTGGCCACACACCTACGGAAGTGTGAGATGGCATAATGGAGGTTTCTTAGTCATCAAAGGGTGACGAAATCACAAACATGTGGGTAAAGTGGTACAACCTCTGCAGAGTGTTTAAAACTATCATGATAGCCATGCTCCCGGTTATGAGCGCCTGGATGACCTACATGATTAGACTTGGAATTGGGATTTGGGATGGTTATGGTTGGTTTATGGTTATGGTCTGGTAATGGTTATGGTTGGTTTATGGTTATGGGTTGGTAATGGTTATGGTTTATGGATTATGATCATGGATATGAATTTGAGTTATGGTAATTGGACATGGATAATGGTGATGTTGGCAATAATTGGACATGGTTTATATTTTGCTAATATGATGGTTATGATGGGATTGTTTCACATAGACATAGTATAATGCTTTTCAAATGTTATACTGTACTTTTCAGCACTTAGCCATTATTACATTCGTCATTTGAATAAGCCACATGTCATACTTTCCACACTTGCTGAGTACGACATGTACTCACCCTTGCAATCCCCCCCAACAGCTACTGGAGACAATTGGGAGTACCCTGAGGATCACGTGGAGTACTAGGTTGCGTACCGCCGTCAATTGCCTGTGCATTGGAGTCGTACTGCTTAGTTTATTTTCCGCTGCATTATTTAGAGTTTTATCATTCGTGAACTATTGGATTATTGTAATAAAGTAATTATTTAATAGTTAAGACGTGGTTAAATTCTGTATATCGTTTGTGATGTAATCGTATATGTGTGATGAACTTCCTGGGCACACATATACGTTACGCTTGGTTCATATTCGGAACCGGGCATCACAGATTGGTATCAGAGCCGCGTTGACCGTAGGATGCAGCCTAGATTAAATGGACACTTTAGAGCACATAGGAGCACTCAGGAATCAATGTGTTTTTGCTTAGTGTGCTGTTTGCTATATATATTGTTTGCTTGTGTGCTTAATAGAGGATTTTGGAATGCTTTAGCATTGCCATATCCACCTAGGCTAGTATAGATAGTTGGTTAGCTTCATATCCCTTGATGCATATAGTTGGGGACGTTTCTATATTCTTACCTATTGCTTTCCTTTAGATGGTAAGGACTCGCAACCAGAGGGATGTCAATGGTGAGGAGGAGAACCATAGAGTACCTCAGAACCACAATGGACAAGGACCTGCTCATGGAGCCATCAATATCGAGCAACTACTAGCTATGCAGAACCAGCTCATTCAGACCATGATACAGACAATGGGACAGCTGCAGGCTGGCAACATCAACAATCAGCCCCACATGCCTCCACCGCCACCCCCACCTCCTCATAACCGATTGGGACAGTTTATGAGGACTAGGCCGCCAACCTTTGCTCAAGCTGCTGACCCTATGGATACGGATGATTGGTTAAGTCTCCTGGAGGAGAGATGAGGACAAATATAGTATGTCCAAAAATAAGCCTTAGAATAAGGGGGGGTAGACTTCTCCGCCAACCTCATTGTTTTAGATTCTCAAGGGTTGGATATTATACCTGGTATGGACTGGTTGAGGAAGCACAATGAAGTTATTGAGTGTGCCACAAAGACGGTGAAGTTGACCAACGAAGACGGGATCACCGTAGAATTTGAAGCATCTCAAACCGCACCGAAGCAATTGGAGTTGATGCATCACAATAAATGTCAAAGCTAACCAATCATCAAAGACTACTCCAACATAGTGAAGCGCATGACTGAGTTGCTAACAAGGGGAAAGCTTCTCAAATGGACTCTATCTTGCTAGGACGACATTGAGAAGGTGAAGAAGAGGTTTATAACTGCACCGGTGCTGGTATTACTAGACGTGAGCAAGAAGTTTGGATTTGTACGACGCATCAAGACAAGGATTAGGATGTGTGATCATACAAGAAGGCCAAGTGGTAGCTTATGCATCGAGGCAACTAAAGAAACATGAGTTGAATTATCCTACACACGACCTTGAACTCGCATCCGTGGTACACGCCTTGAAGATATGGAGACACTATGTTTTTGGTCACCGATGTGAGATTTATACAGATCACAAGAGTCTCAAGTACATATTTACGCAAACGGATCTGAATCTGAGGCAACGCCGATGGTTGGAGCTCATCAAGGATTATGACGTGGGAATCAACTATCACCCAGGGAAGGCCAATGTAGTGGCCGATGCTTTGAGCCGAAAAGGAGTAAGTCATCAAGTCACAGTTCGAGAGCTGCCATCCGAGTTATGCAAGGAGTTTGAACGATTGAACCTTGGATTCATAAATGAGATGGGAACAATGGAAGTCAACCCAACATTAGAGCAGGAAATACGGGAAGGACAGACAAAGAACAAGGAAATACAGGAAATCAAGGAAAGGACCCAAGGAGGAAAAGAATTCAGATTTGACGAGGACGAACAGGGTACCTTATGGCTTGGAAAGAGGATTGTGGTACCTAATGTCAGGCATATTCGGGAAACAATATTGAAGGAGGCACATGACTCGCCTTACTCAATTCATCCTGGCTGTACGAAGATGTACAAGGACTTAAAGACATGCTACTGGTGGGCCAGCATGAAAAAGGACATAGCCGAATATGTTGCACTTTGTGATGTGTGCCGACAAGTGAAAGCTGAACATCAAAGGCCAGCCGGATTGTTACAACCATTGAATATCCCGGAGTGGAAGTGGGAAGAGATTGGTATGGACTTTATAGTTGGATTACCGCGAACTCAGTCTGGCTATGATTCAATATGGGTTATTGTGGATCGATTGACAAAATCAGCTCACGTCATCCCTGTCAAGACCACATATACCACCGCGAAGCTAGCAGAATTGTATATGGAGCATATTGTGTGTCGACACGGAGTACCGAAGAAGATAGTCTCGGATAGAGGTTCTCAGTTTACCTCCAGATTTTGGCAGAAATTGCATGAAGCAATGGGAACAAGGTTGAACTTCAGTTCGGCGTATCACCCTCAAACAGATGGACAAACTGAGAGGACCAACCAAATTTTGGAAGACATGTTAAGAGCTTGTGCATTAAAGCATGGGAAAAGTTGGGATAAAAGTTTGCCGTATGCTGAATTCTCGTACAACAATAGTTACCAAGCAAGTTTGAAAATGTCATCCTACGAAGCACTATACGGAAGGAAGTGTAGGACTCCCTTGTTTTGGAATGAAACCGGAGAGAATCAAGTGTTTGGTCCCGACGTGTTACAAGATGCTGAAAGGCAAGTCCAAATAATACGGGAAAACTTAAAGGCTGCCCAGTCTCGACAGAAAGGTTATGCTGATAATAGGCGAAGGAGTCTGACTTTTGAAGTTGGAGATTTTGTATACCTCAAAGTGTCACCTATCAGAGGTCAGCGACGGTTTAACGTCAAAGGAAAACTGGCACCATGATACATCGGACCGTTTAAGATTTTGGACAAACAAGGAGAAGTGGCATATCGACTTGAGCTGCCGACGTATCTCTCCGATGTACATGACGTATTTCACGTCTCTTAACTCAAGAAGTGTCTCAGGGTACCGGAAGAACAAGTGCCGATGGACGAGTTAGAACTTCAGGAGGATTTGTCCTATGTCGAGTAACCTATCAAGATCTTGGACATAAAGGAAAGGGTCACGAGAAATAAGAGGATCCATTGGTGCAAAGTGCAATGGAAACACCATACGGAAGCCGAAGCTACATGGGAACGTGAAGAAGACTTGAAGGCAGAATTCCCTCATCTTTTCTCCACGCTATCGAATCTCGAGGGCGAGATTCACTTTAAGGGGGGTAGGTTTGTAACACCCTAAATTTTTGCATCATGCATTGCATACATGAGCATGCAGTAAACACTAGTAGAATAAGAGAAAAATAATAAAACATACATATACAAATATGTGTAGCAAAAGAAGGAAAAGAAAATAATAGTTATAGCCTAAAACTTGTAATAGGGAATAAGTATAAAAATAATTAATAATAGATAATATATATAATATAAATAATATATATATATATATAAATATATATAATAAATTATATAATAAAAGAAAGTAAAAAAAGAGAAATAAATAAATATAAATAATAAAATAATAATAATACTAAATAAAAAAAGAAGAAAGGAAAAAAAAAGGAAAAGGGTTGCTGGCCAGCGGCCGAGCCGCTAGCCCCGCCCCACCGAGCGCGCCTGCACGCGCCGCCTGGCCCTGGCCCCACCGCCGCCTGGCCACCCGACGCAGCGCGCCCCGCGCCAAGGTCGCCAACCGCCTGCCACCCCGGCTCGACCCCACCCCGACGCGCGCTCGCGCCCCAGCGCCCCGCCGCTCGGCCGCTTGTCCCGCCTCCCGCGAATCCTGCTCCCGCCCCCGATTCCCGCGACCGAGACGCACGCGCTAACCGCCTCCAGACCGAGCCGAACTCCACGATCGCCGCTTCCCCCGCGCCTATAAAAAAAGACCGAAGCCCTAGGACGTTCCTCGATACCAGAAAGCAGCCGCCGCCTCTAGAAAGAAAACCGCCGGAACAGAGGAAAAAAAGGAGTCCAGAGAGCTGCGCCCAGGGAAGAAAAAGGAGAAAAAGAAGGGGAAGAAGAGGAAGAAAAAGAGGAGGGCCCCACCGTTCGCCGGAGATCGACGTCGCCATCGCGCCGCTGTCATCATGCCGCCGGAGGACGCATCTACTTCGTCTACGCATTGTCCCCATCCCGCGATCATCGAAGCCATTGCATCTACGGTAGGCCATGTTCCCGATGCGAATTTTAGCGATCATATTGAATCTAATAGGCGTAAATTGATTTTAGTTGCACCATAATTTTATTTTCAGCAGCATTAATCCACCCTAAAACCCCCGTAAACTCATACGAACACGTATGAACTAGTTGCATCTAATTAATAAACAACCGTAGTTAATTAATTATTGAATTGTGCATGCATACATGTCATTGCATGTTGATTATTTTGTGTGCATTATATTGAATTGTATGTACTTTCTTGTATGTATGATCACGCGTAGAGGAACGTGCTCAAGAGGCCGCATACGAGGATTTCCAAAATCAAGATTTTGAAGCGCTTGAGCAACCCCATCCGTCGGAGCAAGGCAAGTATCCTTGAAGCATATTGATCCTGTTTTATTAAATGTTTTGTTTGCGAACTTGCATGCTTGTGTCAAATTGATGGGAATCCTATGGTAGGAAGTTTACTAGTTTTGTTTGACCACCCTTGTCACCTGGAATTTATGGTAGAGAGTGGGAAGGGTTTTTACCTTTTTGCTTCGCTTAATTAATTGGGATGACAAACAACACTACACATTTAATTATGCATCAATGATATTATGGTTAATGTGAACTGGTCAATACGATGGGTGATCTAAGCAAGCCTGGTATTTGGATGGGTTGGATGTTATGGTGGTTTGTTTGCCTTAGATCTAAGGACTGGTTCATGCGAGAATATGCCAGGTCAACAGTGCCACCACAAGGCCAAGTATGGGTGCGGCGTAGCTGAATAATTAGGAGCGCTGCTAGTATTGTATGGACCATTGGATGGCGCGGGGAATGGGAGTCGAGGAGGACTGCCCTGGGATCCGCATGGCACACGAGGGGGCCCGTGGGTGGGAGAATAGAGATTCAAGCCTGCCGGTGAAACTTTAGTGGGCCCGTACATACTAGTAGTCCCTTTTGAAAGGCTATTTTGTGATCTCTTGGCCACACACCTACGGAAGTGTGAGATGGCATAATGGAGGTTTCTTAGTCATCAAAGGGTGACGAAATCACAAACATGTGGGTAAAGTGGTACAACCTCTGCAGAGTGTTTAAAACTATCATGATAGCCGTGCTCCCGGTTATGAGCGCCTGGATGACCTACATGATTAGAGTTGGAATTGGGATTTGGGATGGTTATGGTTGGTTTATGGTTATGGTCTGGTAATGGTTACAGTTGGTTTATGGTTATGGGTTGGTAATGGTTATGGTTTATGGATTATGGTCATGGATATGAATTTGAGTTATGGTAATTGGACATGGATAATGGTGATGTTGGCAATAATTGGACATGGTTTATATTTTGCTAATATGATGGTTATGATGGGATTGTTTCACATAGACATAGTATAATGCTTTTCAAATGTTTTACTGTACTTTTCAGCACTTAGCCATTATTACATTCGTCATTTGAATAAGCCACATGTCATACTTTCCACACTTGCTGAGTACGACATGTACTCACCCTTGCAATCCCCCCCCCCCCCCCCCAACAGCTACTGGAGACAATTGGGAGTACCCTGAGGATCACGTGGAGTACTAGGTTACGTACCGCCGTCAATTGCCTGTGGATTGGAGTCGTACTGCTTAGTTTATTTTCCGCTGCATTATTTAGAGTTTTATCATTCGTGAACTATTGGATTATTGTAATAAAATACTTATTTAATAGTTAAGACGTGGTTAAATTCTGTATATCGTTTGTGATGTAACCGTATATGTGTGATGAACTTCCTGGGCACACATATACGTTACGCTTGGTTCATATTCGGAACCGGGTGTCACAGGTCTATACTAGTTTGACTAGGATCAATGTGAAAGCAAATAGCATATGCATAAGGTTTTGTCTATGTATGGACATCATATGGCTTTGGTAGGTATTTACAATCAATTGAGGGAAATCTAAGTTTTACTTTCAAACTAGGACTAGCAACCCTATTACCAATTCTAGTCTTGCAACAACCTAGAATTAGATTAAGATTTTGCTACCCACAACTTCCAAATTAAGGTAAAAGTATTTCAAACCAATGAAAGCAATATTCGGAGAGTTGCAAGTTGTAAACTAGAGACTTAGGAAAATAAAACAGAGCAACTATTCATCATTTCATCTATGTGAATTCTAAATCATTCTTACCGCACATCTTTATTTGATGAAAGCAAATCTAACATATTTTTATATATATATTTTTTAAATGCAAGGTGGATGATGGATGGATGGAAAATAAATATGTAATGGATGATTTGAAATAAAAATGTAGTGGGTGTGATACAAGTTACCTCAAGTGGGGGTCCTCCCCCAAGCTTATTCTTGATCAAGGTCCGTGATAGGGTTTGAAACCCTAACGACAGGGGTAGGCCATGAGTTGGCCTATCCTTGTTGCAGCGTGGCTTTGACAATGGAGGGTTGAGTGTTGATTGTTGTGTTGCCTCCCATGGACACCATGAGTGTGGTTGAATAGAGTGTTTTCGATGTTGATCGTCCGCACATCAGAGTCTCCATGTGTTGGGTGTGATTTGTCATTCCTTGGCTTCTAGCCGCATAGGAACAATGCACCCAATGATGGTGGCAAATCCCTTGAGCTTGAATGAGTGCTTAGAATAGTTGAGAGCATAATGCTCTCACCCATTCGTGGCATCCCATTAGTTGCTCATGGAGGGTTCCCATTTCAAATCTCTAGCCTCGTATAGTTATGATTGACCTTCGCGCATAATTTTTGATAGGTAGCAACCATCCTCATTTACTCCTTGGCCAAGAGATGTTGAATGGGATCCTCTAGGGATCCCAACAATCATCTTCTTGAATGCCTGCATAGTAATATTACTCCTGCAAACTTCCTCGCTTGAATGGAGAGGGATGGTTAGCTCCCGAGACTTGTACAAATGAACGTTCGAGTTAGGTAACCAAACTTTCATTTGTACATACGGGGCAGAACAAAATCAAATATGCATTGGATCCAATGTCAAGTGTATATATGATCAATGTGTTGTTCATTGATAAGAGTGAAGCTTTATGGATAATTCATGTTGCATATTTTCTAAAGCTCCTACTCATAGAAATGCATGTGATAGAAATACACTATATGGATCCCTACACCTTTTAAAGTTTCTAACCATCTTAGCTTTCAAGAGCAAATTTTTATCATTTAGACCATGACAAACAAGATTTTCAATTTTATCCTCCTGAACCTCACTTGGAATTTAAAATTTAGTGACTCCTCAAAAAATGCAATTCAATTTTAGAGCAAGGATATCACTTATTCCTAGGAGTTTGAAATCTAGTGACACCATCTATGCATGAAGCTCAATTAAAAATTATGGCTGTCACTATGCCCAAGTTCTTATATGCCAATTCACCAATTAAGTCATGCCTAAAAGTTTTGTTTTCTAAACCTCGACAAAAATGACTAAGTTTACAAAACAATCCTTAAAGGATTCTAGGTACTTGTTTGAGATTTTTCCAATTAAGGTGGGGTTTCTTTTTGGAGATCCAAAAGTCAATACCCACGCTTACTCTTGTGAGGATGCTTGAGAATTGAATGATGAGGAAGTGTCAACCTTCCTCACAAATGCAAGCAAATACATTCAATTCTATGGCAAACAAAAAAATGAAAAATTCTAAACTCATACCTCATTTGAAGAGCAGTTGGTGACGAAAGTCTTTGTGTGAGAAACTCAGAACCTTTATTTTTGGAGTAGGCTTGATGGTTGATGTCAATTGCCAAGTTGAGGTTGGATTTGGCGATGGATTTGGTTCTGGCTCCTCTATTGGGTCATCCTCTTGACATTTCTCTTCCTCAAACTCAAAATGAGTTTGAAGGAGAGAAGTGTTCTCAAATCCTCCCAATGGTGACTTGAGCTTGATGAAACATTCCACTTTCTTGCAAAACCGCCTCTTCACAATTTTGACCTAGCTGCACTTTAATCAGGAACACACAAAACAACTCGAAAATAGGTTACGTTAGCCAAAAGCAAATTGAACCCAATTTTCAAATTGTCTTGCCCAGCTTGAAATAACTTGTAAATGCAATGAGGGTCAAAGCGAATCTCTTTGGTATGAACTAGGAAGATAAATTCAAGTGTTCATGCACGTAGTTCATATCCAATTAAATTTATCCCCTAATTCAAATTTTTAGTTTTATGATGGTTGGAAATTTTACTTTCCAACATGCAAGTGTGGAATTTCAAACATGCAAATGCAAGGGTTGATGCAATTTGGAAAACAAATATGAGATAACTGCCAATTAACCTATTGGCAAGGACTCACCAAATTTTTGAAGTCCGATGAGTAGGACTTACCTCCATTCTGTTCAGCGCGATGATTTGTTGTCCAATCCCGGAGTTGAAGATGTGGGCGATTTCTTCTGTTTTGACATGCCAAACTCATTTGGTTGTCATTTGGACATGTGGGCCACATGGTGGCCCTAGCCTCTCCCCGTTGTATTGATATAGACATGTTGTTGTGGCAACGGGTTCTCCCTCTTGAATGTATTCCTTCATGAGCGTGGTGAGGCTTTGTCCTTCTTAGGGGTGCCACTCTGACCATATTGATATTCCATTGAATCAACCCATACCTTGATCATGGGTCAAAGGCTTCCTTGGGCATGATGACATGTGGAATCCACAATCAAACAAGAAATGCTTCATCCACAATGTCACTTGCCCTAGGTTGAATGGGTTTGGTCGAAGTGTGGGGATCCCAACAAGTGATGTGGGAAATCTTGGACTTCGAATGTTCCTTAAGTTCTTGTCCTTGCCCAATATCTTCATGTGAATGTTGTCTTGATTTCTGCTTGGCCAAGATACTTCAAGGTAGGCTAGTTGAACTTAAATCCCTTGGAAATCAATAGCCTCCATGAATACAAGGGTGATGTTAATTCCACCCTTGACCTCCTCGTGAATGGTAGCCATTGGAGTTGTTGTTTGAAAAGGTCCTCATGGGTCTTAGGGAAATAATTCCCACGAGTCCCATGATGATATGGATTTTCACAAATCATGTGAATATCCACGACTTGGATTATCCAAACAAATCTCCAACGACTTGGATATTCATGACACTTCAATGGGAGGTGTGGTTCAATAACTAGCATATCCACCTTGTGAAGTGGTGTGCATGACAAGCTATGGGAAATCGAGCATTCTTCAATTCACCCCTTGAGTGGAGACCTTCTTCTCATCCATGATGAATGAGAATAGGACTCCTTTTGCTCCAGCATGAATGTGGTCATGGATTGGTGAAGCCAATCCATGACACGAGTGTTGGATGAAGAGCCAGCTATCCACCCCATGGTGGAGGCAAACCAAGAGGAACTTCTTAGAGCCTTCGCCAAGCTTGGGTATGGATGACTTTGGCTCCTAATGAAAGCTGAAATTCTCCCACAAAAAGGCAATGGTGTTGCCTAGCGGACATTTGTTGAGGTACGCCTTAAATCATCTTGCAGTTTAGCACTTGCGGCCAACACTACCCTGTTTTCACACAAAGGAGAAAACAAACAAGGGTAATCCTGTCTAATAACTATTAGTACCTATAGCTTAATCACAAGTGATAGCTATCCTTCACTTCCTTTGCCTTCCCCGGCAACGGCGCCAGAAATGCTTGTTGACGGCTCCTAAGATATACTAACAAATCATCCCCAACAATGGCGCCAGAAATGCTTGTTGGTATTTCTTAACACTACAGATCATCTCCGGTAAAGAGATGAGATCCGCAAGCGCACGAAAGATACTGTTGTAGCATTTCACCCATGAGTATTCCCAAGGGTATCGTATTTATCCCAAAGGAAGGCAATGGAGTAAAGTATATACTACTCTTATGGTCAAGCTATGGGATACTAATCCATTATCTGGACAGGGGTCAGTTGATAATAGGGGTAGTGTGACACACACCTAGGCAATCTATTCTAAAGGGTAAAATGGGTCCTAGAGGGAGATTGGATTGAGAGTTAGAGAGTTGCTCCTACAATGCTCCTAATACATATACATAGCCTAAGGTATATACTAATGGTCATGTCAATGATGAATTCCTATGCAATGCTATTCAACACATCAGGCACGGGCTTACCCCTAGCAATACTAGGGCGACTCCCGCCAAGAGCCTGTGGCATAGCCGAACGTGGAGGATTACAAAGGACAGATAGGGCTGTCACCACCTACTGCCTACCTCTTCAATCCGTGGGTCTATGAGACATCCAACGCTACTTAAATACCCTAGCACCATGCTAGCATACTAAGCAAATACCTTAGGAGCCATGGCACAAGCCATCCTAAGGCAATGACTAACCTAAACATCGTTGAACCAATGTTGAAGCATAGCACAAGTCATTCATATTAACATAATCATATCATAACTACATAGACTATAGTGGGGGTCTATAGTGTTTATGACCATAAGATGTGATCATGAGAGTGAAATCATAAAGACTATACCTTCCACATACATGGACTCCACAATCAAACAAGAAACGCTTTCCCAATGTGGAATTGGGAAGAGAGAATCCTTCTACTCCTTTCCCAATTTGGACTTGGGACTAGAGGCTCTCCTCTCTACATCCTAACTCCTCTAAGGACTATGGAAGATAGTGTATACAATAGAATGATGCCCAAGTGGTGTGTGTTGAAGTGAGGGGTAGGGGGTCCTATTTATACTAGTGTTGAGGTCGGTTCCCGCCACCAAAAGCGCGCGAATCAGTCACCATTGACTCCAGAGAGCTGGGAGGAGCCAACACGTGGAGGCTGACCGAGTTTGGTGCAAAGACCAGGTCGGCCGACCCCCTGGTTTGGCCGACCTGGTCATTGCACCGTTTCTCGTGTGCTTTCTCCAGGTGGCTGCCAGGTGGGTCCCATTGATGTATATGGGTGATACACCGTTGGATCTCCTCGGATACTTCTGTTTGTGGGCCATTTGATCCTTGGGATGCCACATGTCGTCGCCTGATTGGCTGGGATGATATTTTATAGGATTGGTCCCTCTACATTTCCTCATTTCCTGCATAAAATGCTGCATACACATATTTCTCCAAGTCCAAGTGGAATTGGGTTAGATGGTGATGTGTGCAAGAAATGACAAATCCTTCACATAATTGAGTTAAATTGACATATGAAATTGATATATAACAGCCATAAAAAACCGCCGCTACAGAGAGCAGGACGACTGCGTCTACATTGACCATGCTCGCGAAAGGTGGGAGGCTCGGGAAAACCCTCCTCCTTCGGGAGTGGGGAGCGGCTGTTCAGCCTTGGCCATGCATCTACGCATGGTCCACTGGCCTTAGAAGTTTGGGCCTCATCTGCCAGAGAAATACGACGGGACTGTCAACCCCGTTGAATTCCTCCAAATCTACTCCACTGCCATTCTCGCGGTGGGTGGCAATGAGGTCGTGATGGCCAACTACTTCCCTGTGGCTCTGACCGGGACAACCAGGTCCTGGTTCGTGAGTCTTCCGCCTGACTCCATCAACAGTTGGGCAGAGCTATGCAACCAGTTCACCACCAACTTCGAGAGCTCCTACATCCGACCAGACACAGAACTGGATATTTTTTCTCTACATCAAAAGTCAGGAGAATCGCTATGACCCTTCATTCAGCAGTTTTCTCATGTACGAAATATCATTCCCTCTATCTCCAATGCTTATGTCATCGTGGCATTAAGAGAGGGTGTCAGAGACAAGAAGATGCTGGAGAAGCTGGCGTCGAAGGAGGTCACCAATGTTACAGAACTCTTCAGCCTGACTGACAAGTGTGCCTGGGCCGCGGAGGGCCGTGAAATGCATTCCAAGCTAGCTCTAGAGGCCAACAAAAAATCCTCCAAAGCTGAAGCCACTACCCACGTTAGTGGAAAAAGAATAAAAATTCCAACAGCAAGAAGAAGCTGTCAGCCAGCACGCCTGTTGCTGCAGCAGCTGCAGCTCCGCATGGCCGGAGGCCACGCCCTGAAAAGCGACCCTGGACCTTCATCTGAAGATGGCGGCGCTCCCAAGATGTGGTGTCCGAACCAAAAAATGGACAAACACAATTTGGAGGATTGTCGGGAGGTCCAAAACCTTGTCGAGCGCTACAACAAGCGCCGAAAAGAAGCTCCTTTCCGTCAGCGAGAAGGAAAACAAAATGTCAATGAAACTCTGAGTGATACGGAGCTAGGCTTCCAGGACCCCAAGAAGGTCCTGAAAGCTATGTATAACACAGTCAACGATGATTCTGATGTCTCAGACAACGAGCGTCGGAAGACCCTCAACACCATTTGTGGAGGGTCCTGGGATATCACCTCCTGCCCCGTCCTCAAGACTATGCGGAGAGAAATGGCCGCCGCAACTCCATCTGCTAAGGCAGAACCTCATCAGAAGTTGATGGACACTCCCATCACTTTTGATGCAACAGACTGCCCCATGAACATGATCAGAGCTGGCCAACTGCCATTGATGGTGTTTCAAACCATCAACAACGTACAACTCTACCATGTCTTGGTAGATAGAGGAGCAGCGCTCAACCTTTTGAGCTATGAAGCGTTCGTGAAGATTCAGCTCTGACTTTTGGAACTTCGCCCCTCACATCCTTTCTCCGGGGTAGGTCCGGGGGCCATAAGTCCTCTTGGATCCATTACACTCCTAGTAACCTTCGGGACTCGGGAGAAATACAGGACCGAGAAGCTGGTCTTCAACATCGCACACATCAGCTTGCCTTTCAACGCCATCCTAGGTAGGCCTACCCTGTATAGGTTCATGGCCGCAGCTCACTACGGCTATTTGGTGTTGAAGATGACGACACCTTCGAGCGTTGTCCGGATCCATGGAGATTGCACTGCGGGAGTCATTGCACTATAAGAACTCCACGCGCTTGCAACAACGCAGGAGGGAGCATCCAGCAAGGAGCTATATACTCAAACTCCGAGCACTCGTCATTGAGGCTCGACATATACACCGCATGGGCAGCCAAGTGGCGACATCGACATTTCCGTCAAAGTCGTCCAAATTTGGTCTGATGCTGTGCAGATCACCTGTATATCGGCAGGTCTGGACAACAGATAAGAACTCGCGCTCATCACTTTCCTCCAGGTGAATGTTGACGTGTTGGCTTGGCAACCGTCACAAATGCCTGGGATCCCTAGGAAGGTTATTGATCACAGCCTAAAGATTTATTCTGATGCACGGCCAGTACACCAAAAGCCCCGAAAGCAATCAGTCGAGTGGCAAAACTTCATCTGACAGGAAATCAAGAAGCTGCTCGAAGCTTGTTTTATCCGGGAGGTTCATCATCCAAGATGGCTGGCGAACCCAGTCATTGTAGCCAAGGCCGGCGGGAAGCTTCGGATGTGTATCGACTACACAACCTTAAATAAGGCATGCCCAAAAGATCTATTTCCACTACCTAGAATAGATCAGATAGTGGACTCCACCTCCGGTTGTGAGCTATTGTATTTCCTAGATGCATATTCTGGTTACCATCAGATCCAAATGTCTAGGGAAGATGAAGAGCATACTGCCTTCATAACAGTAGATGGATTGTATTGTTATACTGCCATGCCTTTTGGTCTCAAAAACGCTACTTCAACTTTTGTGCGAGCTATGCACAAAACCTTTGGAGAGCATATCAGGGACCTGGTGGAGGTGTATGTCGATGACATCGTCATCAAGGTCAAGAACAAGGAGTCACTCCTTGACAACCTGCAAGCTGTCTTCGATAAGCTGCGCATCACGCGCACCAAGCTGAACCCGGAAAAATGTATATTCAGGGTTAGCTCCGGGAATATCCTTGGATTCTTGGTGACTCACCGAGGAATTTAGGCAAACCCAGCGAAGATCAAGGCTAGAGAAGATATGCGGCCCCCATCCTGCATCAATGATGTCCAGAAGCTAACTGGGTGGCTAGCTGCGTTCAGTTGGTTCATGTCAAGACTGGCGGAGTGGACGCTTCCCTTCTTCAAGCTCTTGAGTAAGTTCGGGCCATTCCATTGGTTCGAAGAAGCAAAAAAGGCGTTTCAAGAGCTCAAGCAGCTCCTCACCGATCCTGGTAACCCCGAACCCTGGTGAGCCTCTACTGCTTTACATTTTGGCAACTACAGAAGTTGTCGGCACGGTCCTGGTCACGGAAAGACCAGAGCCATCTCCAGTTCAGGAGCCCAGACCCCTCTAGGAGGGTACGGAGTTACCTGAAGGCGAGTCTGGGTCCCAACCCCCAGGCACGAATCTTCAAGGCAAAATGCTAGAGGATCAACCTCTCTCAGCTGAGGGAGTTCACATGGCTGATCAAGAAGATTTGGACACCTTCAGGAGGGTCCCGGTTGAAGAAGAAGTTCTGGACCCCTCCGAAAGTGTCCGGGAAGCTCAACAAGAAGGTCTGGACCCCTCCGATAGGGTCCGGGTTGATGAAGAAGAAGTTTCGGGCCCCTCTAGCAGGGTCCAAACCGTCTAGCGCTCAGTGTACTTCATTAGTGAAGTACTTCATGATGCCAAGACTCGATACATTGAGGTGCATAAGCTGCTTTACGCAGTTCTTATTGCCTTAAGGAAGCTTCATCATTACTTCCGAGCCCATAAGATATAAGTGGTAACCTCCTATCCACTGCGTGCTATACTGCATAACCCCAATTCTACTGGGAACATCGCCAAGTGGGCAGCGGAGTTGGCAGAATTTGATCTCGAATTTCTGCCTCGACAAGCTATCAAGAGTCAAGCATTGGCTGACTTCAGAGCGGAGTGGACACCTTCTCCATCAAATCCTGGGGGCCCCAGTGAGCAGAAGCCGGAGCCCAAGGTCCACATCTTCACCGAGCCTCATTGGACCCTCTACTTCGACGGCTCCATGCAGAAGCAGGGGGCCGTAGCTGGAATACTTCTCCTTGCTCCGACCGGGGAGAAGGTTAAATACATGGTGCACCTTGATTTCAAGGCAACCAATAACATGGCGGAGTATGAAGCTCTCATTTATGGGCTCAAGGTGGGGCTATCATACGACGTCAAGCAGATGCTAGTGAAGGGTGACTCGCAGCTCATCATCAAGCAAGTCAAAGGCGAATGCAGCTGCAATAAACCTCAACTTGATGCTTATCTCCTTGATGTCCAGAAGCTCCGGATGGACTTCCACGTCCTGGACCTCTGCCATGTCCAGCGTCTCAACAATGCAGAAGCTGACGAACTCTCAACGAAGGCTTCAACTGGAGCTCCGGCTCCTGACGGAGTTTTTGTCTGGAGGTTATCATGACTAACCGCTCAGCCTGCCAAACTAAGCGAAGGCGAGACTAGTACCTCGAAGTTGGCAATCCCAGTTGCCCTGTTACCATGGCGTCCACCAAGGGCCGTAGGTGCTGCAGGAAGCTTCAAGCAACCCAACACGCAAGACTCAGAAGCTCAAGCTTGCTCCAATGCATGGATCTCGGAGATCCGTAGCTACATGAAAGACAACAACCTTCTTGAAGATGGTGTATCTGCTGACCAGATCGTCAGATTGGCTAAAAGATACATGCTAGTAGAAGGGGATATCTACCGGCGCGGTGCCAACAGCATCCTAATGCGGTGCATTGCAAGGGAAGAAGGCCACGAGCTCCTCGTGAAGATGCGTGGAGGATAGTGTGGGAACCACGCGTCTTCCCGGACACTGGTTGATAAAGCCTTTCGGCATGGCTTCTACTGGCCTACAGCACTCCAGGATGCAGTCGAGTTGGTGAAAAAGTGTGAAGTGTGCCAGTTTCATGCGAAACAAATTCACACACCGGCTTAGTCACTGCAAATGATACCTCCTACATGGCTATTCGTTGTGTGGGGTATGGACATTTTGAGAACTTTCCCAAAAGCCGTCGGAGGTTACAGGTTCCTGTATGTCGCCATCGACAAGTTCACCAAGTGACCGGAAGCAACTCCAGTTGTAACTATCAATAAGCAATCAGCTATCAAGTTCTTGAAGTCCATAGTGTGCAGATTTGGAGTTCCGAACAAAGTCATCACTGACAACAGAACCCAATTCACAAGTGCTGCATTTTAAGAGTATTACGAAGACCTCGACATTCAAGTCAGCTATGCATCAGTAGATCACCCGACAAGTAATGGCCAAGCTGAGAGAGCAAACATAGAAATATTGAACGGACTCAAGACACGCACATATGAGTGCCTAGAAAAAACACAAAGACAACTGGATTGAGGAGGTTCCATCTGCACTGTGGGCGAGCAGGACAACGTCAAATCGCTCAATTGGAGAGACACCCTTCTTCTTGGTGTACGAAGCTGAAACAGTCCTTCCTCCAAAGATCACCATGGGGTCACTTTGGGTCCGGACCTTCAACAAAGCCACGCAGGACCAGCTCCAGCGTGAAGACCTTGACCTCGTTGATGAGGAAGGTGCCAAGCAGCTGTTCAGAGTGCACGTCATCGCCAGGCGCTACAGCGCTATCATCAAAGGCATGTGCGTAACCGACAGCTCGAGGAAGGAGATCTGGTGCTATGGAGAATACTAACTTGTGAAGGGATGAACAAACTTTCCCCCAGCAGGGAAGGTCCCTTCCAAGTAATCAAAGTATCCCATCCCGGATGCGTTCGCTTGGCAACTATGGATGGGACTCCGCTTCCCAATACTTGGAACATCGAGCACCTCCGTAAGTTTTATGCTTAATATCATGGAGGTGAGTCTTTAATTACACAGAATGTAAGTTATAGAGTCTATACACAGAGTTGGGTAGGTCCTTCGGGAGAGCATCTGGACCACTCCGGGAGGGTCCGAGCATTTCAAGCAACATTCAACTCAGTCCTTGTACTGAAAGTGTGGCTTACCTACCCTGGGTTAGAACAAGATGTATAGAGCACTTGGCCTGGTTCCATACCCTAGGTGTGTCCTTGTCTCCCCTATAATCCGGACCTATAATGAAAGACATTATTGTGTGAAAGCAGACTCCACGTGCATTAATTTTGTACACACTCAATTTCTTTTATTATCCTTTTCCTTATTGTCTATAACGAAGTTGTGAAATTCTTTTTGACCTTTAGTCTAAAGTTACTCCTATGTTGTACAAGTTATATTTTTGGTTTTTTAGATCTTAGAATTGCTAGACGGTCTATTCACTTGAACGCCAAAGCCAACACAGGTCTGGAGTGCGCTATCGACTTATCCTGGTCCGACACCCTAAGTATGCCACTCTACCTACAATCCGGCAGGCCTTAGTAGGGCGGATCCAGAAAGCTTTCGGATCTGGAAAGATTACATAAATGTACTTGTTATCATATTGAGTTCTTTTGGATCTAAAATTCAAATAAGAAGAGTAAGTCCCAAAAGAGTTATAGACGAGAGGATGAATTTTACTGTTTTTCTTGTCTTTAATGCGCAGGGAAAATGGGAAAATCATGATGATGGTGGATGATGCCAGAGCTTCTAAGCTCCAACATCCCCCAAGGGGGCCCGCCATCAATATTTCAGACGTTGAAAGTGGGCGCCGTCGGAGCTACCGAGCTCCGAAAACTCTCAGGGGGCCCCACTGTTGACGCGAAGCATAACAACAATTCAAGCGAAGATGGTGAAGAAATCACCCCGAGGGGATTCACCGTCGACGTATTCTATGTTGATGGTGTATATCGTCGAAGCCGGGAAGCACCGACGATCCGAGGGGGCCTGTCGTCGACATTTCTATGCGTTGACAGTGGGTGTCGTCGAAGCCGAGAAGATCTGATGATCCCAGGGGCCCGCCGTTGACATTTCTATGCGTTGACAGTGGGTGCCGTCGAAGCTATAAAGCTCCAACAACCCCAGGGGGCCCACAGTCGACATTCGACACATTGATAGTGGGTGCCGTCGAAGCTACCAAGCTCTGACAACTCCCAGGGGGCCCACAGTCGATGCTACAAAGGGTCCCTGGAGGTGTCGGAGGTAAACTTTGGACCTAAATGCTAAGTGTGATGGCTACAAGTTCAAAGTGTCCAAGTCATCAAGACATTATCAAACCCTTTTGGTACATGTTCGCAATCAAATTGGGTGCATCTACCAGGGGGCCAACAAGATAAAGGACAGTGTATTGAAGACAAACACAAAATAGAATTCATTCATGCAAGAAGAGTGGATTTCATTCATTTGAAGGATTGGATTACAAAATGTGGATTACAGTAAAAGGCAAAAGAAAAGAGGTCCTAGCTACTGGAGGCTCTAAGTCCTGTGGAAAAATGAGGCAACCTTCTTAGCATCTTCTTGGACGATAGCCCTGGCGGCATCCTGCTCTTCAACAATGGGTCCTTCGAAGACCGGATCTAGAGAAAGTTGGGGGTATCAACTCTTGTAACATGCCAGAACATACTCGGCGACATTCGTGGCCAGAGATTTCCTCTCCATTTCCAGTTGGTCGACGATGACGTCACCCATCGCGTTGAGTTTGCTACCAGCAGTGCCAAGTGCCACCAATGTCTAGTCCAGCTCCGGTACTAGGGTCTTCGGACGTACCAGACTGAAGCCAAGTGGCACCAAAGCTCTGTCAGCATGCCCTAAGAAGTCCTAGACCTGCTAATACTTAGTTGTCCTCAAGCTCCGCAGCTCCTCCAGTGACCTCCTGGCGGCCGCAAGCTACGAACAATCTCGGGCGATGCACTCGACATCTTTGGCGCGTTGTTGAATACTTTCAGCCACTTGCCTTTCACGTTCAGCGAGCTCCGTCTCCTGGAGGTGGATGCCGTTCCGCCGTTCGGCCAGGTCCTTCTCCCTGCCTTTCACCTTCTCCTCTCAGGTGGCAACATTAGCCTCTTTTTTAGAGAGCTCGTGCCCCAACTTCCAATACTTCTCCTCCTCCTACTCGCACCACAGATCAAGTTTTTTGGTGCGGTGTGCCAAATTATGCTCCCCCAAAGACAGTCTCTGGGCGACCTCCTCCTCTCTCTTCAAAATATCCTCCTGCATCTCCAGGAGCTTTTCTTACCTCTCATCGAGGTATTCTCAGTGCTTTTGGAGAATTTCATTTAATGTGTTGAGGTTGTCGTGATGATTGTCAACAGCCTCACTGCTTTTCCTAGCGTGCTCGAGAATCCCCCGACTCTTGGCATCGAGAGCCCTGATGGAGGCCTCCCTCTCTTCCAGCAACTGGCCCCAATATTCCATCTGTGCCTTCTCCTTCTCGACCCACTCCTGTTGGTCGACGAGCCTTGTCTGTGCAAGCTTGGTCTTGAATTGAAGTTTGTTGCGCCAACACCTCAAGGTCTGGCGCTCTTCTTCGAGGGCCTTGCTGTAATAGTCGAAGGCGAGTTGGACTTGACGGAGACTGGAGCAGGTGTTGTCAATAGACAATGTCAAAGAAATAGGCTACTGACCTCCCGGGGTCTTCTTCACCGGCTCCAAGGGGTCTTCAAGCATAAAAATTGGGTCCCACGCCACAAGCGTGGTCCCCTACGTTCCTACAGCACTAGGGCCGCCCTTCGGAAGCTCTACTGTTTCTACCAACGTAGACAAGGGTCCCACCAAGGGAACTTCAACCTCCGGGGCTGATGCTAAAGGTCCCTCTGTCGGGTCTTCAACAGAAGGTTCTGTAGGCGGAGGACCTGCCGCCGACTCCTCTGGGTGCTCCGGCTCAAACATGGGCACCTCCGAAGTAATCACCTTCGGGGTGGATGTTGGAGCTTCATTCGAAGCCCCCACTACCGTCGACTCGGGCGCTGGTACTTCTACTGCATCCAGCTCGAATCCTGAAGCTTCTACAATCTCCAGCACGGAGGCCAGAACTTCAGGCACCTCCAGCTCTACCGCCAGATCTTCAGCAACTTCCTTCACAGACATTGGAGCTTCGGTTACCTACGGCTCAAACGTCGGAGCTTCTGCCATATCCTACTCCTACATTGGAGCTTCAGTCGACGGCACTGCAACCGCTGGTGCATCTTCGTCAACTTCTACCCCATGGTCCAGCGCTACGATGGGGGTCTCTGGCGTCTCTTCTGGATCCAAGTCCACGACAGCTGGCAGCTGCCATGTCTTCTGCGACCACTTGGGGAGGCACAGGGGTTGAAGTCACAGCTTCCACACGCTCAACCTCAGTTGCTGCACCAGATGATGAAGCCTAGGACTTCTTTCTTGACACTCTAGAACAAAAGATCAAGAAAATTCAAGATATGATAAAGACAAGACTAGCCCCCTATGGTGAGATGACAATGCTTACCTGGGGATGCTACCGCCCCAGTCGCTGCAGAATTTCTTCTTTTTAGGCCCAGAGTTAGAGCCCACTAGATCCGGTGAGGCAAAAACCTCAGACCTCGATCGGGAGCTAGCCGTAGCAGTTGGAGTCTTCTCAGTCAAGACCTCCCTCGACTGGGAAAGATCTCCGGACTTGGAGTCCATAGCCAACGCTGGGACCAGAGCTGATCTTCTAGAGTTAGTGCCCCTAGAGGACACTGACAACGAAGGAGGTGTGGCCTCTAAAGATCCGATACGCCAGGGAGAAGGGGATGTTGAAGTTGGATCTGTCCTGACGGACCTTCCATCAACATGCCTCAACTTCCTCTTCTAGTTGGAAGATTCAGTCGATTCCTTGCCCTTGCCCTTGCCAGCATCATCAACCTTCTGGCTTGGAGCAGTGAGGGCCACCCTCTCTGAAGCTCTGGGGATTCCAACCCCGGAGGTACTACGCGTCTCCACCACGCTGAGGTCGTCCAATAGTGGCATTCTACTCTGGAGCTCCTTACTGATCTCTGGAACCATGTTCAGAGGTAGGAAGGCAACCGATGGAGCTAAGGCGTCGTGGGAGATAACTCCATTCTGAAATTTCTTGAGATGGAGCTTCAAGGCTTCCTCATCCAAATTGGTGTTCAAACCAACTTCAATTCAATTATGATCCATCTCAATATTGAAAGCACATGTGAGCCACTCCCTGGTCTTCAGCGAAGCCCACCTGTTCACCAAGAAATTGCCGAAGACCATTTGAGCGTTCACTCCTCCCTCTATGCACCCTTCGATCCTTTCCAAGATGGGCTTGTATGCTCCTGACAGCTTCGGAACTACGTTCCAGGCGTCGGTGTCGACATTAGGAAGGCCCTTGGGAAGCTCCAACCTCTCGTGCTCTTTCACGGCGATGATCACCCAATCTTTCTTCCAATCGTCCAACTTGGCGGAGCGGAGGGCCTTCAAGTACTTTAAGGGTCAATTCTTCCGCTTCACAAAGTAGTAGAAGTCGATCAGCTCTGTCCCTTTCCTAGTGCTGTGGACCGTGAAGAAGGTACGAAATAGCTCAATGCATGCAGGCTTGCCCACCCACATCTCGCAGAAGTGGATGAAGATTGCCACAAGCAAGAGGGAGTGGGGGCCAAGGTGGTGAAGCTAGAGGCCGTAGAAATCCAACAACATTAAGAGGAAGGTCAAAAAATGCGGGATCAGACCCACCATGGCGTACGCTGAGAAGTACACCATCTCCCCAGTGCACTCCTTCTTGAAGGGAGCTTGCCGAAGCGGATGTCGTGGTTGCAGGAATCGTTGGACCACCCTGTGTAAGTCTGGACCCTCGACAGATCTTCACTGGTCTTGATCTTGCTGCGGGGAAGACCCAAATCCATCGCGGCAAGGTGGAGCGAAAGTTGGAAAAGCTATGCGAAGGTTGGGAGGCTCTGAGAGCAAGTTCGTTGGAAAGTGTAAAGAGTCCTCAAACCGTGCGAGCTTTCCTTCTTAAGTAAGCCTCCGCAACGCTTGGATGGAAACCACAATGGGATCAAGATCACGTTTTCAAAGATCTACCCAGAAAATGACGAGTGAGCTTGGGTCCACTCCCGCGGAAAGGCTAAAGTTATAACCCCAAGTGAACTGTTATCATGATGGGAAGTTGGAAGCCTGAGGGCAGCGGCTGACAAGGCGCGCAGAACAAATACAGTTTTTTGCATTGGGAACTGGTGACCTTCAATTGCGTGAGATCCGCACACAAGGATCTCACCTGCCGCATTCAAAAGAAGCCACACGGCGATGGTTTTACAGCGGACCATCACCCCAATGACACATCAGAAGACCTTTGAAGCCGCAACACGGGAATCGAAGATGGCCCCACCTCTGGTAGAATAACTTAACCCAACAAGTTTCTCCCAGTGGTGGGCCCGGGGGCCACTGTCGGTACCCTACGTACCGGGTACCCCATGATACCGCAAGAAATTCTAAGGAGTTCCACCCGTTCAAGTTAAAGACCTGCGAAGGCTGCACGTGTTACACAACACTGGACCTGCCTCCCTCGTTTGGATAGCTCCGACACTGCCACGTGTAACACGAGGCTGGACCTAACTCCCTTCATAGGGAAGCTCCAGTCTTGCCATGTGTTCAGTGACCCCAGACCTAACCCCCGGTAGAGGGAAGCTCCAGTGCTGCCACGTGTATAGTTGCTCCGGATATACCTCCCCGCGATGGTAAGCTCCAGAGCTGCCACGTGTCAAGCTTCTGGACCTAGGACAACAAGAAGATTTGCGGACCCCCAACAGCGCGGACATTCAAGGGACAATTAAAGCTACGGTTACAAGACCTGATTGCATGTCATTAATGCCATATTAATGACACATGATTATAGGACCCTTAACAACTTTAACATCGCCATTAAGGCGTGTTATTATGCTTTTAAATATGCTTAATATTCACACATCATGTACTATCCAATTAACTACTGCCAGGGCCACATGTCGGGCCAGGTGACAATGTAACGGCCAGTCCTTGGACTATAAAAGGGTTGTGCCGCAAGCTACAGAGGACAACAAAGCTCACACCCTCACAAGTGCCATACATTCATACATACAACACACAACCCGTGGAGTAGGGTGTTACACTCAGGCAACCCGAACCACGTAAAACCCCTCTTGTCACTGTCTTGTTCGTAATCTCACGCGCGCCCCAACCAATCAAGAACCTCCGCGGGCTACGATTTAGTAGTACCAGGGAAAGCGTCGATCGCACATTTTGATAGTATTGTTCCGTATGATATTATAGTATGGATCTTTTTGTATTAGATGCATAAATATTTAAGTCAATTTTCCTTTGATGATACTTTATTTTTTCATTTTATGGACATATGATACACTATTATTTTGTGTGTATGAATGCTAAATAGTTTGTATTCTGTGAAAAAAATAAAATATAATAAAGTAACTCAAATTAAATACATATAAACATCAGAATAACAACATTAGCAATTAAGACATTTTACATTTTGTAACAACAAATCAACACATTTAAAAGCAGACTGCCAAATGTCTAGCTTGTATTTATAGCAGCTTCTTCAGATAGCTTCTTCTCAGGGCACACTACAGGAAATGATGAATAGGATGTCGGTTTGAATCAATGCGTCGGCCCCGACACATTTAACGCGTCTAAGGGTGTCAGTTTAAGATAACCGACACCCATAAGTTAGAGGCGTCGATTTTCTTGAAGCAACCGACACACATATTAAATGCGTCGACCGAACTGAAGCATATATTAAATGCGTCGGCCTAACCGATGCTCTGAAGTGGGCCCCACTCGAGACTCTTAAGTGGGCCCTGCTGGCTAAGGCTCTAAGAGTGCCGGTCAGGGCCAAACCGACACTCTTAAGTGGGCCCGGCTGGCTCAGGCTCTAAGAACGTCGGCCAGGGCCAAACAGATGCTCTTAAGCGGGCCCGCCTGGAGGCCTAAACCCTTCGGCGGCTCTTCTCTTCTCATGCGCGTGCAGTTTAGTCCCAACTTCTCGCTCGCGCCCCGTCTGCCGCCGCCGCCAGCCCGTCGCCTTGCTGGCACCCCCGCCCGTTGCCCCGTCACCGGTGCCCCTCTCCCTCGCCCCTGCCCGCTGCCCCTCGCCGGCGCCGGGGCCCCCGCCCCCGCCCTCGCCCCCGCCCGCTGCCCCCACCCGCGCTCCTACTCGCCAGCGCTCTTGCCCCCTGGTCCGGCCCCCTTCCGGTGCCCCCTGGTTTGGTCCCCCTCGGGCGCCCCCTGGTCCTGCCCCCAGCGCCCCTAGTCCGTCCCCCCTCCGGCGCCCCCTGGTCCGGCCCCCCTGTGGTGCCCCCTGTCTGGCCTCCCTCCGCGCCCCCCGTCCAGCCCTCCTCGGTGCCCCGTTCGCTCCTCCTTGGCGCATAAGGTAAAATGAAGTCATATATTTGAACTCTACGTGTGATCTTTGTTTGGTGCATGAGTTTGTATATGTGATGTTCTATGTGTGAGCTTAATTCATAGCTAATATGAATATGTAAGATTAATTAATAGTTAATTCTCAAATTATATGCAAATTTATATGTTTAACTTATATATGTGAGCATGATTAATAGTTTCTAAATTTGTGAGCATGATTATTAATTTCTAAATTTACGTGTGATCTTTGTTTGGTGCATGAGTTTGTATTTGTGATATTCTATGTGTGAGATTAATTCATAGCTAATGTTGATATGTAAGATTAATTAATAGTTAATTCTCAAATTATATTCAAATTTACATGTTTAACTTATATATGTGAGCATGATTAATAGTTTCTAAATATGTGAGCATGATTAATAATTTCTAAATTTAACTTGTATGAATAGGTAATTTAACTTGTATGTATATGTGAGCATGTTTAGGTTTTAGTAGTCTCTAAATATGTGTGACTTGTTAGTGTGAATAGGTATAAGCTGAAAAATGGGTGACGACCGTAAGGTGATGTATGATGGATGGAGTTCAGATGGTGTGTACACTTTGGAATGGGCACAAATCGCAAATGTGTTCGTGAACCAAGCGTTTTCTAGTGGTGCTCATTTTGTGAAATGTCCGTGTAGCAGGTGCCAGAATCATCGACGTTTGGAGAGGTCTGAAATGATGCTGCACCTTTGTAAGCACGGATTTATGCCAGACTATCTAGTGTGGCGTGAGCATGGAGAGATGGATCATGCTAGTGAGTCAGTTGGAAACGAAAATGAAAATAGGATGGATGAGATGATGGTGGATGTTGGTCGAGAGTATGAAGAGCAATCACTGCCAGAGAAGGTGAAGAAGTTTTACAGTCTTCTTGCATATGCAGATGAAAAAAGTATATGAGGGTGCTAGTGTGACCATTCTGCAGGCGGTCACACGACTTATGGGACTGAAGTCTAAGTTCAATTTTGCAAGCAATTGGTACAATGGTATCCTGAAGTTGATCAATGATCTCCTTCCGTCAAAACATATGATGTCAGAAGACATATATCACCCAAAGAAGATTTTGGAAGGTCTGGGCATGAGTTATGAGAAAATTGATTCGTGCGAGAATAATTGCATGTTTTTTTGGAAGGAACACCAAAACGTTACTCATGGTATGCATTGCAATGCATCTATACATGTGAAGGTTTTGAATGATGATGGAGAGGAAATAAGTACAAAGGTATCGGACAAACAGCTTCGATACATGCCTATTACGTCCAGGCTTAAACAGTTGTTCCTTTCTCAAGAAATAGCGAAGCAGATGAGGTGACATTCAGAAGGGTTACGTGAGAGCGATGACAAAGATATTATAGTGCATCCTTTGGATGGTGCGACATGGCAAGCTCTAGACCGTTTCGATCCAGAGTTTGGTAAAGATCCAATAAATGTGCGTCTTGGATTGTCAACAGATGGTTTCACTCCTTTCAGCACAAGTAACAATCCATACTCTTGTTGCCCTCCCAACATGTGAAGGATACATATTCCACGCGGCCATCAATCCTAGTCTTAAACATCCTGGGACGAAAATCAATGTGTTTAGGCAACCGTTGATTGAGGAGTTGAAAGAGTTATGGCAAGGCGTAAAGGCATATGATAGTCATTTGAAATGTGAATTTACTTTACGTGCCGCGTATCTATGGTCTATACATGATTTGTTGGCATACAACATTTGAGCTGGTTGGTGTGTCCATGGAAAATTGTGTTGCCCCATATGTATGGCTGACACTGATGCCTTCAGGTTGAAGTATGGAAGAAAAGTCAGCTTCTTTGATTTCCATCGACGATTTCTTCCTTCAAATCACCCTTACAGGAGTGATACACGATCATTTTGAAAAGGCAAAAGTGTTACAGAAGGACCCCCTCGTCGATTGACAAGCGACAAAAAAAGGCATGGCATGCAATGTTAAAAGAGTTCGCTTAAGGTGGTTTCGAAGGGTATGGTACAGAACACAACTGGACTCATATTTCTTTTCTTTAGGAGCTACCATATGCAAAGGTGTTGCTTTTACCGCACAACATAGATTTGATGCACCAGGAGCGTAATGTCGCTGAAAGCATCACAAGCATGTGTTTTTATTTTACCGGCCAAACTAAAGATAATTTGAGTGTGAGGAAAGACTTAGCTGATATTTTCGATCGTCCTGGGCTTGAGGTTATAACAAATGCAAGTGGAAATGAAAGTAGGTCACGAACTCCATACTGTGTTAGACCAGAAGAAAGAAAGCAAATACTTAGTTGGTTGAAAACACTGAAGTTTCCAGACCGCTATGTAGCAAACATAAAACGATGTGTTATTCTCAACACCGGTAAACTGAATGGGTTGAAGAGCCATGATTATCACATTATGATGGAGAGACTTATACCGGTAATGTTTTGTGGCTACTTCAAACCTGATTTGTGGAAGATGTTTGCTGAACTTAGCTACTTTTATAGACATATTTGTGCTAAGGAAGTGTCAAAAAAGATGATGCGATGGTGGGAGAATGAAATTGTTGTGCTTGTATGTAAGATGGAAAAAGTGTTCCCGCCTGGATTTATGAATGTTATGCAACATTTGCTGGTGCATTTACCTTATGAAGCATTGGTAGCAGGTCCTGCACAATTCAGGTGGATGTATAGCCAAGAAAGAGAATTGAAGAAACTTAGAGCTACAGTGCGCAACAAAGCAAGAGTTGAGGGTTGTATTGCAGAAGCATTTGCAGCTAAAGAGATTACTAACTTCTCTAGCAAATATTTTTCACGTGCCAACAACATGAATGCATGTGTCACACGATATCATAATGTAGAAGAGCAATCTACGAGTGAGGTTAAGATTTTTCAATGGAAGGGTAAAGGTGTTGGGGCTGCTAATTCTCATTATATTTCGGCGCGAGAGAGGAACTACACCATGTTTTACATATTTTTCAACATGGAGGTGTTACCATATTTTGAAATGTTTGACAAGTTGTATTGGAAATCTTCACAAAAACTTACACAAAGTCAATTATATAAGATGCGTCAGCATGGCATAAACGATGGAAAAAGCTTTGTGGATTGGTTTCGTGAACATGTAATTTTCTATCCATTTTTTCCTTCAATATTAGTTCGCATGTTTATCATAAGATGCTAACTTTGTTTATATATGTAGTGTATGAAAGATGTCAACATCTCTGATGACTTGTGACAGATGTCACATGGTCAATTGAGAGTAACAGAATTTAGCAGGTACAATATAAACGGATATCGTTTTCGGACGGCAAGTTTAGAAGAAAGTCGTCCACTTGTTGCCACTACAAACAGTGGAGTAATGATAACTGCCGCAGAGGGTAGTGGAAAAGTGATAGAATACTACGGTGTTCTTAAAAAATAATAGAGTACACATTTGGCGGTCCTAAAACACTTCAACTTGTGATTTTCGACTGTAAATGGTTTGATCCAATATCGGCACACGAGTTGATGATTTTGGAATGGTGGAGGTCAACCATAAGTCACGATACACAGCCCATAACAACAATATTGTACTTGAGAATCAAGTTGTACAAGTGTACTATTTAAGTTATCCTCACTCAAATTTGAAAAATTGGTGGGTTGTGTATACAGTTAACCCTGAAGTGCACCCTCATCGTTATGATGAGTATATAGAGATTCAAGAAGTTGACGGTATTATCTATCAAGATGAAGTCGAGGAAGCAGAAGATTTTATGATATCTTCTAGGATAGGACTTGCAGAAATTGCTAGTGATACGCTAGAGTTGATGTTTGAAGAACAAGCTGGCCCTTCAAGAAAACATGTTTGGCAATCACAAAGAATTATGGAAAAGAAGAAAAGGATTTCTTAAGAAGAGGAGATATATGCTGAATAAGAGGAAGAGATTGAAAAGAGTGAAGAGGAAGAGATGGAAGAAGAGATATGTGAATATCTTAAGACACGCATGACATAAGCAGATTCTGATGCTGATGATTTTTTATTTATATTGTACGCAGTTTTTAGATTTTAATTATTATTGTATACATTATTTATTTATTATCTAATGTTGTATAGTAATCATTTCTATAAAAATGTGTGCAGATGTTTAAGCTTTTGTCAAGTTTGGGGAAGAAGAAGAAGAGCAAGAAGGGTAGTGGATCTTCAGCCTCCACACCTAGTTCTACTTCGAGCCAGCCGGACCCGTTTCATGTACTTATTTTTTATATACATTTAAATTTTAATATTAACCGTCTATTATTTCATTATTCTTTATATACTTATTTATTTATATTTTTAGGGTACTACTTACAGTGGGAAGAGGAAGAGGCAGTTTTTGAGTTGTGTGGCAGAGCCGACGTCGAGTGATCCTGCATGAGGTCCGACACAGGTGACAGATCGTTGCCCGACATATGAGGAGTTGTACGGGGAGGAACCAAATACTGTAAGGCAGACGTCAGAGCAGGAAGGTGGCTCAGGAGGAGGCTCGACAGGAGGCTCATGGCGAGGCTCAAGGCTCAGGAGGAGGCTCAGGGCGAGGCTCAGGAGGAGGCTCAGCAGGAGGCTCAGGACGAGGCTCAGGAGGAGGCTCAAATACTATTGGGTGGTGGACTTCTTATGATGGT
This sequence comes from Tuctoria greenei, assembly GCA_036927565.1. Lineage (NCBI taxonomy): Eukaryota > Viridiplantae > Streptophyta > Magnoliopsida > Poales > Poaceae > Tuctoria > Tuctoria greenei. Next base: position 17,122,111 of record JAYESD010000005.1, read on the forward strand.
AGGAATGAGGGGGATGATGAGGACGAAGGTGAAGAGCCTGAGGATCCTGAACGAGATGCCAGGATTGCAAGAAGGGCAGAGCTAGAAGAGTTAGGACACCCCAATCGATGCCCTTTAGGTAATATTTCTGATTAATTCATAAGTTCATTGTATCTTTTCAATTAACTAATTTGATGTACTTTTTATGTACAGGTCGCGGAGGCACCTTTTATGTGGTGTAAGTAAAAGCATGGACGAGAGGACAATTATAAGACCAAAGGGTACTAGGTGCTGGGTGGAGCTTGGATGGAGTGGAAAGGGGCATCGACAAGTTGTTAACACCGAGTTGGGAAACGCCGTCCGGTTTTGCTATCCCGAGATGGTTTTAGTAGATGGTCAAAGGACTGCAGCGCATAGTTGGGATCACTATGCGCTTCAAGAGTATGGCGATTTGGGTACATGCCAGGATAAAGTTTAGGAGATCTTCTGGGTAAGTTTATTTTGATTGTTTCCATTACATTACATCTTATTGTTATTTGACATTAATTGTTACTTGTATGCAGGGTATGTTTCGTTTGGAGGAGGGTGTGAGTCAAGCATATGCTTGTTCAGTTTTTTATAATGTAGCAAAGAGACGTGTTAAGGACTCCTTCTCTAAGGCACGGATCAAAGTTGTGACCGTCTACTACAAGACGGTGATGTTTCAGCCTATGACAAACAAAGAAGCAACCAAAATTCACGTCACTAGGGAGGAGTACTTGCAGAGTCATGTGGATTGGATTTGTGCGAATATGGAGGCTTGAGAGTGGTTATGCGGGTATTGGGGCTCAGCTGAGTTCAAAAAAAATTCTGATAGACACTGAAGAAACCAGAAGAGCAAGTCAGGAAAGCACTTCTTTGGGCCGGATGGTTATGTACGGATGGAACAAAGGATGGTATGAATTCTTACATTCATACTTAGATTGCTTCAATAAATTTTATTCATTAAATTTTTGAATTTTGACATTGCATACAGCTGAAACTGGTACGCCTCCGACGTTTTTCGAGGTTTATCTTAAGGGGCACAAAGGTCCAGACCCGAGTCGCCCGAAGGTGTTGTGTGACGAGGCATCAACGCAGAAATTGTTACGTATGTTGATTCTTTGTTGCTTTTATCCATCAACTCAATTTATCTTGTATTACATTAATCTGTTAACTAAATGTATCACATCAAAAGTATTTTGAGTGTTTTAAGAAGAATCATGGACCTGATTCAGACTATTTTAGAGAGCTGTTGGATGTTGCTGCGGCGTATGATGCCGGCGGAGGTCAAATGCAGAGGTATGTGTAAAGATAATGATTATTTGTATGTTATTGAATGTTGATTCTTCACACTTGTATTTTTTTTAGACTTGGGTTAGGCGACGGGTATGTAGAGCGTGAGGCTTATTCTAGACGACGGCCTTCCAATGTTAGTGTTAGTCAATTTTAATCTTCTACAAAGGCTGAATTACGAAGAGAATTGAGACGCACCAAGGAGGAGATGCAACAACAACAACAGCAACAGACGCAGATGCTGCTGCAATAACAACAGCAACAGACACAGATGCTGCAGCAACAGATGCATTATTTGTATATGTCTCAGGTAACATGTAATTTTCTTATTGGAAAATATTATTCGATTTACAAATGTATCTACTCAAGATATCACAACTAATTTACTTGATGTAGTTCATGAGTCAAGGTAGCTCCAGTTCTCAGTTTGGTCCTCGACCAATGCAGCCAGCACTACAGATTGGCTCCTCCTCATAGGTAAAATTTCTTATCTTATTGACTTGAGTTATATAATGCAATATCGTAACCATTTGTGTTGCAGGATTCCGAGAGTGGTCAACCGTGTGTTCCACAATCTTACAGATTCATGTCACTGTTGGCTTCTGAATTACACCAAAATGATCCAGGTGAACTGTAATTTTCACATTTGATCACTTTATTCAATTCCAAAATGATTCTAATTATAATCTCACAAATTGAAGCAGTTTTCCCACCGATGACTTTCCCTTCGGTGCAGACTCACCCATCACAAGTTGAAGACGCAGCGCTATGTATGACTTGTATACTTGTTACAATATTTTCATTATAACATCACATATTAATTAGCACAATATTAAGAAGAAAAGGGAAATACTAGCAGAGAGATGAAGTGAAAGAGGGAACAAGTGAGTGGGCGAGAGAGGCGGAGATAGATAGAGAGGGAGAGGAAGACATAGAGAGAGAAAAAAAGTGATAGATAGAGAGGGAGAGAAATATATAGAGGGAGAGAGGAAGAGATAGAGAGAAAAGAAGAGATATATAGAGAGGGAGCTAGAGTGAAAGAGATAGAGGGAGAGGAGAAGACATAGAGAGAGTGGGAGAGCGAGTGAGGGCGAGAGAGTTAGGGAGAGTGAGAGGAAATATGAGAGTGTTGATAAGTTTTAGTTCAAACCAACATGCTTCTCTTTTTTAAATTTATGTTATTAAGTTAGTAGTAGTTAACATGTTACATTATTAAGTTTCTATTTTATTAGTCTATTGCAGGGATCTCGTCATGGAACACCCGAAGGTGTCGATGCTTTCTTTAACATCAATGACTGAGGTGCGAGTGGAGTAGATGGGAGCACGGAACGTGCGAGTGGAGGCTCCAAAGACGACATTTGAATTTCGTTTAGTCATTTTCGAACGGTTGTGCTTGTGTTTCATTGTGCTTGTGTTTGAAACGTTTGAAAACTTGTGTATCATGCTATGTTTGAAATATTGTTGAATTATATCTGCTGTGCTGTATAAATATTGCTATTTTGTCTGTAAAATGGAGGCTCCCCATCCGAGGAGGGAGAGAAATTAAGCATTTAAAAAAAAACAAGTTATGTGTGTCGGTTTTGTCTATACCGACGCCCATAGATGGCTATTGCAGGACGCCCACGTGGCACATTATATGCGTTGGTCCCTCCTAACCGACACACTTAAGCAGAGTATATGCGTCAGTTTCTACCGGACCGACGCACAAACACGCGCTCGGTGAGTTTGCCATGTGTCGCTTTATGTGCGTCAGTCCTTTTGAAACCGACACAATAAGTGACGTATGTGCGTCGGTCACGGGGGCTGACACATTTATTTCTAAGTGTGTCGGCTGCTGGAAACTGACACACATAGACCATAAATGTGTCGACCCCGACGCACTTCGTCGTTAAAGGCATCCAATCTACTTTTTTGGCTATGTGCGTCAGTTGACCGACACCTTTAGCTTATGAGTGTCGGTTTATGTAGGCAACCGACGCTCATATGGCCGACGCCTATCGACGAATTCCTGTAGTGGCAGTTACAGAGAATCCAGCTTCTCAACAAGTTTTAGCTGTAACAAACAGAGCCTCATACATAGATGGGTAGCTATGTCTATGTTCCCTAGAGTAGATGTTAGGGTTGTGCAAGAAGATGAACTTAGGATCTTTTTGCTATGGTTAGAAAAATTAAAATTACTCCTATCAAGGCTATGATGTCACAATAGTTAGCAAACACTAAAATGGCAGATCCAATTGAATGCACATCATTAATTACCCGCATTGCTATGAAAATAGGGGATTTAGAAAATGCTTCAATTGAATATATTTCCACAAGCTGCTACTTAATAGATGAGGACTATCTAGTGCAAGGACACACTCTTAAAAATGATCTAGAATCCTTAGTGTTTTTCTATCCCGACTATATAAATGAGATTCGGTTACCTAACCCAAATTTTCATATAATAAATGCCGGTAGCTAACCATTGCCCTTCAACCGAAAAGGTTCGTAGGAGTAATGTTTCTGTTAGGGTCACAAGAAGTCGTTCACGAAGAGTAGCCATAGAAATGTCACCGCGATCTACTCCCTCCTATGAGTACCAAGAGGAAGTAGATCTGATGGGTGATGCACCCGGTTGGACCAAACCTCAAACATAGGAGGCCGAGATCGTCATGGCAAGAGTGGACTACCACTAAAGGGAGATGGGAGCCTTATGGTTCCAACTCAAGCTCTAGTAGCTTGCCTCCTCCACCAATGAGCACACATCATTCCTTTTCGGCCTGAGGTTGTCGTGACCTTGGCCAAGGAATGGCAGAACTCACTAAAGGATGAGAGACCTTGAAGTGAGGACAGGCGATGTCCTCAACACACTCAAAGACCACATCTAAGGTACCCACAACTGGCAGCATCAAATCGATGCAAAGTTCAACAACATCAACACCACGCTTCAACAATAACAGGCCGACCTCATGGCTTATTTCCGTCATCACAGGTTCAACCACTATCGCAGAGATTGAGAAGAACAAGCTTGGGGGGGGCACTTGAGGTAACTTGTATCACACCACATTTGTATTCCATTATTTTATTGCTTACCTTCCACATCAATTGCATCTACAAATAAAATAAAATAAATAATGTACTATAGGTTAGGATAATAAAAGATGTGTAGTAAGAATATTTTTACTTTGCATAAAGTTGAAATGATGAATAGTTGCTCTATTTTATTTTCCCTAATACCTTGTATACAAATTAGCATTCTTTAAGTATTGCATTTATTGGCTAAGAATACTTTTGCTTTAAAACTTCGATTTTGTGGGTAGCAAAAACTTTTCCAACTCTAGGTTGTTGTAGAATATGATATTGTGATAAGAGCTGCTAAAATCCTAGTTGAAAGTGAAACTTGAATTTTTAGAGAAATTCTAAAAGTGAAGTTCCTTATTTGATAGAAATTCCTACCAAAGCCATATGATGATATGATGATTCAAACTTGATATAACCCATGCATATGCTATTTGGTAGGAAGTTAGCAAAATTTCATCATACCATTCTACCATCAAAAGATACTCCATGCTTTTTTATGCATAATACTCTCTCCAAAATATTTGGAAGAAAAAGGAGTAGAATACATGGATACAAGAAAAGAAAAAGAAAAATGCATGCTCATGTATAAGAGCACGAGGAAAAAAAAGAGAGGAGAATAAGTAGCCATGCTTGATCCTCACAATAAAGAGAGTGCATACAAAGGAGTCATCTTCATATTTCTACTCCACAAATATTCCATCACACTTGCACAAATCTTAATCAAATGTATGATTTCTTTTCTCCTAAGGCTTACTCTTTTGACTTAGCAAGTGTTGCAAATATGCTTACTCTTGATCCCTACCAAGCTCCATATATAAGCCTTATTTAGATATAGGACAAGAAAGGCATTGCTTTGGCGAGGATATAAATACCACTTCCACAAAGGAGTGAATGAGAGAATTATTTGAGGAACTTAAATTCAAACACCATTTTAAACTCTCCAGAAATTTGGGTAGAACTTAGACATTAGATGATGCATGCTCACTTTGCTGTTCTATCCTTCAACCACCCAAGAAAAGGGTGAGGCATAAGCCACATAATGACTGAGAAAAAGGGGCGAGGTATCATAGCCAATTCATTTAATGCAAGATAGAATATTTTATTATGCACTTGGTACTTTTGAAAGAGAGGACATTGTAGCAACTCCTGATCAACAAATTAAGTCTTTATCTTTGCTTCGAGATGAGCAAAGGGTAAGCTTGGGGGAGTTTGTTGACGGTCGTTATATACCAATTTCTACCATCAATATAACTTATGTGAAAGGATAAATATTTCTTATACACATAATTTTTAAATTTGACATAATTCCACTTGTACTTGGAAAAATAGTGCATGCATGTATTTTATTGCATAGATCATGAAGAATGAGGGGAGCAATCATGAAAAGTGGCTTCATGACCAATCATGCGATGACACGTGGCATCACATGGATCCATATACCCTTTCCCAGGCGTATTCGAGGGAATCCAACGGCAATTCATGCGGAGAAGGATCTTGAGCCAACCTATCAGTGACGTGGAGAAAGCACACCTCGAGGGGCGCCAGGACCAGGTTGGCCAAAGCAGGGGTTCAGACTACCTCTTCCAGGCACCAAACTCGGTCAGCCGCCACGTGTCGACTCTCTGTGATGCTTTGAAGCCGGTGGAGACTCATTCACATGCAAAAGATGGCGGGAACCACCTCTACTCTATGTATAAACAGGGGGAGAGGCCTCACTTCACACACACACCACTCATGAATTCTCTCAATGTATACACTAGTTCTCTTAGTCCTTAGTGGAGGTTAGGATATAGAGAGGAGCCGCTAGTCTCGAGTACAAATTGGGAAAGGTATGGCTCATGTATCTTTTCTTCCATTTTTGAATTTATGCTTTATGATAATAATAATATTATTGGTTTTTATTTATTCATATACTTGGGCAAAGCATTTCTTGTTTTATTGTGATGTCCATGTATGTGCTAAGTGTAGATGTCATTATGATCTAGTCATAATGTTTATATTTTGTTATTGTAAACATCATACACCACCACTATAGTCTAATTAGGTAATAATATGACTATGTTAATATGGATAAGTTAGTGCTTGGTTCCAACATTAGTTCAACGATGTTTAGGTTAGTCATTGCCTTAAGATGGATCTTGTATTGCAACTCTTAAGGTATTTACTTAGCATGCAAGTGTGGTGCTTGGACAGTTAAGTAGCGTTGGATGCCTCGTAGGTAGGCGGCAGGTGGCGACAGCTTTGTCCGTCCTTTGTTATCCCCCACATTCGGCTACGCCGCAGGCTCGTGGTGGAAATCGTTCTAATGTTGTCAGGGGTAAACTCCTGCTCAATGTATTGAACCACAAAGCTCTAGCATCCATCATTAGCATACTCATGTGTTGACTAATAGGATATGTATTTGAATAATTAGAGCACAGCAAGAGTAACTTCATCTCTTACTTGATCTTCATGAGGACATCTTTACCCATTAGAGTAGATTGCTTAGGTGTGTGTCACACTAACCTCACTACATCTACATCATTTACTCATCCTACCGGACTCCTCACTAGAACACCCTTTTGTTCCTATGATCTTACCACTCTTCACTTGCTTTCTCATTTGGGATAAAATAATATGATACCCTACAGAATACTCTTAGGTGAAATGCTAAAGTGGTACTTTCTGTGTGCTTGCGAAACTTATCTTGCTTTGACTTAGGTTAGCCTAGTGCCTTTACAAAACTAGCACTTATGCTAGCATGAATTGTAAACGTTAAGAAATACTAATACTCGCGCATCTCAGCCTCGAGTAGAGGCGGACATAACGGAGTCATGGGCTCGAATCCTGATGATGTTATGTATTGCAGATACCAAAGAATACATATCAACCAGCTAAAGTCAAGACACGATGTCAGGTCCCGACCACTGAGGTCGAGATGCGAGTCTGCTCGGGCCCCAACCCACGAGGTATGACTGGAGCATGACCGAGCCTGAGCTCGAGAGACTAAGGTCGGCATCAAGATTCAATGCAAACGCGTTGGCTAAAGCAGATGTCTTCATTACAAAAAAGACAACCGCACTCAACCTAATCCAAACACAAGTCAAAGTCCCTACTAACACCTTCTTCGCCTGTTCCATTCTACACAGCGACGGACATGAGCTGCTATACGACACATGCTGGTGAAAAGACTAGGACAGGTGTGGTAGCAACTTCCATGATCCGACCTCAACTCGAGGCAAGTTGGGAAGATACGTCGGAGAGATGAGAAACATTGAAACACCCGCCCTATTTATGTGAGAACCAGAGTAGATAAGAGCGACAAGAAAGGACAATTAGACATAACACATCCGAGTTGGCTATAAAATGGTCCTGATACCTCCTCTTTGGGCATGCGACTAGAACTTTACGAAGTACTCACTTGTAACCCTTGTAACCACACCCCCTGAGCTAACAAAGAAGAGGAACGACCAAACTGGATGCAGGACATTCTTGTCTGAACCATTATAAAGTCTTCGTGTCTTTATATCTAGATATCATCGAGGATGAACACGCGGCTATATGATACAAGTCGGTGGTATAAACACCAACAAGTCCCCACTACTGGAGCCCCCTCGTGAGTCCCCAAGTCCCCACTTCTGGAGCCCTCTCGTGAGTCCCCTTCCCTAATTTTTGAAGGCATGAAATATGATTCTGAAGGCTCAAGGTTGAAGATGATCCCCATTTTGTGATTATAATGTATGTTGAGTCCCTTAATGATTTTAGTTTAATTACTTTTACCGCTGACCTCAACCCTTGATTCCCCACCTCGACGACTCATCGGCTCGCATGCCCCCTCCTCTCCCTCTCTTCATATCCACCTCGATCCTCGACATTTCCACCGCTGCCTGCGCACCGCTCCACTCAGCCTTCCCCTCATCGGCTCCTCCCCTCCGCCATCACTGCGCCACTCCACTGGACCCAACGCAGCGGGGCCTCGACCGAGAAGTTGCGATGGGGTGTGATATCGATCGAGGATGGCGAGGAGTTGCGGCAGCCAACGAGATCACAACCGAATCATCGAGGAGCTACAACGTCCGGTGGGTGCGGGATCTGGAGCGTGATTGTTGGATGTCGTTGGCTCAACTGTCATCGATCTTAGCCATCCGTAGTGGCACGCTATAAAGCATACTGGATACACTGTTTCGCAGTGTAATTTAGAGTACGTACTGTAAAAACAGAAGGAGAATAGTCTAAAGAGTATGCTTTATACAATAAGCCTTATCGCAGGCAGCTCCAAACCTATTATCACACGCAGTTTTTAAAACCGCCTGAAATGAAGAGCCTGTGATAATCCACAATTTCACAGGCGGAGAAGTGATACTGCCTGTGAAGAAACATTATCACAGGCGGTTTTTACTTATGCTAGCCGCCTGTGAAGATAAGTTATCACATGCGGGTAGTGCAACATATATACCCGCCTGTGATAATTGTCTTATCACAGGCGGGTCTTGCAGCATACCTAACCGCCTGTGATAATGGTATTATCACAGGCGGATGTTGACCTACATCAAGCCATCTGTGAAGACTTTTTACCACAGCCGGTTTCTACCATAATAGTAACCGCCTGTGATAATTAGGTTATCACAGATGGTTCTTTACCTATATCTAGCCGCCTGTGATAATTGTTTTTCACAGGCATGCCTAGCCGTTGGTAAATAACCGCCTGTGATAAGGTATAACCTATGCAGTACTACTGCTGTTATTTCTAATTTCCAGGTCAATTCAATATAATCACATAACAGAAGTCAACAATATCATCACAGAACAGAAGTCAACAATATTATCATCACAGAAGTCAATTTCACTAAAACAATATACATATGTACAAGTTACACATACAATTCATCTCATAGTTTACAAATTTTCACTAAAAACTGTTTCTATTGGCATAGTCACAAAGTTCTGGCACATCAACTATTGCACCATTCTCATCAAAGAACTTCCCTCTTTTGTGCAAAATTTTGCGACGAATGAATTGACAGAGTTCAACAGCAATCTTGTCGGCTCCTCCATCAGGAATACTTCTACAAACCGGCCATTCTTCGTTCAGATTCTTTTTGTGCTGCAATATAACACATAACAAGGTTTAGAATGTGTTGGTTTGAACAATCTCAAAGTATAGATCAAAGTGAGAGTATACATGAATTTAGTTGGTATTTTTGGAGCAGTTGTACTATGAGCAATTGAATTTTGAAGTTGGAATCAAAATATGAAAATAATGTTTCTGGTAATATTGAACTACAGAGAATATAAGTATTAAACTATGCTAGTTACAATGAAAATGAAACTCAAGTAAGAAAATAAGGTATAGACATTAAGGATAACTTACATCCTCACGATTCACTCTATAAACACCGGCGGTCCGAAGATGCTCGCATACATAATACCTGCATAAGACACTCCCAGCAGGCTGCTTCGGACAAGCATAATACGTTTTAATGTCCAGTGCATTCGGATTGGAAGGTCTGTCACCACCAAGCCGTTCCGCGTAAAAACGCCAAGCTCTGTAATACCAGAAATGTCATATAAAACTTGTCAACACATTCTAAATGTGTGTAAATTAAAATTATTGAATAAATGTACAATTTCAAAATGGAAAGGAAATCTTTGTAACGATCTGGTGGGAAATTGGCCGAGTCCAAGACTGTTGCCATTCCCTGCGTTGGCTTGATGAAGATCATTATGTAGTGATCACTGCAAACACACAAACACACGTGTTAACAATTATCAATAACTGCTATTTCAATGTCATGTGTCGAACTTACTCAAAGTTGTACGGAGCCTTTACGAGGTCCTTGCTGTCTCTGACAAAGTTAAACATCGCATGTCCTATGTAAGCTGCAACTTTTGTCCTTCTATCCTTCTTAAGTTTTGCGATTGCTTTTTAAAAATATTTTTTTTCATGTGCTTGAACTTTGCTGAGTCTCGATCCGCCTTGACGTCGAATAGCGCCTTTGCAATCCTAGTAGGGTCAAGGATACTTGTCTTGCGCGCCAACTTTTCATTATCCATGTATTGCATCCTATTAAAGAAGTCCAGAATTGTTATAATATCATAAATGCAGATGCATGTAGTAAGAAAAGCAAATACAAAATATTAGAGGCACTTACAAGCACCATACGAGCAGCAAGTTGATTTCGAGCATGCCCCGATGGAAAAGGGGATGCAACTCTTCAAATAAAATGACTCATCTATCTTCTCCAGTGCTGCAGAATGCTTCTTTTGGAATACGAAATGTGACACAATTAAGACCATATCTTGTGCTGGCAAGGATGTACCACTCATGCATTCTTTTGAGCGGGATGGGTTGTTTGCTAAATTGTACGGATGTCATGAACGGCTTCCCATTCTCAAATTCAGGAGGAACATCCTCAAGCTTGTATATTGGAACTCTTGGTTTAACTAACGCCGTCCGCCGATTATACATGACACCGTCTTCTTCTCACTCCTCGATATCTCCTAATTCTGGCTCATGAGAAGAATGAGATGCACTCAATTTTATAATATTTTCCTTCATAGTTTCCAAATACTTTGGCACTTCTGATGAAGGTTTCTTATCTTCGTATGAGTTAACTTTGATAGGAACTAATGATCGAGGAGTAGTTGTCGGAAGTTGGACACTTGCTTGTTGAACCTGTTGTTCAACTGATTGCTCTTTACTCCCAGCAGCTGGCTCTAGTACTACTTCAAGTTGTTGCTCAACTGGTTGCTCTTTACTAGCAACAACTTGCTCTGGTACTGCTTGAAGCTATTGTCTAACTTGTTGCTCTTGGATATCTTTATTAGCAAGGTTACTATCATCCTTTCTATGACATAGGGGGAGTGGATCTTCCTGGACCGGGAGTGGATCTTCATGCACTTTCGCCTTAGAAGATGGGGTTGCGGTATTTTGAGATGCGACGGGGCTAGAAATTGGCTCATCGTCCAACACGATATCGCGTCGGTGCCAAAGGATTAATCAGTTGACAGCCTGCCCCAGAGTCGTGATCCCCTCAGGTGTGACGTGGTCTATTTCATAATCTTCATAATAATTATCAATGATCTAAAGAACTTGTAGCACATCATAATACAACGGAAGTGGATTCCTGTTGAAGTCACGATCAGGCTTTGCCATAGCAGTCGCAACCTGTTTGGTTTTGTTTCCTGCTCTGCCGATCGGGACAAGAAGACGACAAGATTTGTCCTTAGCAATATCATCGACAGGGAACTTATGGGTTGACCCTAAGCCTAGCACAGAACCAACGCTGCTAGGGTAGGCAGTTGGAGATACTAATTGCTCCTTTTGCACCGGAACCATCGATGTACTCGGTGCCATTAATTGTCTCGATTGTCTAAGTTGTTCCATTATTTCTTGCATATTTTCTTTGGCCTTTTGAGCAATCGTTTGATCAAGTGTTTTCTTAAACTTCTCACGTCTTCCATATGTGTCTTTATCTTTAGGGAAACCATCTAGCCAAGACATTTGAGAAGAGACTGCTCGAACCCATCCGCTGTGTTCAGGGTTTCCTAAGATAGTGGTAAGTTGTTCATTCTCCCTCTTTGGCTTGAATAGACCCTTCTGTTGCTTTTCAATTACTTCTTTCATTTTCTCCTCTACTTCATTCACAAAGTCGGGCTTTTCAAGTTTGCCCTCGCTGGTCAAACCTGACCGGGCAAAGACCCACCGCTAAGTTCGCTCATCGCAGCCTTCTAATGGGTGAGGATTGCCCTTACTGGTAATTTTGTCTAATATCTTATTCCATTTTTGGACTTTGGGTGCGTATCTAGCAGACCCCAAATGATGATGGTATTTGTTCTTTTTTGCAAGCTCTGACCTAGTTGCACTTAGAGCTTTAGCATCAGGTGTGGTCTTTTGAGAAACAAACTCTTGCCACTGAGCTTGTGTGATTTTTCCCATATTCCTCGGGCTAGGGACCTTATAGGCCTTAACATAAGCATTCATTTCGCTCTTCCAGCCACGAAACTTCTTGCCGCAAGAGACCAATGTTGCTTTCTTTACAGCTTCTTCCGTGCCTTTCCGGAACTTGAATTGTTTCTTTATTCTTTCTCACAACTCATTCTTGGTCTGCTCGGGTAATTTCCTCCAATTCTCGGTCGTGATCGGCACGAGTTCCCTAACAAGAAAATCGCATGCATTACGGTACTTGGTAACTGAATCCAGTGGTTCTTGGGGAAGCCCACCTGGACCGACCCTTGTTATGTACATGATGCGGTCCAATGGACCCTTATTGGGACCTCGTTGCCCTTGTTTCCGCTTTAGTGAAGCTGAGGATTTATCCATTGGAGAACCTTCTGCAGTTTTAGGAGCCGAAGTCACCTCGTTGTCTTCGCGATTAATCTAGGTAGAAAAGAATTATAAGACTTCGTATACTTGACAATCAACATTAACTTGAACTGCTGAAGTTAAGATTTGTGATCCATACCTCGTCGGTAGGATCATATTCCGGGTCGAGATCCTCCGAAGTCTTTTTAGTTTTTATATTAGGAAAAGGATCCGATGGACTGTGAAAGGAGCCTGAACTGCTAGAGTCAGTAAACTCCATATTGTCTTCTTTATTGTTACTACCAGCACCAGTCTTCTTAGAGCTTTCCATGCTAGAACTAATAAGACAAAAAATATAATTAATGGCATATTAACTCTACATGAAGTGTTGCATGAAGAAAAAATGGAAGCATTCTAGGATTTGATAAGGCATTCTAGAGTTTAAGGCGACCGACCAAAAGGTTCCTATACATTGCGAGGGTGACAAGCATGTTAAAGTTGCTCACCAGCAATGGCATCTTTATCTTCTTATTCTAAATAGGCAGTTACTTGTATCTGTTTTCTGAGCACAAGCGATGTTCAACAGCCGTATGCGAGCACATTGCTTTGTTTGGCAAAAGGATAGCGACACTGATCTCGAAGGAGCAAAACCCCGTGAGATGAAGTGTGGGGCGGCTACACTCTATTTTTAGTACAGATGCTACTATTCACTCATGTTACCACCAAGTTCCCAGATTTTGAACTAAAATTTGGCAGAGCTTCCTTTGTATGTTGTTGATTTTGTCCACAATTTTCAAATACAGAACATTGATATTTGCAGAAACAATATATTGCAAACTTGTTATACACATCCTCAGGATTCCATAAATGTAAATTATGAAGTCTTTTGATGATCCTACTAGAAATTACGATCCAAACAGCATCTGAATACATAACTGTCTAGATTTTGGACTGTTACGACACCTTAAACGGTACTTCAATTTAGACTTGGTTATTGCGTGTTTTATCCTTAGCGTTGAATAGGAAATTGATAGAGGACTCTTTAAGCTTTCTAGACATGTTTAGACGTGCATAGGTTGCTCTTCTAATTTAAGAATTATGGCTGTTCAAAGTTCAGAAATTTTGTGGCTGTTTCAGATAACACTGTACACAGGTACTAACTTCAACTCTAGTTTCTAATTAGTTCTAAACCAAATTTGAGGTAACAATGAATAGAAAAGTTGTAGAATAGCTCTTCCCCTTTCAACAAATGTATCACAATAGACTAGAAGATCTTTCTACAGATAATTATGGCAAAAATTCAGATGCTTGTTCATACAATTTCACTATAGTTACATCACAACTTGACAGTTTTTTGAATTCCACCGAAACCTAACCAAAAGGATGCCTACCATTTTCGAATTCCCGAACCCTAACCAACGATATGCAAGGCGGCGGCGAGGGCAGGGAGGGAGGCGGCACGGCGGCGGAGGATGGAAGGTCAAAGGGTTTAGGGTTTACCGTGGCGGCGACGGCAATGGCTTCGCTCGGCGTACCTGGAGGTGATGAGGGCAAAGCTCGACAGCGACATCGAAGCTCGGCGGCGATGGCGAAGCTCGGCAACGATAGCGAAGCTCGGTGATGACTGCGGTGAACACTTGGCGGCAAACGAAATTTTGGCAGCCTAACGGCGTCTAAGTGTTTCACCCGGGTTATTTTCCAACGCTGCCGAGGGGTATATATAGACTCCTATTTTCTCAGGCGGATTTTAAGTACCGACCGCCTGAGAAGATAATTACCTCAGGCGGGTTTTACTTACCAACCGCCTGAGAAGATACAATTATCTCAGGCGGTTGGTAATTAAAACTCGCCTGAGATAATAATCTTCTCAGGCGGTTATTAAGTACCAACCGCCTATGAAGATCTTTACTTCTTCTTAATTAATATTCTTGATTAAATGTGGGTCCTTTAAAAAGGAAAAATTCCACTTTCTTGTAATATTATTGACAAGTAAAGGTTACCATTAAATTTCAATTCATAAATCCTTTGATATTGGTCAGAACATAAAAAACATATAACAATTGCTATTTTTCATTTTTCTATCTTGATGAATATAATGCTTTTTTCATTTATTTTTCCAGTGGACATTTTTATTCATCAAACCAACCTCTATGATTTTTTTTAGATTTTTTTAAATTTTTTTGAATCAATGTGTGTTCATAATTTGATGAATGCCTCATTTGTATATGAGCATTTAGTTAGAATGATGGATAATTTGAAGTTTGACATGTTGGAATGCTTTTAAAAAAATTTAAAAAATTCATACATATATAAATAATACAAATATGTTCATACAAACAAATTTAAGTGAAGGATCCTTTTTTTATGAGATACACAAATGTGAATAATATGTGAGTAGAAATTAATTTTATATTTATCAAAACATTACAATGTCAGCTATACAAGTTTTAAAATATTTGGTTCAGGTGGTAGATATTAATTTTATACAAATATAGAAGAAAGAATCATCGAATTTGGACTCAATTTGCATAATCTAAACATGTTTGAGTATTTATATTGGAATATAAATAAAAAAGAAGCAAGGGATACGGAAACTGAAGAACATTATCTACAATTATCTCAGGCGATTGGTCATTAAAAACCGCCTGAGATAATCATCTTCTCAGGTGGTTATTAAGTACCAACCGCCTGTGAAGATCGTTACTTCTTCTTAATTAATATTCTTGATTAAATGTGGGTCATTTAAAAAGGAAAAATTCCACTTTCTTGTAATATTATTGATAAGTAAAGGTTACCGTTAAATTCCAATTCATAAATCCTTTGAAATTGGTCAGAACATAAAAAACATATAACAATTGCTATTTTTCATTTTTTCTATCTTGATGAATATAATACTTTTTCATTTATTTTTTCAGTGGACATTTTTATTCATCATACCAACCTCTATGAATTTTTTCATATTTTTTAACTTTTCTTGAATCACTGTGTGTTCATAATTTGATGAATGTCTCATATGTATATGAGCATTTAGTTAGAATGATGGGTAATTTGAAGTTTGACATGTTTGAATGCTTTTAAAAAAAATTAACAAAATTCATACATGTATAAATAATACAAATATGTTCATACAAACAAATTTAAGTGAATGATCTTTTTTTACGAGATACACAAATGTGAATAATATGTGAGTAGAAATTAATTTGATATTTACCAAAACATTACAATGTCAGCTATACAAGTTTTAAAATATTTGGTTCAGGTGGTAGATATTAATTTTATACAAATATAGAAGAAAGAATCATCGAATTTGGACTCAATTTGCATAATCCAAACATGTTTGAGTATTTATATTGGAATCTAAATAAAAAAGAAGCAAGGGATAAGGAAACTAAAGAACAGTATCTACAATTATCTCAGACGATTGGTCATTAAAACCCGCCTGAGATAATCACCTTCTCAGGCGGTTATTAAGTACCAACTGCCTGTGAAGATCTTTACTTCTTCTTAATTAATATTCTTGATTAAATGTGAGTCCTTTAAAAAGGAAAAATTCCACTTTCTTGTAATATTATTGATAAGTAAATTTTACCATTAAATTTCAATTCATAAATACTTTGAAATTGGTCAGAACATAAAAAACATATAACAATTGCTATTTTTCATTTTTCTATCTTGATGAATATAATGCTTTTTTCATTTATTTTTTCAGTGGACATTTTTATTCATCAAACCAACCTCTATGAATTTTTTCAGATGTTTTTAAATTTTTTTAAATCAGTGTGTGTTCATAATTTGATGAATGCCTCATATGTATATAAGCATTTAGTTAGAATGAAGGATAATTTGAAGTTTGACATGTTTGAATGCTTTTAAAAAAAATTAACAAAATTCATACATGTATAAATAATACAAATATGTTCATACAAAACAAGTTTAAGTGAAGGACCTTTTTTATGAGATACACAAATGTGAATAACATGCGAGTAGAAATTAATTTGATATTTACCAAAACATTACAATGTCAGCTATACAAGTTTTAAAATATTTGGTTCAGGTGGTAGATATTAATTTTATACAAATATAGAAGAAAGAATCATCGAATTTGGACTCAATTTGCAGAATCTAAACATGTTTGAGTATTTATATTAGAATCTAAATAAAAAAAGAAGCAAGGGATAAGGAAATTGAAGAGCCTCGGGCATTATCTCAGGCGGTTTGTAATGAATAACCGCCTGAGATAATCGTTTTCTCAGGCGGTTATTAATAACCAACCGCCCGTGAAAAATTTAAAAACCACTTGTGAAAAACTGACGCCTATATAAAGACCCCTCGCCACAGTCGAAATGCAACTCTAGAGAATTTTCCACCGCTGCAAGGCTGCCAAAATTACCCACCGCCGCTCAGCCTGCACTGTCGCGCCGCCGCTCAGCCCGCACTGCCGCGCCGCCGCGCCGCCGCTCAGTCCCGCAGAGGCACGCCTCTACCCAGTCCCACATCGCGCTACAAGGTACCTAAGTGAATTCTCATAGTTTCCTTACTATGCATTGCATGCTACCTTTTTCTTTGTATATTTTCATAAGCTACTAGTTTTGTGTGTTGGTATATGAATTGTGTCCTTTTGCATGTGTGTACATATGCGTTTGGACTCAATAATTTGGTGACATGAATAGTTTGTTGGTATATGGTATTGGTATTGGACTCATATGTGTTGGTATATGGATTGTGTCCTTTTGCATGTGTGTACATATGCGTTTGGACTCAATAATTTGGTGACATGAATAGTTTGTTGGTATATGGTATTGGTATTGGACTCATATGTGTTGGTATATGGATTGTGTCCTTTTTGTACCTATTTTGTGATATGAATATGATATTTAGTTAACAGATGATATTGTAATATATATAAGATGCATGAAGTTTACCCGA
Source organism: Tuctoria greenei (assembly GCA_036927565.1). Classification (NCBI taxonomy): domain Eukaryota; kingdom Viridiplantae; phylum Streptophyta; class Magnoliopsida; order Poales; family Poaceae; genus Tuctoria; species Tuctoria greenei. The sequence goes on from JAYESD010000005.1 coordinate 17,139,674, forward strand.
ACTTGTAATTGTAGTTTTATGTGTTTTCTTTTTTAATATGTTACTTGTGTGTGCGTACCTCATGCTTGCATATATTTCGATGGAGTGATTAGGGTTAGCTTTCCAGGGAGATGGTTTTATAACTCACCCATTTAGTTACCACCGTTAGATGGGATCCGACGTCAAGATATAACGGACCGGATCCCACCCAGACCTAGCCCATGCTACTGGGCCTATTTGCCCCACGACTTCAATCCTTCACCCCCGCTTTATGCTCCTGACGCCTTCGACTCCGTCCGCCTCAAGTCGTCGCCCGTCTCATCCAGACTCCGCTCGACGCTACCGCCTCCCGTCCGCCACGCTTTCTGTTCATCGCTGATCTTAGAGTCTTATTTGATGTTGCTGCCACATTCCTACATGCCACCTCTCTCTACAACTCTATATCGACTTGGTATTACCGTAAAAACCTTGAGGACTACTGGACATCGACTAGGGTCGATTAGTCGCCCTAATGAACAGACCTACATTATTCGCCCTAATCATACTTGTTATGTCTCTGTAAATTCATTTTATAGAAGACCTTTAGGGAATATTTGTGGCCGAATTTTGTAAATCTGACAAAAAATCTATTATTGAAGCATGGACCGTCGAGCGTGGATGTATAACATGCCAGGACCCGATCCTATGTACATTCATAATGTTGCAAATTTTATTGAAGCATCCAAGAGACATGCGAAATTGCAAAAGATAGATGACATATTATGTCTATGTATCGACTGCGAAAATAAGATTGCTTGGATGGATACTATAGTAATCCAATCTCATTTGGTGAAAAGAGGTTTCAAAAAAAAACTACACAATATGGACAGAGCATGGTGAGTTAGATACACATGATGTGGATAAAGATGATGAGAGATGTTCAAATGATGATAATGTTCATATCGATGATGGTAGTGACAATCAAGATGGTGATGATGATGATGAGTTCGATTGTGAGGAGATGTTGCGTCACATTGAACCATATGTATTGACTTCTATGGGAGCAAGCAAAGCTTTAAGTAAAATGGAGACATTGCAGAATGCGGCGACTGAGCTTTTATATGATGAATCAAACGGTTGTGATAAAGAGTTTACTACATTGCGTGCAGTCTTAGAACTACTAAAGTTGAAAGCTACGCATAGATGGTCCGATTGTAGTTTCTCTGATCTTTTGAATCTTATGGTAAAAATTCTTCCAAATCCAAATAAACTGCCCAGAAGCACTTATAAAGCGAAGAAACTTCTTTACTCGATGGCACTAGGTGTGACAAAAATACACGCTTGTGTGAACCATTGTATTCTGTATCGCAAAGAGCATGACCTCGCAACAAGATGCTCCATTTGTGGTGTCAGTAGATATAAGAAGGACTACAATCACCAGTATGTTACCAACATGAAAAAGTCTCAGAAGAATAAGAAGTTTATTATTGGTCCTGAAGATGACGATGACGATACTTCTGGCGATGCAGACGGGAAGAATAAGAGAAAAATTCCTGCCTTGGTGATGTGGTACCTTTCGATAATTGATCACTTGAAGCGTTTATTCTCAAACCCTAGGGAGGCTAAACTTATGTGTTGGCATTCCGAGCAACGAAAGAAGAATGAAAAACATATACGACACCCTGCTGATGCAATGCAGTGGATTAATTTTGACATTCAGTATCCAGAATTTGCAAAGGAAATCAGAAATGTGAGGTTTGCCTTGGTTACAGACGAAATGAATTCGTTTGGTGAAAAAAGGAGCATACACAACACATGGCCCGTGGTCTTAATGATGTACAACCTACCGATGTGGTTGTGTCACAAAAGGAAATATATCTTGTTATCTGTTCTTATCCAAGGTCCGCAACAAATTGGCATCAAAATTGATGTTTTCTTGGAACCTTTAATGGAAGATATGGCGAAATTATGGAATGAAGGGGTACGTACATGGGATGAGTACAAGCGGGAGTATTTCATGCTAAGAGCAATGATATTCATTACGGTGCATGATTATCCCGGACTGTTTACATTATCGGGACAAATGAAAGGGAAGAAAGGTTGTGTAGGGTGCGTGGATAGAACTGGATTTCTATACCTCACTTCATCCAGAAATACGGTGTACATGAGACACCGATGGTTCTTGACAGATACACACAGGTATAGGAAGATGAAAGAACAATTTGATAACAAAATTGAAAAAGATACTGCACCAAAACCTTACAGTGGAAGACTTGTGTTTGAAATGGTCAAGAACATTCATATTGCTTTCGGTAAGGGCAAAAATTGTAAAGGAATTAAGAGAAATAAAAGTACACCTTCGGATGATACAACTGACATGGCTTTCAAGAAACAATCAATTTTTTTTCAAGTATCTTCCGTATTGGAAGAATCTGGAATTTTGCCATAGTATTGATTTGATGCATTACAAAGAATGTATTTGACAGCATCATTGGGACCTTGCTGGACATGCCGAGGAAAACAAAGGACGAATTAAATTCACGTATGGACCTAGTAAATCTTGATTTGAGACCAGAGCTTCATCCAGTAGAAAAGGCGAACGAGAAGCATTACCTTCCCCCAGCCAGCTACAACTTGACGCTAGAAGAGAAAAAAGCAATTTGCAAATGCTTGCGTGGGAACAAAGTTCCCACGAGTTTCTCATCCAATATCCGCAAACTAGTCTCGATGAAAGACTTGTCTTTATTCGGTTATAATTCTCACGACTGTCCCATGATGATGACAATTTTCCTTGCCATTGCAATAAGAGTCATCAAACCTGAGCATATAAAAGTTGTCATCACACGTTTGTGTTACTTCTTTAATGCACGTGAAGATTTAGACTATCTGAAAACATACATCGTCGAGACTATGTGCAAGATTGAGATGTGTTTCCCACCATCTTTTTTCGATATGCAAGTACACCTAATCATACATCTTGTTGATCAGATAAAAGCATTGAGGCCACTATATTTACATCATATGTTTTCGTTGGAGAGATATTTAGGAGTATTAAAAGGTTACGTGTGGAACCGTGCTCACCAAGAGGGTTCAATTATGGAAGGATACACCACTGAAGAAGTGATTGAGGGTTGCGCTGATTACATCAAAGATGGAAAATCCGTAGGTGTGCCTATACCAGTACATGAGGGTAGACTACATTGTAGAGGCAAAGTGGGTAAGAAAACTTTTATCGTTCAAGATTACAAGAATGTACACCGTGCACATTTTGTTGTACTACAACAGCTCGCAATAGCTGAGTCGTACATCGAGGAAGACCAAATTGAGCTTCGTGATAAAAACCAAGACCGCACAGAGGACTGGATCATGAAAGAGCACAAAAGATGTTTCACTGAATGGTTAATGGACAAAAATATACCATACGGAAACACTATAGAAGAGGCAACAATGAAGAAGTTAGCTTCTGGCCCATCTGCTTTGGTGACATCATGGAAAGCATATGACATCAATGGTTACACATTTTACACTAAAGAAAAAGACGGTAAGAGTGTTGCACAAAATAGTGGTGTTCGTATTGAGGCTTATGATTCACAAGGGCAAAATACCACATACTTCGAGTTCATAGAGGAAATATGGGAACTCGATTATGGCAAAAGAATGGTAATGCCCGTATTTAAGTGCCAATGGGTCAAACATCCTGATGGTGTCAAAGTGGACAATTACGGGCTGACACTGGTAGACTTGAATAAAGTGGGTTATAAAGATGATCTTTGGGTTCTCGTCGATAGTGTTGCACAAGTTTTTTATGTTCAAGATCCAAAAACTGAGAAGATGCACGTAGTTGTTTCTGGAAAGCAAAATATTGTTGGGGTTGAGAATGTGGGAGATAATAAAGAGGAATATAATCAATATGAAGAGATGTACCTTTTCACCGAACCAGAAAACATCAAGCGCGTAGAGAGAAGCATTAAAAAGAATTTGACCCTATGTGAGAGAAGATGTCAATGCTGGAAAAAATGTATATAGCAATGCAAGATGATATATATTGTATATATTTGTATCTTCTGAAATCAACTTAGAACAATGCTCTATTTCAACTTTAGATAGCATGTTTCGAACATTATTAAATTCAGCTTCTGTTTCGAAGCTCTTGTCAAGCTAATCCCTACACGACAAGCTCTTGTAGATGCAAGTAACACCCGAGACTCATCATTTGGATTGTTAAAAGCTTCAATTGAAGTCTGACAATACTTCTCGTCCATTTGAGGGCTTGTTTGGATAGGAGTGGATCCACTTCAATATAAGTGGTTTGAGGTGGATTGAGGAGAAAAATAGTTCATTCTTCACTTCAATCCACTTCAATCCAATTAGATTGAGTACATCCAAACAAGCCCCGCAAGATTTCTTTCTCTTCTCTCTATTTTGATAACTTACGAAGATGTTACTTTATCAATTCTAATGGCTGAATATATTGACTACAAATCAGTACCATCTCTCTTAGTGCTTTACACAAGCGACGAAGCGTACAACTTCAATCACAAATCTTGTTTTTACCATTTTCATAGGAATTTGACCTTAATCTTTCAAGCATAGATTTAACAATAATTGAAGCTTCTTCATCAGACATATTAATGGCGGTTACAAGTGAAGGGTGTGTCGAAGCTAACGAAATCTCAATGGGACTAAAGACAAAGAGATGTTGCATATGAGTGACAATGTCCAGGTTAGACAACATGAAGCTATGATGACAACCTTCAACAATATGAAAAGTGATGCCAAGGTTATGCTTGCATCAACCAAGACATGTTGTGAGGGTATAAAACTTGTTGGGGCAATCATAACCTTGGCCAAAATCAGAAATCACGCCACCGTGGATTACTCTGAAGCTGCCATGAATTACTCTGAAGTTTACCGAGCACGCATGGAGAAAACTTCAGAGTAATGCCTTGGTTGATGCAAGCATAACTTTGACATCGATTTCATGTTGTTGAAGGTTGTCATCATAGCTTCACGCTGTTTAACCTAGACATTACCACTCATATGCAGGATCTCTTTATCTTCAGTCCGACTCAGATTTCGTTAGTTTCAACACATCCTTCACTTATAACTGTTATTAACATGTGTGATAAGGAAGCTTCACTTATTTGATAAATATATGCTTAAAAGATTAAGGTTAAATCTATATGAAAGTGTAAAAACAAGATTTGTGATTGAAGTTGTTCGCTTACTCGCTTGTGTGAAGCACTAAGAAAGTAGGTACTGATTTCTAGTCAATATATTTAGGCATTAAAAATGAGAAAGGAGCATCTTCCTAAGTTTTCAAATGGATAGGAGGGATAGAAATCGTTCAAATGGATGGGAAAATCATTCTAAGGATCGTCGGGGTTCAAATTGATGCTTTCAACAATTCAAATGATGAACCACGAGTGTTACTTGCATCTACAAGAGCTTGCTGTGTAGGGATTAGCTTGACAGGAGCTTAGCAGCATCACAGGCGGTTCTTAAACTACGCATTTACTTGTATCTGTTTTCTGAGCTCAAGCGATGTTCAACAGCCGTATGCGAGCACAATTTGGACACAATTTGTAGAATCTAAACATGTTTGAGTATTTATATTAGACTCAATAATTTGGAAGTTTGGTATTTTAGATATTGATGTATCGGGCACGTAGCCGATTGAAGGAGGAGCGCTTGGCGTGGCGCAAGAACCATCCCCATGTATGTACATATGGCACACCGGTCGCATGGTTGTATATACATATGTATCTACAATGGACTGATGAACTTAACTGTAGTTTTGTTTGTCCGTCTTGTTTTTTTTTGATATTTTCAATTTGTTCGCGTAGGGTTTCTCTGCGAAGCCTGAATCGGGAGATTTATTGAAGTGGCAGTGCATCGTCCCCGGTAAAGAGGGGGTAAGTCATGAAGAACAAGCACAATATGAGTTTAACCATCGTCCTCCTATTAATAAATTTTCTTTGTAGACTGAATGGGAAAATGGTTACTACCTCCTCACAATCTCCTTCTATGAGGACTATCCCTTGATGCCTCCAAGATGCGCCTTTCCAAGTGGGTTCTTCCACCCAAATGTCCATCGCTCGGGAGCACTCTGCATCGGGATTCTTGATCAAGAGACTGTAAGATAGACCTATTTTGCTCATGTAATTAATACTTAATTGTTATCAAACTTATTTGAACTGGTTTCTTATATTGCTTAAATTATATTTCGTAAGGGTGGTGCACTGGTTTTACAATCAAAACTATACTACTTGAAGTTCAGCGTTTGCTGCATCATCCAAATGCGTCTGATGTTGAAAATGATTGCTATAATCTACTTATCAAGGTTAGATGACACTTTGACTTAGTGAACAATGTAGGTTATTCATTCCTTCTTCGACATTTGTTAATTTAAATAATATCAATATTTTTAGGATCCAGGGTAATATAAGAGACGTGTTCAGAAGCAAGCAGGACGGTACAATTTAGGTTGATCGATGGGAGCTTTAGGAATAAGTTTAGATTCAAAATTAGTTTAGAAGGCACACAATGTATGATCTATGGAATTCATCGAGTTGCAAATTATCTCTGAATTGCAATGTCATTGTGTTTGTTTATGTATTCCAATTAAATCTCTTAATTGCAATGTCATTGCGTTTGTTTATCCCTGCAACGGACGCTCACGATCTAGGGCACTCTGGCGTTTCCGATGCCACAAAATAAGTGGAAACAATGATCTTCTCAGGCCGTTCTTCAATGAAAACCGCTTGTGATAATTGAACAACCACATACGATTCTTACACAATGACCGCCGGTGAAAATACATGATCTTCTCAGGCTATTGTTAATTAAGAACCGCCTCTGAAGTTTATTATATTACAGGCGATTCTTAATTAATAACCGCCTGAGAAGATCGAGTATTTACCCATGCGATTGTTTTTTCAAATCTGTCTGTGATGTTATTTCATTACAGACAGTTCTTAAGTAATAACCGCCTGAGAAGATCGAGTATTTATCCAGGCGGTTGTTTTTTAAAATCCGCCCGTGTTGTTCTTTCATCACAGGCGGTTATTGTATCATTCGTCATCACAGTTGTATATTTTTAAGGACCGCCTGTGTTTGAAAAATTGAGGTGCCTATAAAAATGCTTTTTGTAGTAGTGAGAATGGCCATGGTCATATCTGAGTTGAGATCCGCCGTGCCAACACGCCAGAACCCGCTCTTTTCGCGGGCGAATTGTTTCCAGACCGAGTAGGCTCGTGCTGGCCAAGTGGACACGGCTTCCCTCCTCCCGTTTGTCCTCCCGCTAATGTGTCATCATCTTATTTGTTGTGAAGATATGATAGTTAAACTGAGTATTAATGAAGAACCAATAATATTTGACACGTTAACGAGAGGACACATGAGAGTATCGAATAGGAGGAGGGAAGCCGCATTCTGGCCAAGCACGGTTCCTTGGCCATCTATAGCCCCAGCCAACAACCAAAGACACGTAATACTAAAAATGAATGCCTCTCCTTTGTTCCTCCAACTTGTAGGACCCGCATTGGCGCCTCCGCGCCGCACCACATTGCATGTGCAGTAGTTTGCCGTAAAAAGTACTGAACTGGAAATATAGACCGGAAGTGTGAGTAAATATAAAAGTGAGCAAATACACAGGAAGAATATGTGTTTAAAGGATATGAGTGCGCATAGACTGATGGTGTCGCATCGACTCCTCAGCTTTTCCATGATCATCATCATAGCCACCTTTCGCAATTCTTCTCTCTCTCTATAATCTCCCTTGCTTTCTCTCTGCTTGTTCAGCTGCGCGTGCGTGTCGTAGTGTTTGTTTGTTGCCGCGTTCGCCATCCCGTCGAAGGAAGCTGCAGAAAGAGGAGTCCAGCAATGGTTAGCGGCGAAGGGCGGGCTGAGCAGGCTGCGGTGCATGATCAGGACGTGGCACTCGTCCCGCCGCATCTCCCGCGACGAAGGCGGCAACGCGGTCGCTTGGTACGGCCACGGAGCCGGGGACGGCGGGCTGCGTGGGGCGTCGTTCCACGGCGCGGACGAGGTGCCCAAGAGCCTGCCGCCCGGTATACGTGTCGGCAAGTCGCGCCGCGGGTACCTCGTCGCCGAGGAGCTGATGGCCCACCCTCTGTTCCATACCGTCGTCGACCGCAGCGGCGGCACGGTGTGGTTGGGTGCGAGGTCGTGCTGTTCGAGCGCATGCTATGGATCCTGGAGAATGCCTACGCGCAGCCGGGGTCCTCGATGAGCTCGTCGAGTACTACCCTAGCTGAGGGTGTCCCGCCCTTGCTAGGATCAGTCGGTTGGAAGCTTCCGAAAGTAGCTGAGCATACAGCAGCGGAAAATCAAAGCCATCGTTCCTGGCGTTGTTCAAGTGTTTATGGAACGGAGCGTCCATCTATATACTCTAGATGCCAGGATGTTACCGGCTTATCGAAGTTGGAGCAACAAAAATGCACTCAACGACTCTACTTGGACAAATTGGTGACAAGAGATGACTGGTAAAAATAAACTGGCATTAACGATAGACCGTTCAAATCATTTTTTTGGTATTGCACTAGCACAAAATACAAACTTATGGACTAATGGTTGTGAAATGTTGGCTGAGAAGATAAATGTATGGCGGGCTTATGCGGGCACGTACTTTTGAAGAAAGTTTTGGCTATGATATACTCCTTCGAAATATTTGCCACCGTTTAGTTCATTTGGTGCACTACAGGAAAGTGGTCATTTGCGACGGTTAGCGTTATTTGCAACGGCCAGCTGTCACAAATAAATTAAATTGCGACGGCGCGTCTCCGACCGTCGCAAACAAGGCGGCCGTCACAATTAGGGCTCTATTTGCCAAGGCCGCGGCCCAAGCCGTCGCAAATAGCTGCTTATTTGCGACGACCATCTTTAGGGCCGTCGCATATAAAAAACCGTCGCACATAGGAGGTTATTTGGGACGGTATGGAAAAAACCGTCGCAATTAACGTAAATTACGACGACTAGCCGTTGCAAATTAATGGGATATACCCGGCCCCGTCGGTTCCCGACTCACACTCATCCACGCACACACGCCCCGCCGCCACGCGCCCACCGCCGCCGCCGCCATTGCCCCCGCCACCACCCCTTTGTAAGTTCTTCCCCTCCCCTCTCCTCCCTCTCCATGGACGGCCCCCACTACACCCTCTTCCTCCCTCCATGGCCGCCCCCTCCCCCTCCTGCCATGGTCGCCCCCGCCCCCCCCCCCCCCCTCCCCTCCTCCATGGCTTAGGTTAAATTTGTTAATCATGCTTAAGTTAAATTGATATGTTTAGATAAATTTCTTATTAATTATACTTCGTTTAATCATGCTTAGGTTATTTATTTATGTTAATCATGCTTTGGTTATTTATTTATAATAAATTAATAAGTTAATCATGCTTAGCTAGGTTTAGGTTTAATTATGTTTAAGTTTATTTATTCCTAAGTTCAATTTTTTGTTAATTGAGATTAAGTTTGCTAAGCTAGGTTTAGGTCAATGCTTAATGGCGACAACACTTGTGACGGTTGAAAACGTCGTAAATTGCTTATTTGCTACAGTTTTCTGCTTATTTGTGACAGCCGTGGCCGTCGCAAATCGTCGAGATTCCTGTAGTGATAACAAATATTTAGAACTAGCTAGGAGGGAGTACGAAAGAATGCATTGCCTGATGTACATGATATGCATGCATTATCTGCACCATCATTCACATTTTTTATAATTGGGTGAGAATCTCAATCTCTCCCTCCAGTAAGATTATGATTAACTCATTAAAGAAGAAATGAAATTCAGGAGTTACAAAATAGAAAATGCAATGAAATTATAAGTGAGTTGGTAACCTTAGTTACCCAAAAAGAAAACAGTGTTACCAGATTTCACCATGTAGATGTGGCCATGTGGCACACTGGGGTTGGGGGCTCCAATAGGGTGTAGCGGGATGATTTAGGCGAAGGCAGCTAGCGGCTTGCATTATAGGCACCGCTCGGGTTCCAGAGCATTCGCAGCGGCGACCCGCGTGACAACGAGCAGCGCCGAGGAGTTTGGGCTGCAGGTTGATCGAACAAGTACCTTAGTAGGGGACTTGAATGTTGCCTACAGGAGGTGAATAGACTAAAATCCTAAAATCACTTAATTAAAACTTAATCAGCAACGCAGGTGGATTAATCTGGTCTTAGGGCGGACTAGTCCGGTCAGATAATGTAAATGCAAGAAAGGTTTGCTTTTAACGGGGTTTTGCATGATCTACTTTACACAAAATGAAGTAAAACTAGTTAGCAACCTAACAAATCAATTGCAAACGATGAAAACAAGTATTACGAGATGAATTCTAAGTTGCAAGCAATGAATGCAATGAATGGTAAGAAACCTAAAAGTGACCTAGCGATGAATGAAGGTAAACTGAAGCAAGAAACACACGGATTTATGTCGAGGTTCAGTTCCATGGAGCAACCTACATCCTCGTTAAGGAATCCACAAAGGACCGGGTCTCTTTCAACCCTACCCTCACGAAGCCACCACAAATGTCGGCTTTATTTCTACTAAACCAAAGGGTGAATACAACAATTGTTGGGGCAACTCACAACCTGAGGCTCCCACAAAAACCTAGCTCAACTAGGGATAAAAAACAACAGCCAGAAACTCAGATCAACAACTCAAATCGAGAGAATCAACCAAAAGCTCAAGAACGGTCAACTCCTTCTCTTTCTTCTCACAAATCCCACAAACCCTCAAGATTCGCTCTTAGAGCTCAAAGATGTAAAGAGGAAGGCTTAGATAGGCTCTTGGAAGGCTATAGCGGCGCTAGGGTTCGAGAGAGGGCATGGAAAGGTTTGGAGATCCCTTTTTATAGGGGTCCTGACACTTAGCCGTTGCCACCAACTAAGTCTGGACTAGTCCGCATCTACAACCCAGACTTGTCCGGCCTGAAGGGACCACTGACATCACAACGCCTAATAAACTAATGCCCTCACCACCTTTTGAATTCAAACGGTCATAAGACCTCGGACTAGTCCGTCCAATGATGGACTAGTCCAATCTCACTCAGAACCTTTTGTTCTGGGTGAGAACGGATAAGTCTAGCCCAGGAGGACTAGTCCGCCCCCCAATAGCGGACTAGACTGGCTTGGCAGGACATAGAACCTGCTAAAAGTGCATCTAGGAATCCCTTGTGGGTTTTGGATGATTTATGACAAGCAAATGAGATCCTAACCTCTTTGTTGAGATGAGCACAGGTTTTAATAGCAAAATAAGCAAAGTGCCAAAAAGAAGGGAGAATGAGGAGCAAAGTGGAAATGAGCTCAAGGAAGAAGAATAGTAGATCATTATGTATGGAGTGTGTTAAGTAAACACAACCCAAGAGATCAATCACAATTAAACACACACATTGCACAAATTTATACAGGACCAGACTAGTCCGAATGTCACCGGACTAGTCCGATATCCCTTCTGCACAAGATCGGACAAGTCTGATATCCATCGGACTAGTCCGATATCTCTCTGACTAGAATCGGACTAGTCCTCCCCAGTGCGGACTAGTCCTCAAAACACTTCACAAGTCACACAAAATCGAACAAGTCCGATCACCACCGTACTAGTTCGATATTCATTCTGATCTAAATCGGAAATGTCCGATATTAGAACGGACTAGTCCGAAAAACTCTCTGACCTAAATAGGACAAGTCCTCCAAGTGCGGACTTGTCCTTATAACCACTTAGGTTTTCATTGTGCGGACAAGTTCGATGTCCATCGAACTGGTCTGAAGATTTCCAGAAGCGAAATCGGACAAGTCCGCTCCTAGCCGGACTAGTTCGATATTTCGGGACACTTAGGGTTTACTACACACAGCACACCAGACTAGTCCGGTGTCCACCACGGACTAGTCCTGAAAGTGCATCTAGGACTCCCTTGTGGGTTTTGGATGATTTATGACAAGCAATTGGGATCCTAATCCTTTTGTTGAGATGAATGCAGGCAAATAATGAAAAATGAGCAAAATGCCAAAAAGAAGGGAAATGAGAAGCAAAGTGAATTTGAGCTCAAGGAGAAGAAAATAGTAGATTATTATGTATGGAGTGTGTTAAGGAAACACACCCAAGAGCTCAATCACTTTCAAGCACACACACACAATGCACAAAGTTATATAGGACCGGACTAGTCCGATATCAGCCGGACTAGTCCGATATCACTTTCTGCACTAGATCGGACAAGTCCGGTATCCACCGGACTAGTCCGGTATCTTTATGATCCACTTCGGACTAGTCCTCCCCAATGCGGACTAGTCCTCAACACAATGCACAAGTCACACAAAATCGGACAAGTTCGTTGTGATCCGGACTAGTCCGATATTCTTTTTGATCCACTTCGGACAAGTCCGGTGTCTACACGGACTAGTTCGATATACACACTGATCTAAATCGGACAAGTCCTCCAAGTGCGGACTTGTCATCCTAAACACTTAGGGTTTCATATGTCCGGACAAGTCCGATGGCAATCGGACTAGTCCGAAGATTTCCAGTAGTGAAATCGGACAAGTTCGTTTTCAACCGGACTAGTCCGATATTCCTGGACACTTAGGGTTTGCTACACACAGCACACCGGACTAGTCCAGTGACCACCACGGACTAGTCCGGTGACCTCCACGGACTAGTCCGATCTTTCTGAACCCTAACGGTCACTTTTAGAAACCCCATATAAATAGAGGTGCACGGCCCACTTTTATACTCTCTCGAACCCTAGCGCCGTCACACCTCCCAAGAGACTCAAAAACCACCTCTCTCCATGAAATTAAGTGCAAAATTGATCAATCTATTGAAGATCACTTCTAGATCATTGGAGAGACACTTGGCACACATCATTGGGCTCTTGGTTTGATTCTCTAACACACTCTTGCGTTTCAATTTGTAATTTTCGAGTGTGTTATTGGTGGCTTTGTAAGTTGTAATCAAGGGAGCTCTCAACGTGTGAGAACGCCCCTTCAACTTGGTTATTTACCCTTTGTGATTAGTGGAAGAGGATTGGCCTTCGTGGCGATCCGACGAGGGAAGGGTTGGAGAAGACCCGGTCCTTTTGTGGGCTCCTCAACGTGGACGTAGGTTGCCTTCGTGGTAGCCGAACCACAGGATAAATCGTGTGTCTTGTCCTTTTTCGTTCTTCATCTTAATTGATCAACTTAATCTAGGGTTTGATTCACTTTGTTCAATTTGAGTTAAATTGTTGAAAAAGAGCCTTAATTGTAATAGAATTTGACATACAACTATTAAACTGTCATTCAAGTTTATATTTCTGCTGCAAACATTAACGAATTAATCAAATTGACTGAACTTGATCAACTTAGCCCGTGAAAACCGGACTAGTCCTCACTTTACCAGACTAGTCCGATATCTCTGGTATTGACTTTGTTGTTGAGTGTTACAGGAACCGAGAAAATTCAAAAAGGCCTATTCACCCCCCTCTAGGCCTACATTCAATTGGTATCAGAGCAGGTTCTTCAAGAAAGAGTGCAACCACTCGAAGAGATCATGTCAGACATGAAGGAAGTTCAGAAAATCAACAACCAGGAAGAAGCGAACAACGATAAGAACCAAAAGCTGGAAAAGTATCTCGAAGCAATTCAAGACTTCGATGATGATGACGAGGAGACGCTGGAGCTGAAAGCACTCCTCAGAAAGAAAGCACTTTCCAAAGGGAAAGCTAAAGTTAAAGAAAAGAAGAAGGGGAGTAGTCACACCGACTACTCCCGATATCCTTTTAACTATGATCGTTTAAATTCAAACAACAGCCATTACCTATCTATTCCTCTTGGAAAAGCCCCACACTTCGATGGGAGTGATTACTCCATGTGGAGGCAAAATATGAAGATGCACTTGATTTCCCTTAACCCAAGTTTATGGCATATTGTGTGCACAGGAATAGACATCCCAGATGACGATGAAGATCTCACCCCAAGTCAAGAGCAAGCCATCCACAGAAATGCTCAATCCGCAGCCGTAATCACCTCCTCTCTATGTCGAGATGAATTCACAAAGGTGGACGGACTGGATATTGCCAAGGAAATATGGGACACACTACAAACAGCCCATGAAGGTGACCGGCATGTGCGGGAGGCGAAAATTGAAATGATCGAAGTCGAACTAGGAAGATTCGTAATTGAGGAAGACGAGTCTCCCCAGGACATGTACAACCGATTGAAGACACTTGTAAACAAGGTTCGATCATATGGGAGCAAGAAGTGGAATGACCACGAGGTTGTAAAGCTCATCCTTAGAGCCTTTATGCCTCGCAATGTCACACTATGCTCTATGATCAGAGAAAGTCCCGGGTACAAGAGGATGACTCCAGATGAATTGCTTGGCAAAATCATCAACTTTGAAATGATGGAGAAACAAGCCAAGCACGTCAAAGAAATAGCCGACCTCACATCGGCCAAGAAGAAGGGAGTTGCCTTAAAGTCCACACTCAAGCCTCTATCCAAAGAAGCAAGAGAAGCACAGCTTGAGGAGGACAGCGATGATGAAAGCAGTGAGCTGGACGAAGAGGATATGATTTTTTTCATGAAAAAGTTCAAAAGAATAATGAAGAAAAGACAAGGAACAAAATCAAGTGAAGGCAAGTACAAGGAGAGGACAAAGCCGAAGATGAGGCGGGCGTGCTATAATTGTGGTGAGTATAACCACTTTATAGTCGATTGCCCGTATGAGGACAACAAGAAGAAGAATAAAGAAGCCAAGCCTCAACCGAAGAAATTCTTCAAGAAGAAGAAACAAGCTGAACAAGCACACATTGGAAAGGAGTGGGACTCAAACGATGAGTCCTCATCATCCGATGAAGAAGAGATGGCTAGCATAGCCATTGAAAGCACATCCAAGAAACCCACACTCTTCCCCACGCTCGGTACAAAGAAGGGAAATGGCACTTGCCTCATGGCAAAGGAAGGTAAACGCAAGGTAAACATCAAAACTCCTTCCATGCATTCCTACTCAAGTAATGATGAACTGGATAGTGATGATGAAGATATGTTAATTGGATTAGATAGAAAAACTGCTGCTAAAATGAAATTTTTACTTGACCAACTTGTTGAGAAGGAATGGCTAATTGATCATCAAGAGGACATGATTATCTCCCAAAAGGAGAAGTATGTCGAACTTGACAATCTTCTAGTTCTTGAAAAGGAGAAAAACAGCTCACTAGAGCTTGAGCTAGCTTCAAGCAAGAAAACTTGCTTGGAGTTAACCAACTCAAACGTTGCAATCAAGGATCAACTTGATGACCTGATCAAGGTTAACAAGATCCTTGAAGTGCAAGTTGAGTCACTCAAGCTAAGTGAATCTTCCTCCTCTTCAAGTCTACCTTCTCAACCCTCTTCAACTAATCTTGTTCATATGTGCAAATGTGGTAAAATCAACACCAGTTTGAAGGAAAAGTCTACCTCCACAAAGGATAAAAATCCTACCCAATGTGGAATATTTGACAAGGAGAGGATCAACTATGCACGTAGTGCATACTTGGTCCAAAGACCTCCAAATGTCAAGTATGGCATTGGTTACTCTTATGATGGAAAGCAAAATGCTGGAAGTCATAAGAATAACAAGGGAAGGATTACCTTTGTGAAGGGAGGACCCTCACAACCTGGTAACTCAAAAATTAAGAACCTGAACTCTCATGAACACTGGACTAGTTCGGTTGTGGTCCGGACAAGTCCGGTCATCCGGACAAGTCCGGTCACCCAGACTAGTCCGATCCATAAACAACAGCAACTTTTGTTCAAAACCTTTGATGCCTCTTATGTATTAATGAGAAACAATCTTGGTAAAGTTTATGCTTATTATGCTGGGCCACGCCATGGGAACACAAAATCCCATGTGTGGGTGCCCAAATGTATTGTAACTAACCTCCAAAGACCCAATCAAGCTTGGGTACCTAAAACCAAGGCATAATTTGTTTCTGCAGGCCTATTCCTCGGTGGATCCAAATGGGTGCTAGACAGTGGATGCACCAACCACATGACCGGAGAAAGGAGGATGTTCGTGGAATATGAAAAAAACGAGGACCCAAACGAAGGCATCTACTTCGGAGATAATAGTCAAGGAAGGGTGCTCGGTACCGGTAAAATCGCAATATCCTCTGAACACACTCTTTCTCATGTTTTACATGTTGAATCTTTAGATTATAACCTGCTGTCCATATCTCAATTATGTGACAAAGGTTATAATTGCTTGTTCACTAACGAGGGTGTGACCGTCTCAAGGAGGAGTGATGGTTCCGTTGCATTCAAGGGTATGTTGAAGGGAAAGCTTTACCTTGTTGACTTCAACAAGGATAAAGCCGAACTCGACACATGCTTGATTGCAAAAACCAACATGGGTTGGCTGTGGCATAGACGGCTAGCACATGTTGGTATGAGGAATCTTCAAAAACTCCTCAAGGGCGATCACATCCGAGGTTTGGAAGATGTTGTTTTTGAGAAAGACAGGCCTTGTAGCGCGTGCCAAGCCGGGAAGCAAGTTGGAGCACATCATCCCGCAAAGAACATCATGACTACGACAAGACCGCTCGAACTACTTCATATGGACTTGTTTGGTCCAATTGCTTACATAAGCATCGGCGGTAATAAATACGGTTTAGTCATTATTGATGATTTTTCCCGCTTCACTTGGGTGTTCTTTTTGCATGACAAGTCAGAAACACAAGGGACACTCAAGAAATTCTTCAAGCGAGCGCAAAACGAGTTCTCACTATCGATCAAGAGTATTCGGAGCGACAACAACATGGAGTTCAAGAACATACAAGTGGAGGAGTACCTTGATGAGGAGGGAATCAAGCACGAATTTTCAGCACCATACTCTCCACAACAAAACGGAGTTGCCGAAAGGAAGAACCGAACGCTCATAGAGATGGCAAGAACAATGCTCGATGAATACAAGACTTCGGATCGATTTTGGGCAGAAGCAATTAACACCGCTTGCCACGCCGCAAATCGACTCTACCTTCATCGACTACTCAAGAAGACTCCTTATGAGCTACTCACCGGTAACAAACCAAACATTTCATATTTTCGAGTTTTCGGCTCTCCATGTTATATCTTGAACAAGAAGCCCAGGACTTCAAAGTTCGCTTCGAAGTCCGATGAAGGTTTCTTGCTTGGTTATGATTCGAACACTTACGCCTATCGTGTTTTCAACAAGGCCTCCGGACTTGTTGAAGTGGCACGTGACGTAGTGTTCGATGAAACTAATGGCTCCCAAAGGAGCAAGTTGATCAATGTGAATTAGGTAAAGAAGAAGCTCCTTATCAAGCATTGAAGAGAATGGCTCTAGGCGAAGTTCGACCACAAGAGTCATCGTCACAAATACAAGAGGAAAGTGAACCACAAGAGGAGATCAACAATCAAAGGGGAGCTTCGATACAAGATCAATCACAAGAATATGAAGATGATCAACAAATCAACGAGGGCAACCACTCAGGGGGAGAAGAAAATGATCACCAACACACAACTCTCCAAGTGCCACACCCAAGAGTACACCAATGCATTCAAAGGGATCACCCAATCGACAACATCATCGGTGACATCCAAAAGGGAGTAACCACTAGATCTCGTATAGATAATTTTTGTGAGCATTACTCGTTTGTCTCCTTTTTGGAACCACGCGGGACTGAGGATGCATTGAAGGATCCGGACTGGGTGGTGGCAATGCAAGAAGAGTTGAACAACTTCAAGAGAAACGAGGTTTGGGAACTTGTGGCAAGACCCAATGCAAATATAGTGGGCACTAAGTGGGTCTTCCGCAACAAGCAAGACGAACACTGAGTGGTGACAAGAAATAAGGCACGACTTGTGGCCAAAGGTTACTCACAAGTCGAAGGTTTGGATTTCGATGAGACTTTTGCTCCAGTAGCTAGGCTTGAATCAATTAGAATATTACTTGCATATGCTACTCACCATGATTTCAAGCTGTATCAAATGGACGTGAAAAGCGCCTTCCTCAACGGACCGATCAAGGAAGAGGTGTACGTGGAGCAACCACCCGGGTTTGAAGACGAAAAGTTCCCCGACCACGTATATAAACTGTGTAAGGCTCTCTATGGCCTCAAACAAGCTCCTAGAGCTTGGTATGAGTGTCTTAGAGACTTCTTAATTGATAATGGTTTTCAAATTGGCAAAGTAGATTATACATTATTCACAAAGAATCTAGATAATGATCTTTTTATTTGCCAAATCTATGTTGATGATATAATTTTTGGGTCAACTAACCAATCTTTCTGTGAAGAATTTAGTAGAATTATGACTTACAGGTTTGAAATGTCAATGATGGGAGAATTGAAGTACTTCTTGGGATTCCAAGTGCGGCAACAAAGGGAAGGAACATTCATAAGCCAAACCAAGTACATGCAGGACATACTCAAGAAGTTTGACATGGACAAGGCAAAGCCCATAAAGACTCCCATGGCTACGAATGGCCACTTGGATCTCAATGAAGATGGACCGAGCGTCGACTAAAAGGTATATCGCTCCATGATTGGATCTTTACTCTACTTATGTGCATCTAGGCCAGATATTATGTTGAGTGTATGTTTGTGTGCAAGATTTCAAGCCAACCCTAAGGAATGTCACTTGACAGTCGTAAAAAGAATCTTGAGATATTTAGTTCATACACCCAACCTTGGTCTTTGGTACCCAAAAGGCTCCAAATTCAATCTCATTGGTTACTCCGATGCAGATTATGCCGGGTGCAAAGTTGATAGAAAAAGCACCTCTGGCACATGCCAATTCCTAGGAAGATCTTTGGTTTCTTGGTCATCTAAGAAACAAAATTCCATTGCATTATCCACAGCCGAAGCGGAGTATGTTGCAGCCGGGAGTTGTTGTGCACAACTCCTTTGGATGTGACAAACTCTAAGGGATTACGGTTACAATATGAACCGTATTCCTCTCCTGTGTGATAATGAGAGTGCCATTAAAATAGCCCACAATCCAGTTGAGCACTCTAGGACTAAACACATAGACATAAGGCATCATTTCTTGAGAGACCATTCCATGAAAGGAGACAACCATCTCACATGTCAACACCCAAAAACAATTGGCCGACATATTCACCAAGCCACTTGATGAAAAGCGTTTTTGCGAACTCCGAAATGAGCTAAATATTCTTGATTCTTGGAGTGTGGCTTGAAAAGTTGCATACCTGTATGATTGCTTCAAAAATGTTGATTGAATTGTGAAAATCATCCCTCTCCATTTTTCTCTCGAAAAACTATGTCAATTATTAGATCTTGATTAATTTTGATCATTGTATGATTGTTGTATGCTTACTGGTCAAATTCATTAAGATTACTTGAATTGCTTTGCCTCTCTATTCTCTATTATTGAACCTTCAAATATATATGAATGGGCTATGCAATTCTTTCCTGGTGACCACAGACTAGTCTGTGGTTACCCGGACTAGTCCGCCCATGCAGACTAGTCCACAGAGTGCCGGTTAGGCCGGATTAGTCCGATAGACCACGAACTAGTCCGATATAGGTCTCTGGATGACTTCGGACTAGTCCGGTCATGTCCGGACTTGTCCGATTTTTCGTGTCCATAACCCTAGCCGCCACCAAACCCTAATCTCCTCACCCTCTCATTCGCTCTAGGCTTCCTCTCTCTTGCGCTCGAGCTCCCAAGGCAATCTTTTGCATCCTCCGTCGAAAAGCCACTCATTTGGGCGGAGATCAAGCTTGAAGACTTGGGGATTGAAGCTAGTGGACTAGTCCGGCCTCCAACCCCCAAAACTTCGAGCCTCCATCGATTTCTTTGGTAAAAATCTTCAAAATCCTAGAAATTGTGTTTTACTCAATTGTTGATCGTTTGGCCTAGCACCCTTCACTAGTTACATGTTTAGTTGATGTACTACGTGTATGCTAGACTAGATTTGCATTAGGGATTGTATCCTGTCCAATCTGTTAGGTTTTTGAGGATGAACACCGGACTAGTCTGGTCCATGCACGGACAAGTCCGGTACCCCGGACTAGTCCGTGCCTGAGCACCAGACAAGTCCGATGTTTATGAACCTGAAACCTAATTCCTTAATTCCTTAATGCCATCCATTGCTATCTTGTCTTACCTATGCCTTGTATAACTTGTCATTATTCTTGCTCAATCATTCTCAGATCATGTCGAGCTCCGACAACGAGATCTCCGACTTTGAGGCCGAGTTGGACCACGAGGTGGCACCTCGGTCCTCGGCGGGTCTTGGCAAGAAACGCCAAGAAAGATCTTCCGAGCCTGCTACCTCTCCTCCCCAGGTTCGGAGGAAGGTCTGTGTCAAGAAGCCCGCCTCGAAGGCTGCTACGTCTTCAAGCAGCCTTCGTCAAGCGAAGGGAAAGGGCAAGGGAGTCGCAACGGGGCCAGTTGGGCCCTTGAAGCTTCATGCTCCCAGAGAAGGGGTCTGGGACCCCAATGAAGAGAAATTCAATGGGAAAGGCAACAATGTGGCAGCCAAGCTAAGAAGCATTGATTGCTATGGAAGGCCAAAGCAGGCAGCTGATGGAAGGTTTTGGTCAAACTTCCATGCAGATTTCTACAGGCTGGTTTACCTGCCGATGAAGACTCCGGTGGTGCGCAGTCAGTGGATTGACTGGGCCCACCTAGAGAAGAAGAAGTGCTCAGCTTTTGATGAGGTCATTGCTGCAGCAGAAAGGCATGGTCTGAAGGATCTGTTTGCCTTCAGACACAATTGGAATGATGAAGTGATTGCACAATTCTATGCAACGTGCCACTTCTCGAGTGAAGATGAAGAGAGTGTGACTTGGATGACCCATGGATCCAAGTACTCCATCACTCAGGAGGATTTTGCAAGCTTGCTCCATTTAGACTCTGCTGGACGTGACCACCTGATCATCCACAACATAGGGGTCATTGAGAGGGATAGAATGAAGTTCTTGTATGAGCCCAACTCTAAGTATGTTCCTCCCTCCACAAAGAACATGAAGCCCTTCTTTGTGGTTCTGAACAGAGTTCTCCGGAAGACCATTGCCCCCAAGGATGGGGATGCAGGGAGTGTACAGGGCTACCTCTGGACTCTAATGAGGGTCATAAGCAAGAAGAGACAGTTTGATGTTGCAGATTACATATGGAACGACATGGTCAACATCTCAAGCACCCCCAACCGGTCCTGTGGCTATGCTCCCTACTTGATGTTCATGATTGAGAAGGTCACAGGAATAGAATTCGTGAAGGATGTAGAGCACACTCCCCTGAGGCCTCAGAAGCCTCAGCCTGTGAGTGTCCAGGCTGCTCCCTCGTCGGCCTCAATTCCTGAGGCACCGGCAAGAGAAAGAGATGCTGCTAGGGCTCCTCCCCCCTCCAGGGAAGCTCCTCGAAGAGGATCCGCCAGTGGGATCCTCAAATACTTGTCTGCGATATTCTCCTCCTGCAAGAAGACTGAAGTAAAGCTTCATAAACTCAATCAGAAGAGGAAGGAGGATATGAGATATATCAAAGCCAATGTGAAGCAATTGAGTGAAAAGCTGGAGATCAACCCCATTGGATCTCCAGTAATTTCTGAAGATTCTGATCTTGACATCTCCGAGCTCGGGCCCTTGTCCCCCTCCGAGCTTGCCTATTTTGGCATTGGGGGCTCGAGCAGCTCCGCTCCTCCTCCTCCCTCTCCTCCTCGTCAAGCGGAGAGCAAAGAAGACGAAGAAGATGACGAGAGGACAGACAGCGAAGAGTGAAGAACCTAGGACCTTCCTCTCTCTCTTTTTGTTGTCTTGATGCCAAAGGGGGAGAGATTGAGGGGGAGTCAAGTCTTAGCTTTAGCTGTAATGGGAGGCGAGGAGAGAGCCTTCTCTGTACTTTTATTTGTGATTGTAATAGTTTAACACTGTTTTCATATTAAGTTTGGTCTTGTGATGAATTGCTCAATTTATTTGCGAGTATGTGATGAAAACTGCATTTTTGCTCCTGGAATGTCATATGCACTTGGTATCGGTTGATTAATGTAAATCCTGTCATTCTCAATGTATTCATGCACTTAGTATGCATCCCACCATAAAGAATGCACATATGGATAATTCTCTTGTTGCTTGATGTATTTTTGAGTCATATGTGCATACTTTATGAAAATCTCATTTTTTGCCTTATTTTGTGAAATCTCAATTGGTTGTCATCAATCACCAAAAAGGGGGAGATTGAAAGTGCATCTAGGACTCCCTTGTGGGTTTTGGATGATTTATGACAAGCAATTGGGATCCTAATCCTTTTGTTGAGATGAATGCAGGCAAATAATGAAAAATGAGCAAAATGCCAAAAAGAAGGGAAATGAGAAGCAAAGTGAATTTGAGCTCAAGGAGAAGAAAATTGTAGATTATTATGTATGGAGTGTGTTAAGGAAACACACCCAAGATCTCAATCACTTTCAAGCACACACACACAATGCACAAAGTTATATAGGACCGGACTAGTCCGATATCAGCCGGACTAGTCCGATATCACTTTCTGCACTAGATCGGACAAGTCCGGTATCCACCGGACTAGTCCGATATCTTTCTGATCCACTTCGGACTAGTCCTCCCCAATGCGGACTAGTCCTCAACACAATGCACAAGTCACACAAAATCGGACAAGTCCGTTGTGATCCGGACTAGTCCGATATTCTTTCTGATCCACTTCGGACAAGTCCGGTGTCTACACGGACTAGTCCGATATACACACTGATCTAAATCGGACAAGTCCTCCAAGTGCGGACTTGTCATCCTAAACACTTAGGGTTTCATATGTCCGGACAAGTCCGATGGCAATCGGACTAGTCCGAAGATTTCCAGTAGTGAAATCGGACAAGTCCGTTTTCAATCGGACTAGTCCGATATTCCTGGACACTTAGGGTTTGCTACACACAGCACACCGGACTAGTCCGGTGACCACCACGGACTAGTCCGGTGACCACCACGGACTAGTCCGATCTTTCTGAACCCTAACGGTCACTTTTAGAAACCCCATATAAATAGAGGTGCACGGCCCACTTTTATACTCTCTCGAACCCTAGCGCCGTCACACCTCCCAAGAGACTCAAAAACCACCTCTCTCCACGAAATTAAGTGCAAAATCGATCAATCTATTGAAGATCACTTCTAGATCATTGGAGAGACACTTGGCACACATCATTGGGCTCTTGGTTTGATTCTCTAACACACTCTTGCGTTTCAATTTGTAATTTTCGAGTGTGTTATTGGTGGCTTTGTAAGTTGTAATCAAGGGAGCTCTCAACGTATGAGAACGCCCCTTCAACTTGGTTATTTACCCTTTGTGATTAGTGGAAGAGGATTGGCCTTCGTGGCGATCCGACGAGGGAAGGGTTGGAGAAGACCCGGTCCTTTTGTGGGCTCCTCAACGTGGACGTAGGTTGCCTTCGTGGTAGCCGAACCACGGGATAAATCGTGTGTCTTGTCCTTTTGCATTCTTCATCTTAATTTATCAACTTAATCTAGGGTTTGATTCACTTTGTTCAATTTGAGTTAAATTGTTAAACAAGAGCCTTAATTGTAATAGAATTTGACATACAACTATTAAACTGTCATTCAAGTTTATATTTCCGCTGCAAACATTAACGAATCAATCAAATTGACTGAACTTGATCAACTTAGCCCGTGAAAACCGGACTAGTCCGCACTTTACCGGACTAGTCCGATATCTCTGGTATTGACTTTGTTGTTGAGTGTTACAGGAACTGAGAAAATTCAAAAAGGCCTATTCACCCCCCCTCTAGGCCTACATTCGATTGGTATCAGAGCAGGTTCTTCATGAAAGAGTGCAACCACTCGAAGAGATCATGTCAGACATGAAGGAAGTTCAAAAAATCAACAACCAGGAAGAAGCGAACAACGACAAGAACCAAAAGCTGGAAAAGTATCTCGAAGCAATTCAAGACTTCGATGATGATGACGAGGAGACGCTGGAGCTAAAAGCACTCCTCAGAAAGAAAGCACTTTCCAAAGGGAAAGCTAAAGTTGAAGAAAAGAAGAAGGGGAGTAGTCACACCGACTACTCCCGATATCCTTTTAACTATGATCGTTTAAATTCAAACAACAGCCATTACCTATCTATTCCTCTTGGAAAAGCCCCACACTTCGATAAGAGTGATTACTCCATGTGGAGGCAAAATATGAAGATGCACTTGATTTCCCTTAACCCAAGTTTATGGCATATTGTGTGCACAGGAATAGACATCCCAGATGACGACGAAGAGCTCACCCCAAGTCAAGAGCAAGCCATCCACAGAGACGCTCAAGCCGCAGCCGTAATCACCTCCTCTCTAAGTCGAGATGAATTCACAAAGGTGGACGGACTGGAGATTGCCAAGGAAATATGGGACACACTACAAACAGCCCATGAAGGTGACCGGCATGTGCGGAAGGCGAAAATTGAAATGATCGAAGGCGAACTAGGAAGGTTCGCAATTGAGGAAGACGAGTCTCCCCAGGACATGTACAACCGATTGAAGACACTTGTAAACAAGGTTCGATCATATGGGAGCAAGAAGTGGAATGACCACGAGGTTGTAAAGCTCATCCTTAGAGCCTTTATGCCTCGCAATGTCACACTATGCTCTATGATCAGAGAAAGTCCCGGGTACAAGAGGATGACTCCAGATGAATTGCTTGGCAAAATCATCAACTTTGAAATGATGGAGAAACAAGCCAAGCACGTCAAAGAAATAGCCGACCTCACATCGGCCAAGAAGAAGGGAGTTGCCTTAAAGTCCACACTCAAGCCTCTATCCAAAGAAGCAAGAGAAGCACAGCTTGAGGAGGACAGCGATGATGAAAGCAGTGAGCTGGACTTAGACTTCATACAAGGCCCAATGGCCCAATACGGTGGCGCAGCACCCTGACAGATTCTGTACTTGATTTTGTTTCGACGATTCCCGACGACTACGAATGTATTTTGACATGGGACTGGTGCCATTGGAAAGGTTATCCTCTCCCCTTTCCGTGCATATGTAGAACGTCCAAAACGGAGTTCGTATGCGTCCTAGGCGTCCGTTTTAGTGCGTACTGCTCCTGGACTTCGAGTTGGATACGATTTGGAGTTTGGTTCGGTTTCCTTCTTCTTTGAACGAATTCTCTGGTCTTCCACATCCCTAATACTCCCTCAAAGTACTCCTTGAACCTCTCCATGGATCCTAATCACAAATAAATCATTAAGTAGCAATTTATGCTCAAAAACATATAAGGAAATATATAAGAACGAGTTCACCTCTGAAATTAATTGTTGTGTATGAACTCTATTGATTGCATCTTGTATGTTCAATGGAGTGTTGTTTGTATCCATAGAAGTTATGTCCTCATCATCCTCCCCTTCTTGAATTGGAGTCGTCCTCGACTCAAGTTTATCTTCTCTAATGTGTTGGTCCAAATGTGCAACGCCATCAAATCTTTTTGTATGCATGAATGGAGGAGGCCAAGGTGGTGGACGACATAGTGCGCCATCTTGATCTTGTCCATCAAATAAGAGTGCACATTCACTTGAGCCAGGATTCCAAACAAACAAACATTGTGTCATGTTTGTAGGTGCAATAATAATATGCATGGTCTCATCATTCTCCCCTTCTTTATGACAAGCCGTCCTCGGCTTGCTCGTATGTCCAGGAAAAAGGATTGCTTTGGGGGTAGAATGAACACTGTCCATATTGCACGACTGCAGCGAACAATACTTCTCTTTTATTTTTTGTCCCTGCTGCAAGAAAAAAATACTAGAAAAGCTTGACAAAACATTATTAGCGTTAGTGCATTCATTTACTTTAGGATGTTGTTGCAGCACAAAAGGAGCTTGCACATTTGAACATATGTAAACTCTATGCACTATAAATTCACCACTATCTTCATAGTTGCCTATAGCATGAAAAATATTTCTACTTAATAAAGGCAATTCAGATTGTGAAAATATTCTCCTCTCTACAATATTTAGATCACAAAGAGTGTCAAATTCAATATAACCCAAAGTATTTAGAGAAGACAAAAATTTTAGCTCATCATTTTCAGCAGTAGCGGTGATCAAATTATGAATTTCAGCACAAGTAGGTGAATCCAAAACACAATCATCTTGTACATTAACTTATTTTTGCATAGGTATAATAGAGTTATCAGCACA
The DNA here is from genome assembly GCA_036927565.1 of Tuctoria greenei. Lineage (NCBI taxonomy): Eukaryota > Viridiplantae > Streptophyta > Magnoliopsida > Poales > Poaceae > Tuctoria > Tuctoria greenei. The sequence goes on from JAYESD010000005.1 coordinate 17,165,771, forward strand.
CAACTCTTTCGTAGCGCAACGATCAGCAGGAAAATCAACATGTGACAATGGTGTATAAATAAACGATTCTAATAGTTGCTCCTCGAAAATAGCATGATTGGTGAAAAAATTCAGAACATCCAAAAACTTCTCACCTTCTGTATTTGTAGAATGTTTTGCCTTACCATTTTCAGCAGTGATTTCGAGTGCATTATGAGTTGATCCATCTAAAATTTCACAAGTGTTGTCAAAAGCCTCATTCTCTTTTGCTTCATCTATATGATTTTCTATATTGTCCTACAAAACGTTAGACACAAAAGGAGGTACAACAAGAAATTTCTCCTCAAATTGCTGAATTTCTTCTTTGCACATAGATACATTAGCAAAAGTTTCTCGCATAAGAATTTTCGTTACTTTCCATGTTCGAGGTTTTTCTAATTCATTTAAATTGTTCCACCAAGTTAATGCACAATCTACTAATGCACTTGCAACATTTCTAATCTTTCTCCTCTCACACATATGACATTGTCCAAAAATTTTATCCACCTTTATTTCCCAAGTAATATATTCATCATAACCAAAACCATCATAAGAAGGAAGAGATGGGAGAATGTAATTACTTCTTATAGAAGGTGTTGTAAAGGTGGTCTGAATGTCATGTGAAATAATGGTTGATGTTTGATTTTTAGTGAGCAACTCCATCGCCGTCTTCATCATGTCCATCATCTCAGCATATAATGCATGATTCTTGCTTTTACCTGACATTGTTAGTAGCAAACAGAAGATAACAAAAAATATGTTATCCCTATCAACTACAAAGGATAATGTCAAAGTGGAAGTGGAATCACACACTCTCAAGCACCTTACCACGCTCTTACAAGTGTTCTTACCGACACTGCAGGTGGCAAACGGTGGACGGTATGAAGAAACCAATGAAGCGTGAGATGATTGCAAAGGTGTATCGATTCTGCTCAAGAGTAAGGTGTAGCTTGGATGGCTCTTTCTATGTAGCAAGGATTAGCAACAATGAAATCAGATAGTAAAGTTGAATAAGTGTCCAAAGTATTTGTCAAAGTTGCTGGCCTAAATGTGTTCCTAGTAGTTCAAGCTAGCAAGACATGAGACAAAACTAGATGACACAAAGAATGCAAGCACTTCTGTTTTGTTGTTGTTGTTTTTTCCTCTTTTTTTGTGCGGCTTTTGTTTCTTGTTTTGCACTTGCCTTTTTCTTTTTTCTTCCTTTTTTTTTCCAGAATGTGCTGCAAGGGAAGAACAGAATGAAAATCAATCCAAGATATCTCGTGTGTCTGTCGCAGATTTTCTGCTCAATCTTTCAAGGACAAATAGGCACACTTATAGGCTCTAAATTGGAAAACTTAGAACAGCAAGATTGTATATATATCTCTCCTCTTTAATTTCAATATATGGAAGACCTATTTTGGAAAAGAACAATAGGAGGTACTGCCCCCAAAATACAGACTGTTCAGAATTTTTAGATCAATAACAGATTCGTATATAATGCAATTTCAACATCGATAATTATATTTTCTGGGAAAATGATAAATAAGAAAGTTATAGAGAACTTCTTAAGATTTCTAGAAAGTACAAGAACTCTAAAATCCGAGTTCGTATGAGTGAGATATGATGAAAATACCGAACTGGACAGAGGTGAATCTAATCTGAACGTGATGACGTGATTCAAAAGGATGAATCACACAATGCAAAACTCAAACTAAGACCAAAAACACGTTCTAAACCAGCAATATGACTCAACCACGGACACAAACTCAACAAAACCAAACTGAATAACAAAGTTGCAAAGGCTCAAACGTGGTTTGGAGAAAGTAATGAACAGATCTACTAAACTGCAAGTTTTTTTGTGGCTTTTTTTGTGGACTCTAGGTATGAAAAACAAAACTAATGTAATGGATAGATGAATTACCTAACGGGCAACCTGGAACTCTGATACCAATTGATAGGAAAATGATGATGAGGCCCGATCTTCCGAAAGGTAATGGGTAAGTCGATTGATGGAGATCTCGACGTTGATGATCCGAGGCTCTCGAGTAGAACACGAACAACCCCTGCAATCACTACACCACCGCTCTGTTGGTTATCAACCGTGCTACACACGATTGACCTCGCCAAGAAGGCTAATCCCTGCAAGTGCAACCGAGAACACAAGCAAGAATGTAGAAGACACGATCTGAAATCGCGAAGTTGGCGGCGATATTATAAATCTAAGCCAAACCCAATTGTTCATGGCAGCTAATATGGACTTAACCCTAAGACACGAAAATAATGGACTTAGACTTCATACAAGGCCCAATGGCCCAATACGGTGGCACAGCACCCTGACAGATTCTGTACTTGATTTTGTATCGATGATTCCCGACGACTCCAAAGGAATTTTGACATGGGACTGGTGCCATTGGAAAGTTTATCCTCTCCCCTTTCCGTGCATATGTAGAACGTCCAAAACGGAGTTCGTATGCGTCCTGGGCGTCCATTTTAGTGCGTACTGCTCCTGGACTCCGAGTTGGATACGATTTGGAGTTTGGTTCGGTTTCCATCTTCTTTGAACGAATTCTCTGGTCTTCCACATCCCTAATACTCCCTCCAAGTACTCCTTGAACCTCTCCATGGATCCTAATCACAAATAAATCATTAAGTAGCAATTTATGCTCAAAAACATATAAGGAAATATATAAGAATGAGTTCACCTCTGAAATTAATTGTTGTGTATGAACTCTATTGATTGCATCTTGTATGTTCAATGGAGTGTTTTTTGTATCCATAGAAGTGATGTCCTCATCAGGTTGCTATGAAGTCCACCCTCAAGCCCCTATCTAAAGAAGCTCGAGAAACTCAGCTAGAAGAAAACGGTGATGATGAGAGCAGTGAATTAGATGAAGAAGGCATAAAGCACGAGTTTTCAGCTCCGTACTCCCCTCAACAAAATAGAGTTGCCGAAAGAAAGAACCGAACTCTCATAGAGATGGCAAGAACAATGCCCGATGAGTACAAGACCTCGGATCTATTTTGGGCGGAAGCGATTAACACCGCTTGCCACGTCGTAAATCGACTTTATCTTCATCGACTACTAAAGAAGACATCCTATGAGCTACTCACCGGCAACAAGCCTAATATTTCATATTTTCGAGTTTTCGGTTCTCCATGTTATATTTTAAACAAGAAGCTCAAGACTTCAAAGTTCACTTCGAAGTCTGATGAAGGTTTCTTGCTTGGTTATGATTCGAACACTTACACCTATCGTGTTTTCAACAAGACCTCCGGACTTGTTGAAGTAGCACGTGACCTAGTGTTCGATGAAACTAATGGCTCCCAAAAGGAGCAAGTTGATCCATGTGTTCTAGGTAAAGAAGAAGCTCCTTGTCAAGCATTGAAAAGAATAGCCTTAGGTGAAGTTCGACCACAAGAGTCACCTCTACATGTGTATGAGGAAGATGAACCACAAGAGGAGATCAACGAGCAAGGGGGAGCTTCCACACAAGGTCAACCACAAGAATACGAAGATAATCAACAAGTCAACGAAGGCAACCATTTAGGGGGAGAAGAGGATGATCATGAAGATACAACGCCTCAAGTGCCACACCCAAGAGTACACCAATGTGTCCAAAGGGATCACCCAATCGACAATATCATCAGTGACATCCAAAAGGGAGTAACCACTAGATCTCGCATAACTAACTTTTGTGAGCACTATTCGTTTGTATCCTTTTTGGAACCGCACAGGGTTGAGGATGCATTGAAAGATCCGGACTGGGTGGTGTCAATGCAAGAAGAGTTGAACAACTTCAAGCGGAACGAGGTGTGAGAACTCATGGCAAGACCCAATGCGAACATTGTCAACACCAAGTGGGTCTTCCGTAACAAACAAGATGAACACGGGGTGGTGACAAGGAACAAGGCACGACTTGTGGCCAAAGGGTATTCACAAGTCGAAGGTTTGGATTTCGATGAGATCTTTGCTCCCATAGCTAGACTTGAATCTATTAGAATATTACTTGCATATGCTACTCACCATGACTTCAAGCTCTATCAAATGGATGTGAAAAGCACCTTCCTCAATGGACCAATCAAGGAGGAGGTGTATGTGGAGCAACCCCCTGGGTTTGAAGGCGAAGAGTTTCCCAACCACGTATTTAAATTGCGTAAGGCTCTCTACGGCCTCAAACAAGCTCCTAGAGCTTGGTATGAGTGTCTTAGAGATTTCTTAATTGAAAATGGCTTTAAGATGGCAAAGTAGATTATACACTATTTACAAAGAATTTTTACAATGATCTTTTTATTTGTCAAATTTATGTTGATGATATAATCTTTAGATCAACTAATCAATCCTTTTGTGAGGAATTTAGTAAAATCATGACAGATAGGTTTGAAATGTCAATGATGGGAGAACTAAAGTACTTCTTGGGATTCCGAGTGCGGCAACAAAAGGAAGGGACGTTCATAAGCCAAACCAAGTACAAACAAGACATACTCAAGAAGTTTGGTATGGACAAGGCGAAGCCTATAAAGACTCCCATGGCAACAAATGGCCACTTGGATCTCAATGAAGATGGACCTAGCATTGACCAAAAGGTATATCGCTCCATGATTGGATATCTACTCTATTTATGTGCATTTAGGCCAGACATTATGTTGAGTGTATGTTTGTGTGCAAGGTTTCAAGCCAATCCTAAGGAGTGTCACTTGATAGCCATAAAAAGGATCTTGAAATATTTAGTTCATACACCCAACCTTGGTCTTTTGTACCCAAAAGGCTCAAATTCAATCTCATTGGTTACTCCAATGCAGATTATGCCGGATGCAAAGTTGATAGAAAAAGTACCTCCGGTACATGCCAATTCCTAGGGAGATCTTTAGTTTCTTGGTCCTCTAAGAAACAAAATTTCATTGCCTTATCCACAGCCAAAGCGGAGTATGTTGCAGCCGAGAGTTGTTGTGCACAACTCCTTTGGATGCGGCAAACTCTAAGGGATTACCGTTACAATATGAACCGTATTCCACTCCTTTGTGACAATGAGAGTGCTATTAAATTTGCCCATAATCCTGTTGAGCACTATAGAACCAAACACATAGACATAAGGCATCACTTCTTGAGAGACCACTCCATGAAAGGAGATATAGCCATTTCCCATGTCAACACCCAAAGCAATTGGCCGACATATTCACCAAGCCACTTGATGAAAAATGCTTTTGTGAACTCTAAAATGAACTAAATATCCTTAATGCTCGGAGTGTGGCTTGAAAGTTTGCATACCTGTATGAATTCTTCAAAATATGTTGGTTGGGTTGTGAAAATCATCTCTCTCCATTTTCTCCGCAAAACTATGTCAATTACTAGATCTTGATGAATTATGATCATTGATTGATTGTTGTATGCTTACTGATCATATTCATCAAGATTATTTGATTTCATTTGCCTCCCTATTTTCTAAATATGTACCTTCAAATATATATGAATGGGCTAAGAATTGCCTGGTGACCACGGACTAGTCCGTGGTTACCCGGACTAGTCCGCCCATGCAAACTAGTTCGTAGTGTGCCGGTTAGGCCATACTAGTCCGGTAGACCACGGACTAGTCCGATTTAGCCTCTGGAAAAGTTTGGACTAGCCCGGTCATCTCCGAACTTGTCCGATTTTTCGTGTCCATAACCCTAGCCGCCACCAAACCCTAATTTTTTCACCTCCACTCTTGCCTCACGCGTTCTCTCTCTTCGCGCTCGAGCTCCCAAGGCGATTTTGCATCCCCTCCACGAAAAAGCTTTGCATTTGGGTGGAAATCAAGCTTCCTCCCTCGAAGATTGAAGTTCTCAGACAAGTTCGGACTTCAACACATCCTTCTTAGAGAATCAAGCGAATTCCTTGGTAATTTTCACTCAAACCCTAGAAATCCCAAATTTCTTCATTGTTGATCGAATAGCCTAGCATATTTCACTATATACATGCCTCCTTGATGTATTACGTTTATGCCAAGCTAGTTGTGCATTAGGAATCACCATTTGTCTAGTTGCTTAGGTTTTTGAGGATGAATACCGGACTAGTCCGGTCCATGCACGGACAAGTTCGGTCAGCCGGACTAGTCCGTGCCTGTACACCTGACAAGTCCGATTTTTCTGAACTCAAAAGCTAACCTATCAATTCCTCAATGCAATGCCTTGTTATTCTTCCTCACCCACGCCTTGAATCATCAATACTCATTCATGCCTTACACAATTCATCCTTAGGATATGTCGAGCACAAATGATAAGATTTCTGATTTTGAGGCCGAGATGGACCACGAGGTGGCACCTCGGCCCTCGACGAGCCTTGGCAAGAAACGACAAGAGCGTCTTTCCAAGCCAGCTCCGTCTCCTCCACAGGATTGGAGGAAAGTGCTAGCGAAGAAGCCAGCCTCCAAGGTGCCAGCTTCTAGGGCTACCACCGGTGGTGGCCCTAGCTCGGCAAGTGCCCGCCTAGCCAAGGGCAAGGGCAAAGGAATAGCAACGGGTCCAGTTGGCCCGTTGAAGCTGCATGCTCCGAGGGAAGGGATCTGGGACCCCACTGAAGAGAAGTTTAATGGAAAGGGCAGTGACCCAGCGGCCAAGTTCCGCGGTGTGGATTGCTACGGTCATCCAAAGCAAGCTGCAGATGGAAGATTCTGGAGCAATTTTCATGCTGACTATTACAGGGCTGTATATCTGCAGATGAAGACACCCGTAGTGCGCAGTCAGTGGATTGACTGGGCACATCTTGAGAATAAGAGATGCTCCGCATTTGATGAAGTGATTGCGGCAGCTGAAAGGCATGGCTTGAAGGACCTCTTTGCCTTCAAGTACAATTGGAATGATGAAGTAGTGGCCTAGTTCTATGCCACTTGTCACTTTGCAAGCGATGAAGAAGAAAGGGTGACTTGGATGACTCATGGATCCAAGTACACTATCACATATGAGGAATTTGCAATGATGTTGCATCTTGACACCTCGAGCAATGACAATGTGATCATCCACAATATTGGTGTCATTGAGAAGGAAAGAGATGCTCCACATTTGATGAAGTGATTGCGGCAGCTGAAAGACATGACTTGAAGGACCTCTTTGCCTTCAAGTACAATTGGAATGATGAAGTGGTGGCCCAGTTCTATGCCACTTGTCACTTTGCAAGCGATGAAGAAGAAAGGGTGACTTGGATGACTCATGGATCCAAGTACACTATCACATATGAGGAATTTGCAATGATGTTGCATCTTGACACCTCGAGCAATGACAATGTGATCATCCACAATATTGGTGTCATCGAGAAGGAAAGGATGAAATTCCTTTATGAGCCAAACTCAAAGTTCAACCCTCCCTCCACAAAGAACATGAAGCCCTTCTTTGTGGTTCTGAATAGAGTCTTGAGGAAGACAATTGCTCCCAAAGATGGAGACGCAGGGAGTCTGCAGGGCTACCTACGGACCTTTATGAAGGTCATAAGCAAGGAGCAAAAGTTTGACGTGTTTGACTATATCTGGAACGATATGGTCAACATCTCTAGTACTCCCAACTGATCCTATGCCTATGCCCCTTATCTCATGTTCATGATTGAGAAAGTCACAGGGATCGAGTTTTTCAAGGATGTGGAGCGCACACCATTGAGGTCTCAGAAGCCTCAACAAGCAAATGTCCAGGATCCTCCCTCGCCAGCCTCCAGTTCCGAGGCACCGGCAAGAAGTGAAGATGCCAAAGTTGCCCCTGCCAGTAGAGCAGCCCCTCAAAGGGGATCTGCTAGTGGGATCTTCAAGTACTTGGCTGCAATATTTGCTTCCTGCAAAAAGGCCAAAGTGAAGGCCCATAAGCTTAACAAGAGAAGAAAGGAAGACATGAAGTATGTGAAGGCCAATGTGAAGCAAATTTGCCAGAAGTTAGACATTGAGCCCATTGGATCACCCGTGATCTCCGATGATTCCGATTCAGACTTCACCGAGCTCGGGCCCTTGACCCCCTCCGAGCTTGCCTACTTTGGCATTGGGGGCTCGAGTGGCTCCACTACTCCTCCTCCTCCTCCTCCTCCTCATCAGCCCGAAGACGACAATGAAGACGATAAGAGGACCGACAGCGAGGAGTGAAGACTTTAGGTCCCTCCTCTCCTTCTTTTTGGTGTCTTGATGCCACAGGGGGAGAGATTGAGGGGGAGTCTTAGTCTTAGATGTAGGATGCAAGGAGAGAGCTCTCTTTTATGATTTTTGACTATTTTGCGGGTTGTAAAGCTTTAACTATGTTCTTAAGTTAATTATGGTCCTATGATGCATTATTTTGATCTACTTGAGAAGTAATCGTTGAAAACTGTGTTGTTGGTCCTAGAATGACATATATGCTTGGTTTTGGTTGATTAATGTCAATTATGTTATTCTCATTGTTCTAATATACTTAGTTATGCATCCCACCATAAAGAATGCACATATGGATTATGTTTTCATTGCTTGATATATTTTAGACTCATATGTGCATGCTTTATGAAAATCTCAATTTTTATCACATTTTGTGAAATCTCAATCGGTTGTTATCAATCACCAAAAAGGGGGAGATTGAAAGTGCATCTAGGAATCCCTTGTGGGTTTTGGATGATTTATGACAAGAAAATGAGATCCTAACCTCTTTGTTGAGATGAGCTCAGGTTTTAATAGCAAAATAAGCAAAGTGCCAAAAAGAAGGGAGAATGAGGAGCAAAGTGGAAATGAGCTCAAGGAAGAAGAATAGTAGATCATTGTGTATGGAGTGTGTTAAGGAAACACACCCCAAGAGCTCAATCACAATTAAACACACACATTGCACAAATTTATACAGGACCGGACTAGTTCGAATGTCACCGGACTAGTCCGATATCCCTTCTGCACAAGATCAGACAAGTCCGATATCCATCGGACTAGTCTGATATCTCTCTGACTAGAATCGGACTAGTCCTCCCCAGTGCGGACTAGTCCTCAAAACACTTCACAAGTCACACAAAATCGTACAAGTCCGATCACCACCGGACTAGTCCGATATTCATTCTGATCTAAATCGGACAAGTCCGATATTAGCACGGACTAGTCCGAAAAACTTTCTGACCTAAATCGGACAAGTCCTCCAAGTGCGGACTTGTCCTCATAACCACTTAGGGTTTCACTGTGCGGACAAGTCCGATGTCCATCGAACTAGTCCGAAGATTTCCAGAAGCGAAATCGGACAAGTGCGCTCCTAGTTGGACTAGTCCTATATTTCGGGACACTTAGGGTTTGCTACACACAGCACACCGGACTAGTCCGGTGTCGACCGGACTAGTCCGATCTTTCTAAACCCTAATGTCACTTTTAGAAACCCCATATAAATAGAGGTGCACGGCCCAACTTGAATCTCTCTCGAACCCTAGCGCCGTCACACCTCCCAAGAGCCTCAAAAACACATCTCTCCACGAAATTAAGTGCAACAAAGATCAATCCTTTGAGGATACACTCTAGATCGTTGGAGAGACACATTCAACACTCATTGATCTCTTGGTTTGATTCTCTAACACACTCCTGTGATTTCACTGTAATCTTTTGAGTGTGTTCTTGGTGGTATTTCGTGTTGTAATGTAGGGGAGCCCTCAACGTGTGAGAAGGCCCCTTTGAATTCGGTTATTCACCCCTTTGTGATAAGTGGAAGAGGATTTGCCTTGGTGGCGATCCGACAAGGGTAGGGTTGGAGAAGACCCGGTCCTTTTGTGGAATCCTCAGCGTGGATGTAGGTTGCCTCTGTGGGAGCCAAATCACGGGATAAATCCTCGTATCTTTCTTTGTGTTCATCGTTCTTATTCATCACAACAATCTAGGGTTTCAATCATTATTGCTAAATTTACATTGAATCATTAAATATAAGATTGAACTATGATATACCCTAGTCCATAATCTTGCAACACTTCATTTGACTGTATATTTCTGCTGCATACATCGAAGAATCAAATTAATTGATCAAACTTAATCAACCTAGTCGGTACACACCGGACTAGTCCGCACTTTACCGGACTAGTCCAATATCTCTGATTTTGAACTGGTTGTTAAGTGTTGCAGGTTTCGACAAATTTCAAAAAGGCCTATTCACCCCCCTCTAGGCCACATTCACCTGCAGCCAACCAACTTCTCCAAACAGACTTGTCTAACCAAGAACGAACTAGCCCGAACTCACATAGTACCACTTGGTGCGTGCTGAAAATGACAAGTCTGCTAGGGCGGACTAGCCCAACCCCCGAACAGACTAGTCCGGCCTTCCAGGACTTAGTCCCAGAAAAGCTCAAACACACTCACCCCGGACTGGTCCGCCCCAAACGGAGAAGTTCGATCTCACTCAGAGGCTTTTGGTCCGCCTAACATCAGATCGGTCTGATATGGCCGGACTAGTCAGGCCCCTGGGCCCAAGCAAGTCCGGCCTTATCCTTAAGGCTGCCTAGACCCATCTCTCCAAATAAACCAAATCAGACTATGAGCTCTTAGGTGATTCTCAAACACTTGACTTGTTGAAAACTCTCCACAACAAGGTTTAACTCGACACAAGAAATTTTAAACCCTAATTTCTACTCTTTGAGTTTTCTGCCGCCTTTTTCACTTTTTCCTTTCTGAGAGTCTCCGTTTCCTTTTCAAGTTGATCACCTGTGCTTACACTCATCAAGCTCATTAGTCCCTTAATTGTTGTCATCAATCATTCAAAACCATGGGGATTACTTAGATGCACTTTCATTCTCCCCCTTTTTGGTGATTAATGACAACACATTAAGTTTTCTGATAAAATGATGTAAAAAGGTTGTTTTCATAGCGCACAAGTGTATAAAAAGCCCCCCCTGAATGTGTGCATGTTTGATTTGCGATAGGAGTAACACACATGAATGAGGTCTATGGGAGATATATACACGTGTGTGTTATGATGGGGTTCCTAAGTGTGTATTGAAATATTAAGATGTGTGAAATTTTAGATGAAGCATGCATCTCAAATAAATTTACAACGACATCACACAAAGGACAAGGTTGTCAGCATAACACACATGATATTTAATTTAACCAATATAGTGTGCAACAATATACGACATAAACACAAACCTTACAAGACATAGCACAAGTACATAACAAAAATGGAAAGACAAGTTTTAAAAGATACATAGTCCATGAATCATAGCTACTCCCTCTCAATTCTCCCCCTTTGGCATCAAGACAACAAAAAGAAAAAAAGTGAGGGAGAAGGAGAAACCTATGAACTACTCCTCGTTGCTCTCATCCTCTCCACTTCTATCCTTATCGCTAAGGGTTGCTTTATCATCCTCTTCCTCGTTATCTTAACTCTCCTCACCATCTTCATTGTTTTCTTCATCATCGTCGACCTCTTCAATGATGAGGTGGCACTAGACGAGCCACCACCACCACAAAAATGGGAGAGCTCCGCCTCGGTGAGCTCGAGGAAGTGAGTGACTTCATCATCTATGGACTTCATCAGATACATTTGGATCTCCGCCTTCTCACAAAGTTGCTTCACATATTTCTCGGCCCGCCTTGAGCGCACTTCGACATTTCAACATGAAGTGAAATTGACTTGAGAAACTTAAGAACAGCGATAGAGGAGTCGTCGGAGGTGGAGGCAAGAGCGGAGGAGGGAGGAGGTGCATTTAAGGCACTCCTCCTTGAAGATGCACCAATCTTAGGTAGAGGAATCGGGATTTGAGGATGGAGCTTGCAATGCTTGATGTCCTTCACAAACTCCAAACCTATGACCTTACTAATCATGCACATAATGAAAGGTGCATATCCACATGAGCAATTTGGAGTGTGAGAGATGTTGAAGATGTCGTTGTAAATATAGTCAAACAAGTTGAACTTCTCCTCACACAAAAGCTTCATCAAATGTATCAATGTTGATGATCCCCGCATCTCCATCTTTTGGATCAAGAGTCTTCCTCAAGAGACCTTTAAGAATTCCAAAGAATAGAAGGATGTATTTAGTAGTTGAAGGGTTGAAAGAAAATCCTTTGGCATACATGAATCTCATTTCTTCAAGAGCCATGGCTTTGAGGTTGTAAACGATGATCTCATAACTCAAATGCTCTTCCAAGCCTATAATCCTTGCAAACTCAACAAAAAGCATCGAGTATTGCACACCTTCAGTTAACCAAGTAATTTTCTTGTCTCTATAGGTTGGGAAGTAGCAAGTTGTATAGAATTGAACAATCACTTTGGTGTTCTAATCGTACTAGAAGCTCATGATTTCTTTGAGTCCATGGTGCTTCACGACAGTGATAATAGCATTGAATGCTTGATGGTTCTTATTTGCCATATAGTCCCAATCCACCCACTGAGCATCAACCACTGGAGTCTTCATATTGAGGTACACTAAGCGATAATAATCGTAGTGGAAACCTGTCGGTGTTTTGGATCCAGCAGATCTCCCGATACTACTGTTGGTAGATCGCGGAGTTGTAGTTCAGTAATGGGTGCACAAAGATTCAAGAAGGTGAATGACAAGTAGACACAGAGATTTGCATGGTTCGGGCCGCCTGAGCGTAATTTCCTACTCCATGGGGTGTGTTGGTGTTGTATTGAGCGTGTGAGTCTAGAAGAAGCTCCAGAAGAAGAAGCTCGTCTAGCTCAGGGAGTCCAGAAGAGGTCTGGAGCCATACCTTGTGTATCATCGACCAGTCCTTTTATTGTACAAGGACTGGTCATTACATCGTTAGCCTGGCCCGACATGTGGCCCCAACGGTTACACATGGTTGATACACAATTAATGAGGTTAATTACCCTTAATAGCCCGGTAACGAGCCTTAACAGTGCCGTTACCGGTATTAAGGGCCATCTGATCGTGTGTCATTAATATGGCATTAATGAAACTTAATCGGTTCTTGAAGTCTTTGATTGCACCTTGATGGTTCGAAGCCGTTGGGGGTCCATCAGCCTGATTGTTGAAGTTGAAGGTCTGGCGGTTCGGCCACGTGGCAGCCCTGGAGCTTACTGTCGTGGACGGGTAGGTCCGGTGCTGTTGGACACGTGTCAGCAGCGGAGCTTCCCTCTGTCTGGGTTAGGTCCAGGGATGCCATACCGGTATCTAGTCTGGAGCTTTCCCATATGTGGGCGATAGCTCCGATCTTATGATACACGTGGCGGCCCTAGGACTAATCGTGTCGGGGAAGCAGGTCCAGTTATGCCTGACATGTGGGGCCTTCGGAGATCTTCAAATCTGGTAGATGGAGTTTCCTTGTGATCTTTGCAATCCCAAGGGGTATTTGGTACGTAGGATACCGACAGTGGCCCCCTGGGCCCACCTCTGGGAGAGACCTTTTGGATGAAGTCATTCTGTTGGAGGTGGGTCCTTTCTTCGGTTTTTGAGCCGTGTATTCAAGCATATACGAACGTTCCATTGGCGATAGTTCGCAGTTAAACCACCGTCGTGTGGCATATCCTGGAGGCGGCACGTGAGATCTTAGTGTGCGGATCTCACGCAATTGAAGGTCGCCGGTTCCCGATACAAAAATCGTATCGGTTTTGCGCGCCCTGTCAGGCCGCCGCCTTCGGGTTTCCCGCCTTTCATGATGACAACCGTTCTCCTGGGGTAAGGACCTCGACTTGATTGTCGGGGTGGCCCCGGGCCCCTTTGTCATCGGCAGGGTGAAGTTTTTGACTGGTATCGTCGGCTCCTCTGCGGTTTCCATCCAAGCGTTGCGGGGGCTTACATAAGAAGGAAAGCACGCACCGTTTGGGGTTCTTTACGCCTTTCATTCGAACTTGCGCTCAAACCTTCCAAACTTTTGCTTGCTTTTCATCTCTTGCCTCGCTGTACCGCGATGGAGTTGGGTATCCGCCATAGCCGACTGAAGACCGACGGTGATTTGAAGAAGGTCCGGGTCCTCATGGGGTGGTCCCCTGACTTCTTCAACCACTTGGTCTGCGCCGGCAAGCTTCCATTCGAGAAGGAACATGCCGACGACATGGTGTACTTCTCCGCGTACGCCATGGTGGGACTGGTCCCACCTTTCTCCTCTTTTTTCTTGATGCTGCTAGACTTCTATGGTCTGCAGCTGTACCACCTTGGCCCCCACTCCATTCTTTTAGTGTCGATCATTGTCCACTTCTGCGAGATGTGGGTGGGCATTCCCCCCTACGTTGAGCTCTTCTGCACCTTCTTCACTGTCCAGACCACCGGCAAGAGTGACGAGTACCTTGGCTTCTATTATTTTGTGAAGCGCAAGAAGTGCCTGTACAAGTACTTGCGGTCATTCCCTTTGGGGAAGTGGGACAACTGGAAGAAGGATTGGATCGTCATCAGGGTGGAGGAGCACAAGAAGCTGGAGTTGCCGGAAGGCCTCCCCAACGTCGACACTGCAGTTTGGAGTGAAGCTCCAGTGTTATCGGACGCCTTCAACCCTGCTCTGACCAGGATCCGCCCGTGCGTGTAAGGAGAGGTGACTCCTCAGGCGGTGTTTTGCAACTTCCTGACCAACAGGTGGGATCCGCTGAAGAAGAGGGAGAAGCTTGCTTGGGCTCTCAAAAGTGTGCTGGACGATGACTGGATTGAGACCGGTTTGAAGTCCAACATGGAGGGTGCAACTTTGGAGTTTCACCTCAAGAAGTTTCAGCATGGCATCGACGTCGAAGGTGATGACTTGACTCCGCCAGCAGCTTTTCTCCCTCTGAACATGGAGGCGGAGTTCAGCAGGGAGCTCCAGCGGATAATGCCGGTGCTTAACGACCTTGGTGTCGTTGAGAGGCCTTCGATCATCAGTTTGGCGATCTCTGGAGCTCCTGAAGGCGGCTCCGTTCCCGCCCCAAAGCCAAGAACCGAAGTCGTAGGCAAGGGCAAGGAGTTGGCCGAGCCCTTGAGCCGTAAGAGGAAGCTGAAGCATGCCGACGGAAGGTCCGTCAGGCCTGCTTCTTCCGCGATGGATCCTTCTCCCCGGAGGGGGAGGTCTTCAACGACGGCATCTACTCTAGCAACGGCATCTTCTCGGGGTGCTAGCTCCGGCCATGTGACTCCAGTACTAGGGCCAGCTGAGGGCTCTGGGTCCAGAGGTCCTTCCCGGACGAGGGGGGCCTCGACCAAGGCAACACCGATAGAAGCAGCAAGCTCCAGGGGACCTTCCGGGACTACCACGCCAGTGGCGGCTGGGGACAGTCCGGAGCGTCCGGAAAAGAGGTTCCATGCTAACTGGTGTGGAAGCCTTCCGAGGTAATTTTTGATTTTTTACCTCAGTCAGTTGTTTCATTGTTATAACTATATTTTGAGTTTCTTCGTCCTTCATCCATAGTGTGCCTAAGAAAAGGGCTAAAGCTCCGGTCCCTGCAGCAGCAGTTGAGGCTGTGCAGGCTAAAGCTCCAGCTCCAATTCCAGCACTGCCCCAAGAAGTGGCTGAGGCTGCGGCAGCTCCAGCGCTGGCTGTCGTGGTCTTGGACCTCGACTCATCCCCAGAAGCTCCCGTGGTAGCGCCAGACCACGAGAATGAATATGTACGAGCGGCATCGGCCCCGGAGGTTGAAGCTCCGGGCTTGGATGCTGAAATGATGGACGCTCTGGCCTCAGAGCCGGAGGTAGCTGCAATTCCGGCCCTAGAGCTGGATGTTATTGAAGCTCCGACAGTCGAGCTGGTGGTTGATGAGGTCTCGGCGGTAGAGCCGGGTGTTGATGAAGCTCCGGCGCTTGAGATGGTTGTTGAGGAAGTTCCGACGGTGGCGCCGGTTGCTGCAAAAGTTCTGGCTGTAGAGCCAGTTGTCGAAGAGGTTCTAGCATCCGAGCCAGTTGTTGCGTAGGTGTCGGCGCTAGAGCCCATGATGGTCGAAGCGCCAGCACCTGAGCCAGCGGCAGAGGAGGCGCCTGCGTCGGAGCCGGAAGTAGCTTCTGCTCCAACCGAACCTTCAACACCTGCTCCGGAAGTGGTGATCTCGGAGGTGCCCGCTGCTGAGCTAGGGTGCCAAGATGAAGCTGCTGGCTCCCCACCTGAGGGGCCAGTTGTTGATGACCTGGTGGCGGGACCTTCGGAGCCAATTCCGGAGGTCAGAACTTCTGCTGTAGGACCTTCCTCGACGGCAGCCGAGGCTATCCCAGAGGACGACCCTAGTGCTATGGAAGCTCAGGGGACCGCTTTTGTAGAGTGGGACCCAATTTTTGTCACGGAGAACTCGCTGGAACCAGCGGAGATGACCCCGGTAGGTCCTGACCCGATCCCCTTGTCATTGTCTATTGACAACGCCTGCTCCAGTCTTCGTCAGGTCCAGCTGGCTTTCTACCACGACAGCAAGGCCCTCGAGGAGGAGCGCCAAACTCTTAGGAGGTGGCGCAACCGGCTCCATTTCAAGACCAACCTAGCGCAGTCGATGCTGGCTGACGACAAGGTGTGGGTGCAGAGGGAGAAGGTCCGCCTGGAATACTGGGGTAAGCTGCTAGATGAGAGGGAAAGCATGACGCGATCCCTCGACAACCAGTCTCGGGCCATCTACAAGCAGGCCAAAGCTGCTAATAGCGCAGCGGATGATCGCCAGGAGAGGCTTGCCGCCATCCATGCTAGTCTCATCAAGCGCCGAGAGGCTCTTGAGGCGCGAGAGAGAAAGCTCGAAGATGAAGAGCAAAAACTCCTGGAGCTGCGAGACGACCTCGTGAAGAGGGAGGAAGAGCTTGTCCAAAAGATAGCTCTGACTGACAACAGCCTCGAAGAGCGCACCAAGAAATTTGAGGAGCGTTGCGAGGAAGAGGAGAAGAAGGCCTGGGAGCGAGGGCAAGATCTCTACAAGCAGGAGAATGCCGTCACTGACAGGGAGAAGAAAGTGCAGGGCCGAGAGAAGGATCTGGTCAACCGCCGGAACGAGATCCACATCTGGGAGGAAGAGCTCAGTAAACTCGAAAGGAAGGTTGCTAAAAAGATTCAACAGAATACCAAAGAGGTGGAGCGTCTTGCTCAGGAGAACTCGAAGGTTGCGGTGGCCAAAAGATCCTTGGAGGAGATGCGAAGCACAAGGGTTGCGGAGTCCCAACAAGTTTGGGACTTCCTGGGCAAAGCCAACGACGCGCTGACGCCAATGTTCTTTAGTCCTATGCGTCCGGATGATCCGGAGCCAGAGCTGGAACAGGCGTTGGAGGCACTGAGTTCAGCAGGCAACAAGCTCGCCAAGATGGGCGATGTCATTGCGGACCAGCTGGAAACTGAGGGACAGTCCCCAGCAAAGAACGTCACAGAGTTCGTGCTGACGTGCTACACCAGCCGGGACCCTCAATTCCCTCTGGACCCGGTGCTTGAAGGCCCCATCGAAGGAGAGGGTGAAGCCACCCGAGCCAGCGTGTCAGAGGTTTCCCAGAAGGTCGCCCAGTTCTTCCACAGGGTCTAGGACCATCTCTTTGTAGCTCCCGCTTGTATTCTCTCTTCTTCTTCTCCAATTTTGTAATCTCTTGTCTCCAGATGAATGAAATCCAATTTTTTTGTGAATTTCATTTTTTTGTCTTCAACACCTTTGTCTCACTTGGCCCCCTGTTAGATGTTCACAATTTGATTGTGAACATGTACCAAGAGGATGTAACAGTTGTTGAAGACTTGCGTGCTTTGAACTCGTAGAATGTAGGTCCGAAGTCTTTGATAGTGTAGGCCCCTTGAGGTTGTCGGAGCTTAGCGGCTCCAGCATTGACCATCGTTAGAGATTAGTAGCTTCAGCAGTAGTCTCCATCAACGCGTGAAGCATCGATGGTTAGCCCTCTGGGGTGTCGGAGCTTGGTAGCTCCGGCAGTGACCTCTATCAACACATGGTGTGTCAACGATAGACTCAACTATAGAGTCTTTCCACCATCTTTTCTTCACGTTGATGGCTTGCCCCCTAGCTTTACCGGAGCTGAGTAGCTCCAGCGACGCTCAACATCAATGTTTGAACATCGACCACAAGCCGCCTAGGGGATGTCGGAGCTTTGGTCGCTCCGTCTTCATTCACCATCATCATGAAATATTTATTTTTCCTGCACACTGATGTCAATAAAAACAGTAAAATCCATTTTCTATCTATAACTTCATTGTGGCTTACCATTCCCGAGAAAATTTTAGGTCGAAAACTATTCTAAATACAATCAAGAGTGTCGTCTTGTTTCCTTCACGATCGTTTCTGGACTCGCCTTACTTCAGTTTGTCGGGGTGTAGGTAGAGTGGCGTACTTGGGGTGCATGACCAGGCTAAGTCGATAGCACACTCCGGCCCTAGATTGGCTTGGCAGCATTCAGATGAGTAGACCATCAACAATGTTTGGACCCGGAAGAATAGACAATGCAACTCGAATTGTACATGAACTAGTCGAGCTAAAGTTTCTTAAGAACTGCACAACTTTGTTATAGACAAGAAAGACAAAAATAAAAAATATTGAGTATGTACAAAGTAAATGAACATGGAGTCTGTTTTCACACAATGATGTCTTTCATTATAGGTCCGGGGTACAGGGGAAACAAGTACACTCTTAGGGTACGAAACCAGGATAAGTGTGTTTCGTTTCTCATTTGACCCAAGGTAGCTAGCTACACTTTTAGTTCTGAGACTGTGAGAAGTGTTGCATGGACGTTGCGGACCTAACAGGGTAGGTCCGGCTGCCCTCCCGGAGGAGCTACCGGACTCTGTACAATGACTCTATAACATACATCACATGTAATTACAGACTCACCTCTGTGATATTAAGCATAGAACTTACGGAGGTGCTCAATGTTCCAAGGATTTGGGAGAGGTGTCCCATCCTCGGTTGCCAAGCGAACGCATCTGGGACGGGATACTTTGATCACTCGGAAGGGTCCCTCCCAACTGGGGGGGAGTTTTTTTAACCCTTCTCTGGATTGTATTCTCCGTAGCACCAGATCGCCTTCCTCGAGCTGTCGGCTGTGAACATGCCGTTGGTGATAGCACCGAAGAGCTTGGCGGTATCGGGAATTCCAAACAGCGGCTCGGCACCTTCCCTCTTCAAGGAGGTCAAGGTCTTCACGCAGGAGCTGGTCCTGCATGGCTTCATTGAAGGTCCGGACCCGGAGCGACCCCAAGGTGATTTCTGGAGGAAGGACTGCTTCAGCTCTGTACACCAAGAAGAAGGGTGTCTCTCAAGTTGACTGGTTTGGAGTCGTCCTGTTGGCCCATAGAGTAGGCGGAAGCTCTTCAATCCAGTTGGATCCATGTTCTTTCAGGCACTCATATGTGCGCGTCGTGAGTCCTTTCAGGATTTCTGCATTTGCTATCTCAGCTTGGCCATTGCTTGCCGGGTGAGCTACAGAGGCGTAGCTGACTTGCATGCCGAGGTCTTCGCAGTATCCTTGGGAAGCAGAGCTTGTGAATTGGGTCCCATTACCTGTTATGATTTTGTTCGGGGCTCCAAATCTGCATTCGATGGACTGCAAGAAGTTGATAGCTGATTGCTTGTTTATTATCACAACTGGAGTTGCTTCCGGCCATTTGGTGAATTTGTCAATGGCAACATACAGGAACTTGTAACCTCCGATGGCTCTTGGGAAAGGTCCCAAGATATCCATCCCCCACACAGCGAAAGGCCATGTAGGAGGTATCATTTGTAGAGGCTGAGCCAGTGTGTGAATTTGCTTTGCATGGAACTGGCATGCTTCGCATTTCTTCACAAGCTCAGTTGCATCCTGGAGCACTGTAGGCCAGTAAAAGCCATGCCGGAAGGCTTTACCGATCAGCGTGCGGGAAGACGCGTGGTTCCCACACTCGCCTCCATGGATTTCTGCGAGGAGCTCGCAACCTTCTTCCCTTGTGATGCACCGCATTAGGACGCCATTGGCACCACGCCAGTAGAGATCTCCTTCTACCAGTGTGTATCTTTTAGCCAATCTGACTATCCGGTCAGTGGATACATCATCATAAGGAAGGATATTGTCTTTCAAGTAGCTCCGGATCTCCGAGATCCATGCATCGGAGCTAGCTTGAGCATTTGAGTCTTGCGTGCTGGGTTGCTCAGAGCTTCCGGCAGCACCTACGACCCTTGATGGCTGCCATGGTAACAGGGCCATCAGGACCGCCAGCTTCGGGATGCTGGTCTCGCCCCCTTCGCCCAGTTCGGCTAGCTGAGCTGTGGGTTTTGACAACCTCCGGACGAAGGTTCCGTCGGGAGCCGGAGCTCCGGTTGACGCTTTCGTCGAGAGTTCGTCAGCTTCAACGCTATGGAGACGCTGGACATGGTGGAGGTCCAGGACTTCGAAGTCCTTCTGAAGCCTCTGGACTCCAAGGAGGTAAGCAGCTAGTTGGGGATTGTTGCAGGAGCATTCACCCTTCACCTGTTTAATGATGAGCTGCAAATCTCCCTTGACCAACCGCTGCTTGACACCATATGATAGTGCCACCTCTTGCAGGAGTGCTACATACTCCGCCATGTTGTTGGTCGCCTTGAAGTCAAGGTGGACCATGTATTTTACCTTCTCCCCGGTTGGAGCGAGGAGAAGGACTCCAGCTCCAGCCCCCTGCTTTTGCATGAAGCCTTCGAAGTAGAGGGTCCAGTGAGGCTCGGTAAAGACCGAAGCCTTGAGTTCCGGCTTCTGCTCACTAGGGCCCCCAGGGTTTGATGGAGAGGGGGTCCATTCCGCCATGAAGTCTGCCAATGCTTGACTCTTGATCGCTTGTCTTGGGACAAATTCAAGATCAAATTCGGCCAATTCCACTGCCCACTTTGCAATATTCCCAGTAGAGTTGGGATTATGCAAGATCGCACGCAGTGGATAAGAAGTCACCACTGAGATCTTGTGAGCTTGGAAGTAATGGAGAAGCTTCCTGGAGGCGATGAGAACTGCGTAGAGCAGCTTGTGCACCTCTAGGTATCGTCCTGGCATCATGTAGTACTTCGCTGATGAAGTACACTGGGCGCTAGACTGTCCGAACCTTCCCGGAGGGGCCCAGATCTTCCTCCACATCGACCCGGACCCTCCCAGAGGGGTCTGTACCTTCTTCGGGGACCTCCGGGTCTTTGCTGAAGGAACCTGGAGCTTCTTCTGGAGTGACTTGGACCCTCCCAGAGGGGTCTTAATCCTCTTGTTCGGCAAGAGTAACTCCTTGTAGATCCAAGTCTGGGGGCTGGGACCCAGACTCGCCTTCAGGAACCTCCTGACCCTCCCGGAGGGGTCTAGATTCCTGAGCTTGTGAGGGTTCTGGTCTCTCCGCAACCAGGACCATGCTGACAACTTCGTCAGTTGCCGAAATGTAAAGTAGTAGAGGCTCAGTAGGGTTCGGAGCTACCAAGGTTGGTAGAGTGGTGAGGAGCTGCTTTAGCTCCTGGAACGCCTTTTTTGCTTCTTCAGACCATTGGAATGGTTCGGTCTTCCTTAGTAGCTTGAAGAAGGGTAGTGCCCGTTCCGCCAGTCTTGAGATGAAGCGGCTGAGAGCGGCTAGACATCCGGTCAGCTTCTGGATGTCCTTGATGCGGGCTGGTGGCCGCACATCCTCAATGGTTTTAATCTTCGCCGGATTTGCCTCTATTCCCCAGTGGTTTACCAGGAAACCAAGAAGCTTTCCGGAGCTAACCCCGAAGACACACTTGTCTAGGTTCAGCTTTGTGCGGGTGACCCGCAGCTTGTCGAAGACGGCTTGCAAGGTGTCAAGAAGTGACTCCTTGTCCTTAATTTTGACGACGATGTCATCAACATATACTTCCACTACATTTCTGATGAGCCCTCCAAAGGTTTTGTACATAGCTCGTACAAATGTTGAAGCTGCATTCTTGAGACCAAATGGCATGGCAGTATAGCAGTACAATCCATCTACTGTGATAAAAGAAGTATGTTCTTCATCTTCCCTAGACATTCTGATTTGATGGTACCCAGAATATGCGTCTAGGAAACACAGTAATTCACACCCGAAGGTGGAATCCACTATTTGATCTATTCTAGGTAGTGGGAATGGATCTTTTGGGCATGCCTTATTCAGTATTGTGTAGTCGATACACATCCGAAGCTTCCCGCCGACCTTGGGTACAACGACTGGGTTTGCCAGCAATTTTGGGTGGAAGACTTCTCGGATAAATCCAACTTCGAGCAACTTCTTCACTTCTTGTCGTATGAAGTTCTGTCGCTCTACTGATTGCTTCTGAGGCTTCTGGTGTACAGGCTGAGCGTTAGGATAGATCTTCATATTATGCTCGATCACTTCCCTAGGGATCCCAGGCATTTCCGACGGTTGCTAGGCAAACACATCAACGTTAGCTCGGAAGAAAGTGATGAGCACGAGTTCCTATTTGTCATTCAGACCTCCCGATATACGGGTGGTCTGAGCAGCATTGGAACCGATTTGGACGACTTTGACGGGAATGTCGGTGTCACCGCTTGGTTGCACGCGAGGTGCATAGGTTGAGCCCCGTTGACGAATGCTCGGTGGTTTTGGAGCTTGTCTTGCCTGGATTCTTCCTCCTGCGCTGTAGCAAGCGCATGAAGTTCTTCCAGAGTAGTCACTCCAGCAGTGCGGTCTTCGCGGATCCGGAGAACACCAGCTGGTGTTGGTATCTTCAACACTAGGTAGCCATAATGAGCAGCAGCCATGAACTTGTACAAGGCGGGCCTGCCCAGAATGGCATTGAAAGGTAAGTTGATCTGAGCGACGTCTAAGACCAACTTCTCTGTGCGATAATTCTCCCGAGTCCCGAAGGTCACGGGGAGAGTAATGGCACCGAGTGGGGTTATGGTACCCGGACCTACTTCGGAGAAAGGTCGGGAGGGGAGAAGGTCCGAAGGTCGGAGCTGAAGCTTGACAACAGCTTCGAAGCTTATGAGGTTCAGCCCTGAACCTCCGTCCACCATTACATGGTGGAGTTGGATGTTGTTGATGGTCGGAGATACCATCAAAGGTAGCTGACCAGCTCCAATCATGTTCCGAGAGCAGTCCGACGCGTCGAAAGTGATGGCGGTATCCATCCACTTCCGGTGCGGCTCCGCCCTGGCGGTGGGAGCTACCGAAGCCATGTCCCGCCACATGGTCTTGAGGACACGGCGGGAGGTGATGTCCCACGATCTATCAAAAATGGTGTTCATGGTCTTCTGACGCTCATTGTCAGAGACGTCGGAGTCGTCGTTGACGGAGGTGTAAGCAGCCTTCAGGACATTTTCAGGGTCCTAAAAACCTAACTCCTCTTCAGCCGGAGCTTCGTCGACTTTCTGTTTTCCTTCCCTTTGTCAGAAAGGAACTTCTTCCCGACGCTTGTTGTAGCACTCGGCAAGGTTTTGGACCTCCCGACAGTCTTCCAAGTTGTGGCTGTTCGACTTGTGAATAGGACACCACACTTTGGAGTTGCCACCGTCTTTAGAGGACGACCGAGGTCGTTTCTCGGGGCGTGGCCCCTGGCCACCCGGAACTGCAGCAGCTGCAGCAGTAGATGTGCCGGTCGACGGCTTCTTCTTGCTGTTGGACTTTTTCTTCTTTTTGTCACTCCCGGAGGTAGTGGCTTCGCCTTTGGAGGATTTTTTACCGTCCTTCATAGGTGGTTTGGAGTGCATTTCATGGCCCTCCGCAGCTTTGGCACACTTGTCAGCCAAGCTGAAGAGCTCCGTGACACTGGTGATCTCTTTGATCGCCAGCTTCTCCAACATCTTCTTGTCTTGTATGCCCTGTATAAATGCCACAATATTAGAGGCGCTAGATATAGAAGAAATAGTGTTTCGTACCTGGGAGAACCTCTGGATGAATGAGCGTAGGGATTCTCCCCCCTTCCGCACGACAGCAAAAAGGTCCAATTTGGTGTCTGGTCGAGTGTATGAACTCCCGAAATTGGCGGTGAACTGTTGGCACAATTCCTCGCATTTATTGATGGAGTTGTAAGGAAGGCTCATGAACCAGGACCTGGCGGTCCCAGTCAAGGCCACTGGGAAGTAGTTGGCCATTATGGCCTTGTTACCTCCGGCCGCAAGGATTGCGGTGGAGTAAATCTGGAGAAACTCAACAGGATTAACAGTCCCGTCAAATTTCTCCGGTAGGTGAGGCCGGAACTTTTGTGCCATCTGACCATGCATAGGTGCGTGGCCAGGGCAGAACAGCCTCCTCCTACTCCCTCGAGAGCAGGACTATCTCGAGCTTCTCGCCTCTCGCGAGCACGCTCGATATGGACGCGACCGTCCTCTTGATGGTAATGGCGATCAAGCTCCGCCCGGAGGTCGTGAGTTGAAAGACTGGTTACCGTATGAGTGCGTTGAGACGCAGCATGCCTCCTATTGTGGGAAGCGTGCGGACCAAGTCTGCCCGACATAGTCCGGTGCTGCGATGGGGCCCGCCCCAAAGGGGGAGGACCTTGGTTGCTGATGCGATCGGCTGCTGTTGCAACCAAATGTTCCACATCAGCCTTCCATTGCTCCATTGCACCCTGGGATGCACCTGGAGGTGGTGGATGTTGGAGGAGAGCACGCGCTGCATAGAGCGCGTGTTCAGGGTTGTTGTTATTCGCCGACACGGTGACCGACACCGATGCACCATCACGCTACCCAGCTTGATTTGCTGGTGCAGGCGGTGGCGGTGGAGGCATGACTCCTGCTGGAGCCGTGGCACCAGCTGGTTGCTGCATGTTGGAGGGATTGCCCCCAGCAGGTTGAACAGTAGGATTGCCGTTGGATGATCCAGCAGCTGAGTTCACCATCCTTGAAATCTCGGGCGCTCCCCCTACCTGGCTCGCCAACTGTCGGTGTTTTGGATCTAGCAGATCTCCCGATACTACTGTTGGTAGATCGCGGAGTTGTAGTTCAGTAATAGGGGGGCAGAGATTCAAGAATGTGAATGACAAGTAGACACAGAGATTTACGTAGTTCGGGCCGCCTGAGCGTAATACCCTACTCCACAGGGCGTGTTGGTATTGTATTGAGTGTGTGAGTCTAGAAGAAGCTCCAGAAGAAGAAGCTTGTCTAGCTCAGGGATTCCAGAAGAGGTCAGGAGCCATCCCT
Source organism: Tuctoria greenei (assembly GCA_036927565.1). NCBI lineage: Eukaryota > Viridiplantae > Streptophyta > Magnoliopsida > Poales > Poaceae > Tuctoria > Tuctoria greenei. The sequence continues at coordinate 17,190,650 of JAYESD010000005.1, forward strand.
TGTGTATCATCGACCAGCCCTTTTATAGTACAAGGAATGGTCGTTACACTATTAGCCTGGCCTGACATGTGGCCCCAGCGGTTACACATGCTTGATACAGAATTAATGAGGTTAATTACCCTTAATAGCCCGGTAACGGGCCTTAACAGTGCCGTTACCGGTATTAAGGGCCATCCGATCGTGTGTCATTAATATGGAATTAATGACACTTAATCAGGTCTTGAAGTCCTTGATTGATCCTTCTAGGTCCGGAGCCATTGGGGGTCCATCAGCCTGATTGTTGAAGTGGAAGGTCCGGCGATTCGGTCACGTGGTAGCTCTGGAGCTTACCATCATGGACGGGTAGGTCCGGTGCTGTTGGACATGTGTCGTCACCAGAGCTTCCCTCGATCTGGGTTTAGGTCCGGGGATGCCATACCGGTATCTAGTCTGGAGCTTTCCCATATGTGGGCGATAGCTCCAGTCTTATGATACACATGGCGGCCCTGGGACTAACCGTGTCGGGGAAGCATGTCCGGTTACGCCTGACATGTGGGGCCTTTGGAGGTCTTCAAATCTGGTTGATTGAGTTTCCTTGTGATCTTTGCAATCCCAAGGGGTATCTGGTACGTAGGGTACCGACAAAACCGCACCAAAACCTATGATCCGCAGTTTCCTTCTCATAATTGTAGACATTTTTGCTTCCTAAACTTTTTGGCTTTCTCTGCTCCTTTCCCATGCAAAATATTGCTTGGGAAATCCGCTTGACGATTGGGGTCATGAGACGGAGGAGTCATGACCAATGGTTTTATAGGACCTTGTGGAGGAGCACGTGGCCCGCCGGAGTGTCTCGAATGACGAGGCCTCAATTCGCTAAAGCTTTTTTTCCTCGGAGGAGCTTTGATGGCCTTCTTTGCCAGATCATTTCCTTTACTCTTCTTTGTCATAGGGGCTTTTCCTTTTCCCTTGCTTGCCTCAGATTCACCAACTTTTTGTTATCCTTTATCAGCCACTTGGGCTCTTTCCTTATCAATCGATGTAGTGAGTCTCTTACTCATTGTTCATTAGTCGATGGCTGGGGTGCTTGAGCGGCATATCTGTCATGACGCTTCTTGGTGTGAGCCTTGCGTGTCGCCAACTCTCGGGCCACCTCGGCCACTTCCTCATCTCTCTTCCAATAGACGGCTTGTTGGGCCGCCTCAGCCACGGGGTCAGAGAGTGGACAGTCTTGGCTTCTCGACAAGATTCTGACAAGCATAGAGAATAGATATGAGAGAGGAACATGGAAGTATCGTGTTTGGAATATGACAAGCATAAAGATTAGGGGCTGAAATGTGCTGGCCGGACTTGTCCGATTCTTGGTCGGACTAGTCCGATCAGGAACGAACTTGCCCATTCTGGACCACACAGTTTCAAACCCTAACTTCCTAAGATCAACATAAATGACAAAATTAGTGTATGATAGTAAGAAGTCAGTGTCACAAGGTGTCAAGGATGTGAAATAAGTCCTAAGTCACATGGGGAATGACCTAGGAATCAAGGAATTGAGGAGAAGTGTAGTTTTGTCAAAAATACCTTGAGATGAGAAGATTCGATGAAATCCACGAATTGGAGGAGCGGAGTCGTTCAGGATTCAGCTTGTGAGACCTATGTGTGCTGAATACATTGGCTATTACGATAAAAGTTTTGAATATTGCCAAAACACCCTTTTCAACGAGGTATGACTCTAGGTACGAACTCTGACAAGGTCCGGAAATAAGTCCGACATGTTTTGGGTAGCTCCGATAAGGTCTGACATGTTTTGGGTAGGTCCAGTGCAGGGTCCAGCAAACTTTGGCTAGGTTCGACGTGAGGTCTGACAAACTTTGGCTAGGTCCAACGTAAGGTCCAACAAACTTTGGCTAAGTCCGACGTGAGGTCCGGCAAACTTTGGCTAGGTCTAGCGCAAGGTTCAGTTAGCTTTGGCAAGGTCCGGTGCAAGATCATAGTGGTTCTGCTTTTAACTTGCAATGTTTTAAACTTGCTTTACATTTATAGGAAGATTTTCTTAGTATTCTTTTACTAAGTTTTTGATGTATTTGGCTGATTATGGTGGTTAAACATTACTGTGGTTTGCAACATGCTTACGTGAGGTGCTCACATAAGCTGTTGTGGTTATCAGACTAATGTGAGTCAAGTCGAGGACTTGTGCTCGGAAGAATTGGTTGTTTATTCATGTGCAGGTGTTGCTTGAGGTCAAGAAATGGCTGGATACGAGATCCATTGAACTAGTCTTGGGGAGAAGATGGGGTTCAACAACCAAGCTCAGGAGGAATTATGGTTGAGATGATCGGAAGTTCATGCAACATGTTTGGCTCAAGAACAATGCATATGAAGGTATCATGGACGTCGTTGGAAGGTGTTTGCACTTGTGCAAGGAGTGTATGGACATGACAACATGGTTGCAAGTAGTGATAAAGAGAAGTGGACGTAAAGAATTGGTCAGAAAGGTCCAACCGGTTGGATTACGCCTCAGGCTGCAGCTGAGGTGGTTATGGATCGCCTATGGAAAGTTTCAAGTTTGTTTTAGTTAGATTTCATGTGGGTCACAAAGTTGAGTTGTTTTATGAATGTGGTAAAAGTTCCTAAGGTGTTTGGAAGTCTCAAGATTGCTTCTATCTGCGTATAGAAGAGTCTTGAGCAGTTATGAAAAGTTCCGGTTGAAACTGAGTAAGATTAGAGTCCTAGTTTGGATTGAGTTGGCCTTAGGGCTGGTTATATGAGCAAGGGAGGCCAGAGCTCGTGATACTGATACAACTTTGGGCTGTTCCTCTTGTGTTTTGATCAATAAAATTGGTATTTTAGAGGAGCCTTTGTGCCTTATTTCTGACTTGTTTTAGATAAGTTTTTCTCGTCGAGTTTCTGCTCAGCACTACATTACTTCTATGTTTTTATCATAACTCGAGTTTTACAGATCCAATTGACGTGATTATTTTTGATTTGTCTTCACAACTTGATTATTTATCATCTGTGAAAATTTCACGGTCATTGGATTTGTGGTTTCTGATTTACACGTGTTTTTTTGTTGTTTTGTAGATCTGTTTTTACTCGGGTAGAACATATTGACCTTTGTTCGATCTCTTGATCATAACTTGAGTTTTTATCGATGGTTTTCTATTATTCTTATTTTCATGTCCTTGTGACTTGATTCTAAAGTACCTCTTTTGTCACGTTTCAACACGTTTAGATCAATTGCACACACGGTTTCTTAACAGATTGATATTCTACTGAGGGGTTTTTTTGTTGCTTCTGCTGAAAAAGTTTTAATCTACCATTCACTCCCCTATGGTAGCTTTTCAAGTGCTATTCGATCCTACATTTGGTATCAGAGCCACGGTGCTCTAATCTTTGTGATTTGCATGTGTTTTTGACTAATTTCCATGGAGAAATACTCCACAAAGTCTTGTGTGTTTAGTGGCATTGATTTTCAAGTTTGGAAAGCATGAATGGAGGCTTTCGTCTAGGTGCAAGTTTTCGCAATATGGGAAAAGATGTACAAGCGTTACGATGTGCTGCCAAACGATCAAGTCACCACTATGAACATGAGAGATGTCGACAACAACAAGGCGCAGAACTTGATCATACAAGGATCGACTCAAAGCAACTTCAATCGAGCTGCACACCTTCGATCTGCGTACCATGTTGGGAAAGCTCTATGTGATTATCATGAAGGATCTAACACTATCAAGGAGGTAATACAAGACATGTTCAAGAGAGAATACATGCGCTTTGAGATGCAACCCAATGAGTTAATCGATGACCTCTTTGCTCGTTTTAACAAAATTCTCAGCAACTTGCATAGCATCAATATTAATTTTTCAGATGCTGAAAATGCTAGGCAGTTACTAAGTGCATTAGACATGTCAATTTGGGAGATGAAAGTTACATCTATTCGTGAACCCACTGTCATGAGTACACTTACATTAGATGTGCTATATTCCAAGTTAAAAACTCATGAAATTGACATAATATCACGTAAGAACCCCAACAACGTGACATGCCTAGCTCTAGTCAATCTTTGTCATGTGGTACACTTGCTTTGTTGTCCTCTCTAATTCTTGAACAGATTGAATAGTTTCCAGAGGAGAAGCTAGCACTTCTCTCTACTCAGTTCTCAAAAGCATTGCAAAATGTGAGAATTAGAAGGAGAAGAAGTGTCGGACCTCAACGATGCTTCGAATGTGCTAAGACATGACATTTTTGTATGGATTTCCCTAACCTTTTAGGTCCTACTTCCCGTCATGAAAAACAAACAAGGACGAAACACTCCTCTACAAACAAGAAGAAGAGTTTTACAGATTCCAATTTGTGAACAGTTTTATCTCCGCGCTTTAAGAACTTGGCTCGAGTGATGTGGACATCAGAAGTGATGAAGATGAAGAGAATATGATAAATATGTGATTCATGAAGGGTAACTCAAGATCAAGTATGAAAGAGGCAGAATACAATAGCGACGGTGAAGAGGTATGTCCCACTTGCGAAGAAATGTGTGATGCTATTTCTCGTGCCACTGCTATAGTTAAGAAAAAAGGACAAAAATCTTAGTGACAATGCTGTTAAAATTAAATCACTAGAATCTGAAATTAATTGTTTAAAATATTTGATTCCTAGTGATGATTCTTGTTCCTCATGTGAGCTTATATATGAACAATTGTCCTCTTTAAGAAGTGCGCACACCTCCACACTTGATAAACTTCAACTAGAAATTGAAAAGAACAAAAAGCTTGCTGCACTCAATGATAAAAACCTAAAAGATACTTGTTGTTCTACAATTGATTTGCATTGTTCTACTTGTGATGATCTTGATAAAAAACTACACGATGCTATGAATGAGATTTCTATATTGCACAATGCTTTACGCTCTCATGAAGTTAAATTTTGTTCTAATTGAAAACTAAAAAGAAAAACTTCATGTGAAAACTGCCTAGACTTGTCTAAGAAACTTGATGATATGAATATGACACTAGAATGGTTTTGTAATGGAAATAATAACCTAAACTTGCTGTTGAATTCTTCCAAGTCTTGCAATGATAAAACTGATTTAGGATTCGATTCTCATGCTCATGCTAAGGCGCATTCACCTAAAATTGTAAAGTCATTAGGAAGCGGTTTGATTCGAACAGTTCCTAAACAAAAAAAAAAGTGGTTTTCAAATCTGCAGGGGTACTGTCTCAATCAGTTTCTAATAAACATGTTGCTTGCTCATCTAGACATGAACACAAAATTAAATTTCATTGTACCTACGGTAGTAGAGATGGTCATGTCATAGATTTTTGTTATAGACTAGCTAAACAACAGAAAAATGAAAGAATACAAGCTAGATCTCATACCTCTCATGCAAAATTTGCTGCACATGCTGAACCGAATGTTAGGAACTTCCAACCAGCTTTGATGAGTCATAAACATGCATAGTTTGCTCCCAAACCTACTGTTTTTTATGCTACACATGTAACACCTCGTAGGTCAGTAGTAGGGTACAAAAATCCTCAAACTTTGGCTCATAAACCTGCTATTTTATCTCAGTTTTTTGCATGTTATTCCTGCTAGACATCGTGTGACTCAGTACTTGATTCCTAAATGCCTTTTGACCAACCCTAGTATTGAGTCATCGATGTATTGTGCTGCTATGTAGGTTACATGCTTGAGGAAGGAGAACATTTGGATTGTAGATTCAGGTTGCTAGAACCACATGACCGGTAACAAAGAATGGTTCACCTTCACTTTTGTGTCATGTGTAGAGAATGTTACTTTTGCTGATAATTCTTCAACTCCTATAATTGCTAAGGATTCGGTTAGAGTAAATAATCGCTACACAATGGAGGATGTGGCACTTGTTAAAAATTTGAAATACAACTTGCTTTCTATTTAACAATCGCTAGATGAAAATCTGGAAATTATTTTCATTAAAAATTGCTATAAGGTTGTAGATTCAAATAGTGAGCTTATTTTTAACATGTCTCGGTTTGGAAGAGTTTTTAAAGCTGATTTTGATATGTCATCCTCTAAGCATTGGTGTCTAGTTGCTAATGATTCAAAAGACTTATATTTTTTTTTCATCGTAGACTTGGTCACATAGGCTTTGACCATCTCACGCATGTTAGTGCTATTGATCGCATACGTTGGCTGCCTAAGCTTAAAGGGGACAAATAAATTGTGTGCTCTTCTTGTAGACATACTAAGATGGTTGCAGGTTCACATGCTCCTCTCACAATGACCATGACAACTGAACTAGGACAACTTTTGCACCTTGGCACCGTAGGTCCTTCACGTGTTCAATCTTTTGGAGGAAAATGGTATGTTCTTGTGATTGTTGATAATTATTCTAGATACTCTTGGGTTTACTTTATGGCATCTAAGAATGAAGCTTTTTGTCAATTTAGAACTTTATTTCTTAGATTATCAATTGATCACCTAGGATATTTAAAAACAATTAGAAGTGATAACAGAACCAAATTTAAAAATCAATCATTTCATCACTTTTGTGCTGAAAATAGAATAGATTACAATTTTCTTCACCCTATGTACCTCAACATAATGGTCTCGTAGAGGGAAATAACATAACCTTAGTTTAGATGGCTAGGACTATGCTTGATGAATATCAAACTCCTAGGAAATTTTAGTATGATGCAATTGCAAACGCTTGTTATATCTCAAATCGTGTTTTCTTGCGTGCTAAGCTAGGAAAAACACCTTATGAACTTCGGTTTGGACATAGGTCTAGTGTCACACACTTTAGGGTCTTTGGTTGCAAATGCTTTATTAAGAAACATGGTAATCTTAATAAACTTGAACCTAGATCTGTTGATAGCATGTTTCTTGGGTATCCATCTCATACTAGAGGCTACCGTGTGCTTTTACTTGACACTAACAAAATTGTGGAGACTTGTGAGGTTTCTTTTGATGAAGCTAGCACATGTACTAGCTCCAATATTGCATGTCCATATCCATATCCACAGTGGAAGAGTATTTTCATGGAAGAAGACAAAGAAGTGGTGCTACTGCCCAAAAATTCAAAAGCAGATGATGTTGATCACGCTGCTGATTTTGCACCACTACTAGCACCAACAACTACTGCGACTGGTACAGATCGTCCTCAAGCCACAAGTACTTCAATCTATGATGAACATGAAGAAGAAGGATCTTGTGAAGTGTCTACTCCCCTCCGTGTCCTCAAAAGTCATCCTCCATAACAAATCATTGGAAGCTTGCACGAACGAGTTACACGGTCCAACTATGATGAGTTCAAAATTTGAGATGAGTATGATGAGAGAACTCACGTACTTTTTGGGGCTGCAAATCAAGCAAACAAAGGAGGGTACTTTTGTGGATCAAATGAAGTATACAAGAGACCTTCTTAAGCGCTTCAACATGGAGAAAAGCAAGCCTCTTTGGACACCAATGGGTATAGCAACAACAGTTGAACTTGATGAAGATTCTGAACCGATCGACCAAAAAGAGTATATAAGTATGATTGGATCACTTTTGTACCTCACGGCATCGAGACCGGACATACAATTCGGTGTATGTCTTTGTGCATGATTTCAAGCTTATCCACATGCTTCACATCATCAAGCCGTCAAAAGAATTCTCAGGTACTTACATGGAACTCAAGAATTTTTTTCTTCCTTCTTCCTCAAACGTTACTTTGAAAGCTTTTCCGGATGCTAATTTTGGATGTTGTAGATGTAAGACCTATGTGTGCTGAATACATTGGCTTGTAGTGAATACACTTGGCTTTGATTATAAAAGTTTTTAATATCACCAAAACACCTTTTTATCAAGGTCCGACTCTAGCTCCGAGCTATAGCAAGGTCTGACCATAGGTCCAACTTGTTTTGGGTAGCTCCGGCTACATTAGACGCTAGGTCCGACTTGTTGGTAAGGTTCGACTAGCTTTGGTTAGCTCCGGTGAGCTTTATCTCTAGCTCCGGCATGTCTTTGTTAGCTCCGGCATGTCTTTGATAGCTCCGGCATATATTTGATAGCTCCGGCATGCTTTTGCTAAGCTCCGACGTACTTTGTCTAGCTCCGGTTTTGGGTTGACTAGTTTGACTAATTTTTGGTAAGCTCCGGTGCTAGGATCTACTAGTTTTGGTAAGCTTCGGCAGGTGCTTCATTGTACTAGTAAGCTCCGGGTCAAGCTTCGGCTTGCTGTGGGATGGTCCGGAACTTGACCGCAATACTTCTGCTTTTCATTTGCAATGTTTCGTACTTGATTTACATTGTTGGAAAGATTGCTTAGTATTCATTTGCTAAGTTTTTGGTGCGTTTTGGTTGATATGGATGATATCGTGTTACTGTGGTTTTGCAACATGCTTATGTGAGGTTCTCACGTAGGGTGTTGTGTTCGGAACTAACTTGAGTCAAGTCGAGGACTTGGGCTCGTATGGATTGGTTGTTTATTCATGTGCAGGTGTTGCTTGAGTTCAAGACATGGCTGGTGACGGGATCCATTGGACTAGTCTCAGGTAGGAGATGAGGTTCCAACAACCAAATTCAGGAGGAATTGTGGTTGAGCTGATCGGGAGGTTGCGCAGCAAGTATGAATCGAGAACAATGCATATGAAGGTATCGTGGACGTCATTGGAAGATGTTTGCACGTATGCAAGGAGTGCATGGACGTGGCTACATGGTTCCGAGACGTGATGAAGAGATGTGGACATAAAGAATTGGTCGGAAAGGTCCAACCGACTAGGTTGGACTCAGGTTGCGGCTGAGTCGGGTTTGACTCAAATATGGAAAGATTTGAGTTGGTCATGATAGGATTTTGTGTGGGTCACGAATTTGAGTTGTTTAGGAATGTGGGATATGTTCCTAAGGTGTTTGGAAGTCTTAATATTGCTTCTATCTGCGTATAGAAGAATCTTGAGCAGTTATGGAAAGTTGCGATTCATGATCTGAGTAGGATTGGAGTCCTAGTTGATATTGGGTTGGTCTAAGGGCTGGTTATATAAGCAAGGAAGCCCAGAACTCGTGGTGCACGACTTTGGGGCTGTTCCTCTTGTGTTCTATTGAATAAAATTCGTAGTTTGAAGGAACTTTTGTGCCTTGTTTGTCCGACTTGTTCTAGACAAGTTTTACTCGTTGAGTTTCTGGACAGCACTACCTTTTGTCGGTGGTTTTATCATAACTCGAGTTTTACAGATCCAATTGACGTGATTCTTTTTAGGTTGTCTTCAAAACTTGATTGTCTATCATCTGTCAAAATTTCACGGTCATTGGATTTGTGGTCTATGATCTACACGAGTTTCTTTGCAGCGTTCCAGAACTGTTTTTTCTCGGGTAGGGAAGATTGGCCATTGTTTGATCTTTCGATCATAACTTTAGTTTTTCTCGACGGATTTGAGTGATTATTTTTGTGTTATCTTCGTGACTTGATTCTCTCTGATATATATCACTTTTGTCACGGTGAAACACGTTTATATTAGTCTCACAGACGATTTCTTTAACAGATTGTTTTTCTGCCGAAAGGGTTTGGGGTTTAATTGTTTCCGCTGCGTAAGATTTTTAAATCTACCATTGACCCCCTCTGGTAGCTTTTCACATGCTCTTCGATCCTACAATTGGTATCAGAGCTACGGTGCTCTAATCTTTGTGATTTGCGCATGTTTTTGACTAATCATCATGGAGAAGTACTCTGCCAAACCTTGTGTGTTCGCTGGTATTGATTTTCAGGTTTGGAAGGCACGCATGGAGGCTTTCATCCAGGCACAAGGCTTTGCAATATGGGAGAAGGTATACAAGCCTTACGAAGTGCCATCAAACGATCAAGTTACAGCTACAAATCTGAGAGATGTCGACAACAACAACAAGGCTCGGAACTTGATCATACAAGGATTAACACAAAGCGACTTCGACCGTGTTGCACACCTCCGATCTGCATACGTTGTGTGAAAAGCACTTTGTGAATACCACGAAGGATCCAACATGATCAAAGAGGTAAGGCAAGACATGTTCAAGAAAGAATACATGCGCTTCGAGATGCAACCCGGTGAGTCTATTGATGACCTTTTTGCTCGCTTTAATAAGATTCTCAGCAACTTGCGTAGTGTCAATGTTAATTTTTCAGATGCTGAAAATGCTAAGCAATTGCTAAGTGCATTAGATATGTCAATTTGGGAGATGAAAGTCACATCTATTCGTGAATCTACTTTCATGAGATCACTTACTTTAGATGTGCTATATTCCAAGTTAAAACTCATGAAATTGACATAATCTCACGTAAGAACCCCAATAAGTCTATTGCATTTGTTTCACGACGTGATATGTCTAGCTCCGGCCAATCATCATCTTGCAATACTCTTGCTTTGTTGTCCTCACTAACCGTGGAGCAGATCGAAGAATTTCCAGAAGAGGAGTTGGCACTCATCTCTACTAGATTCTCAAAAGCATTGCAAAATGTGAGAACTAGAAGGAGAGGAAGCTCCGGACCTCAACGCTGTTTTGAATGTGGTAAAACAGGACACTTTCGTACAGAATGCCCTAACCTTTCAGGTCCGACCACTCGGGAAGAAAAACAAAGCAAGGTTCGGACCTCCTCTGGAAATTTCAACAAGAAGAAGAAAGGTACCATAGGACGCAAGATGATCAATAGTTTCATCACCGCGCTTCAAGAGTTCAGTTCAAGCAACGTGGACATTGGAAGTGATGAAGATGAAGATGATTTGCCAAACTTGTGCTTCATGGCGGGCAAGTCAAGATCAAGTATGGAGGAGGCAGAACACAACAGCGACAATGAAGAGGTATGTCCTACTTGCGAAGAAATGTGTGCTGCTATTTCTCGTGCCACTATTATTGTTAAGAAAAAGACAAAAAGCTTAGGGATAGTGCTGCTAAAATTGAATCACTAGAATCTGAAATCAACCGTTTAAAAACATTGACTCCTAGTGATGATGCATGTTACTCATGTGATTTAATATATGAACAATTGTCCTCATTAAGAAGTGCGCACACCTCCACACTTGATAAACTTGAGTTAGAAATTGAAAAGAACAAAGAGCTTTCTGCACTTAATGATAAAAACTTGAAAGATGCTAGCTGTTCTACAATTGATTTGTATTGTTCTACTTGTGATGATCTTGATAAGAAACTACAGGATGCTATGAATGAAATTTCTATATTGAACAATGATTTACGTTCTCATGAAGTTAAATTTTGTTCCAATTGCAAACTAAAAGGAAAAACTTCATGTGAAAATTGCCTTGATCTGTCCAATAAACTTGATGACATGCATAGGACATTAGATCGGTTTTGTAATGGGAATAAGAACCTAAACTTACTGCTGAATTCTTCCAAGTCTTGCAATGATAAAACTGGTTTAGGTTTTCATTCTCATGCTCATGCTAAGGCACATCCACCTAAAATTGTAAAGTCATTAGGAAGTGGTTTGATTCAAATAGTTCCTAAACAAAAAGGAGTGGTTTTCAAATCTGCAGGAGCGTTGCCTCATTCAGTTTCAAATAAAAATATTGCTTGCTCATCTAGACATGAACACAAAGTTAAATTTCATTGTACCTTATGTGGTAGAGATGGTCATGTCATAGATTTTTGTTATAGACTAGCTAAACAACAGAAAAGGGAAAGAATGATTTCTAGATCTCATAACTTTCATGCAAAATTTGCTGCACACATTGAACCGAATATACAACCTGCTGTTTTGAGTCAAAAACATTCAAAGTTTACCTCCGGACCTTCTGTTTTTGCCTCCGGAGCTACTGATTTTTGTGCTACACAAGTAACACCTTATAGGTCAGTAGTCAAGAATAAAAAATCTCAAACTTTTACTCATAAACCTGCTGTTTTGTCTCAGCTTTCGCGTGTTTTTCATGTTGCACGTCGCGTGACTCAGTACTGGATTCCTAAATGCCTTTTGACTAACCCCAGTATTGAGTCATCGACGTATTGTGCTTTTATGTAGGTTATACGTTTGATGAAGGAGAACATTTGGATTGTGGATTCAGGTTGCTCACGCCACATGACCGGTAACAAAGATTGGTTCTCCTCCCTCTCTTTTGTGTCACGTGTAGAGAATGTTACTTTTGCTGATAATTCTTCAACTCCTATAATTGCTAAGGGTTCGGTTAGAGTAAATGATCACTACACTTTGAAGGATGTGGCACTTGTCAAAAATTTGAAATACAACTTGCTTTCTGTTGCACAATTGCTAGATGAAAATCTAGAAATTATTTTCAATAAAAATTGCTGCAAAGTTGTAGGTTCAAATGGTGAGCTTATTTTTAACATGTCTCGGTTTGGAAGAGTTTTTAAAGCTGATTTTGATATGTCTTCCTCTAAGCATAGGTGTCTAGTTGCTAATGATTCAAAGGACTTATATTTTTGGCATCATAGACTTGGTCACGTAGGATTTGATCACCTAACGCGTGTTAGTGCTCTTGATCGCATTCGTGGGCTGCCTAAGCTTAAAGAGGACAAAGAAATTGTGTGCTCTTCTTGTAGACATGCTAAGATGGTTGCATGTTCACATACTCCTCTGACAATGATCATGACAACTGAACCATGTCAACTTTTGCATCTTGACACCGTAGGACCTTCACGTGTACAATCCTTCGGAGGTAAATGGTATGTTCTTGTTATTGTTGATGATTATTCTAGATATTCTTGGGTTTGCTTTAGGGCGTCTAAGAATGAAGTTTTTAGTCACTTTAGAACATTATTTCTTAGATTATCAATTGATCACCCAGGATCATTAAAAGCAATTAGAAGTGATAACGGAACTGAATTTAAAAATCAATCTTTTGATCACTTTTGTGCTGAAAATGGAATAGATCATCAATTTTCTTCACCATATGTACCTCAACAAAACGGTGTTGTAGAAAGAAAGAACAGAACCTTAGTTGAGATGGCTAGGACTATGCTTGATGAATATCAAACTCCTAGGAAATTTTGGGCTGATGCGTTAGCAACCGCTTGTTATGTCTCAAATCGTGTTTGCTTGCGTGCTAAGCTAGGTAAAACACCATATGAGCTCCGGTTTGGACATAGGCCTAGTGTTACACACTTTCGGGTCTTTGGTTGCAAATGCTTTGTTAAGAAACATGGTAATCTTGATAAATTTGAACCTAGATCCATTGATGGCATGTTTCTTGGTTATCCATCTCATACTAGAGGCTACCGTGTGTTTTTACTTGACACTAACAAAATTGTGGAGACTTGTGAAGTGTCTTTTGATGAAGCTAGCCCAGGTACTAGCTCCGGTGTTGCAGGACCAGATCCGTATCCTCAGGGGGAGGGTATTTTTGAAGATGAAGAAGAGCCGGTGATACTGCCTGGTAGTTCCGAAGTTGACACGTGTCCAGCTCCGAACATTGAACAAGCTCCGGCTATCACCTATGCTGGTCCTGATCGTCCACAAGTCACAAGCTCATCAATCTACGATGAACCTAATGTAGAAGAAGCTTGTGAGACATCTGTTCCCCTACGTTTTTTACAAAGATCATCCCCCACAACAGATGATTGGAAGCTTGCACGAACGAGTCACACGGTCCTGGTTTTGCGATCCAAACTCTCATGCTCATTCTGCTTTTGTTGCTTCTTTTGAACCCAAAGATATATCACACGCACTCACTAATGAATCTTGGATTATTGCCATGCAAGAAGAGTTAGAAAATTTTGAAAGAAATAATGTTTGGAAACTTGTACCTCCACCTCAAGGTCAAACTTTAATTGGAACTAAATGGGTATTTAAAAATAAACAAAGTGAGGATGGGGTTGTGGTTAGGAATAAGGCTAGGTTGATTGCTCAAGGTTTCACTCAAGTTGAAGGTCTAGATTTTGATGAAACTTTTGCTCCTGTCGCTAGATTAGAAGCCATAAGAATTTTGTTAGCTTTTGCAGCATCTAAAGGTTTTAAGCTATATCAAATGGATGTTAAAAGTGCTTTTCTTAATGGCTACATAGATGAGGAGGTTTATGTCAAACAACCACCAGGTTTTGAAAATCTAGATTTTCCTAATCATGTTTACAAACTGTCCAAAGCCTTATATGGTCTCAAACAAGCCCCTAGAGCATGGTATGATAGGTTAAAAACATTCTTACTTGAAAAGGGGTTTACCATGGGCAAGGTTGATAAAAATTTTCTTGTGCTTAAGCATGGCAATGACTCATTATTCGTTCAAGTGTATGTGGATGATATTATCTTTGGTTGTGCTTCTCATGATCTTGTGTCCAAGTTTTCATCATTGATGAGTTCCGAATTTGAAATGAGTATGATGGGTGAACTCACTTACTTTTTGGGGCTGCAAATCAAGCAAACCAAGGAGGGTACCTTTGTTCATCAAATGAAGTATACCAAAGACCTCCTAAGGCGCTTCAACATGGACAAAAGCAAGCCTCTTCGGACATCAATGGGAACAGCAACAACACTTGAACTTGATGAAGACGGTGAACCCGTGGATCAAAAAGAATATAGAAGCATGATCGGATCACTTTTGTACCTTACGGCATCAAGACCGGACATACAATTCAGCGTATGTCTTTGTGCACGGTTTCAAGCTTCCCCACGTTCTTCACATCGTCAAGCCGTCAAAAGGATTCTTAGGTACTTACATGGAACTCAAGAATATGGCATTTTTCTTACTTCTTCCTCAACCGTTACTTTGAAAGCTTTTTCGGATGCTGATTTTGGGGGTTGTAGGATTGATAGGAAAAGTACTTCCGGTGCTTGTCATTTTCTTGGTAATTCTCTTGTTGCTTGGTCCTCTAGAAAACAAAATTCAGTTGCACAATCCACTGCCAAATCTGAATATGTAGCTGCTGCTTGTGCTTGTTCAAAAATTCTTTGGATTGTTCAAACACTTAAGGACTATGGGGTTGATCTAGATAGTGTTCCACTGTTTTGTGATAACACTAGTGCCATTTGCATTGCTAAAAACCCCGTGCAATATTCTAGAACTAAGCACATTGACATTAGGTATCACTTTCTCCGAGATAATGTTGAAAAAAGAAACATTGTGCTTCACCATGTAGATACCGAACAACAATTGGCTGACATTTTTACAAAACCTTTGGATTTCACTCATTTTTGTTACATTCGTAGTGAAATAGGGGTTATGCATCCTCATGGCTTAAATTGAGGGGGAGTTTTGAAACTTGGGAAGTCTATGTGTGAATCTGAAATAAAAATAATATGAGCATAGTATTTCATACATATATGACTTTGTGATTCCTTTTACATGCTGAAAGTTCTTACTACATTACTCGTGTTATACATTTTGTAGTTTTTGTCATGTCTAGTAATTGGAATAATTACTTACACTAAAACTGGTCATGGTCGAACTTTCTTGCTGTTTTGAACTTGTTACATGTTCACAAGTGCTTTAATCATTAAGAATTCATCAAGTAATCAACTCAAATGTTGAGTTTTTATGAACAAATATAAATTGAGAAAAGATCAAGAGAATATGCATGCATCACACTTCTTCTTTTGAGATGGCTTGTCATTGCACTTAGATATGAACTTGGAAGAAGTTGTGTATGACTAAAACCATATCCTTAAGCTTCTGATTGTCAAATGACATAGGCTTGGCTTGGTTGGTTAGAATAAGGCAGATGCGCATATAATCTCTTGCAAATATCATATGATCTAAATTTGTGTTTTGAAAAATAATAAAATGCGGCAACTAGTGTCATGCTTTCAAGTTATGAAATAGTTAAGTTTGTGAGATCATGATTTGTTTAAATTGAAAATTACATATGATCTCTAGCATGGCTTACACTACTTTATGTATCTCATTGATGTGATAATGTATGGTACTTGATAGTATGACCTGGATGAGCTTTGTTTATATGTATATGTTATAATATGCTCATAACAACTAAAGGGGGAGAGATAATTTGTTTATATGCTCATGACTTGTTGAATACATTGTCAAAGGGGGAGAGATAAGCATGAAGAGAAAGAGAATATGTGCATAAGAAGAGATAATAAAGGGGGAGAAATAATATGGGATAGTTTTTTGGATTTTCTTCTCATTTTATTTCTGATTTACAAAAGGGGAGAAATTGTTTTCAAAACTTTTGTTGTGAATAAGCCAATGTTCGGGTTTTAAATGGTGTTGCCAATGCATTCATCAAGGGGGAGATTGTAAGACCTATGTGTGCTGAATACATTAGCTTGTAGTGAATACACTTGGCTTTGATTATAAAAGTTTTTAATATCACCAAAACACCTTTTTATCAAGGTCCGACTCTAGTTCCGAGCTATAGCAAGGTCCGACGATAGGTCCAACTTGTTTTGGGTAGCTCCGGCGATGTTAGATGCTAGGTCCGACTTCTTGGTAAGGTTCGACTAGCTTTGGTTAGCTCCGGTGAGCTTTATCTCTAGCTCCGGCGTGTCTTTGTTAGCTCTGGCATGTCTTTGATAGCTCCGGCATATATTTGATAGCTCCGACATGCTTTTGCTAAGCTCCGACGTACTTTGTCTAGCTCCGATTTTGGGTTGACTAGTTTGACTAGTTTTTGGTAAGCTCCGGTGCTAGGATCTACTAGTTTTGGTAAGCTCCGGCAGGTGCTTCATTGTACTAGTAAGCTCCGGGTCAAGATCCGGCTTGCTGTGGGATGGTCCGGAACTTGACCGCAATACTTCTACTTTTCATTTGCGATGTTTCGTACTTGATTTACATTGTTGGAAAGATTGCTTAGTATTCATTTGCCAAGTTTTTGGTGCGTTTTGGTTGATATGGATGATATCGTGTTACTGTGGTTTTGTAACATGCTTATGTGAGGTTCTCACGTAGGGTGTTGTGTTCAGAACTAACTTGAGTCAAGTCGAGGACTTGGGCTCGTATGGATTGGTTGGTTATTCATGTGCAGATGTTGCTTGAGTTCAAGACATGGCTGGTGACGGGATTCATTGGACTAGTCTCAGGGAGGAGATGAGGTTCCAACAACCAAATTCAGGAGGAATTTTGGTTGAGCTGATCGGGAGGTTGCGCAGCATGTATGAATCGAGAATAATGCATATGAAGGTATCGTGGATGTCATTGGAAGATGTTTGCATGTATGCAAGGAGTGCATGGACATGGCTACATGGTTCCGAGACGTGATGAAGAGATGTGGACGTAAAGATTTGGTCGGAAAGGTCCAACCGACTAGGTTATGGACTAAGGTTGCGGCTGAGTCGGGTTTGACTCAAATATGGAAAGATTTCTGTTGGTTATGATATGATTTTGTGTGGGTCACGAATTTGAGTTGTTTATGAATGTGGGATATGTTCCTAAGGTGTTTGGAAGTCTTAAGATTGCTTCTATCTGCGTATAGAAGAATCTTGAGCAGTTATGGAAAGTTGCGATTCATGATCTGAGTAGGATTGGAGTCCTAGTTGATATTGGGTTGGCCTAAGGGCTGGTTATATAAGCAAGGGAGCCCAGATCTCGTGGTGCACGACTTTGGGGCTGTTCCTCTTGTGTTCTATTGAATAAAATTCGTAGTTTGAAGGAACTTTTGTGCCTTGTTCGTCCGACTTGTTCCAGACAAGTTTTACTCGTCGAGTTTCTGGACAGCACTACCTTTCGTCGGTGGTTTTATCATAACTCGAGTTTTACAGATCCAATTGACGTGATTCTATTTTAGTTGTCTTAAAAACTTGATTGTCTATCATCTGTCAAAATTTCACGGTCATTGGATTTGTGGTCTATGATCTACACGAGTTTCTTTGCAGCGTTCCAGAACTGTTTTTTCTCGGGTAGGGAAGATTGACCATTGTTTGACCTTTCGATCATAACTTGAGTTTTTCTCGACGGATTTGAGTGATTATTTTTGTGTTGTCTTCGTGACTTGATTCTCTCTGATATATATCCCTTTTTACATGGTGAAACACGTTTAGATTAGTCTCACAGACGATTTCTTTAACAGATCGTTTTTCTGCCGAAAGGGTTTGAGGTTTAATTGTTTCCGCTGCGTAAGATTTTTAAATCTACCATTCACCCCCCCCTCTGGTAGCTTTTCACGTGCTCTTCGATCCTACAGTAGAATTTATAGAGAAAGTACTTCGGGTTGTTGGCATTTTCTTGGTAATTCACTTGTTGTTTGGTCCTCTAGAAAACAAACTTCAGTTGCACAATCCACAGCCGAATTTGAATATGTAGCTGCTGCTAGAGCTTGCTCACAAATTCTTTGGATTGTTCAAACTCTTAAGGACTATGGGGTTGATTTAGATAGTGTTCCACTGTTTTGTAAAAACACTAGTGCCATTTGCATTGCTAAAAGCCCCGTGTAACGTTCCAGAACAAAGCACATTGACGTTAGGTATCACTTTTTCCGTGATAATGTTGAAAAAGGAAACATTATGCTTCACCATGTACATATCGAACAACAATTGGTTGACATTTTTACAAAACCTTTGGATTTCACTCATTTTTATTTCATTCATGGGGAAATAGGAGTTATGCATCCTCATGGCTTAAATTGATGGAGAGTTTTGAAACTTGGGAAGTCTTTATGTGAATCTGAATTTAAAATGATATGAGCATACTATTTCAGACATATATGACTTTGTGATTCCTTTTACATGCTGGAAGTTCTTACTACATTACTCATGTGATACATTTTGTAGTTTTTGCCATGACTAATAATTGGAATAATTACTTACACTAAATCTGGTCATGATCAAACTTACTTGATGTTTTGAACTTGTTCCACGCTCACAAGTACATTTAATCATGAAGAATTAATCAAGTAATCAACTCACATGTTGAATTTTTATGTCCAAATGAAAAATTGAGAAAAGATCAAGAGAATATGCATGCATCACACTTCTTCTTTTGAGATTGCTTATCATTGCACTTAGATATGAACTTGGAAGGAGTTGTGTATGACTAAAACCATGTCCTTAAGCTTCCGATTGTCAAATAACATATGCTTGACTTGGTTGGTTAGAATAAGGCTGATGCATCATATAATCTCTTGCTAATTTCATAAGATGAATTTTTCTCCTTAAAAGAAAAGAAAAATGCAGCAAAAAGTGTCATGCTTTCAGGTCTTGAAATAGTTAAATTTGTGAGATCATGACTTGCTTAAATAAAAAATTCATTTGATCTCTAGCATGGCTTACACAACTTTATGTATCTCATTGATGTGATAGTATAAGTGACTTGATAGTATGACTTGGATGAGCTTTGTTTTATATATATATATATGTTATAATATGATCATAACAATTGAAATTTCTCTTTTGAACCTTGCTGAATACATTGTAAAAAGGGGAGAAATATGTATAGGGGAGAATTTTGTTTTGAAATTTCTTTCTCAATTGATTTTCAAAAGGGGGAGAAAACTATTTTCAAAACTTTCATGTGAATAAGCCAATGTTCGCATTCTGAGTGGTGTTGCCAATGCATTCATCAAGGGGGAGATTGTGAGACCTATGTGTGTTGAATACATTGGCTATTACGATAAAAGTTTTGAATATTGCCAAAACACCCTTTTAACGAGGTCTGACTCTGGGTCCGAGCTTGAAAGTGCATCTAGGCATCCCCGTGGGTTTTGGATGATTGATGACGACAATTAAGAGGCTAATGATCTTAGTTGATCTTAAGCACAGGTACAAGGATTGAAATGAGATAAAAACCCTCAAAAAGGAAAAGGAGAAAACGGGCGTCAAAGACTCAAGCGTAGAAATTAGGGTTTCTATGGTACTGAGCTTATATGAGCCGTATCATGTGAGTGGGTGGTTGTATCATGTGCATTGAGATCATACCAAAGGGCTCAAAGTGGTGGTTTGGAGAAAAACCGAAGTGAGAAGCCTAAAATGAGAAAAACCCTAGGAGGCCGGACTAGTCCGGGCCTTAGGGACGGACTAGTCCGGCCATGGCAGACAAGTCCGTTTTGAGATGGACCAAACGTCTCTGGAGTGAACTAGAGTGAATTTGGAGCTAAGTCTGAGAAGTTCGGACTTGTTCGTTTTTGGACGGACCAAAGCTCTCTGGAGTAGTTCGGACTTGTCCGTTTGGGTACGGACTTGTCCGTTTGAGACTTAGTGTGACAGACTGAGAGAAACCTTGGGGGGGGGGGACTAGTCCGCCCCTGTGACAGGACTAGTCCGGGCCAACCCAAAAAAGTCTGTTTTGGAACGGACCAAGTGGTTCTGTTCCACTTCGGACTAGTCCGTTGTTGACTGGACTAGTCCGTTGTCTAGTGACCGTTTGAATTTGAAAATTTGGCGGGTAGTGTGACGATCGTTGCTTAGTGTGGCAGTTGTCAGGAACTGACCAGGGGTCAGTGGTCCCATAGGGCCGGACTAGTCCGAGGTCTGAGGCCGGACTAGTCCGCCCCTTTGCTGATGTAAGCAAAAGGGACTCGGGAACTCTATAAAAAGGGGACCCCCTGGCTCATTTGAATAAGTCTTGAACCCTAGCGCCGCCACAAGCATCCTAGAGTCTTCCAAAGCCTTCTACTCGTCCTACTAACCCCCTAAGAGCAAATCTTGAAGCGATTAGGGTTTGGGGAGGAGAGTAAAGGAAGATCATCGCACTTTGACTCTCGATTTGATCTCTTGCACATTGTGTTGTGTTTTGTGACTTGTGTGAGTTGAGCTTCGTGTGCTCCTCTTGTATTGATTTGTTGGAGCCTCAAGTTGTGAGCAGCCCCATCAAACTTGGTGGTTACCCATTCATATAGTGGAAACCAAGCCGGCCGTCGTGGTGGCTTGGTGAGAGAAGGGTCAAGTGAGACCCGATCCTTGTGTGGACTTCTCAACGTGGAGGTAGGCTTCTTCGTGGAGCTGAACCACGGGATAAATATCCTTTCACTTGTCTCTCGCTTTTTGTGATCACTAGTATTGCTATTAGGGTTCACTTTGCTCTTATTGCCTTACACTTTGATCATTACTATAAACTTGCAATCTAAGTGTTTAAACCTCCCAATCTGAGCTTCACAAGTTTACTACACATTTCTCATATCTTTGGTGAACTTTATTTCCACAAATAACTTGTAGAAATCAAGTTTTAGGGTTTTCACCCTGTGCTGAGCGGACTAGTCCGACCCTAAGCAGACTAGTCCCGCCACAGGAATTTAATCTTGTTTGATTAAGTGATTTCAGATATTATTGCCTATTCACCCCTCTAGGCGACTTTCAATTGGTATCAGAGCAGGCTTCTCCCCAAGAGTCTAACAACATGGAGAAGTAATGGCCGGAAGGGGTGACAACGAGGTTCCAGTGGTCGTCAATGACACCAAGACGAAGAACGTCGATGTTCTTCAAGATGATCCGAATGACGACGAAGAAGTTTGGATGCTCAAAGCACGGCTTCATGAGAAGCTCAACGTGCAAAAGAAGGAGATCAAGCCAATTGCCCCGGTCAACATCGACAACGGGAGTAGTTCACAAGACTACTCCCGGTATCCTTACAATTTTGAGCAACTTACCGCTAGCAACCATTACTTGTCTATTCCCATTGGCAAACCTCCTCAATTTGATGGAAATGATTATTCTATGTGGAAGCATAATATGAAGATGCACCTCATTTCCTTAAACCCTAGCTTGTGGCAAATTGTGGTGACAGGTGTTCACCTTCCCAAGAATGAGGAAGACATCACTCCGGAGCAAGCCGTCCTTCCACATCGCAATGCTCAAGCCGTTGGAGTGATTACCTCCTCATTGACTCGTGAGGAGTTCAAACGCATTGAAGGGTTGGAGGTTGCCAAGGAGATTTGGGATACCCTCAAGACGGCACACGAAGGCAACCACATCATTAGGGAAGCAAAGATCAAGATGATCAAAGGAGATATTGGGAGATTCACCATCATGGAGGGCGAATCTCCACAATATATGTGTGACTGCCTGAAGACTCTCATCAACAAGAGTCGGTCATATGGAAGCACCTGGTGGACCGACCACGAGGTAGTAAAGAGGATGATTCGAGCAATCATGCCTCGAAACTTCACTCTTTGCTCACTAATTAGTGAAAGTCCAGGCTTCCTTTAGGATCGAAGAGCACGTAAAAAGCTACCAGAGGGGGGTGAATGGTAGATTTAAAAATGTTACGCAGCAGAAACAATTAAATCCCAACCCCTTCGGCAGAAAAACGATCTGTTAAAGAAATCGTGTGTGAGACTAATCTAAACGTGTTTCACCGTGAAAAAAGTGATATATATCAGAGAGAATCAAGTCACGAAGACAAAACAACAAGAATCACTCAGATCCGTCAAGAGAAACTCAAGTTAAGATTGAAAGATCAAACAAAGGTCAGTCTGTCCTACCCGAGGAAAACAGTTCTGGAACGCTGCAAAGAAACTCGTGTAGATCAGAAACGACAAATCCAATGACCGTGAAATTTTGATAGATGCTAGATAATCAAGTTCTGAAGACAACCCAAAAAGAATCATGTCAATTAGATCTGTAAAATTCGAGTTATGATAAAACCACCGACGAAAGGTAGTGCTGTCCAGAAACTCGACGAGTAAAACTTGTCTGGAACAAGTCGGACGAAAAATGCACAAAAGTTCCTTCAAACTACGAATTTTATTCAATAGAACACAAGAGGAACCGCCCCAATATCGTGCACCACGAGCTTTGGCCTTCCTTGCTTATATAACCAGCCCTTAGGCCAACCCAATCTCAACTAGGACTCTAATCCTACTCAGATCACGAATCGAAACTTTCCATAACTGCTTAGGACTCTTCTATACGCAGATAGAAGCAATCTTAAGACTTCAAACACCTTAGAAATGTATCCCACATTCCTAAAACAACTCAAATTCGTGACCCACACGAAATCCTATCATAACGAACTCAAAACATTCCATATTTGAGTCAAACCCGACTCAGCCGCAATCTGAGTCCATAACCTAGTCGGTTGGACCTTTCTGACCAATACTTTACGTCCACATCTCTTCATCATTCCTCGGAACCATGTAGCCACGTCCATGCACTCCTTGCACACGTGCAAACATCTTCCAACGACGTCCATGATACCTTCATATGCATTGTTCTTGATTCAAACATGTTGCGCAACCTCCCGATCACCTCAACCACAATTCCTCCTGAACTTGGTTGTTGAACCTCATCTTCTCCCTAAGACTAGTTCAATGGGTCCCGTCACCAGCCATGTCTTGAACTCAAGCAACACCTGCACATGAACAAACAACCAATCCGTACAAGCTCAAGTCCTCGACTTGACTCAAGTTAGTTCCAAACACAACACCTTACGTGAGAACCTCACATAAGCATGTTGCAAAGCATAGCAAAACGGTATCATCCATATCAACCAAGAAGCACCAAAAACTTAGCAAATGAATACTAAGCCATCTTTCCAAGAATATAAAGCAAGTTCGAAACATTGCAAGATAAAGGCAGGAACATTGCGATCAAGCTCCGAACCTAGCCAAAACTAACCAGAGCTTGAGCTGGAGCTTACCAAAACTAGTACAACCTAGCGGAGCTTACCAAAGCTAGTCAGACCTAGTGCCAGAGCTAACCAAAACCAGTCGGACCTAGTGCCAGAGCTAACCAAAACTAGTCGGAACTAGTCAACCCAAAAGCCGGAGCTAGAGAAACATGTCGGAGCTTAACAAGACATGTCGGAGCTATTAAAGACATGCCAGAGCTAAACAACATAAGTCGGACTTAGCAAAACATATCGAAACTTACGTCAGACATTGCAAAAGCTCGGAGCTAGAGTCGGACCTTGCTAAAAAAAATGTTATGGCAACATTCAAAACTTTTATTGTCAAAGCCAATGTATTCAGCACACATAGGTCTCACAATCTCCCCCTTGATGAATGCATTGGCAACACCATTAAAAATCAAAACATTGGCATGAAAAGTTTTGAGAACAATTTCCCCCTTTTTTGACAATCAAATGAGATAGAAATAAATTTCTCCCCCTATACATATTTCTCCCCCTTGCATAATTCACCATATTATCTCTCCCCTTTGACAATGTATTCAACAAGGTTCAAAAGAGAAATTTTAATTGTTATGAGCATATTATAACATATACATATAAAACAAAGCTCATCCAAGTCATACTATCAAGTAACTTACACTATCACAACAATGAGATACATAAAGTAGTTTAAGCCATGCTAGAGATCAAATGTAATTTTCAATTTAAGCAAGTCATGATCTCACAAACTTAACTATTCCAATACCTAAAAGCATGACACTTGTTGCTGCATTTTATTATTTTTCAAGGCACAAATTTAGATCATATGATATTTGCAAGAGATTATATGCGCAACTACCTTATTCTAACCAACCAAGCCAAGCCTATGTCATTTGACAATCAGAAGCTTAAGGATATGGTTTTAGTCATACACAACTTCTTCCAAGTTCATATCTAAGTGCAATGATAAGCCATCTCAAAAGAAGAAGTGCGATGCATGCATATTCTCTTGATCTTTTCTCAACTTATTTTTTCATAAAAAAACTCAACGAGTGAGTTGATTACTTGATTAATTCTTTATGATTTAAAAGCACTTGCGTGAGCATGCAACAAGTTCAAAACAGCAAGAAAGTTCGACCATGACCAGATTTAGTGTAAGTAATTATTCCAATCACTAGACATGGAAAAAACTACAAAATGTATAACACGAGTAATGTAGTAAGAACTTTTAGCATGTAAAAGGAATCACAAAGTCATATATGTATAAAATACTATGCTCATATTATTTTAATTTCAGATTCACACATAGATTTCTAGGGTTTGAAAACTCCCCCTCAATGTAAGCCATGAGGATGCATAACCCCTATTTCACTACGAATGTAACAAAAACAAGTGAAATCCAAATGTTTTGTAAAATGTCAGCCAATTGTTGTTCGGTATCTACATGGTGAAGCACAATGTTTCCTTTTTCAACATTATCACAGAGAAAGTGATACCTAATGTCAACATGCTTTGTTCTAGAATGTTGCACGAGGGTTTTAGCAATGCAAATGGCACTAGTGTTATCACAAAACAGTGGAACACTATCTAGATCAACCCCATAGTCCTTAAGTGTTTGAACAATCCAAAGAATTTGTGAGCAAGCACTAGCAGCAGCTACATATTCAGATTCGGCTGTGGATTGTGCAACTGAATTTTGTTTTCTAGAGGACCAAGCAACTAGTGAATTACCAAGAAAATGATAAGCACTGGAAGTACTTTTCCTATCAATCCTACAACCTCCAAAATCAGCATCGGAAAAAGCTTTCAAAGTAACGGTTGAGGAAGAAGGAAGAAAAATGCCAAATTCTTGAGTTCTATGTAAGTACTTGAGAATCCTTTTGACGGCTTGACGATGTGAAGCACGTGGGGAGGCTTGAAACTGTGCACAAAGACATACGCTGAATTGTATGTCCGGTCTTGATGCCGTGAGGTACAAAAGTGATCTGATCATGCTTCTATATTCTTTTTGATCCACGGGTTCACCATCTTCATCATGTTCAAGTGTTGTTGCTGTTCCCATTGGTGTCTGAAGAGGCATGCTTTTGTCCATGTTGAAGCTCCATAGGAGGTCTTTTGTATACTTCGTTTGATGCACAAAGGTACCCTCCTTGGTTTGCTTGATTTGCAGCCCCAAAAAGTACGTGAGTTCTCCCATCATACTCATCTCAAATTCTGAACTCATCATAGCTGAAAACTTGGACACAAGATCATGAGAAGCACAACCAAATATAATATCATCCACATACACTTGAACGAATAATGGGTCATTGCCATGCTTAAGCACAAAAAGAGTTTTGTCAACCTTGCCCATGGTAAACCCCTTTTGATGTAAGAATGTTTTTAACCTATCATACCATGCTCTAGGGGCTTGTTTGAGACCGTACAAGGCTTTGGACAGTTTGTAAACATGATTAGGAAAATCTGAATTTTCAAAACCCGGTGGTTGTTTGACATAAACCTCCTCATCTATGTAGCCATTAAGAAAAGCACTTTTAAAATCCATTTGATATAGATTAAAACCTTTAGATGCAACAAAAGCTAACAAAGTTCTTATGGCTTCTAATCTAGCAACAGGAGCAAAAGTTTCATCAAAATCTAGACCTTCAACTTGAGTGAAACCTTGAGCAACCAACCTAGCCTTATTCCTAACCACAACCCCATCCTCACTTTGTTTATTTTTAAACACCTATTTAGTTACAATTAAAGTGTGACCTTGAGGAGGAGGTACAAGTTTCCAAACATTATATCTTTCAAAATTTTCTAATTCTTCTTGCATGGCAATAATCCAAGATTCATTAATGAGTGCGTGTGATATATCTTTGGGTTCAAAAGAAGCAACAAAAGCAGAATGAGCATGAGAGTTTGGATCGCAAAACCTGGACTGTGTAACTCGTTCGTGCAAGCTTCCAATAATCTGTTGTGGATGATGAATTTTGAGAAGCCGGAGGGGAGTGGACACTTCACAAGCTTCTTCTTCTTCATGTTCATCACAAATCGATGAGCTTGTGACTTGAGGAGGATCTGGACCAGCAATGGTGGTCATCGGTGCTGGCTGTGAATCAAAATCAGGAGCTCGAACAATGTCATTAGCTGCTGAATTTTTAGGCAGCAGCTCCACCTCTTCCTCATCTTCAACGAAAATGTTCTCCCCTTGCGGATATGGATCTGGGCCTGCAATTTTTGAGCTAGTACCTGGGCTAGATTCATCAAAATACACTTCACAAGTCTCCACAATTTTATTAGTGTCAAGTAAAAGCACACGATAGCCTCTAGTATGAGATGGATAACCAAGAAACATGCCATCAATGGATCTAGGTTCAAATTTATCAATATTACCATGTTTCTTAACAAAGCATTTGCAACCAAAGACCCGAAAGTGCGTACCACTAGGCCTATGTCCAAACCGGAGCTCATATGGGGTTTTACCTAGCTTAGCGCGCAAGAAAACACGATTTGAGACATAACAAGCGGTTGCAATCGCATCAGCCCAAAATTTCCTAGGAGTTTGATATTCATCAAGCATAGTCCTAGCCATCTCAACTAAGGTTCTATTCTTTCTTTCTACAACAGTGTTTTGTTGAGGTACATATGGTGAAGAAAATTGATGATCTATTCCATTTTCAGCACAAAAGTGATCAAAAGATTGATTTTTAAATTCAGTTCCGTTATCACTTCTAATTGCTTTTAAAGATCCTGGGTGATCAATTGATAATCTAAGAAATAAAGTTCTAAAGTGACCAAAAGCTTCATTCTTAGATGCCATAAAGTAAACCCAAGAGTATCTAGAATAATCATCAACAATAACACGAACATACCATTTACCTCCGAAGGATTGAACACGTGAAGGTCCTATGGTGTCAAGATGCAAAAGTTGACCCGGTTCAGTTGTCATGATCATTGTGAGAGGAGTATGTGAACCTGCAACCATCTTAGCATGTCTACAAGAAGAGCACACAATTTCTTGGTCCCCTTTAAGCTTAGGCAGCCCACTTATGTGATCAAGAGCACTAACATGCGTTAGGTGATCAAAGCCTACGTGACCAAGTCTACGATGCCAAAAGTATAAGTCATTTGAATCATTAGCAACTAGGCACCTATGCTTAGAGGGATACATATCAAAATCAGCTTTAAAAACTCTTCCAAACCGAGACATGTTAAAAATAAGATCACTATTTGAACCTACAACTTTGCAGCGGTTTTTATTGAAAATAATTTCCAGATTTTCATCTAGCAATTGTGAAACAGAAAGCAAGTTGTATTTCAAATTTTTTACAAGTGCCACATCCTTCAAAGTGTAGTGATCATTTACTCTAAATGAACCCTTAGCAATTATAGGAGTTGAAGAATTATCGGCAAAAGTAACATTCTCTACTCATGACACAAAAGAGAGGGAGGAGAACCATTCTTTATTACCGGTCATGTGGCGTGAGCAACCTGAATCCACAATCCAAATGTTCTCCATCCTCAAACATGTAACCTACATAGAAGCACAATACGTCGATGACTCAATACTGGGGTTAGTCAAAAGGCATTTAGGTATCCAGAACTGAGTCACACGACGTGCAAAAGGAAAAACACGCGAAAGCTAAGATAAAACAGCAGGTTTATGAGTCAAAGTTTGAGGTTTTTTATTCTTAACTACTGACCTATAAGGTGTTACTTGTGTAGCACAAAAATCAGTAGCTCCAGAGGCAAAAACAGAAGGTCTGGAGGTAAACTTTGAATGTTTTTGACTCATAACAGCAGGTTGCATGTTCCTGGCATTCGGTTTAATATGTGCAACAAATTTTGCATTAAAGTTATGAGATCTAGCAATCATTCTTTCCCTTTTCTGTTGTTTAGCTAGTCTATAACAAAAATCTATGACATGACCATCTCTACCACAGTAGGTACAATGAAATTTAACTTTGTGTTCATGTCTAGATGAGCAAGCAATATTTTTATTTGAAACCGAATGAGACAACACTCCTGCAGATTTGAAAACCACTTCTTTTTGTTTAGGAACTGTTTGAATCAAACCACTACCTAATACTTTACAATTTTAGGTGGATGTGCCTTAGCATGAGCATGAGAATCAAAACCTAAACTAGTTTTATCATTGCAAGACTTGGAAGAATTCGGCAGAAAGTTTAGGTTCTTATTCCCATTACAAAATCGATCTAATGTCCTATGCATGTTATCAAGTTTATTGGACAGATCAAGGCAATTTTCACATAAAGTTTTTCCTTTTAATTTGCAATTTGAACAATATTTAACTTCATGAGAACGTAAAACATTATTCAATATTGAAATTTCATTCATAGCATCTCTTAGTTTCTTTTCAAGATCATCACAACTAGAACAATGCAAATCAATTGTAGAACAAGAAGCATCTTTTAAGTTTCCAATGTCAAGTGCAGCAAGCTTTTTGTTCTTTTCAATTTCAAGTTCAAGTCTATCAAGAGTGGAGGAATGTGCAGTTCTTAATGTGGACAATTGTTCATAGATTAAATCACACGAGAGAAAGAATCATCACTAGGAATCAAGGTTTTCAAATGGTTGATTTCAGATTCTTGTGATTCAATTTTATCAGCATTATCCCTAAGCTTTTTGTCATTTTTCTTAACAATAATAGTTGCACGAGAAATTGCATCACACATTTCATAACGGGTAGAACATACCTCATCGTCATCACTGTTGTGTTCTGCATCCTCCTGACTTGATCTTGATCTTGTTTTACCTTCCATGAAGCATAGGTTGGTCGTATCGTCATCATCTTCATCACTTTCAAAGTCTACATCGCTTGAACCGAGCTCTTGAAGTGCAGTGATGAAGCTGTTAATCATCTTGCGTCCTATGGTACCCTTCTTTTTCTTGTTGGGGTTTCGAGAGGTGGTCTTGACCTTGTTTTGTTTTTCTTCACGGATAGTAGGACCTGAAAGGTTAGGGCATTCTGTACGAAAGTGTCCTGTCTTACCACATTCAAAACAGCGTTGAGGTCCGGAGCTTCCTCTCCTTCTAGTTCTCACATTTTGCAATGCTTTTGAGAACTTAGTAGATATTAGTGCTAACTCCTCTTCTGGAAATTCCTCGATCTGCTCCATGGTTAGTGAGGACAACAAGCAAGAGTATTGCAAGATGATGATTGCCCGGAGCTAGGCATATCATGTTGTGAGACAAATGAAATAGACTTATTTGAGTTCTTACGTGATAAGATGTCAATTTCATGAGTTTTAAGTTTAGAGTCAAGCACATCTAAAGTAAGCGTACTCATGACAGTATATTTACGGATAGATGTAACTTTCATCTCCCAGATTGACATGTCTAATGCACTAAGAACTTGCCTAGCATTTTCGGCATCAGAAAAATTAACATTGACGCTACCCAAGTTGCTGAGAATTTATTAAAGCGGGCAAAGAGATCATCAATTGACTCACCGGGTTGCATCTAAAAGCGCATGTATTCTTTCTTGAACATGTCTTGCCTTACCTCCTTGATCGTTTTGGATCCTTTGTGGCAGTCACAAAGTGCTTTCCACACATCGTATGCAGATCGGAGGTGTGCAACACGGTCAAAGTCGCTTTGAGTTAATCCTTGTATGATCAAGTTTCGAGCCTTGTTGTTGTTGTCGACATCTCTCAGATTTATAGTTGTAACTTGATCATTTGACGGCACTTCATAAGGCTTGTACACCTTCTCCCATATTGCAAAGCCTTGCGCCTGGATGAAAGCCTCCATGCGTGCCTTCCAAACCTGAAAATCAATACCAGCAAACACACAAGGTTGGTAGAGTGTTTCTCCATGATGATTAGTCAAAAACACGTGCAAATCACAATTATTGGAGCATCGTGGCTCTGATACCAATTTTAGGATTGAAGAGCACGTGAAAAACTACCAGGGGGTGAATGGTAGATTTAAAAATCTTACACAGCGGAAACAATTAAATCCCAAACCCTTCGGCTGAAAAACGATATGTTAAAGAAATTGTGTGTGAGACTAATATAAACGTGTTTCACCGTGACAAAAGTGATATATATCAGAGAGAATCAAGTCACGAAGACAAAACAACAAGAATCACTCAAATCCGTCGAGAGAAACTCAAGTTACGATTGAAAGATCAAACAAAGGTCAATCTGTCCTACCCGAGAAAAACCGTTCTGGAACGCTGCAAAGAAACTCATGTAGATCAGAAACCACCAATCCAATGATCATGAAATTTTGACAAATGATATATAATCAAGTTGTGAAGACAACCCAAAAATAATCATGTCAATTGGATCTGTAAAACTCGAGTTATGATAAAACCACCGACGAAAGGTAGTGCTGTCCAGAAACTCGACGAGTAAAACTTGTCTGGAACAAGTCAGACGAACAAGGCACAAAAGTTCTTTCAAACTACGAATTTTATTCAATAGAATACAAGAGGAACATCCCCAAAGTCGTGCACCACGAGCTTTGACCTTCCTTGCTTATATAACCAGCCCTTAGGCCAACCCAATCTCAACTAGGACTCTAATCCTACTCGGATTACGAATCGAAACTTTCCATAACTGCTTAGGACTCTTCTATACGCAGATAGAAGCAATCTTAAGACTTCCAAACACCTTAGAAACGTATACCACATTCCTAGAACAACTCAAATTCGTGACCCACACGAAATCCTATCATAACCAACTCAAAACATTCCATATTTGAGTCAAACCCGACTCAGCCGCAGCCTGAGTCCTTAACCTAGTCGGTTGGACCTTTCCGACCAATTCTTTACGTCCACATCTCTTCATCACGCCTCGTAACCATGTAGCCATGTCCATGCACTCCTTGCACACGTGCAAACATCTTCCAACGACGTCCACGATACCTTCATATGCATTGTTCTTGACTCAAACATGCTGTGCAACCTCCCGATCACCTCAACCACAATTCCTTCTAAACTTGGTTGTTGAACCTCATCTTCTCCCTAAGACTAGTTCAATGGATCCTATCACCAGCCATGTCTTGAACTCAAGCAACACCTGCACATGAACAAACAACCAATCCGTACGAGCCCAAGTCCTCGACTTGACTCAAGTTAGTTCCGAACACAACACCTTACGTTAGCACCTCACATAAGCATGTTGCAAAGAATAGCAAAACGATATCATCCATATAAACCAAATCACACCAAAAACATAGCAAATGAATACTAAGCAATCTTTCCAAGAATATAAAGAAAGTTCGAAACATTACAAGATAAAGGCAGGAACATTGCGATCAAGCTCCGAACCTAGCCAAAGCTAACCGGAGCTTGAGCTGGAGCTTACCAAAACTAGTACAACCTAGCAGATCTTACCAAAGCTAGTTGGACCTAGTGCCGGAGCTAACCAAAACCAGTTGGACCTAGCGCCAGAGCTAACCAAAACTAGTCGGAACTAGTCAACCCAAAGCGGAGCTAGAGAAACATGTCGAACCTTAACAAAGACATGCCGGAGCTATCAAAGACATGCCGGAGCTAACTAACATGAGTCAGACCTAGAAAAGCATATCGGACCTTGCAAAAGCTCGGAGCTAGAGTCAGACCTTGCTAAAAAGATTTTATGGCAGCATTCAAAACTTTTATTGTCAAAGCCAATGTATTCAACACACATAGGTCTCGCACTTCCACAAGATGACTCCCGAAGAAGTGCTAGGGAGAATCATCAACCATGAGATGATGGATCAAGAAGCGATGTTCTACAACGATCTACAAAAGATTTCCTCCTCCAAGAAAAGGGGTGTTGCATTCAAAGCAACATCCTCAAAATCTCAAGAAAAGGAAGAGAGTGAAGAAGAGAGTCCCGACACTGATGAGAAAGAAGCTCTCTTCATCAACAACATTAAGAGGATGTTTAGAAGGAGGAGGGGGAGCTACCAAAATGAGAGAAGAAGCAAAGACAAGCCCAAGACAAGATCAAAAAGGGCTTGCTACAATTGCGGAGCATATGGCCACTTCATTGTGGATTGTCCACATGAAGAAAACAAGAAGAAGGAGGGCAAGTCCAAAGAGAAGAAGTACTTCAAGAAGAAGAAGCAATCCAGACATGCCCACCTTGGAAAGAAGTGGGATTCAAATGAGGAATCCTCCTCCAATGAAGATGAGAAGGTAGCAACTATTGCTATGAAGAAGACAACAACGGAGAACAAGCTCTCCCCCAACTTGGAGATCTCAAGGCCAACATGTCTCATGGCCAAGGAGGGAAGAAATAAGGTTAAATCTAAATCCTCTTCTTCAATTTCTTCTCATGATGACTTTTATAGTAGTAGTGAAAATGAACACATGCTTAAAGACATGAGCAAAAGCACCTTGAAGAAATTGAGATTGTTAACGGAAGAGATATTTGAGAAGGAAGAACTCATCAACCGTCAAGAGGACATGCTCATCCAACAAAAGGAGAGATGTCAAGAGGTTGAGGAGCTCTTGTAGCTTGAAAGAGAAAGAAGCAAGGCACTTGAGCGCAAACTCACTTTGAGCAAGGAAACTTGCTCAAACCTTGAGAACACTACAATTGTGCTCAAGGATGAACTTGTTAGTTTGAAACAAGCTAACAAGATCCTTGAGACGCAAATGAAGTCTCTCAAGGTCAATGCACCTTGTTCCTCTACAAGCTCACCTTCTACAAGTATTAAATCGGAAGCATCTCAACCTTGTAAACGCTCAAACTTAATCATAAAGCTTAAAGATGAGCTAAAGTTGGCACAAACCAATCAAGCACCCAAGGGTGACATCTTTGACAAGGAGAAGATGGCATATGCACATAGTGCATATACCAACACAAGACATCCCCTTGTCAAGGATGGTCTTGGTTATTCTAGGGGAATGAGGTAAAATGCCAAAACTCCCAAGAATGGCAAATACTTGATCTTTTGTCAAAGGAGGCTCATACAACAATAAAGGAAAGAACATTGCTACTACACCTAAAAAGCCTAAGAAAGAGCCTCATCCAATGTTCCATGATTTTGATGCTTCATATGTTTTATTAAGGAACAAGTTTGGAAAGGCATATGCTAGGTATGTTGGGCCACACCACAAAAGTCCCAAACCTTGTGCGTGGGTGCCCAAGTGTCTCTTGACTAACATCAAAGGACCCAACACCGCTTGGGTATCTAAAGCCAAGGCTTAACTCTTTCTTGTAGCATACTCCTCTGGTGGAACCAAGTGGGTTCTTGATAGTGGATGCACAAATCATATGACCGGAGAGAGGAAGATGTTTGTGGAGTATGAGCTAAATGAAGATCCAAGTGAAGGAATCTATTTTGGGGACAATAGCCAAGGAAAAATCCTTGGCACCGGTAAAATTGCTATATCCCCTAATCATACTCTTTCAAATGTTTTGCATGTTGATTCACTTGATTATAACCTCTTGTTCATATCACAACTATGTGACAAAGGTTATAATTGTTTATTCACTAATGAGGGTGTGACCGTCACAAGGAGAAGCAATGGCTTAATTGCTTTTAAGGGTGTACTCAAGGGAAAGCTCTATCTTGTGGATTTCTCCGCAGACCAACTTGATACATGCTTAATTGCAAAAACTAACATGGGATGGCTTTGGCATAAAAGGCTAGCCCATGTTGGGATGAGGAATTTTGCAAAAATGTGACACCCCGGTTCCGAATATGAACCAAGCGTAACGCATATGTGTGCCCAGGATGTTCAACACACATACACGAATGATTCACAAATGATAAACAGAATTTAACCACGTCTTAACTAATAAATAAGTACTTTATTACATAATTCATTAAATCCTCGAATACAAGCTCTAATGAATATTAATGATAAGTTCAACTAATGCAGCGGATATAAACTAATTAAGCAACTAAGCAAAACTAAGCAAAAGGGGTAGCGCAGCTCCATGCAACACCACAGGCAAAGCTGACGGTAGACACAGCCTAGATCTCCACATTATCGCCATTAAACTCACAATTCTGACCTGCAACTGTTGGGGTGGGGGATTGCAAGAGTGAGTACATGTCGTACTCAGCAAGTGTGGAAAGTATGACATGTGGCTTATTCAAATGACGACAATAATAATGGCTAAGTGCTGAAAAGTACAGTAAAACATTTGAAAAGCATTATCCTACGTCTATGTGAGACAATCCCATCATAACCATCATATTAACAAAATATTAACCATAGGCAATTATTGCCAACATCATCATTATCCATGTCCTGTTACCGTAACTCAAATTCATATCCGTAACCATAATCCATAAACCATAACCATTACCAACCCATAACCATAAACCAACCATAACCATTACCAGACCACAACCATCCCAAATCCCAATTTCCAACTCTAATCATGTAGGTCATCCAGGCGCTCATAACCGGGAGCACGGCTATCATGATAGTTTTTAAACACTCTGCAGAGGTTGTACCACTTTACCCACGTGTTTGTGATTTCATCACCCGTCGGCGACTAAAGAACCTCCCTTATGCCAATTACACTTCCTTTGGTGTATGGCCAAGAGATCACAAAATAGCCTTTACAAAGGGATTACTAGTCTATTCAGACCCCACTGAGGTTTCACCGGTGGCGATGCCTCCAACTGAGCACATCTTCAACCAAGGGCCCCCTCTTGAGCCATTCAGATCCCAGGGTAGTCCCACCAATCATCAACAAACCCAATCCGACTACCCCTTCCCCGAGCATCCACGATGGTCCAAACAGCACTAGCAAAACCCTAATTAATCAGCTACGCCGCACCCATACTTGGCCTCGTGGTGGCACTGTAGTCCTGGCGTATTCTCGCATGAACCGGTCCTTAGATCTAAAGCAAGCAAACCACCATAACATCCAACCCATCCACATACCAGGCTTGCTTAGATCACTCATCACCATACCGTATCGACCAGTTCACATTAACCAGAATATCATTAATACATGATTAAATGTGTAGTGTTGGTTTTTCCATCCCAATTAATTAAGCGAAGCAAAAAGGTAAAAACCCTTCCCGACTCTCTACCATAATTCCAGGTGACAAGGGTGGTCAAACAAAACTAGTAAACTTCCTACCATAGGATTCCCATCAAATTAACACAGCATGCAGTTTTGCAAACAAAACATTTATTTTAAAAATAGGATCAATATGCTTCAAGGACACTTGCCTTGCTCCGGCGGATGGGGTTGTTCAAGCGCTTCGAAATCTTGATTCTGAAAATCCTCGTATGCGGCCTCTTGAGCACTTCCCTCTACTCGTGATCATTCATACAAGAAAATACATACAATTCAACATAATGCACACAAAATAATCAACATGCAATGACATGTATGCATGCACAATTTAATAATTAATTTACTATGGTCATTTATTAATTAGACGCGACTAGTTCATACGTGTTCATAAGGGTTTACGGGGATTTTAGGGTGGATTAATGCTGCTGAAATAAAATCTATGGTGCAACTAAAATTTATTTACGTCTACTAGATTCAATATGATCGCAAAAATTCGCATCGGGAACGAACCCTACCGTAGATCTGACGGCGTGACGGTCGCGGAATAAATGCGACGCGTAGACGAAGTGGATGGCGCAGCAGTCTCTCGGCGACACGACGATGGCGACGATCTCCGGTTGACGGCGGTACTCTCCTCTTTTTCTTCCTCTTCTTCCCCTCCTTTTTCTTCTCCTTTTTTCTTCCCTGGCGGCGCTCTGTTCTGGTGCTTTTTTTCTACCGGCGGCTGGCTCTCTGGCGGCGGCGTTTCTGGAATCGGGGAAAACCCCTAGGACCTAGGTCCTTTTTATAGGTGCGGGAGTCAACCGTGGAATCCGGTTCGGTTGGGAGGCGGCGAAATCCGCGCGGGACTTGGCGGGGCGAGCGCAGGAATCGGGGGCCGGGGCGTGGGACCCAAGGGGTGGCACGGGCGACGGGGTCGCGCTGGCGCGGTCGCGCTGTTCGGCGGGGCCCAGGGTGCGTGCGCACCGCGTGGGCGACGTGGGAGGCGGCGGGGTGCTGCGGGGCCTCGGGCGGCGCGGGGGCCGAGGCAGGCGACCGAGGCGGGCGCCGGGTGGGCCAGGCGGCGGGGTCGGCGCGTGGGAGGCGGGGGTTGGCGCGGTTCGCGCCGCGCGCGCTGGAGGCGGGGCAGGCGGGGCAGGGTCCGCGGGAGGCGCGGGGCCCGGGCGTGCAGGCGCAGGGTTGGGCGGCGCGTGCGGCTGAGCGGGAGCGGGGCTAAGGCGGGAGCGGCGGGAACGGGCGTGGGGGCGGGGCCCGGGCGGCGTGACCGCAGGCGGCGGGGCAGTCGGCGGGTCGCGTCAGGGGGGGGAGAGGGGACCGGGCGGGGCGCGTGCGCCTCGGGCGGCACGCGGCCGGGGGGGGGGGGGGGGGGGGGGGCAGGCGGCGGGTGGGGCCCCCGGGCGGGCTGCGCTGCGCGTGAGCGCGCGTGGGCGCTGCCGGCTGGGCCGGTCGGCGGCCTAGCCGGCGGGGGGGGGGGGGGGGGTTTTTTTTTCTTCTTTTTTTTTATAATAATATATTTTTATTTTTTTTATTTTACTTATTATTTTTTTTACCCCTTTTTTTATGTTATTTATTATATAAATATTATTCATGTTATATTTATTATTTATTATTATTATTTTTAATATTAATATTTTATCTATTTCTATATATTTATATATATATTTATATACATACTTATATATATTTTTATTATTATTTTTATACTTATTTCTCATTACAAGTTTTTTGGCAATAATTATTATATTCTATTTCTTCTTTTGCTACATACATTTGTGTACTTCATCATTTTTCTTTTATCCTACTAATGTTTAATACATGATCATGTATGCAATGCAGGATGCGAAAATTTAGGGTGTTACAATTCTACCCCCCTTAAAGTGAATCTCGCCCTCGAGATTCGATAGCGTAGAGAAAAGGTGAGGGAATTCTGCCTTCAGGTCTTCTTCACGGTCCCATGTAGCTCCGGTTTCCGTAGGGTGTTTCTTTTCCACTTTGCACCAACGGATCCTCTTATTCCTCGTGAATCCAAAACAATGAGGTTGGCGGAGAAGTCTACCCCCCTTATTCTAAGGTTTACTTTTGGACATATTATATTTGTCCTCATCCCTCCTCCAGGAGACTTAACCAATAGAGTAGACTTCATATGAGAGATAGGCAAACTATAATTGGCAACATACTTTGATGCAATGAATCAATGCGATGCTTCAGAATCAGATAACATAATCGCGGAGTTGGAGTTAACAAGAAACGTACCAATGACCACGTCATCCGCTTGTTGAACATCCTCCGTAGAGACATGGTTCACGTTGCCGCGAGCAAAATTCTGCTGTCCACGGCTTCCTTGTGGCTGTCCTCCATTCGGTCTTGTGTTTTGCCTCGGCGCATTGCTTCTTTGACCAAGGCCTGACTTAGGACATTGATTCGCAAAGTGTCCAGCTTCTCCACAAGTATAGCACCTCTTGACTCCACCAGAATTATTAGGACGAGCTTGGTTTTGAGCATTGGTTCCAGGAAAATCAGCACGAGGTGCATAAGGCATTGCTTGCATGACAGGGCGCTGCTGCACAAACTGAGTTGGGCGTGGTGTATAACCAGGGTGCTGAGCAGGAATAGAGGAGCTGTAATGAGGCGCATTGGGTGGTGCAAGGCGAGGGCGCACATTACTTCCTTGTTGTTGTCCTTGATACGGCGCCTTCCTCTTGATTTCTTGCTCCATCTCACGGATCTTGTTCTCAACCACAATTGCTTTGTCCACAAGCTTCTGGAAATTGGCATAATCGCAGTTGAGTAGTTGCACTTGGATCTCATTGTTGAGGCCTCTCATGAACAAGTATTGCTTCCGGCTGTCTCGGCTAACATCCTCGGGCGCATACCTTGAGAGTTGAGTGAACTTGTTGAGATATTCACTCACGCTTGATCTTCCTTGCCTTAAGTTCTCGAATTCTTGCCTCTTCAAGAGCATAACACCTTCCGGCACGTAATGAGAACGGAAACTCTCTTTGAATTCCGCCCAGGTGATCCTCTCTTGATTCTCATGAGCATTGCATAGTGAATCCCACCAATTGGCGGCTGCTCCAACGAGTTGATGAGATGCAAATAGTACCTTCTCCCGGTCACTGCATTGGACAATAGCTAGCTTCTTCTCCACGGACTTGAGCCAATCATCAGCATCCATAGGGTCGGCAGCTTGAGCGAAGGTTGGCGGCCTAGTCCTCATAAACTCTCCCAATCGGTCATGAGGAGGCGGGGGTGGCGGTGGAGGCATGTGGGGCTGATTGTTGATATTGCCAGCCTGCAGCTGTCCCATGGTCTGTATCATGGTCTGCATGAGCTGGTTTTGCATAGCCAATAGTTGCTCAAGGTTAATAGCTCCATGAGCAGGTCCTTGTCCGTTGTTGTTCTGAGGTACTCCATTGTTCTCCTCCTCATCATTGGCATCCCTCTGGTTGCGAGTCCTCACCATCTAGAGAAAAGCAGTAGGTAAGAATTTAGAAACGTCCCCAACTATATGCATCAAGGGATATGAAATTAAACAACTAGCTATACTAGCCTAGGTGGACATGGTAATGCTAAAGCATCCCAAAATCCTCTATTAAGCACAAAACAATATATATAGCAAACAGCACACTTAAGCAAAAACACATCGATTCCTGAGTGCTCCTATGTGCTCTAAAGTGTCCATTCTATCTAGGCTGCGTCCTACGGTCAACCTGTGGCTCTGATACCAATTTGTGACACCCGGTTCCGAATATGAACCAAGCGTAACGCATATGTGTGCCCAGGATGTTCAACACACATACACGAATGATTCACAAATGATAAACAGAATTTAACCACGTCTTAACTAATAAATAAGTACTTTATTACATAATTCATTAAATCCTCGAATACAAGCTCTAATGAATATTAATGATAAGTTCAACTAATGCAGCGGATATAAACTAATTAAGCAACTAAGCAAACTAAGCAAAAGGGGTAGCGCAGCTCCATGCAACACCACAGGCAAAGCTGACGGTAGACACAGCCTAGATCTCCACATTATCGCCATTAAACTCACAATTCTGACCTGCAACTGTTGGGGTGGGGGATTGCAAGAGTGAGTACATGTCGTACTCAGCAAGTGTGGAAAGTATGACATGTGGCTTATTCAAATGACGACAATAATAATGGCTAAGTGCTGAAAAGTACAGTAAAACATTTGAAAAGCATTATCCTACGTCTATGTGAGACAATCCCATCATAACCATCATATTAACAAAATATTAACCATAGGCAATTATTGCCAACATCATCATTATCCATGTCCAGTTACCGTAACTCAAATTCATATCCGTAACCATAATCCATAAACCATAACCATTACCAACCCATAACCATAAACCAACCATAACCATTACCAGACCACAACCATCCCAAATCCCAATTTCCAACTCTAATCATGTAGGTCATCACGGCGCTCATAACCGGGAGCACGGCTATCATGATAGTTTTTAAACACTCTGCAGAGGTTGTACCACTTTACCCACGTGTTTGTGATTTCATCACCCGTCGGCGACTAAAGAACCTCCCTTATGCCAATTACACTTCCTTTGGTGTATGGCCAAGAGATCACAAAATAGCCTTTACAAAGGGATTACTAGTCTATTCAGACCCCACTGAGGTTTCACCGGTGGCGATGCCTCCAA
The DNA here is from genome assembly GCA_036927565.1 of Tuctoria greenei. NCBI lineage: Eukaryota > Viridiplantae > Streptophyta > Magnoliopsida > Poales > Poaceae > Tuctoria > Tuctoria greenei. The sequence continues at coordinate 17,230,691 of JAYESD010000005.1, forward strand.
CTGAGCACATCTTCAACCAAGGGCCCCCTCTTGAGCCATTCGGATCCCAGGGTAGTCCCACCAATCATCAACAAACCCAATCCGACTACCCCTTCCCCGAGCATCCACGATGGTCCAAACAGCACTAGCAAAACCCTAATTAATCAGCTACGCCGCACCCATACTTGGCCTCGTGGTGGCACTGTAGTCCTGGCGTATTCTCGCATGAACCGGTCCTTAGATCTAAAGCAAGCAAACCACCATAACATCCAACCCATCCACATACCAGGCTTGCTTAGATCACTCATCACCATACCGTATCGACCAGTTCACATTAACCAGAATATCATTAATACATGATTAAATGTGTAGTGTTGGTTTTTCCATCCCAATTAATTAAGCGAAGCAAAAAGGTAAAAACCCTTCCCGACTCTCTACCATAATTCCAGGTGACAAGGGTGGTCAAACAAAACTAGTAAACTTCCTACCATAGGATTCCCATCAAATTAACACAGCATGCAGTTTTGCAAACAAAACATTTATTTTAAAAATAGGATCAATATGCTTCAAGGACACTTGCCTTGCTCCGGCGGATGGGGTTGTTCAAGCGCTTCGAAATCTTGATTCTGAAAATCCTCGTATGCGGCCTCTTGAGCACTTCCCTCTACTCGTGATCATTCATACAAGAAAATACATACAATTCAACATAATGCACACAAAATAATCAACATGCAATGACATGTATGCATGCACAATTTAATAATTAATTTACTATGGTCATTTATTAATTAGACGCGACTAGTTCATACGTGTTCATAAGGGTTTACGGGGATTTTAGGGTGGATTAATGCTGCTGAAATAAAATCTATGGTGCAACTAAAATTTATTTACGTCTACTAGATTCAATATGATCGCAAAAATTCGCATCGGGAACGAACCCTACCGTAGATCTGACGGCGTGACGGTCGCGGAATAAATGCGACGCGTAGACGAAGTGGATGGCGCAGCAGTCTCTCGGCGACACGACGATGGCGACGATCTCCGATTGACGGCGGTACTCTCCTCTTTTTATTCCTCTTCTTCCCCTCCTTTTTCTTCTCCTTTTTTCTTCCCTGGCGGCGCTCTGTTCTGGTGCTTTTTTTCTACCGGCGGCTGGCTCTCTGGCGGCGGCGTTTCTGGAATCGGGGAAAACCCCTAGGACCTAGGTCCTTTTTATAGGCGCGGGAGTCAACCGTGGAATCCGGTTCGGTTGGGAGGCGGCGAAATCCGCGCGGGACTTGGCGGGGCGAGCGCAGGAATCGGGGGCCGGGGCGTGGGACCCAAGGGGTGGCACGGGCGACGGGGTCGCGCTGGCGCGGTCGCGCTGTTCGGCGGGGCCCAGGGTGCGTGCGCACCGCGTGGGCGACGTGGGAGGCGGCGGGGTGCTGCGGGGCCTCGGGCGGCGCGGGGGCCGAGGCAGGCGACCGAGGCGGGCGCCGGGTGGGCCAGGCGGCGGGGTCGGCGCGTGGGAGGCGGGGGTTGGCGCGGTTCGCGCCGCGCGCGCTGGAGGCGGGGCAGGCGGGGCGGGGTCCGCGGGAGGCGCGGGGCCCGGGCGTGCAGGCGCAGGGTTGGGCGGCGCGTGCGGCTGAGCGGGAGCGGGGCTAAGGCGGGAGCGGCGGGAACGGGCGTGGGGGCGGGGCCCGGGCGGCGTGACCGCAGGCGGCGGGGCAGTCGGCGGGTCGCGTCAGGGGGGGGGGAGAGGGGACCGGGCGGGGCGCGTGCGCCTCGGGCGGCACGCGGCCGGGGGGGGCAGGCGGCGGGTGGGGCCCCCGGGCGGGCTGCGCTGCGCGTGAGCGCGCGTGGGCGCTGCCGGCTGGGCCGGTCGGCGGCCTGGCCGGCGGGGGGGTTTTTTTTTTTCTTTTTTTTTCTTCTTTTTTTTTTATAATAATATATTTTTATTTTTTTTATTTTACTTATTATTTTTTTTTACCCCTTTTTTTTATGTTATTTATTATATAAATATTATTCATGTTATATTTATTATTTATTATTATTATTTTTAATATTAATATTTTATCTATTTCTATATATTTATATATATATTTATATACATACTTATATATATTTTTATTATTATTTTTATACTTATTTCTCATTACAAGTTTTTTGGCAATAATTATTATATTCTATTTCTTCTTTTGCTACATACATTTGTGTACTTCATCATTTTTCTTTTATCCTACTAATGTTTAATACATGATCATGTATGCAATGCAGGATGCGAAAATTTAGGGTGTTACAAAAAACTCCTTAAGGGCGAGCACATTTGTGGTTTAAAGAATGTTGTGTTTGAAAAGGATAGGCCATGTAGCGCATGCCAAGCCGGAAAGCAAGTTGGAGCACCACATCCATCCAAGAACATTATGACAACATCAAGAACATTGTAGCTTCTACACATGGATCTCATCGGTCCAATCGCCTACATTAGTATTGGTGGTAACAAATATGGTCTTGTTATTGTTGATGACTTTCACATTTCACTTGGGTATTCTTTTTGCATGACAAGAGTGAGACTCAAGGTGTTCCCAAGAGATACTTGAAGAGATCTCAAAATGAGTTCTCCTTGAGTATCGAGACCATAAGAAGTGACAATGGCACCGAATTCAAGAATACTCAAGTTGAAGAATTTTTGGATGAAGAAGGCATCAAGCATGAGTTCTCGCCCCCCTACTCCCCTCAACAAAATGGGGTGGCCGAGAGAAATAATAGGACCTTAATTGAGATGTCAAGAACCATGCTTGATGAGTACAAGACGTCGGATCGGTTTTGGACGGAAGCGGTTAACACCGCTTGCCATGCCATAAACTGGTTGTACTTAATAAGACGTCATATGAGCTCCTAACCGGTAACAAGCCCAACATCTCTTACTTTCATGTTTTTTGGAGTAAATGCTACATTCTTAACAAGAAGCCTAGGACTTCGAAGTTTGCTTCTAAGTCCGATGAGGGTTTCTTGCTTGGCTATGACTCAAACACTTACTCCTATCGTGTCTTTAACAAATCCCCCAGAATTGTTGAAGTAGCACGTGACATAGTGTTTGATGAGACTAATGGCTCCCAAGTGGAGCAAGTTGATCGTCATGTGCTAGATCAAGAAGAAGCTCCACAAGTGGTGATAGGAAGGATGGAACTTGGAGACATACGACCACAAGAACAACCTCAAGATGCAAGTGACCATCCTACACATCAATCAAGCTCTTCCTCAAATGATGAAGATCAAATTCCCCAAAATGCGCTCCAAGAAGATGAAAATGGAGGCATCAATCAAGGGAGGGGGGACAATGAGGATGAGGAAGACCAAGATGATGAATCAAGACCTCAAGCGCTACACCCAAGAGTTCATCAAAGCGTCCAAGGGGGTAACAACTCGATCTCGTGTTGCAAACTTTTGTGAACATTACTCTTTTGTTTCTTCCTTGGAACCCCACAAGGTTGAAGAAGCACTACGAGACCCGGATTGGGTGATGGCCATGCAAGAAGAGCTCAACAACTTTGAGAGAAATCAAGTATAGGAGCTTGTGAAGAGGCCTAATGCGAATGTTGTAGTCACCAAATGGGTGTTCTAAAACAAACAAGATGAACACGGGGTGGTTACAAGGAACAAGGCACGACTTGTGGCCAAAGGGTACTCACAAGTCAAAGGTTTGGATTTTGAAGAAACCTTTGCTCCCGTAGCTAGGCTTGAATCAATTCGTATATTACTTGCCTTTGCTACTCACTATGATTTTAAGTTATATCAAATGGACGTCAAGAGTGCATTCCTCAATGGTCCAATCAAGGAAGAAGTGTATGTGGAGCAACCCCCCCCCCCCCCCCCCCCCCCCCCCGGATTTGAAGATGAAGAATTCCCAAACCATGTGTACAAATTGTGTAAGGCTCTCTATGGACCCAAACAAGCTCCTAGAGCTTGGTATGAGTGCCTTAGAGACTTTCTAAATCAAAATGGTTTCAAAATTGGGAAGGCGGACTATACTTTATTCACTAAGCACTTTAATGATGATTTGTTTGTTTGCCAAATATATGTCGATGACATTATATTTGGTTCTACTAACAAAGCTTTTTGTGATGAGTTTTCCAAGATAATGACAGAAAGATTTGAGATGTCCATGATGGGGGAGTTGAAGTTCTTTCTAGTTTTTCCACTGAAGCAACTCAAGGAAGGCACGTTCATTAGTCAAACCAAGTACACACAAGATATACTCAAGAAGTTTGACATGGACAAGGCCAAACCCATCAAGACTCCTATGGCAACCAACGGGCATCTCGATCTTAATGAAGATGGTCCAAGTGTGGACCAAAAGGTATATCGTTCCATGATAGGCTCATTGTTATACTTATGTGCATCTAGGCCCGATATCATGCTTAGTGTGTGTATGTGTGCTAGATTTCAAGCCGCTCCTAAGGAGTGTCATTTGACCGTTGTGTAGGATCGAAGAGCACGTGAAAAGCTACCAGAGGGGGGGGTGAATGGTAGATTAAAAAATCTTACGCAGCGGAAACAATAAAACCCCAATCCCTTCGGTAGAAAAACGATCTGTTTAAAGAAATCGTATATGAGACTATCTAAACGTGTTTCACCGTGACAAAAGTGATAGTTATCAGAGAGAATCAAGTCACGAAGACAACACAAAAAGAATTACTCAGATCCGTCGAGAAAAACTCAAGTTATGATCGAAAGATCAGACTATGGTCAATCTGACCTACCCGAGAAAAACAGTTTCTGGAATGTTGCAAAGAAACTCGTGTAGATCAAAAACCACAAATCCAATGACCGTGAAATTTTGACAGATGATAGACAATCAAGTTGTGAAGACAACCCAAAAAGAATCACGTCAATTGGATCAATAAAACTCGAGTTATGATAAAACCACCGACGAAAGGTAGTGCTGTCCAGAAACTCGACGAGTAAAACTTGTCTGGAACAAGTCGGACGAACAAGGCACAAAAGTTCCTTCAAACTATGAATTTTATTCAATAGAACACAAGAGGAACAGCCCCAAAGTCGTGCCCACGAGCTTTGGCCTTCCCTTGCTTATATAACCAGCCCTTAGGCCATCCCAATACAACTAGGACTCTAATCCTAATCAGATCACAATCGGAACTTACCATAACTACTCAAGATTCTTCTACACGCAGATAGAAGCAATCTTAAGACTTCCAAACACCTTAGGAACGTATCCCACATTCCTAAACCACCCAATTTCGTGACACACACGAAATCCTAACATAACCAACTCGATACTTCCCATACCGAGTCATAACCAACTCTGCCGCAGCCAAAGTCTTCAACCGATACGATCCGATCCTTCCAATCAGATCTTCCTTCCATAATCCGTCTCTAGAAGCATATTGCCACGTCATGCACCTCATGCATACGTGCGAACACCTTCCTTCGACCTTCATATGCACTGCCCTTGATTCAATCATCCTGCGCGACCTCCTGACCCGCTCAACCACAGTTCCTCCCGAACTTGGTTGTTGGAACCTCATCTCCTCCTGAGACTAGTCCAATGGATCCCGTCACCAGCCATGACTTGAAGTCAAGCAACACCTGCACATGAATAATCAAACAATCCATACGAGCCCAAGTCCTCGACTTGACTCACGTTAGTTCCGAACACAACACCTTACGTGAGAACCTCACATAAGCATGTTGCAAAACCACAGTAGAAAACGATATCAACCATATCATCCAAAATGCACCAAAAACTTAGCAAATGAATACTAAGCAATCTTTCCTAACAAGTAAAGCAAGTACGAATCATTGCAAATGAAAAGCAGAAACACTTTGGTCAAGTTCCGGACCTTGCCAGAGCAACCCGGAGCTTGAGCCGGAGCTAACAAGAAACACTGCAGTCAAGTTCCGGACCTTGCCAGAGCAACCCGGAGCTTGAGCCGGAGCTAACAAGAGCTAGTAGAACCTAGCGCCGGAGCTTACCAAAACTAGTAGATCCTGGATCCGGAGCTTACCAAAACTAGTCGGAACTAGTCAACCCAAAACCGGAGCTAGACAAAGTAAGTCGGAGCTTAGCAAAAACATGTCAGAGCTATCAGATATATGCCGGAGCTATCTAAGACATGCCGGAGCTAAACATAAAGCTCACCGGAGCTAACTAAAGCTGGTCAGACCTTACCAAGAAGCCGGACCTAGCATCTAACGTAGCCGGAGCTACCCAAAGCAAGCCGGACCTATCGTCTAACGTAGCCGGAGCTACCCAAAGCAAGCCGGACCTATCGTCGGACCTTGCTGTAACTCGGAGCTAGAGTCGGACCTTGATAAAAAGGTGTTTTGGTGATATTTAAAACTTTTATCATCAAAGCCAAGTGTATTTACTACAAGCCAATGTATTCAGCACACATAGGTCTTACACGTTGTTAAGAGAATTCTTAGATATTTGGTTCACACACCAAGCCTAGGACTTTGGTACCCCAAGGGCTCTAAGTTTAACCTCATTGGATATTCCGATGCGGACTATGTGGGGTGCAAAGTTGATAGAAAGAGTACATCGGGAACTTGCCAATTCCTTGGTAGATCTCTAGTGTCTTGGTCCTCAAAGAAACAAAACTCCATTGCACTTTCCACAGCCGAAGCGGAGTATGTCACCGCCGGAAGTTGTTGTGCACAACTTCTTTGGATGCGACAAACTCTTAGGGACTATGGCATAAACTTGTGCCATATCCCTCTCCTATGTGACAATGAGAGTGCCATCAAAATTGCCCACAATCCAGTTGAACACTCAAGGACCAAGCACCTCGATATTCACCACCATTTCTTGAGAGATCACTCCATCAAAGGAGACATTGCGATTTCCCATGTGAGAAGCGATAAACAATTGGCCGATATCTTTACCAAGCCCCTAGATGAGAAAAGGTTTTGTGAACTTAGCAGTGAGCTAAATATCTTAAATTCTTGAAATGTGGCTTAAGTCTTGAAACATCTGATTGTAATATTCAAAATTCACACATGCTTGCGAAAAACTCATCCTCAATTTTTTCTACAAATTATTTTGAAATTATTGAATCCTTGTGAATCATGGTTATAGTTTAATTGTTGATAGCTCACTGACCCTATTTACAAAGATCTTTTGTTAAATATAGTCCAAAAGGATCAACTCTCCACTAAAACCTCAATATATAGGAATTTTAGGTCTTAGGACCGGACTAGTCCGCTCCAGCAGACCGGACTAGTCCGCTCTAGCAGATCGGACTAGTCTGGTGGTTCAGGTTGTCCGGACCCGGTCCGGAGGCCGGACAAGTCCGGGTCCCTGATCGGACTAGTCCGGCCCTTGGGGACTTAACCTACCCAGGGAGCCCTCGACCTCTCCACTTCCATTCAAACACTCTCTCTCCAAAAAAGCTCGAAAACCATCTCCCAAACAGCGATTTTCGACTCCCTCCACAAAATCTTGATTCCAATCAGTGGATTGAAGCCCTATGGTGCTTAGGAACCTTTCCCCTAGCATCGAAGGCTGATTCCTCCTCTACATTTCATCGAATTGAAGAATTGAAGAGGTATTCTTGACCTAACTCCAAAATCCTTGGAATTCAATTCTTTTGGATCTATTGATAGAAACTTCTTCACAAATGTTGTTGTGCACATCAATGTGATCATGTAGCTCCATTCTTGTGGTAGGATCCGTAGTTTTTGCAAAATTTTCTTAGATTAGGGTTCTTGCTATGTGAACCAGACTAGTCCGGCCGCAGGGCGGACAAGTCCGACCTAGTGCGGACTAGTCCGGCCCTTGGGCGGACAAGTCTGGGTTACACAGTGAAAAACCTAACCTAGGTTGATCTTGTGAATTCTACCGTTTTGCCTTAACTTCCTTGACTCATACACATTCCTTTACTTCTCTTGTCAGCAATCATGTCGGACAATGAATACGTTCCTCCTTCTGACTCCGAGACCGAAGCGGAGAAGCAGGCTCTCTTTCGCTGGAAGCAAAGAGAGGATCAAGAGATGGCGGCTGCATACTTTGCCTCTCAGAAGGCAAAGAAGACGCAACGTGAAGAGCATAACTCCGCTGCTGCCGAGGCAGCCCCAAAATGGAAGCGACTTGTGACCTTGGGTGAGCAAGCCATGTCTTAGGGGTCAAGGACCTCCAAATATAAGGGCAAGGCCCCTGTTGATGCTGCACCCAAGAAGAGGGTGATTGTGCCCAAGAAGGCTGCAAGCAAAGTGAAGAAGGGTGCCACTCAACCCATTCGCCCTTGAGGATGTCCTCTCCTGCACGGAACCCAAACCGTGCAGCTGCCTTCGACGCCAACATCTTCAAGGGCAAGGGGGTTGAGAAGGCACGCAAGCTAAGGAAGATCAATGTTTATCAGCGTGACAGGAGCACAGTGGATCCCCGGTTCTGGTGTGACTTCCACTGTGACTACTATAGGACGGTCTATATGACCAAGCAGACCTGTGTCACAGATGCTCAGTGGATTGACTAGGACTACGTGGCCCAGAAAGATCATCAAGCCTTCAATGCTGTAATTGAGGCTGTCGAGAGGCATGGCCTGAAGAAGTTCATGGCCTTCCAGTATGACTGGAATGTGGAGGTCATCACTCAAGTCTACTCCACATTGTACTTCCACACCGATGGGGACAGGAGGATTACCTGGATGACCCACGGAGAGCAGTACTCCACCACTTATTTTGAGGTTGCTCAGTTGCCTTACTTGGAGGATCAACTGGATAATGAGATCATCATTTCAAATCTAAAGCAAGTTGATCGGGACACCTTGGAGTATATGTATCCAAGTCATGCATAGTATGAGGTCGGGCACATCAGAAACATCAAGCCATTCTATAGTGTGCTCAAGTGGGTCCTCAGAAAGACCATTGCCCCCAAGGATAGAGATGCGGGGATAATCCAAGGCAATTTGAGGCACTTAATGGTCCTCATTGATGGAGATGTGGTGGACTATATCTTTGATGACATCTTCAACATCTCTCACACCCCCAACCGATCATGTGGATATGCTCCATACATTATGTACATGATCGAGAAGATCTCCGGGCTCTCATCAAGAAAGACATCATTCACCGGAGGCTTCGACCACAACTCCCACCACCGGAGCCGGCTGCTCCTAGTAGGAGGAATGCGGATCCTCCCACTTCTTCCTCTCACTTCGTACCATCTCCTCCACCACCTCCGCCTTCGACACAATGCGGGAGTGGATTCTTCAAATGCTTCAAAGCTCTCTTCTCCTCATGCCGGAAGACAGAAATTCAGCAACGTTGCATGGAGCGTCACAATGAGAAGTATCTCAAGGCGATGTGCGACAAGCTGGACATTCCAATGTACCCCGCCGAGGAGAGCGATGGTGAGCTCACTTCCTTTCCCGAGTTCACCGTCGAGGAGCTTGCTGAATTTGCAGAAGCTGGGACTTCCACCTTGGCCCTGGCTGATGATGATGAGGCACATCTTGACCCGGAGGCCACGGAAAGCGACAGCGAGCGCCAAGGTGGCGATGACGACTCCGAGTCTGACGATGAGTAGGCCTAAAGGTCCTTTCCTCCCTTCTTTTCCTTTTTGGTGTTTTGATGCCAAAGGCGGAGAGATTGCTTGGAGATAGCTTGGATGGGCTCTTAGATCTAGGGGAGAGATATAGGGAGTGAGATGAAGAGATAAGATAGATTGGTGTATGAGATTATTGATCTATGTTGGGCTCAAGTTTCAAAACTCATTCTAAGTTGTATTGTAAGACTTAATCTATGTATTCATGTATCTTGCCTAAATTTGTGATGTGTTGCCTCATTTAAATGTCTGTTCTGCATAATCATTAACTTATCACACTTTATGAACACATCACTTAGGTACCCCACCATAACATGTATATGTATGAGAACTCTCTCAATCTCTCTTACTCATGATGCATACATTGAGGGGGAGTCACTCATACGGATACATGTTATGAAAACAAATTATTAACCTCATTGTTGAAGTCTTAATGTGTTGTCATCAATTCACCAATAAGGGGGAGATTGAAAGTGCATCTAGGCATCCCCGTAGGTTTGGATGATTGATGATGAAAATTAAGAGGCTAATGAGCTTAGTTGATCTTAAGCACAGGTACAAGGATTGAAATGAGATAAAAACCCTCAAAAAGGAAAAGGAGAAAACGGGCGTCAAAGACTCAAGCGTAGAAATTAGGGTTTCTATGGTACTGAGCTTATATCAGCCGTATCATGTGAGAGGGTGGTTGTATTATGTGCATTGAGATCATACCAAAGGGCTCAAAGTGGTGGTTTAGAGAAAAACCTAAGTGAGAAGCCTAAAATGAGAAAAACCCTAGGAGACCGGACTAGTCCGGCCATGGCAGACAAGTCCGTTTTGAGACAGACCAAACATCTCTGGAGTGAACTAGAGTGAATTTGGAGTTAAGTCCGAGAAGTTCGGACTTGTCCGTTTTTGGACGGACTAAAGCTCTCTGGAGTAGTTCAGACATATCCATTTGGGTACGGACTTGTCCATTTGAGACTTAGTGTGACAGACTGAGAGAAACCCTGGGGGTCGGACTAGTCTGCCCCTGTGACTGGACTAGTCTAGAAAAGTCCATTTTGGAACGGATCAAGTGGTTATGTTCCACTTCGGACTAGTCTGTTGTTGATCGGACTAGTCCGTTGTCTAGTGACCGTTTGAATTTGGAAATTTGGCGGGTAGCGTGATGATCGTTGCTCAGTGTGGCAGTTGTTGGGAACTGACCAGGGTTCAGTGGTCCCATAGGGCCGGACTAGTCCGGGGTATGAGGCTGGACTAGTCTGCCCCCTTTGCTGATGTAAGCAAAAGGGGCTCGGGACCTCTATAAAAAGGGGACCCCCGGGCTCATTTGAATAAGTCTTGAACTCTAGCGACGCCACAAGCATCCTAGAGCCTTCCAAAGCCTTCTACTCGTCCTACTACACCCCTAAGAGAAAATCTTGAAGAGATTAGGGATTGGGGAGGAGAGTAAAGGAAGATCATCGCGCTTTGGCTCTCGGTTTGATCTCTTGCACATTGTGTTGTGTTTTGTGGCTTGTGTGAGTTGAGCTTTGTGTGCTCCTCGTTGTATTGATTTTTGGGAGCCTCAAGTTGTGAGCAGCCCCATCAAACTTGGTGATTACCCATTGATATAGTGTAAACCAAGCTGGCCATCGTGGTGGCTTAGTAAGAGAAGGGTCAAGTGAGACCTGGTCCTTGTGTGGACTTCTCAACGTGGATGTAGGCTTCTTCGTGGAGCTGAACCACGGGATAAATCTTGTTTCACTTGTCTTTCGCTTCTTGTGATCAATAGTATTGCTATTAGGGTTCACTTTGCCTTTATTGACTTACACTTTGATCATAATTGTGAACTTGCAATCTAAGTGTTTAAACTTGACAATCTGAGCTTCACAAGTTTACTACACATTTCTCATATCTTTTGTGAACTTTAATTCCACAAATAACTTGTAGAAATCAAGTTTTACGGTTTCCACCCTGTGCTGAGCGGACTAGTCCGGCCCTGTGCAGACTATAGGCGACTTTCAGAGCTCCAACAAGGTCCGACACTAGGTCCGACATGTTTTGGGTAGCTCCGGCAAGGTCCGACAATAGGTCCGACATGTTTTGGGTAGGTCAGGTGCATGGTCCACCAAACTTTTGCTAGGTCCGAAGTGAGGTCTGGCAAACTTTGGCTCGGTCTGACGTAAGGTCCACCAAACTTTGGCTAGGTCCGACGTGAGGTCCGACAAACTTTGGATAGGTCCGGCGCAAGGTCCAGTTTGCTTTGGCAAGGTTCGGTGCAAGATCGCAGTGGTTCTACTTTTAACTTGCAATATTTTAAACTTGATTTACATTTATAGGAAGATTTGCTTAGTATTCTTTTACTAATTTTTGATGTATTTTGGCTGATTATGGTTGTTAAACATTACTGTGGTTTGCAACATGCTTATGTGAGGTGCTCACGTAAGGTGTTGTGGTTATCGGACTAATGTGAGTCAAGTTGAGGACTTGTGCTCGGATGATTTGGTTGTTTATTCATGTGCAGGTGTCGTTTGAGGTCAAGACATGGCTAGTGACGGGATCCATTTAACTAGTCTTAGGGAGAAGATGAGGTTCAACAACCAAGTTCAGGAGGAATTGTGGTTGAGATGATCGGGAGGTCACGCAACATATCTAGATCAAGAACAATGCATATGAAGGTATCGTGGATGTTGTTGGAAGCTGTTTGCATGTGTGCAAGGAGTGCACGGATGTGGCAACATGGTTCCAAGGCGTGATGAAGATAAGTGGACGTAAAGAATTGGTCGGAAAGGTCCAACGGGCTGGATTATGCCTCAGGTTACAGTTGAGGTGGTTATGGTTCTCTTATGGAAAGTTTTGAGTTTGTTTTAGTTAGATTTCGTGTGGTTCACAAAGTTGAGTTGTTTTAGGTATGTGCGAAACGTTCCTAAGGTGTTTGGAAGTCTTAAGATTGCTTCTATCTGCGTATAGAAGAGTCTTGAGTAGTTATGGAATGCTGAGTCCTAGTTTTGATTGAGGTTGTCTTAGGGCTGGTTATATAAGGAAGGGAGGCCAGAGCTCGTGATAATCAGATGACTTTGGACTGTGCCTCTTGTGTTTTGATCAATAAAATTCATAGTTTAGAGGAGATTTTGTGATATGCACCGAATTTGGTTCGGTGAAGGGTGGCCCGATCTTCACGACAGGAGGTTCAAGAATAAGATAACTTGCTGTAGAAACAGCGCGGATAACTAGCTTTATACCTGGCCAAGGTTGGATGCGACCAAGCAACGGGGAGAGAGACACCAAAACCGCGAAGACTTTGACTCGATCTCCGAACGACCGCAGAACCACAACCGGAGCTAATCCACACAAGACGGGGCAGTCGTACTGGAACCCGCAGAGCACGAATTAGTAGATCTCAGAGAGATCTCTCCACAAGTTCAAGAAGAACAAGGAAGAACAAGGGTTGAGTAAGACACTCAAGCAGCTCGGCTGCAAATTTCACTGGAATAATCTTAATTCATCAAAGAGTTGCCCTTGGCTTACAAAAGAGGGATATTTATACTAAAAACTAGTCTAAAAATAGATGTGAACTGAAAAAGCCACGTGGGAAGGTGGAAGGCCAACTGGCTTGATCATTCATGCAGTGGTCATCAATTTCCCGCATGTCTTCTGGCCTTCTGAGTGGTCTTCAGTGTTTTAATCATAACTCCACCTAGGAACATCCAAAAGACATGGGACCAGATGCGTTGGAAAGATAATTTGATAAACTTTCACACAATGTGTAGCATGCTTCAAGAAATATTGTAGAATGATACAGTTTCTCATGGAAACTTGGATATCAGGCTGACTGTTGATCTTCTGAACAATCTGCACCAAAAGCACTCGGCTGCCAAGTTGGGACCTCTAAAGCACTCGTAACTTAGTGGCATTAGAAAGTTGACTTCAACACCTTTCAAACAAGTACTCATGGAACCTTCACAGCTTCTATGAATCAAGAGATATGACTGTTTCTTCATGACAATTCTGCCAGGCCGAACTGGTTCGACGTAGTTCTCCTCTCTGGTTCAGTCTTGGCATGTCCTTGTCATCCTCCTTGGTGAACCTGAGTAATAGAAACATGCACGATTTAGGAAGTATATAATTCTCATTAATAAATGGAATTTCACAAAGTAGCGCGTGCACCTCTTGTTGTAGTTGTTTAGCTCGGCTACGAGTAATTGGTCCATCGAAAACATGAGCTGGTGCAGCTTGACTTGATGATTGTTCCGTCTTGCTTGATGTAGTCGGTATACTTGATGGTGTGGTCAGCGTGGTCATATCATCCTCCCCCCTTTGAAAAGGAGTCATCCTCAACCCTTCCAATCCAAAGAATGGAGAGAGGTCGGACACATTGAAACTGGTACTTACACCATAAGTACTTGGCAGATAAATTTCATAAGCGTTGTCGTTGATCTTGTGCAGAACTTTGAATGGTCCATCAGCCCAGGGTCGCAACTTGTTCTTGTGCAGCTCTGGAAAATGATCCTTTCGAAGGTGCACCCAAACCAAGTCCCCTGGTTCGAACAACACCTTCCTGCGACCCTTGTTAGCATGCTTCTCATACTTCTTGGTCATCTTTTCAATATGGCCCGAGCCCTATCATGAATGTTCTTGACAAATTCAGCTCGCTTGCTTGCATCGAAGTTCACACGTTCCTGCATGGGTAGAGACAAAAGATCTATGGGAGCAGTGGGTGTGAATCCATATACAATTTCAAATGGACAAAATCTAGTTGTTGAGTGTACTGTCCTATTGTATGCAAACTCAACGTGTGACAAGCTTTCTTCCCATAGTTTCAGATTCTTCTTAAGGACAGCTCGGAGCAACATTGATAGTGTTCGATTCACAACTTCAGTTTGGCCGTCCGTTTGCGGATGATATGTTGTTGAGAACAATAGTTTTGTCCCAAGTTTGCCCCACAATGTCTTCTAAAAGTAGCTCAAGAACTTGGTGTCACGATCCGACACAATGGTACGTGGCATTCCATGTAGTCGCACGATTTCTCTGAAAAATAATTCAGCAATACGGCAAGCATCGTCGCTCTTGTGGCAAGGAATAAAATGTGCCATTTTGCTGAAACGATCAACCACGACAAAAATTGAATCCCTTCCCCCTTTGGTTTGTGGTAACCCAAGAACAAAATCCATTGAAATATCCTCCCAAGGTGCATTAGGAATAGGAAGGGGAGTATATAAACCATGAGGGTTCAGACGAGACTTAGCTTTGTGGCAGTTTTCGCAGCGAAGAACATGTCTCTCTACATCTCATCGCATTTTTGGCCAAAAGAAATGGTCGGCCAGCACTTGCTCCGTCTTCTTGGCTCCAAAATGGCCCATAAGGCCACCTGCATGAGCTTCCTGCACGAGTAAAAGTCGAACATAGCAATCTGGAATACAAAGTTTGTTAGTGCGAAATAAAAATCCATCATGCACATGATACTTTTCCCATCCTTTGCCAATACGGCACTTGGCATATGGTTCAGCAAAGTACGAATCAGTGGCATATAATTCCTTTATACTTTCCAATCCGAGAATTTTAGCATCAAGTTTTGTGAGCAAAGCATGACGTCGAGATAAAGCATCAGCTACAATATTGTCTTGACCTTTCTTATATTTGACAATATAAGGAAAGGACTCAATAAATTCACTCCACTTAGCATGTCGTTTATTCAGTTTTAGTTGTCCCTTAATATGTTTCAATGATTCATGGTCTGAATGTATTATAAATTCTTTAGAATAAAGGTAGTGTTGCCAAGTTTCCAAACTCCGAACGAGAGCATATAATTCTTTATCATAAACTGAATAATTCAAAGTCGGACCACTTAGCTTTTCACTGAAGAATGCAATTGGTCTCTTTTCTTGCATCAGCACACCTCCAATCCCAACTCCACTTGAATCACATCAATTTCAAATGTCTTGTTGAAATTAGGAAGTGCAAGGACTGGGGATGTTGTGAGCTTCCTCTTTAATTCTTCAAAAGCATTTTGTTGTGCTTCTCCCCATTTGAAAGGTACATCTTTCTTGGTCAGCTCATTGATTGGAGCAGCGATCATGCTGAAATCTTTCACGAAGCGCCGGTAGAAACAAACAAGTCCAAGGAAGCTTCTCACTTGGCTCACGTTCTGTGGGGGCCTCCATTCGTGTATAGCCTTGACTTTCTCAACATCCACCTCCACGCCTTGTCCTGAAACAACAAAACCAAGGAAAACTACCTTGTCGGTGCAGAAGGTGCACTTCTCAAGGTTAGCGTACAATTTTTGTTTACGTAGGACAACAAGTACGCTCTGGATATGTGCAACATATTCTTCAAGAGTCTTGCTGTAGATTAGGATGTCATCAAAATAAACCACAACAAATTTACCAATGAAAGTTCTAAGCACATGATTCATTAATCGCATAAATGTACTAGGTGCATTGGTTAAACCGAAGGGCATCACTAACCATTCATACAATCCAAATTTTGTTTTAAAGGCAGTTTTCCACTCATCTCCTTCTTTCATACGAATCTGATGATAGCCACTTCTTAAATCAATTTTAGTGAAAAATTAGCACCATTAAGTTCATCAAGCATATCATCTAAGCGAGGAATGGGATGCCTATATCTTACTGTGATGTTGTTAATTGCACGGCAATCCACACATAGTCTCCAAGACCCATCTTTCTTAGGCACTAAAAGAACAGGGACAGCACAAGGGGAGAGACTTTCCTGTACATACCCTTTTTTCATCAATTGCTCCACTTGTTGCTGAATTTCTTTTGTCTCCTCTGGGTTGGTGCGGTATGCAGCCCTGTTCGGAAGTGACGCACCAGGAACCAAGTCAATTTGATGCTCGATCCCTCTCTTAGGTGGCAGTCCTGGTGGTACTTCATCCGGAAAGACATCTTCATATTCCTGCAAGACATTCAAAAGAGTACTCAGCAGGGTAGAGGGTAAGGCATTAGTAGAAAGAAAAGTGTCCTTGTACATAAGTACAAAGAACATGGCATTGGGTTCACTCAATGCTTTGATATCCCCCTTCCTAGCCATCATTACTCTTTTCCTGGTTTCTAGGTTCCTTGTAGCTGTGGGGTTTGATTTGGTTGTGGACACTCTTCCTTACTATTTTTGTGGCTCACTCGCAAGTGGTGCTCGCTCTCGCGCTGTTTCTTCCTAATATCATCCTTCAAAATTTCTTCCGGTGTCAAAGGAAGCAAGGAAATTCTCTCTCCTTTGTACACAAAAGACAGCTTGTTGGTCCTTCCAAAAATCTGGACATCATGATCATATAGCCATGGTCGACCGAGCAGAAGCTGGCAGGCTTGCATAGGCACCACGTCGCACTCCACATGATCATTGTATTTACCAACAGAGAATGGTACAGTCACAGTATGACTGACACGTAGCGCACCACAATCATTAAGCCACTGCATCTTGTATGGACTAGGATGACGCCGTGGTTTCAGTCCCAATCTGTCCACCAATTCTTGGCTAGCAATATTGTTGCAGCTACCATTATCAACGATGATGCGACACACCTTATCTTTGATTATTCCACGGGTATGGAACAAATTATGTCGCTGCCCGTTGTCTTCCTTTTCCGCTGTTACACTAAGCACTCGTAGAGAAATAAAGCAATTATGTTCTCCTTCTTCAGGCTGGATCTCATTCCCTTCCTCCCCAATTTCTTCATCACATATCTGTACAGCATCCTCCGGATCACTCTCGGATTCCCATTCACCTTTCTCATTCAACAACATGGTCCTCTTGCTTGGGCAATTGGCAGCAATGTGCCCACGGCCGTGGCATTTATGGCATACAATTTCTCTGCTTCGAGAAGAAGATGTAGCTCCCAAGGCATTGTTGTGGGCTGCTGAACTTGCAGCGGGTCGCTGCTGAGTTGTTGGTGATGACGCGGTGGAGGCTGCCATCTTCGATGGAACAAATGATTGAGAAGACTTGGCTGCAGCCCCTTGAGATCGTCCACCATCATAGGAAGTACTTGACTGCTGTTTGCGCCATGGGGCAGCAATAGAATAACTTCCATAAGATTTTCCACGTGACTCTTGCTGAATCTTTTTCTCTATTCGCATAGCTTGATCAACAAGATCCTGCAATGTACGATATGGAAACATCTCCACAAAACCAGAAATTTCTTCATTAAGACCTCCTAGAAATCTTGCCATTGTTGACTCTGCATCTTCTCTTATTCCCGCCCGCACCAACAGCAGCTCCATCTCCTTGAAATACTCATCAACTGATCTCTTCCCTTGCTTTAACATTTGCAACCGGTTCCTGAGATCATGCTGATAGCTAGATGGCACGAATCGCCTTCTCATCACTTGCTTCATCTCCTCCCATGTATTGATATATCCACGTCCCAAATCACGTTGATTCTCCTGCACTTGGTTCCACCAAGTGAGAGCATATCCAGAGAATTCCACCGAAGCAAGATTCACACGGCGCTGAGACGAAAGATTATGTACTCGGAATATTTGATCACACTTCTCAGCCCATTCAAGAAATTCATCAGGATTCTCCTTTCCAGTAAACTTTGGAATACTCAATTTGACACGAGCGATGTTATCTGGGTTGTCATGAGGACGTCGACCACGATGGTATTCCCTTTCTTCAAAATCAACAGGCCGGCGATGATGACGCCGAACAAACCTGCCACCTTGACCGAAAGGATTTTCATCATCATGAGATCCTTCTTCATGATCTTGATCTTCAAACTCTTCGTCTTCAAAATGCACGTGGCGACCATCAGCATTGCGCCTATGTGCGCGACGCCCACCATGGTAATTATTAAAATCAGCATGGCGACCACCACCAGATCCGTCAGGGCCATGTCCGAAGCGATTGAATCCATGGCTGAAACCAGAATTCTCATCGCCGGACTCCTCTCGATGACGGTCCTCTTGATCACGACATGCTCGACGTCCTCCAGTCACGGGAAGACGCTCATCGAGGAGCCTGCCCATGGCCTCCATGAGAATCAGCCATGCAACGCATCTCATCCCGTGAGACAGGGGGTTCCCTATCACCATGGTGTCCACCATGAACACTTGAATCTGAGCCTGCCATGTTAGGAGCAGCAAGAAAAAAAAGAAATTATATATGTGGACACACTTGATCTCACCTCTTACTTACCCAAGTTCTTGCCTGATCTCAAGAACTGTGATGGTGCTGGTGTGACAGCTTCAACGGAGGTGGTAAAGAGGCCGTAAGGAGTACAAATCGAAAGTCCCGGTTTATGTTTTTAGTGGAGCTATAGGTGGCTGAACAAGGCGGGCTACGGTACTGCCAATCAAGTGAAACAAAGATGTGCTCAAAAGATAATTTTTTTTTGCTGCTATCAAGATTACCACCAACTTGGATATGAAAACTGAAAATTTCAACACCCAACCGTAACACAAAATTCTTCACAATCTTTTCACTTGTGCTCTTTTTTTTTTACTGTATTCTTTCTTTCTTTTTTTTATAACACTAACAGGGGTGCTGATTACAAAAGATATAGGTAAACGGTGGTGACGAGCAACTGGAAGAAAACAAACACAAGATAACAGTACCATCAAAAGGGCTATAGGTATATTTTTTTTAGGCTTTGGACTATAGGACAAACAAATATATGTAAAAGATAAACACAGGGATGAATATGTGGATGGTGAAAACTGTAACGGATTGAAAAAGGGTGGGAGGGTGTGTGATAATAAAATGAACCTACCGTGACAACGATAGCTCCGATTACCACATGATATGCACCAAATTTCGTTCGGCGAAGGGTGGCCCGATCTTCACGACAGGAGGTTCAAGAACAAGATAACTTGCTATAGAAACAGCGCGGATAACTAGTTTAATACCTGACCAAGGTTGGATGCGACCAAGCGACGGGGAGAGAGACACCGAAACCGCGAAGACTTTGACTCGATCTCCGAACGACCGCAGAACCACAACCGGAGCTAATCCACACAAGACGGGGCAGCCGTACTGGAACCCGCAGAGCACGAATTAGTGGATCTCAGAGAGATCTCTCCACATGTTCAAGAAGAACAAGGAAGAACAAGGGTTGAGTAAGACACTCAAGCAGCTTGGCTGCAAATTTCACTGGAATAATCTTAATTCATCAAAGAGTTGCCCTTGGCTTACAAAAGAGGGATATTTATACTAAAAACTAGTCTAAAAATAGATGTGAACTGAAAAAGCCACGTGGGAAGGTGGAAGGCCAACTGGCTTGATCATTCATGCAGTGGTCATCAATTTCCGGCATGTCTTCTGGCCTTCTGAGTGGTCTTCAGTGTTTTAATCATAACTCCACCTAGGGACATCCAAAAGACATGGGACCAGATGCATTGGAAAGATAATTTGATAACCTTTCACACAATGTGTAGCATGCTTCACGAAATATTGTAGAATGATACAGTTTCTCACGGAAACTTGGATATCAGGCTAACTGTTGATCTTCTGAACAGTCTACACCAAAAGCACTCGGCTGCCAAGTTGGGACCTCTAAAGCACTCGTAACTTAGTGGCATTAGAAAGTTGACTTCAAAACCTTTCCAACAAGTACTAATGGACCTTCACAGCTTCTATGAATCAAGAGATATGACTATTTCTTCATGACAGTTCTGCCAGGCTGAACTGGTTCGACGTAGTTCTTCTCTCTGGTTCAGTCTTGGTGTGTCTTTGTCATCCTCCTTGGTGAACCTGAGTAATAGAAACATGAACGATTTAGGAAGTATATAATTCTCATTAATAAATGGAATTACACAAAGTAGCGCATGTACCTCTTGTTGTAGCTGTTTAGCTCGGCTACGAGTAATTGGTCCATCGAAAACATGAGCTGGTGCAGCTTGACTTGATGATTCTTCCGTCTTGCTTGATGTAGTCGGTATACTTGATGGTGTGGTCGGCGTGGGCATATCATTTTGTGCCTTGTTCGTCCGACTTATTTCAGACAAGTTTTTCTCGTCGAGTGTGTGCACAACACTATGTTGCTTCTGTATTTTTATCATAAATTGAGTTTTACAGATCCAATTGACGTGATTCTTTTTGGGTTGTCTTCACAACTAGATTATCTATCATTTCTGTGTTCGTCTTGCTTGTTTCGGAAGACCCATTTGGTGCCTACCACATTGACATTTGGTCTTTTGACAAACTCTCACACTTGGTTTCTCTTAGAAGTTGTTGAGCTCCTCTGGCATGGCCATCACCTAATCTGGGCCTCGTAGGACATCTTCATCCTTAAATGGCTCCAAAGAGGACACAAAAGAAAAGTGAGCACAAGAAATTAGTCATACGAGATTGAGTCATTACCCCCTTGGATATGTCTCCAAGAATGTTGTCAACGGAGTGGTCTCGTTGAACACTTTGGTGAAATCTTGGTGTGGCACTTGTGGTCTTGAGTCAACTTCTCCTCCTTCTTCATCATCTCCCCTGATGAGAAAATGAGTCCCGATCTTCTGAAAGGTAATGGATAAGTCGATTGATGTGGAGATCTCGACGTTGATGATCCGAGGCTCTCGAGTAGAACACGAATAGCCCCTGCAATCACTACACCACCGTTCCGTTAGTTATCAACCGTGCTTCACACGATTGACCTTGCCAAGAAGGATAATCCCTGCAAGTGTAACCGAGAACACAAGCAAGAACAAGGTAGAAGCAATCTGAATTGCTATGTTGGGGTCTCACAAACCGATGAACAACGAAAGTGTGTATAACAGATTAATCTAAGCAAAATCCAATTGTTTGTGCCGGCTACTATGGAGTATATATAGGTGGGAGGACGTCCAAGGGAGTGTCGGGGTCGTAACCTAACCCTAATACACGAAAATAACAGATGTATACTTGATACAAGGCCCAATGGCCCAATATGGTGGCGCAACACTGTGACAGATTCTGAACTCGATTTTGTTTTGAATATTTCTGTCGACTCCGCAGGATTTTTGACATGGGACCAGCGGCATTGGAAAGGTTATCCTCTCCCCTTTCCGTGCATATGTATAACGTCCAAAATGGAGATCATATGTGTCCTGGGCATCCGTTTTAGTGTGAATTGCTCCTGGACTCCGAGTTGGACATGATTTTGAGTTTGGCTCGGTTTCCATCTTCTTTGAATGAATTCTCTGGTCCTCCACGTCCCTAATACTTCCTACAAGTACTCCTTGAACCTCTCCATGTATCCTAATCACAATTAAATCATTAGGTAGCAATCTATGCTCAAAAACATATAAGGAAACATATAAGAACGAGCTCACGTCTAAAATTAATTGTTGTGTATGAACTCTATTGATTGCATCTTGTATGTTCAATGGAGTGTTGTTTGTATCCATAGATGTGATATCCTCATCATCCTCCCATTATTGAATTGGAGTCGTCCTCGACTCAAGTTCATCTTCTCTCATGTGTTGGTCCAAATGTGCAACGCCATCAAATCTTTTTGTATGCATGAATGGGGGAGGCCAAGGTGGTGGACGACATAGTGCGCCATCTTGATCTTGTCCATCAAATAAGGTGCACATTGACTTGAGCCAGGATCCCAAACAAATAAACATTGTGTCATGTTTTTTGGTGCAATGATAATGTGTATGATCTTATCATTCTCCCCTTCTTTATGACAAGCCGTCCTCGGCTTGCTCGTATGTCTAGTAAAGAGGCTTTTGGGGATAGTATGAGCGCTATCCATATTGCACAACTGCAGCGAACAATGCTTCTCTTTTATTTGTTGTCTCCGCTGCAAGGAAAAATACTAGAAAAACTTGACAAGGCATTATTAGCATTAGTGCATTTATTTACTTTACCATGTTGTTGTAGCACAAAAGGAGCATGCACATTGGAACATATGTAAACTTTATGCACCATAAATTCACCACTATCTTCATAGTTGCCTATCGCATGAAAAATATTTCTACTTAACAAAGGCAATTCAGAATGGGAAAATATTCTCCTCTCTACAATATCTAGATCACAAAGAGTGTCAAATTCAATATATCACAAGGTATTTAGAGAAGACAACAATTTTAGTTCATCATTTTCACAAGTAATTGGAATCAAATTCTTAATTTCAGCACAAGTGGATAATAAAGTATCAAATTCATTAACTTGTTCTTGCATCGGTACAATATAATTATCAGCATACAACTCATTTTTACTACAAGAATCAGTAGGAAAATTAACTAGGTATAATGGTGTTTTCAGAAATGGCTCCTCGAGTTGTTGTCGTCCAATAGAATGATTGAGAGAAAAATTTAAGACATTCAAAAACTTCTCAACATCAATAAGTGTAGTATCAAGTGCATTACCTTCATTTTCATTTTCAGCAGTAATTGTTGGTGAAATATGAATGGATAAATTTGAAAGTTCACAAAAATTGTGTATCACCTCATTTTCTTTTGCTGCGTTCCTTTCTACATTGTCTTGGAAAAGATTAGCCACAGGAGGACGTACAATAAGGACCTGCTCCTCAAATTGCTGAATTTCTTCTTTGCACATAGATACATTAGCAAAAGTTTCTCGCATAAGAATTTTCGTTTCTTTCCATGTTTGAGGTTTTCTAATTCATTAAATTGTTTCACCAAGATAATGCACAATCTACTAATGCACTTGCAACATTTCTAATCTTTCTCCTCTCACACATATGACATTGTCCAAAAACTTTATCCAACTCTATTTCTCAAGCAATATATTCATCGTAACCAAAACTATCATAAGAAGGAAGAGATGGGAGAATGTAATTACTTTCTGTGGAAGGAGTTGTAAAGATGATCTGAATGTCATGTGAAACCTTGGTTGATGTTTGATTCTTAGCGAGCAACTCCATCGCCGTCTTCATCATGTCAATTATCTCAGCATATAATGCATGATTCTTCCTTTTACTTGACATTGTTAGGAGCAAACAGAAGATAACAAAAAATATGTTATCCCTATCAACTACACAGGATAATGGCAATGTGTAAGTGGAATCACACTCTCAAGTGTCTTACCACGCTCTTACAAGTGTTCTTACTGACACTGCAGGTGGCAAACGGTGGCTGGACCCTGCCTCTCCTCAGAGGTGAGCTCCGGACCTGCCACGTGTCCTTCGGGGATGAACCCCGCCTCTCCTTGGAGGTGGGCTCAAGACCCGCCACGTGTCCAACTGGCTTGAACACCGCCTCTCCTCGGAGGTGGGCTCTGGACCCGCCACCTGTCCAACTGGCTTGAACACCGCCTCTCCTCCGAGGTGGCCTCCAGACCTGCCATGTGTCCCGTGGGCTCGAATACCGCCTCTTCTCATAGGTGGGCTCCGGACCTGCCACGTGGCCAACGACTCCTCTGAGCAGTAGGTCACGGGAGTTAGGAGCGATGTGCTCTATCCACTCGCACATTGAAGACATGCATCTTTCCCAATCGTACGGGTGTGGCGCACACCACCTGTCAAGTGCCACAGTGCCCAATCACGTCACAGTGAAGACGCTACAGTGCTACTCAATGCTGCTGAAGGGGTAGGATGCGGCGACACAACGGACAAGACATTCCTTGCCATCATCAACAACTATGCCTAGCCACTGGCGACCGACGCGACAAGACGGCGATTCTTCAAGCTACGGTGAGAGGCATTTGGCTGCAATAAAACGCTAGATCTTGTACAAGGATAGGATTTCCTCAGGGCCACCTGTCGGACTCTGGGCCTCACTTGTAAGACTGCGCGGGTTTGGACTATAAAAGGACTGGGCAACCATCGACTTAGAGAACGAAGTTTGTATGCACAAAAGCTCACACAGCTCTCAACACGCAAACAATACAACTCACTTTCGTGGACGTAAGGTGTTACGCTCTGGCGGCCCGAACCATGTAAAAACTTCTGCATGTTCTCCGTCTTTGGATCTTGATCATACGCACAAACCCTTGAGACTAGACCCTCCTAAAAAAGAACCTCCACTGGTTGTGACTAAGCAGGTCCAAGGGAAGTGTCGTTGCTACACTTCGACATTTGGTGCACCAGGTATGGGTGTTACTTTCTCGGAAGGGGCAAACAAGCTCCCCCCAGCTGGGAAGGCCTCTTTCGAGCGATAGAAGTTGTCGCCCCGGTTGCGTCCGCCTGGCCACGGAGGATGGGGCCCCGCTCACCTACCCTTGGAGCATAGGGCACCTCCGTAAGTTCTACCCTTAGTGAAGCTGTGAGACAGTTTCTCTTTTCTGTGTAAGCGGCGCCATAGCGTCTAGGAGCAGCGCTTGAAGAAGCTTTGGGGAGACCAGTCCAGAACGTAAAGCCTGCTTATCCTGGTTCTTTAGCCTAAGTGTGTACACTCTACCTCCCTTGACATCTGAACGGGTTGTTGCCTTCTTGTAAAGCCTGCCTCCTCCTATGAAATACCATGATTGGAAAAGATTTTTGTCTTGCCCTATGCGCATTCATGTTCATTTAATTAGCATACAGCCTGTCGTATGCACGGTCACTCTCTTCCTGTCTCGTCCTAGTAGGAGTTATGCTATCCTACTAATGACGGGTCCGCATGAGATACCTTCAATGCTTTTGGGGTCCCATGATCATCCCCTTGCTTGAGGTCCATGGTGCTAGATTGTTCTCACTCCTAAAAGGCTAACTCTGAGCTGGAGGTCCAAGGTGTGCAACCTGCTTAGCCTGATTCCGTACCCTAAGCCTGCGCACCTTGCCTCCTAGTTCCAATAGCTAAGTACAAGGGGTCAGACGGTTCAAGCCCTGGGCAAGGCGATCATGCCCCAGACGTTGTCACACTGAATTACCCATGCCTCGTATCCTAGCTAAGGATCGTAAGCCATAACAAAACTAAAGAGCAGGGAAGTGGTGACTGATGAGTGAAATTACTCTTTCTCTATCATGTGTGCAGGTCATACAATGGGCACACTGGTGTCACTTCTCCAAGCTCTGGCACCTCCCAAGGGGATGTCAGCATCACCTCTTTGAGCTCAAGTGCCTCTATGGTGGTTGCCTGAGTCGCTTCTCCGACCTCCAGCACCTCCCAGGGAGCCCGCTGGTGTCACTTCTTCGAGCTCCGACACCTCCCAACGGGTCGCCGACGTCACTTCTCTGAACTCCAGCACCTCCCAGGGGGCCATCGGCGTCGCTTCTCTGAGCTCCAGCGCCTCCCTGCGGCCCGCCAGCGTCACTTCTCCAAGCTCTGGTGCCTCCCAGGGGGCCCGTCGGCGTCACTTCTCCGAGCTCCAGTGCCCCTTAGGGGGCCCGCTAGTGTCACATCTACAAGACAAGATGAAGGCACCACTTGCGTGATCGTCGCCTCCCTCGAGGTGGGCCTGGGGGCCTCTATTAATACTCTGCCTATCGGGTACCCCCATGCATAGGATGGAATCGCTAATGAATGTAGGCCTAGAGGGGGGGTGAATAGGCCCTTTTTGTTTTTCTCGGTTCCTGTAGCACTTCAACAACAAGGTCAAAACCAGATATATCGGACTAGTCCGGTAAAGTGCGGACTAGTCCGGATTTCACGGACTAGGTTGATCAAGTTAGGTCAATTTGATTGTTTTGTAGACGTTTGCAGCGGAAAAATAAACTTTAATAACAGTTCAATAGTTGTATGTCAAGTTTTATTGCATGTATGATTCTTGTTCAACTATTTAACTTGAATTCAACAAAATGAATCAAACCCTAGATAATGTTGATCAACTAGAATGATGAACACAAACGAACAGGACACAAGACTTATCCCGTGGTTCAGCTACCACGAAGGCAACCTACATCCACGTTGAGGAGCCCACAAAAGGACCGGGTCTTCACTAACCCTTCCCTCGTCGGATCGCCACGAAGGCCAATCCTCTTCCACTAATCACACAAAGGTAAATCACCAAGTTGAAGGGGCGATCTCACAAGTTGAGAGCTCCCTTGATTACAAGTTTCAAGACCACCAATAACACACTTCGAAATATACAAATTGAGATACAAGAGTGTGTTAGAGATTCAAACCAAGAGCTCAATCGTGTGCCAAGTGCCTCTCCAATGATCTACAAGTGATCTTCAATGGATTGATTGATTTTGCACTTAATTTCGTGGAGAGAGATGGTTTTTGAGTCTCTTGGGAGGTGTGACGGCGTTAGGGTTCGAGAGAGGGTGAAAGTGGGCCCTGCACCTCTATTTATATGAGGTTTCTAGAAGTTACTGTTAGGGTTCAGAAAGATCGGACTAGTCCGTGGTGGTGATCGGACTAGTCCGGTGTGCTGTGTGAAGCAAACCCTAAGTGTCCAGGAATCTCGGACTAGTCCGGTTCAAAACGGACTTGTCCGATTTCGCTACTGGAAAGCTTCGGACTAGTCCGATTGTCATCGGACTTGTCCGGACATATGAAACCCTAAGTGTTTAGGATGACAAGTCCGCACTTGGAGGACTTGTCCGATTTAGATCAGGGTGTATATCGGACTAGTCCGTGTGGACACCGGACTTGTCCGAAGTGGATCAGAATGAATATCGGACTAGTCTGGGTCACAACGGACTGGTCGATTTTGTGTGACTTGTGCATTGATAAGGACTAGTCCGCACTGGGGAGGACTAGTCCGAAGTGGAACAGAAATATATCGGACTAGTCCGGTGGTGACCGGACTTGTCCGATCTGGTGCAGAATGTGATATCGGACTAGTCCGGCTGAAATCGGACTAGTCCGGTCCTGTATAGCTTTGTGCATTGTGTGTGTGTGATTAAGTGAGATTGAGCTCTTGGGTGTGTTTCCTTAACACACTCCATGCATACTAAACTACTAATTTCTTATCCTTGAGCTCAAATTCATTTTCCTTCTCAATTTCCCTCTTTTTGGTACTTTGCTCATTTTTCATCATTTTCCTGCATTCATCTCAACAAAAGGATTAGGATCCCAATTGCTTGTCATAAATCATCCAAAACCCACAAGGGAGTCCTAGATGCACTTTCAATCTCCCCCTTTTTGGTGATTGATGACAACCAATTGAGATTTCACAAAATGAGGTATAAAATGAGATTTTCATAAAGTATGCACATATGACTCAAAAATACATCAAGCAACAAGATAATTATTCATATGTGCATTCTTTATGGTGGGATGCATACTAAGAGCATGAGTGCATTAAGAATGATCGAATTTGCATTTATCAACTAATATCAAGTGAATATGGCACTTCAGGGGCAAAAACTCAGATTTCATCACACAGTTGCAAATTAATAGAGCAATTCATAACAGGACCAAACATGATATGAAAACAGAGTTAAGCAAATGCAATTACAATCAAAAAAAGAGAGCTCTCTCCTCGCATCCTATGCAGCTAAAGCTAAGACTAGAGACTCCCCCTCAATCTCTCCCCCTTTGGCATCAAGACACCAAAAAGAGAGAGAGGAAGGTCCTAGGGCTTCACTCTTCGCTGTCAGTCCTCTCGTCGTCTTCATCGTCTTCCTCGCTTTCCGCTTGACGAGGATGGGAGGTAGGAGGAGGAGCGGAGCTGCTCGAGCCCCCAACGCCAAAATAGGCAAGCTCGGAGGGAGTCAAGGGGCTGAGCTCGGTGATGTCCGGATCAGAATCTTCAGAAAGTACTGGAGATCCAATTGGGTTGATCTCCAGCTTCTCACTCAGCTGCTTCACATTGGCTTTTATGTATCTCATGTTCTCCTTCCTCTTCTGATTTAGCTTGTGAAGTTTCACTTCAGTTTTCTTGCATGAGGAGAAAATTGCAGCCAAGTACTTGAGGATCCCACTGGCGGATCCTTTCTGAGGGGCTTCCCTGGAGGGAGGAGTAGCCCTAGCAGCTTCTTCTTGCCTTGCCGGTGCCTCGGGGCTTGAGGCCGGCGATGGAGCAGCCTGGACACTCACTGACTGAGGCTTCTGAGGACTCAGTGGAGTGTGCTCCACATCCTTCACAAACTCGATTCCTGTGACCTTCTCAATCATGAACATCAAGTAAGGGGCATAGCCACAGGATCGGTTGGGGGTACTTGAGATATTGACCATATCATTCCAAATATAGTCTGCAACATCAAATTGCCTTTTCTTGCTAATGACCCTCATCAGGGTCCGGAGGTAGCCTTGCACACTCCCTGCATCCCCATCCTTGGGGGCAATCGTCTTCCTGAGGACTCTGTTGAGGACCACAAAGAAAGGCTTCATATTCTTTGTGGAGGGAGGGACATACTTGGAGGTGGGCTCATACATGAACTTCATTCCATCCCTCTCAATGACCCCAATGTTGTGGATAATGAGTTGGTCATGTCCTTCAGAGTCAAGGTGCAGCAGGCGGGTAAACTCTTCCTGAGTAATAGAATACTTGGATCCATGAGTCATCCAAGTCACACTTTCTTCGTCTTCACTTGAGAAGTGGCACGTTGCATAGAATTGTGCAATCACTTCATCATTCCAATTATATCTGAAGGCAAACAGATCCTTCAGCCCATGTCTCTCTGCAGCTGCTATCACTTCATCAAAAGCTGCACATTTCTTCTTCTCAAGGTGGGCCCAGTCAATCCATTGACTGCGTACCACCGGGGTCTTCATCGGCAAATAGACCAGCTTGTAGAAATCAGCATGGAAATTTGACCAAAACCTGCCATCAGCTGCTTGCTTGGGCCTTGCATAGCAATCAACACTTCTCAACTTCATAGCCACATCGCTGCCCTTGCCATTGAATCTTTCCTCATTGGGGTCCCGGACCCCTTCTCTGGGAGTATGCAGCTTTAGGGGCCCAACAGGCCCTGTGGCAACCCCCTTGCCCTTCCCTTT
The DNA here is from genome assembly GCA_036927565.1 of Tuctoria greenei. Classification (NCBI taxonomy): domain Eukaryota; kingdom Viridiplantae; phylum Streptophyta; class Magnoliopsida; order Poales; family Poaceae; genus Tuctoria; species Tuctoria greenei. The sequence continues at coordinate 17,259,887 of JAYESD010000005.1, forward strand.
AGCTTGGCGAAGGCCACTTGAAGGAGTAGCAGCCTTCGAGGCGGGTTTCTTGACACACACCTTCCTCCGAACCTGGGGAGGTGAGGGAGCAGGCTCGGAGGGTCTCTCTTGGCATTTCTTGCCAAGACCCGCCGAGGTCCGAGGTGCCACCTCGTGGTCCAACTCGGCCTCGAAATCGGAGATTTTGTTGTCGGAGCTCGACATGATCTGAGAATGAGTGATCAAGAGAGAGGACAAGTTATACAAGGTATTGGTGAGGTAAGATGGCAGTGGAAGGCATTAGGGAATTAAAGAATTAGGTTTTGGTTCAGAAACATTGGACTTGTCCGGTGCACAGGCACGGACTAGTCCGGAGGACCGGACTTGTCCGTACCTGGACCGGACTAGTCCGGTGTTCATCCGCAAAAACCTAACAGTCTGGACAAAAATTGATCCCTAAGGTAAAACTAGTCTAGCATACACATAGTACATCAACTAGACATGTAACTAGTGAAGAATGCTAGGCCAAACGATAAGCAATAGAGAAATTTGTGATTTCTTAGGGTTTTGAAGAAAATTTACCAAGAAATCAAAGGAAGCTTGAGATTTTGGGGTTGGAGGCCGGACTTGTCCGCTAACTTCAATCCCCGAGTCTTCAAGCTTGATCTCCGCCCAAGATTGAGGCTTTTCGACGGAGGAATCAAGAATTCACCTTGGGAGCTCGAGCGCAAGAGAGAGAAAGCTTGGGGGCGAGTGTGGGGTGAGGGAATTAGGGTTTAGTGGAGGCTAGGGTTATGGACACGAAAAATCGGACAAGTCCGGACATGACCGTACTAGTCCGAAGTCCTCCACAGACCTAAGTCGGACTAGTCCGTGGTCTGTCGGACTAGTCCGGCCTAACCGGCACACTGCGGACTGGTCTGCAATGGCGGACTAGTCCGGGTAACCACAGACTTGTCCGTGGTCACAGGGAGAGAATTGCATAGCCCATTCATATATAATTGAAGGTCCAATAATTGAGAGTAGAGAGGCAAAACAATTCAAATAATCTTGATGAATTTGACCAGTAAGCAAACAACAATCATACTATGATCAACAATTCATCAAGATCTAATAATTGACATAGTTTTTCGAGGGAAAAATGGGGAGGGGTAATTTTCACAATTCAATCAATATTTTGAAGCAATCATACAGGTATGCAACTTTTCAAGCCACACTCCGAGAATCAAGAATGTTTAGCTCGTTTCGGAGTTCGCAAAAACGTTTTTCATCAAGTGGCTTGGTGAATATGTTGGCCAATTGTTTTTGGGTATTGACATGAGAGATGGATATGTCTCCTTTCATGGAATGGTCTCTCAAGAAATGGTGTCTTATGTCAATGTGTTTAGTCCTAGAGTGTTCAACTGGATTGTGGGCTATTTTAATGGCACTCTCATTATCACAAAGGAAAGGAATACGGTTCATATTGTAACCATAATCCTTCAAGTTTGTCGCATCCAAAGGAGTTGTGCACAACAACTCCCGGCTGCAACATACTCTGCTTTGGCAGTGGATAATGCAATGGAATTCTGTTTCTTGGATGACCAAGAAACTAAGGATCTTCCTAGGAATTGGCAGGTGCCGGAAGTGCTTTTTCTATCAACTTTGCACCTGGCATAGTCTGCATCGGAATACCCAATGAGATTGAATTTTGAGCCTTTTGGGTACCAAAGACCAAGGTTGGGTGTATGAACTAAATATCTTAAGATTCTCTTTACGGCTGTCAAATGACATTCCTTAGGGTTGGCTTGAAATCTTGCACACAAACATACACTCAACATAATATCTGGCCTAGATGCACATAAGTATAGTAAGGATCCAATCATAGAGCGATATACCTTTTGGTCGACGCTCGGTCCATCTTCATTGAGATCCAAGTGACCATTCGTTGCCATGGGAGTCTTTATGGGCTTTGCCTTGTCCATGCCAAACTTCTTGAGGATGTCCTGTGTGTACTTGGTTTGGCTTATGAATGTTCCTTCCCTTTGTTGCCGCACTTGGAATCCCAAGAAGTACTTCAATTCTCCCATCATTGACATTTCAAATCTGTCTGTCATGATTTTACTAAAATCTTCACAGAAAGATTGATTAGTTGATCCAAAAATTATATCATCAACATAGATTTGGCAAATAAAAAGATCGTTGTCCAGATTTTTTGTGAATAATGTATAGTCTACTTTGCCAATTTGAAAACCATTATCAATTAAAAAATCTCTAAGACACTCATACCAAGCTCTAGGAGCTTGTTTGAGGCCATAGGAGCCTTACGCAGTTTATACACGTGGTCGGGGAACTCTTCGTCTTCAAATCCGGGTGGTTGCTCCACGTACACCTCTTCCTTGATCGGTCCGTTGAGGAAGGCGCTTTTCACGTCCATTTGATACAGCTTGAAATCATGGTGAGTAGCATATGCAAATAATATTCTAATTGATTCAAGCCTAGCTACTGGAGCAAAGGTTTCATCGAAATCCAAACCTTTGACTTGTGAGTAACCTTTGGCCACAAGTCGTGCCTTGTTTCTTGTCACCACTCCGTGTTCGTCTTGCTTGTTGCGGAAGACCCACTTGGTGCCCACAATATTTGCATTGGGTCTTTCCACAAGTTCCCAAACCTCGTTTCTCTTGAAGTTGTTCAACTCTTCTTGCATTGCCACCACCCAGTCCGGATCCTTCAATGCATCCTCAGTCCTGCGGGGTTCCAAAAAGGAGACAAACGAGTAATGTTCACAAAAATTTGCTATACGAGATCTAGTGGTTACTCCCTTCTGGATGTCGCCGATGATGTTGTCGATTGGATGATCCCTTTGAATGCATTGGTGTACTCTTGGGTGTGGCACTTGGGGGGTCGTATGTTGGTGATCATCTTCTTCTCCCCCTGAGTTGTTGTCCTCGTTGATTTGTTGATCATGTTCATATTCCTGTGATTTGTCTTGTATCGAGGCTCCCCCTGAATTGTTGATCTCCTCTTGTGGTTCACTTCCCTCTTGTATTTGTGACGATGACTCTTGTGGTCGTACTTCGCCTAGAGCCATCCTCTTCAATGCTTGATAAGGAGCTTCCTCTTTACCTAATTCACATTGATCAACTTGCTCCTTTTGGGAGCCATTAGTTTCATCGAACACTACGTCACGTGCCACTTCAACAAGTCCGGAGGCCTTGTTGAAAACACGATAGGCGTAAGTGTTCGAATCATAACCAAGCAAGAAACCTTCATCGGACTTCGAAGCGAACTTTGAAGTCCTGGGCTTCTTGTTCAAAATGTAGCAAGGAGAACCGAAAACTCGAAAATATGAAACGTTCGGTTTGTTACCGGTGAGTAGCTCATAGGGGGTCTTCTTTAGTAGTCGATGAAGGTAGAGTCGATTTGTGGCATGGCAAGCGGTGTTGATTGCTTCCGCCCAAAATCGATCCGATGTCTTGTATTCATCGAGCATTGTTCTTGCCATCTCTATGAGCGTTCGGTTCTTCCTTTCGGCAACTCCGTTTTGTTGTGGAGAGTATGGTGCTGAGAATTCGTGCTTGATTCCTTCCTCATCAAGATATTCTTCCACTTGTATGTTCTTGAACTCCGTGCCGTTGTCGCTTCGAATACTCTTGATTGATAGTGAGAACTCGTTTTGCGCTCGCTTGAAGAATTTCTTGAGTGTTCCTTGTGTTTCTGACTTGTCATGCAAAAAGAACACCCAAGTGAACCGGGAAAAATCATCAATAATAACTAAACCGTATTTGTTACCGCCGATGCTTATGTAAGCAATTGGACCAAACAAGTCCATATGAAGTAGTTCGAGCGGTCTTGTCGTGGTCATGATGTTCTTCGCAGGATGTTGTGCTCCAACTTGCTTTCCTGCTTGGCACGCGCTACAAGGCCTGTCTTTCTCAAACACAACATCTTTCAAACCTCGGATGTGATCGCCCTTGAGGAGTTTTTGAAGGTTCCTCAAACCAACATGTGCTAGCCGTCTATGCAACAGCCAACCCATGTTGGTTTTTGCAATCAAGCATGTGTCGAGTTCGGCTTTATCCTTGTTGAAGTCAACAAGGTAAAGCTTTCCCTTTAACATACCCTTGAATGCAACAGAACCATCACTTCTCCTTGAGATGGTCACACCCTCGTTAGTAAACAGGCAATTATAACCTTTGTCACATAACTGAGATATGGACAGCAGGTTATAATCTAAAGATTCAACGTGTAAAACATGTGAAAGAGTATGTTCAGAAGATATTGCTATTTTACCGGTACCGAGGACCCTTCCTTGACTGTTATCCCCAAAGTAGATGCCTTCGTTTGGGTCCTGGTTCACTTCATACTCCACAAACATCCTCCTTTCTCCGGTCATGTGGTTGGTGCATCCACTGTCTAGCACCCATTTGGATCCACCGGAGGAGTGGGCCTGCAAAAACAAATTACGCCTTGGTTTTAGGTACCCAAGCTTGCTTGGGTCCTTGGAGGTTAGTAACAATACATTTGGGCACCCACACATGAGATTTTGTGTTCCCATGGCGTGGCCCAGCATAATAAGCATACACTTTACCAACATTATTTTTCATTAATACATAAGAAGCATCAAAGGTTTTAAACAAGAGTTGCTGTTGATTATGGGTCGGACTAGTCTGTGTGACCGGACTTGTCCGGATTACCGGACTTGTCCGGACCACGACCGGACTAGTCCGATTTTCATGAGAGTTCAGATTTTTAGTTTTCGAGTTACCAGGTTGTGAGGGTCCTCCCTTCACAAAGGTAATCCTTCCCTTGTTATTTTTATGATTTCCAGCTCTTTGCTTTCCATCATGAGAGTAACCAATGTCGTACTTGACATTTGGAGGTCTTTGGACCAAATATGCACTACGTGCATAGTTGATCCTCTCCTTGTCAAACATTACACATTGGGTAGGATTTTTGACCTTTGTGGAGGTAGAATTTTCCTTCAAACTGGTGTTAATTTTATCACATTTGCAAATATGTGCAATATTAGTTGAGGTGGGTTGAGAAGGTAGGCTTGAAGAGGAGGAAGGTTCACTAAGCTTGAGTGACTCAACCTGCACTTCAAGGATCTTGTTGACCTTGATTAGGTCATCAAGTTGATCCTTGATTGCAACGTTTGAGTTGGTTAACTCCAAGCAAGTTTTCTTGCTTGAAGCTAGCTCAAGCTCTAGTGAGTGGTTTCTCTCCTTTTCAAGAACTAGAAGATTGTCAAGTTCAGCATGCTTCTCCTTTTGGGAAATAATCATGTCTTCTTGACGATCAATTAGCTCTTCCTTCTCAACAAGTTGGTTAAGCAAGAATTTCATTTTAACAGCAGTTTTTCTATCTAAGCCGATTAGCATATCTTCATCATCACTATCTAGATCATCATCACTTGAGTAAGAATGCAAGGAAGGAGTTTTGATGTTTACCTTGCGTTTACCTTCCTTAGCCATGAGGCAAGTTCCATTTGCCTTCTTTGCACCGAGCGTGGGGAAGAGTGTGGATTTCTTGGACATGCTTTCAATGGCTATGCTAGGCATTTCTTCTTCATCGGACGATGAGGACTCATCGTTTGAGTCCCATTCCTTTCCGATGTGTGCTTGTTCAACTTGCTTCTTCTTCTTGAAGAATTTCTTCGGTTGAGGCTTGGACTCTTTACTCTTCTTCTTGTTGTCCTCATACGGGCAATCGACTATAAAGTGATTGTATTCACCACAATTATAGCATGCCCGCCTCATCTTCGGCTTTGTCTTCTCCTTGTATTTTCCTTCACTCGATTTTGCTCCTTGTCTTTTCTTCATAATTCTTTTGAACTTCTTCATGAACAAAATCATATCTTCTTCGTCCAGCTCGCTTCTTTCATCATCGCTGTCCTCCTCAAGCTGTGCTTCTCTTGCTTCTTTGGATAGAGGCTTGAGTGAGGACTTTAGGGCAACTCCCTTCTTCTTAGCTGATGTGAGATCGGCTATTTCTTTTACGTTCTTGGCTTGCTTCTCCATCATCTCAATGTTGATGATCTTGCCAAGCAGTTCATCTGGAGTCATTTTCTTGTACCCGGGACTTTCTCGGATCATAGAGCAAAGTGTGATGTTGCGAGGCATAAAGGCTCTAAGGATGAGCTTTACAACCTCGTGGTCATTCCACTTTTTGCTACCATATGATCGAACCTTGTTCACAAGAGTCTTCAGTCTGTTGTACATGTCCTGGGGAGACTCATCTTCCTCAATCGCGAACCTTCCCAGTTCGCCTTCAATCATCTCAATCTTTGCCTCCCGCAAATTCCTGTCACCTTCATGTGCTGTCTGTAGTGTGTCCCAGATTTCTTTGGCAATCTCCAATCCGTCCACCTTTGTGAATTCATCTCTACTTAGAGATGAGGTGATAACGGCTGCGGCTTGGGCATTCCTGTGGATGGCTTGCTCTTGACTTGGTGTGAGTTCTTCATCGTCATCAGGGATGTTTATTCCTGTGCACACAATATGCCATAAACTTGGGTTAAGGGAAATCAAGTGCATCTTCATATTTTGCCTCCACATGGAGTAATCACTCCCATCGAAGTGTGGGGCTTTTCCGAGAGGAATAGATAGATAATGACTGCTGTTAGAATTTAAACGGTCATAATTAAAAGGATATCGGGAGTAGTCGGTGTGACTACTCCCCTTCTTCTTTTCTTCAACTTTAGCTTTCCCTTTGGAAAGTGCTTTCTTTTGGAGCAGTGCTTTCAACTCCAATGTCTCCTCATCATCATCATCGAAGTCTTGAATGGCTTCGAGATACCTTTCGAGCTTTTGGTGCTTGTCATTGTTCATTTCTTCCTGGTTGTTGATTTTCTGGACTTCCTTCATGTCCGACATGATCTCTTCGAGTGGTTGCACTCTTTCTTGAAGAACCTGCTCTGATACCAATTGAATGTAGGCCTAGAGGGGGGTGAATAGGCCCTTTTTGTTTTTCTCGGTTCCTGTAGCACTTCAACAACAAGGTCAAAACCAGATATATCGGACTAGTCCGGTAAAGTGCGGACTAGTCCGGATTTCACGGACTAGGTTGATCAAGTTAGGTCAATTTGATTGTTTTGTAGACGTTTGCAGCGGAAATATAAACTTTAATAACAGTTCAATAGTTGTATGTCAAGTTTTATTGCATGTATGATTCTTGTTCAACTATTTAACTTGAATTCAACAAAATGAATCAAACCCTAGATAATGTTGATCAACTAGAATGATGAACACAAACGAACAGGACACAAGACTTATCTCGTGGTTCAGCTACCACGAAGGCAACCTACATCCACGTTGAGGAGCCCACAAAAGGATCAGGTCTTCACTAACCCTTCCCTCGTCGGATCGCCACGAAGGCCAATCCTCTTCCACTAATCACACAGGGGTAAATCACCAAGTTGAAGGGGCGATCTCACAAGTTGAGAGCTCCCTTGATTACAAGTTTCAAGACCACCAATAACACACTTCGAAATATACAAATTGAGATACAAGAGTGTGTTAGAGATTCAAACCAAGAGCTCAATCGTGTGACAAGTGCCTCTCCAATGATCTACAAGTGATCTTCAATGGATTGATTGATTTTGCACTTAATTTCGTGGAGAGAGATGGTTTTTGAGTCTCTTGGGAGGTGTGATGGCACTAGGGTTCGAGAGAGGGTGAAAGTGGGCCGTGCACCTCTATTTATATGAGGTTTCTAGAAGTTACCGTTAGGGTTCAGAAAGATCGGACTAGTCCGTGGTGGTGACCGGACTAGTCCGGTGTGCTGTGTGAAGCAAACCCTAAGTGTCCAGGAATCTCGGACTAGTCCGGTTCAAAACGGACTTGTCCGATTTCGCTACTGGAAAGCTTCGGACTAGTCCGATTGTCATCGGACTTGTCCGGACATATGAAAACCTAAGTGTTTAGGATGACAAGTCCGCACTTGGAGGACTTGTCCGATTTAGATCAGGGTGTATATCGGACTAGTCCGTGTGGACACCGGACTTGTCCGAAGTGGATCAGAATGAATATCGGACTAGTCCGGGTCACAACGGACTGGTCCGATTTTGTGTGACTTGTGCATTGATAAGGACTAGTCCGCACTGGGGAGGACTAGTCCGAAGTGGAACGGAAATATATCGGACTAGTCCGGTGGTGACTGGACTTGTCCGATCTGGTGCAGAATGTGATATCGGACTAGTCCGGCTGAAATCGGACTAGTCCGGTCCTGTATAGCTTTGTGCATTGTGTGTGTGTGATTAAGTGAGATTGAGCTCTTGGGTGTGTTTCCTTAACACACTCCATGCATACTAAACTACTAATTTCTTCTTATTGAGCTCAAATTCATTTTCCTTCTCAATTTCCCTCTTTTTGGTACTTTGCTCATTTTTCATCATTTTCCTGCATTCATCTCAACAAAAGGATTAGGATCCCAATTGCTTGTCATAAATCATCCACAACCCACAAGGGAGTCCTAGATGCACTTTCAGCTAAGGACCTTGCCTCCTCCATAGAGGCAAGCTCTAGTGCTACCATGTGTCCTGCGGGGCCGGACCCTGCCTCTCCTAAAAGGTGGGCTCCGGACCTGCCACTTGTCCTGCGGATCCATACGCCGCCTCTCCATAGAGGTAGGCTCCCGACCTTCCACGTGTCCTACAGGGTCAGACCCTGCCTCTCCTCAAAGGTGGGCTCCAGACTCGCCACGTGTCTAGCTGGCTTGGACCCCCCCCCCTATCCTCGGAGCTGGGCTCTATACCTACCACGTGTCCTGTGGGCTCGGATCCCGCCTCTCCTCAAAGGCAGGCTCCGGATCTGCCAAGTGGCCAATGACTCACTCTGAGCAATAAGTCACGGGAGTTAAGAGCAGCGTGCTCTGTCCACTCGTGCATTAAATACACTCGTCTTCCCCAGAAACACGTATGCAACACCTACTCCCTGTCACGTGCCACTGTGCCCAATCACATCGCAGTGAAGACGCTACAATGCTAAACCATGACGCTGACGGGTAGGATGTGATGACACGACGAACAAGTCTTTACCTGCCATCGTCCACAAATATGCCTAGCCACTGGCGACCAACACGGCAAGACAACAATTCTTCAATCTACGGCCAGAGGCAGTTGGCAACAATAAACCCCTAGATCTCGTACAGAAATAGTATTTCCTAAGAGCCACCTGCCGGGCCCCGTGCCTTACTTGTAAGATTGCCAGGCCTTGGACTATAAAAGGATCAAGCAGCCATCAACTTAGAGAACAAAGTTCATATGCACACAAGCTCACGCAGCTCTCAACAGAAGCAATACAACTCACTCCCGTGGACATAGGGTTTTACGCTCCGGTGGCCCGAACCATGTAAAAACTCTTGTGTGTTCACCATCTTTGCATCTCAATCATATGCGCAAACCCTTGGGGCAAGCCTCTCCTAAAAAAGAACCTCCACGGGCTGCAACTAAGTAGGTCAGGGGGAAGAGTCATTGCTACACTTAGACAGCCATGTATGGTGACTCTTCTTTATCTAGTACACATTGATCAACTTGCTCCACTTGGGAGCTATTAGTTTCATCCAACACCACATCACACGCGATATTAACACACCCGAACCTTTTGTTGAAAACACAGTAGCGTAGGTGTTTGAACCATAGCCAATTAAAAAACCTACATCGGATTTTGAAGTGAACTTAGAAGTCCTAGGCTTCTTATTGAGAATGTAGCATTTACTAACGAAAACTTGAAAGTATGGGATGTTTGTTTTGTTAGCGGTCATGAGCTCATACAGAGTTTTCTTGAATAGGCGATGGAGGTAGAGGCAGTTTTATCATGGCAAGCGGTGTTGACCACATCCGCCAATAACCGATCGGATGTCTTGTATTCATCAAGCATTGTTCTTGACATCTCTATGAGAGTGCGGTTCTTCCTTTCGGCAACCCCATTTTGTTTGATAGAGTAGGGGGTCGAAAACTTATGCTTGATGCCCTTCTCGTCCAAATACTCTTCAACTTGGGTATTCTTGAATTTGGTGTCGTTGTCGCTTCTAATCTTCTTGACCATCAAGGAGAACTCATTTTGAACTCTCCTTAAGAAACTCTTGTGGACACCATGAGTTTCACCTTTGTCATGCATGAAAAACACCCAAGTGAAGCAGAAAAATCATCAACAATTACTAAGCCATATTTGTTACTGCCAATGCTTGTGTAATCAATGGGACCGAAGAGGTCAATGTGAGGCATCTCCAATGATCTTATTGTCGTCATCACATTCTAGGTAGGATAAGCGGCTCCGACTTGCTTTCCAGCTTGACACACGCTACAAGGCCTATCCTTCTCAAAAATGACATTCTTAAGTCCACAGATGTGATCCCCCTTTGGAAGTTTTTGTAGATTCCTCATACCAACATGGGCTAGCCTACAATGCCACAACCATCCCATGTTGGTGTTTTCCACCAAGCATGTGTCAAGTTGAGTTTTATCCGCAGTGAACTCAACAAGATAAATCTTTCTCTTGAGGACACCCTTGAAGGCAATTGAGTTATCACTTGTTCAAGAGATGTTCACGCCCTCATTAGTAAACAAGCAATTATAACCTTTATCACACAATTGAGATATGGATAAAAGGTTATAATCTAAGGACTCAACATGCATTACATGAGAAATAGTGTGTTGAGGAGAAATAGCTAGTTTACACATACGTAGTACCTTCTCTTGGCTATTATCGCCATTGTAGATACCTTGACTTGTATCATCATTTTCATCATACTCCACAAACATTCTTCTCGCTCCAATCATGTTATTTGTGCATCCACTATCTAGCGCCCACTTTGATCCACCTGAGGAGTAAGCCTACAAAACAAGTTTAGGCTTTTGTTTTAGGTACCCAAACTTGATTGGGTCCTTTGAGATTAGTGGCAATGAATTTGGGCACGCACACACAAGATCTTGGTCTCTTGTGAGGTGGCCCAACATATTTTGCATAGACATAACCAAATTTACTTTTAATAAGCACATAAGAAGCATCAAAGTCATGAAACATGGTTGTGTTGACATTTTTAGCATTTTTGGCATGCTCAACAATTTCAAGTGTGGAAGATGCATGATTATCATTCTTGAATTCAGATGAACCTGTCTTGACAAAACAATCCACAACTTGTTATTCTTGAGGAGTCTAGCATTTTGTTTTCCTCCCCGAGAATAACCAAGACCATGTTTGTCAAGGGAGATCTTGTGATTGAGTATGCGCCACGTGCATACTTGATCTTCTACTTGTCAAAGTTTCCATGTTTGGGTGTGTTCTTACTCTTTGCCATATTTAGTTCACTTTCAAATCAAGCACAAGGTTAGCATATTTTTGAGATTTAACACTTGAATCCACATTTGAAAAGTTTGAGCTTGTCGGGGCAGAAGAGGAGACACCTGACTTGAGAGTGTCGAATTGTGACTCAAGATTCTTGTAAACTTTGTTCAATCTCAGAAGTTCATCTTGGAGCACAACATTCGAACTCCTGATATTTGTACAGGTCTCCTTGCTCTCAGCAAGTTCAAGTTCAAGTGTCTTGTTCTTCTCCCTCTCTAGCTCGAGGAGCTTCTCAAGATTAAGATTATTTTGCCTCTCGTTGACAAGCAATTCCTCTTGTTCACTGAGAAGTTCATCCTTATCCAATATTTCATCCAAAAGCATTTTCATTCTAGTAATAACAATTTTATTTAAGTCCTTAAACATGTATTCATTTTCACTAGCACTATCAAAAACCTCATCCTTAATTGAATGCAAGGAAGTTTTAGATTTAACCTTTCTCTTCCTTTCCTTTGCCATGAGGCATGTGTGGATCGAAGTCCTCCATTCTCCCTTATTTGGCAATAGAGTCTTCTTCATGGTCGGCTTCTTGATGGCAATGGTCGCCATCTACTCTTCAGCTTCGAAGGAGGAGTCATGGTTGGAGTCCCACTCATTGCTGACATGGGCTTGTCCATGTGCTTTCTTCTTCTTGAAGATCTTCTCTTGCGGCTTCCCATCATTCTTATTCTTCTTGTCTTCCTCCTTATGTATTGGCAATTCACAATGAAATTCCCATACTCACCACAGTTGTAGCAAGCTCTCTTGATCCTTGACTTGCTCTTCTCTCTACCTTTGCTCTCATTGTTGGACCCTCTTTTTCTCTTCATCATTCTCTTGAATCTTTTTTATGAGGAAGACATTTCCTCATCATCCATGTACGTGTTTTCTTCATCGCTATCGTCATCTTCACTTTTTGTTTGTACTTCTCTGCCTTTGGACTTGGATGATGCTTTGAGAGCAATGTCCTTTTTCTTTGAGGATGTCACCTTGGCAAGGTCATTTACGTGCCGAACTTCCATCTCCATCATTTCGTGGTTGATGATCTTCCCTAGCACCTTATTCGGAGTCATCTTGTGGAAGTTGGGACTCTCTCGGATAAGGGTGCATAGGGTGACATTACGAGGCATGAATGCCCTAATAATCCTCTTGACCACTTCTTGGTCAGCCCACTTCTTGTATTCGTACGCCCATATCCTATTGGTGAAGGTCTTGAGCCGGTTGTACATCTCTTGAGGGTCTCACCATCTTCCATGGAAAATCTTTCAAGTTCTCTGTTGATCATCTCAATCTTGGCCTCTCGCACGGATCGGTTGCCTTCATGAGCAATCTTGAGCATGTCTCAAATATCCTTGGCTTACTCCAACCATTCCACCTTGCTGAATTCTTCTTGGCTCAAGGACGAGTTGAGCACGACCACCGCTTGAGCATTGCGGTGGATTTGTTGCTCTTGCTCAGGTGTGAGCTCTTCATCATCCACGGGGATATATACACCTATGCAAACAATGTGCCAAAGCGTGGGATTGAGAGAAATAAGATGCAATTTCATGTTGTTCTTCCACATTGTGTAGTTAGTTCCATCGAAAAAGAATAGACAAGTAGTTACAATGATAATTTAAATGCTCATTGTTCAAAGGATATCGAGTGTAGTCCTCTTGATTCTTCTTGAGCTTCTTCTCCCTTTCAAAACTCTTTCTCCTCTTAGACTCATCTTTTACCTTCTGAAAAAGATCCTCAAGTTGCTTCACTTCTTCATTTTCATCTTCACTTCCCACATTAAAAGGAGGAGGTGTTGGCTTGTTTTGCTGGTTGGTGTCGATCTTGAGTGGTGGAGGGTTTGATCCATGATCTTCCTTCAATATGTTCTCGTCGGTATCGGTGGTGTCTTGGAGGGACACATCCTTCTCACTGTGTCCCCCATCTTCTCTCCAAGAAGTTAAGCTTTTGAGATAATTTGGCTCTCATACCAGTTGAATGTTGCGTAGAGGGGGTGAATAAGCTAAAATCCTGAAATCACTTAATTAGAACTTAATCACCAACACAGGGGCGAACTAGTCCAGTCAGATAATGTAAACGCCATAAATTTTGGATTTTTATGGGTTTTTGTGTGATCTACTTGGTACAAAATAAAGTACAACTATCTAGCAACCTAACAAATCAATTGCATGCAATGGAAACAAGTATTACGATATGGACCACAAGTTGAAAGCGATGAACGATAGGAAACCTAAAAGTGATTTAGTGAAGAACGAAGGTAAAACAAATCAAGAGACACACAAATTTACCCTGAGGTTCAGTTCCACGAAGGAACCTAAGTCCTCATTGAAGAGTCTGCGAAAGACCAGGTCTCTTTCAACCCTACCCTCACCAAGCCACCACAAAGGTCGGCTTGATCTTCACTAAATCAAAATGAGAAAAATATGATTCTTGGGACAATTCAAAACCTATGGCTCCCAAAATAACCTAGCTCAACTAGTGATTGAGAAACAACAGCAAGAAACTCAGATCAACAACTAAAATCGAGAGAATCAACCAAGAGCTCAAGGACAGTCTACTCTTTCTCTCTCTTCTCACAAATCCCACAAACCCTCAAGATTCAATATTAGGGCTCAAAGATATGAAGAGGAAAGCTTAGAGAGGCTCTTGGAAGTCTATGGCGGCGCTAGGGTTTGAGAGGGTGCAAGGAAAGGTCGGGGGATCCCTTTTTATAGGGGTTCCGACACTTAGCCGTTGCCACCAACTAAAGTTCGGACTAGTCCGCACCTACACTCCAGACTAGTCTAGCCTGAGGGGACTACTAACGTCACAACGCCAACAAACGAAAGTCTCTGCCACCTTTTGAATTCAGACGGTCGTATGACCCCGGACTAGTTCGTCCAACAACGGACTAGTCCGATCTCAAACAAAAATCTTTTGTTCCTTGTGAGAACATACAAGTCTGGTCCAAGCAGACTAGTTCAGCCTCCAATAGCGGACTAGTCCGGCCCCCAGAGCTGGACAATTCTGGTCTAATCCTTAAGGCTGACTAGACCTATCTCTCCAACTAAACCTAATCGGACTATCACTACAGGAAACGCGAACAATTACATCGGCCAGATTAACTTTTGTTGGCCAGTCGATGTAATTAAAATAACTTACGTCGGTTGCTCATAACCGATGAAAGTTAACGTACTTACGTCAGCTGTCGTCCCGCAGCCGATAGCAATAAACATTAACTGAAGTCGGCAGGGACAAACGGTCGATGTAACTTATGCGACCATCGGAAGTTACACATAAATTACGTCGTCTATAAGAGCGTCCGACGTAAGTAATACATGCTGATGTAAGTAGTTGAATTTAGCCGACGTAAGTTGTGTAATTTAACCTATACCCACGCGTGCCTCTTCTTTTTCGTTCCCCGCCACTTCACGATTCTTTCCCCGCTGCCAGAGCCACCGCCACCAGCTGTGACATTCGGTTCTGAATATGAACCAAGCATAACGCATATGTGTGCCCAAGAAGTTCATCACACATATACGGTTGCATCACAAACGATATACAGAATTTAACCACATCTTAACTATTAAATAAGTACTTTATTACAATAATCCAATAGTTCACAAATGACAAAACTCTAATTAATGCAGCAGAAAATAAACTAAGCAGCACGACTCCATTCCACAGGCAATTGACAGCGGTACGCAACCTAGTACTCCGTGTGATCCTCAGGGTACTCCCAATTATCTCTAGTAGCTATTGGGGGGATCGCAAGGGTGAGTATGTGTCGTACTCAGCAAGTGTGGAAATAGATGACATGTGGCTAAACAAATGATGGAATAAAATGGCTAATTGCAGAAATGTATATTTCATAAAAATGTAAAAGCGGCCTATCATGTCTATGTGAGTTTATTCCCTTCATGACCCAAGTAATTATCATACCATAAATCCAACAATTCTTATTCACCATCGCAATCCATTTAATATCAGCCAACCATTTATTTAATACCATATGCCAATTCTATATTCTCTCATGTACCAACTATACTCAAGTGACAAGCCAACCCATACCAACCATCCCAAAATTCCACGTCCAATTCTAATCATGTAGGTCATCCAGGTGCTCTTAACCGGGAGCATGGTCATCATGATAGTTTTTAACACTCTACAGAGGTTGTATCACTTTACCCACATGTCCGTGATTTCATCACCTTTCGGTGACTAAGAACCTCTATGTTGTCTTGTCACACTTCTGTTGGTGTGCGGCCAAGCGATCACAAAATAGCCTTTCAAAAGGGACTACTAGTATGTACGAGCCCACTAAGGTTTCACCGGCAAGCTTCAATCTCCATTCTCCCACCCACGGGTCCCCTTGTGTGCCATGCGGATCCCAGGGTAGTCCTCCTCGACTCCCATTCCCCACGCCATCCAATGGTCCATACAATACTAGCAGCTCTCCTAATTATTCAGCTACGCCGCACCAATACTTGGCCTTGTGGTGGCACTGTTGTCCCAGCATATTCTCGCATGAACCAGTCTTTAGATCTAAGGCAAGCAAAACCGCGGCATCATCAAACCCATTCCACAAAACCATGCTTGCTTAGATCTCCTAAATTCCATGTTGCTAAATTAATCATCATCTTGTTACCATCCCAAGTTGTCATAATTAAAGTTGTCAACCACATTACATAAGTTACCCATAACCCATGTAGCGATGCATTGCAAAAAGAAAAATACCCATACCCGACTCATCATGTGTATCCCGGCGGCAAGGGGTGGCACACAATGCTAGTAAACTCCTACGTATGGGTTTCCCATCATATTGACACGAGCATGCAAGTTCGCAACATACCATTTAATAAAACGGGATCAATATGATCAAGGACACTTGCCTTGCTCCGACGGATGGGGTTTTTCAAGCGCTTCAAAGTCTTGGTTTTGGAAATCCTCGTATGCGGCCACTTGAGCACGTCCCACTACGTGTGATCACACATACAAGAAAATACATACAATTCATCATGATGCACACAAATTAATCAACATGCAATGACATGCATGCATGCAAAGTTAAATAATTAATTCACTACGGTTGTTTATTAATTAGATGCAACTAGTTCGTACGTGTTCATATGAGTTTACGGGGGTTTTAGCGAGAATTAATGCTGCTGAAAAAAAGATGGTGCGACTACGATCAATTTATGTCTATTAGATTCAATACATTCGCTAAAATTCGCATTGGAAAACGTGTCCTCCCGTAGATGTGACGGCTTCAAAGATCGCGGGATGGGGACGATGCATAGACGAAGTATATGGCGCAAGGGTACTCCGGCAGCACGACGACGGCGACACGACGAACTCCGGCGGACGACGGCACCCTCGTCTTCTCTTCCTTTTTTTCCTCTCCTTCCCCTGGTGGCGGCAGCCTCTGGTGTTTTTTCCTAGTCGCGAGGGATTTTCCTGGGCGGCGGCGTTGCTCCTGGCGTTGTTGGAAAATTACGAAGCCTCCGGAGTCATATTTATAGGCGGTACGTGCGTTGGACCGAATTCCGGTTGTCTACGGCGCACGTCCAACCCGGCCACGGGGCCAGCGCGGCGGGTGACTCGGTCGGCGCGCGTCCGACCTGGCCACGGGGCCAGCGCAGCTGGCGCGTGCGGGAGCGGGGCGTGTGGGCCCTGGTGCGCACGGGAGCGGGCAGTACAGGCTCGCTGGGCACGTGCGGGAGGTGCGGTGCGGGGGTGTGTCGGTTGGGCCGCCTCGGCCTGGCCGGCGGGGTGGTGGTTGACTTTTTTTCTTTTTATTTTTTTATATATCTTATTACTATATATATTATTTATTTATATTTTATTTTTTTAAATTTTTTTGTTTAGGTTTCACAAATATATATATATATATTATTTTTATATTTGTCCCCTTATACATGTTTTATATTTTTATTTTTTTTCTTCTTTTGCTACACATGTTTGTACATGTATGTTTTATATTTTATTATCTTTCTTTTATTCTATTAATGTTTAATGCATGAACATGTATGCAATGCATGATGCAAAAATTGAGGGTGTTACAAACCTACCCCCTTAAAGTGTAGCTCATCCTCAAGATTCGATAGCGTGGAGAAAAGATGAGGGAATTCTGCTTTAAGGTCTTCTTCACGTTCTCACGTAGCTTCGGCTTCCGTATGGTGTTCCCATTGCACTTTGCACCAACGGATCCTCTTATTCCTCATGACCCTTTCCTTCACGTCCAAGATCTTGATAGGTTGCTCAACATAGGAGAAATCATCCTGAAGTTCTAACTCGTCCATCGGCACCTGTTCTTCCGGCACCCCGAGACACTTCTTGAGTTGCGACACGTGAAACACGTCGTGTACATCGGAGAGATACGATGGCAGCTCAAGTCGATAGGCTACTTCTCCTCAATTGTCCAAAATTTTGAATGGACCGATGTAACGAGGTGCCAGTTTTCCTTTGACGTTAAATCGTCGCTGACCTTGGATAGGTGACACTTTGAGGTATACAAAATCTCCAACTTTGAAAGTCAGACTCCTTCGCCTATTCTCCGCATAAGCTTTCTGTCGAGACTGGGCAGCCCTTAGGTTTTCACGTATTATTTGAACTTGTCTTTCAGGATCCTGTAACACATCAGGACCAAATACTTGATTCTCTCCGGTTTCAATCCAAAACAAGGGTGTCCTTGTGAGACCTATGTGTGCTGAATACATTGGCTTGTAGTGAATACATTGGCTTTGATGATAAAAGTTCTGAAATACTGCCAAAACACCTTTTTATCTAGATCCGACTCTCGCTCCGAGCTACAGCAAGGTCCGACGGTAGGTCTAGCTTGTTTTGGGTAGCTCCGAGTATGTTCGATGCAAGGTCCGACTTGTTGGCAAGGTCTGACTAGTTTTGGTTAGGTCCGGTCAGCTTTGTCTTTAGCTCCGACATGTCTTTGATAGCTCCGACATGTCTTTGCTAAGTTCTGACTTACTTTGTCTAGCTCTGGGTTTTGGGTCAACCAATTCTGTCTAGTTTTGGTAAGCTCCAGTGCTAGGTTCTGCTAGTTTTGTAAACTCCGGCGGGAGCTTGGTTATACTAGTTGTGGTAAGCTCCGGCTCAAGCTCCGGTTTGCTTTTGCAAGGTCCGGAACTTGACCGCAGTATTTCTGCTTTTCATATGCAACGTTTCATACTTGCTTTACATCTCTGGGAAGATTGCTTAGTATTCATTTCCTAAGTTTTGGTGCGTTTTGGTTGATATGGTTGATATCGTTTCTATTGTGGTTTTGCAACATGCTTATGTGGGGTGCTCACATAAGGTGTTGTGTTCAGAACTAACGTGAGTCAAGTCGTGGACTTGGGCTCGTATAGATTGTTTGTTTATTCATGTGCAGGTGTTGCTTGAGTTCAAGTCATGGTTTGTGACAGGATCCCTTGGACTAGTCTCACAGAGGAGATGAGGTTCCAACAACCAAGTTCAGGAGGAATTGTGGTTGAGCGGGTCAGGAGGTCGCGCAGGATGATTGAATCAAGGGCAGTGCATATGAAGGTCAAAGGAAGGTGTTCGCACGTATGCATGTGGTGCATGACGTGACAACATGGTTTTGGAGATGGATTATAGAAGGAAGATCTGATTGGAAGGATCGGATCGTACTGGATGAAGACTTCGGTTGCTGGCTGAATCGGTTATGGCTCGGTATGGAAATATCAAGTTGGTTATGGTAGATTTCGTGTGCTGCACGAAAGTTGAGTTGTTTTAGGGATATGGGAGGTATTTCTAGTTTGATAGGATGCCTCGACATTGTTTCTATCTGCGTATAGGAAAATCTTGAGCAGTTATGGTTAGATGGGATTCGTGATCAGGGTAGGATCAGAATCCGGATCCGAGTTGAGTTGGCCTGTGGGCTGGTTATAAAAGCAAGGGAAGGCCAAGACTCGTAAAAGCAACAGAGAGGGGGTTGCATGACGAATTTTGGGCTGTTCCTATTTTTCTCTATCGAATAAATTTCGTGGTTGAAAGGAACTTTTGTGCCTTGTTCGTCCGACTTGTTCCAGACAAGTTTTACTCGTCGAGTTGTCTGTTCAGTACTATCTTTCATCGGTGGTTTTGTCATAACTAAAGATTTACATATACAATCGACGCGATTCTTTTTGTGTTGTCTTCACAACTTGTTTTTCTATCATCTCTGAAAGTTTCAAATTCATTGGATTTGTGTTTTTGTATCTACACGAGTTTCTTTGCTGAGTTATAGAACTGTTTTCTACTCGGTAGAACAAATTGATCGTTGTTCGATCTATCGATCATAACTTGAGTTTCTCTTGACGGATTTGAGTGATTCTTCTTGTGTTTTCTTCGTGACTTGATTCTCTTTGATATCTATCACTTTTGTCATGGTAAAGCACGTGTAGATTAGTCTCACACATGATTTCTTTAACAGATTGTTTTTCTGTCGAAGGGGTTGGGATTTAATTGTTTCCGCTGTGTAAGATTTTAAATCTACCATTCACCCCCCCCCTCTGGTAGATTTTCACGTGCTCTTCGATCCTACAATTGGTATCAGAGCCACAGTGCTCTAATCATTCTAATTTGCACGTGTTTTGACTAAACATCATGGAGAAATACTCCACCAAACCTTGTGTGTTTTTTGGCATTGGTTTTCAGGTTTGGAAGGCATGCATGGAAGCTTTCATCCAGGCGCAAGGCTTTGCAATATGGGAGAAGGTTTACAAGCCTTACGACGTGCCATCAAATGATCAAGTTACGGCTACGAACCTACGGGACATCGACAACAACAACAAGGCTTGCAACTTGATCATACAGGGACTCACTCAAAGCGACTTTGATCGTGTTGCACACCTCCGATCAGCATATGATGTTTGGAGAGCTCTCTATGATTATCATGAAGGCTCCAACACAATCAAGGAGGTAAAAAAAGTTATGTTTAAAAAGGAATATATGCATTTTGAGATGCCACTCGGTGAGTCTATCGATGACCTCTTTGCTCGCTTTAATAAAATTCTCAGCAACTTACGTAGTGTCAATGTTAACTTTTCTAATGTTGAGAATGCTAGGCAACTTCTTAGTGCATTAGACATGTCAATCTGGGAGATGAAAGTAACATCTATTCGTGAATCAACTGTCATGAGTTCTCTTACTTTAGACGTGCTTTATTCTAAACTAAAAACTCATGAAATTGACATCTTGTCACGTAAGAACCCAAATAAGTCTATTGCATTTGTCTCACAACGTGATATGTCTAGCTCCGGCCAATCATCATCTTGCAAGACTCTTGCTTTGTTGTCCTCACTAACCATGGAGCAGATCGAAGAATTTCCAGAAGAGGAGTTGGCACTCATCTCTACTAGATTCTCAAAAGCATTGCAAAATGTAAGAACTAGAAGGAGAGGAAGCTCCAGACCTCAATGTTGTTTTGAATGTGGTAAGACAGGACATTTTCGTACAAAATGCCCTAACTTTTCAGGTCCAACTACCCGTGAAGAAAAACAAAGCAAGGTCCAGACCTCCTCTGGAAATTCCAACAAGAAGAAGAAGGGTACAATAGGACGCAAGATGATTAACAACTTCATCACCGCGCTTCATGAGCTCAGTTCAAGTGACATAGACTTTGAAAGTGATGAAGATGATGATGACCTGGCCAACATATGCTTCATGGCGGGCAAAACAAGATCAAAATCAAGTCAGGAGGATGCAGAACACACCAGTGACGATGATGAGATATGTTCTACTTGTAATGAAATGTGTGATGCTATTTCTTGTGCAACTGTTATTGTCAAGAAAAAGGACAAAAAACCTAGGGATAATGCTGCTAAAATTGAATCACTAGAATCTGAAATCAACCGTTTAAAGTCCTTGATTCCTAGTGATGACGCATGTCCCTCGTGTGACTTAATCTATGAACAATTGTCCACATTAAGAAGTGCACACTCCTTCACTCTAGATAGACTTGATGAAGAAAATAAAAAGAACAGAAAGCTTGCTGCACTTAATGATAAACACTTAAAAGATGCTTCTTGTTCTACAAATAATTTGCATTGTTCTGCATGTGAAAATCTTGATAAGAAACTAAAAGATGCAATGAATGAAATTTCCATTCTGAACATTGCTTTACGTACTCATGAAGTTAGGAGCTGTTCAAATTGCAAATTAAAAGGAAAAACTTCATGTGAAAACTGCCTAGATCTGTCTAAGAAACTTGATGACATGAATAGGACACTAGAGCGGTTTTGTGTTGGGAACAAAAATCTAAACTTGCTATTGAGTTCATCCAAATCTTGTAATGATAAAACTAGTTTAGGTTTTGATTCTCATCTTTATTCTAAAACACATCGACCTCAAATTGTAAAATCATTTGGAAAAGGCTTAATCAAAACTGTCCCCAAACAAAAGGATGTGATTTTTGAATCTGCAGGAGTGCTTTCTAATTCTAATTGTAATGTTGGATGCTGATCTAGACCTGATCACAAAATTAAATTTCATTGTACTTATTGTGATAAAGATGGTCATGTTGTAGATTTTTGTTATAGACCAACTAAACAAATTAAAAAGGATAAAATATCTGCTAGATCTCATAACTTTCATGCTAAACCTAAAATTAGAAACATGCAACCTGCCTTAATGGGTCAGAAAGTTGAAAAGGTAGTTTTCGGACCTTCTGATAAGAAATCAGCAAAAGCAACTCTGGTAGTTCCGATAGCTCCGAGAGCTCCCGGACCTTCTGTTGTTCCCTCTGGAGCTTCAGTTTTTGTCTCCGAACCTTCTGCTTTTACCTCCGGAGCTACTGGTTTTCGCTCTAAACAAGTAACAACTTCTAAATCAATTGTTAAGAATAGAAAACCTCAAATCTTGACTCATAAACCTGCTGTTGTGTCACAGCTTTCGCGTGTTGTTCCTATTGGACGTCGCATGGCTCAGTACTGGATTCCAAAATGCGTATTGACTAACCCCAGTATTGAGTCATCGACGTATTGTGCTTCTGTGTAGGTTTCACACTTGAGAAAGGAGAACATATGGATTGTGGATTCAGGATGCTCACGCCACATGACCGGTAACAGAGATTGGTTCTCCTCCCTCTCTTTTGTGTCACGTGTAGAGAATGTTACTTTTGCCGATAATTCTTCAACCCCTATTATTGCTAAAGGTTTGGTTAGAGTAAATGATCACTACACTTTAAAAGATGTGGCACTTTTCAAAAACTTGAAGTACAACCTGCTTTCTGTTTCTCAGTTGCTTGATGAGAATTTGGAAATAACTTCCACTAAAAATTGCTGCAAGGTTGTAAATTCAAATAGTGAGCTTTTGTTTAACATGTCTCGTTTTGGAAGAGTTTTTAAAGCTAATTTTGATATGTCAACTTCTGAGCATAAGTGTTTCGCTGCAAATGATTCAAAAGAGTTATTTTTCTGGCATTGTAGACTTGGTCACGTAGGCTTTGATCACCTCACTCGTATTAGTGCTCTTGATCGCATACGTGGTTTGCCTAAACTCAAAGGAGACAAAGATATTGTATGATCTTCATGTAGACATGCTAAGATGGTTGCAGGTTCACATGCTCCTCTCACAACTACTATGACAACTGGACCTAGTCAACTTTTGCACGTTGACACCGTTGGTCCGGCACGAGTTCAATCCTTTGGAGGAAAATGGTACGTGCTTGTAATTGTTGATGACTATTCCAGTTATTTTTGGGTTTACTTCATGGCATCTAATAATAAAGCTTTTACTCATCTTAGGGCTTTAATTCTTAGACTATTAGTTGATCACCCAGGATCCTTAAGAGCAATTAGAAGTGATAATGGAACTGAATTTAAAAACCAATTCTTTGATCACTTCTGTACTGAACATGGAATATAACATCAATTTTCTTCACCATATGTTCCTCAGCAAAACGGTGTTGTAGAAAGGAAAAACAGAACCTTAGTGGAGATGGCTAGGACTATGCTTGATGAATACCAAACTCCTAGAAAATTTTGGACAGATGCAATTGCAACAGCCTGTTATGTTTCAAACCGTATTTTCTTGCGTACGAAGCTAGGAAAAACACCATATGAGCATCGGTTTGGACATAGGCCTAGTGTCTCACATCTTAGGGTCTTTGGTTGCAAATGCTTTGTTAAGAAACATGGTAATCTTGACATATTTGAAGCTAGATCTGTAGATGGCATGTTTCTCGGTTACCCATCTCACACTAGGGGATATCGTGTGCTTTTGCTTGGAACTAACAAAATTGTGAAGACTTGTGAAGTTTCTTTTGATGAAGCTAGCCCAGGTACTAGCTCCGGTATTGCAGGACCAGATCCATATTCTCAGGGGGAGGGTATTTTCGAAGATGAAGAAGAGACGGTGATACTGCCTGGTAGCTCCGAAGCTGACACGTGTCCAGCTCCGAACATTGAACAAGCTCCGGCTATCACCGATGCTGGTCCTGATCAACCAACAAAAGAAGCAACAAAAGCGGAATGATCATGAGAGTTTGGATCGCAAAACCTGGACCATGTAACTCGTTCGTGCAGGCTTCCAATAATCTGTTGTGGGGGATTATTGATTTGTGATGAATATGAAGAAGAAGAAGAAGAAGCTTGTCATACATCTATTCCCCCATGGGTTTGCAAAGATCATCCCCCACAACAGATTATTGGAAGCCTGCACGAACGAGTTACATGGTCCAGGTTTTGCGATCCAAACTCTCATGATCATTCCGCTTTTGTTGCTTCTTTTGAACCCAAAGATATATCACACGCACTCACTAATGAATCTTGGATTATTTCCATGCAAGAAGAGTTAGAAAATTTTAAAAGAAATAATGTTTGGAAACTAGTACCTCCACCTCAAGGTCACACTTCAATTGGATCTAAAT
The DNA here is from genome assembly GCA_036927565.1 of Tuctoria greenei. Lineage (NCBI taxonomy): Eukaryota > Viridiplantae > Streptophyta > Magnoliopsida > Poales > Poaceae > Tuctoria > Tuctoria greenei. The sequence goes on from JAYESD010000005.1 coordinate 17,284,016, forward strand.
GGGTGTTTAAAAATAAACAAAGTGAGGATGGGGTTGTGATTAGGAATAAGGCTAGATTGGTTGCTCAAGGTTTCACTCAAATTGAAGGTCTAGATTTTGATGAAACTTTTGCTCCTGTTGCTAGATTAGAAGCCATAAGAATTTTGTTAGCCTTTGCAGCATCTAAAGGTTTAAAGTTATATCAAATGGATGTTAAAAGTGCTTTTCTTAATGGCTACATAGATGAGGAGGTTTATGTCAAGCAACCACCGGGTTTCGAACATTCAGAATTTCCTAATCATGTTTTCAAACTGTCCAAAGCCTTGTACGGTCTCAAACAAGCCCCTAGAGCATGGTATGATAGGTTAAAAACATTCTTACTTGAAAAGGGGTTTACCATGGGCAAGGTAGATAAAACTCTTTTTGTGCTTAAGCATGGCAATGACTCATTATTCGTTCAAGTGTATGTGGATGATATTCTCTTTGGTTGTGCTTCTCATGATCTTGTGTCCAAGTTTTCAGCAAAGATGATTTCCGAATTTGAAATGAGTATGATGGGTGAACTCACTTACTTTTTGGGGCTGCAAATCAAGCAAACCAAGGAGGGTACCTTTGTGCATCAAACAAAGTATACAAAAGACCTCCTAAGACGCTTCAACATGGACAAAAGCAAGCCTCTTCAGACACCAATGTGTACAGAAACAACACTTGAACTTGATGAAGATGGTGAACCGGTTGATCAAAAAGAATATAGAAGCATGATCGGATCACTTTTGTACCTCACGGCATCAAGACCGGACATACAATTCAGCGTATGTCTTTGTGCACGGTTTCAAGCTTCCCCACGTGTTTCACATCGTCAAGCCGTCAAAAGGATTCTCAGGTACTTACATGGAACTCAAGAATTTGGCATTTTTCTTCCTTCTTCCTCAACCGTTACTTTGAAAGCTTTTTCGGATGCTGATTTTGGGGGTTGTAGGATTGATAGGAAAAGTACTTCAAGTGCTTGTCATTTTCTTGGTAACTCATTTGTTGCTTGGTCCTCTAGAAAACAAAGTTCAGTCGCACAATCCACAACCGAATATGAATACATAGCTGCTGCTAGCGCTTGTTCACAAATTCTTTGGATTGTTCAAACACTTAAGGACTATGGGGTTGATCTAGATAGTGTTCCACTATTTTGTGATAACACTAGTTGCTATTTGTATTGCTAAAAACCCCGTGCAACATTCGAGAACAAAGCACATTGACATTAGGTATCACTTTCTTCGTGATAATGTCGAAAAAGGCAACATTGTGCTTCACCATGTAGATACCGAACAACAATTGGCTGACATTTTTACAAAATCTTTGGATTTCACTCGTTTTTGCTACATTTGTAGTGAAATAGGGGTTATGCACCCTCATGTCTTAAATTGAGGGGGAGTTTTCAAAACTTGGGAAGTCTATGTGTGAATCTAAAATTAAAACAATATGAGCATAATATTTCATACATATATGACTTTGTGATTCCTTTTACATGCTGAAAGTTCTTACTACGTTATTCGTGTTATACATTTTGTAGTTTTTGCCATGACTAGTAATTGGAATAATTACTTACACTAAATCTGGTCATGATCGAACTTTCTTGCTGTTTTTAACTTGTTGCATGTTCACAAGTGCTTTTAATCATAGAGAATTAATTAAGTTATCAACTCACTTTGTGATCTTTTATGATCAAATGAAAAATTGAGAAAAGATCAAGAGAATATGAATGCATCGCACTTCCTCTTTTGAGATGGCTTATCACTGCACTTAGATATGAAGTTGGAAGAAGTTGTGTAAGACTAAAACCATGTCCTTAAGCTTCTGATTGTCAAATGACATAGGCTTGGCTTGGTTGGTTAGAATAAGGCAGATGCACATATAATATCTTGCAAATATCATAATGATCTAAATTTATGCTTTGAAAAATAATAAAATGCAGCAACTAGTGTCATTCTTTGAGGTGTTGAAATAGTTAAGTTTGTAAGATCATGACTTGCTTAAATTGAAAATTACATTTGACCTCTAGCGTGGCTTACACCACTTTATGTATCTCATTGATGTGATAGTGTAAGTTACTTGATAGCATGACTTGGATGAGCTTTGTTTATATGTATATGTTATAATATGCTCATAACAACTAAAGGGGGAGATATAATTTGTTTAGATACTCATGACTTGCTGAATACATTGTCAAAGGGGGAGAAATTAATCACACATTGGCTGACTTTTCTCAGAGAGAGAAGTATAAATGAAAGGGAGAGAGATAATATGTGCATGGGGAGAGATCATTGACATAGGGGGAGAAATTGCTTTCATTGACAAAGGGGGAGGACTTTTTTTATTTTTTTTATGTGCATAAGCCAATGTTTGGATTTTAAATGGTGTTGCCAATGCATTCATCAAGGGGGAGATTGTGAGACCTATATGTGATGAATACATTGGCTTGTAGTGAATACATTGGCTTTGATGATAAAAGTTCTGGAATACTGCCAAAACACCTTTTTATCTAGATCTGACTCTAGCTCCGAGCTACAAGAAGGTCCGACGGTAGGTCCGGCTTGTTTTGGGTAGCTCTGGGTACGTTCGATGCTAGGTCCGACTTGTTGGCAAGGTCCGACTAGTTTTGGTTAGCTCCGGTCAGCTTTGTCTTTAGCTCCGACATGTCTTTGATAGCTCTGACATGTCTTTGCTAAGCTCTGACTTACTTTGTCTAGCTCCGGGTTTTGGGTCAACTAATTCTATCTAGTTTTGGTAAGCTCCAGCGCTAGGTTCTGCTAGTTTTGTAGGCTCCGGCGGGAGCTTGGTTATACTAGTTGTGGTAAGCTCCGGCTCAACCTTTGGTTTGCTTTTGCAAGGTCCGAAACTTGACCGCAGTGTTTCTGCTTTTCATATGCAACGTTCGTACTTGCTTTACATCTCTAGAAAGATTGCTTAGTATTCATTTGCTAAGTTTTTGGTGTGTTTTGGTTGATATGGTTGATATCGTTTCTATTGTGGATTTGCAACATGCTTATGTGGGGCGCTCACATAAGGTGTTGTGTTCAGAACTGACGTGAGTCAAGTCGCGGACTTGGGCTCGTATGGATTGTTTGTTTATTCATGTGCACGTGTTGCTTGAGTTTAAGTCATGGCTGGTGACAGGATCCCTTGGACTAGTCTCAGGGAGGAGATGAGGTTCCAACAACCCAGTTCAGGAGGAATTGTGGTTGAGCGGGTCAGGAGGTCGCACAGGATGATTGAATCAAGGGCAGTGCATATGAAGGTCGAAGGAAGGTGTTCGCATGTATGCATGCGGTGCATGATGTGACAACATGGTTGTGGAGACGGATTATGGATGGAAGATCTGATTGGAAGGATCGAATTGTACTGGATGAAGACTTCGGCTGCTGGCTGAGTCGGTTATGGCTCGATATGGAAATATCGAGTTGGTTATGGTAGATTTCGTATGCTGCACGAAAGTTAGTTGTTTTAGGGATATGGGAGGTATTCCTGGTTTGATAGGAAGTCTCGAGATTGTTTTTATCTGCGTATAGGAAAATCTTGAGCAGTTATGGTTAGATGGGATTCGTGATCAGGGTAGGATCAGAATCCGGATCCGAGTTGAGTTGCCCTGCGGGCTGGTTATAAAAGCAAGGGAAGGCCAAGACTCGTAAAAGCAACACAGAGGGGGTTGCACGACAACTTTTGGGCTGTTCCTATTGTTCTCTATTGAATAAAGTTTGTGGTTGAAAGGAACTTTTGTGCCTTTTTCGTCTGACTTGTTCCAGACAAGTTTTACTCGTCGAGTTGTCAGTTCAGTACTACCTTTCATCGATGGTTTTGTCATAACTCAAGCTTTACATATCCAATCGACGTGATTCTTTTTGTGTTGTCTTCACAACTTGTTTTTCTATCATCTGTGAAAATTACACAGTCATTGTATTTGTGTTTTTGTATCTACACGAGTTTCTTTGCTGAGTTATAGAACTGTTTTCTACTCGGTAGAACAAATTGATCGTTGTTCGATCTATCAATCATAACTTGAGTTTCTCTCGACGGATTTGAGTGATTCTTCTTGTGTTTTCTTCGTAACTTGATTCTCTCTGATATCTATCACTTTTGTCACGGTAAAACACGTGTAGATTAGTATCACACATGATTTCTTTAACAGATCGTTTTTCTGCCAAAGGGGTTGGGATTTAATTGTTTCCACTGCGTAAGATTTTTAAATCTACCTTTCACCCCCCCTTCTAGTAGCTTTTTACATGCTCTTCGATCCTACAGTCCTACACCTCCTTCCGTACAGTGCTTCATAGGGTGACATTTTCAAACTGGCTTGGTAGCTATTGTTGTACGAGAATTCAGCATACGACAAACTTTTGTCCCAGCTACGTCCATGTTTCAAGGTGCGGGCTCTCAACATGTCTTCTAATATTTGATTGGTCCTCTCAGTTTGTCCATCGGTTTGTGGGTGATATGCTAAACTAAAATTTAACATTGTATCCATAGCTTCATGCAGTTTCTACCAGAACCTAGAGGTAAACTGAGAACCTCGGTCCGAGACTATTTTCTTTGGAACTCCATGTCGGCACACAATATGCTCCATATAAAATTCTGCTATCTTCGTGGTGGTATATGTGGTCTTGACAGGAATGAAGCGAGCTGATTTTGTCAACCGATCCACAATAACCCATATTGAATCATAGCCGGACTGAGTTCATGGTAATCCAACTACGAAGTCCATACCAATCTCTTCCCACTTCCACTCCGGGATCTTCAATGGTTGTAACAATCCCGCTGGCCTTTGATGTTCAGCTTTAACTCGTCGGCACACATCACACAATGCAACATATTCGGCTATGTCCTTTTTCATGATGGCCCACTAATAGCATGTCTTTAAGTCTTTGTACATCTTTGTACATCCGGGATGAATTGAGTAAGGTGATTCATGTGCCTCCTTCAATATTGTTTCCCGAGTATGCCTAACATTAGGTACCACAATCCTCTTTCCAAGCCATAAGTACCCTAATCGTCCTCATCAAATCTGAATTCTCTTCCTTCTTGGATCTTTTCCTTGATTTCCTGTATTTCCTTGTCATTTGTCTGTCCTTCCTGTATTTCCTGCTCTAATGTTGGGTTGACTTCCATTGTTGCCATCTCATTTATAAATCCAAGTTTCAACCATTCAAACTCCTTGCATAACTCGGATGGCAGCTCTCAGACCTTGAGTTGGTGGCTTACTCCTTTTCGGCTCAAAGCATCAGCCACTACATTAGCCTTCCCTGGGTGATAGTTGATTCCCACATCATAATCCTTGATGAGGTCCAACCATCGGCATTGCCTCAGGTTCAGATCCATTTGCGTAAATATATACTTGAGACTCTTGTCATCCGTATAAATCTCACATCGGTGACCAAAAACATAATGTCTCCATATCTTCAAGGCGTGCACCACGGTTGCGACTTCAAGGTCATGCGTAGGATAATTCGGCTCATGTTTCTTTAGTTTCCTCGATGCATAAGCTACCACTTGGCCTTCTTGCATGAGCACACATCCTAATCCTTGTCTTGACACATCACAATATATATCAAAACTCTTGCTCACGTCCGACAATACTAACACTGGCGCGGTTGTCAACCTTTTCTTTAACTCCTCAAAGCTATCCTGACAAGCTTGAGTCCATTGGTATGCCTTCCCTTTCATAAATAATTCGGTCATAGGATTGGATATTTTGGAGAAATCCTTGATGAATCGGTGGTAATATCCAGCCATTCCAAGGAACTCTGAATTTCCTTGACATTCTGTGGCGATTCCCACTTAAGCACATCTCTCTGAATGTGGCCTAGAGGGGGGGTGAATAGGTATTTTTGAATTTTGTCGGAACCTGCAACACTTAACAACCAGTTCAAAACTAGAGATATCGGACTAGTCTGGTAAAGTGCGGACTAGTCCGGTGCGTACGGACTAGGTAGATCAAGTTTGATTTATTAAGTTTGATTCTAGGGTGTAGCAGCGGAAATATACTTGTAATTTATGTGTTGCAAGATTATGTACTAGGGTATATCACAAGTCAATCTTAAATTTGATATTTCAACGTAAAGTGAGCAAGATTAATTGAAACCCTAGATTGATATAGTGTAAAGAACGATGAACACAACACAAGAACACAAGAGATTTATCCCGTGGTTTGGTTCCCACAAAGGCAACCTACATCCATGTTGAGGAGTCCACAAAAGAACCGAGTCTTCTCCAACCCTACCCTCGTCAGATCGCCACGAAGGCCAATCCTCTTCCACTTATCACAAAGGGGTGAATAACCGAATTCAAAGGGGCCTTCTCACACGTTGAGATCTCCCTTAGATTACAACACAAAATACCACCAAGAACACACTCAAAAGATTACAATGAAATCACAGGAGTGTGTTAGAGAATCAAACCAAGAGCTCATTGAGTGTTGAACTTGTCTCTCCAATGATCTAGAGTGAATCCTCAAAGGATTGATCTTTGTTGCACTTAATTTTGTGGAGAGATGTGGTTTTGAGGCTCTTGGGAGGTGTGACGGCGCTAGGGTTCGAGAGAGTTTCAAGTTGGGGCGTTCACCTCTATTTATATGGGGTTTCTAAAAGTTACCATTAGGATTTAGAAAGATCGGACTAGTCCGGTGTGCTATGAGTAGCAAACCCTAAGTGTCCCGAAATATCGGACTAGTCCTGCTAGGAGCGGACTTGTCCGATTTCTCTTCTGGAAATCTTCGGACTAGTCCGATAGTTATCGGACTTGTCCAAACATGTGAAACCCTAAGTGAATTGGGTGACAAGTCCGTACTTGGAGGACTTGTCCGATTTAGGTCAAAGGGCTTTTTGGACTAGTCCGTGCAAATATCGGACTTGTCCGATTTGGACCAGAATGAATATCGGACTAGTTCGGTTGCGATCAGACTTGTCCGATTTTGTGTGACTTGTGAAGTGTTTTGAGGACTAGTCTGCACTGGGGAGGACTAGTCTGACTCTATTTAGAGAGATATCGGACTAGTCCGATGGATATCGGACTTGTCCGATTTTGTGCAGAGAGGATATCGGACTAGTCCGGTGACATTCGGACTAGTCCAGTCCTGTATAACTTTGTGCAATGTGTGTGTTTAATTGTGATTGAGCTCTTGGGGTGTGTTTCCTTAACACACTCCATACACAATGATCTACTATTCTTCTTCCTTGAGCTCATTTCCACTTTGCTCCTCATTCTTCCTTCTTTTGGCACATTGCTTATTTTACTATTAAAACCTGTGCTCATCTCAACAAAGAGGTTAGGATACCAATTGCTTGTCATAAATCATCCAAAACCCACAAGGGATTCCTAGATGCACTTTCAATCTCCCCCTTTTTGGTGATTGACGACAACCAATTGAGATTTCACAAAATATGATTAAAATTGAGATTTTTTATAAAGTATGCACATATGAGTTTTGTAACACCCTCATTTTCATGCATCATGCCCTACATGCACTCATATACATGTTTAACATTAGCCCACAACAAGAGGAACGAGTTTAAAATTGATTCGGAGCATTTAAAATTGATTTGGAGCAAAACTGCACTTAAAACGCAGGAAAGTGCGGACTAGTCCGATTTTATTGAGGACTAGTCCGATTTCTCTCTGAATAAAAACGGACTTGTCCGTTTTTGCTGCGGACTAGTCTGATTTTGGCTCTAGAAAAATTCGGACTTGTCCGATTTTGTGCGGACTAGTCCGATATTCCATGAATCCTTGGAAATTTGCTAAGTCCTTGGACTTTTCCGGACTAGTCCGGTGTTCCAGCGGACTTGTCCGTTTTTCCTCTCTGTTCAAATTCGGACTTGTCTGATTTTTGGCCAGACTTGTCCGATTTTCTCTCTGGACGACTTCGGACTAGTCCGGTCCTGTCCGGACTTGTCCGATATTTCGCGACTCCGAGTTGATCTTTTGTTTTACGACTTGTTTCTTGGGTTTCACGTCAAGTGGGCCTAGGGATGTCGTGCCCAACTCTTTTAGAGCCCATGTGGGACTCTAAACCGGCCTCTACTCATCCTAAACTCGAAATCCATCTAACCCTAGCCTCCACCTCTATATAAACAGCCCCACCCCTTGGTTTGACATCTATTTGCCACTTTTCCACCCACCCAAACCCTAGTTCGTGGGGAGCCACCAACAAGGAGGGAGGAGAAGATTCCAAGCAAGAGGAAGAAGAGGAGGAAACGAAGGAGGATCAAGATCTCCACCAAGTTTCGTCCTTCACCACCAATTCATCTCCAAGTTCATCACCAACCCTAGATCATCAAGATCCAAGTGTTACCTCCAAGTTTCTTGGTTCATTGGAGTTCTAAACACCTGGTATAACTTCTATTCTCTTTTCCTTACGAGAATTCAACCCCTAATCTCCAAATTCACGTCGATCTAGAAAACCCTAATCTGCTGATCTCGTCAAGTGCGGACTTGTCCGGTCCCTAGCGGACTAGTCCGATCTTTCTGATTAAATTGTGTTATATTGATTCTAAAATTTGATCTAATCGACCCCAAACCTGTATAAACTTGTTATAATCTATTAGAGCTAGTTAGTGATCATTAAAAGCAATCTAGTAACAAGTTCTACCTTGCATTTGCATTAATCATGCATGTCATGTCATATTGAGTAATATTTGTGCACTCTTTGATTGTGTTTCTTGTTTGTATGTTTATTGTGTGGATTAGACGGATTTGCGCTAGAAAGTGCCGCGGAGGATCTACAGCATCAGGAGTTTGAAGGCTTTGACCCTAATCAACAGCAAGAGCAAGGCAAGTGTCCTTGAAGCATATTGATCCTGTTTTTAAAATAAATGTTTTGTTTGCAAAACTGCATGCTTGCGTCAAATTGATGGGAATCCTATGGTAGGAAGTTTACTAGTTTTGTTAACCACCCTTGTCACCTGGAATATATGGTAGAGAGTCGGGAAGGGTTTTTACCTTTTTGCTTCGCTGAATTAATTGGGATGGAAAAAAACCAACACTACACATTTAATTATGTATTAATGATATTCTGGTTATTGCGAACTGGTCGATACGGTTTGGTAATGGGTGATCTAAGCAAGCCTGATATGTGGATGGGTTGGATGTTATGGTGGTTTGCTTGCTTTAGATCTAAGGACCGGTTCATACGAGAATAAGCCAGGACTACAGTGCCACCACGAGGCCAAGTTATGGGTGCGGCGTAGCTGATTAATTAGGGCTTTGCTAGTGCTGCTTGGACCATTGTGGATGCTCGGGGAAGGGGTAGTCGGTTTGGGTTTGTGGATGATTGGTGGGACTACCCTGGGATCCGAACGGCTCAAGAGGGGGCCCTTGGTTAAAGATGTGCTCTGCGGGAGACATCGCCACCGGTGAAACCTCAGTGGGGTCTAAATAGGCTAGTAATCCCTTTGTAAAGGCTATTTTGTGATCTCTTGGCCACACACCAACGGAAGTGTGTAATGTGACCGACGAGTCATGAGCATAAGGGAGGTTCTTAGTCGCCGAAGGGTGATGAAATCACGAACACGTGGGTAAAGAGGTACAAACTCTGCAGAGTGTTAACTAAAACTATCATGATAGCCGTGCTCCCGGTTATGAGCACCTGGACAACTTCCATGATTAGAGAGAAATCGGGATTTGGGATGGTTATGGTTTCGTAATGGCTATGGTTTGGTAATGGTTATGGATGGTTATGGATTAATTTCTGAACATGGTCATCGACAATGGTGAAATCTGGAATTATTGATGATGGTAATGAATTCAGTTTGGTATTATGGTATTACTTATGATTATGATGGGTTTATTTCACATACATGTAATGTATTGTTTTTCAAATGTTTTACTGTACTTTTCAGCACTTTGCCATTATTATTGTCGTCATTTGAATCAGCCACATGTCATACTTTCCACACTTGCTGAGTACGACATGTACTCACTCTTGCAATCCCCCACCCCAACAGTTGCAGGTCAGGATTGGGAGTTTAATGGCGATAATGCGGAGTTCTAGGCCGTGTCTACCGTCAGCTTTGCCTGTGGTGTTGATTGGAGCTGCGCGTATATACCCTGTCGCTTATGCTGCATAGTTGCTTTAGTTTGCTTAATTAGTTTATTTCCGCTGCATTAGTTGAACTTGTCATTAATATTCATTAGAGCTTGTATTCGAGGATAATATGGTTTGTGTAATAAATCTGATAATAAATCTTGTTCTGTGGTAATTTTCTGTATACTCTTTTGTGATTGCACTCGTGTATGTGTGATGAACATCCTGGGCACACATATGCGTTAGCTTGGTTCATTTTCGGAACCGGGCATCATAGATTGGTATCAGAGCCACAGGTTGACCGTAGGATGCAGCCTAGATAGAATGGACACTTTAGAGCACATAGGAGCACTCAGGAATCAATGTGTTTTTGCTTGGAGTGTTGTTTGCTATATATATTGCTGCTTGTGTGCTTAATAGAGGATTTTGGGATGCCTTAGCATTGCCATGTCCACCTAGGCTAGTGTAGCTAGTTGTTTAGTTTCATATCCCTTGATGCATATAGTTGGGGCGTTTTCTAATTCTTACCTACTGCTTTTCTTCAGATGGTGAGGACTCGCAACCAGAGGGATGGCAATGATGAAGAGGAGAACAATGGAGTGCCTCAGAACAACAATGGGCAAGGATCTACTCAGGGAGCTATCAACATCGAGCAGCTATTGGCCATGCAAAACCAGCTCATGCAGACCATGATACAGACTATGGGACAGCTGCAGGCTGGCAATATCAACAATCAGCCCTACATGCCTCCACCGCCACCCCCACCTCCTCATAACCGATTGGGAGAGTTTATGAGGACTAGGCCACCAACCTTTGCTCAAGCCGCATACCCTATGGATGCGGATGATTGGCTCAAGTCCGTGGAGAAGAAGCTAGCCATTGTTCAATGCAGTGACCGGGAGAAGGTGCTATTTGCTTCTCATCAACTCGTTGGAGCAGCTGCAGATTGGTGGGATTCTTATTGCAATGCTCATGAGAACCAAGAGAGAATTACTTGGGCCGAATTCAAGGAGAATTTTCGTTCTCATTATGTGCCCGAGGGTGTTATGATCTTGAAGAGGCAAGAATTTGAGAATTTAAGGCAAGGAAGATCAAGCGTGAGTGAATATCTCAATAAATTCACTCAACTCTCAAGGTATGCGCCTGAGGATGTTAGCCGGGACAGCCGGAAGCAATACTTGTTCATGAGGGGATTGAACAATACGATCCAAGTGCAATTGCTCAACTGTGATTATGTCAATTTTCAGAAGCTTGTGGACAAAGCAATTGTGGTTGAGAACAAGATCCGTGAGATGGAGCAAGAAATCAAGAGGAAGGCGCCATATCAAGGGCAGCAACAAGGAAGTAATGTGCGCCCTCGCTTTGCGCCGCCCAATGCGCCTCACTACAGCTCCTCTATTCCTGCTCAACGCCCTGGTTATGCACCGCACCCAACTCAGTTTGTGCAGCAGCGCCCTGTCATGCAAGCACCTAGGCCTCCGATGCTTTATGCACCTCGTGCTGATTTTCCTGGAGCCAATGTTCAAAACCAAGCTCGTCCCAATAATTCTGGTGGAGTTAAGAAGTGCTATACTTGTGGAGAAGCTGGACACTTTGCACATCAATGTCCTAAGTCGGGCCTTGGTCAAGGAAGCAATGCATCGAGGCAAAACCCAAGACCTAATGGAGGACAGCCACAAGGAAGCCGTGGATAGCAAAATTTTGCTCGTGGCAACGTGAACCATGTCTCTACGGAGGATGCTCAACAAGCGGATGATGTGGTCATTGGTATGTTTCTCGCCAACTCCAACCCCGCGACTATGTTATTTGATTCTGGAGCATCGCATTCATTCATTGCATCGAAGTATGTTGCCAAGTATAGTTTGCCTATCTCTCATATGAAGTTTACTCTGTTGGTTAAGTCTCCTGGAGGAGAGATGAGGACAAATATAGTATGTCCAAAAGTAAGCCTTAGAATAAGGGGGGTAGACTTCTCCGCCAACCTCATTGTTTTAGATTCTCAAGGATTGGATATTATACTTGGTATGGACTGGTTGAGGAAGCACAATGGGGTTATTGAATGTGCCACAAAGACAGTGAAGTTGACCAATGAGGAAGGGATAACTGTAGAATTTGAAGCATCTCAAACCGCACCGAAGCAATTGGAATTGAATCATATAGACGGTGCCGCAATTGAGGAGATTCCGGTTGTATGTGAATTTTTGGATGTGTTTCCGGATGAGTTGCTAGGTATGCCACCCGATCGAGACATTGAGTTTGTTATTGATTTAATACCTGGAACTGCACCTATAGCTAAGAGGCCGTATAGGATGCCTCCTATGGAATTAGCGGAGCTCAAGAAACAAATTCAAGAGCAATTAGAGAAGGGTTTTATTCGCCCTAGCTCTTCACCTTGGGGAGCGCCCGTTCTATTTGTGGACAAGAAGGACGGATCCCAAAGGATGTGCGTGGATTACCGAGCTCTCAACGAGGTAACAATCAAGAACAAGTACACCTTGCCACGCATAGAAGACTTTTTTGATCAGATGAAGGGTGCTTGTGTCTTCTCTAAGATTGACTTGAGGTCGGGATACTTTCAAATGAAGATTAGACCATCGGACATACCTAAGACAGCTTTTAGAACACGGTATGGATCTTATGAGTACACCGTGATGTCATTTGGATTGACAAATACGCCTGCTTACTTTATGTACCTCATGAATAAGGTCTTCATGGAGTACTTAGATAAGTTCGTTGTGGTGTTTATTGATGATAGCATGATCTACTCGAAGGATGAGAAGGAACATGAGGAACACTTGAGGCTTACGTTGCAGAAATTGAGGGAGCATCAATTGTATGCCAAGTTCAGTAAATGTCAATTCTGGTTACGGGAAGTTTCCTTCTTAGGCCATATTATTTCCGGAAGAGGAGTATCAGTTGACCTAGGGAAGGTGAGAGATGTGGGAACCGCCGCAAAATATCAAGGAAATAAGGAGTTTTCTTGGGATGGCTGGGTATTACCGTAGATTCATCAAGGATTTTTCCAAGATAGCCAAGCCTATGACGGAGTTGCTAATGAAGGGAAAGGCATTCCAATGGACTCAAGCTTGTCAAGAGAGTTTTGAGGAGTTGAAGAAGCGGTTGACAACAGCCCCAGTTTTGGTATTGCCGGATGTAAGCAAGAGTTTTGACATTTATTGCGATGCATCAAGACAAGGGCTTGGATGTGTATTGATGCAAGAAGGTCAAGTGGTCGCCTATGCGTCAAGACAATTGAAGAAACATGAGCAGAATTACCCCACGCATGATTTGGAACTCGCGGCCGTGGTACATGCATTGAAGATTTGGAGACACTATATTCTTGGACATAGGTGTGAAATTTACACGGATCATAAGAGTTTGAAGTATATTTTCACACAAACGGATCTGAACTTGAGGCAACGAAGATGGTTAGAGCTCATCAAAGATTATGATTTGGGGATCAACTATCATCCGGGAAAAGCCAATGTAGTGGCCGATGCTTTGAGTAGAAAAGGAGTAAGTCATCAACTCACGGTTCGAGAGTTACCATTCGAGTTATGTAAGGAGTTTGAATGGTTGAACCTCGGGTTTGTAAATGAGATGGAGATGATGGAGTTAAACCCAACCTTGGAGCAAGAAATTCGAGAAGCACAAACCACGGATGAGGAGATCAAGGAAATCAAGGAAAGAATCAAAGAAGGAAGAGAATTCAGATTCGATGAAGACGAACATGGTACCTTATGGCTTGGAAAGAGAATCGTTGTGCCTAATGTAAAGCATATTCGGGAGACAATATTAAAGGAGGCACATGACTCGCCTTACTCGATTCACCCCGGTTGTACAAAGATGTACAAGGACTTGAAGACTTGCTATTGGTGGGATAGCATGAAAAAGGACATAGCCGAATATGTTGCATTGTGTGATGTGTGTCAACGAGTCAAGGCGGAACATCAAAGGCCAGCCGGATTATTGCAACCGTTGAAGATTCCGGAATGGAAGTGGGAAGAAATTGGTATGGACTTCATAGTTGGGTTACCACGAACTCAATCCGGGTATGACTCAATTTGGGTAATTGTGGATCGCTTAACCAAGTCAGCTCATTTTGTCCCTGTGAAGACCAAGTATACAGCTGCACGATTGGCCGAAATATACATGGAGCATATTGTATGTCGACATGGAGTCCCTAAGAAGATAGTCTCGGATAGAGGTTCTCAATTTACCTCCAGATTTTGGCAAAAATTGCATGAAGCTTTGGGAACGAGGTTGAATTTTAGTTTAGCATATCATCCTCAAACGGATGGACAAACCGAGAGGACCAATCAGATTTTGGAGGACATGTTAAGAGCTTGTGCTTTAAAGCATGGGAAAAGTTGGGACAAAAGCTTGCCATACGCGGAATTTTCATACAACAATAGTTACCAAGCAAGCTTGAAAATGTCACCATATGAAGCGCTTTATGGGAGGAAGTGTAGAACACCTTTATTCTGGAATGAGGCAGGAGAAACTCAAGTATTTGGTCCAGACGTGTTGCAAGAAGCCGAAAAGCAAGTCCAAATAATTTGTGAAAATTTGAGGGCTGCCCAATCAAGGCAAAAAGGCTATGCGGATAATAGGAGAAGGAAATTAGCCTTTGAAATAGGAGATTTTGTTTACCTCAAAGTGTCACCAATGAGGGGTCATAAGAGGTTTAACATAAGGGGCAAGCTCGCACCTCGTTATATTGGACCATTCAAGATTTTGGACAAAAGAGGAGAAGTAGCATATAAGTTGGAGATGCCAGCTCATCTTTCAGACGTACATGATGTGTTTCATGTTTCCCAGCTCAAGAAGTGTTTGAGAGTACCGGAAGAACAAGTGCCAATGGAAGAATTGGAACTAGAGGAAGATTTAACGTATGCCGAGCAACCGGTCAAAATCTTGGAAACCAAGGAGAGAGTCACAAGGAACAAGGTGATTCGATGGTGTAAAGTCCAATGGAAGCACCATACCGAAAAAGAAGCAACTTGGGAGTTAGAGGATGATCTCAAGAAGGAATTTCCCTATCTCTTCTCTTCCGCGTCGAATCTCGAGGGCGAGATTCATTTTAAGGGGGGTAGGTTTGTAACACCCTCATTTTCATGCATCATGCCCTACATGCACTCATATACATGTTTAACATTAGCCCACAACAAGAGGAACGAGTTTAAAATTGATTCGGAGCATTTAAAATTGATTTGGAGCAAAACCGCACTTAAAACGCAGGAAAGTGCGGACTAGTCCGATTTTACTGAGGACTAGTCCGATTTCTCTCTGAATAAAAACGGACTTGTCCGTTTTTGCTGCGGACTAGTCTGATTTTGGCTCTGGAAAAATTCGGACTTGTCCGATTTTGTGCGGACTAGTCCGATATTCCATGAATCCTTGGAAATTTGCTAAGTCCCTGGACTTTTCCGGACTAGTCCGGTGTTCCAGCGGACTTGTCCGTTTTTCCTCTCTGTTCAAATTCGGACTTGTCCGATTTTTGGCCAAACTTGTCCGATTTTCTCTCTGGACGACTTCGGACTAGTCCGGTCCTGTCCGGACTTGTCCGATATTTCGCGACTCCGAGTTGATCTTTTGTTTTACGACTTGTTTCTTGGGTTTCACGTCAAGTGGGCCTAGGGACGTCGTGCCCAACTCTTTTAGAGCCCATGTGGGACTCTAAACCGGCCTCTACTCATCCTAAACTCGAAATCCATCTAACCCTAGCCTCCACCTCTATATAAACAGCCCCACCCCTTGGTTTGACATCTATTTGCCACTTTTCCACCCACCCAAACCCTAGTTCGTGGGGAGCCACCAACAAGGAGGGAGGAGAAGATCCCAAGCAAGAGGAAGAAGAGGAGGAAACGAAGGAGGATCAAGATCTCCACCAAGTTTCGTCCTTCACCACCAATTCATCTCCAAGTTCATCACCAACCCTAGATCATCAAGGTCCAAGTGTTACCTCCAAGTTTCTTGGTTCATTGGAGTTCTAAACACCTGGTATACCTTCTATTCTCTTTTCCTTATGAGAATTCAACCCCTAATCTCCAAATTCACGTCGATCTAGAAAACCCTAATCTGCTGATCTCGTCAAGTGCGGACTTGTCCGGTCCCTAGCGGACTAGTCCGATCTTTCTGATTAAATTGTGTTATATTGATTCTAAAATTTGATCTAATCGACCCCAAACCTGTATAAACTTGTTATAATCTATTAGAGCTAGTTAGTGACCATTAAAAGCAATCTAGTAACAAGTTCTACCTTGCATTTGCATTAATCATGCATGTCATGTCATATTGAGTAATATTTGTGCACTCTTTGATTGTGTTTCTTGTTTGTATGTTTATTGTGTGGATTAGACGGATTTGCGCTAGAAAGTGCCGCGGAGGATCTACAGCATCAGGAGTTTGAAGGCTTTGACCCTAATCAACAGCAAGAGCAAGGCAAGTGTCCTTGAAGCATATTGATCCTGTTTTTAAAATAAATGTTTTGTTTGCAAAACTGCATGCTTGCGTCAAATTGATGGGAATCCTATGGTAGGAAGTTTACTAGTTTTGTTGACCACCCTTGTCACCTGGAATATATGGTAGAGAGTCGGGAAGGGTTTTTACCTTTTTGCTTCGCTGAATTAATTGGGATGGAAAAAAACCAACACTACACATTTAATTATGTATTAATGATATTCTGGTTATTGCGAACTGGTCGATACGGTTTGGTAATGGGTGATCTAAGCAAGCCTGATATGTGGATGGGTTGGATGTTATGGTGGTTTGCTTGCTTTAGATCTAAGGACCGGTTCATGCGAGAATAAGCCAGGACTACAGTGCCACCACGAGGCCAAGTTATGGGTGCGGCGTAGCTGATTAATTAGGGCTTTGCTAGTGCTGCTTGGACCATTGTGGATGCTCGGGGAAGGGGTAGTCGGTTTGGGTTTGTGGATGATTGGTGGGACTACCCTGGGATCCGAACGGCTCAAGAGGGGGCCCTTGGTTAAAGATGTGCTCTGCGGGAGACATCGCCACCGGTGAAACCTCAGTGGGGTCTAAATAGGCTAGTAATCCCTTTGTAAAGGCTATTTTGTGATCTCTTGGCCACACACCAACGGAAGTGTGTAATGTGACCGACGGGTCATGGGCATAAGGGAGGTTCTTAGTCGCCGAAGGGTGATGAAATCACGAACACGTGGGTAAAGAGGTACAAACTCTGCAGAGTGTTAACTAAAACTATCATGATAGCCGTGCTCCCGGTTATGAGCACCTGGACAACTTCCATGATTAGAGAGAAATCGGGATTTGGGATGGTTATGGTTTCGTAATGGCTATGGTTTGGTAATGGTTATGGATGGTTATGGATTAATTTCTGAACATGGTCATCCACAATGGTGAAATCTGGAATTATTGATGATGGTAATGAATTCAGTTTGGTATTATGGTATTACTTATGATTATGATGGGTTTATTTCACATACATGTAATGTATTGTTTTTCAAATGTTTTACTGTACTTTTCAGCACTTTGCCATTATTATTGTCGTCATTTGAATCAGCCACATGTCATACTTTCCACACTTGCTGAGTACGACATGTACTCACTCTTGCAATCCCCCACCCCAATAGTTGCAGGTCAGGATTGGGAGTTTAATGGCGATAATGCGGAGTTCTAGGCCGTGTCTACCGTCAGCTTTGCCTGTGGTGTTGATTGGAGCTGCGCGTATATACCCTGTCGCTTATGCTGCATAGTTGCTTTAGTTTGCTTAATTAGTTTATTTCCGCTGCATTAGTTGAACTTGTCATTAATATTCATTAGAGCTTGTATTCGAGGATAATATGGTTTGTGTAATAAATCTGATAATAAATCTTGTTCTGTGGTAACTTTCTGTATACTCTTTTGTGATTGCACTCGTGTATGTGTGATGAACATCCTGGGCACACATATGCGTTAGCTTGGTTCATTTTCGGAACCGGGCATCACAAGTTTAAAATACATCAAGCAATGAAAGCATAATCCATATGTGCATTCTTTATAGTGGGATGCATAACTAAGCACATAATTGACATTAATCAACCATAAGCAGGCATAAATGTCATTCTAGGAGCAAAATCACAGATTTCAACAAATATTTCTCAAAAGATCATAACATTGCATCACAAAACCATAATTACCTTAAGAATATAGTTAAAGCTTTACAACCCACAAAATAGTCAAAAAGCATAAAAGAGAGCTCTCTCCTCGCATCCTACATCTAAGGCTAAGACTCCCCCTCAATCTCTCCCCCTTTGGCATCAAGACACCAAAAAGAAGGAGAGGAGGGTCCTAAGGTCTTCACTCTTCGCTTTCAATCCTCTCATCGTCGTCTTCATCATCTTCATCTTCAGCCTGATGAGGAGGAGGAGGAGGAGGTGCGGAGCCACTCGAGCCCCAGATGCCAAAGTAGGCAAGCTCGGAGGGGGTCAAGGCCCCGAGCTTAGTGACATCTGAATCGGAATCTTCAGAGATTACCGGACACCCAATAGGTTCAATCTCCAGTTTCTGGCATATTTGCCTCACATTGGCCTTCACGTACTTCATGTCTTCCTTTATTTTCTTGTTCAACTTGTGGGCCCTCACTTCGGCCTTCTTGTTGGAAGCGAAGATGGCAGCCAGGTATTTGAAGATCCCACTGGCTGATCCCCTTTGAGGGGGTGCCCTACTAGCAGGGGCAGCACTTGCATCTTCAGATCTTCTTGCTGGTGCCTAAGGACTGGAGGCCGGCGAGGGAGCAGCCTGGATACTTGGCTTCTAAGGCATCTGAGGCCTCAAGGGTAGACTCTCCACATCCTTGACAAATTCAATCCCGGTTACCTTCTCGATCACAAACATCAGATATGGGGCATACCCACAAGATCTGTTGGGTGTGCAGGATATGTTAACCATGTCATTCCAAATGTAGTCCACCACATCAAACTGGCGGCCCTTGCTTATCACCCTCATCAATGTCCGGAGATAACCCTGCACACTCCCGACATCTCCATCCTTGGGAGCGATGGTCTTCCTCAAGACTCTATTAAGCACCACAAAGAATGGCTTCATGTTCTTCGTGGGTGGAGGGTTGAACTTGGAGTTTGGCTCATAGAGGAACTTCATCTTATCCTTCTCAATGACACCTATGTTGTGTATGATCAGGCAGTCAGATATTGAGGTGTCAAGGTGAAGCAGGCTCGCAAAATCTTCTTGAGTGATATTGTACTTGGATCCATGAGTCATCCAAGTAACACTTTCCTCATCTTCACCCGAGAAGTGGCATGTCACAAAGAACTGCGCAATCACTTCATCATTCCAATTGTTCCTGAAGGCAAAGAGATCCTTCAGGCCATGCCTCTTAATGGCTTCCACTACTTCAGTGAATGGAGAACATCCCTTCTTCTCAAAATGTGCCCAATCAATCCATTGACTGCGCAAAACTGGTGTCTTCATTGGGAGATACACAGATTTGTAGAAATCTGCATGGAAGTTGCACCAAAATCTTCCATCAGCAGCTTGCTTCGGTCGGCCATACCAATCAATGCTTCTGAACTTTGCTGCCGAATCACTGCCCTTCCCATTGAACTTCTCTTCTGTGGGGTCCCGAACCCCTTTCCTCGGAGCATGGAGTTTCAATGGGCCAACTGGACCCATCGCTATCCCTTTGCCCTTGCCTTTGGCTAGGCGGGCACTTGCCGAGCTAGGGCCACCACCGGTGGTAGCCCTAGAAGCTGGCACCTTGGAGGCCGCCTTCTTCGCTAGCACTTTTCTCCGAGCCTGTGGAGGAGACGGAGCTGGCTCGGAAGATCTCTCTTTGTGCTTCTTGCTAAGACTTGTCGAGGTCTGAGGTGCCACCTCGTGGTCCATCTCAGCCTCAAAGTCAGAGAATTCATTGTTCGAGCGCGACATGACCTGAGAATGTGTGGCATGATTGAGAATGAATGGTACAAGGCATAGGTGTGGATGGATAGCAAGGAATTGCATTGAGGAATTGAAAAGTTAGGTTTTGAGTTCAGAAAAATCGGACTTGTCCGGTGTACAGGCACGGACTAGTCCGATATTCATCCTCAAAAACCTAAGCTACCAGTCAAATGGTGATTCCTAATGCACAACAAGCGTAGCATAAACAAAATACATCAAGGGGGCATGTATATAGTGAAATATGCTAGGCTATTCGATCAAAAATGAAGAAATTTGGAATTTCTAGGGTTTGAGTGAAAATTATCGAAGAAATCGATTGATGCTCGAAGAGGAAGGTGTTGAAGTTCGGACTTGTCCATGAACTTCAATCTTCGAGCAAGGATGCTTGATCTCCACCCAAATGCGGAGCTTTTTGGTGGAGGGGATGCAAAATCGACATGGGAGCTCGAGTGGAAGAGAGAGAGCGCGTGAGGCAATAGTGGAGGATGAAGTGATTAGGGTTTGGCGGCGGCTAGGGTTAAGGACACGAAAAATCGGACAAGTCCGGAGGTGACCGGACTAGTCCGAACTTTTCCAGACGACTATATCGGACTAGTCGTTATATACCGGACTAGTCCGGCCTAACCGGCACTCTGCAAACTAGTCTGCATGGCCAGACTAGCCCGGGTAACCACAGACTAGTCCGTGGTCACCATGCAAGAATTTCTTAGCCCATTCATATATATTTTAAGGTACATATTTAGAAAATAGGGTGGCAAATCAAATCAATTAATCTTGATGAATATGATCAGTAAGCATACAACAATCAAGCAATGATCATAATTCACCAAGATCTAATAATTAACATAGTCTTTGGAAGGAACTTGAGAAAGATGATTTTCACAATCCAATCAACATATTTTGAAGAATCATATAGGTATGCAACATTTCAAGCCACACTCCGAGCATCAAGGATGTTTAGCTCATTTCGAAGTTCACAAAAGCGCTTTTCATCAAGAGGCTTGGTGAATATGTCGGCCAATTGCTTTTGGGTGTTGACATGGGAAATGGCTATATCTCCTTTCATGGAATGATCTCTCAAAAAGTGATGTTTTATATCTATGTGTTTAGTTCTAGAGTGCTCAACTGGGTTGTGGGCAATTTTGATGGCATTCTCATTGTCACAAAGGAGTGGAATACGGTTCATATTGTAACCATAATCCCTTAGAGTTTGTCGCATCTAAAGGAGTTGTGCACAACAACTCCCAGCTGCAACATACTCCGCTTCGGCTGTGGATAAGGCAATGGAATTTTGTTTCTTGGAGGACCAAGAAACTAAGGATCTCCCTAGGAATTGGCATGTACCGGCGGTGCTTTTTCTATCTACTTTGCACCCGGCATAATCTGCATCGGAGTAACCAATGAGATTGAATTTTAAGACTTTTGGGTACCAAAGACCAAGGTTGGGTGTATGAACTAAATATCTCAAGATCCTTTTTACAGCTGTCAAGTGACACTCCTTAGGATTGGCTTGAAACCTTGCACACAAACATACACTCAACATAATGTCTGGCCTAGATGCACATAAATAGAGTAGAGATCTGATCATGGAGCGATATACCTTTTGGTCGACGCTAGGTCCATCTTCATTGAGATCCAAGTGGCCATTTGTTGCCATGGGAGTCTTTATAGGCTTCGCCTTGTCCATACCAAACTTCTTGAGTAAGTCTTGTGTGTACTTGGTTTGGCTTATGAACATCCCTTCCTTTTGTTGCCGCACTTGGAATCCCAAGAAGTACTTTAGTTCTCCCATCATTGATATTTCAAACCTATCTGTCATGATTTTACTAAATTCCTCACAAAAAGATTGATTAGTTGACCCAAAGATTATATAATCAACATAAATTTGACAAATAAAAATATAATTGTAAAAATTATTTGTAAATAGTGTATAATCTACTTTGCCAATCTTAAAGCCACTTTCAACTAAGAAATCTCTAAGACACTCATACCAAGCTCTAGGATCTTGTTTGAGGTCGTAGAGAGCCTTACGCAATTTGATGGTCGGGAAACTTTTCGTCTTCAAACCCGGGGGGGGGGGGGGGGTTGCTCCACATACACCTCCTTGATTGGTCCATTGAGGAAGGCGCTTTTCACATCCATTTGATACAGCTTGAAATCATGGTGAGTAGCATATGCAAGTAACATTCTAAGTCTACCTACTGGAGCAAAGATCTCATCAAAATCCAAACCTTCGACTTGTGAATACCCTTTGGCCATAAGTCGTGCCTTGTTCCTTGTCACCACCCCGTGTTCGTCTTGTTTGTTGCAGAAGACCCACTTGGTGCCGACAATGTTCGCATTGGGTCTTGCCACGAGTTCCCACACCTCATTCCGCTTGAAGTTGTTCAATTCTTCTTGCATTGCCACCACCCAGTCTGGATCTTTCAATGCATCCTCAACCCTGCGCGGTTCCAGAAAGGATACAAACGAATAGTGTTCACAAAAGTTGGCTATACGAGATCTAGTGGTTACTCCCTTTTGGATGTCACTGATGATATTGTCGATTGGGTGATCCCTTTGGACGCATTGGTGTACTCTTGGGTGTGGCACTTGAGGCATTGTATCTTCATGATCATCTTCTTCTCCTCCTAAATGGTTGCCTTTGTTGACTTGTTGATTATCTTCGTATTCTTGTGGTTGATCTTGTGTGGGAGCTCCCCCTTGATCGTTGACCTCCTCTTGTGGTTCATCTTCCTCATGCACGTGTAGAGGTGACTCTTGTGGTCGTACTTCACCTAAGGCCATTCTTTTCAATGCTTGATAGGGGGCTTCTTCTTTACCTAGTACACATGGATCAACTTGCTCCTTTTGGGAGCCATTAGTTTCATCGAACACTACGTCACATGCTATTTCAACAAGTCCGGAGGTCTTGTTGAAAACACGATAGGCTTAAGTGTTTGAATCATAACCAAGCAAGAAACCTTCATCGGAGTTTGAAGCAAACTTTGAAGTCCTGGGCTTCTTGTTTAAAATATAACATGGAGCACCGAAAACTCGAAAATATGAAATATTGGGTTTGTTACAGGTGAGTAGCTCATATGATGTCTTCTTGAGTAGTCGATGAAGATAAAGTCAATTTACGGCGTGGCAAGCAGTGTTAATCGCTTCCGCCCAAAACTTGCCATCTCTATGAGAGTTTGATTATTTCTTTTGGCAACTCCGTTTTGTTGTGGGGAGTACGGAGCTGAAAATTCGTGCTTTATGCCTTCTTCATCAAGTTACTCCTCCACTTGTGTGTTCTTGAACTCCGTGCCATTATCGCTTTGAATGTTCTTGATTGTCAATGAGAATTCGTTTTGAGCTCGCTTGAAGAACTTCTTGAGTATTCCTTGTGTTTTTGACTTATCATGCAAAAAAGAAAACCCAAGTGAAGCGAGAAAAACCATCAACAACTACTAAACCATATTTGTTACCGCCGATGCTTATGTAGGCAATTGGACCAAACAAGTCCATGTGAAGTAGCTCGAGCGGTCTTGTTCTAGTCATGACGTTCTTAGCGGGGTGAGGTGCTCAAACTTGCTTCCCGACTTGGCACGCGCTACAAGGCCTGTCTTTCTCAAACACAACATCCTTTAAACCTCGGATGTGATCGCCCTTGAGGAGTTTTTGAAGGTTCCTCATGCCAACATGCGCTAGCCGTCTATTCCTTGTTGAAGTCAACAAGATATAGCTTTCCCTTTAACATACCCTTGAATGCAATGGAACCATCACTCCTTCTAGAAATGGTCACACCTTCGTTAGTGAACAAGCAATTATAACCTTTGTCACATAATTAAGATATGAACAAAAGGTTATAATCTAAGGATTCGACATGTAAAACATGAGAAAGTGTGTGTTTAGAAGATATTGCAATTTTACTGGTACCGAGCACCTTTCTTTGACTATTATCTCCAAAGTAGATGCCCTCGTTTGGATCCTCATTTTCCTCATATTCAATGAACATTCTTCTTTCTCTGGTCATATGGTTGGTGCAGCCACTATCTAGCACCCACTTAGATCCACTGGAGTAATAGGCCTGCAAAAACAGATTATGCTTTGGTTTTAGGTACCCAAGCTTGCTTGGGTCCTTGGAGGTTAGTTACAAGACATTTGGGCACCGACACATGAGACTTGGTGTTCTCATGGTGTGGCCCAACGTAATGAGCATAAACTTTGCCAAAATTATTTTTCATTAAGACATACGAGGCATCAAAAGTTCTAAACAATAACTGTTGTCGTTTATGTACATGACTAGTCTGGGAGGCCGGACTTGTCTGGAGTACCGGACTTGTCCGGACCCCGACCGGACTAGTCCGAACTTTTTCAGTTTGAGAGGGTCTTCCCTTTACAAAGGCAACCCTCTCCCTGTTATTCTTATGGCTTTTAGCATGTTGCTTTTCACCATAAGAATAACCAATGCCATATTTGACATTTGGAGGTCTTTGGACCAAGTATGCACTGCGTGCATATTTGATCTTCTCCTTGTCAAATATGCCACTTTGGGTAGGATGCTTATCCTCTGTAGAGGTCGGCTTGTCTTTCAAACTGACGTCAATTTTATTGCATGTACAAGTGAAAGCAACCTCAGTTTTGGTGAGTTGAGAAGGAGAACTTGAAGAGGATGAAGGTTCACCTTGCTTGAGTGACTCAATTTGTACTTCAAGGATCTTGTTAACCTTGATAAGGTCAACAAGTTGATCCTTGATTGTAGCATTTGCATCGGTTAACTCCAAGCAAGTTTCCTTGCTCGAAGCTAACTCAAGCTCTAGTGATTTGCTTCGTTCCTTTTCAAGTTCTAGAAGCTTGTCAAGTTCGACATATTCCTCCTTTTGGGAGATGGTCATGTCCTCTTGACGATGTATTAACCTCTCCTTCTCAACAAGTTGATCAAGCAAAAATTTCATCTTTGTGGCTATTTTCCTATCTAGTCCAATAAGCATATCCTCATTATCACTATTGATTTCGTCATCACTAGAATAGGAATGTATGGATGGAGTTTTAATGGTTACCTTGCGTTTACCTTACTTTGCCATAAGGCAAGTGCCATCTCCCTTCCATGCGCAAGTGTGTGGAAGAGTGTAGATTTCTTGGATGTCTTCTCGATGCCTATGCTAGCCATTTCTTCTTCCTCAAATGATGAGGACTCATCATTTGAGTCCCACTCTTTCCCTATGTGAGCTTGTTCGGCATGTTTCTTCTTCTTGAAGAATTTCTTGGGTTGAGGCTTGGCTTCTTTGGTCTTCTTCTTGTTTTCTTCATATGGGCAATCAAGTATAAAGTGGCTATACTCACCACAATTATAGCATGCCCACTTCAACTTTGGCTTTGTTCTTTCCTTGTACCTTCCTTCGCTTGACTTGGCACCTTGTCTTTTCTTCATTATTCTCTTGAATTTCTTCATGAACAATATCATGTTTTCTTCATCTAGTTCACTGCTCTCGTCATCACTGTCTTCTTCTAGTTGTGCTTCTCTAGCTTCTTTAGATAGGGGCTTGAGGGTGGACTTCGAAGCAACCCCTTTCTTTTTTGCCGAGGTGAGGTCAGCCATCTCCTTGACTTGCTTTGCTTGTTTTTCCATCATCTCGAAGTTGATGATCTTTCCAAGCAATTCATCTGAAGTCATCCTTTTGTATTCGGGGCTTTCTCTGATCATGGAGCATAGTGTGACATTGCAAGGCATGAAAGCTCTAAGGATGAGCTTTACCACCTCGTGGTCATTCCACTTCTTACTTCCGTATGATCTGACTTTGTTGACGAGTGTCTTTAATCAGTTGTACATGTCCTGGGGTGACTCGTCTTCTTCAATTGTGAATCTTCCTAATTCGCCTTCAATCATTTCGATCTTTGCTTCACGCACATGTTAGTCACCTTCATGTGCAGTTTGTAGTGTGTCCCATATCTCCTTAGCAATTTCGAGTCCATCCACCTTGGTGAACTCGTCCCGACTGAGCGAAGAGGTAATTACAGCTGCGGCTTGAGCATTTTGGTGAATTGTCTGCTCTTGGCTTGGTGTGAGCTCCTCATCGTCGTCAGGGATATCTATCCCTATGCACACAATATGCCATAAACTTGGATTGAGGGAAATTAGATGCATTTTCATATTTTGCCTCCACATTGAGTAATCACTTCCATCGAAGTGTGGGGCTTTTCCAAGTGGGATAGACAAATAATGATTATTATTGGAATTGAGACGATCATAGTTAAAAGGATATCGGGAGTAGTCGGTGTGACTACTCCCCCTTTTCTTTTCTGCAATCTTCACTTTCCCTTTGGAAAGTGTCTTCTTTCTTAGGAGCGCCTTTAGTTCTAGCGTCTCATCATCGTCATCCTCAAAGTATTGAATGGCTTCGAGGAGCTTCTCCACCTTGAGGTTCTTTTCATCATCAACCTTTTCTTGGTTGTTGCTCTTGTGGGTGTCCTTCATGTCCGACATGATCTTCTTCGAGCGGTTAGTCTCTTTCTTGAAGAACCTTGCTCCGATACCAATTGAATATGGCCTAGATGAGGGGTGAATAGGCCTTTTTGAATTTTATCGGAACCTGCAACACTTAACGACCAGTTCAAAACCAAAGATATCGGACTAGTCCGGTAAAGTGCAGACTAGTCCGGTGTGTACGGACTAGGTTGATCATGTTTGATTTATTAAGTTTGATTCTAGGGTGTAGCAGCGGAAATATACTTGTAATTTATGTGTTACAAGATTATGTACTAGGGTATATCACAAGTCAATCTTAAACTTGATATTTCAACGTAAAGTGAGCAAGATTAATTGAAACCCTAGATTGATATAATGTAAAGAACGATGAACACAACACAAGAACACAAGAGATTTATCCCGTGGTTCGGTTCCCATAGAGGAAACCTACATCCACGTTGAGGAGTCCACAAAAGAACTGGGTATTCTCCAACCCTACCCTCGTCGGATCGCCACGAAGGCCAATCCTCTTCCACTTATCACAAAGGGGTGAATAACTGAATTCAAAGGGGCCTTCTCGCACGTTGAGAGCTCCCTTAGATTACAACACAAAATACCACCAAGAACACACTCAGAAGATTTAAATGAAATCACAAGAGTGTGTTAGAGAATCAAACCAAGAGCTCAATGAGTGTTGAACTTGTCTCTCCAATGATCTAGAGTGAATCCTCAAAGGTTTGATCTTTGTTGCACTTAATTTCGTGGAGAGATGTGGTTTTGAGGCTCTTGGGAGGTGTGACGGCGCTAGGGTTCGAGAGAGTTTCAAGTTGGGCCGTTCACCTATATTTATATGGGGTTTCTAGAAGTTACTATTAGGGTTTAGAAATATCGGACTAGTCCGTGGTGGACACCGGACTAGTCCGGTGTGCTGTGAGTAGCAAACCCTAAGTGTCCCAAAATATCGGACTAGTCCGGCTAGGAGTGGACTTGTTCGATTTCTTTTCTGGAAATCTTCGGACTAGTCCAATAGTTATCGGACTTGTCCGGACATGTGAAACCCTAAGTGAATTGGGTGACAAGTCGGCACTTGGAGGACTTGTGCGATTTAGGTCAGAGGGCTTTCCGGACTCGTCCGTGCAAATATCGGACTTGTCGGATTTGGACCAGAATGAATATCGGACTAGTCCGGTTGCGATCAGACTTTTCCGATTTTGTGTGACTTGTAAAGTGTTTTGAGGACTAGTCCGCACTGGGGAGGACTAGTCCGATTCTAGTCAGAGAGATATCGGACTAATCCGATGGATATCGGACTTGTCCGATTTTGTGCAAAGAGGATATCGGACTAGTCCGGTGACATTCGGACTAGTCCGGTCCTATATAACTTTGTGCAATGTGTGTGTTTAATTGTGATTGAGCTCTTGGGGTGTGTTTCCTTAACACACTCCATACACAATGATCTATTATTCTTCTTCCTTGAGCTCATTTCCACTTTGCTCCTCATTCTTCCTTCTTTTTGGCACTTTGCTTATTTTACTATTAAAACCTGTGCTCATCTCAACAAAGAGGTTAGGATCCCAATTGCTTGTCATAAATCATCCAAAACCCACAACGGATTCCTAGATGCATCTTCACTCTCACTTTCCCTGGATCAATTGATACTCCTCCTCCAAAAATAATATGGCCTAGGAAAGAAACTTCCCGTAACCAGAATTGACATTTGCTGAACTTGGCATACAATTGGTGTTCCCGTAGCTTCTGCAAAGTAAGCTTCATGTTCTCCTCATGCTCTTCCTTGCTTCTTGAATATATCATAATGTCATCGATGAACACTACGACGAACTTATCCAGATATTCCATGAAGACCTTATTCATGAGACACATAAAGTACGCAGGCACGTTCGTCAATCCAAATGACATGACGGTGTACTCATAGGACCCATACCATGTTCGAAATGTTGTCTTGGGTATATCCGATGGTCTAATCTTCATTTGGAAGTATCCTGACCGCAAGTCGATCTTGGAGAAAATACAGGCACCCTTCATTTGGTCGAACAAATCCTCTATACGGGGCAGTGAGTACTTGTTCTTAATTGTCACTTCGTTGAGAGACCTATAGTCCACACACATCCTCTAGGTTCCATCCTTCTTATCTACGAAGAGTACTGGTGCTCCCCACGGGGATGAGCTTGGGCGTATAAAACCCTTCTCTTGCTTGTGAGACCTATGTGTGCTGAATACATTGGCGTGTAGTGAATACACTTGGATTTGATGATAAAAGTTTTGAATATCACCAAAACACCTTTTTTATCAAGGTCTGACTCTAGCTTTGAGCTACAGCAAGGTCCGACGGTAGGTCCGGCTTGGTTTGAGTAGCTCCGGTTACATTCGATGCTAGGTCCGACTAGCTTTGGTGAGCTCCGGTGAAGTTTTATCTTTAGCTTCAGCATGTTTTTGATAGCTCCGATGTGTTTTTTGCTAAGCTTCGAAGTTGATTTTTCTTGCTCCGGTTTTTGGGATTACTAGTTCTGACTAGTTCTGGTTAGCTCCGGCGCTAGGTCCTGCTAGTTTTTGGTAAGCTCCGGCGGGTGCTTTACTCTACTAGCTTTTGTAAGCTCCGGCTCAAGGTCCGGTTTCCTCTGGCAAGGTCCGGAACTTGACCGCAGTGCTTCTGCTTTTCATTAGCAATGTTTCGTACTTGCTTTACTTTGTTGGAAAGTTTGCTTAGTATTCTTTTACTAAGTTTTTGGTGCGTTTTGGTTGATATGGACGATATTGTGTTACTGTGGTTTTGCAACATGCTTATGTGAGGTTCTCACGTAAGGTGTTGTGTTCGGAACTAACTTGAGTCAAGTCAAGGACTTGGGCTTGTATGGATTGGTTGTTTATTCATGTGCAGATGTTGCTTGAGTTCAAGACATGGCTGGTGACAGGATCCATTGGACTAGTCTCAGGGAGGAGATGAGATTCCAACAACCAAATTCAAGAGGAATTGTGGTTGAGTTGATCAGGAGGTTGCGCAGCATGATTGATTCAAGAACAATGCATGTGAAGGTATCGTGGACGTCGTTGGAAGATGTTTGCACGTATGCAAGGAGTGCATGGACGTGATGAAGAGATGTGGACGTAAAGAATTGGTCGGAAAGGTCCAACCGACTAGGTTATGGACTCAGGCTGCGGCTGAGTCGGGTTTGACTCAAATATGGAAAGATTTGAGTTGGTTATGATAGGATTTCGTGTGGGTCACGAATTTTAGTTATTTAGGAATGTGGGATACGTTCCTAAGGTGTTTGGAAGTCTTAAGATTGCTTCTATCTGCGTATAGAAGAATCTTGAGCAATTATGGAAAGTTACGATTCGTGATCTGAGTAGGATTGGAGTCCTAGTTGATATTGGGTTGGCCTAAGGGCTGGTTATATAAGCAAGAGAGCCCAGAGCTCGTGGCATACGACTTTGGGGCTGTTCTCTTGTGTTCTATTGAATAAAATTGGTAGTTTGAAGGAACTTTTGTGCCTTGTTCGTCCGACTTTTTCCAGACAAGTTTTACTCGTCAAGTTTCTGGACAACACTACCTTTCGTCGGTGGTTTTATCATAACTCGAGTTTTACAGATCCAATTGACGTGATTCTTTTTGGTTTTTCTTCACAACTTGATTTTCTATCATCTGTCAAAATTTCACGGTCATTGTATTTGTGGTCTATGATCTACATGAGTTTCTTTGCATCGTTCCAGAACTGTTTTTTTCTCGGGTAGGGCAGATTGACCATTGTTTGATCTTTCGATCATAACTTGAGTTTTTCTCGACGGATTTGAGTGATTCTTTTTGTGTTGTCTTCGTGAATTGATTCTCTCTGATATATATCACTTTTGTCACGGTGAAACACGTTTAGATTAGTCTCACACACGATTTTTTTAACATATCATTTTTTTGCCGAAAGGATTTGGGGTTTAATTGTTTCCGCTGTGTAAGATTTTTAAATCTACCATTCACCCCCCCCTCTGGTAGCTTTTCACGTGCTCTTCGATCCTACAATTGGTATCAGAGTCACGGTGCTCTAATCTTTGAGATTTGCGTGTATTTTTGACTAATCATCATGAAGAAGTACTCTGCCAAACCTTGTGTGTTCGCTGGTATTGATTCTTAGGTTTGGAAGGCACGCGTGGAGGCTTTCATCCAGGAACAAGGCTTTGCAATATGGGAGAAGGTATACAAGCCTTACGAAGTACCATCAAACGATCAAGTTACAGCTACAAATCTGAGAGATGTCGACAACAACAACAAGGCTCGGAACTTGATCATACAAGGATTAACACAAAGCGACTTCGACTGTGTTGCACACCTCCGATCTGCAAACGATGTGTGGAAAGCACTTTGTGACTACCACGAAGGATCCAACACGATCAAAGAGGTAAGGCAAGACATGTTCAAGAAAGAATACATGTGCTTCGAGATGCAACCCGGTGAGTCTATTGATGACCTTTTTGCTCGCTTTAATAAGATTCTCAGCAACTTGCGTAGAGTCAATGTTAAATTTTCAGATGCTGAAAATGCTAGGCAATTGCTAAGTGCATTAGATATGTCAATTTGGGAGATGAAAGTCACATCTATTCGTGAATCTACTGTCATGAGTTCACTTACTTTAGATGTGCTATATTCCAAGTTAAAAACTCATGAAATTGACATAATCTTACGTAAGAATCCCAATAAGTCTATTGCATTTGTTTCACAACAAGATATGTGTAGCTCCGGCCAATCATCATCTTGCAATACTCTTGCTTTGTTGTCCTCACTAACCGTGGAGCAGATCGAAGAATTTCCAAAAGAGGAGTTGGCACTCATCTCTACTAGATTCTCAAAAGCATTGCAAAATGTGAGAACTAGAAGGAGAGGAAGCTCCGGACCTCAATGCTGTTTTGAATGTGGTAAAACAGGACACTTTCGTACAGAATGCCCTAACCTTTCAGGTCCGACCACCCGGGAAGAAAAACAAAGCAAGGTTCGGACCTCCTCTGGAAATTTCAACAAGAAGAAGAAAGGTACCATAGGACGCAAGATGATCAACAGTTTCATCACCGCGCTTCAAGAGTTTAGTTCAAGCGACGTGGACATTGGAAGTGATGAAGATGAAGATGATTTGGCAAACTCGTGCTTCATGGCGGGCAAGTCAAGATCAAGTATGGAGGAGGCAGAACACAATAGCGACAATGAAGAGGTATGTCCTACTTGCGAAGAAATGTGTGATGCTATTTCTCGTGCCACTATTATTGTTAAGAAAAAGGACAAAAAGCTTAGGGATAGTGCTGCTAAAATTGAATCACTAGAATCTGAAATCAATCATTTAAAAACTCCTCATGTGATTTAATATATGAACAATTGTCCTCATTAAGAAGTGTGCACACCTCCACACTTGATAAACTTGAGTTAGAAATTGAAAAGAACAAAGAGCTTGCTGCACTTAATGATAAAAACTTGAAAGATGCTAGCTGTTCTACAATTGATTTGCGTTGTTCTACTTGTGATGATCTTGATAAGAAACTACAGGATGCTATGAATGAAATTTCTATATTGAACAATGCTTTACGTTCTCATGAAGTTAAATTTTGTTCCAATTGCAAACTAAAAGGAAAAACTTCATGTGAAAATTACCTTGATCTGTCCAATAAACTTGATGACATGCATAGGACATTAGATCGGTTTTGTAGTGGGAATAAGAACCTAAACTTACTGCTGAATTCTTTCAAGTCTTGCAATGATAAAACTGGTTTAGGTTTTGATTCTCATGCTCATTCTAAGGCACATCCACCTAAAATTGTAAAGTCATTAGGAAGTCGTTTGATTCAAACAGTTCCTAAACAAAAAGGAGTGGTTTTCAAATCTGCAGGAGTGTTGCCTCATTCGGTTTCAAATAAAAATATTGCTTGCTCATCTAGACATGAACACAAAGTTAAATTTCATTGTACCTTCTGTGGTAGAGATGGTCATGTCATAGATTTTTGTTATAGACTAGCTAAACAAAATAAAAGGGAAAGAATGGTTGCTAGATCTCATAACTTTCATGCAAAATTTGCTGCACACATTGAACCAAATGTATAACCTACTGTTTTGAGTCAAAAACATTCAATGTTTACCTCTGGACCTTCTGTTTTTACCTCCGGAGCTACTGATTTTTGTGCTACACAAGTAACACCTTATAGGTCAGTAGTCAAGAATAAAAAATCTCAAACTTTGACTCATAAACCTGCTGTTTTGTCTCAGCTTTCGCGTGTTTTTCCTGCTGCACGTCGCGTGACTCAGTGCTGGATTCCTAAATGCCTTTTGACTAACCCCAGTATTGAGTCATCGACATATTGTGCTTCTATGTAGGTTACACGTTTGAGGAAGGAGAACATTTTGATTGTGGATTCAGGTTGCTCACGCCACATGACCGGTAACAAAGATTGGTTCTCCTCCCTCTCTTTTGTGTCACGTGTAGAGAATGTTACTTTTGCCGGTAATTCTTCAACTCCTATAATTGCTAAGGGTTCGGTTAGAGTAAATGATCACTACATTTTGAAGGATGTGGCACTTGTCAAAAATTTGAAATACAACTTGCTTTCTGTTGCACATTTGCTAGATGAAAATCTAGAAATTATTTTCAATAAAAACTGCTGCAAAGTTGTAGGTTCAAATAGTGAACTTATTTTTAACATGTATTGGTTTGGAAGAGTTTTTAAAGCTGATTTTGATATGTATTTATCTAAGCATAGGTGTCTAGTTGCTAATAATTCAAAGGACTTATATTTTTGGCATCGTAGACTTGGTCACGTAGGCTTTGATCACCTAACGCGTGTTAGTGCTCTTGATCGCATACGTGGGCTGCGTAAGCTTAAAGGGGACAAAGAAATTGTGTGCTCTTCTTGTAGACATGCTAAGATGGTTGCAGGTTCACATACTCCTCTCACAATGATCATGACAACTGAACCATGTCAACTTTTGCATCTTGACACCGTAGGACCTTCACGTGTTCAATCCTTCAGAGGTAAATGGTATGTTCTTGTTATTGTTGATGATTATTCTAGATACTCTTGGGTTTACTTTATGGCAGCTAAGAATGAAGTTTTTAGTCACTTTAGAACTTTATTTCTTAGATTATCAATTGATCACCCAGGATCATTAAAAACAATTAGAAGTGATAACGGAACTGAATTTAAAAATCAATCTTTTGATCACTTTTGTGCTGAAAATGGAATAGATCATTAACTGTCTTCACCATATGTACCTCAACAAAACGATGTTGTAGAAAGAAAGAATAGAACCTTAGTTGAGATGGCTAGGACTATGCTTGATGAATATCAAACTCCTAAGAAATTTTGGGCTTATGCGTTAGCAACCACTTGTTTGTCTCAAATCGTGTTTTCTTGTGTGCTAAGCTAGGTAAAACACCATATGAGCTCCGGTTTGGACATAGGCCTAGTGTTACACACTTTCGGGTCTTTGGTTGCAAATGCTTTGTTAAGAAATATGGTAATCTTGATAAATTTGAACCTCGATCCATTGATGGCATGTTTCTTGGTTATCCATCTCATACTAGAGGCTACCGTGTGCTTTTACCTGACACTAACAAAATTGTGGAGACTTGTGAAGTGTCTTTTGATGAATCTAGCCCAGGTACTAGCTCAAACATTGCAGGTCCAGATCCATATCCGCAGGGGGAGAGCATTTTCATTGAAGATGAGGAAGAATTGGAGTTGCTGCCAGAAAATTCAGCAGCGAAAGACTTTGGTTTAGCTCCGGATGTTAATTCTCAACCAGCACCGACAACCATCAATGCCGACTCAAATCATCCTCAAGCCACAAGCTCATCGATTTGTGATGAACATGAAGAAGAAGAAGCTTGTGAGACATCTGTTTCCCTACGGTTTTACAAAGATCGTCCCCCACAACAGATGATTGGAAGCTTGCACGAACGAGTCACACGGTCCAGGTTTTGCGATCCAAACTCTTATGCTCATCTGGTTTTTGTTGCTTCTTTTGAACCCAAAGATATATCACACGCACTCACTAATGAATCTTGGATTATTGCCATGCAAGAAGAGTTAGAAAATTTTGAAAGAAATAATGTTTGGAAACTTGTACCTCCACCTCAAGGTCACACTTTAATTGGAACTAAATGGGTATATAAAAATAAACAAAGTGAGGATGGGGTTGTGGTTAGGAATAAGTCTAGGTTGGTTGCTCAAGGTTTCACTCAAGTTGAAGGTCTAGATTTTGATGAAACTTTTGCTCCTGTCACTAGATTAGAAGCCATAAGAATTTTGTTAGCTTTTGCAGCATCTAAAGGTTCTAAGCTATTTCAAATGGATGTTAAAAGTGCTTTTCTTAATGGCTACATAGATGAGGAGGTTTATGTCAAACAACCACCAGGTTTTGAAAATCCAGATTTTCCTAATCATGTTTACAAACTGTCCAAAGACTTATACGGTCTCAAACAAGCCCCTAGAGCATGGTATGATAGGTTAAAAACATTCTTACTTGAAAAGGGGTTTACCATGGGCAAGGTTGATAAAATTCTGTTTGTGCTTAAACATGGCAATGACTCATTATTCGTTCAAGTGTATGTGGATGATATTACCTTTGGTTGTGCTTCTCATGATCTTGTGACCATGTTTTTAGCAATGATGAGTTCCGAATTTGAAATGAGTATGATGGGTGAACTCACTTACTTTTTGGGGCTGCAAATCAAGCAAACCAAGGAGGGTACCTTTGTGCATCAAACGAAGTATACCAAAGACCTCCTAAGGCGCTTCAACATGTACAAAAGCAAGCCTCTTCGGACACCAATGGGAACAGCAACAACACTTGAACTTGATGAAGATGGTGAATCTGTGAATCAAAAAGAATATAGAAGCATGATCGGATCACTTTTGTACCTCACGGCATCAAGACCGGACATACAATTCAGCGTATGTCTTTGTGCACGGTTTCAAGCTTCCCCACGTGTTTCACATCGTCAAGTCGTCAAAATGATTCTCAGTTACTTACATGGAACCCAAGAATTTGGTATTTTTCTTCCTTATTCCTCAACCGTTACTTTGAAAGTTTTTTCGGATGCTGATTTTGGGGGTTGTAGGATTGATAGGAAAAGTACTTCCGGTGCTTGTCATTTTCTTGGTAATTCTCTTGCTGCTTGGTCCTCTATAAAACAAAATTCAGTTGCACAATCCACAGCCAAATCAGAATATGTAGCTGCTGCTAGTGCTTGCTCACAAATTCTTTGGATTGTTCAAACACTTAAGGACTATGGGGTTGATCTAGATAGTGTTCCACTATTCCGTGATAACACTAGTGTCATTTGCATTGCTAAAAACCCCGTGCAACATTCTAGAACTAAACACATTGACATTAGGTATCACTTTCTCCGAGATAACGTTGAAAAAGGAAACATTGTGCTTCACCATGTAGATACCGAACAACAATTGGCTGACATTTTTACAAAACCTTTGGATTTCACTCGTTTTTGTTACATTCGTAGTGAAATAGGGGTTATGCATCCTCATGGCTTAAATTGAGGGGGAGTTATGAAACTTGGGAAGTCTATGTGTGAATCTGAAATTAAAATAATATGAGCATAGTATTTCATACATATATGACTTTGTGATTCCTTTTACATGTTGAAAGTTCTTACTACATTACTCGTGTTATACATTTTGTATTTTTTGCCATGTCTAGTAATTGGAATAATTACTTACACTAAAACTGGTCATAGTCAAATTTTCTTGCTGTTTTGAACTTGTTACATGTTCACAAGTGCTTTTAACCATAAAGAATTAATCAAGTAATCAACTCACATGTTGAGTTTTTATGAACAAATATAAATTGAGAAAAGATCAAGAGAATATGCATGCAGCGCACTTCTTCTTTTGAGATGGCTTATCGTTGCACTTAGATATGAACTTGGAAGAAGTTGTGTATGACTAAAACCATGTCCTTAAGCTTTTGATTGTCAAATGACATAGGCTTGGCTTGGTTGGTTAGAATAAGGCAGATGCGCATATAATCTCTTGCAAATATCATATGATCTAAATTTATGCTTTGAAAAATAATAAAATGCAGCAACTAGTGTCATGCCTTCAGGTTTTGAAATAGTTAAGTTTGTGAGATCATGACTTACTTAAATTGAAAATTACATTTGATCTCTAGCATGACTTACACTACTTTATGTATTTCATTGATGTTATAATGGAAGGTACTTGATAGTATGACTTGGATGAGCTTTGTTTATATGTATATGTTATAATATGCTCATAACAACTAAAGGGGGGAGATAATTTGTTTATATGTTCATGACTTGCTGAATACATTGTCAAAGGGGGAGAGATAAGCATGAAGAGAAAGAGAATATGTGCATAAGGAGAGATAATAAAGGGGGAGAGATAATATGGGATAATTTTTCTTCTCATTTTACTTTTGATTTACAAAGGGGGAGAAATTGCCTTCAAAACTTTTAATGAGAATAAGCCAATGTTCGGATTTTAAGTGGTGTTGCCAATGCATTCATCAAGGGGGAGATTGTGAGACCTATGTGTGTTGAATACATTGGCTTGTAGTTAATACACTTGGCTTTGATGATAAAAGTTTTGAATATCACCAAAACACCTTTTTATCAAGGTCCGACTCTAGCTCTGAGCTACAGCAAGGTCTGACGGTAGGTCCGGCTTGGTTTGGGTAGCTCCGGTTACGTTCGATGCTAGGTCCTACTAGCTTTGGTCAGCTCCGGTGAAGTTTTATCTTTAGCTTCGGCATGTTTTTGATAGCTCCGACGTGTTTTTTGCTAAGCTCCAAAGTTGATTTTTCTAGCTCCGGTTTTTGGGATTACTAGTTCCGACTAGTTCTAATTAGCTCCGGCGCTAGGTCCTGCTAGTTTTTGGTAAGCTCCAGCGGGTGCTTTACTCTACTAGCTTTTGTAAGCTCCAGCTCAAGGTCCGGTTTGCTCTGGCAAGGTCCGGAACTTGACTGTAGTGCTTCTGCTTTTCATTTGCAATATTTCGTACTTGCTTTACTTTGTTGGAAAGTTTGCTTAGTATTCTTTTACTAAGTTTTTGGTGCGTTTTGGTTGATATGGATGATATCGTGTTACTGTGGTTTTGCAACATGCTTATGTGAGGTTCTCACGTAAGGTGTTGTGTTCGGAACTAACTTGAGTCAAGTCGAGGACTTGGGCTCGTATGGATTGGTTGTTTATTCATGTGCAGTTGTTGCTTGAGTTCAAGACATGGCTGGTGACGGGATCCATTGGACTAGTCTCAGGGAGGAGATGAGGTTCCAACAACCAAATTTAGGAGGAATTGTGGTTGAGCTGATCAGGAGGTTGCGCAGCATGATTGAATCAAGAACAATGCATGTGAAGGTATCGTGGACGTCGTTGGAAGATGTTTGCACGTATGCAAGGAGTGCATGGACGTGGCTACATGGTTCCGAGACGTGATGAAGAGATGTGGACATAAAGAATTGGTCGGAAAGGTCCAACCGACTAGGTTATGGACTCAGGCTGCGGCTGAGTCGGGTTTGACTCAAATATGGAAAGATTTGAGTTGGTTATGATAGGATTTCGTGTGGGTCACGAATTTGAGTTATTTAGGAATGTGGGATACGTTCCTAAGGTGTTTGGAAGTCTTAGGATTGCTTCTATCTGCATATAGAAGAATCTTGAGCAGTTATGGAAAGTTGCGATTCGTGATCTGAGTAGGATTGGAGTCCTAGTTGATATTGGGTTGGCCTAAGGGCTGGTTATATAAGCAAGGGAGCCCAGAGCTCGTGGCGTACGACTTTGGGGCTGTTCCTATTGTGTTCTATTGAATAAAATTGGTAGTTTGAAGGAACTTTTGTGCCTTGTTCATCTGACTTGTTCCTGACAAGTTTTACTCGTCGAGTTTCTCGACAGCACTACCTTTCGTTGGTGGTTTTATCATAACTCAATTTTTACAGATCCAATTGATGTGATTCTTTTTGGGTTGTCTTCACAACTTGATTGTCTATTATCTGTCAAAATTTCACGGTCATTGTATTTGTGGTCTATGATACCGCACATGAAGGCGATCGTCATGTGCGAGAAGCTAAAATTGAAATGATCGAAGGCAAATTGGGAAGATTCGCCATAGAAGAAGATGAGTCACCACAAGACATGTACAATCGGTTGAAGAATCTCATCAATAAATTTCGAGCATATGGAAGCAATAAGTGGAATGATCACGAGGTGGTGAAGCTAATTCTCAGAGCCTTCATGCCTCGAAACGTAAATCTATGCTCGATGATTAGAGAATGCCCCAGGTATCGGAAAATGACCCCAGATGAATTGCTTGGAAAGATTATCAATTTTGAGATGATGGAGAAACAAGCAAAGCATGTTAAGGAGATTGTCGACCTTACCTCAGCAAAGAAGAAAGGAGTCGCTTTGAAGTCGACTTGCATGCCAATGTCAAAATAGACTCGAGAAGCTCAAGAAGAAGATGAAAGCGACGATGAAAGCAGTGACATCGATGAAGAAGATATGATCCTATTTATGAAGAAATTCAAGAAGATGATTAAAAGAAGACAAGGTGGTAGATCAAATGAAGGAAGACACAAAGACAAATCAAGACCAAAGTTGAGGCGCGCTTGCTATAACTGTGGTGAATACGATCACTTTATAGTTGATTGTCCTTATGAAGAAAACAAGAAGAAGACAAAGGATACAAAGCCTCAACCCAAGAAGATGTTCAAGAAGAAAAAGCAACTTTGGGCAGGCGCACCTAAGAAAGGAGTGGGACTCTAATAATGAGTCTTCATCCGAAGAGGAAGAGGAGATGACTAGCATAACCATCAAGAAGACAACCAAGAAATCCACCCTCCTCCCAACTATTGGCGCTTGGAAGAACAAAGACACATGTGTAATGGCGAAGGAAGGTAAAAGAAAGGTAACAACTAAATATTCCTCCTCGTATTCCTTTGCAAGTGATAGTGATAATTCTATTAAATACGATAGTTGTGATGAAAATGAATACTTGCTTAGTGGTTTAGACAAGAAAACTGCTTCTAAGATGAAATTTTTAGGGGATAAGCTTGCTGATAAGGAGGA
The DNA here is from genome assembly GCA_036927565.1 of Tuctoria greenei. Classification (NCBI taxonomy): domain Eukaryota; kingdom Viridiplantae; phylum Streptophyta; class Magnoliopsida; order Poales; family Poaceae; genus Tuctoria; species Tuctoria greenei. Next base: position 17,323,509 of record JAYESD010000005.1, read on the forward strand.
GCTTGTTGATCGCCAAGAAGATATGATCATCCATCAAAAGGAGGAACATCTTAAGATCAAAAAGCTCCTTGAACTTGAAAAGGAGTGAAGCAGGTCACTAGAACTTGAGTTAGCTTCAAGCAAGGAAGCTTGCTTGAAGTTAAGCGACTCAAATGTAATCTTCAAGGATGAACTTGCTAACTTAACCAAAGTTAACAAGATCCTTGAGGTACAAGTTGAGTCACTCAAGCAAAGTGACCGCAAAGTGACCCTTCATCCTCTTCAAGCTCACCTTCTCAATACTTAAAATCTGAAACTAATATTACTTGTGCATGTGCTAAAATTGATACTAGCTTGAAAGAAAAGTCAACCTCGACCAAGGACAAGCTACCTTCCCATAGTGGCATATTTGACAAGGAGAAGGTCAAGTATGCACGTAGTGCATACTTGGTCTCACGACCTCCAAATGTCAAGTATGGACTTGGGTATTCTTATGGTGAAAAGCAAAATGCTAGAAACCATAAGAATAACAAGGAACACATTTTATTTGTCAAGGAAAACTCCTCTCAAGCTAGAAAGCCTAATAATGTTGATAAGTCTAAAATTGTTAACACATATGAACAACAACTCCTGTTCAGAACTTTTGATGCACCTTATGTTCTTATGAAAAGTAAACTTGGTAGAGTTTATGCTAAACATGTTGGACCACGTCATGGGAACACCAAGTCTTATGTGTGTGTGCCCAAATCACTTGTAACTAACCTCAAAGGACCCAAATAAGCTTGGGTACCTAAAACCAAGGCGTAATTTGTTTTTGCAGGCCTACTCCTCCGGTGGAGCAAAATGGGTGCTAGATAGTGGATGCACCAACCACATGACCGGAGAAAGAAGGATGTTCGTTGAATATGAAGAAAAATAAAGATCCAAGCGAAGGCATCATTTTTGGTGATAACAGTTAAGGAAGGGTGCTCGGTGCCGGTAAAATTGCAATATCATCTCAACACACTCTTTCTGATGTTTAAATGTCGATTCCTTAGATTATAACCTACTGTCCATATTTCAATTATGTGACAAGGGTTATATTTGCTTGTTCACTAATGAGGGTGTGACCTTCTCTAGAAGGAGTGATCACTCGGTTGCATTCAAGGGTGTGTTAAAGGGAAAGCTTTATCTTGTTGACTTCAACAAAGATAAAGCCGAACTTGACACATGCTTGATTGCAAAGACCAACATGGGTTGGCAGTGGCATAGACGGCTAGCACATGTTGGTATGAGGAATCTTCAAAAACTTCTTAAGGGCGATCACATCCGAGGTTTGAAGGATGTTTTTGAGAAAGACAGACACTATAACGCGTGCCAAGCTGGAAAGCAAGTAGGAGCACTCCATCCCGCAAAAAATGTCATGACAACAACAAGACCACTCGAGCTACTTCACATGGATCTATTTGGTCCAATTGCTTACATAAGCATCGGCGGTAACAAATACAGTTTAGTAATTGTCGATGATTTTTCGCACTTCACGTGGGTTTTCTTTTTGCATGATAAGACAAAAAATCAAGGAACCCTCAAGAAGTTTTTCAAGCGTGTCCAAAATGAATTCTCATTGAAGATCAAGAACATACGAAGCGATAATGGCATGTAGTTCAAGAACACCCAAGTTGAGGAGTACCTAGATGAAGAAGGGATAAAACATGAATTTTCAGCACCGTATTCCCCTCAACAAAATGGAGTAGCCAGAAGGAAGAACCGAACCCTCTTTGAGATGGCGAGTACAATGCTCGATGAGTCCAAGACTTTGGATCGCTTTTGGGCTGAAGCGGTTAACACCGCTTGTCACACCATAAACCGACTCTATCTTCATCACCTACTCAAGAAAACGTCATATGAACTACTCATCGGTAACAAGCCGAATTTCCTATTTTCGAGTTTTTGGTTCTAAATGTTATATTTTGAACAAAAAACCTAGGACTTCAAAGTTTTCTTCGAAGTCCGATGAAGGTTTCTTGCTTGGCTATTATTTGAACTCTTACACCTATCGTGTCTTCAACAAGTTCTCCGAACTTGTTGAAGTAGCACGTGACGTAGTGTTCGATGAAACTAATGGCTCTCAAGAAGAGCAAGTTGATCAATGTGTGATAGATAGAGAAGAAGATCCATGTCAAGCGTTGAGAAGAATGGCGTTGGGCGATGTTCGACCACAAGCGCCACCTCCAAATGCGAATGAAGAAGATGAACCAAAAGAGGGGGAAAATGATCAAGAGGGAGCTTCTACACAGGATCAACCGCATGAAGATCAAGGTGACCAAAAAATCAATGAGGGCAATCATCTACGGGGAGAAGAAGATGACCATGATGATTCAAGACCACAAGTGCCACATCCAAGAGTACACCAATGCATCCAAATAGATCACCCCGTCGATAACATAATCGGTGACATCCAAAAGGGAGTAACAACTAAATCTCGAATAGCTAATTTTTGTGAACATTACTCGTTTGTATCCTCTTTAGAACCACACAAGGTTGAAGATGTATTGAAAGATCCGGATTGGGTGGTAGCAATGCAACAAGAATTAAACAACTTCAAATGGAACGTGGTGTGGGAACTTGTTGAAAGGCCCAAGTTCAACGTCATCGGCACTAAATGGGTCTTCCGCAACAAGCAAGACGAACACGGGGTGGTCAAAAGAAACAAATAGCGACTTGTGGCTAAAGGGTATTCACAAGTCAAAGGTTTGGATTTCGATGAAACTTTTGCTCCCGTAGCTAGGCTTGAATCGATTCGAATATTACTTGCATATGCTACTCACCATGATTTCAAACTCTATCAAATGGATGTGAAAAGCGCCTTCCTCAATGGACCAATCAAAGAGGAGGTGTATGTGGAGCGACCCCCCGGATTCGAAGATCAAGAGTTTCCCGACCATGTGTTCAAACTGCGTAAGGCTCTCTACGGCCTCAAACAAGCTCCTAGAGCTTGGTATGAGTGTCTTAGATATTTTTTAATTGAAAATAGATTTAAGATTGGTAAAGCTGATTACACGTTTTTTACTAAGCATTTTGACAATGATCTATTTGTTTGTCAAATTTATGTTGATGATATTATATTTGGCTCAACTAACAAATCCTTTTGTCAAGAATTCAGTAAAATTATGACAGATAGATTTTAGATGTCTATGATGGCTGAATTGAAATATTTCTTAGGATTCTAAGTGAAGCAATAAAAGGAAGGGACGTTCATAAGACAAACCAAGTATACTCAAGACATACTCAAGAAGTTTGGAATGGACAAGGCGAAGCCTATAAAGATGCCCATGACAACAAATGGACACTCGGATCTCAATGAAGACAGACCAAACGTGGATCAAAAGGTATATCGCTCCATGATTGAATCCTTAATTTACTTATGTGCATCTAGGCCTGATATTATGTTGAGTGTATGTTTGTGTGCAAGATTTCAAGCCAATCCTAAGGAGTGTCATTTGACAGCCGTAAAATGAATCTTGAGATATTTAGTTCATACACCCAACGTAGGCCTTTGGTATCCTAAAGGTTCCAAGTTCAATATCATTGGATACTCCGATGCAGATTATCCCGAATGCAAAGTAGATAGAAAAGTACCTCCGGTACATGCCAATTCTTAGGTAGATCCCTAGTTTCTTTGTCCTCCAACAAACAAAACTCCAGTGCCTTATCCACAGTTGAAGCGGGGTATGTTGCAGCCGGGAGTTATTGTGCACAACTCATTTGGATGCGGCAAACTCTAAGGGATTACGGTTACAATATGAGTCGTATTCCACTCCTTTGTGATAATGAGAGTGCTATTAAAATTGCCCATAACCCCATTGAGCACTCTAAGACCAAACACATAGATATCCTACATCACTTTTTGAGAGACAACTCAATGAAAGGAGACATAGCCATTTCCCATGTCAACACCAAAAAACAACTAGCTGATATATTTACTAAGCCACTTGATGAAAAACGTTTTTTGCGAGCTCTGAAATGAACTAAATATCCTTGATGCTCGGAACATGGCTTGAAAACTTGCATACCTGTATGCCATCTTCAAAATCTATTGATTGTATTATGAAAATCATCTCTCTCTATTTCCTCCAAAAAACTATGTTAATTACTTGATCTTGGTGAATTATGGTCATAGCTTGATTGTTGGATTTTTACTGATCATATTCGTCAAGATTATATGTGTGTTTTGCCCCCTATTTTCTTTGTAAGCACCTTTGAATATATACGAATGGGATAAATGCTTCTGTTCTGATGACCACGGACTAGTCCGTGGTTACCCGGACTAGTCTGCACACTGCAGACTAGTCCGCAGAGATCTGGTAGTCTGGACTAGTCCGGTTGACCACAGACTAGTCCGATTTTTCGACTCCGTAACCCTAGGGCCACCAAACCCTAATCTCTTTCATTCTCACAACGTTCCTCACATTCTCTCTCCTCACTCGAGCGCCCCCAAGGTGATTTGGCGATTTCTCCACCAAATCTCTTCAACTCTCCATGAAAAACGATCTTCATCGCAAGGAGATCAAGGTCCACAAACTAGTACGCAACAACAACTCCTCCAACTTCAAGAATCAAAGGATTTTGGTAAACTTTCTCCAAAACCCTACAACCTTCAATTTCTTTTGTTATGGACCAAATAGCTTAGCTCCACTAGTTAATACATGACTCCTTGTTGTATTACATCTGCCTTGAGCTATTTTTGCATTGAGAAACACCATTGATTTGCTAGTTAGGGTTTGAACAGTTGAACACCAGACTAGTTCGGTCTCAGTACGTACAAGTCCGGTATGCCGGACTAGTCCGCACATGAGCACCGGACAAGTCCTACTTTTGACTGAACTCAACACTAAATTCCAACTACTCAATGCATTTCCTTGCCATCAATCATCATCCATGTATTGTATAATCCTCTTGTCAGGACCATGTCGAGCTCCAACGATGAGATTTTCGACTTTGAGGCCGAGATGGAACAAGACTCTTTGCCTCGTGCTTCGACGGGGCAAAGCAAGAAAAGACAAGAGCGTGCTGCCGAACCGTCACCCACCCTACCTAGGATGTGACGGAAGGTTGCAGCAAAGAAGCCAGCTTTGAAAGCTCAAGATTCGATTGGCTCTAGCTCAGCAGCTCATCGCCAATCCAAAGGGAAAGGCAAAGGGATTGCCTCTGGCCCGATTGGCCCTCTCAAGATGAGTTCTCCAAGGCATAGGAATAGAGATCCTGTTGAAGAAAGATTCAATAGCAAAGGAAGTGATGTGGCTTCAAAACTCAGGACGATTCTGTTACAGCAGTTCCAAGAAGGCAGCTGATGCAAGGTTCTAGAGCAACTTCCACGCGGACTACTATAGTTGCATGTATCTCACGATGAAGACTCCGGTGGTCCGCAGCAAGAGGATTGGCTGGAGCCAGTTTGAAAGAAAAGGATGTGGTGCTTTCAATGAAGTGGTAGAGGTTGCCGCGAGGCTTGGTCTGAAGGACTTGTTTCCCTTCAGATACAACTGGAATGATGAAGTCATTGCTTAGTTTTATGCTACCTGCTATTTTGCCAGTGATGAAGAGGAAAGGGTGACTTGGATGACTCATGGATCCAAGTGCACATTGTCTTATGTTGAGTTTGTGAGACTGTTGCACCTTGAGGATACTAGCAGCAATGAGCTCATCATCCACAATATCGGTGTCTTGGAGAAGGACAAGATGAATTTACTTTATGACACTCGCCTGAAATTCAATCCCCCTTCCACGAAGAACATGAAGCCATTCTTCATGGTTCTAAATAGAGTGCTCCAGAAGACTATTGCTCTGAAAGACGGAGATGTAGGGAGTGTCCAAGGCTATCTGAGAACATTGATGAAGGTGATTAGTAAGGACAAGAAGTTTGATGTTTTTGGCTATATCTGGAATGATTGCTTACTATCTCCTCCATCTAAGTAAGATGAGGTTGAAGGTGGTAGCCTAAGCGCTATGAAGCTTAAATCATGCTAAAAAGAAGTTTTCCTATAGCTAAAAAAGAGTACCAGCTATGAAGCCCCTGTTTATGGTGAACATCTCCTGCACACCGAACCGCTCCTGTGGCTATGCACCATACTTGACGTTTATGATTGTGAAAGTCACAGGAATTGAGTTTGTGAAAGATGTAGAGCATACTTCTCTAAGGCATAAGAAGCCTCCTCAAGCCTCTCTTCCAACTGATCCATCTCCTATCTCAAGTGAAGAGGCTCCGAGGAGATCTCAAGGAGATGTGAGGCCTGCCTCCACTACTAGGGCCCCTCCTCAAAAAGGGTCTCCTAGTAGAATCTTGAAGTACTTGGCCTCCATCTTTGGCTCCTGCAAAAAGGCTGAGGTGAAGCTTCACAAGTTGAACAAGGCAAGAAAAGCAGACATGAAGTACGTGAAAGAAAATGTCAAAAATATTTGTCAGAAGCTGGAGATCGAGCCTATTGGATCTCCTGTTATCTCTGATGACTCAGCTTTAGACTTCTCTGAGCTTCCACCTTTATCTCCTTCCGAGCTTGCCTATTTTGGCGTTGGGGGCATGACGAGTGGTTCTCATCCTCCTCCTCCTCGAACTGACGACAATGAGGACGACGAGAGGACCAACAACAAGGAATGAGCCTGCGACGACTTCTACATCCCTCCTCTCCTTCTTTTTGGTGCCTCGATGCCAAAGGGGGAGAGATTGAGGGGGAGTCATTATGTTGCAGCTGTAGATGAGAGCTCCTTTTGTATCTTTTAATCTCTGTTATGCTTTTGGTGGTGTAAGACTATTTTTAGTGTTGTAAGACTCTTATTATGCTTCTAAGTTATGTTTATGAAGTCTGTGATGATAATTTGATATAATCTATGCTTATGCTTTGAAATTGACTTATATGCTTGATGTTGATATGATTATGTCAATTATCTCATTCACATCACAAATATTGCTTACACACACTTAGTTTTGTACCCCACCATAAAGAGTGCACATATGTCATATGTTTTCATTGCTTAATTTGTTCCAAGCTCATATGTGCACACTTTAAAAAAATATGGACTTTTAATCATATTTGTGAAATCTCAATTGATTGTCATCAATCACCAAAAAGGGGGAGATGAAAGTGCATCTAGGCATCCCTTATGGGTTTTGATATTTATGACAAACAAATGAGATCCTAACTAAATTGTTGAGATGAGTGCAGGGTTTTAATGAAATTATGAAGAAAGCGCAAAAAGAAAGGAGAGTGAGGAATGAAGTTGAAAAGAGCTCAAGAGATTAATAGAATACTTTTTTGTATGGAGTGTGTTGGAGAAACACACCCCAAGAGCTCAAGCAAAAGAAAACACTCTCACTGCACAAATTTACATAGGGCGGGACTAGACCGATATACCCCGAACTAGTCCAATAATCTCACTGTCCAGGACCGGACAAGTCCTCCCAGTGCGGACTTGTCCGCAACGGACTAGTCCGATAAAGTCCAGAATAGTCCGATAACACCTCTGATTAACATCGTACAAGTACGATATTCCACGGACTAGTCCGAAATCCTCATTGACCAACTTCGAACATGTTCTCCAATTTCGGACTTGTCCTTAGCCCCTCAAAATTTCATCACACCGGACTAGTACGATATTATCCGGACAAGTCCGATAACCTCTCTGACAAAAATCGGACAAGTCCTCCAGGTGCGGACTTGTCCTCAATTCACAAAGGGATTCACCATGCCAGTCTAGTCCGTTATGTGTCGGACTAGTCCGAATATCTCCAGTGCCCAGATCGGACTAGTCTGCATGTTTTCGGACAAGTAGAATATTCCTGAACACTTAGGGTTTTCCACACGCCGCACAACGGACTAGTCCGGTGTCCACCACGGACTAGTACGGACTTTGTAAACCCTAACGGTAACCTTTGGAAACCCTCATATAAATAGAGGTGCATGACCCTACTATGATCACTCTTGACCCCCTACACCGTCACACCTTCCAAGAGCTCAGAAAACACGTCTCTCCACACAATCCAACATGAGAAAGATCAAATCCTTGAGGATTAACCATAGATCAAGGGAGAGACACGTTCTTCACGTCTTGAGCTCTTGGGTTTGAATCTCTCACACACTCTCGTTGTTTTATTACATATCTTTCGAGTGTGTTTGGTGGTGTTTCGAATTGTAAATCTTGGGGTGCCCTCAACTTGTGAGAAGGCCCCTTGAACCCGGTTATTTACCCCCTTTGTGATTAGTGGAAGAGAATCAGCCTCCATGGCGATTCGACGAGGGTAGGGTTTGTGAAGACCCGGTCCTCCGTGGACTCCTAAACGTGGATGTAGATTTCCTCTGTGGAATCGAACCACGGGGTAAAATCATTGTGTCTTTACTTTTGTTCTTACTATGTAACACCCTCGATTTTCGCATCATGCATTGCATACATGGTCATGCATTAAACACTAGTAGAATAAAAGAAAAATAATAAAACATATGCATATACAAATATGTGTAGCAAAAGAAGAAATAGAAAATAATAATAGGCCAAAACTTGTAATAGGGAATAAGAATAAAAAAAAGAATAATATAAATATATATATATATATAATATATATAACAAAATATGAAAATAGAAAAAAAATAACATTAATAATATATATTATAAAAATAATAAATAATAAAGAATAAATATATAATATTAATGTATATATATAAAAAAATTATATATATATATATAAATAACTATATAATAAAGAGTAAAAAAAAGAAAGAAAGAAAAAAAAAGGGAGCCGCCCGGCGGCCAGGCCAGCGGCCCAGCCGGCCGAGCCGGCCCCGCTCCGCACCGGCCCCGAGGCGCCGTACCGCGCGCCGAGTCGCGCGCCCGCCTGCCCGCCCCGGCCGCCGTACGGCTCCGCAGCCGGGCCCCGCCCCCCCTGACGCGACGCCGCCCGCCTGCCCGCCCCGGCCGCGTGCCGCCCGAGGCGCCCGGGCCCCGCCCCGGTCCTCTCTCTCCCCCCCCGACGTGACCGCACCGCCTGCCGCTGCAGCAGCGCGCAGCGCGCTGCGCCGGGCCCCGCCGGCCGAGCCGCCTCCGAAATTTTTTCCTAACCGCCCGATTCTCCCGCCCGGATACAACTCCCTCCCGCGTCCGACTCCCCTGCCGCGAATCCCGCCCCGTACCGAGTCGGTATCAAGGCCGTACCCTAGCGCCGCCCCTATAAATAGGACCCAGGCCTAGGCTTTTTTTTTCCCCACGAACCAGCAGCCGCAGCAGAGAAGAAAAAGCCGCCAGAAGCAGCCGCCGGTACAGAGAGGGAAAAAGGTCCAGAGAGCTGCGCCCAGGGAAGAAAAAAAAGGAGAAAAAGAAGGGGAAGAAGAGGGAGAAAAAGAGGAGGGCACCACCGTTCGCCGGAGATCGTCGCCGACATCGCGCCGCCGTCGTCGTGCCGCCGAAGGACTGCTGCACCACCTATTTCGTCTACGCGTCGCATTTATTCCGCGACCGTCACACCGTCAGATCTACGGTAGGGTTCGTTCCCGATGCGAATTTTTGCGATCATATTGAATCTAATAGGCGTAAATTAATTTTAGTTGCACCATAAATTTTATTTCATCAGCATTAATCCACCCTAAAACCCCCGTAAACTCATATGAACACGTATGAACTAGTCGCATCTAATTAATAAACGACCGTAGTAAATTAATTATTAAACTGTGCATGCATGCATGTCATTGCATGTTGATTATTTTGTGTGCATTATGTTGAATTGTATATGTTTTCTTGTATGTATGATCACGCGTAGAGGAACGTGCTCAAGAGGTTGCATACGAGGATTTCCAAACCCAAGACTTTGAAGCGCTTGAGCAACCCCATCCGCCAGAGCAAGGCAAGTGTCCTTGAAGCATATTGATCCTATTTTAAATTAAATGTTTTGTTTGCGAACTTGCATGCTTGTGTCAAATTGATGGGAACCCTATGGTAGGAAGTTTACTAGTTTTGTTTGACCACCCTTGTCACCCGGAATTATGGTAGAGAGTCGGGAAGGGTTTTTACCTTTTTGCTCCGCTTAATTAATTGGGATGGCAAACAACACTACACATTTAATTATGCACCAATGATATTCTGGTTAATGTGAACTGGTCAATATGATGGGTGATCTAAGCAAGCCTGGTTATGTGGATGGGTTGGATGTTATGGTGGTTTGCTTGCCTTAGATCTAAGGACCGGTTCATGCGAGAATATGCCAGGTCAACAGTGCCACCACAAGGCCAAGTATGGGTGCGGCGTAGCTGAATAATTAGGAGCGCTGCTAGTATTGTATGGACCATTGGATGGCGCGGGGAATGGGAGTCGAGGAGGACTGCCCTGGGATCCGCATGGCACACGAGGGGACCCGTGGGTGGGAGAATAGAGGTTCAAGCCTGCCGGTGAAAACTTAGTGGGCCCGTACATACTAGTAGTCCCTTTTGAAAGGCTATTTTGTGATCTCTTGGCCACACACCTACGGAAGTGTGAGATGGCACAATGGAGGTTTCTTAGTCATTGAAAGGTGATAAAATCACAAACATGTGGGTAAAGTGGTACAACCTCTGCAGAGTGTTAAAAACTATCATGATAGCCGTGCTCCCGGTTATGAGCGCCTGGATGACCTACATGATTAGAGTTGGAAATTGGGATTTGGGATGGTTATGGTTTGGTAATGGTTATGGTTGGTTTATGGATTATGGTCATGGTTATGAAATTGAGTTATGGTAATTGGACATGGATAATGGTAATGTTAGTAATAATTGGATATTGTTTATACTTTGTTAATATGATGGGATTTATTTCACATAGACATAGTATAATGCTTTTCAAATGTTTTACTGTACTTTTCAGCACTTAGCTATTATTATTGTCGTCATTTGAATTAGCCACATGTCATACTTTCCACACTTGCTGAGTACGACATGTACTCACCCTTGCAATCCCCCCCCCAACTGCTACTGGAGACAATTGGGAGTACCCTGAGGATCACGAGGAGTACTAGGTTGCGTACCGCCGTCAATTGCCTGTGGATTGGAGTCGTGCTGTTTAGTTTATTTTCCGCTGCAATTATTTAGAGTTTTATTATTCGTGAACTATTGGATTATTGTAATAAAGTACTTATTTATTAGTTAAGACGTGGTTAAATTCTGTTTATCATTTGTGAATCACTCATGTATGTGTGTTGAACATCCTGGGCACACATATGCGTTACGCTTGGTTCATATTCGAAACCGGGTGTCACAAATTGGTATCAGAGCCGCGTTGACCGTAGGACGCAAGCCTAAGTAGAATGGACACTCTAGAGCACTTAGGAACACTCTTCTAATATGCTATTTTCGAAAATTTTTGCTGCTGTTTTGTTTCCTTTATTTTCGGCCGCAAAAAGTATTGATCGCTGCTGCGTTTTGATAAAAATTTTCAGAAATGAGCAATATTAAGTGCTGCTGTTTTGCTGTATAAATTTTCGCGAAAACGGTGTGTTTTGCTGCTATTATGTGTGGGTAAAATTATTGTGTTGGTTGCTGTAATTTTTCTCTTTATTTTTCGTTCTTTTGGAACCGCTGCACCGCTCTTTGTCCGCCGTTTAGCTGCTGAAATTTTCAGATTTGTTTTTCATTATTTTTCTAATGTATTCTTGTTTCTTGTAGATGGCCCGCACCAAGACAACCCCCCGTAAGTCGACCGGTGGAATCGTGCCCCCGCGTAGGTTGGCTAGTCGCTCTCCGGTCGTCGACCCCCGTCACCCCGTGGTGATCCGTTCTGACGGCAGAGCCGCAGGACAACTGCGACACCGTCTCCGTGCCCTACTCCGTGAGGCTGGCTACCGCCACCACAGTCTCTCGCTCTCCTACCACACCACTGGAGTGCAGCGCCCCGGCAGGAAGGAGTGGAGCTGCAAAATTTATATCTACTACGGTGACGAGTTGGTGAAGACCCACAGCAGCCCTGCTTGGAGGAGCTCCCGCCGATCTGCAGAGCAGGATGCTAGCTGGGAAGCAGCCACTTTCTGGAGCCACGCCCGCCGTTTCCGTCTGGAGGACACGGTTCACGCCTTCGTCCCGCAGCGTCCTAGTGGCACTGCGCGCTTCGTCTCCAGGCACGTGGAGGGACCCCTGGACCTCCCGCAGTCTCGTCAGACTGTTGGCGATGTGACCCAGCTGAGTGCCCGACTTCAGAGGGCGCAGCAGGAGATCCAGGATGGGCGTGACCTCGCCCAGCGCCACGAGGCGATAATCAGGAGGTATCGTCGGATCACCGACGAGGACCCAGATGACTACGCGTCCGACACCCCGATGTGGACCCCAGACTCTCCAGACCGTCGCAACGGTCAGCGTGAGTCATCTTCTGAGGAGTCCTCTGACGAGGAGCCTTCCAGTGTGGCGTCTACCGCACCACCGCCGCCTGCTGCCTCACCACCCCAGGACCCACAGGACCCCGAGGACCCCGACGAAGACGACGACGACGACGAGGACCCGGATGAGTTCCCGCTCGACGACGACTAGTCCTCGACCTATGCCACGACTCAAGGATAGGCACACCCCCATTAGTAAATAAGAGCGATGTAGATATACTTGTGTGGCCTTGAGTTGTATTACTTCTTTTAGGATCTTTGTAAATTCTGTTTGGTGCTTGTTGAGTGCTTTTGTGCTTAGTAGAGAGTTGTGGGATGCTTCGGCAATTGTCCACATCCTCGTAATATAGGTCTATATTAATAAAGGATTATTTAGTGTCACATACCTTGATGCATATAGTTGGGATGTTTCCTTCCAAATTCTAAATCTTTCTGTCCCTACCTTTCTTTCGCCAACAGATGGTGAGAACTCGTAACCAGAGGGATGCCAACGATGAGGAGGAGCGCAATGAAGTACCTCAGAACAACCAGGGACATGCTCATGGAGCTATCAACATTGAACAACTGTTAGCTATGCAGAACCAGCTCATGCAGACCATGATACAGACCATGGGACAGCTGCAAGCTGGCAACAACAATCAGCCCCACCTGCCTCCACCGCCACCCCCGCCGCATCACAACCGTTTGGGAGAGTTCATGAGGACCAGACCGCCTACCTTTGCACAAGCCACAGACCCAATGGAAGCTGATGATTGGCTGAAGTCCGTTGAGAAGAAACTTGCTATTGTCCAGTGCACTGACAGGGAGAAGGTTCTCTTTGCATCACATCAACTAGTTGGAGCAGCCGCTGACTGGTGGGAAGCTCTTTGCAACGCTCACGATAATCAGGAAACAATCACTTGGGCTGAGTTTAAACAGAGTTTCCGTTCCCACTATGTACCTGAAGGAGTTATGATATTGAGGAGACAAGACTTTGAAAATCTCAGGCAAGGAAGGATGAGTGTGAGTGAGTATCTCAACAAATTCACTCAATTATCAAGATATGCTCCAGAAGACATCAAAACTGATAGTAGGAAGCAGTATCTGTTTATGAGAGGTCTCAACAATGAAATTCAAGTCCAGTTGCTCAATACTGATTATCCAAACTTCCAAAAGCTGGTTGACAAGGCTATTGTGGTTGAGAACAAGATTCGCGAGATGGAGCAGGACAACAAAAGGAAGATGTCACATCATGGACCGCAACAAGGAAGCAATGTTTTCCCCCGCTATGCACCACCTACTGCACCACAATACAACCCCTCTGCTCCTGCATACCGCACTGCTTATCCGCCCCGCCCAAATCAGCCACCGCAGCAACGCCCTGCCATGCAAGCGCCTCGCAATCCTGTGCCACCTGCGCCGCGTCCTAACATGGCGGCAAATGCTCAAACCCAGATGCGCCCAAACTTCCCCAATGCTATGAGTGGTAAGACATGCTATGCGTGTGGAGAACCCGGACACTTTGCAAGTCAATGCCCCAAGAGAAACAATGGACCTATGAAACTCACTGCCCCGTATAGAGGATTTGTTCGACCAAATGAAGGGTGCCTGTATCTTCTCCAAGATCGACTTGCGGTCAGGATACTTCCAAATGAAGATTAGACCATCAGACATACCCAAGACGGCATTTCGGACACGATATGGATCTTATGAGTACACCGTCATGTCATTTGGATTGACGAATGCGCCTGCATACTTTATGTATCTTATGAATAAGGTCTTCATGGAATATCTGGATAAGTTCGTTGTAGTGTTCATCGATGATATTATGATCTACTCGAAGGACGAGAAGGAACATGAGGAACACTTGAGGCTTACGCTGCAGAAATTGAGGGAGCATCAATTGTATGCCAAGTTCAGTAAATGTCAATTTTGGTTACGGGAAGTTTCTTTCTTAGGCCATATTATTTCCGGAGGAGGAGTATGAGTTGACCCAGGGAAGGTGAGAGATGTGCTTAAGTGGGAACCGCCACAGAATGTTAAGGAAATTCGGAGTTTCCTTGGAATGGCTGGATATTACCGCCGATTCATAAAGGATTTTTCCAAAATAGCCAAGCCTATGACCGAATTACTCATGAAGGGAAAGGCATTCCGATGGACTCAAGCTTGTCAGGATAGCTTTGAAGAGTTAAAGAAAAGATTGACAACCGCGCCAGTGTTAGTATTACCGGACGTGAGCAAGAGTTCTGATATATATTGTGATGCATCAAGACAAGGATTAGGATGTGTGCTCATGCAAGAAGGCCAAGTGGTAGCTTATGCATCGAGGCAACTAAAGAAACATGAGTTGAATTATCCTACACACGACCTTGAACTCGCAGCCGTGGTACACGCCTTGAAGATATGGAGACACTATGTTTTTGGTCACCGATGTGAGATTTATACGGACCACAAGAGTCTCAAGTACATATTTACGCAAACGGATCTGAACCTGAGGCAACGCCGATGGTTGGAGCTCATCAAGGATTATGACGTGGGAATCAACTATCACCCAGGGAAGGCCAACGTAGTGGCCAATGCTTTGAGCCGAAACGGAGTAAGTCATCAACTTACAGTTCAAGAACTGCCATCCGAGTTATGCAAGGAGTTTGAACGGTTGAACCTCGGATTCATAAATGAGATGGGAACGATGGAAGTCAACCCAACATTGGAGCAGGAAATATGGGAAGGACAGACAAAGGACAAGGAAATACAAGAAATCAAGGAAAGGACCCAAGAAGGAAAGGAATTCAGATTTGATGAGGACGAACAAGGTACCTTATGGCTTGGAAAGAGGATTGTGGTACCTAATGTCAGGCATATTCGAGAAACAATATTGAAGGAGGCACATGACTCGCCTTACTCAATTCATCCTGGCTGTACAAAGATGTACAAGGACTTAAAGACATGTTATTGGTGGGCCAGCATGAAAAAGGACATAGCCGAATATGTTGCACTTTGTGATGTGTGCCAACGAGTTAAAGCTGAACATCAAAGGCCAGCCGGATTGTTACAACCATTGAAGATCCCGGAGTGGAAGTGGGAAGAGATTGGTATGGACTTTATAGTTGGATTACCGCGAACTCAGTCTGGCTATGATTCAATATGGGTTATTGTGGATCGATTGACAAAATCAGCTCATTTCATTCCTGTCAAGACCACATATACCACCACAAAGCTAGCAGAATTGTATATGGAACATATTGTGTGCCGACACGGAGTACCGAAGAAGATAGTCTCGGATAGAGGTTCTCAATTCACCTCCAGATTTTGGCAGAAATTGCATGAAGCAATGGGAACAAGGCTGAACTTTAGTTCGGCGTATCACCCTCAAACAGATGGACATACCGAGAGGACCAATCAAATTTTGGAAGACATGTTGAGAGCATGTGCTTTAAAGCATAGGAAAAGTTGGGATAAAAGTTTGCCGTATGCTGAATTCTCGTACAACAATAGTTACCAAGCAAGTTTGAAAATGTCACCCTATGAAGCACTATACGGAAGGAAGTGTAGGACTCCCTTGTTTTGGAATGAAACCGGAGAGAATCAGGTGTTTGGTCCAGACGTGTTACAAGAAGCTGAAAGGCAAGTCCAAATAATACGGGAAAACTTAAAGGCTGCCCAGTCTCGACAGAAAGGTTATGCTGATAATAGGCGAAGGAGTTTGACTTTTGAAGTTGGAGATTTTGTATACCTCAAAGTGTCACCTATCAGAGGTCAGCGACGGTTTAACGTCAAGGGAAAACTCGCACCACGTTACATCGGACCATTTAAGATTCTGGACAAGCGAGGAGAGGTAGCTTATTGACTGGAGCTGCCGACGTATCTCTCCGATGTACACGACGTGTTTCACGTCTCTCAACTCAAGAAGTGTCTCAGGGTACCGGAAGAACAAGTGCCGATGAACGAGTTAGAACTTCAAGAGGATTTATCTTATGTCGAGCAACCTATCAAAATTCTAGATATGAAAGAAAGAGTCACGAGAAATAAGAGGATCCGTTGGTGCAAAGTGCAATGGAAACACCATACGGAAGCCGAAGCTACATGGGAACGTGAAGAAGACCTGAAGGCAGAATTCCCTCATCTTTTCTCCACGCTGTCGAATCTCGAGGGCGAGATTCACTTTAAGGGCGGTAGGTTTGTAACACCCTCGATTTTCGCATCATGCATTGCATACATGGTCATGCATTAAACACTAGTAGAATAAAAGAAAAATAATAAAACATATGCATATACAAATATGTGTAGCAAAAGAAGAAATAGAAAATAATAATAGGCTAAAACTTGTAATAGGGAATAAGAATAAAAAAAAGAATAATATAAAAATATATATATATATATATATATAATATATATAACAAAATATGAAAATAGAAAAAAAATAACATTAATAATATATATTATAAAAATAATAAATAATAAAGAATAAATATATAATATTAATGTATATATATAAAAAAATTATATATATATATAAATAATTATATAATAAAGAGTAAAAAAAAAGAAAGAAAGAAAAAAAAAAGGGAGCCGCCCGGCGGCCAGGCCAGCGGCCCAGCCGGCCGAGCCGGCCCCGCTCCGCACCGGCCCCGAGGCGCCGTACCGCGCGCCGAGTCGCGCGCGCGCCCGTTTGCCCGCCCCGGCCGCCGTACGGCTCCGCAGCCGGGCCCCGCCCCCCCCTGACGCGACGCCGCCCGCCTGCCCGCCCCGGCCGCGTGCCGCCCGAGGCGCCCGGGCCCCGCCCCGGTCCTCTCTCTCCCCCCCCCCCCCCCCCCCCCCCCGACGTGACCGCGCCGCCTGCCGCTGCAGCAGCGCGCAGCGCGCTGCGCCGGGCCCCGCCGGCCGAGCCGCCTCCGAAATTTTTTCCTAACCGCCCGATTCTCCCGCCCGGATACAACTCCCTCCCGCGTCCGACTCCACTGCCGCGAATCCCGCCCCGTACCGAGTCGGTATCAAGGCCGTACTCTAGCGCCGCCCCTATAAATAGGACCCAGGCCTAGGCTTTTTTTTCCCCACGAACCAGCAGCCGCAGCAGAGAAGAAAAAGCCGCCAGAAGCAGCCGCCGGTACAGAGAGGGAAAAAGGTCCAGAGAGCTGCGCCCAGGGAAGAAAAAAAAAAAAGAGAAAAAGAAGGGGAAGAAGAGGGAGAAAAAGAGGAGGGCACCACCGTTCGCCGGAGATCGTCGCCGACATCGCGCCGCCGTCGTCGTGCCGCCGAAGGACTGCTGCACCACCTATTTCGTCTACGCGTCGCATTTATTCCGCGACCGTCACACCGTCAGATCTACGGTAGGGTTCGTTCCCGATGCGAATTTTTGCGATCATATTGAATCTAATAGGCGTAAATTAATTTTAG
Organism: Tuctoria greenei; assembly: GCA_036927565.1. Classification (NCBI taxonomy): domain Eukaryota; kingdom Viridiplantae; phylum Streptophyta; class Magnoliopsida; order Poales; family Poaceae; genus Tuctoria; species Tuctoria greenei. The sequence continues at coordinate 17,341,216 of JAYESD010000005.1, forward strand.
TTGCACCATAAATTTTATTTCAGCAGCATTAATCCACCCTAAAACCCCCGTAAACTCATATGAACACGTATGAACTAGTCGCATCTAATTAATAAACGACCGTAGTAAATTAATTATTAAACTGTGCATGCATGCATGTCATTGCATGTTGATTATTTTGTGTGCATTATGTTGAATTGTATATGTTTTCTTGTATGTATGATCACGCGTAGAGGAACGTGCTCAAGAGGTTGCATACGAGGATTTCCAAACCCAAGACTTTGAAGCGCTTGAGCAACCCCATCCGCCGGAGCAAGGCAAGTGTCCTTGAAGCATATTGATCCTATTTTAAATTAAATGTTTTGTTTGCGAACTTGCATGCTTGTGTCAAATTGATGGGAACCCTATGGTAGGAAGTTTACTAGTTTTGTTTGACCACCCTTGTCACCCGGAATTATGGTAGAGAGTCGGGAAGGGTTTTTACCTTTTTGCTCCGCTTAATTAATTGGGATGGCAAACAACACTACACATTTAATTATGCACCAATGATATTCTGGTTAATGTGAACTGGTCAATATGATGGGTGATCTAAGCAAGCCTGGTTATGTGGATGGGTTGGATGTTATGGTGGTTTGCTTGCCTTAGATCTAAGGACCGGTTCATGCGAGAATATGCCAGGTCAACAGTGCCACCACAAGGCCAAGTATGGGTGCGGCGTAGCTGAATAATTAGGAGCGCTGCTAGTATTGTATGGACCATTGGATGGCGCGGGGAATGGGAGTCGAGGAGGACTGCCCTGGGATCCGCATGGCACACGAGGGGACCCGTGGGTGGGAGAATAGAGGTTCAAGCCTGCCGGTGAAACCTTAGTGGGCCCGAACATACTAGTAGTCCCTTTTGAAAGGCTATTTTGTGATCTCTTGGCCACACACCTACGGAAGTGTGAGATGGCACAATGGAGGTTTCTTAGTGATCGAAAGGTGATAAAATCACAAACATGTGGGTAAAGTGGTACAACCTCTGCAGAGTGTTAAAAACTATCATGATAGCCGTGCTCCCGGTTATGAGCGCCTGGATGACCTACATGATTAGAGTTGGAAATTGGGATTTGGGATGGTTATGGTTTGGTAATGGTTATGGTTGGTTTATGGATTATGGTCATGGTTATGAAATTGAGTTATGGTAATTGGACATGGATAATGGTAATGTTAGTAATAATTGGATATTGTTTATACTTTGTTAATATGATGGGATTTATTTCACATAGACATAGTATAATGCTTTTCAAATGTTTTACTGTACTTTTCAGCACTTAGCTATTATTATTGTCGTCATTTGAATTAGCCACATGTCATACTTTCCACACTTGCTGAGTACGACATGTACTCACCCTTGCAATCCCCCCCCCCCCAACAGCTACTGGATACAATTGGGAGTACCCTGAGGATCACGAGGAGTACTAGGTTGCGTACCGCCGTCAATTGCCTGTGGATTGGAGTCGTGCTGTTTAGTTTATTTTCCGCTGCAATTATTTAGAGTTTTATTATTCGTGAACTATTGGATTATTGTAATAAAGTACTTATTTATTAGTTAAGACGTGGTTAAATTCTGTTTATCATTTGTGAATCACTCGTGTATGTGTGTTGAACATCCTGGGCACACATATGCGTTACGCTTGGTTCATATTCGGAACCGGGTGTCACATACTATTCATTGCAATCTAGGGTTTGCTCGATCTTGTTAAACTTACGTTAAAACTTTCAAATTAATGTTAACTTGTGACATATCTAGTTTCATTGAAGCAATACACTCTAGTTACAACTCAATTTCCGCTGCATAGAGTACTTGGATCGAAATCATCAATCAAACTTGATAAATCTAGTCCGTACACACCGGACTACTTTGCACCCTACCGGACTAGTCCGATTTCTCTGTGTTTGATCAGGTTGCTAAGTGTTTCAAGTTCCAAAAAAATTCAAAAAGCCTATTCACCCCCCCCCCCCCCCGCCCAACCCATAACATCCCGATTTTCAAACTTGGGCAAATTAAAATTCGAATAAGAAGTTAAAATTTAAATACTAAGAAAAAAATATTTTATAAAAAAATATAAAATATATGCATATCATCTTGCATTTGCATTCATACTCCGGTATTGAAATTCAATTACTAAGATAAATACACTAAAAGTAATTAAGTTGAAATAACAAATAATAAAAAAGGATATAACTATGACTAAGTAAATAAAAAAATATATATGTAAATAACAAAAACCATGAAAATAAAAGATAATAGAAAAAACAATAAGTATAAAAAAGACAAATATAAATAATAAACAAATAGGAAATAATGATTAATAAGAATAAAATAAATAAAAGAAAAATAAATAAAATAAATAAATAAAAATATAAATAAATAAAGAAGTAAAAAAAAGGTCAACCGTGGCCGTGCCCTGACCGCACGCGAATGCGTGGCCAGGACCATGGCTACACCAACGAAAAGAAAGAAATCATAAATAAAAGGAAAAAGAAAAAGAAGAAAAAAATAAAGAAAAAAAAAGAGAAAAAAAGTCAACTCTGCCAGTGATGTGGCCGCACATGCGGCCATGACGATAGCGGTACCGTGGGCCTGCCCCTAGCGCCATGCAACAAAAAAAAAATAAAGGCCAGCGTCGGGCCAGGGGCCAGCGTGCTCGCACGCCCGGGCATCCTGGCGTACGCGCCCGGGACTCGGCCCCGTGGCCGAGCCTCGAGCTGGCCCTGGCTCCCGCGTCCCCGCCGCCTATAAAAGAATGTCGTAGGGTTTCGTTTACCTTCGATCGAAGCCATCAAGCGCCGCTAGGAAAAGGAGCAGATGAGAAAAAAGGACCTAGCCGCCAGGGAAATAGGAAGAGAGAAAGAGGAGAAGAAAAGGAAGAGAAGGAAGGCGTCGCCGTCGTCGTGCCGCCGGAGGATCGCATCGTCGTCTCCTTCATCTACGTCACACCTTCGTCCTCTTCATCTACGTTAGGCCGCCGTCATCTTCATCAACGGAACTCTAGATCCCGAAGACACACATCGCGCCGCCATTCCACGACCGTCCGGAATTGATGCGCACATGGTAGGTTATTACAGTCTAATCTAGACAACTATGTTGGTTTTAATACTTGAATTTAATCACGTGTAGGACGTATTTTATTTGATCAGTCGGTAATCATCGTCAGATCGTCTTAAATCACTTGAAACTCACAAGTTAGAATAAATCATGCAACACCTAATATATTATTCTAGATTTACTAAATATTATATTTTCAGCATTATTTAATCTGTTTTTCAGATTTAATAAATAGGATTAAAGCCTAGTTAAATCATAAGTGTCAAATTAAATCCAGAAAATTTTCTAAAAATTTGGAATAAATTCTAGTAAGTTATGAATAATATTTTCAGAATATTTAATGTTCTGAAATAATTATTTTGCCTCTGAATTAATTGTAATTAATTCCAAACTTGCTCAAATAAATAGGAAAACATTATCGAAAATTATTAAAAAGCCATAGAAATTTATATAACATTAATCCGAACATATTTTCTGCATGCATCCGTATTTTACATATTGATTAGTGGTTGCAATGAATTTATTATGTATGTTTCCTTATGTATGTGGTTGATTGCGAATAGACCGATACGCTCAAGAGGTTACGATCGAGAAGCGAGTATGTGTGGATCTTTGTGTGCAAGACTTTGAGTTGCTTGAGCCATCAAATTGCGGAATATTAAGGCAAGTGTCCTTGAATCATATTGATCCTGTTTTTAAAATAAATGTTTTGTTTGCAAACTGCATGCTTGTAATTTGATGGGAAATCCTATGATAGGAACTTTACTAGCTTTGTTAAACCACCCTTGTCACCTGGAATACATGGTAGTGAGTCGGGAATGGTTTTTTACCTTTTTGCTTCGCTTAATTAATTGGGATGGGAAAACAACTACACAATTAATTATGCATTGATGAGACTATGGTTCATATGAACTGGTTAAAATGATATGGTAATGGGTGATCTAAGCAAGCATGGTATGTGGATGGGTTGGATGTTCTGTGGTTTTCTTGCTTTAGATCTAAGGACCGGTTCACGCAAGAATATGCCAGGACAACAGTGCCACCACAAGGCCAAGTATGGGTGCGACATAACTGAATAATTAGGAGCGCTGCTAGCATTGTATGGACCATTGGATGGCGCGGGGAATGGGAGTTGAGGAGGGCTACCCTGGGATCCGCATGGCACACGAGAGGGCCCGTGGGTGGGAGAATGGAGATTCAAGCCCGCCGGTGAAACCTTAGTGGGCCCGTACATACTAGTAGTCCCTTTTGAAGGGCTATTTCGTGATCTCTTGGCCGCACACCTACGGAAGTGTGATAAGGCATAATAGAGGTTCTTAGTCACCGAAAGGTGATGAAATCACGAACATGTGGGTAAAGTGATACAACCTCTGCAGAGTGTTAAAAACTATCATGATAGTCATGCTCCCGGTCTCGAGCACCTGGATGACCTACATGATTAGAGTTTGTCATTTGTGAACTATTGGATTATTGTAATAAAGTACTTATTTAATAGTTAAGACGTGGTTAAATTCTGTATATCGTTTGTGATGCAACCGTATATGTGTGATGAACTTCCTGGGCACACATATGCGTTACGCTTGGTTCATATTCAGAACCGGGTGTCAAACCCCCCCCCCCCCCTCCCTCTAGGCTACATTCTGCCCTGACTACGACAGCCTCTTCGACCACCTAACATCGTCGTCTTTGCCACCTCGGTGTTCATGCTATGTCGAAGTTGTCTAGTAATTCAGTGATTTTGTGCGCTCGGGGTACTCATAAGTCTCTCTGCCATGCTTGTCAGTTGGGTTGACACGTTCAACTTCCTTTTCTGCATTCTGTCACTCGTGTTTAGCGCATCTTTGATCTGATTCACTGTGATCTTTGGACATCACCTATTCTTAGTGTTTTTGGCTGTAAGTATTACTTAGTGGTTGTCGATGATTTCTCGCACTATTCATGGACTTTTCCCTAACGACAGAAGACTGATATGTTCGGAACCCTCTCTCACTTCTTTGCTTGGGTGTCTACCCAATTTGGGCACACGATCAGGGCAGTCTTGTGCAACAACGGATGCGAGTTCGACAACTCTGTGTTTCGTGAATTCCTGCTCTCTCACGGTGTTCATGTGCACATGTCTTGCCCATACACTTCCCCCAGAACAGCAAGGTTGAGTGCATGATTCAGACCACATGATGTCATGCGCTCCCTGATGTTCTAGGCTTCTACTCCTGCTTGCTACTGGGCGAAGGCACTTCACACTGTCACCTACCTCATTAATCGCCTCCCTACTAAGGCGGTTAGTGCTCCCACCCCCCACTTCGCTTTTTCGACACTCCTCTTTACGACCACCTTCGAGTCTCCGGGTGTACTTGCTATCGTAACCTCTCCGCCACGATCCCCCATAAGTTTACGCCTCGCTAGACCCGGTGTCTCTTCCTTGGGTACTGTCGGTACCCTGCGTATCGGGTACCCCACGATACCGCAAGAAATGCTAAGGAGTTCCACCCGTCCGAGTTGAAGACCTCCGAAGGTTGCACGTGTTACACAACACTGGACTCGCCTCCCTCGTTGGGTAGCTCCAGCACTACCACATGTAACATAAGGCCGGACCTAACTCCCTCTTTAGGGAAGCTTCAGTCTTGCCACGTGTCCATTGACCCCAGACCTAACCCCCAGTAGAGGGAAGCTCCGATACTGCCACGTGTATAGTGGCTCCAGACCTGCCTTGCCACGACGGGAACCTCCGGAGCTGCCACATGTCAAGCCGACGGACCTGAGATAGCAACGAGGAGACTAGCGAATCTCCAACATCGCGAACATTCAAGGGACAATTAAAGCTACGGTTACAAGACTTGATTGCGTGTCATTAATGCCGTATTAATGACACACTATCAGAGGACTCTTAACAACGGTAACACCGCCATAAAGGGTCATTATTACGCTGTTAATTATGCTTAATATTCACTGATCGTGTATTAGGCAATTAATTACCGCAAGGGCGACATGTCGGGCCAGGCTAACAATGTAAAGGCCAGCCTTTGAACTATAAAAGGGTTGCTCCGCATGCTACAGAGGACAACTAAGCTCACAGGCTCACAAGCGCCAAGTACACATACGTACAACACACAACCCGTGGAGTAGGGTGTTACGCTCAGGCGCCCCGAACCACATAAAATTCCTCTTGTCACTACCTTGTTTGTAATCTCACGCGCGCCCCAACCAATCAAGAACCTCTGCCGGCTACAATCTAGTAGTACCGGGTGAAGTGTCGATCGCACACTTCAAAATTTGGCGCACCAGGTAGGAGCGCCTTGAGATTTCAAGATGGTGAACTCCACCGCAGGAGCGTCCAATGGCAACACTGAGCAACCTGCTGGAGGAAGTACCTCCAACGTGCAACAACCAGTGGGCGCTGTTGTCCCAGCGGGCGTCGTACCACCACTACCACCTGTCCTGGCTAACAATGCTGGGCAGCAGGATGGGGTCCTTGCGTCGGTCACTGCATCGAAGCACAATGAATGTGGCCTAGAGGGGGGTGAATAGGTCTTTTTGAAATTTGTCGGAACCTACAACACTTAATCACCAGACCAAAACTTGAGATATTGGACTAGTCCAGTAAAGTGCGGACTAGTCTGGTGTATACCGACTAGGTTGATCAAGTTTGATTTATTAAGTTTGATTCTAGGGTGTAGAAGCCGAAATATACTTGTAATTTATGTGTTGCAAGATTATGTACTAGGGTATATCACAAGTCAATCTTAAATTTGATATTTCAACGTAAAGTGAGCAATATTAATTGAAACCCTAGATTGAAATGATGTAAAGAACGATGAACACAAAGCAAAAACACAAGAGATTTATCTCGTGGTTCGGTTCCCACAGAGGCGACCTACATCCACGTTGAGGAGTCCACAAAAGGACCGGGTCTTCTCCAACCCTACCCTCGTCGAATCGCCACGAAGGCCAATCTTCTTCCACTTATCACAAAAGGGTGAATAACCGAATTCAAAGGGGCCTTCTCACACGTTGAGGGCTCCCCTAGATTACAACACGAAATACCACCAAGAACACACTCAAAAGATTACAATGAAATCACAGGAGTGTGTTAGAGAATCAAACCAAGTGCTCAATGAGTGTTGAACGTGTCTCTCCAATGATCTAGAGTGTATCCTCAAAAGATTGATCTTTGTTGCACTTAATTTCATGGAGAGATGTGTTTTTGAGGCTCTTGGGAGGTGTGACGGCGCTAGGGTTCAAGAGGGTTTCAAGTTGGGCCGTGCACCTCTATTTATATGGGGTTTCTAAAAGTGACCATTAGGGTTTAGAAAGATCGGACTAGTCCATGGTGGAGACCGGACTAGTCCGGTGTGCTGTGTGTAGCAAACCCTAAGTTTCTCGAAATATCGGACTAGTCTGGCTAGGAGCGGACATGTCCGATTTCGCTTCTGGAAATCTTTGGACTAGTCTGATGGACATCGGACTTGTCCGCACAGTGAAATCCTAAGTGGTTATGAGGACTTGTCTGCACTTGGAGGACTTGTCCGATTTAGGTCAGAGAGTTTTTTGGACTAGTCTGTGCTAATATCGGACTTGTCCGATTTAGATCAGAATGAATATCGGACTAGTCCGGTGGTGATCGGACTTGTCTGATTTTCTGTGACTTGTGAAGTGTTTTGAGGACTAGTCTGATTCTAGTCAGAGAGATATCGGAGTAGTCCGATGGATATCGGACTTGTCCGATTTCGTGCAGAAAGGATATCAGCCTAGTCCGGTGACATTCGGACTAGTCCGGTCCTGTATAAATTTGTGCAATGTGTGTGTTTAATTGTGATTGAGATCTTGGGGTGTGTTTCCTTAACACACTCCATACACAATGATCTACTATTCTTCTTCCTTGAGCTCATTTCCACTTTGCTCCTCATTCTCCCTTATTTTTGGCACTTTGCTTATTTTGCTATTAAAACCTGTGCTCATCTCAACCAAGAGGTTAGGATCTTTGCTTGTCATAAATCATCCAAAACCCACAAGGGATTCCTAGATGCACTATCAATCTCCCCCTTTTTGGTGATTGATGACAACCCATTGAGATTTCACAAAATATGATAAAAATTGAGATTTTCATAAAGTATGCACATATGAGTCCAAGATACATCAAGCAATGAAAACATAATCCATATGTGCATTCTTTATGGTGGGATGTATGACTAAGTATATTGAAACAATGAGAATGACATAATTGACATTAATCAACCAAAACCAAGCATATATGTCATTCTAGGAGCAAAAACACATAACTCAACAATTTCTTCTCAAAAGATCATAATATTGCGTCACAGAACCATAATTAACTTAAGAACATAGTTAAAACTTTTCAACCCGCAAAATAGTCAAAAAGCATAAAAGAGAGCTCTCTCCTCGCATCCTACAGCTAAGACTAATACTCCCCCTCAATCTCTCCCCCTTTGGCATCAAGACACCAAAAAGAAGGAGAGGAGGGTCCTAAAGTCTTCACTCCTCACTGTCGGTCCTCTCATCGTCTTCATCGTCGTCTTCGGTCTGATGAGGAGGAGGAGGAGGAGGAGGTGCGAAGCCACTCGAGCCCCCAATGCCAAAATAGGCAAGCTCAAAGGGGGTCAAGGGCCCGAGCTCGGTGATGTCAGGTTCGAAGTCCTCAGAAATCACTAGAGATCCAATGGGGTCGATCTCCAGCTTCTGGCAAATCTGCTTCACATTTGCCTTGACATACTTCATGTCTTCCTTTCTCTTCTTGTTCAGCTTGTGGACCCTCACTTCGGCCTTTTTATAGGAAGCAAATATAGCAGCCAAGTACTTGAAGATCCCACTAGCAGATCCCCTTTGAGGAGCTGCCCTAGCAGCAGGGGCAGCCCTTGCATCTTCATTTCTTCTCGCCATAGCCTCAGGACTGGAGGCTAGAGAGGGAGCAGCCTGGATGCTTGGCTTCTGAGGCATCTGAGGCCTCAAAGGTAGGTGCTCCACATCTTTCACAAACTCTATGCCAGTGACTTTATCAATCATAAACATAAGATAGGGAGCATAGCCACATGACCTGTTGGGCGTGCAAGATATGTTGACCATGTCATTCCAAATATAATCCACCACATCAAATTGACGGCCCTTGCTTATGACCCTCATCAGGGTCTAGAGATAACCCTGCACACTCCCAGCATCTCCATCCTTGGGAGCAATAGTCTTCTTTAAGACTCTGTTCAGAACCACAAAGAAAGGCTTCATGTTCTTTGTGAAGGGAGGGTTGAATATGGCGTTTGGCTCATCTAGGAACTTCATCCTATCCTTCTAAATGACACCTATGTTGTGGATGATCAAGCAATCAGGTTTTGAGGTGTCAAGGTGAAGCAGGCTTGCAAAGTCTTCTTGAGTTATACTATACTTGGATCCATGAGTCATCCAAGTAACACTCTCTTCATCTTCACTCGAGAAGTGGCATGTCGCAAAGAATTGCGCAATGACCTCGTCATTCCAATTATTTCTGAAGGCAAAGAGGTCCTCCAGTCCATGTCTCTCAATTGCTTCCACCACTTTAATGAACGGGGAGCAGCACTTTTTCTCAAAATGTGCCCAATCAATCCATTGACTGCGCACTACCGGTGTGTTCATTGGGAGATACACTGATTTGTGGAAATCTGAATGGAAATTGCTCCAAAATCTTCCATCGGCAGCTTGCTTCGGATGGCCAAACCAATCAATGCTCGTGAATTCACCGCAGGGTCACTGCCCTTCCCATTGAATTTCTCTTCAGTGGGGTCCGAGACCCCTTCCCTCGGAGCATGCAGCTTCAACAGGCCAACTGGACCCATTTCTATTCCTTTGCCCTTGCCCTTGGCTAGGCGGGCACTTGCCGAGCTAGGGCCACCACCGGTGGTAGCCCTAGAAGATGGCACCTTGGAGGCCGGCTTCTTCGCTAGCACTTTACTACGGGCCTGTGGAGGAGATGGAGCTGGCTCGGAAGGACGCTCTTGGTGTTTCTTTCCAAGGCTTGTCGAGGGTCGAGGTGCCACCTCGTGGTCCATCTCTCGGCCTCGAAATCGGAAATCTCATCATTTGTGCTCGACATATCCCGAGGATCAATTGTGTAAGGCATGAATGATTATTGATGATTCAATGCATAGGTCAGAAAGAATAACAAGGCATTTGCATTGAGGAATTGACGGGTTAGGTTTTGAGTTTAGAAAAATCGGACTTGTTCGGTGTACAGGCACGGACTGTTCCGTCGGACCGGACTTGTTCGTGCACGGACCGGACTAGTCCGGTATTCATCCTCAAAAACCTAAGCAACTAGACAAATGGTGATTCCTAATGCACAACTAGCGTAGCATAAACGTAATACATCAAGGAGGCATGTATATAATGAAATATGCTAGGCTATTCGATCAACAATGAAGAAATTTGGGATTTCTAAGGTTTGAGTGAAAATTGCCAAGGAATTCGCTTGATTCTCGAAGAAGGAGGTGTTGAAGTCGGAACTTGTCCGAGAACTTCAATCATCGAGGGAGGAAGCTTGATTCCCACCCAAATGCGGAGCTTTTTGGTAGAGGGAATGAAAAATCGCCTTGGGGGCTCGAGTTTGAGAGAGAGAATGCGTGAGGCAAGAGTGAGGATCAAGGGATTAGGGTTTGGCAGTGGCTAGGGTTAAGGATACGAAAAATCGGACAAGTCTGGAGACGACCAGACTAGTCCGAACTTTTCCAAAGACTATATCGGACTAGTCCGTTGTCTACCGGACTAGTCCGGCCTAACCGGCACTCCGCGGACTAGTGTGCATGGGCGGACTAGTCCGAGTAACCACGGACTAGTCCGTGGTCACCAGGCAAGAATATCTTAGCCCATTCATATATATTTGAAGGTACATATTTAGAAAATAGGGAGGCAAAACAAATAAAATAATCTTGATGAATATGATCAGTAAGCATACAACAATCAAGCTATGATCATAATTCACCAAGATATAGTAATTGACATAGTTTTCCGGAGAAAATTGAGAGAGATGATTTTCACAATCCAATCAACATGTTTTGAAGAATTCATACAGGTATGCAACATTTGAAGCCACACTCCAAGAATCAAGGATGTTTAGCTCATTTCAAAGTTCACAAAAGCGCTTTTCATCAAGTGGCTTGGTGAATATGTTGGACAATTGCTTTTGGGTGTTGACATGGGAAATGGCTATATCTCCTTTCATGGAGTGGTCTCTTAAGAAGTGATGCCTTATGTCTATGTGTTTGGTTCTAGAGTGCTCAACAGGATTATGGGAAATTTTAATGCCACTCTCATTGTCACAAAGGAGTGGAATACGGTTCATATTGTAACCATAATCCCTTAGAGTTTGTCGCATCCAAAGGAGTTGTGCACAGCAACTCCCGGCTACAACATACTCCACTTCGGCTGTGGATAAGACAATGGAATTTTGTTTCTTTGAGGACCAAGAAACTAAAGATCTCCCTAGGAATTGGCATGTACCGGAGGTTCTCTTTCTATCTACTTTGCATCCGGCATAATCTGCATCTGAGTAGCCAATGAGGTTGAATTTGTAGCCTTTTGGATACCAAAGACCAAGGTTGGGTGTATGAACTAAATATCTCAAGATCCTTTTTACGGCTGTCAAGTGACACTCCTTAGGATTGGCTTGAAATCTTGCATACAAACATACACTCAACATAATATTTGGCCTAGATGCACATAAATAGAGTAGAGATCCAATCATGGAGCGATATACCTTTTGGTCGATGCTAGGTCCATCTTCATTGAGATCCAAGTGGCCATTTGTTGCCATGGGAGTCTTTATAGGCTTCGCCTTGTCCATACCAAACTTCTTGAGTATGTCTTGCGTGTACTTGGTTTGGCTTATGAACGTCGCTTCCTTTTGTTGCCTCACTTGGAATCCCAAGAAGTACTTTAGTTCTCCCATCATTGACATTTCAAACCTATCTGTCATGATTTTACTAAACTCCTCACAAAAAGATTGATTAGTTGACCCAAAGATTATATCACCAATGTAAATTTGACAAATAAAAAGATCATTGTCAAAATTCTTTGTAAATAGTGTATAATCTACTTTGCCAATCTTAAAGCCATTTTCAATTAAGAAATCTCTAAGACACTCATACCAAGCTCTAGGAGCTTGTTTGAGGCTGTAGAGAGCCTTACGCAATTTAAATACGTGGTCAGGAAACTCTTCGTCTTCAAACCCGGGGGGTTGCTCCACATACACCTCCTCCTTGATTGGTCCGTTGAGGAAGGCGCTTTTCACATCCATTTGATAGAGCTTGAAATCATGGTGAGTATCATATGCAAGTAATATTCTAATAGATTCAAGTATAGCTACTGGAGCAAAGGTCTCATTGAAATCAAAACCTTCGACTTGTGAATACCCTTTGGTCACAAGTCGTTCCTTGTTCCTTGTCACCACCCCGTGTTCATCTTGTTTGTTGCGGAAGACCCACTCAGTGTGATCAATGTTCGCATTAGGTCTTGCCACGAGTTCCCACACCTCGTTCCGCTTGAAGTTGTTCAATTCTTCTTGCATTGCCACCACCCAGTCCGGATCTTTCAATGCATCCTCAACCCTGCGTGGTTCCAAGAAGGATAAAAATGAATAGTGCTCACTAAAGTTAGCTATGCGAGATCTAGTGGTTACTCCCTTTTGGATGTCACTGGTGATATTGTCGATTGGGTGATCCCTTTGGACGCATTGGTGTACTCTTGGGTGTGACACTTGAGGCGTTGTATCTTCATGATCATCTTCTTCTCCCCCTAAATGGTTGCCTTCGTTAACTTGTTGATTATCTTCGTATTCTTATGGTTGATCTTGTGTGGAAGCTCCCCCTTGATCGTTGACCTCCTCTTGTGGTTCATCTTCCTCATACACGTGTAGAGGTGACTCTTGTGGTCGAACTTCACCTAAGGCCACTCTTTTCAATGCTTGAGAAGGAGCTTCTTCTTTACCTAGAACACATGAATCAACTTGCTCCTTTTGGGAGCCATTAGTTTCATCGAACACTATGTCACGTGCTACTTTGACAAGTTCGGAGGTCAAGTTTCCTTGCTTCGTCAAGTTTCCTTGCTTGAAGTTAACTCAAGCTCTAGTGATTTGCTTCGTTCCTTTTCATGTTCTAGAAGCATGTCAAGTTCGACATATTCCTCCTTTTGGGAGATGATCATGTCCTCTTGACGATGTATCAACCTCTCCTTCTCAATAAGTTGATCAAGTAAAAATTTCATTTTTGTGGCAGTTTTCCTATCTAGTCCAATAAGCATGTCCTCATTATCACTATTGATTTCATAATCACTAGAATAGGAATGCACGGAAGGGGGTTTGGTGGTTACCTTGCGTTTACCTTCCTTTGCCATGAGGCAAGTGTCATTTCCCTTCCATGCCCCCAGTGTAGGGAAGAGAGTAGACTTCTTGGATGTCTTTTCGATGGCTATGCTAGCCATCTCTTCTTCTTCGGATGATTAGGACTCATCATTTGAGTCCCACTCTTTCCCTATGTGCGCTTGTTCGGCTTGATTCTTCTTCTTGAAGAATTTCTTGGGCTGAGGCTTGGCTTCTTTGGTTCTCTTCTTGTTTTCTTCATATGGGCAATCAACTATAAAGTGGTTATACTCACCACAATTATAGCATGCCCGCCTCAACTTTGACTTTGTTTTTTCCTTGTACTTCCCTTCGCTTGATTTAGTGCCTTGTATTTTCTTCATTATTCTCTTGAATTTCCTCATGAACAATATCATGTCTTCTTCATCTAATTCACTGCTCTCATCATCACTGTCTTCTTCTAACTGAGCTTCTCGAGCTTCTTTAGATAGGGGCTCGAGGGTGGACTTCAAAGCAACCCCTTTCTTCTTTGTCGGGGTGAGGTCGGCAATTTCCTTGACATGCTTTGCTTGTTTTTCCATCATCTCGAAGTTGATGATTTTTCCATGTAATTCATCCGGAGTCATTTTCTTGTATCCGGGGCTTTCTCTAATCATTGAGCATAGAGTGACGTTGTGAGGCATGAAAGCTCTAAGGATGAGCTTCACCACCTCATGGTCATTCTCATTCCACTTATTGATTCCATACGATCGAACCTTGTTGACGAGCGTCTTTAACCGGTTATACATATCTTGAGGTGACTCATCTTCTTCAATTGCGAATCTTCGTAATTTGACTTCGATCATTTCGATCTTTGCTTCACGCACATGACGGTCACCTTCATGTGTAGCACGTAGTGTGTCCCAAATTTCCTTAGCAATTTCGAGTCCATCCGCCTTGGTGAACTCGTCTCGACTGAGCGAAGAGGTAATTACGGTCGCGGCTTGAGCATTTTGGTGAATTGCATGCTCTTGGCTTGGTGTGAGTTCTTCGTCGTCGTCCGGGATATCTATTCCTGTGCACACAATATGCCATAGACTTGGATTGAGAGATTAGATGCATTTTCATATTTTGCCTCCACATTGAGTAATCACTTCCGTCAAAATGTGGGGCTTTTCCAAGTGGAATAGACAAATAATGATTATTGTTGGAATTGAGATGATCATAGTTGAAAGGATATCGGGAGTAGTCGGTGTTACTACTCCCCTTCTTCTTTTCTTCAATCTCCACTTTCCCTTTGTAAAGTGTCTTCTTTCTTAGGAGCACCTTTAGTTCTATCGTCTCTTCATCATCGTCCTCGAAGTCTTGAATGGCTTCGAGGAGCTTCTCCACCTTTAGGTTCTTGTCATCATCAACCTTTTCTTGGTTGTTGCTCTTGTGGATGTCCTTCATGTCCGACAAGATCTTCTTCGAGCGATTAGTCTCTTTCTTGAAGAACCTGCTCTGATACCAATTGAATGTGGCCTAGAGGGGGGTGAATAGGTCTTTTTGAAATTTGTCAGAACCTGCAACACTTAATCACCAGATCAAAACTTGAGATATCAGACTAGTCTGGTAAAGTGCAGACTAGTCCGGTGTATACCGACTAGGTTGATCAAGTTTGATTTATTAAGTTTGATTCTAGGGCATAGCAGTGGAAATATACTTGTAATTTATGTGTTGCAAGATTATGTACTAGGGTATATCACAAGTCAATCTTAAATTTGATATTTCAACGTAAAGTGAGCAAGATTAATTGCAACCCTAGATTGATATGATGTAAAGAACGATGAGCACAAAGAAAAAACACAACAGATTTATCCCGTGGTTCGGTTCCCACGGAGGCAACCTACATCCACGTTGAGGAGTCCACAAAAGGATCGGGTCTTCTCCAACCCTACCCTCGTCGGATTGCCACGAAGGTCAATCCTCTTCCACTTATCACAAAGGGGTGAATAACCGAATTCAAAGGGGCCTTCTCACATGTTGAGGGCTCCCCTAGATTACAACACGAAATACCACCGAGAACACACTCAAAAGATCACAATGAAATCACAGGAGTGTGTTAGAGAATCAAACCAAGAGCTCAATGAGTGTTGAACGTGTCTCTCCAATGACCTAGAGTGTATCTGTCGGTATCCTAGAAACCGAACACCCCTTGAGGTTATAAAGATCTCAAAGGGAAATCATCTATTTGGTTTTAAAACCCTCGAAGGCCCACATGTCAGATGTAACCGGACCCGCTTCTCCAACATGGTTAATCCCTGGGTCGCCACGTGTACTACCAAACCAGAGCTACCGCCCACAAGGGGGAAGCTTCGGACCATGTACCGAAATGGCACCCCCGGACTTAGCCCCTGACCGAGAGAAGCTCCGGACCTGACACGTGTCGGGCAGTCCCGGAGCTACCTGTTTCCCACAGCAAGCTCCGGAGCTGCCACATGTCCAATCGTCGGATCTTCAGCTCCTAACCTCCGGAAGACCCTACAACGGCTCCGGATCTTCAAAGGAGAACCAAGGACTTCAAGACCCGATTAAGTGTCATTAATGTCATATTAATGACACTTAAATGGACGATCTTAACACCAGTAACTGTGCTGTCAAAGCCCGTTACAGGATCATTAAGAGAAATTAAACGTGTATCAATACTAGTAACCGCCGGGGCCACCTGTCAGGCCAGGCTAACCTGTAACGGCCTGCCGTTGTACTATAAAAGGACAGGCCGACGATACACATAAGGGGGACAGAGGGACACACGCGCCTCATACGCTCATCACAATCTCATACTGCTAATACAACATCAACACACCCGTGGAGTAGGGTATTACGCTCAGGCGGCCCGAACCACGTAAATTCTTTGTCTCCTGTGTCAATTCTTACTCACCTTCTTGAATCTCCGCGCGCCCACACCAAACATCAAACTCCCCTATAACTTTAGTAGTGTAGGGAGATCTGCCGGTTCTCAACCGCCGACGGTTGGAGCGCCAGGTAGGGGCACCTGAGATTTAGAGAATGGTGAACTCTGCTGCTGGATCATCCAATGGCCAACCTGCTGCTCAGGCTATTGGAGGCAATCCCTCCAACAGGCAGCCACCAGCAGGAGCCTCAGCACCAGCAGGAGTCACACAGCCACCACCACCGTCTTCTCCAGCAAATCGTGTTGGGCAACGTGATGGTGCACCGGCGTCGCTTACTGCGTCGGCAAATCATGACAATCCGGAACACGTGCTTCATGCAGCGCGTGCTCTTCTTCAATGCCCACCACCTCCGGATGCATCTTGGGATGCAGTGGAGCAGTGGAGGGCCGATGTGGAGCATTTGGTTGCAGCAGCAGCCGAACGCCTCAGCAACCAGGGTCCTCCTCCTCCAGGAAGAGCCCCGTCGCAGTGGTGGACTTTGTCTGGTAGACTTGGTTCGCATGTCTCCAATAGCAGGAGACATGCTGCTTCCCAACAAGTGACGTCATTGCCTTCCGGGGCACGACGTACTCACACGGTATCTAGGCTTTCAACTCACGACCTCCGGGCGGAGCTTGATCATCGTTACCGTCAGCAGGACGGCCGAGTCCATATTGAGTGTTCCCGTGAAAGACGGGAAGCTCAGGACCTTTCTACTCTTGAAGGAGTAGGAGGAGGCTGTTCAGCCCTGGCCATGCATCTGCGCATGGTTAGATGGTCACAGAAGTTTTGGCCTCATCTGCCGAAAAAATTCGACGGGACTGTCAATCCTGCCGAATTTCTTCAGATATAATCCAGTGCAATCTTAGCAGCTGGAGGAAACGAGGCCGTGATGGCCAATTACTTTCCAGTGGCCTTAACTGGGACTGTCAGGTCCTGGTTTATGAGCCTTCCACCCAACTCTATCAACAGTTGGGAGGAAATGTGCCATCAGTTCACTGCCAACTTCGGGAGTTCCTATACCCGACCAGGCACTGAACTAGACCTTTTTGCGGTCGTGCAAAAAGGGGGAGAATCCTTGCGGTCATTCATCCAAAGGTTCTCTCAGGTACGAAACACTATCCCTTCTATCTCTAGCGCCTCTGTCATTGTGGCATTCAGACAGGGTGTACAGGACAAGAAGATGTTGGAGAAGCTGGCGATCAAGGAGATCACCTGCGTCACGGAACTCTTCAGCTTGGCAGATAAATGTGCCAAAGCTGCGGAGGGCCGTGAAATGCACTCCAAACCAGCCTTGGAGGATCACAAGAAATCCTCCAAAGAAGAAGCTGCTACCTCCGGGAGTGGCAAAAAGAAAAAGAAGACCAACGGCAAGAAGAAGCCGTCGGTCGGCACATCCAATGTTGCAGCTGTTGCAGCTCCGGGTGGCCGAGGGCCACGGCCCGAGAAGCGACCTCGACCGTCTTCTGAAGACGGTGGCAAACCCAAAGTGTGGTGTCCCATTCACAAGACGGGCAGCCACAGTTTGGAAGACTGCCGTGAGGTCCAAAACCTTGTTGAGCGCTACAACAAGCGCCGGGAAGAATCTCCTTTCCGACAGAGGGAAGGAAAGCAAAAGGTCGATGAAGCTCCAGCTGAAGAGGAGTTAGGGTTTCAGGACCCTAAAAAGGTCTTGAAGGTTGTCTACACCTCAGTCGATGATGATTCTGACGTCTCTGACAACGAGCGTCGAAAGACCATGAACACCATTTTCGGTGGATCATGGGATATCACCTCTCGGCGCGTCATCAAGACTATGCGTCGGGATATGGCCGATGTAGCTCCTACAGTTTGGCCGGAGCCTCATCGAAAGTGGATGGACACAGCCATCACTTTCGATGCTTCGGATTGTCCCCGGAGCATGGTTGGAGAAGGACAGTTACCCCTGATGGTATCTCCTACCATCAACAACATCCAGCTTCACCACGTCATGGTAGATGGAGGTTCGGGACTTAACCTCATCAGCTCCGAAGCTTTCACTAAGCTTCAGCTTCGATCTTCGGATCTCCACCCCTCTCGACCTTTCTCCGGAGTAGGTCCGGGGGCCATCACCCCACTCGGAGCTATTACTCTCCCTGTTACCTTCGGGACACGGGAGAAGTACCGCACCGAGAAGTTGGTCTTTGACATCGCGCAGATCAACTTACCCTTCAATGCCATCTTGGGTAGGCCTGCCTTGTACAAATTCATGGCGGGTGCTCATTATGGCTATCTGGTGTTGAAGATGCCAACGCCAGTAGGCGTTCTCTGGATCCGTGGAGATTGTACCGCAGGAGTAACTGCACTAGAAGAGCTCCATGCGCTCACCACGGCATAAGAGGAGGACTCCAGGAAGGAGCAAGCTCCAAAACCCCCGAGCATTCGCCAACGAGGCTCGACTTCTGCACCTAGAGTGCAGCCAAGCGGCGACACCGACATTCCCGTCAAAGTCGTCCAAATTGGTTCTGATGCCGCTCAAACCACTCGTATATCGGGAGGATTGAACGACAAATAGGAACTCGTGCTCATCACTTTCCTCCGGGCTAACGTTGACGTGTTTGCTTGGCAACTGTCACAAATGCCTCGGATCCCCAGGGAAGTGATTGAGCACAATCTGAAGATCTACCCCGATGCCCGACCTGTGCATCAGAAGCCTCGGAAGCAATCCGTAGAGCAACAAAACTTCATCCGACAAGAAGTGAAGAAGTTGCTTGAAGCCGGATTCATCCGAGAAGTCTTCCATCCAAAATGGCTGGCAAACCCAGTCGTTGTGCCCAAGGCCGGCGGGAAGCTTCGAATGTGCATCGACTACACCACACTAAATAAGGCATGTCCAAAAGATCCATTCCCACTACCTAGAATAGATCAGATAGTGGATTCCACCTTCGGGTGTGAATTACTGTGTTTCCTAGATGCATATTCCGGATATCATCAAATCAGGATGTCTAGGGAAGATGAAGAGCATACTTCATTCATCACAGTAGATAGATTGTATTGTTACACAGCCATGCCCTTTGGTCTCAAGAATGCAGCTTCAACTTTTGTACGAGCTATGTACAAAACTTTTGAAGAACTTATTAGAGACATAGTGGAAGTGTACGTCGATGACATCGTGGTCAAGGTCAGGAACAAGGAGTCACTCCTTGACACCTTGCAGGCTGTCTTCGACAAGCTGCGGGCCACCCGCACGAAGCTAAACCCAGACAAGTGTGTCTTTGGGGTTAGCTCCAGAAAACTTCTTGGTTTCCTGGTAAGTCACCGGGGCATAGAAGCTAATCCGGCGAAGATTAAGGCCATTGAAGACATGCGGCCACCAACCCGCATCAAGGACGTCCAAAAATTAACTGGATGTCTAGCAGCCCTCAGCCGGTTCATCTCAAGACTGGCGGAACGGGCACTTCCCTTCTTCAAGTTATTGAGGAAGTCCGGACCATTCCAATGGTCCGAAGAGGCAGAAAAGGCATTCCAGGAGCTGAAAAAGTTCCTCACCACCCTACCAATTCTGGTAACTCCGAACCCTGGTGAGCCTTTATTGCTTTATATTTCAGCTACTGATGAAGTCGTCAGCATGGTTCTGGTTGCGGAGAGACCAGAACTACCCCACACTCAGGAATCCAGACCCCTTCGGGAAGGTCCGGAGGTTCCTGAAAGTGAGTCTGGGTCTCAGTTCCTAGATTCAAATCCACCAGAAGTCGTTTCAGAAGATCTAGACCCCTTCGGGAGGGTCCAGGTCATTTCTGAAGAAGCTCCGGGTTCCTCCAGCCAGAACCCGGAGGTCCCTGAAGAAAATTCGGACCCTTCCGAGAGGGTCCGGGTTAGTGAAGAGGAAGCTCCGAACCCCTCCGGGAGGGTCCGGACCATTCAACGCCCAGTGTACTTCATTAGCGAAGTACTACATGATGCCAAGACTCGACACCTAGAGGTGCATAAGCTGCTCTATGCAGTTCTTATTGCGTCCAGGAAGCTTCGACATTACTTCCAAGCTCACAAAGTCTCGGTGGTGACCTCCTACCCACTACGAGCAATCTTGCATAATCCCAATTCAACTGGGAATATTGCAAAGTGGGCAGCGGAATTGGCTGAGTTTGATCTTGAATTTATTTCAAGACAAGCAGTCAAGAGTCAGGCATTGGCAGATTTTGTGGCGGAATGGACTCCCTCTCCATCAAACATTGGGGGCCCCAGTGAGCAGAAGACGGAGCATCAAGCTCCAACCTTCACCGAGCCTCACTGGACTCTTTACTTTGACGGCTCCATGCAGAAGCAGGGAGCCAGAGCTGGAATCCTTCTCCTTGCACCAACTGGGGAGAAGGTGAAATACATGGTACACCTTGACTTCAAGGCAACCAACAACATGGCGGGGTATGAAGCACTCATCTGCGGACTAAAGGTGGCACAGTCATATGGTGTCAAGCAATTGCTGGTCAAGGGAGATTCACAGCTCATCATTAAGCAGGTGAAGGGTGAATGCTCCTGTAATAATCTCTAGCTAGCTGCTTACCTCCTTGAAGTCCAGAGGCTTCAGAAGGACTTCGAAGTCCTAGATCTCCACCATGTTCAGCGTGCCCACAACGTTGAAGCCGACGAACTCTCGACGAAAGCGTCAACCGGAGCTCTGGCTCCTGATGGAATTTTTGTCCAGAGATTGTCGAAACCCACAGCTCAGCCCGCCGAACTGAGCGAAGGGGGCGAGATCAGCATCCCGAAGCTGACGGTCCCGATGGCCCTGTTGCCATGGCAGCCATCAAGGGTCGTAGGTGCTGCCGGAAGCTCCGAGCAACCCAGCACGCAAGACTCAAATGCTCAAGTTAGTTCCGATGCATGGATCTCGGAGATCCGGAACTACTTGAAAGACAACATCCTTCCTGACGATGATGTATCCGCTGACCGGGTAGTCAGATTGGCTAAAAGATACACGCTGGTAGAAGGGGATCTCTACCGGCGTGGTGCCAACGGCATCCTAATGCGGTGCATCACAAGGGAAGAAGGCTGCGAGCTCCTCGCAGAAATCCATGGAGGCGAGTGTGGGAACCACGCGTCTTCCCGCACGCTGGTTGGTAAAGCCTTTCGGCACGGCTTCTACTGGCCTACAGCACTCCAGGATGCAACTGAGCTGGTGAAAAAATGCAAAGCATGTCAATTTCATGCAAAGCAAATTCACACTCCGGCTCAGCCCTTACAAATGATACCTCCTACATGGCCCTTCGCTGTGTGGGGGATGGACATCTTGGGACCTTTCCCAAGAGCCGTCGGAGGTTACAAGTTCCTGTACGTCGCCATTGACAAGTTCACCAAGTGGCCGGAAGCAACTCCAGTTGTGACAATCAACAAGCAATCTGCTATCAACTTTCTGCAGTCCATTGTATGCAGATTTGGAGTCCCAAACAAAATCATCACTGATAATGGGACCCAATTTACAAGCTCCGCATTCCAAGGATATTGCGAAGACCTCGGCATACAAGTTTGCTACGCCTCCGTAGCTCATCCAGCCAGCAATGGCCAAGCCGAGAGAGCAAATGCTGAAATCCTTAAAGGACTTAAAACGCGCACTTATGAGCGTTTGAAAAATCATGGAGCCAACTGGATCGAAGAGCTTCCGCCCACTCTATGGGCCAACAGGACTTCTCCAAACCGGTCAACCGGAGAAACACCCTTCTTTCTGGTGTACAGAGCTGAAGCAATCCTTCCTCCGGAAATCACCTTGGGTTCGCTCCGGGTCTGGACCTTCGACGAAGCCGCGCAGGACCAGCTCCGGCGTGAAGACCTAGACCTCCTTGAGGAGGGAAGGTGCCAAGCAGCTGTTCAGAATGCCCGATATCGTCAAGCTCTACGGCGTTATCACCAACGGCATGTACACAACCGGCAGCTCGAGGAAGGCGATATGGTGCTACGGAGAATACTATCCAGAGAAGGGTTAAACAAACTCTCCCCCGGCTGGGAGGGGCCCTTCCGAGTGATTAAAGTATCCCGTCCCGGAAGCGTTCGCTTGGCTACTCAGGATGGGACACCTCTCCCAAATCCTTGGAACATCGAGCACCTTCGTAAGTTCTACACTTAACACCACGGAGGTGAGTCTTGAGTAACTTGAGATGTATGTTATAGAGTCATTGTACAGAGTCGGGTAGTTCCTCCGGGAGAACAGCCGGGCCTTTCCCGAAAGGTCCGCAAAGTTCATGCAGCACTTGTCACAGTCTCCGGACTAAAAGTGTAGCTAACTACCCTGGGTCAAACGAGAAATGAAACACGCTTAGCCTGGTTCCGAACCCTAAGAGTGTACTTGTTTCCCCTGTACCCCGGACCTATAATGAAAGACATTTCCATGTGAAATAGACTCCACGTGCATTTATTTTGTACAAGCTCAACATTTTTATTTTTCTCTTTCTTGTCTATAACGAAGACGTGCAATTCTTAAGAAATTTTAGTTCGACCGGTTTATATACGAGTCGAGTTGTATTGTCAGTTCTTTTGGATTCAAATATTGTTCATGGCCAACTCGTCTGAAAGCCGCCAAGCCAACCTAGGGCTGGAGTGTGCTATCGACTTAGCCTGGTCAAGCACCCTAAGTACGCCACTCTACCTACACCCCGGCAGGCCGAAGTAAGGCGGGTCCGTGTATAGTTGGATCTGAAAGAAAAGACAACACATTCGGTTGTATTTAGAATCGCGTTTGACTTAAAATCTTCTTGAGAGTCATAAGCCGCGGCAAATTTATAGACAAGAAACAAATTTTACTATTTTTCTTGGCTTAAGTGTGCAGGAAAAATAAAATATACGTTGATGGAGAAAAGCCGGAGCCAACTAAGCTCCGACTTCCCTAAGGGGGCAGCCGTCGATGCCGAATAAAAGATGGTGGCAAGACCCCGCAAATGGAGTCCGCTGCCAACAAACCGAGTGTTGGCAAAGGTCCCTGCCGGAGCTGCTAAGCTCCGACACCCCAGAGGGTTAACTATCGATGCTCTACACGTTGATAGAAACTATTGCCGGAGCTATTAAGCTCCAGCGATAGACAATGCCAGAGCTTCTAAGCTCCGACAACCTCAGGGGGCCTTCACCATCGAAGACTCCGAACCTAAATTCTACAAGTTCGGAGCAAAAGAGTCTTCAACAATGCACAATATCCTCTTGGTACATGTTCACAATCAAATTGTGTACATCTACCAGGGGGCCAAGTGAAGATAAAAGTGTTGAAGACAAAAAAGTGAAATTCGCAAAATTTGGGGATTTCATTTATCTGGAGACAAGAGATTACATCTGGAGACAAGGGATTACAAAATTGAGGAAGAAGAAGAGAAAATACAAGTGAGGATTACAAAGATGATCCTAGACCCTATGGAAGAATTGGGCGACCTTCTGGGCAACCTCGGATACGCTGGCTTGGGTAGCTTCGCCTTCTCCTTCGACGAGGCCTTCAAGCACCGGGTCCAGAGGAAATTGGGAGTTCCGGCTGGTGTAGCACGTCAGCACATACTCTGCGACATTCTTCGCCAGGGATTGCCCCTCAACCTCCAGTTGGTCCGCGATGACATCGCCCACCTTGGAGAGCTTGCTACCTGCTGCGATCAACGCCTGTAGCGCTAGGTCCGGCTCCGGCTCCGGATCATCCGGGCACACGGGGCTGAAACCCATCGGCGTCAGGACATCATTGGCCTTGCCCAGGAACTCCCAAATATGTAGGGAGTCCGCAGTCCTCAAACCCTTCATCTCTTCCAGGGATCTCTTGGCCGCCTCAGTTCGGAATTCTCACGGGCGAGGCGCTCAACTTCCTTGGCGTTTTGCTGAATCTTCTCAGCAACCCGCCTTTCGAGTTTTCCGAGCTCCTCCTCCCGGAGGTGGATCTTGTTCCGACACTCGACCAGGTCCTTCTCCCTACCCCTCACTTTCTTCTCCCAGACAACAAGGGCACACTCTTGTTCATAGAGTTCCTGCCCTCGCACCCAGGTCTTCTCCTCTTCCTCTTGGCAGCGCTCTTCCAATTTCT
Organism: Tuctoria greenei; assembly: GCA_036927565.1. Classification (NCBI taxonomy): domain Eukaryota; kingdom Viridiplantae; phylum Streptophyta; class Magnoliopsida; order Poales; family Poaceae; genus Tuctoria; species Tuctoria greenei. Next base: position 17,365,529 of record JAYESD010000005.1, read on the forward strand.
TGGCGCGCTCCTCGAGGCCCTTGTCAGCCAGATCTACTTTCTCGGCGAGCTCCTCTTCCCTCCTCAGGACATCATCCCGCAGCTCAAGGAGTTTCTGCTCTTCATCCTCGAGCTGTTTCTCCCTCTCTTCAAGTGCCTCTCGGCGCTTGATGAGTGCGGTGTTGATGGCCTCAGTCGCCATCGAAGAAGGCCCCGCTGCCAAATCTTTGTTCACCCCCTCAGGCTGGGGGCCAGCGACTTCGCTGGGGCACTCCGGCTCGGACGCAGGCACCTCCGACGTCGTCGCCTCCGGAGCAGGAGCCGCTACTGGCTCCGGTTTGGGCACCTCTTCTGACGGAGGCTCAAGCTCCGTCACCTCTTCAACCATCAGCACAGGAGCCGGAGGATCTTCAACATCGTCCGGACCTGTGACCGGAGCTCCAACAATAACCGGCTCAGCTGCCGGTGCTTCGGAGGAAGCCGGCCCAACTGCCGGAACTACCTCGATTTCCGGCTCGCATGTCGGGGCTTCAGTCATCTCCAGCTCAACCGCCGGGGCTTCGACAATTACCGGCTCAGAGGCCGGGATTACTACTTCCTCCGGCTCAACAGTCAGAGCTTCCATCCTCGCAGCACCAGGACCCGGAGCTTCAACCTCCAGAACAGGTGTCGCTGGCGTGTCTTCACTCCCGTGGTCTGGCGCTACTACGGTAACTTCTGGGGACGAGTCGAGGTCCATGACCACGACAGCCGGCGCCGGAGCTGTCGTAGCCTCAGCCACCACTTGGGGCGGCACCGGGACAGGAGCAGAAGCTCCCACCCCCACGGCCTCAGACGCTGTGGCCGAGGGTGGAGCCTCACTCCCCTTCTTGGGGACGCTGCAGACGATGGACGAAGAAGATTAACAAACAGTTGCAACAATCAAAATAATTGTACAAGGTATAGATTAAAAATTACCTTGGGAGACTCCAACACCAGCTTGCGCGGAACCTTTTTCCAGGGCATTCTGGGCTAGCCATAGCCAGCGCAGAAGCTCCAGAAGGCCCCCCGGAACTTGTCGTGGCTGCAGGTGTTTCCTGGATAGAGGCTCCTCTCGATCGGGAAGAACCCCCGAACCTGGAGGCCTCCACCGGCCCAGGAGCTGGAGTTGTTCGACCGGAGCTAACACCGCGGGAGGATCCCATCGCAGGAACAACTGCACTCCGAGAGGACCCCACCGCGGGAACAGTCGCGTTCCGGGATGACCCCACTACGGGAACAGTCGCCGCAGTTGCAGAGGACCTTCCCCTCCGGGGAGAAGGAGCCGACGCAGAAGTAGCGAGCCCGATGGACCTTCCGTCAGCATACTGCAACTTCCTCTTCCGGCTCACTTGTTCTTCCGCCAGCTCCTTGCCCTTGCCTACAACTTCTCCCCTCGGCTTAGGAGCAGAGCCGGAGCCATCCTTGGGTACTCCAGGGATCGCTACCCCGGAGGTTGGTCTTCTCTCGACGACACCGAGGTCGTCAAGTACGGGCATCTTTCGTCGGAGCTCCCTGCTAAACTCCACTTCCATGTTTAGAGGGAGGAAGGCCGACGGGGGAGTCAAGTCATCACCGTAGACGTCGATGCCGTGCTGGAATTTCTTGAGGTGGAACTCCAAGGTTTTCCCCCATCATGTTGGACTTCAACCCGGTCTCAACCCGGTCAACGTCCATCACTCTGTTGAGGGCCCAAGCGAGCTTCTCCCTCCTCTTCAGCGGCGCCCACCTGTTGACCAGGAAATTGCAAAATACCGCCTGAGGAGTCAATCCTCCCTCCACGCATTGGCGGATCCTGGTCAAAGCGGGATTGAAAGCTTCCGCCAGCACCGGAACTTTACTCCAGATCTTCGTGTCGATGACGGGAAGACCATCGGGCAGCTCCAGCCTCTCGTGCTCCTCCACCCTGATGACTATCCAGTCTTTCTTCCAGTCATCCCACTTCCTAGAAGGAAACGACCGGAGGTACTTGAATGGGCACTTCTTGCGCTTCACGAAGTAGTAGAAGCCAAGGTACTCATTGCTCCGGCCGGTGGTGTGGACGGTGAAGAAGGTCCGAAAGAGTTCAATGCAGGGGGGATGCCCACCCACATCTCACAGAAGTGGACGAAGATAGACACGAGGAGAAGGGAGTGAGGGCCAAGGTGGTATAACTGCAGACCATAGAAGTCAAGCAGCATCAAGAAAAAGGAAGAAAAAGGCGGGATCAACCCCACCATGGCGTACGAGGAAAAGTACACCATTTCGCCGGCGTGCTCCTTCTCGAAGGGGAGCTCTCCGTCGGCACGGACTGAGCGGTTGAAGAAGTCCGAGGACCACCACATGAGGGCCTGGACCTTCTTCAAATCGTCCTCGGTCTTCAAGCGGCTCTCGCGGAGACCCAACTCCATCGCGGCACAGCTAGGCGAGAGAGGAAAAGTGAAGCACAAGTTGGGAGTTTGATCGCAAGAACAGATGAGAGGCGTAAAGAACTCCCGACGGTGCGCACTTTCCTTCTTAAGTAATCCCTCACGACGCTCAGATGGAAACCGCAAGGAAGTCGAAGGAACCACCCAAAAAGTTCACCCAGCCGATGACAAGCGGGTCCGGGACCACCCAGACGATCAAGTCGAGGTTCTTACCCAGGCGAACGGTTGTCATCAAGAGGCGGGAACCCAAAGGTGGCGGCCTGACAAGGCGCGCGGAACCGATACGGTTTTCGTATCGGGAACCAGCGACCTTCAATTGTGTGAGATCCGCACGCCAAAGATCTCATCTGCCGCACCAGGATACGCCACGTGGTGAGAATTTAATTCCAAGTCCTTACCAATGGCACCCTCAAAGACCCTTGAAGACTCAGTTCAAAGGTCGCGAAGATGGACCCACCTCCGGCGGAATGACTTCCTCGGAGGTAGGTCCAGGGGGCCACTATCGGTATCCTAGAAACCAAACACCCCTTGAGGTTATAAAGATCTCAAAGGGAAATCATCTATTTGGTTTTAAAACCCTCGAAGGCCCACATGTCAGAGGTAACCGGACCCGCTTCTCCAACATGGTTAATCCCTGGGTCGCCACGTGTACTACCAAACCGGAGCTACCGCCCACAAGGGGAAGCTCCGGACCATGTACCGAAATGGCACCCCCGGACTTAGCCCCTGACCGAGAGAAGCTCCGGACCTGACACGTATCGGGCAGTCCCGGAGCTACCTGTTTCCCACAGCAAGCTCCGGAGCTGCCACGTGTCCAATCGTCGGATCTTCAGCTCCTAACCTCCGGAAGACCCTACAACGGCTCCGGATCTTCAAAGGAGAACCAAGGACTTCAAGACCCGATTAAGTGTCATTAATGCCATATTAATGACACTTAAACGGACGATCTTAACACCAGTAACTGTGCTATCAAAGCCCGTTACAGGATCATTAAGAGAAATTAAACGTGTATCAATACTAGTAACCGCCGGGGCCACATGTCGGGCCAGGCTAACCTGTAAAGGCCTGCCCTTGTACTATAAGGGGGACAAAGGGACAAAGGGACACACGCGCCTCATACGATCATCACAAGCTCATACTGCTAATACAACATCAACACACCCGTGGAGTAGGGTATTACGCTCAGGCGGCCCGAACCACGTAAATTCTTGTGTCTCCTATGTCAATTCTTACTCACCTTCTTGAATCTCCGCGCGCCCACACCGAACATCAAACTCCCCTATCACTTTAGTAGTGTAGGGAGATCTGCCGGTTCTCAACCGCCGACAGTATCCTAAAAGGATTGATCTTTGTTGCACTTAATTTCGTGGAGAGATGTGTTTTTGAGGCTCTTTGGAGGTGTGACGGCGCTAGGGTTCGAGAGGGTTTCAAGTTGGGCCATGCACCTCTATTTATATGGGGTTTCTAAAAGTGACCGTTAGGGTTTAGAAAGATCGGAATAGTCCGTGGTGGACACCGGACTAGTCCGGTGTGTTGTGTGTAGCAAACCCTAAGTGCCCCGAAATATCGGACTAGTCCGGCTAGGAGAGGACTTGTCCGATTTCGCTTCTGGAAATCTTCGGACTAGTCCGATGGACATCGGACTTGTCCGCACAGTAAAATCCTAAGTGGTTATGAGGACAAGTCTGCACTTGGAGGACTTGTCCAATTTAGGTCAGAGAGTTTTTCAGACTAGTCCGTGCTAATATCGGACTTGTCCGATTTAGATCAGAATGAATATTGGACTAGTCTGGTGGTTATCGGACTTGTCCGATTTTGTGTGACTTGTGAAGTGTTTTGAGGACTAGTCCGTACTGGGGAGGACTAGTCCGATTCTAGTCAGAGAGATATCAGACTAGTCCGATGGATATCGGACTTGTCCGATCTTGTGCAGAAAGGATATCGGCCTAGTCCGGTGACATTCGGACTAGTCCAGTCCTGTATAAATTTATGCAATGTGTGTGTTTAATTGTGATTGAGCTCTTGGGGTGTGTTTCCTTAACACACTCCATACATAATGATCTACTATTCTTCTTCCTTGAGCTCATTTCCACTTTGCTCCTCATTCTCTCTTCTTTTTGGCACTTTCCTTATTTTGCTATTAAAACCTGTGCTCATCTCAACAAAGAGGTTAGGATATCATTTGCTTGTCATAAATCATCCAAAACTCACAAGGGATTCCTAGATGAACTTTCACACAGCAACCCCGAGATTGCGGTGATTGTTGCACGTACTCTTCTGGAGCGCCCACCTGCGCCCGGAGCACCTCAGGATGCGATGGAGCAGTGGCGCGCTGATGTACAGCATCTAGTTGCAGCCACAGCCGATGCGATCAGCAACCAAGGTCCTCCCCACAGGCACCTTCTCAGCGTAAGACCATGTCTGGAAGACTTGATCCTCAGGCATTACAGCATCAGAGATGTGTTGTGCCTCAGTAGCTGACATTGTTGCCCTCTGGGCGCATCGCACTCACGCCACGTCGAGACTCTCGACGCATGATCAGCGGTCAGAGCTTGCTCGCCGCTACAGATAGTAGGACAGTCACATCCACATCGAGCGCGCTCACGAGAGGCGAGAGGCTCGGGAAAACACTTCTCCCTAGGGAGTGGGGGCGGCTGTTCTGCCCTGGCCATGCACCTACACATGGTCCAATGGCCGCAGAAGTTCCGGGCTCATTTGTCAGAGAAATATGACAGGACTGTCAACCCCGTTGAATTCCTCCAAATCTACCCTACCACCATCCTCGCGGCGGGTGGCAATGAGGCTGTGAAGGCCAATTACTTTTCTATGGCTCTGACTTGGACATCCAAGTCCTGGTTAATGAGTCTCCCACGTGACTCCATCAACAGCTCGGCGGAGCTATGCAACCAGTTGACCGCCAACTTCAGGAGCTCCTACACCCGACCTATCACAGAATTGGATCTTTTTGTTGTACAGCAAAAATTGGGAGAATCGCCACAATGCTTTATTCAGCAGTTTTCTTAGGTACGCAATACCATTATTTCCATCTCCAATGCTTCTGTCATTGTGGCATTCAGACAGGGTGTCAGAGACAAGAAGATGTTAGAGAAGCTGGCGGCAAAGGAGGTCACCAGTGTCACAGAACTCTTCAGCCTGGCCGTGAAATGCATTCCAAGCCAGCTCTGGAGGCCAACAAAAAATCCTCCAAAGCTGAAACCACTACCTTCGGTAGTGGAAAGAAGAAGAAAAAGTCCAATGGCAAGAAGAAGTTGTCGTACGGCACGCCTACTGATGCAGTAGCTGCAGCTCTGGGTGGCTGGGGGCTACACCCCGAAAAGCGACCTCGACCTTCATCTGAAGATGGCGGTGGTCCAAAGATGTGGTGTCCGATACACAAAACAGACAAACACAATCTAGAAGACTGTCGGGAGGTCCAAAACCTTGTCGATTGCCACAACAAGCACCGGGAAGAAGCAGCTCCTTTCCGCCAGCGAGAAGGAAAACAAAAGGTCAACGAAGCTGCAGTTGATATAGAGCTAGGTTTCCAGGACCCCAAGAAGGTCCTGAAGGCTGTGTACAACACAGTTGACAATGATTCTGATGTCTTTGACAACGAGCATCGGAAGACCCTCAACATCATATATGGGGAGTCATGGGACATCACATCTCGCTGCGTCCTCAAGACCATGAGGCGGGAGATGGCTACCGCAGCTCCTACTACCGAGGCAGAACCACATCGTAAGTGGATGGACACTCTCATCACTTTTGATGCTACAGACTGCCTTAGGAACATGATCAAAGCTGGCCAACTACCATTGATGGTGTCTCCAGCCATCAACAACGTCCATCTCTACCATGTATTGGTAGATGGAGGGGCGGCGCTCAACGTCTTGAGCTATGAAGCATTCGTGAATATTCAGCTCCGACTCTCAGACTTTTGCCACTCACGTCCATTCTCTGGGGTAGGTCCGGGGGCCATCAGCCCTCTCGGATCCATTACCCTTCCAGTGACCTTCGGGACTCGGGAGAAATACATGACCGAGAAGCTGGTCTTCGACGTCGCACACATCAATTTCCCTTCAACGCAATCCTAGGCAGGCCTGCCCTGTATAGGTTTATTGCCACAGCTCACTACGGCTACTTGGTGTTGAAAGATGCCGACACCTTCGGGCGTACTCCAGATCCGCGAAGATCGCACTGCGGAAGTCACTGCGTTGGAAGAACTCCACAAGCTTGCCACGGCGCAGAAGGGAGCATCCGGCAAAGAGCTAGCTGATCAACCTCCAGGCACTCGTCATAGAGGCTCGACCTCTACACCACATGTGCAGCCAAGCGGCAACACCGACGTTCCCGTCAAAGTCGTCCAAATCGGGTCCGATGCTGCCCAGACCATCCGTATATCGGGAGGTCTAAACAGCAAATAGGAACTCGCGCTCATCACTTTCTTCCGGGCGAATGTTGACATGTTTGCCTGACAACCACCACAAATGCCTGGGATTCCTAGGGAGGTGATTGAGCACAGTCCGAAGATTTACCCCGATGCACGGCCAGTACACCAGAAGCCTCGAAAGCAATCAATCGAGCAGCAGAACATCATCTGACAAGAGATCAATAAACTGCTCGAGGCTGGTTTCATCTAGGAGGTTCATCACCCAAGATGGCTGGCAAACCCAGTCGTTGTATCCAATGCCAGTGGGAAGCTTCAGATGTATATCGACTACACCACCTTGAATAAGGCATGTCCAAAAGATTCATTTCCACTACCTAGAATAGATCAGATAGTGGACTCCACCTCCGGGTGTGAGATTTTGTGTTTCCTAGATGCATATTTTGGATACCATCAGATCCAAATGTCTAGGGAAGATGAAGAGCATGCTGCCTTCATAACAGTAGTTGGATTGTATTGTTATACTGCCATGCCTTTCGGTCTCGAAAACGCTACTTCAACTTTTGTGTGATGACATCATCGTCAAGATCAAGAACAAGGGGTCACTCCTTGTCAACCTGCAAGCCGTCTTTGACAAGCTGCGCATCACGTGCACCAAGCTGAACCCGGACAAGTGTGTCTTCGGGGTTAGTTCCGGTAAGCTCCTTGGATTCTTGGTATCTCACCGAGGAATTGAGGCAAACCTGGCGAAGATCAAGGCCATTGAAGACATGTGGCCCCCAGCCCGCATCAAGGATGTCCTAAAGCTAACTAGATGTCTAGCTGCGCTCAGCTGGTTCATCTCAAGACTGGCAGAACGGGCACTACTTTTCTTCAAACTCTTGAGGAAGTCCGGGCCATTTCATTGGTCTGAAGAAGCAGAAAAGGCATTCCAAGAGCTCAAGTAGCTCCTCACCACACTCTGAATCCTGGTAGCTCCGAATCCTGATGAACCTCTTTTGCTTTACATTTCAGCAACTACGAAGGTTGGCAGTATGGTCCTGGTCACGGAAAGACCGGAGCCACTTCCAGTTCAGGAGCCTAGACACCTACGGGAGGGTCTGGAGCTACCTGAAGGCGAGTCTGGGTCACAGCCCCCAGGCACGGATCTTCAAGGCGAAAGGCTATAAGATCAACCTCTCTCATCTAAGGGAGTTCATATGGCTTATCAAGAAGATTTGGACCCCTTCGGGAGGGTTCGGGTTGAACATGAAGGAGTTTTGGACCCCTCTGGGAGGGTCCGGAAAGCTCAATAAGAAGGTTCGGACCCCTCCGAGAGGATCCGGGTTGATGAAGAAGAAGCTCCTGGCCCTTCTGGGAGGGTCCGGACCATCCAGCGCCTAGTGTACTTCACATTGAAGTACTCCACGACGCCAAGACTTGATACATTGAGGTGCACAAGCTGCTTTATGCAGTTCTTGTTGTTTCAAGAAAGTTTTGTCACTACTTCCAAGCCCATAAGATATCAGTGGTAACCTCCTATCCACTACGTGCTATACTGCATAACCCTAATTCTATTGGGAACATCGCCAAGTGGGCAGCAGAGCTCGCAGAATTTGATCTCGATTTCCTGCCTCGACAAGCTATCAAGAGTCAAGCCTTGGCCGACTTTGTGCACGGAGTGGACACCTTCTCCATCAAATACTGGGGGCCCTAGTGAGCAGAAGCCGGAGCCCAAGGCCCCGGTGTTCACTAGGCCTCACTGGACCCTCTACTTTGATTGCTCCGTGCAGAAGCAGGGGGCCGGAGCTGGAATACTTCTCCTCGCTCCGACCGGGGGGAAGGTCAAATACATGGTGCACCTTGATTTCAAGGCTACCAACAACATGGTGGAGTATGAAGCTCTCCTCTACGGGCTCAAGGTGGCACTTTCATACGGCGTCAAGTAGTTGCTAGTGAAGGGTGACTCACAACTCATCATCAAGCAAGTCAAAGGTGAAAGCAGCTGCTACAACCCTCAACTCGCTGCTTATCTCCTTGAAGTCCAGAAGCTCCAGAAGGACTTCCACATCCTGGACCTAACCCATGTCCAGCGTTTCAGCAACTCTGAAGCTGACGAACTCTCAACAAAGGCTTCAACTGGAGCTCCGACTCCTAATGGAGTCTTTGTCTAGAGATTGTCAAAACCAACCGCTCAATGTGCCAAACTGAGTGAAGGGGGCGAGACCAGCACCTCGAAGTTGGCGGTTCTGGTGGCCCTGTTACCATGGCGTCCACCAATGGTCGTAGGTGCTGCAGGAAGCTCCGAGCAACCCAGCACACAAGACTCAGAAGCTCAAGCTAGCTCTGATGCATGGATCTCGGAGATCCGGAGCTACTTGAAAGACAGCCACCTTCCTGAAGACGGTGTATCCGCTGACCGGATCATCAGATTGGCTAAAATATACACACTGGTAGAAGGGGATCTCTACCGGCGCGATGCCAACATTGTCCTAATGCGGTGCATCACAAGGGAAGAAGGTTGTGAGCTCCTCGCGGAGATGCATGGAGGCGAGTGTGGGAACCACACGTCTTCCCACATGTTGGTTGGTTTTTACTGGCTGACAGCACTCCAGGATGCAGTTGAGTTGGTGAAAAAGTGTGAAGTGTGGCAATTCCATGCAAAACAAATTCACACACTCGCACAGTCATTGAAAATGATACCTCCTACATGGCCATTCGCTGTGTGGGGCATGAACATTTTGGGGCCTTTCCCAAAAGCTATCGGAAGTTACAGGACCCTGTATGTCACCATCAACAAGTTCACCAAGTGGCTAGAAGCAACTCCAGTTGTGACTATCAATAAGCAATCTGCTATCAAGTTCTTGAAGTCTATAATCTACAGATTTGGAGTTTCGAACAGAGTCATCATTGACAACGGAACCCAATTCACAAGTGCAACATTTCAAAAGTATTGCGAAGACCTCGACATTCAAGTCACCTACGCCTTAGTAGCTCACCCGACATGTAATGGCCAAGCCGAGAGATCAAACGCAGAAATATTGAAAGGACTCAAGACGCGTACTTATGAGCGCCTGAAGAAACATGGAGCCAAATGGATTGAAGAGCTTCTGTCTACACTATGGGCGAGCAGGACAACACCTAACCAGTCAACTGGAGAGACCCCCTTCTTCTTGGTGTACAGAGCTGAAGCAGTCCTTCCTACAGAGATCACCATGGAGTGGGTCCGGACCTTCGATGAAGCCGCGCAGGACCAGCTCCGGCGTGAAGACCTTGACCTCGTCGACGAAGGAAGGTGCCAAGCAGCTATTTGGAATGCATGTTATCGCCAAACGCTCATGCGCTATCATCAAAAGGCATGTGCGCAATAGACAGCTCGAGGAAGGCAATCTGGTGCTGCGAAGAATACTAACTCATGAAGGGATGAACAAACTTTCCCCCAGCTAGGAAGGTACCTTTCGAGTTATCAAAGTATCCCGTCCCGGATGCGTTTGCTTGGCAACTGAGGATGGGACTCTACTTCCCAATCTTTGGAACATCGAGCACCTCTATAAGTTTTATGCTTAGTTTCATGGAGGTGAGTCTGTATTTACACACAATGTAAGTTATAGAGTCTATACACAGAGTCGGGTAGGTCCTCCAGGAGAACATTCGGACCCCTCCGGGAGGGTCCAGGCAGTTCAAGCAACATTTAACTCGGTCCCTCTACTGAAGGTGTGGCTTACCTACCCTGGGTTAGAACAAGATGAATATCACACTTGGCCTGGTTCTGTACCCTAAGTGTGTCCTTGTTTTCCATGTAATCCGGACCTAAAATGAAAGTTATTGTTGTGTGAAAGCAGACTCCACGTGCATTAATTTTGTACAGGCTCATTTCCTTTTATTTATCCTTCTCCTTCTTTTGTATATCGAAGTTGTGCAATTCTTTTTGAACTTTAGTCCAAATTACTCATATGTTGTACAAGTTATCTTATTGGTTTTTTCAGATCTGGAGTGTGCTATGGACTTAGTCTGGTCTAGCACCCTAAGTACACCACTCTACCTACATTCCGGTAGGCCTCAGTAGGGCTGGTCCAGAAGGCATTCTGATCTGGAGAGATTACATCAATGTACTTGTTAATATATTGAAATACTTTGGATCTAAAATTCAAATAAGAACAGTATGTCACAAAAGAGTTATAGACGAGAGGACGAATTTTACAGTGTTTTTTGTCTTTGATGCGCAGGAAAAATGAAAACTCATGGCGATGGTGGACGATGTCGGAGCTACTAAGTTCTGACATCCCCTAAGGGGGCCCATCGTCGACGTTTCTAACGTTGAAAGTGGGCATCCTCAGAGCTAACAGGCCCCGATAACTCCCATGGGGTGCCGCTGTCAACGTGAAGCATAGTGATGATTCAAGCGAAGATGGTGAAGAAATCACCCCACGAGAATTCGTCGTTGACGTATTCTACGTTGATGGTGGATATCGTCGAAGCCGGGAAGCACCGAGGATCTCAGGGGGCCCGCCGTCGACGTTTCGATGCGTTGACAGTGGGTGCCGTTGGACCTATCAAGCTTCGACACCCCCAGGGGGCAGCCGTCGACGTTTCTATGTGTTGATAGTGGGCACCGTTGAAGCTACCAAGCTCTGACAATTCCTAGCGGGCCCGTCGTCGATGTTTCTATGGGTTGATAGTGGGCACATCGAAGCTACCAAGCTCCGACAACTCCCAAGGGCCCGACCATCGATGTTTCTATGCGTTGATAGTGGGCGCCATCAAAGCTACCAAGCTCCAACAACTCCCAGGGGGCCAGCCATCGACGCAAAATAGGGTCCCTTGAGTTGTCGGAAGTAAACTTCGGACCTAAAGGCTAAGCGTGTTGGCTACAAGTTCGAAGCTTTCAAGTCATCAACACATTGTCAAAACCTTTTGGTACATGTTCACAATCAAATTGTGTACATCTACCAGGGGGCCAATAAAATAAAGGACAATGCATTGAAGACAAACATAAAATGGAATTCATTCATTCAAAGAGTGGATTTCATTCATCTAAAGTATTGGATTACAAAATGAGGATTACAGTAAAAGGCCAAAGGAAAAAGGTCCTATTTACTGGAGGCTCTAAGTCATGTGGAAAAATGAGGCAACCTTCTCGGTAGCCTCTTGGACATTGGCCCTGGCGGCATCCTCCTCTTCGGCAATGGGTACTTCGAAGACTGGATCTAGGGAAAGTTGGGGGTCTCGGCTCTTGTAACACGTCAGAACATATTCGGCGATGTTCTTGGCTAGAGATTTCCCCTCCGTCTCTAGCTGGTCAGCGATGACATCACCAAGAGCTAAGTGCCACCAATGTTTGGTCCAGCTTTGGTGCTGAGTTTTCCGGACGTACAGGACTAAATCCGAGTGGTACCAAGGCTTTGTTGGCGTGCCACAGAAAAACCCACACCCGCTGGGACTCAGTTGCCCTTGAGCACCGCAGCTCCTCTGGTGACCGCCTGGCAGCCGCAAGCTCCGAACTCTCTCGAGCGATGCACTCGACCTCTTTGGCGCATTGCTGAATACTCTCAGCCACTTGCCTTTCACGGTCAGCAAGCTCTGTCTTCCGGAGATGGATGTGGTTCCGCTGTTCGGCCAGGTCCTTCTCCCTGCCCTTCACCTTCTCCTCTCTGGTGGCAACATCAGCCTCTCTTTTAGAGAGCTCTTGCCCCAGCTTCCAATACTTCTCTTCCTCCTGATTGCACCGTAGATCAAGCTTTTTTGTGCGGTCAGCCAAGTTTTGCTCTCTCAGAGACAGTTGCATGTATCTTAGAGGGTGTGAATAGGCTTTTTGAACTTTTCTCAGATCCTAAAATAGTTAACAAATCGATCAAATACAGAGAGATCGGACTAGTCCAGTACTATGCGGACTAGTCCGGTAGACGTGGACTAGAACGATCAAGTTTGATCGATGATTTCAATTCTAGTGCCCTATGCAGCAGAAAGTAATTTGTAACTTGGATGTATCACGACAATGAAACTAGGTATGGCACAGATTAACTTTGATTTCAATGTTTCAACGTAAGTTACACAAGATTAAGTAAACCCTAGAATATGATGAACAATGAAACAAAAAGTGTGAGACACAATTTTATCTCGTGGTTCGATTCCACGAAGGAAACCTACATCCACGTTGAGGAGTCCATAGAGGATCGGGTCTTCACCAATCCTACCCTCGTCGAATCACCATGGAGGCCAATTCTCTTCCACTAATAACAAAGGGGCAAATAACCATATTCAAGGGGCCTTCTCACAAGTTGAGGGCTCCCCAAGATTTACAATGATGAACACCACCAAACACACTCAAAATATATGCAATAAACAACAAGAGTGTGCGAGATATTCAAAACCAAGAGCTCAAGATTGTGTGGAACAAGTCTCCTTTTTATCAATGCTAATCCTCAAAGATTTGATCTTTCTAGGGTTAGAATATGTGGAGAGATGTGTATTTTGGGCTTTTGGAAGGTGTGACGGCGCAGGGGATCGAGAGTTATTGTTGTAGAGCCGTACACCTCTATTTATACTACGATTTCCAAAAGTTACTATTGGGGTTTGCGATGTCCGGACTAGTCCGTGGTGGGCTCCGGACTAGTCCAGTGTGCGGCGGGTGAAAAATCCTAAGTGTTCAGAGATATCGGACTTGTTCGTAAATGTGCGGACTAGTCCGATTTGGGCTCTGGAAGTGTTTGGACTAGTCCGGCACAAATCGTCCTAGTCCGGTGTGGTGAACCTCATGTTGAATTGAGGACAAGTCCGCACTTGGAGGACTTGTCCAATTTGAGTCAAAGAGTTTTCAGACTAGTCTGTGGTGATATCAGACTTGTCTGGTGTCGTGAAAAATTGTGGGGCTAAGGACAAGTTAGGACTTGGAGGACTTGTTCGAATTTAGTCAGAGAGATATTGTACTAGTCCGTAGCGATATTGGACTAGTCCGGTGCTGTGTAAACTGGAGTACTTGCAGACAAGTCCGCACTGGGGAGACTTGTCCGTTTCTAGGAATAGACATATCAGACTAGTCCGTGGTGATATCAGACTAGTCCAGATGTGCATATTTTTGTGTAGTGAGTGAGATCTCTTTTGCTTGAGCTCTTGGGGTGCGTTTCTCCAACACAATCCATACAAAATAAACTATTCTTTTCATCTCTTGAGATCTTATCCTTTTGATTCCTCATTCTCCTTTTTTTTTGAGCTTTCCTCCTAATTTTCTTTAAAACCTGCGCTCATCTCAACAATTTTGTTAGGATCTCATTTGTTTGTCATAAATCAACCAAAACCCACAAGGGATTCCTAGATGCACTTTCAATTTCCCCCCTTTTCGGTGATTGATGACAACTAATTAAAATATACACAAATATGATAAAAATTCAGATTTTTATAAAGTATGCACATATGACCTTGGAACAAAATAGGCAATGTAGACATAGGACATATGTGCACTCTTTATGTTGGGGTGCAAAACTATGTGTGTGTGAGCAATAATCATGATGTGAATGAAGTAAATGGCATAATCATAAGAACATCAAGATTATCAAGTATGTATATCAATTTCAGAGCATAAACATAGATCATAACAAAGCATTACCACAAACTCCATAAACATGTCCAAAAGCATAATGTGAACATAATAGAAGTTTTACAGCACCAATAAAAGAGACACAAATAGAGCTCTCATCTCTCAACCTACTGCTAGGACCTAAGGCTCCTTCTCAACCTCTCCCCCTTTGGCATCAAGGCACGAAAAAGAAAGAGAGGAGGGATCTAAACATCGTCGCTGACTCACTCCGCGCTGTTGGTCCTTTCATCTTCTTCATCATCAGGCTAAGAAAGATGATGGTGAGAGCCACTTGACGTGTCCTCGATGCCAAAGTAGGCAAGTTCGGAAGGAGAAAGAGGTGGAAGCTCTGAGAAGTCTGAGGCGGAGTCCTCTGAGATGACTGGAGACCCAACAGGCTCAATCTCCAGCTTTTGGCATATGGCTTTGACATTTTCCTTCATGTACCTCATGTCCTCTTTCCTTGCCTTGTTCAACTTGTTGAGCTTCACTTCAACTTTTCGGCAAGAGACAAATATGGCAGCCAAATACTTCATAATTCCACTAGCAGACCCTTTATGAGGAGGAGCCCTTGAACTAGATGGAGGTCTTGCCTCTCCTTGGGCTCTCTCCGGGTGTTCTTCAGCCGAGGCAGGTGAGGGAGCAGCTTGGAGAGTGGCTTGAGGAGGCTTCTAATGGCTTAGAGCAGTATGCTCAACATCTTTCACAAATTCGATCCTTGTGACCTTCTCTATCATGAACATGATGTACGGTGCATAGCCATAGGAATGGTTGGGGGTGCAGGAGATGTTCACCATGTCATTCCAGATGTAATCAAAGATGTCAAACTTTCACTTCCTGCTAATCACTTTCATCAAGGTTCTCAAATAACCTTGGATACTCCCAGCATCTCCATCCTTGGGAGCAATCGTCTTCTGGAGCACTCTATTTAGAACAATGAAGAAGGGCTTCATGTTCTTTGTTGAGGGAAGATTGTACTTGAGATGGGCATCATAGAGAAAGTCCATCTTGTCCTTCTCCAAAATACCAATGTTGTTAATAATAACCTCATTGTTGCCGGTGTCCTCAAGGTGCAGGAGTCTAGCAAACTCATCATAAGTAACAGTTTACTTGAATCCATGTGTCATCCAAGTCACTCGCTCTTCTTCATCACTGGCAAAGTAGCAGGTTGCGAAGAACAGTGATATGACCTCATCATTCCAGTTATATCTGAAGGACAACAGGTCCTTGAGACCATGTCTCTCCACAGTCTCTATCACTTCATCAAATGCTCCACGGTTCTTCTTTTCAAAGTATGGCCAATCGATCCATTGATTGCAGACCACTGGAGTCTTCATTGGGAAATACAAAGAACCGTAGTAGTTCACGTGGGAGTTGCTCCAGAATCTAAGATCAACTACCTTCTTGCCATCACTGTAAGCATCAACTTTCCTCAGCTTCCAATCCACATCACTTCCTTTACCATTGAACTTTTCTTCCGAGGGGTCCCTATTCCCCTGTATTGGAGCAGTCATCTTGAGGGGGCCAATTTGGCCAGAGGTAATTCCTTTGCCTTTTCCCTTAGTTTGGCGAGGAGCCGCTGAACTAGGGCCAACCATATCTTTCGCCTTTGAAGCTGGTTTCTTGGCTAGAACCTTTCGCTGCACCCTAGGTAGGGTGGGTGAGGGGTCAGCAATACGATCTTGTCTCTTCTTGGCTTGGCCTGTCAAAACGCGAGGCGAGGTCTCTTGATCAATTTCGGCCTCGAAGTCAGAGATGTCCTCGTTTGAGCTCGACATTGTCTTGAAAATAAGGTTATACATGACATAGATAAGGATTGGTGGCAAGGAAAAGCATTGAGTTGAATAAGATTAGGGTTGCGCCAGCCCTAGGGTTATGGAGTCAAAAAATCGGACTAGTCTGTGGTCGACTGGACTAGTTCGGACTACCGGAAATCTCAGCGGACTAGTCTGCATTGTGTGGACTAGTCTGGGGTAACCACGGACTAGTCCGTGGTCACCAGGACAGAAAAATATATAGACCTTTTGTATATATTCGAAGGTGCTTAAAAAGAAAATAGAGGGCAAAAACACACAAATAATCTTGATGAATATGATCAGTAAACATACAACAATCAAGGTATGACCATAATTCACCAATATCAAGTAATTAACATGGTTTCAAAGAAAATTAGAGAGAGATGATTTTTCAATACAATCAACATGATTTTGAAGATGGCATACAGGTATGCAAGTTTTCAAGCTACGTTCCGAGCATCAAGGATATTTTGTTCATTTCAGAGCTCACAAAAACGTTTTTCATCAAGTGGCTTGGTAAAGATATCAGCTAGTTATTTTTCAGTGTTGACATGGGAAATGGCTGTCTCCTTTCATTGAATGATCTCTCAAAAAGTGATGTCGGATATCTATGTGTTTGGTTCTAGAGTGCTCAACAGGATTATGGGCAATTTTAATGGCACTCTCATTGTCACAAAGGAGTGGAATACGGCTCATATTGTAACCGTAATCCCTTAGACTTTGTCGCATCCAAAGGAGTTGTGCACAACAACTCCCGGTTGCAACATACTCCGCTTCGGCCGTGGATAAGGCAATAGAATTTTGTTTCTTGGAGGACCAAGAAACTAAGGATCTACCTAGAAATTGGCACGTACCAGAGGTACTTTTTCTATCTACCTTGCATCCGGCATAATCTGCATCGAAGTATCCAATGAGATTGAATTTTGAACATTTGGGATACCAAAGGCCTAGGTTGGGTGTATGAACTAAATATTGCAAGATGCTTTTTACGGTTGTCAAATGACATTCCTTAGGATTGGCTTGAAATGTTGCACACAAACATACGCTCAACATGATATCAGGCCTAGATGCACATAAATAAAGTAGGGATCCAATGATGGAGCGATATACCTTTTGATCCACATTTGGTCTGTCTTGATTGAGATCCAAGTGTCCATTTGTCACCATGAGAGTCTTTATGGGCTTTGCTTTGTCCATGCCAAATTTCTTGAGAATGTCTTGAGTGTACTTTGTTTGGCTTATGAACGTCCCTTCCTTTGGTTGCTTCACATGGAATCCCAAAAAGTATCTCAACTCTCCCATCATGGACATCTCTAATCTATTTGTCATAATCTTACTAAATTCTTGACAAAAAGATTTATTAGTTGAACCAAATATAATATCGTCAACATAGATTTGGCAAATGAATAGATCATTATCAAAATGCTTATTAAACAAGGTGTAATCAGCTTTACCAATCTTAAAGCCGTTTTCAATCAAAAAATCTCTAAGGCACTCATACCAAACTCTAGGAGCTTGTTTAGGCCATAGAGAGCCTTACGCAATTTGTATACATGGTCGGGGAACTCTTGATCTTTAAACCCAGATGGTTGCTCCACGTACACCTCCTCCTTGATCGGTCCATTGAGGAAGGCGCTTTTCACGTCCATTTGATAAAGCTTGAAATCATGAGTAGAATATGCAAGTAATATACGAATCAATTCAAGCCTAGCTATGGGAGCAAAAGTCTCGTCGAAATCCAAATCTTTGACTTGTGAGTACCCTTTCACCACAAGTCGTGCCTTGTTCCTTGTTACAACTCCATGTTCGTCTTGCTTGCTGCGAAAGACCCATTTAGTGCTGACGAAGTTGGACTTGGGTCTTTCAACAAGCTCTCACACTTCGTTCCTTTTGAAGTTGTTCAATTCTTGAAAGTGCATCTAGGACTCCCTTGTGGGTTTTGGATGATTTATGACAAGCAATTGGGATCCTAATCCTTTTGTTGAGATGAATGCAGGAAAATGATGAAAAATGAGCAAAATGCCAAAAAGAGGGAAATTAAGAAGGAGAAGGAATTTGAGCTCAAGAAGAAGAAATTAGTTGTTTAGTATGTATGGAGTGTGTTAAGGAAACACACCCAAGAGCTCAATCTCACTTAATCACACACACACAATGCACAAAACTATACAGGACCGGACTAGTCCGATATCAACCGGACTAGTCCGATATCACATTCTGCACAAGATCGGACAAGTCCGGTCTCCACCGGACTAGTCCGATATCTTTCTGTTCCACTTCGGACTAGTCCTCCCCAGTGCGGACTAGTCCTCAACACAATGCACAAGTCACTAGATCGGACAAGTCCGGTCACCACCGGACTAGTCCGATACCCTTTCTGATCCACTTCGGACAAGTCCGGTGATTACACGGACTAGTCCGATATACACTCTGATCTAAATCGGACAAGTCCTCCAAGTGCGGACTTGTCGTTCTAAACACTTAGGGTTTCACAGAACCGGACAAGTCCGATAGCAACCGGACAAGTCCGAAGATTTCCAGCAGCGAAATCGGACAAGTCCGTTTTTCAATCGGACTAGTCCGATGTTCCTGGACACTTAGGGTTTGCTTCACACAGCACACCGGACTAGTCCGGTCTCCACCACGGACTAGTCCGATCTTTCTGAACCCTAACGGTAACTTCTGGAAACCCCACATAAATAGAGGTGCACGGCCCACTTTCAACCGCTCTCGAACCCTAGCGCCGTCACACCTCCCAAGAGACTCAAAAACCATCTCTCTCCACGAAATTAAGTGCAAAATCGATCAATTCTTTGAAGATCACTTGTAGATCATTGGAGAGGCACTTTGCACACGATTGAGCTCTTGGTTTGAATCTCTAACACACTCTTGCATCTCAATTTGTATATTTCGAAGTGTGTTATTGGTGGTTTTGAAACTTGTAATCAAGGGAGCTCTCAACTTGTGAGATCGCCCCTTCAACTTGGTGATTTACCCCTGTGTGATTAGTGGAAGAGGATTGGCCTTCGTGGCGATCCGACGAGGGAAGGGTTGGTGAAGACCCGGTCCTTTTGTGGGCTCCTCAACGTGGACGTAGGCTGCCTTCGTGGTAACCGAACCACGGGATAAATCTTGTGTCTTGTTCGTTTGTGTTCATCATTCTAGTTGATCAACATTATCTAGGGTTTGATTCATTTTGTTGAATTCAAGTTAAATAGTTGAACAAGAATCATACTTGCAATAAAACTTAACATACAACTATTGAACTGTCATTAAAGTTTATATTTCCGCTGCAAACGACATCGAAACAATCAAATTGACCTAACTTGATCAACCTAGCCCGTGAAATCCGGACTAGTCCGCACTTTACCGGACTAGTCCGATATATCTGGATTTGACCTTTTTGTTGAAGTCCTACAGGAACTAAGAAAATTCAAGAAGGCCTATTCACCCCCCCTCTAGGCCTACATTCAATTGGTATCAGAGCAGGTTCTTCAAGAAAGAGTGCAACCACTCGAAGAGATCATGTCGGACATGAAGGAAGTCCAGAAAATCAACAACCAGGAAGAAATGAACAATGACAAGCACCAAAAGCTCGAAAGATATCTCGAAGCCATTCAAGACTTCGATGATGATGATGAGGAGACATTGGAGCTGAAAGCACTGCTCCGAAAGAAAGCACTTTCCAAAGGGAAAGCTAAAGTTGAAGAAAAGAAGAGGGGGAGTAGTCACACCGACTACTCCCGATATCCTTTTAATTATGACCGTTTAAATTCTAACAGCAGTCATTATCTATCTATTCCTCTCGGAAAAGCCCCACACTTCGATGGGAGTGATTACTCCATGTGGAGGCAAAACATGAAGATGCACTTGATTTCCCTTAACCCAAGTTTATGGCATATTGTGTGCACAGGAATAAACATCCCTGATGACGATGAAGAACTCACGCCAAGTCAAGAGCAAGCCATCCACAGGAATGCCCAAGCCGCAGCCGTCATCACCTCATCTCTAAGTAGAGATGAATTCACAAAGGTGGACGGATTGGAAATTGCCAAAGAAATCTGGGACACACTACAGACAGCACATGAAGGTGACCGGCATGTGCGGGAGGCAAAGATTGAAATGATTGAAGGTGAACTAGGAAGGTTCGCGATTGAGGAAGATGAATCTCCCCAGGACATGTACAACAGACTAAAGACTCTTGTGAACAAGGTTCGATCGTATGGTAGCAAAAAGTGGAATGACCACGAGGTTGTAAAGCTCATCCTTAGAGCCTTTATGCCTCGCAACGTCACTCTCTGTTCTATGATCCGGGAAAGTCCCGGGTACAAGAAAATGACTCCGGATGAACTGCTTGGCAAAATCATCAACTTTGAGATGATGGAGAAGCAAGCCAAGCACGTCAAAGAAATAGCTGACCTCACATCGGCCAAGAAGAAGGGAGTTGCCTTGAAATCCACACTCAAACCTCTATCCAAAGAAGCAAGAGAAGCTCAGTTTGAGGAGGACAGCGATGATGAAAGCAGCGAGCTGGACGAAGAAGATATGATTCTGTTCATGAAGAAATTCAAAAGAATTATGAAGAAAAGACAAGGAGCAAAATCGAGTGAAGGAAAATACAAGGAGAAGACAAAGCCGAAGATGAGGCGGGCATGCTATAATTGTGGTGAGTACAATCACTTCATAGTTGATTGCCCATATGAGGACAACAAGAAGAAGACTAAAGAATCCAAGCCTCAACCGAAAAAGTTCTTCAAGAAGAAGAAACAAGCTGAACAAGCACACATCGGAAAGGAGTGGGACTCAAACGATGAGTCCTCATCGTCCGATGAAGAAGAAATGGCTAGCATAGCCATTGAAAGCATGCCCAAGAAACTCACACTCTTCCCCACGCTCGGTGCAAAGAAGGCAAATGGAACTTGCCTCATGGCTAAGGAAGGTAAACGCAAGGTAAACATCAAAACTCCTTCCTCGCATTCTTACTCAAGTGATGATGATCTAGATAGTGGTGATGAAGATATGCTAATTGGTTTAGATAGAAAAACTGCTGCAAAAATGAAATTCTTGCTTAACCAACTTATTGAGAAGGAAGAGCTAATTGATCGTCAAGAAGACATGATTATCTCCCAAAAGGAGAAGCATGTCGAACTTGACAATCTTCTAGTTCTTGAAAAGGAGAAAAATCACTCACTAGAGCTTGAGCTAGCTTCAAGCAAGAAAACTTGCTTGGAGCTAACCAACTCAAATGTTGCAATCAAGAATCAGCTTGATGACCAAATCAAGGTCAACAAGATCCTTGAAGTGCAGGTTGAGTCACTCAAGCTTAGTGAACCTTCCTCCTCTTCAACCCCACCTTCTCAACCCACTTTAACTAATTTCGCTCATGTTTGCAAATGTGATAAAACTAACACCAGGTTGAAGGAAAATCCTACCTCCACGAAGGACAAAAATCCTACCCAATGTGTAATATTTGACAAGGAGAGGATCAACTATGCACGTAGTGCATATTTGGTCCAAAGACCTCCAAATGTCAAGTATGGCATTGGTTACTCTTGTGATGGAAAGCAAAGAGCTGGAAATCATAAGAATAACAAGGGAAGGATCACCTTTGTGAAGGGAGGACCCTCACAACCTGGTAACTCGAAGACTAAAAATCTGAACTCTCATGAAAATCGAACTAGTCCGGTTGTGGTCCGGACAAGTCCGGTCATCCGGACAAGTCCGGTCACACAGACTAGTCCGACCCATAATCAACAGCAACTTCTGTTTAAAACATTTGATGCCTCCTATGTTTTAATGAAAAATAATGTTGGTAAAGTGTATGCTTATTATGCTGGGCCACGCCATGGGAACACAAAATCCCATGTGTGGGTGCCCAAATGTATTGTTACTAACCTCCAAGGACCCAAGCAAGCTTGGGTACCTAAAACCAAGGCGTAATTTGTTTTTGCAGGCCTACTCCTCCGGTGGATCCAAATGGGTGCTAGACAGTGGATGCACCAACCACATGACCAGAGAAAGGAGGATGTTTGTGGAGTATGAAGTGAACCAGGACCCAAACGAAGGCATCTACTTTGGGGATAACAGTCAAGGAAGGGTCCTCGGTACCGGTAAAATTGCAATATCCTCTGAACATACTCTTTCGCATGTTTTACACGTTGAATCTTTAGATTATAACCTGCTGTCCATATCTCAGTTATGTGACAAAGGTTATAATTGTCTGTTTACTAACGAGGGTGTGACCGTCTCAAGGAGAAGTGATGGTTCCATTGCATTCAAGGGTATGTTAAAGGGAAAGCTTTATCTTGTTGACTTCAACAAGGATAAAGCCGAACTCGACACATGCTTGATTGCAAAAACCAACATGGGTTGGCTGTGGCATAGACGGCTAGCACATGTTGGTATGAGGAACCTTCAAAAACTCCTCAAGGGCGATCACATCCGAGGTTTGAAAGATGTTGTGTTTGAGAAAGACAGGCCTTGTAGCGCGTGCCAAGCAGGAAAGCAAGTTGGAGCACAACATCCCGCAAAGAACATCATGACCACGACAAGACCGCTCGAACTACTTCATATGGACCTCTTCGGTCCAATTGCTTACATAAGCATAGGCGGTAACAAATACAGTTTAGTCATTATTGATGATTTTTCCCGCTTCACTTGGGTGTTCTTTTTGCATGACAAGTCAGAAACACAAGGAACACTCAAGAAATTCTTCAAGCGAGCGCAAAACGAGTTCTCACTATCAATCAAGAGTATTCGGAGCGACAATGGCACGGAGTTCAAGAACATACAAGTGGAGGAGTACCTTGATGAGGAAGGAATCAAGCACGAATTCTCAGCGCCATACTCTCCACAACAAAACGGAGTTGCCGAAAGGAAGAACCGAACGCTCATAGAGATGGCAAGAACAATGCTCGATGAACACAAGACTTCGGATCGGTTTTGGGCGGAAGCAATCAACACCGCCTGCCATGCCACAAATCGACTCTATCTTCATCGACTACTAAAGAAGACCCCCTATGAGCTACTCACCGGTAACAAACAGAACATTTCATATTTTTGAGTTTTCGGTTCTCCTTGCTATATTTTGAACAAGAAGCCCAAGACTTCAAAATTCGTTTCGAAGTCCGATGAAGGTTTCTTGCTTGGTTATGATTCGAACACTTACGCCTATCGTGTTTTCAACAAGGCCTCCGGACTTGTTAAAGTGGCACGTGACGTAGTGTTCGATGAAACTAATGGCTCCCAAAAGGAGCAAGTTGATCAATGTGAATTAGGTAAAGAGGAAGCCCCCTATCAAGCAATAAAGAGGATGGCTCTAGGCGAAGTACGACCACAAGAGTCATCGGCACAAATACAAGAGGAAAGTGAACCACAAGAGGAGATCAACAATCAAGGGGGAGCCTCGATACAAGATCAATCACAAGAATATGAACATGATCAACAAATCAACGAGGACAACAACTCAGGGGGAGAAGAAGATGAACACCAACATACGACCCCCCAAGTGCCACACCCAAGAGTACACCAATGCATTCAAAGGGATCATCCAATCGACAACATCATCGGCGACATCCAAAAAGGAGTAACCACTAGATCTTGTATAGCAAATTTTTGTGAACATTACTCGTTTGTCTCCTTTTTGGAACCCCGCAGGACAGAGGATGCATTAAAGGATCCTGACTGGGTGGTGGCAATGCAAGAAGAGTTGAACAATTTCAAGAGAAGCGAGGTTTGGGAACTTGTGGAAAGACCCAATGCAAATATTGTGGGCACCAAGTGGGTCTTCCGCAACAAGCAAGACGAACACGGAGTGGTGACAAGAAACAAGGCACGACTTGTGGCCAAAGGTTACTCACAAGTCAAAGGTTTGGACTTCGATGAAACTTTTGCTCCAGTAGCTAGGCTTGAATCAATTAGAATATTACTTGCATATGCTACTCACCATGATTTCAAGCTGTACCAAATGGACGTAAAAAGCGCCTTCCTCAACGGACCGATCAAGGAAGAGGTGTACGTGGAGCAACCACCCGGATTTGAAGACGAAGAGTTCCCCGACCACGTGTATAAACTGCGTAAGGCTCTCTATGGCCTCAAACAAGCTCCTAGAGCTTGGTATGAGTGTCTTAGAGATTTTTTAATTGATAATGGCTTTCAAATTGGCAAAGTAGATTATACACTATTCACGAAAAATCTGGATAATGATCTTTTCATTTGCCAAATCTATGTTGATGATATAATTTTTGGATCAACTAACCAATCTTTCTGTGAAGAGTTTAGTAAAATTATGACAGACAGATTTGAAATGTCAATGATGGGAGAATTGAAGTACTTCTTGGGATTCCAAGTGCGGCAACAAAGGGAAGGAACATTCATAAGCCAAACCAAGTACACACAGGACATCCTCAAGAAGTTTGGCATGGACAAGGCAAAGCCCATAAAGACTCCCATGGCAACGAATGGTCACTTGGATCTCAATGAAGATGGACCGAGCGTCGACCAAAAGGTATATCGCTCCATGATTGGATATTTACTTTACTTATGTGCATCTAGGCCAGATATTATGTTGAGTGTATGTTTGTGTGCAAGATTTCAAGCCAACCCTAAGGAATGTCATTTGACAGCCGTAAAGAGAATCCTAAGATATTTAGTTCATACACCCAACCTTGGTCTTTGGTACCCAAAAGGCTCAAAATTCAATCTCATTGGGTATTCCGATGCAGATTATGCCGGGTGCAAAGTTGATAGAAAAAACACTTCTGGCACTTGCCAATTCCTAGGAAGATCCTTAGTTTCTTGGTCATCCAAGAAACAGAATTCCATTGCATTATCCACAGCCGAAGCGGAGTATGTTGCAGCCGGGAGTTGTTGTGCACAACTCCTTTGGATGCGACAAACTCTAAGGGATTACGGTTACAATATGAACCGTATTCCTCTTCTTTGTGACAATGAGAGTGCCATTAAAATAGCCCACAATCCTGTTGAGCACTCTAGAACTAAACACATTGACATAAGACACCATTTCTTGAGAGACCATTCCATGAAAGGAGACATATCCATCTCTCATGTCAACACCCAAAAACAATTGGCCGACATATTCACCAAGCCACTTGATGAAAAACGTTTTTGCGAACTCCGAAATGAGCTAAACATCCTTGATTCTCGGAGTGTGGCTTGAAAAGTTGCATACCTGTATGATTGCTTCAAAATATTGATTGAATTGTGAAAATTATTCCTCCCCATTTTTCTCTCGAAAAACTATGTCAATTATTAGATCTTGATGAATTTTTGATCATAGTATGATTGTTGTTTGCTTACTGATCAAATTCATCAGGATTATTTGAATTGTTTTGCCTCTCTACCCTCAATTATTGGACCTTCAAATATATATGAATGGGCTATGCAATTCTCTCCTGGTGACCACGGACAAGTCCGTGGTTACCCGGACTAGTCCTCCATTGCAGACTAGTCCGCAGTGTGCCGGTTAGGCTGGACTAGTCCGACCAACCACGGACTAGTCCGATTTAGGTTTCTGGAGGACTTCGGACTAGTCCGGTCCTGTCCGGACTTGTCCGATTTTTCGTGTCCATAACCCTAGCCGCCACCAAACCCTAATCCCTTCACCCCACACTCTCCTCCAAGCTTTCTCTCTCTTGCGCTCGAGCTCCCAAGGCGAATCCTTGATTCCTCCGTCGAAAAGCCTCAATCTTGGGCGGAGATCAAGCTTGAAGACTCGGGGATTGAAGTTAGCGGACAAGTCCGGCCTCCAACCCCCACATTTTCAAGCTTCCTTGGATTTCTTGGTAAATTTTCCTCAAAACCCTAAGAAATCACAAATTTCTTCATTGCTTATCGTTTGGCCTAGCATTCTTCACTAGTTGCATGTCCAGTTGATGTACTATGTGTATGCTAGACTAGTTATTTCTTTAGGGATCAATTTTTATCCAGTTTGTTAGGTTTTTGGAGATGAACACCGGACTAGTCCGTGCCTGAGCACCGGACAAGTCCGTTGTTTCTGAACCAAAACCTACTTCTTTAATTCCCTACTGCCTTCCATTGCCATCTTACCTCACCAATACCTTGTATAACTTGTCTTTTCTCTTGATCACTCATTCTCAGATCATGTCGAGCTCCGACAATGAAATCTCCGATTTCGAGGCCGAGTTGGACCACGAGGTGGCACCTCGGTCCTCGACGGGTCTTGGCAAGAAACGCCAAGAGAGACCCTCCGAGCCTGCTCCCTCACCTCCCCAGGTTCGGAGGAAGGTGTGTGTCAAGAAGGCCGCCTCGAAGGCTGCTCCTCCGTCAAGTGGCCCTCGCCAAGCTAAAGGGAAGGGCAAGGGGGTTGCCACAGGGCCTGTTGGGCCCCTAAAGCTGCATACTCCCAGAGAAGGGGTCCGGGACCCCAATGAGGAAAGATTCAATGGCAAGGGCAGCGATGTGGCCATAAAGCTGAGAAGTGTGGATTACTATGCAAGGCCCAAGCAAGCAGCTGATGGCAGATTTTGGTCAAATTTCCATGCTGACTTCTACAAGCTGGTCTACTTGCCGATGAAGACCCCGGTGGTGCGCAGTCAATGGATTGACTGGGCCCACCTTGAGAAGAGGAAATGTGCAGCTTTTGATGAAGTGATACAAGCTGCAGAGAGACATGGGCTGAAGGATTTGTTTGCCTTCAGATATAATTGGAATGATGAAGTGATTGCACAATTCTATGCAACGTGCCACTTCTCAAGTGAAGACGAAGAAAGTGTGACTTGGATGACTCATGGATCCAAGTATTCCATCACTCAAGAAGAGTTTGCCCGCCTGCTGCATCTTGACTCTGAAGGAGATGACCACCTCATTATCCACAACATTGGGGTCATTGAGAGGGATGGAATGAAGTTCATGTATGAGCCCACCTCCAAGTATGTCCCTCCCTCCACAAAGAACATGAAGCCTTTCTTTGTGGTCCTCAACAGAGTC
Organism: Tuctoria greenei; assembly: GCA_036927565.1. Taxonomy (NCBI): domain Eukaryota; kingdom Viridiplantae; phylum Streptophyta; class Magnoliopsida; order Poales; family Poaceae; genus Tuctoria; species Tuctoria greenei. The sequence continues at coordinate 17,392,634 of JAYESD010000005.1, forward strand.
CTCAGGAAGACGATTGCTCCCAAGGATGGTGATGCAGGGAGTGTGCAAGGCTACCTCCGGACCCTGATGAAGGTCATCAGCAAGAAAAGGCAATTCGATGTTGCAGACTATATCTGGAATGATATGGTCAATATCTCAAGTACCCCCAACCGATCCTATGGCTATGCCCCTTACTTGATGTTCATGATTGAGAAGGTCACAGGAATCGAGTTTGTGAAGGATGTGGAGCACACTCCACTGAGGCCTCAGAAGCCTCAGTCCGTGAGTGTCCAGGCTGCTCCATCGCCAGCCTCAAGCCCCGAGGCGCCGGCAAGGCAAGAAGAAGCTGCTAGGGCTACTCCTCCCTCCAGGGAAGCCCCTCAGAAAGGATCCGCCAGTGGGATCCTCAAGTACTTGGCTGCAATCTTCTCCTCCTGCAAGAAAACTGAAGTGAAGCTTCACAAGCTAAATCAGAAGAGGAAGGAGGACATGAGATACATAAAAGCCAATGTGAAGCAGCTGAGTGAGAAGCTGGAGATCAATCCAATTGGATCTCCAGTACTTTCTGAAGATTCTGATCCAAACATCACCGAGCTCAGCCCCTTGACTCCTTTCGAGCTTGCCTATTTTGGCATTGGGGGCTCGAGCAGCTCCGCTCCTCCTCCTACCTCTCAACCTCGTCAAGCCGAAAGCGATGAAGATGATGAAGACGACGAGAGGACTGACAGCGAAGAGTGAAGCCCTAGGACCTTCCTCTCTCTCTCTTTTTGGTGTCTTGATGCCAAAGGGGGAGAGATTGAGGGGGAGTCTCTAGTCTAAGCTTTAGCTGAATAGGATGCGAGGAGAGAGCTCTCTATGTTTTTTAATTGTGATTGTATTTGCTTAACTCTCTTTTCATATCATGTTTGGTCCTGTGATGAATTGCTCAATTAATTTGCAAGTGTGTGATGAAATCTGAGTTTTTGCTCCTGAAGTGCCATATTCACTTGATATTAGTTGGTAAATGAAAATTTTGTCATTCTTAATGCATTCATGCTCTTAGTATGCATCCCACCATAAAGAATGCGCATATGAATAATTATCTTGTTGCCTGATGCATTTTTGAGTCATATGTGCATACTTTATGAAAATCTCATTTTATACCTCATTTTGTGAAATCTCAATTGGTTGTCATCAATCACCAAAAAGGGGGAGATTGAAAGTGCATCTAGGACTCCCTTGTGGGTTTTGGATGATTTATGACAAGCAATTGGGATCCTAATCCTTTTGTTGAGATGAATGCAGGAAAATGATGAAAAATGAGCAAAATGCCAAAAAGAGGGAAATTAAGAAGGAGAAGGAATTTGAGCTCAAGAAGAAGAAATTAGTTGTTTAGTATGTATGGAGTGTGTTAAGGAAACACACCCAAGAGCTCAATCTCACTTAATCACACACACACAATGCACAAAACTATACAGGACCGGACTAGTCCGATATCAACCGGACTAGTCCGATATCACATTCTGCACAAGATCGGACAAGTCCGGTCTCCACCGGACTAGTCCGATATCTTTCTGTTCCACTTCGGACTAGTCCTCCCCAGTGCGGACTAGTCCTCAACACAATGCACAAGTCACTAGATCGGACAAGTCCGGTCACCACCGGACTAGTCCGATACCCTTTCTGATCCACTTCGGACAAGTCCGGTGATTACACGGACTAGTCCGATATACACTCTGATCTAAATCGGACAAGTCCTCCAAGTGCGGACTTGTCGTTCTAAACACTTAGGGTTTCACAGAACCGGACAAGTCCGATAGCAACCGGACAAGTCCGAAGATTTCCAGCAGCGAAATCGGACAAGTCCGTTTTTCAATCGGACTAGTCCGATGTTCCTGGACACTTAGGGTTTGCTTCACACAGCACACCGGACTAGTCCGGTCTCCACCACGGACTAGTCCGATCTTTCTGAACCCTAACGGTAACTTCTGGAAACCCCACATAAATAGAGGTGCACGGCCCACTTTCAACCGCTCTCGAACCCTAGCGCCGTCACACCTCCCAAGAGACTCAAAAACCATCTCTCTCCACGAAATTAAGTGCAAAATCGATCAATTCTTTGAAGATCACTTGTAGATCATTGGAGAGGCACTTTGCACACGATTGAGCTCTTGGTTTGAATCTCTAACACACTCTTGCATCTCAATTTGTATATTTCGAAGTGTGTTATTGGTGGTTTTGAAACTTGTAATCAAGGGAGCTCTCAACTTGTGAGATCGCCCCTTCAACTTGGTGATTTACCCCTGTGTGATTAGTGGAAGAGGATTGGCCTTCGTGGCGATCCGACGAGGGAAGGGTTGGTGAAGACCCGGTCCTTTTGTGGGCTCCTCAACGTGGACGTAGGCTGCCTTCGTGGTAACCGAACCACGGGATAAATCTTGTGTCTTGTTCGTTTGTGTTCATCATTCTAGTTGATCAACATTATCTAGGGTTTGATTCATTTTGTTGAATTCAAGTTAAATAGTTGAACAAGAATCATACTTGCAATAAAACTTAACATACAACTATTGAACTGTCATTAAAGTTTATATTTCCGCTGCAAACGACATCGAAACAATCAAATTGACCTAACTTGATCAACCTAGCCCGTGAAATCCGGACTAGTCCGCACTTTACCGGACTAGTCCGATATATCTGGATTTGACCTTTTTGTTGAAGTCCTACAGGAACTAAGAAAATTCAAGAAGGCCTATTCACCCCCCCTCTAGGCCTACATTCAATTCTTCTTGCATCGCCATCACCCAGTCTGGGTCTTTTAATGCGTCTTCAACCCTGTGTGGTTCCAAAGAGGAGACAAAAGAATAGTGTTCACAGAAATTAGCTATGCGAGATTGAGTTACTACTCACTTTTGGATGTCATCGATTATGTTGTGGACAGGGTGATGTCTTTGGATTCTTTGGTGTACTATTGGATGTGGCACTTGTGGTCTTGAATCTTCATGATCATCATCTTCTTCTCCCCCTGGATAGTTGCCCTCATTGATGTTTTGATCACCTTGATCTTCTTGAGGTTGATCGTGTGTGGAAGCCCCCCCCCCCTTGATCATTTTCTCCAATTGTGGTTCATCTTCTTCATTCACATTTGGAGGTGGCACTTGTGGTTGAACATCGCCCAACGCCATTCTTCTCAATGCTTGACATGGAGTTTATTCTTGATCTAGCACACATTGATCAACTTCTTCTTCTTGAGAGTCGTTAGTTTCATCGAACACCATGTCACATGCTACTTCAACAAGTCTGGAGGTCTTCTTGAAGACACGATAGGTGTAGGAGTTCGAATCATAGCCATGTAAGAAACTTTCATCGGACTTCGAAGCGAACTTCGAAGCCCTAGGCTTGTTGTTGAGAATATAGCATTTTGAACAAAAAAACTTGAAAGTAAGAAATGTTTGTTTTGTTACCAGTGAGTAGTTCATACGAGGTTTCTTTGAGTAGACGATAAAGATAGAGTCGGTTTTGGTGTTACAAGCGGTGTTGACCACTTCAGATCAAAACCGGTCCGAAGTCTTGTATTCATCGAGCATTGTCCTCGCCATCTCAATGAGTGTTCGGTTCTTCCTTTCGGCTACTCCGTTTTGTTGAGGGGAGTAGTGCCGAAAATTCGTGCTTTATCCCTTCTTCGTATAGATACTTCTCAACTTGGGTGTTCTTGAATTTCATTCCATTGTCACTTCGTATGGTCTTGACCGTCAATGAGAATTCATTTTGAGCTCACTTGAGGAACTTCTTGAGGGTTCCTTGAGTTTTTGTCTTATCATGCAAAAAGAAAATCCACGTGAAGTGTGAAAAATCATCAACAATGACTAAATCGTATTTATTACCGCCAATGCTTATGTAAGCAATTGGACCAAATAGATCCTTGTGAAGGAGCTCGAGCGGTCTTGTTGTAGTCATGACATTCTTCGCGGGATGGGGTGCTCCTACTTGCTTCCCGACTTGGCACGCTCTACAAGGCCTGTATTTCTCAAAAACGACATCCTTTAAACCTCGGATGTGATCGCCTTTAAGGAGTTTTTGAAGATTCCTTATAGAACATGTGCTGTCCGCCTATGCCATAGTCAACCCATGTTGGTCTTTGCAATCAAGCATGTGTCAAGTTCAGCTTTATCTTTGTTGAAGTCAACTAGATAAAGTTTTCCCTTTAACACACCCTTGAATGCAACCGAGTTATCACTTCTTCTAGAGACAGTCACACCCTCATTAGTGAATAAACAATTAGAACCTTTGTCACATAATTGAGATATGGACAGAAGGTTATAATCCAAGGAATCAACGTGTAAAATATGAGAAAGAGTACGTTTTGATGAAATTGCAATTTTACCAGTACCAAGCACCCTTCCTTGACTATTATCACCAAAGTAAATGCCTTCACTTGGATCTTCATTTTCTTCACATTCCACAAACATTCTTCTTTCTCCGGTCATGTGATTGGTGCATCCACTATCTAGCACCCATTTAGCTCCACCGGATGAATAGGACTGCAAAAGACAAATTATGCCTTAGTCTTAGGTACCCAAGTTTGCTTGGATCCATTGAGGTTAGTCAGATGTGATTTGGGCACCCACACATGAGACTTGGTGTTCCCGTGGCATGGTCCAACATATTTAGCATAAACTCTACCAAGATTACCTTTCATAAGTACATATGAAGCATCAATTCCTTGTTGTTCTTGTGGCTTCTAGCATTTTGCTTTTCACTATAAAAATACCCAATGCCATATTTGACATTAGGAGGTCTTGTGAATGAGTATGCACTGCATGCATATTTGACCTTCTCCTTGTCAAATATGCCACTTTGGGAAGATAGCTTGTCCTTTGTCAAAGTTGGCTTTTCCTTCAAGTTAGTTGCATTTTTGGCGCATGTACAAGCAATAACAGTTTCAGATTTTATATGTTGAGAAGGTGAACTTGAAGAGGATGAAGAACCACTTTGCTTGAGTGACTCAACTTGTACCTCAAGGATCATGTTAACTTTGGTTAAGTTAGAAAGTTCATCCTTAATAGTGGCGCTTGAGTCTTTTAACTTCAAGCAAGCTTCCTTGCTTGAAGCTAACTCAAGTTCCAGTGCTTTACTTCACTCCTTTTCAATCTCAAGGAGCTCTTTGATCTTAAGATATTCTTCCTTTTGGAGGATGATCATATCTTCTTGACGGTCAACTAGCTCCTCTTTATCAACAAGCTTATCCATTAGAAATTTCACCTTAGCAGCAGTTTTCTTATCTAAGCCACTAAGAATATCTTCATCATCACTAGAATTATCACTGTCACTAGCAAAAGAATGCAAAGAGGAAGGTTTAGTTGTTACCTTTCTTTTACCTTCCTTGGCCATTATACATGTGTTGTCGTCGTCCTTCCATGCGCCCATGGTTGGGAAGAGAGTGGATTTCTTGGTAGTCTTCTTGATGGCTATGGTGGCCATCTCCTCTTCTTCTTCGGATGAGGGCTCATCATTGGAGTCTCACTCCTTCTCTAAGTGCGCTTGGCCAAATTGTTTCTTATTCTTGAACATTTTATTTGGCTGAGGCTTCTTATCTTTAGTCTTCCTCTTATTTTCTTCATGCGGACAATCCACTATAAAGTGGTCATATTCTCTATAGTTATAGCAAGCATGCCTCATTTTTGGACTTGGTTTGTCCCTATGTCTTCTTTCATTTGAGCTACTACCTTGTCTTCTCATCATTTTCTTAAACTTCTTCTTGAATGATATCATGTCTTCTTCATCGATGTCACTGCTTTCATCATTGATGTCATCTTCTCCATGAGCTCCTTGAGCTTCTTTTGATATGGGTTTACAAGTGGACTTCAAAGAAACTCCTTTCTTCTTTGCCGAGGTAAGATCGGCAATTTCCTTAACGTGCTTGGCTTTCTTCTTCATCATTTCAAAGTTGATAATCTTCCCAAGAAGTTCGTCCGGGGTCATTTTCCGATACCCGGGGCTTTCTCTAATCATGGAACAAAGAGTTAAGTTGCAAGGCATGAAAGCTCTAAGAATCATCTTTACAACCTCATGATCATTCCACTTCTTTCTGCCATATGCTCGGACTTTATTGATAAGATTCTTCAATTGATTGTACATATCTTGTGGTGATTCATCTTCTTCTATGGCGAATCTTCCCAATTCACCTTCAATCATTTCAATCTTGGCTTCACGGATCACCTTCAAGTGAGTTTGTAGAGTGTCCCATATCTCCTTAGCAATTTCGAGTCCATCCACCTTGGTGAACTCGTCTCAGGTCAGTGATGATGTGATAATGGCTGCAGCTTGAGCGTTCCGATGAATGGCTTCTTCTTGGCTTGGAGTCAGCTTTTCATCATCATCCGGGATATCTATCCTTGTACACACTATATGCCACAAACTTGGGTTAAGATATATGAGATGCATTTTCATGTTTTGTCTCCATATTGAATAGTCATTGCCATCGAAGAAAGGTGCTTTCCCTAGAGGAAATGATAAGTAATGATTATTGTTAGAATTTAACTGATCATAGTTAAAAGGATATCGGGAGTAGTCGGTGTGACTACTCCCCTTCTTTTCGTCCTCGATCTTCTTCTTCTTCCCTTTTGGGGAGAGTACCTTCTTCCTTAGGAGTGTCTTGAGTTCAAGCATCTCCTCATCATCATCCTCATAGTCTTGGATGGTGTCAAATAGCTTCTCCAGCTTTTGAGTCTTTTCATCGTAACCCTTCTCGTAGTTGAAGTTATTGTGTACATCCTTGATGTCTGACATTGTCTCTTCGAGCGGTGAGTCTTTTTGAAGAGTTTGGCTTTGATACCAATTGAATGTAGCCTAGAGGGGGGTGAATAGGCTTTTTGAACTTTTGTCGGATCCTGAAACACTTAACAAATCGATCAAATACAGAGAGATTAGACTAGTCCGGTACTGTGCGGACTAGTCTGGTATACATGGACTACAACAATCAAGTTTGATCGATGATTTCAATTCTAGTGCCCTATGCAATGGAAAGTAATTTGTAACTTGGATGTATCACGACAATGAAACTAGGTATGGCACAGATTAACTCTGATTTCAATGTTTCAACGTAAGTTACACAACATTAAGTAAACCTTAAAATATGATGAACAATAAAACAGAAAGTGTGAGACACAATTTTATCTCGTGGTTCGATTCCAACGAAGGAAACCTACATCCACGTTGTGGAGTCCATGGAGGACTGGGTCTTCACCAACCCTACCCTCGTCGAATCACCACGAAGGTCGATTCTCTTCCACTAATCACAAAGGGGCAAATAACCTTGTTCAAGGGTACTTCTCACAAGTTGAGGGCTCCCCAAGATTTACAATGACAAACACCACCAAATAAACTCGAAATATATGCAATAAACAACAAAAGTGTGTGAGAGATTCAAATCCAAGAGCTTAAGATCGTGTGGAACAAGTCTCTCCTTTTGATCAATGCTAATCCTCAAAGATTTGATCTTTCTAGGGTTAGAATGTGTGGAGAGATGTGTATCTTGGGCTCTTGGCAGATGTGATGATGCAGCGGATCGAGAGTTATGGTTGCAGGTACGTACACCTCTATTTAAACTAGGGTTTCCAAAAGTTATCGTTAGGGTTTGCGATGTCCGGACTAGTCTGTGGTGGACTCCGGACTAGTCCGGTGTGTGGCGGGTGGAACCCTAAGTGTTCAGAGATATCAAACTTGTCCGTAAATGTGCGGACTAGTCCGATTTGGGCTCTAGAAGTGTTCGGACTAGTTCGGCACAAATCGGTCTAGTCTGCTGTTGTGAACCTCATGTTGAATTGAGGACAAGTCCGCACTTGGAGGACTTGTCCGATTTTAGTCAGAGAGTTTTCGGACTAGTCCGTGGCGATATCGGACTTGTCCGATGTCGTGAAAAATTGTGGGGCTAAGGACAAGTCCAGACTTGGAGGACTTGTCCGAATTTAGTCAGAGAGATATCAGACTAGTCCATGATGATATCGTACTAGTCTGGTGCTGTGTAAACTAGAGTACTTGCGGACAAGTCCGCACTGGGGAGACTTGTCTGTTTCTAGTCAGAGACATATCAAACTAATCCATGGTGATATCGGACTAGTCCGGATGTGCAGATTTTTGCGTAGTGAGTGAGATCTTTTTTGCTTGAGCTCTTAGGGTGTGTTTCTCCAACACACTCCATACAAAATAAACTATTCTTTTCAGTTCTTGAGCTCTTATCCTTTTGATTCCTCATTCTCCTTTCTTTTTGAGTTTTCCTCCTAATTTTCTTTAAAACCTGCACTCATCTCAACAATTTTGTTAGGATCTCATTTGTTTGTCATAAATCAACCAAAACCCACAAGGGATGCCTATATGCACTTTGAACAGTCTCTAGGCACGCTCCTCCTCTCTCTTCAAAATGTCCTCCTGCATCTCCAGGAGCTTCTGTTCCCTCTCGTCGAGGTCCTCTCAGCACTTCAGGAGAATTTCATTTAAAGTGTTGAGGTTGTCGTGATGATCATCAGTAGCCTCACTGCTTTTCCTGGCGTGCTCAAGAATCTCCCGACTCTTGGCATCGAGAGCCCTAATGGAGGCCTCCCTCTCATCCAACAACTGGCCCTAATATTCCATCCGAGCCTTTTGCTTCTCGACCCACTCATGTTGGTCAGCGAGCCTTGTCTACGCCAGTTTGGTCACGAAATGAAGCCTGTTGCGCTAACGCATCAAGATTTGGCGCTCTTCTTTGAGGGCCTTGCTGTCGTACTTGAAGGCGAGCTGGACTTGATAGAGACTAGAGCAGGCGTTGTCGATAGAAAACGCCAAAGGAATAGGCTCCGGACCTGCCGAGGTCTTCTCTACAGGCTCCAAGGGGTCTTCAAGCACAAAAATTGGGTCCCACACTACAAGCATGGTCCCCTGCGGTCCCACAGCACTATGGTCGCCCTCCGGAAGCTCTACTGCTTCTCCTGACATCGACGAGGGTCCCACCAAGGGAACTTCAACCTCCGGGCCTGACACTGAAGGTCCGCCTGCCAGATCTTCAACCGTTGGCTCTAAGGGAGGAGGGCCCGCCGCCGACTCCACTGGGTGCTCTGGCTCGGACATGGACGCCTCCGGAGTAATAGCCTCTCGAGCGGACATTGTTGCTTCGTCCGGAGCCCCCACCACCGCCGGCTCAGGCGCCGGTACTTCTACTACATCCAGCTCAGGTGTTGGAGCTACTACAATCTCCAGCATGGAGGCCGGAACTTCAGGTACCTCCAGATCAATCGTTGGATCCTCAGCAACTTCCGACACAGGCGCCGGAGCTTTAGTTACCTCTAGCTCAAATGCTAGAGCTTCCGTCATCTCCAACTCCTGCACCAGATCTTCAGTCACCGGCGTTGCAGCCGCTAGCACATCTTCATCAACTTCTTCCTCGTGGTCCGGATCTACCACGGGAGTCTCTGGCGTCTCCTCTAGATACAAGTCCACGACAGCAAGTGCCGGAGCTGCCGTGTCTTCTTCCTCCACTTGGGGAGGCACAGGGGTTGAAGCCAGAGCTTCCGCATGCTCAGCCTCAGTTACTGCAGTAGGTGCCAAAGCCTCGGTCTTCTTTCTCGACACCCTGGAAACAAAAGATCAGGAAAATTAAAGACATGATAAAGAAAAGATTAGCACCTCAAGGTGAGATGACAATGCTTACCTGGGGATACTATCGCCCCAGTCGCCATGGAATTTCTTCTTTTGAGGCTTGGAGTTCGAGCCCACCGGATCTGGTGAGGCAAAAACCTTGGACCTCCATCGGGAGCTAGCCGCAGCAGCTGGAGTCTTCTCAGCCGGAACCTCCCTCGGCTGGGAAGGACCTCAGAACGTGGAGCCCACACCTGGCACCGGAGCCGGAGTCGATTTGCCAGAGCTAGTGCCCCTAGAGGAGGTCGACACCGAAGGAGGTGTGGCCGCCGAAGATCTGCTGCGTCAGGGAGAAGGGGTTGTTGAAGTCGGATCTGACCTCACAGACCTTCCATCAACGTGCCTCAACTTCCTCTTCCGGGTGTAAGATTCGGCCGGCACTTTGCCCTTGCCCTTGCCCTTGCCAGCATCATCAACCTTCTGGCTTGGAGTAGCAGGAGCCACCCTTTATAAAGCTCCGGGGATTGCAACCCTGGAGGTACTACGCCTCTCAACCACGCCGAGATCGTCCAACACTGGCATTCTCCTCCGGAGGTCCTTACTGATCTCTGGAACCATGTTCAGAGGCAGGAAGGCAGCCGGCAGAGTTAAGGCGTCGCGGGAGATAACTCCATTCTTAAACTTCTTGAGATGGAGCTTCAAGGCTTCATCATCCAAGTTGGTGTTCAAACCGACTTCAATTCGGTTGTGATCAATTTCACTACTGAAAGCCCATGCGGGCCACTCCCTAGTCTTCAGCAGGGCCCACCTGTTCACCAAGAAGTTGTCGCAGAACATTTGAGGGGTCACTCCCCCATCCGCGCATTCTTGGATCCTTTCTAGGATGGGCTTGTACGCTTCTGATAGCTCTGGAACTGCGTTTCAAGCGTCGGTGTCGACATTGGGGAGACCCTTGGGCAGCACCAACCTCTCGTGCTCCTCCACGATGATGATCACCCAATCTTTCTTCCAATCATCCCACTTGCCGGAGGGGATGACCTTCAAGTACTTGAAGGGACAATTCTTCCGCTTCACGAAGTAGTAGAAGCCGATTAGCTTCGTCCCCTTTCTGGTGGTGTGGACTGTGAAGAAGGTCCGGAAAAGCTCAATGCATGGAGGCACGCCCACCCACATCTCACAAAAGTGGACGAAAGTCGCCACCAGCAGGAGGGAGTGTGCGCTGAGGTGATGAAGCTGGAGGCCGTAGACATCCAGTAGCATCAAGAGGAAGGTCAAAAAAGGCAGGATCAGACCCACCATGGTGTACACAGAGAAGTACACCATCTCTCCGGTGCGCTCCTTCTTGAAGGGGAGCTTGCCGAAGCGGATGTCGTGGTTGTAGGAATCGCTGGACCACCCCATGTAGGTCTGAACCCTCGACAGATCTTCGTTGGTCTTGATCCTGCTGCGGGGAAGACCCAACTCTATCGTGACAAAGTGGAGCGAAAGTTGGAAAAGCTAAGCCAAGGTAGGGAGGCTCTGAGCGCAAGTTAGATTGAAGGCGTAAAAAGTCCTCAAACCGTGCAGGCTTTCCTTCTTAAGTAAGCCTCCGAACGCTTGGATGGAAACCGCAATGGGATCAAGATCACGTTTTCAAAAATCTACCCTGCTAATGACGAACGGTCCCGGGTCCACTCCAGCGGAAAGGCTGAAGTTATTACCCTAGGCGAATCGTTGTCATGGTGGGAAGTTGGAAGCCCGAGGGCAGCAGCCTGACAAGGCGCATGGAACCGATACGGTTTTCGCATTGGGAATCGGCGAACTTCAATTGCGTGAGATCCGCATGCAAGGATCTCACCTGCCGCATTCAAAAGAAGCCACGCTGCGATGGTTTAACAACGGACCATCACCCTGTGCGTCACATCGGAAGACTTTTGAAGCCACTGCACGGGAATCGAAGATGGCCCCACCTCTAGTAGAATAATTTAACCCAAAGGGTTTGTCCCAGAGGTGGGCCCGGGGGCCACTATTAGTACCCTGCGTATCAGGTACCCCACAATAACGCAAGAAACGCTAAGGAGTTCCACCCATCCGAGTTGAAGACCTCCGAAGGCTGCACGTGTTACACAGCACTGGACCCGCCTTCCTCGTTGGGTAGCTCCGGCACTGCCACATTTAACATAAGGCCGGACCTATCTCCCTCCTTATTGAAGCTCCGGTCTTGCCACGTGTCCAGTGACCCCGGACCTAACCCCTAGTAGAGGGAAGCTCCAGTGCTGCCATGTGTATAGTGGCTCTGGACCTGCCTCCCCACGATGGGAAGCTCCGAAGCCGCCACATGTCAAGCCTCCGGACCTGAGACAACAATGAGGAAACTGGCAGATCTCCAACATCGCGGACATTCAAGGGACAATTAAAGCTACAGTTACAAGACTTGATTGCGTATCATTAATGCCATATTAATGACACACTATCAGAGGACTCTACACGGTAGCGCCACCATAAAGGGGTGTTATTACGTTGTTAATTATGCTTAATATTCACTGATCGTGTATTAGGCAATTAATTACCGCTAGGGCCACATGTCCGGCCAGGCTGACAATGTAACGGCCAGCCTTTGAACTATAAAAGGGTTGCGCCACACGCTATAGAGGACAACTAAGCTCACAGGCTCACAAGCGCCAAGTACACATACGTACAACACACAACCCGTGGAGTAGGGTGTTACGCTCAGGCGGCCCGAACCACATAAAACCCCTCTTGTCACTGTCTTGTTCATAATCTCACGCACGCCCCAACCAATCAAGAACCTCCACGGGCTAGGATCTAGTAGTACTGGGGGAAGTGTCAATCTCACACTTCGACAGGTACTCCCCCGATCATAAGGGTACTCGTGCCTTGACCTTACTACCTGTCTATCTTAATCTCTCGACACGTCGTCTTCGACGAGTCCTCTTTTCCCTTTTCCACTTCGTCCTCTAACTCTGTTGCGGAGTTGGATTCATTCTTCTCTACTGACCCCAAGGTCGCTCCTGTACAAAAACCTTATGTTTTACCTCCTGCAGGTTACCCACTCGCTGTGCCACGCGCGGCTCTGATGTCCTCCAAGCCACCTACTATGCCTTATGTGGCACCAGCGTCCCTAACGCCACCAGTCGTGCCACGCGTGGCCCCGACACCACTAGTTGTGCCACGCGCGGCCCCGATGTCCTTGACACCATCGGATGTGCCTTGTGCTGCCTCGACATCACCCGTTGTGCCACACGTGACCCAGGTGTCCTCGATGTCACCCGCAGCGCCACGCGCGTCCCCAACATCCCCGACGTCGTATGCTGTGTCACGCGCGGCCTCGGCATCACCGATGTCGTCCACTACGCCACGTGCGGCATCGATGTCGCCTGCTGCGCCACGCCTGGACCCGACGTCCCCTGCTGCGCCACGTGCGGCACCAGAATCCCCGACGTCTCCCACTGCACCAGGCACGACATTGACATCGCCCGCAGCACCACATGCATCTTCGGTGTCCTAGACGTCGCCCACTGCACCAGGCGCGACACCAGCATCCTCGACTTCGACTGCTACGCCATGTGCGGCCCCAGTGTCGTGGTATGCCGACCCAGCTCTTGTCTATTAGAGATGAGCGCGAGTTGGTGTTCCGACCTCCTCGCGCACCGAGCCCTCGGTGTATCACCCCCCACTGCTCCACCGTGAACCCAGTCACGTTCACCCGATGGTGACCCGTCGTGCCGCTGGGATGCTCTGGCCGGTGGAGCGTTTATCCGGGGTCGTCCTCTCCTCAACAACCTCTCCATCGCCTGCCTCCTCACCCATCTTGCCTATTCCTTCCTTTGTCCATAGTGCCTTCACCGATCCTTACTGGCATCGGGCTATGGAGGAGGAGTATGTGGCCCAGCTTGCTGACCGGACCTGAGACTTGGTTCCCCGTGCTGGTCGTGGCAATGTTGTTGCAGGCAAGTGGGTATTTACACATAAGAGGAAGGGGGATGGGTCTCTAGAGAGATACAAGGCCCGGTGGGTTCTTTGGGGCTTCACTCAACGCTCTGTTGTTGACTACGACGATACCTTCAGCTCAGTGGTGAAGCCAGTGACGGTTCGTACCGTTCTGTCGCTAGCTCTCTCGCGTTCTTGGCCTGTCCACCAGCTGGACATTAAGAACACCATCTTCCACGGCACGCTGATGGAGACGGTGTACTGCAGTCTGCCAACAGGGTTCGCTGATTCAGCTCGTCCAGACATGTCTATCGGCTAAATAAGTCCCTATACCGTCTAAAGTAGGCATCTCGGGCTTGGTACAACCAATTCGCCTCCTTCTTGGTCTCGCTCGGCTTCGTCGAGGCTAAGTCAGACACCTCACTCTTCATTTACAGGCGGGAGGGTGGCATTGTGTACCTCCTTCTGTACATCGACGACATCGTCCTCACGGCGTCATGCCCACCTCTCCTACGGCGCATGATCTCCGCCCTGCAGCGGGAGTTCGCGATGAAAGACCTAGGCCAGCTTCACCACTTCCTAGGCGTTATGGTCGAACACCGCCCGGGCGGCCTGTTCCTCCACTATCGACACTACTGCCTGGATATCCTCCAGCGAGCGGGCATGGCTGATTGCAAACCATGCTCTACTCCGGTGGAAACACAGGCGAAGGTCTCCTCTACCGACAGTGCCTCTGTCGCTGACCCCACCATTTATAGGAGTTTTGCATGTGCTCTCCAGTACCTCACCTTCACCAGGCCGAACAACTCTTACACGGTTCAGCAGGTGTGCCTTCACATGCATGATATGCGAGAGTCGTATCTCACCGCTGTGAAGTAGATCCTTCAGTACACGCGCGACTCTCTTCACTACAACCTCCTCCTTCGAGGTGACTCGGTTTCTGAGCTAGTCTTCTGCACTGACGCTGACTGAGCGGGTTGCCCGGACACCCGTCGGTCCACCTATGGCTATGTCATCTTCCTAAACGCCAACCTTGTCTCCTGATCCTCGAAGCGGCAGCCCGTGGTGTCGCGCTCGAGTGCTGAGGCGGAGTATCACGCCATGGACAACGACGTGGCTGAGGCCTCCTAGCTCCAGCAGCTACTTAGGAGCTCCACTCCCCCGTCATTCGAAGTACGCTGGTCTACTGCGACAACGTCAGCGTCGTGTACCTCTCAACCAACACCGTCAAGCATCAGCGCACGAAGCATGTGGAGATTTATCTTCACTTTGTTCGTGAGTGGGTTGCCCATGGCGAGGTCCGGGTCCTCTATGTCCCGACGACATCGCAGTTCGCCAATATCTTCACGAATGGTCTTCATTTGTCATTGTTCTTCGAGTTTCGGTCCAGTCTCAACATCTGCCGTGGCTAGATGTTGAGACTGCCCGGGGGGTGGGTCATTGGGCTGTTATGTATGAGTGTGTGAAAGGGTTTAGCTTTGGTTTCACACTAGTGTAGTGTGAAAGGGTTTAGCTTTGATTTCACACTACACCAGCTAGCCTATATAAGGTGCACCCATTTCCATTGCCTGATGATAATATTGTCAATCCATTTTCCCTAATCTAATATGTAAGTAATTTTTAAATTCTATAATGCTATCTAATTAGCTACTGCCTGATTTAACCATTGATCGCACCATTTTGTTATTTTTTTCCTTCAGGTGTGTCAGTTAAGTATGCAGCACGACTCGACTATTGGAGACCCCTCACCTCTGAAGCAGATGGCAAACCGTTCCATAACAACCCCAAGAATGCGATGGTCACTGGTTTCTGCTCTGCCAAGTGTTTCGTTGAGTTAATATATTATATTCTTTTTTTCAAAAATCCCCCTTGGGATTTATATGTTAAGATAGAAACAAGAACATGCGAGTCTGATTGTTACAGGGTTGAGGCACCAGGAGTGCCGAGTTTGGGTCTCAGGGTGCTGGGTTTGTCACCCGCTGTACCGAAACTGTGTTGGGTGGTAATAGATTTGCTACAGATGCAGTTTGCCACAGCGTTGCTTGGTCTTTAATCTGCAACCACAGTGATTCTGCAGACTTGCTTGCGCCATCGAAGACTCGAGCGTTCCTTTCCTTCCAGATGGTCCAGCAAGTCAGCAACACCGTGGCCTTGATTCTTTTACTCTCTGGTTGGCCGTTGCACAGGTCTTCGTACCATGGCACGATTGCATTGTAGTTTGCCCAAATGGCTGGATTGAGTGATGGCAGATTGAGACAAGTAGCGACCCGATGCCAGACAGTTCTTGAATATGAGCATCCGATGAACATATGTGTATTTGTCTCCAAGCTCCGGCAACATAGCTGGCAAAAATACATGTTGGGCCAGCCTCTTCTCTGTAATCTGGCCGCCATCCAAATGCGTCCCTGGAAGAGTAGTCAAGCAAAAGTTTTGCACAGTGGACTTGCCTTGACCTTCCAAATTAGCAATGGGAAGACAGATTGTGTACTGCCATGAAACTGGAGTAGATAAGCTGACTTCGCCAAGTAAATCCAGTAGGTGAAGCCGTCCAGGTGATTCCATCTGGTTGGGTATCGCCTGGATCAAAGTTCGCTTCCTGCAACAGAGCCCACAGTTGGACGATCTTCCATATAAGTGGCATAGAGAGGTTGTGAGCCAGGTCACACATCCAGTTTCCTTCGTTGAGTGCCTCGGCTACTGTCCGGCCCTTCTGACCGCTATGACTGAAAAGCAGCGGGAATCGCGATGACAGAGGCAGGCCCTGCACCCAGTTTGATTTCCAGAACAAGGTTGTTCTACCATTATGGACAGTAACCCGTGTTTCTGTAGCAAAGAGGCATTCATCAGTGATATTCAGTGGTAGTTCCATTCATGTCCAAAGTCGGTTTGGGGCTGTCCATTTTAGCCAAGGCCAGCGGAGGCACAAGGCGTGACTGAACCGTTGCAGGTCTAAGATTCCCAGGCTGCCATATTGTAGAGGTCTGCAGACTTTGCTCCAATGAACCTTCCCGGCACCTCGACGAGTGTCCTGCGATCCGAACCAGAGAAAACGGCAACGAAGTTTGTCGATTCCGGAGATTATCTTCTTTGGAATCTTTAGCGCAGTGAGTGTGTATGTTGGAATGGAGCTTAGGCCCTGTTTGGCACAGCTTCTGCTGCAGCTTCTTCAGAAAAATAAGTTGAGGGTGTGTCAAACAGGAAACTTCTATAACAGCTTATTAGTTCAGCTGCTTCTCGGAATGAACTAAAAGCAGGGTATAAGCAGAAGCTGCTTTCCACCAGCTTTCAAACAAGTTGCTTTTGTAACAAGTTTCAGTTGTACCAAATAGGGCCTTAGGACGGATCGTACTAGCTCCCTTCTGCCTCCAAGTGACAGCATTCACCCTTGCCAACCACTAAGTTTTGAATCCAAGGCATCGTGAATATGTTGGAATTGTGCTATGGTTGCACGGCCCAAGGATAATGGCAGACCAAGGTAATTTACTGAAAAGTCTTTTACTGGCCCCTGAAATTCTTGGAGGCATTCATCCAAGTTCTGAGTCGGGCAACTGATCACGGACACCGTCGATTTTGACATGTTGATCCACAGGCCAGTTGCATCACCAAATTTGTCCATGATCCTCCTGATAGCTTGCACCTCCTCCTTCCTTGGATTGACAAATATGAGTGCGTTGTCTGCGTACAGGGAGGCATGGACACGGGGCTGCCGAGCATTTAGTGGTGTGAGAATGTCCTCCTCGGCCGCTCTCTGCAGTACCTGCTGAACGACATCGAAGGCCAAGATGAACAGGCAGGGGGATAATGGGTCACCTTGGCGAAGGCCCCGACGGTGAAAAATTGGGTCTCCTAGAGTTCCATTGAGCTGGACTGCGGAGGAAGCTGAAGCCAGAAGCAAGGAGATCCAATTCCTCCATCGCGTCGGGAAGTGTCAGGCTTCCAGGATGAAAGTGCATCTAGGACTTCCTTGTGGGTTTTGGATGATTTATGACAAGCAATTGGGATCCTAACCTTTTTGTTGAGATGAATGCAGGCCAATAATGAAAAATGAGCAAAATACCAAAAAGAAGGGATAATGAGGAGCAAAGTGAACTTGAGCTCAAGGAAAAGAAATAGTAGATTATTGTGTATGGAGTGTGTTAAGGAAACACACCCAAGAGCTCAATCATATTTAAGCACACACACATATTGCACAAAGTTACACAGGACCGGACTAGTCCGATATCAACCGGACTAGTCCGATATCCTTTCTCACCAGATCGGACAAGTCCAATATCTGTCGGACTAGTCCGATATCTTTCTGACTTGAGTCGGACTAGTCCTCCCCAGGGCGGACTAGTCCTCAACACACTTCAAAAGTCACACAAAATCGGACAAGTCCGTTGTTAACTGGACTAGTCTAATATTCCTTCTGATCCACTTCGGACAAGTCCGATGTTTACACGGACTAGTCCGAAATACCCACTGATCTAAATCGGACAAGTCCTCCAAGTGTGGACTTGTCATCCAACACACTTAGGGTTTCACATGGCCGGACAAGTCCGATGGCTATCGGACTAGTCCGAAGATTTCCAGTAGTGAAATCGGACAAGTCCGTTTTCGACCGGACTAGTCCGATATTTCAGGACACTTAGGGTTTGCTACACACAGCACTTTTAGAAACCCCATATAAATAGAGGTGCACGGCCCACTTTTATACCCTCTCGAACCCTAGTGCTGTCACACCTCCCAAGAGACTCAGAAACCAATTCTCTCCACGAAATTAAGTGCAAGATCGATCAATCCATTAAGGATTACTTCTAGATCATTGGAGAGACACTTGGCACACATCATTGAGCTCTTGGTTGGAATCTCTAACACACTCCTGCGTTTCAATTGTAATTTCTGAGTGTGTTTTTGGTGGCATTGTGATTTGTAATCTAAGGGAGCTCTCAACGTGTGAGAATGCCCCTTGAATTTGGTTATTCACCCCTTTGTGATTAGTGGAAGAGGGTTGGCCTTCGTGGCGATCCGACGAGGGTAGGGTTGGAGAAGACCCGGTCCTTTTGTGGACTCCTCAACGTGGACGTAGGTTGCCTTCGTGGTAGCCGAACCACGGGATAAATCGTGTGTCTTGTCCTTTTTGTGTTCATCACTCAAATTGATCAACTTACTCTAGGGTTTGATACACATTGTTCAATTTACAATAAATTGTAGAACACAAGCCTTAATTGTGATACAATCCAATATACAACTGTTAAACTGTTGTTTGATTCTATATTTCCACTACACACATTGAAGAATCAACCTAATCGATTAATCTTGATCAACTTAGTCCGTGAACACCGGACTAGTCTGCACTTTACCGTACTAGTCCGATTTCTCTGGTATTGAACTTGTTGTTGAGTGTTGAAGGATCCGACAAAAATTCAAAAGGCCTATTCACCCCCCCTCTAGGCCTACATTCAATTTTGTATCAGAGCTTGGTTCTTCAAGAAAGAGTTTAACCACTCGAAGAGATCATGTCAGACATGAAGGACGTCCACAAAATCAACAACCAAGAGGAAGTCAACAACGACAAGACCCAAAAACTGGAGAAGTGCCTCGAAGCCATTCAAGACTTCGAGGACGACGATGAGGAGACGCTGGAGCTAAAGGCGCTCCTCAGAAAGAAGGCACTTTCAAAAGGGAAAGCAAAAGTTGAAGAGAAGAAGAAGGGGAGTAGTCACACCGACTACTCCCGATATCCTTTTAATTATGATCGTCTAAATTCCAATAACAATCACTACTTATCTATCCCACTTGGAAAAGCCCCACACTTCGATGGGAGTGATTACTCCATGTGGAGGCAGAATATGAAGATGCATTTGATTTCCCTCAACCCAAGTTTATGGCATGTTGTATGTACAGGGATAGATATTCCGGATGACGACGAAGAGCTCACCCCAAGTCAAGAGCAGGCCATCCATAGAAATGCTCAAGCCGCAGCCGTAATCACCTCCTCTCTCAATCGAGACGAGTTCACCAAGGTGGATGGACTCGAAATTGCTAAGGAGATATGGGATACACTACAAACAGCACATGAAGGTGACCGGCATGTGCGTGAGGCAAAAATTGAAATGATCGAAGGCGAACTAGGAAGATTCACAATTGATGAAGACGAGTCACCCCAGGATATGTACAATCGATTGAAGACACTTGTCAACAAGGTTCGATCATATGGGAGCAAGAAGTGGAATGACCACGAGGTGGTAAAGCTCATCCTTAGAGCTTTTATGCCTCGCAATGTCACGCTATGCTCAATGATCATAGAAAGCCCCAGTTACAAAAGGATGACTCCGGATGAATTGCTTGGTAAAACTATCAACTTTGAAATGATGGAGAAACAAGCCAAGCACGTCAAAGAAATTACCGACCTCACCTCGGCCAAGAAGAAAGGAGTTGCCCTAAAATCTACTCTCAAGCCTCTATCCAAAGAAGCAAGAGAAGCACAACTAGAGGAGGACAGTGATGACGAGAGTAGTGAGATAGATGAAGAGGATATGATTTTGTTCATGAAAAAGTTCAAGAGAATAATGAAGAAGAGACAAGGAACAAAATCAAGTGAAGGAAAGTACAAGGAAAGGACAAAGCCAAAGATGAGGCGGGCGTGCTATAATTGTGGTGAGTATAACCACTTTATAGTCGATTGCCCGTATGAGGAAAACAAGAAGAAAACTAAAGAAACCAAGCCTCAACCTAAGAAATTCTTCAAGAAGAAGAAACAAGCCGAACAAGCACACATTGGGAATGAGTGGGACTCAAACGATGAGTCCTCATCATCCGATGAAGAAGAGATGGCTAGCATAGCCATAGAAAGCACATCCAAGAAATCCACACTCTTCCCCACACTCGGTGCAAAGAAGGGAAATGGCACTTGTCTCATGGCAAAGGAAGGTAAATGCAAGGTAAACATCAAAACCCCTTCCATGCATTCCTACTCTAGTGATGATGAACTAGATAGTGATGATGAGGATATGCTAAATGGACTAGATAGGAAAACTGCTACTAAAATGAAATTTTTGCTTGACCAACTTGTTGAGAAGGAGAGGTTAATTGATCGTCAAGAGGACATGGTTATATCCCAAAAGGAGAAGTATGTCAAACTTGACAAACTGCTAGAGCTTGAAAAGGAGAAAAACAGTTCACTAGAGCTTGAGCTAGCTTCAGGCAAGAAAACATGCTTGGAGTTAACCGACTCAAATGTTGCAATCAAGGACCAACTTGCTAACCTGATCAAGGTTAACAAAATCCTTGAAGTGCAAGTTGAGTCACTCAAGCTAAGTGAACCTTCCTCCTCTTCAAGTTCACCTTCTCAACCCACTAAAACTGATCTTGTTCATATGTGCACATGTAGTAAAATCAACACCAGTTTGAAGGAGAAGTCAACCTCCACAAAGGATAAAAATCCTACCCAGTATGGAATATTTGACAAGGAGAAAATCAACTATGCACGTAGTGCATACTTGGTCCAAAGACCTCCAAATGTCAAATATGGCATTGGTTACTCTTATGATGAAAAGCAACATGCTGGAAGTCATAAGAATAACAGGGGAAGGATCTCCTTTGTGAAGGAAAGATCCTCTCAAACTGATAAGTTGAAGAATAAGAAACTGAACTCGCATGAATACCGGACTAGTCTGGTCGGTGTCCGGACAAGTCCGGTCATCCGGACAAGTCCGACCACCCAGACTAGTCCGATTCATAAACAACAACAGCTTCTATTTAAAACTTTTGATGCCTCTTATGTATTAATGAGAAACAATCTTGGTAAGGTTTATGCTTATTGTGTTGGGCCACGCCATGGGAACACAAAATCCCATGTGTGGGTGGCCAAATGTATTGTAACTAACCTCCAAGGACCCAAGCAAGCTTGGGTACCTAAAACCAAAGCATAATTTGTTTTTGCAGGCCTATTCCTCCGGTGGATCAAAATGGGTGCTAGACAGTGGATGCACCAACCACATGACCGGAGAAAGGAGGATGTTCGTGGAATATGAAGAAAACGAGGACCCAAACGAAGGCATCTACTTCGGAGATAATAGTCAAGGAAAGGTGCTCGGTACCAGTAAAATTGCAATATCCTCTGAACACACGCTTTCTCATGTTTTACATGTTGAATCTTTAGATTATAACCTACTGTCCATATCTCAACTATGTGACAAAGGTTATAATTGCTTGTTCACTAACGAGGGTGTGACCGTCTCAAAGAGGAGTGATGGTTCCGTTGCATTCAAGGGTATGTTGAAGGGAAAGCTTTACCTTGTTGACTTCAACAAGGATAAAGCCGAACTCGACACATGCTTGATTGCAAAAACCAACATGGGTTGGCTGTGGCATAGACGGCTAGCGCATGTTGGTATGAGGAATCTTCAAAAACTCCTCAAGGGTGATCACATCCGAGGTTTGAAAGATGTTGTTTTTGAGAAAGACAGGCCTTGTAGCGCGTGCCAAGCCGGAAAGCAAGTTGGAGCACATCATCCCGCAAAGAACATCATGACTACAACAAGACCGCTCGAACTACTTCACATGGACTTGTTTGGTCTAGTTGCTTACATAAGCATTGGTGGTAACAAATACGGTTTGGTTATCATTGATGATTTTTCTCGCTTCACTTGGGGTTTCTTTTTGCATGATAAGTCAGAAACACAAGGAACACTCAAGAAATTCTTCAAGCGAGCTCAAAACGAGTTTTCATTGTCAATCAAGAGTATTCGAAGTGACAATGGCACAGAGTTCAAGAACATACAAGTGGAGGAGTACCTTGATGAAGAGGGCATCAAGCACGAATTTTCAGCACCATACTCACCACAACAAAATAGAGTTGCCGAAAGGAAGAACTGAACACTCATAGAGATGGCAAGAACAATGCTCGATGAATACAAGACTTCGGATCGATTTTGGGCGGAAGCGATTACCACCGCTTGCCACGCCGCAAATCGGCTTTATCTTCATCGACTACTCAAGAAAACTCCCTATGAGCTACTCACCGGTAACAAACCAAACATTTCATACTTTCGAGTTTTCGGTTCTCCATGTTATATCCTGAACAAGAAGCCCAGGACTTCAAAGTTCGCTTCGAGGTCCGATGAAGGTTTCTTGCTCGGTTACGATTCGAACACCTACGCCTATCGTGTTTTCAACAAGGCCTCCGGACTTGTTGAAGTAGCACGTGACGTAGTGTTCGATGAGACTAACAGCTCCCAAAAGGAGCAAGTTGATCCATGTGAATTAGGTAAAGAAGAAGCTCCTTGTCTAGCATTGAAAAGAATGGCTCTAGGTGAAGTTCGACCACAAGAGTCACCTTCACACATAAATGAGGAAAATGAACCACGAGAGGAGACCAACAATCAAGGGGGAGCTTCAACACAAGCACGAGAGTATGAAGATGATCAACAAGTCAACGAGGGCAACCACTCAGGGGGAGAAGAAAATGATCATGAAGACACAACTCTCCAAGTGCCCCACCCAAGAGTACACCAATGCATTCAAAGGGATCACCCAATCGACAACATCATCATTGACATCCAAAAGGGAGTAACCACTAGATCTCGCATAGCTAACTTTTTTGAGCATTACTCGTTTGTCTCCTTTTTGGAACCACGCAGGATTGAGGATGCATTGAAGGATCCGGACTGGGTGGTGGCAATGCAAGAAGAATTGAACAACTTCAAGAGGAACGAGGTGTGGGAACTTGTGGCAAGACCCAATGCAAACATAGTGGGCACCAAGTGGGTCTTCCGCAACAAACAAGACGAACACGGAGTGGTAACAAGAAACAAGGCGCGACTTGTGGCCAAAGGGTACTCACAAGTCGAAGGTTTGGATTTCGATGAGACTTTTGCTCCAGTAGCTAGGCTTGAATCTATTAGAATATTACTTGCATACTACTCACCATGATTTCAAGCTGTATCAAATGGACGTGAAAAGCGCCTTCCTCAACAGACCGATCAAGGAAGAAGTGTACGTGGAGCAACCACCTGGGTTTGAAGACGAAGAATTCCCCAACCACGTATATAAATTGCGTAAGGCTCTCTACGGCCTCAAACAAGCTCCTAGAGCTTGGTATGAGTGTCTTAGAGATTTCTTAATTGAAAATGGTTTTCAAATTGGCAAAGTAGACTATACATTATTCACAAAGAATTTAGATAATGATCTTTTTATCTGTCAAATCTATGTTGATGACATAATATTTGGGTCAACTAACCAATCCTTCTGTGAAGAATTTAGTAGAATCATGATAGACAGGTTTGAAATGTCAATGATGGGAGAATTGAAGTACTTCTTGGGATTCCAAGTGCGGCAACAAAGGGAAGGAACGTTCATAAGCCAAACCAAGTACACGCAGGACATACTCAAGAAGTTTGGCATGGACAAGGCAAAGCCCATAAAGACCCCCATGGCAACGAATGGCCACTTGGATCTCAATGAAGATGGACCTAGCATCGATCAAAAGGTATATCACTCCATGATTGGATCTCTACTTTACTTATGTGCATCTAGGCCAGATATTATGTTGAGTGTATGTTTGTGTGCATGATTTCAAGCCAACCCTAAGGAACGTCACTTGACAGCCGTAAAAAGAATCTTGAGATATTTAGTTCATACACCCAACCTTGGTCTTTGGTACCCAAAAGGCTCAAAATTCAATCTCATTGGTTACTCCGATGCAGATTATGTCGGGTGCAAAGTAGATAGAAAAAGCACCTCCGGCACATGCCAATTCCTAGGGAGATCCTTAGTTTCTTGGTCATCCAAGAAACAAAATTCCATTGCTTTATGCACAGCCGAAGCGGAGTATGTTGCAGCTAGGAGTTGTTGTGCACAACTCCTTTGGATGCAACAAACTCTAAGAGATTACGGTTACAATATGAACCGTATTACTCTCCTTTGTGACAATGAGAGTGCCATTAAAATAGCCCACAATCCAGTTGAGCACTCTAGAACTAAACACATAGACATAAGACATCAATTCTTGAGAGACCATTCCATGAAAGGAGACATTACCATCTCACATGTCAACACCCAAAAAAAATTGGCCGACATATTCACCAAGCCACTTGATGAAAAGCGTTTTTGCGAACTCCGAAATGAACTAAATATCCTTGATTCTCGGAGTGTGGCTTGAAAAGTTGCATACCTGTATGACCTCTTCAAAATTTTGACTGAATTGTGAAAATCATCCCTCTTCATTTTTTCTCGAAAAACTATGTCAATTATTAGATCTTGATGAATTATGATCATTGTGTGATTGTTGTATGCTTACTGGTCAAATTCATCAAGATTAATTGATTTGTTTTGTCCCACCTAGTCTCTATTAATGAACCTTCAAATATATATGAA
Source organism: Tuctoria greenei (assembly GCA_036927565.1). Classification (NCBI taxonomy): domain Eukaryota; kingdom Viridiplantae; phylum Streptophyta; class Magnoliopsida; order Poales; family Poaceae; genus Tuctoria; species Tuctoria greenei. The sequence goes on from JAYESD010000005.1 coordinate 17,417,489, forward strand.
TGGGCTATGCAATTTCTCCTGGTGACCACGAACTAGTCCGATATAGCTCTCTGGATGACTTCGTACTAGTCCGGTCATGTCCGGACTTGTCCAATATAGCTCTCTAGATGACTTCGGACTAGTCCGGTCATGTCCGGACTTGTCCGATTTTTCGTGTCCATAACCCTAGCCGCCACCAAACCCTAATCTTCTCATCCCCACATTTGCTCATGCCTTCCTCTCTCTTGCGCTCGAGCTACCAAGGCAATTCTCTGCTCCTTCCGGCGAAAAAGTCCACATTTGGGCGGAGATCAAGCTTGACCTCTTGGGGATTGAAGCTAGCGGACTTGTCTGGCCTCCAACCCCCAAACTTTCAAGCTTCAATCGATTTCTTCGGTAACTTTCTTCAAAACCCTAGAAATCTTGTTTTTCTGCTTAGTGATACACAACATTGGGGTCATTTAGAAGGACAAGATGAAGTTTCTATATGAGCCAAACTCAAAGTTCAACCCTCCTTCCACCAAAAACATGACGCCATTCTTTGTGGTGTTGAACAGAGTGCTAAGAAAGACCATTGCCCCTAAGGATGTGGATGCAGGGAGTGTGCAAGGATACCTCCGAACTCTGATGAGAGTCATAAGCAAGGACCGCCCATTTGATGTGGTGGAATACATTTGGAATGATATGGTAAACATCTCCTGCACTCCCAACAGATCTTGCGGATATGCTCCGTACCTTATGTTTGTGATTGAAAAAGTCACCGACATTGAATTTGTGAAGATGTGGAGCATCTCCCCTTGAGGCCTCAAATGCCTCAAAAGCCAAGTGTGCAGGCTTCTCCTTCGACGGCCTCCAGTCCAGAGGCACCTGCAAGATCAAGTGAAGGTGCCAGAGCTGTCCCTACTTCAAGGGAAGCCCCTCAGAAAGGATCAGTTAGTGGGATCCTCAAGTATCTGGCTGCTATATTCTCCTCCTGCAAGAAGGTCGAAGTGAAGGCCCACAAGCTCAACCAGAAGAGAAGGGAGGACATGAAGTACATAAAGGCCAATGTAAAGCAAATTTGCCAGAAGCTGGAGATCGATTCCATTGGATCTCCAGTGGTTTCTGAGGATTCTGACCCAGACTTCACTGAGCTCGCGCCCTTGAACCCCTCTGAGCTTGCCTACTTTGGCATTGGGGGCTCGAGTGGCTCCATCCCTCCTCCTTCCCCTCCTCGTCAAGCTGATGATGATGAAGACGAAGACGACGACGAGAGGACCGACAGTGAAGAGTGAAGACCATAGGACCCTCCTCTCCTTCTTTTTGGTGTCTTGATGCCAAAGGGGGAGAGATTGAGGGGGAGTCTTAGCTTTAGCTGTGGTAGGGTGCGAGAAGAGAGTTCTCTTTATCTTTCTTTGTGATTGTAATGCTTTAACGCTGTTTTCATATTAACTATGGTTCTGTGTTGAAATGCTTAATTAATTTGCAAGTATGTGTTGAAATCTGCAACTTTGCTCCTAAAATGACATATGTATTTTGTATTGATTCATCAATGTAAATTATGTCATTCTCAATGTTTCAAAGCACTTAGTTATGCATCCCACCATAAAGAATGCACATATGGATATTTCTCTTATTGCTTGATGTATTTTTGAGTCATATGTGCATACTTTATGAAAATCTCATCTCTTTTTGTCATATTTTGTGAAATCTCAATTGGTTGTCATCGATCACCAAAAAGGAGGGGATTGAAAGTGCATCTAGGACTCCCTTGTGGGTTTTGGATGATTTATGACAAGCAATTGGGATCCTAACCTTTTTGTTGAGATGAATGTAGGCCAATAATGAAAAATGAGCAAAATACCAAAAAGAAGGGATAATGAGGAGCAAAGTGAACTTGAGCTCAAGGAAAAGAAATAGTAGATTATTGTGTATGGAGTGTGTTAAGGAAACACACCCAAGAGCTCAATCATATTTAAGCACACACACATATTGCACAAAGTTACACAGGACCGGACTAGTCTGATATCAACCGGACTAGTCCGATATCCTTTCTGCACCATATCAGACAAGTCCGATATCTGTCGAACTAGTCCGATATCTTTCTGACTTGAGTCGGACTAGTCCTCCCCAGGGCGTACTAGTCCTCAACACACTTCACAAGTCACACAAAATCAGACAAGTCCGTTGTTAACCGGACTAGTCCGATATTCCTTCTGATCCACTTCGGACAAGTCTGATGTTTACACGGACTAGTCCGAAATACCCACTGATCTAAATCGGACAAGTCCTCCAAGTGCGGACTTGTCATCCAACACACTTAGGGTTTCACATGGACGGACAAGTCCGATGGCTATCGGACTAGTCCGAAGATTTCCAGTAGTGAAATCAGACAAGTCCGTTTTCGACCAGACTAGTCCGATATTTCGGGACACTTAGGGTTTGCTACACACAGCACACCGGACTAGTCCGGTGACCACCACGGACTAGTCCGATCTTTCTGAACCCTAACAGTCACTTTTAGAAACCCCATATAAATAGAGGTGCACGGCCCACTTTTATACCCTCTCGAACCCTAGCACCGTCACACCTCCCAAGACTCAGAAACCACGTCTCTCCACGAAATTAAGTGCAAGATCGATCAATCCATTAAGGATTACTTCTAGATCATTGGAGAGACACTTGGCACACATCATTGAGCTCTTGGTTTGAATCTCTAACACACTCCTGCGTTTCAATTGTAATTTCTGAGTGTGTTTTTGGTGGCATTGTGATTTGTAATCTAAGGGAGCTCTCAACGTGAGAATGCCCCTTGAATTTGGTTATTCACCCCTTTGTGATTAGTGGAAGAGGGTTGGCCTTCGTGGCGATCCGACGAGGGTAGGGTTGGAGAAGACCCGGTCCTTTTGTGGACTCCTCAACATGGACGTAGGTTGCCTTCGTGGTAGCCGAACCACGGGATAAATCGTGTGTCTTGTCCTTTTTGTGTTCATCACTCAAATTGATCAACTACTCTAGGGTTTGATACACATTGTTCAATTTACAATAAATTGTAGAACACAAGCCTTAATTGTGATACAATCCAATATACAACTGTTAAACTGTTGTTTGATTCTATATTTCCGCTGCACACATTGAAGAATCAACCTAATCGATTAATCTTGATCAACTTAGTCCGTGAACACCGGACTAGTCCGCACTTTACCAGACTAGTCCAATTTCTCTGGTATTAAACTTGTTGTTGAGTGTTGCAGGATCCGACAAAAATTCAAAAGGCCTATTCACCCCCCCCCCCTCTAGGCCTACATTCACAAGAGCTCCAGGAGGAATTCTCAAGAGACTGAATCGAAGGCCTTGGAGATGCCGATCTTGAGCATCAGAGTTGGCTTTTTCTGTTGATGGTGTTGGTGTGCCAGACCTCGCACATACATAAAGTTGTCGTGTATGCAACGTGATCGAATGAAAGCGTTCTGAGTGGGAGAGATCAGGTGGCCCATATGTTTGGCCAGTCTGAGAGCGAGCACCTTCGATACCAGTTTACCGAAGGAGTGAATCAAGCATATTGGGTGAAAATCTGCAGGGTCTTCTGCCGGATGTTTCTTGGGGAGTAACGTGATCCATCCCCGGTTCGTTTTGTGAAGAGGTGTGGCTTGCAGGCAGTAGAAACTGTTGAACGCTTGGAGCACATCTGTCTTGATGATGGCCCAACATGATCTGTAAAACACGCCGTTGAAACCATCTAGGCCCGGGGCTTTCTTGGCCTGCGTTTGCTGCACCGCGTTCCATAATTCTGCTTCACTGAATGGGGCGTCTAACTGATCGTCTGCGAGCGGGGTGAGGTTGAGGAGGTCCCAGTTAAAAGTTGCCTGCCTCGGTTCCCTGGTGCCGAGAATGTTGTTGAAATGCTGATGGAGAATGTATTTGTTGGCCTTGTGGGAAGTCTCGTACTGCCCGTCCGATCCCCTTAATCTGTGAATTTGCATCTTGAGATTTCTGCCATTCGCCTTGATGTGGAAGAAACGGGTGGAAGCGTCACCTTCTTTGATACAGGTGACACGAGAGGCCTGTCTGCATCTTGATCGTTCTATGGAGGCCAGACCAAGGATCTTGATCTTCAGCTCGCGGTGTAAGTCCCGTTCAGGTGCCGACAGGGTTCTGGTCTCTTGAGCTGCATCAAGGCGGCGGATAATATCGTTAGCCATGAGAAGTTGGAGGCGAGCCTGCCCGAACAGCGTGCTGCTCCATTTTCTCAGTGCCTTGGTTGTAAGCATCAGCTTGTGGTGGAGGGTATTCATTGGGGAGGAGGCTGGAATTGGAGTCTCCCAGACCGATTTAACCACCTCCAAGAATCCTGGAATTCGAACCCAGAATGATTCGAACTGGAATTTTGCAGGGCGCGGAGTGGTGTTCATTGGCGTCAAGAGCAGAGGGCAGTGATCTGAATGAGCCGAGGCAAGGGCCTGCAGCCTGCTGGTTTAGAACGAGGCCTCCCAGGTTGCGTTGCAGAGCATTCTATCAAGCTTGACCAGGGTGGGTTGCGCCCGATGGTTAGACCATGTGTAGTTTCTATCTTGGAGTGGAATATCCATGAGCTCGGCTCTGTCTAGTGCTCGCCTAAACATGCCCATCATTGCTCTGTTGATGTTGTTGTTGTTTTTGTCTCTTGCGTCTGCAATGAGGTTGAAGTCGCCCACGCACAGCCAGTGAGTTGTTGCCTCTGGTTTCAGCGAAACCAGTTCTTGTAGGAATTCATGTTTGGTTGTGTCTTCCGTTGGCCCATAGCAGACTGTGAGCATAAAGCGTATCCCTTAACCCGGTTGATGGAGGTTGATGGATGTTGTGAACCGCAGGGAGGACTGCACAGTGGCTTGTAGTGTATCTGTGCACCACGCTATCAGCTGGCCTCCGCTAGATCCTATCGAGGGCACCAGGAATGAGCCATCCAGGGTCGGGCCGATCGTTTCTGACAGCAATCTCGAGTCCATGTTCTCTAGCTTAGTTTCTTAAAGGCATTGTAACACCCATTATTTCATGTGTAAAAATTTGAACAAACCATTGTGCCTTGTAGCCTGCATTTTTGTGTGAATTTTTAAGTTTAAACGAGTAGTAAACATTTAAGTTTGAATTTGAATTCAAAACAAAGAAAAGGAAATGAAAAAGAGAAAGAAAAAGAATTAAACCCCCACCCTGGGCCGACTTCTCCCCTGGCCCAATTCCCACCCCTCCCCCGCCAGCCCAACCGCGCCCTTCCCCTCTCTCTCTCTCTCTCTGCTGGGCGGGGCCCGCGTGTCATCTCCCTCCCGCGCAACCGTCGCTCGCCTCCCTCCCGCGCGCAACTGCCGAACACCCCGCGCCCACGTCTTCCCCCCCCCCCCCCCCGAATCCACTTCTCCCCGGCAGTTTTTGTGCGCGCATCCAAACCGCACACCCCCTCTGCGCTTAAGAGGAGCCGGCGCCCCCCATTTTCCCCTCCCCGAGCTCTCTCTCTCTAACCCTAGCCCTTCACCGCCGGTGAGCACCTCTGCGCTCGCGTTCCCGTCGCTACAATCCCCCTGCTTCCCAGTTTCTTGGCCTAACGTGATCACCGCCTCACCAGGAACTGGCCGGATGTGGTTGCTCGGGTGGATCGCCATTGCAACACCGGATCACCTAACTCCGACGCCAACCGCCGCCATTCCTCGTCGCCGACCCCTCTCCGACCGACTTCAAGCCTAGCTACTCCCCTAGGTGAGTTCATCTTCTCTCCCTCTTCGTTTCTGTACGCTCAGATCTTAGAATTAGGGTATAATTCGGTAGATTGGGTGATCTCCGGCGAGTTCACCGCCGTTGGCCGTCGGGCGCAGCCGTGCCGCGCGCGTGCGCCAGTTAGGGGCGACGTGGCCCAATCTGGGTCGTCGGTTGAACCCCTACGTTGGAGATTAGATCTTCATATCGGTTCGCATAATTAAATCCGAGCCATCCAATCGGAATCCAACGGCCCACGTTTGAATCACCTTTCCCGCCACCGCTTTTTCACCCCAGCCCATGGAAACTTGCGGGCTACCCCCTGCACTTCTCTGGATTTGAGGTCTAGCCCCTGGAAAATGCAGACTAGCCCCTGGAACCCTAAAAATTGGATTTAACCATTTAAATAAGCAATCTAACCCCTGTAAATTTGTAGAATCATGTATTTAGCCCCTGTGCAGTTTAGAAAACTAATTAATTAGTCCCTGGACTTTTATTTATTTGCTGAATATGGTTTTTAGGTGTATTTGAGGTGTAGAAAATAGATAAAAATTGTAATAAAGTGTAGAAATGTTAGGAAAAATTGGTGTAAATTATTTTATGCTGTGAATAAATTGTAGAGTTCTTTTGAAATATATTTTGTCCATGGAATATTTATTATAAAAGTTTAAAAATACATTTTGGCCATAGAAAATTCAATAAAAATGGTTTTAGGCTATAATTAAATCCCAAAAATGAAGGATAAATATGAAATGCATACTTTGGCCATGTTAAGTAATAAATACTTCGTAGGGACGCATTAGTATAGGATTTTATGCTTATGTGTGTGTGGTGATGCATTGTTTTGCGTGCCCTTTACTTATTTAGCTTTATTCTATTCTTGCCATGCTTGGGTATATACCTAGAGTCGTACTATGACCCTAATCTTAACCTCCAAGACCAGGACTTCTCCAACACTCAAGTCTTCAACGAAGGCAAGTGCCCTTGACCATCTTGTACCAATTCTAGGGATTTAGATAGATGCATGCTAATTAAATTGGTGTCCTACTTCATGTTTACATGCCCTGTTCCACATAATTCCTTGTTACCTGAAATGGGTTGGGAAGTAGATAGGTCATAGTTATGCTTAGCCATGCTTAAATATTGGGATTGGGACTTTATACAATTGTGCTACATTAAACTTTATGGTTACTTGAACTTGTGGTGATTACACAATTGTAGTGGATAGGAATCTGGTGGTTGGTTAGTATTGGTATGGTGCAGTTTGCACGAGACCCGGGATTGGGGTTTGTTACCACCGGATTCTAAGGACCGGTTTATGGAGGAAGCCACTAAGCTTTATAGTACCACCACGAGACTGAGATGGGGCAGCATGGTCAATTAATTAGGTTTCTCCCGATGAAATGCTAGTGGTTGGAAGGTGCGGGGAAGGATGCGGGTGATCCGCTCTGGGATCCGCAAGGCTCAAGAGGGGGCTCTGGGGCGGAGGGTTACTCCGAGAATCCCCAGTGGTGGAAACCTTAGAGGGCTAGCACTAGTCGGGAGTACCTTTGTAAAGACCATGTAGTGATCTCCGGGCCACACACCTACGGAGGAGTGAAATGTGGTTGATCACCACGGGCTACATGGAGGTTTACTCAAGTCCACCTGGCAACAGGGGATGGAATCACTGCTTGTGGGGAAAGGGTACACTCTCTGCAGAGATTTGGTAAAACTGTCATGACAGTCGTGCTCACGGACAAGAGCGGCTTGGGGCCAGTTCATAATTAGTCTATGGTTGGGAAATGGTGGTTAATTATGTTTTAAGTACATTCATTATCACTACTTATGGATTACTTCTTGAATTATGATATTGGTAATTGAAAGCTAAGGTTAGGTTCTAAGCATAGTGCTAAGCCATAATTGGCCTTCCCTTTTGCTTTAGCCAATCATGTCATCTCTTCCCGCACTTGCTGAGTACTCTATGTACTCAAGCGTTTAATTCTCCTTTAGAATATGAAGAAGAAGAAGCGGCACCGGAGGACTTCTACGTCAATCCGGAGGACTTGGTCTAGGCTGGCGACCTCACGCGCAACGGCTGCCTGTGGAGTTGGAGCTGCTCTTACCTATTAGCCTTCTGTTGTAGTTTGAACTTTGTTAACCTTGTTGTTGATGTAAATAGTTGTGGTGTATTTGTAGACCTTCGGGTCGTACTGTAAGACTATTTATGTATTCGAACATGGCAATGTAATGATATTTCACTTTCGTCGACGCATGTACGATTCAGCTGATCCTGGCGTACATGTGATTAGAGTCTGTTCATCTTTACGATGACCGGGCGTGACAAAGTGGTATCAGAGCCAGGTTGCCTGTAGGACGCAAGCCTAGTTAGAAATGGCCGAAAATTAAGGACTATACTATTTTCTTATGAAATAGTATTTCCAAAATTTTGTGCTCTCTATCTCAAACCTTGTGCTTCTTATCTTGTTGTGCTATTTGCTTTATTCTAATTTAATTTATAGATTATTGATCTCACTCTCTTCTTTTCAAATGTTTGTAGATGGCGCGAACCAAGCAGACGGGTCGTAAGTCGACTGGGGGTCGTGTTCCACGCCACGCCCTAGCCAGTCGCTCCGCACCTTACACCCCAGGAGGGAGACGATGCTGTTCTCCACTGGGAGTGCTGCTTCGAGGATGCGTGTCCGTCTTCGCTCTCTTCTTCGAGCTGCGGGGTACCGTGAGTTCCGTGTTCGCCTAGTCTACCACACCACTAGGGTCTTTGCACCCTATACTGGTGGACTGGAGTGGAGTTCTCAGCTGGCCGTCTACTACGACTCGGAGCTGCTGCACTCACACTTCTCTCCGGCCTGGAGGAGCTCCCAACGTGCGGCTGAGGAGGACGCCACGTGGGAGGCGACTACCTACTGGAGCCACGCCCACAGGTTCCTTCTTGGGTGCACGGAGCACGCGTACACCCCTCAGCGCCCTAGTGGCACGGCCGCCTTCACTGGACGTGACGTTGAGGGGTCCTTGACTCACCCTCAGTGCGAGAGGCTGGTGGACGACGTTGTGGAGTTGTCTTCGCGACTCCAGCGTTGTCAGCAGGAGCTTCAGGACAGCAGGGACCTGGTTGACCGCTACGAGCGACTTCGCCGACGCTACGCGAGGATCACTGCAGCTGATCCTAACTCTCCTCAGTACGCTTCGGACGTGGAGCCTTGGGTCCCGAACTCTCCAGATCGTCGCATGAACTCCCCCCAGGAATCAAGAGAGGACTCAGAAGAAGAAGACCCGGAGATGGAGGTTGAGGAGGACTCCGATGAGTAGGAGTGGACTTGCTTTCCCGTTGGACGACTCAGGACACCTATCCTTAGTATGTAGGAGCGTGTAACTGCGCCCTCTCTAGTCTTGAGTTGTGTTATCTATGGTATTGTATTAGTTTGCTTTATGTTGTGTGTGTGTGCGACGTGAGTTGTGGAATGCTTCGGCATCCTGTCCACATCCATGTCATTTGTTTATAGGCTTGTTAGTGTGTCGTGCGAGTTGTGGAATGCATTAGCATCTTGTCCACATCCGCACTAGTTGGTTAATGAATTTGCTTGCTTTATATATATGTTTCCCTTGATGCATGTAGTTGGGACCGTTTGCCATAGCGTACCCTTCTATATCTCATCTATTGTCCTAAAGTTTCAATTATTCCCTACACAGATGTCTGGAAGAGGTAGAGGTAGAGGTCGTGGAAGGGGCGATGTGCCCCAAGATGAAGGACTGGGAGGTGTGCCTGGATGGAATGGTAGGGGTGCCCGAGGGGCCCCAGCCGCGCAACAAATGCAGCAGATAATGGCCATCCAAACCCAGCTGCTTAACAACCTTACACAGATTGTCACCAACCTGCAGCAAGCCCCACCCCCACCACCACCAAACTACAACCTTCCGCCACCACCACCTTTTCCACCTAGGTCCTTCCTAAGGGACTTCCTGAACACTCATCCACCCACTTTCGCCACAGTCACCGAACCCATGGATGCCGATGATTGGCTCCGAACCATTGAAAGTAAGCTGAGGCTCATCCACTGTGAAGGAAGGGAGAAAGTACTATTAGCCTCCCATCAACTCCAAGGACCGGCAGCCGACTGGTGGACTGCCTTCACTGAAGCTCACCGGGACCCAGAAAACATTACTTGGGAAGAATTCAGGACCAACTTCCGCAATCACTTTGTGCCTGAGGGAGAAATACAAGCAAGACGTGAAGAATTCCTGATGTTAAAGCAGGGCCGTATGACCGTGAGGGCCTATTTGAATGCATTCACCCAGTTGTCCCGCTATGCTCCAACCGATGTGGATACCGACTCCAAGAAACAATTCCGCTTCAAGAATGGATTGGACAAGGAGTTGATGTTTGCCATGTCTTCCAGCAACTACGGTGACTTTCAGAAGCTGGTTGACAAAGCTTTTGAAGTGGAGAGGACTAAAAAGGAACTGGATGATGAGGAAAGAAAAAGGAAGTTGACTATGGCACATGCCTCTAGCAGCAATGTGCGCCCCCGTCTTAACCCTCCGCCTGCAAACCAAATGACTCGTCCCATGAACTACTCGGGACAGAGGTTTCCCAACTCCAACTACAGGCCACCCACTCCCTACAACCAGCAAATGCGCCAGCAGCAGCAGCAGCAGCAGCCACCACGCCAGCCAATGCAACCCCCACGTCAGCAGATGCAGCCACCCCGCCCTTCAGCTCCAGCTAACCGTCCAAATGGCCAACCCCCAAGAAACCAGTCAGGAGGCAACAAGGGCCCGAATAATGCTGCGGGAGTACAATGTTACAAGTGCGGAGAATGGGGACATTATGCCAGCAGTTGTCCAAAGAAGCAACAAAACCCATCTGGTCGTGTCAACCATGTGACTCTGGAGCAAGCACAGGAAGCGCCTGATGTGGTGATCGGTATGTTTTCTGTTAACTCCCACCCCGCTACCATATTGTTTGATTCGGGTGCTACACATTCATTTATATCCAAGGATTTCATAAAGAAGCATGACATGGTAGTTACATTCTTGAATGGGCCATTATTGATAAACTCTCCTGGAGGAGAGATGGTGGCAAGGCATCTATGCCGAAAAGTGAGTATAAACATAAGGGGGGTAGTCTTTTGGGCCAACCTAATAGTGTTGGACTCACAAGGATTAGATATCATTCTGGGAATGGACTGGTTGACGAAGAATCAAGGAGTAATTCATTGTGCTACTAGAACTGTCTGCTTAACACACCCGGATGGCACTACAGTGGAGTTCAAACCGGATCAGACACAAGAGGCAGTAGTACAACTCAATCATCTTGAGAGTACCAAAGATATCAGGGTTGTGAAGGAATTTCTGGATGTATTCCCAGATGACTTACCAGGTATGCCCCCTGATCGAGAGATTGAATTTATCATTGAATTAGTACCTGGAACGGCCCCAATATATAAGAGGCCATATAGAATGGATGCTAAACAATTAGCTGAACTAAAGGATCATATTGAGGAATTATTGGCAAAAGGATATATCCGTCCTAGCTCATCGCCTTGGGGAGCACCAGTTATATTTGTACCTAAGAAGGATGGAACTCAAAGGTTGTGTGTGGACTACCGTGCTTTAAATGAGGTAACAATCAAGAATAAATATCCACTACCAAGGATTGAAGATTTGTTTGATCAGTTGAGAGGAGCATGTGTGTTCTCCAAGATTGATCTTCGTTCGGGCTACCATCAACTGAAGATTAGACCGTCGGATATTCCCAAGACGGCATTTGTCTCTCGGTATGGATTATATGAGTATACAGTTATGTCGTTTGGATTGACCAATGCTCCAGCATATTTTATGTATCTTATGAACAAGGTATTCATGGAGTACTTGGACAAGTTTGTAGTGGTATTCATCGATGACATACTTATCTACTTCAAGACTGAAGAAGAGCATGAGGAGCACCTCAGGATGGCCCTACAGAAGCTTCGCCAACATCAACTGTATGCCAAACTTAGTAAGTGTGAGTTTTGGCTAAAGGAGGTATCATTTTTGGGACATGTCATATCCGAAGGAGGTATAACAGTGGATCCAGGCAAAGTGGCCGATGTTCTAAAGTGGGAAACACCTGAGAGTGTACATGATATACGGAGGTTCTTAGGTATGGCTGGTTATTACCGTCGATTCATTGAGGGATTTTCAAAGATCTCTCGACCACTAACCAAGTTGCTTGAGAAAGGAGTTGCTTTCAAATGGACCCCCGAATGTGAAGTAAGCTTCGCCGAATTGAAGAAGAGGTTGACCAGTGCACCGGTATTGGTCATGCCTGATATGCAGAAGGAGTTTGTGGTCTATTGTGATGCATCTGGTCATGGTTTAGGATGTGTCTTAATGCAAGGAGGACATGTTGTGGCCTATGCTTCAAGACAGCTTCGAAAACATGAGAGGAACTATCCAACACATGATTTGGAATTGGCAGCTGTTGTTCATGCTTTGAAGATATGGAGACACTACTTGATGGGAAAAAGGACTGAGATATACACAGATCACAAGAGCTTGAAATACATATTCACACAGTCGGATCTTAATCTCAGGCAACGTCGTTGGTTGGAGTTAATAAATGATTTTGATGTGGGAATCAACTACCATCCAGGCAAGGCTAATGTGGTCGCTGATGCTCTAAGCAGGAAGGGACAAAGCAATAACTTGTCATTACAAGCTCTTCAACCCCAGTTATGTGAAGAGTTTGCAAGGTTAAACCTATGTCTAGTGTCTAGCACTGAAGCAGTTGCTATGGAAGTGGACTCAACCCTTGAACGTGATATACGAGAAGGACAAAAGAATGATGAGAAGGTCAAGGAGATCAAACAGTTGATGAAGAAAGGGAAAGCTCCGAACTTTAGAGAGGATGAACAAGGAACCCTATGGCTTGGAAAGAGGATTTGTGTTCCAGATATCAAGGAGATTAAGGAGTTGATACTAAGAGAAGCTCATGACTCATCTTACTCTATTCATCCCGGAAGCACAAAGATGTATCAAGACCTTAAAGATCGATATTGGTGGCATGGAATGAAACGGGATGTAGCAAAATATGTGGCCATATGTGATACATGTCAGTTGATTAAGGTGGAACATCAAAGACCAGCAGGGTTATTGCAACCAATCAAAGTGTCAGAATGGAAGTGGGAAGAAATTAGCATGGATTTCATTGTGGGACTACCAAGAACACAATCTGGATATGATTCTATATGGGTTATTGTGGACCGTCTAACTAAAGTTGCTCACTTTATTCCTGTGAAAGAGACCTACAATGGTCCCAAGCTGGCGGAACTGTACATCTCCAGGATTGTATGCTTACATGGAGTTCCTAAGAAGATCATTTTAGACAGAGGCACTCAATTCACCTCAAGATTCTGGCAGAAGTTGCATGAATCAATGGATACCCGTCTAAATTTTAGTTCGGCGTATCATCCTCAAACTGATGGTCAGACAGAACGCACCAACCAGATATTAGAAGACATGTTGAGAGTGTGTGCTTTAAAGAATATCCAAAGTTGGGACAAGAATCTGCCATATGCCGAATTCTCTTACAACAACAGTTATCAAGCCAGTTTGAAGATGTCTCCTTTTGAAGCATTGTATGGGCGAAAATGTAGGACACCGTTGTTTTGGAATCAAACTGGGGAAAGTCAAGTCTTTGGGCCTGACGTGTTACGAGAGGCTGAAAGACAAGTACAAGAAATTCGGAAGAATCTAAAGGCAGCTCAAACAAGACAGAAGAGTTATGCGGATACTCGAAGGCGTGATCTAACATTTGAGGTTGGTGATTATGTGTACTTGAAGGTGTCACCTATAAGAGGATTGAGAAGATTTAAAGTAAGAGGCAAGTTGTCACCCCGCTACATTGGTCCGTTCAAGATACTCGAAAGACGAGGTGAAGTGACATATCAGCTTGAGCTTCCACCACACTTGTCAGATGTGCATAATGTATTCCATGTTTCGCAACTTAAGAAGTGTCTAAGAGTGCCTGAGGAACAGTTACCTATGGAGGCAGTGGATGTACAGGAAGATTTGTCTTATGTGGAGCAGCCTGTCAAGATACTTGAGACACTAGAAAAGGTCACGAGGAACAAAGTCATTCGCATGTGTAAAGTGCAATGGAAACATCATTCAGAGGCAGAAGCAACATGGGAAAGAGAAGAAGATCTCAAGGCGGATTTCCCTCATCTATTCTCTTAGGACGTCCGAATCTCGAGGGCGAGATTCCTTTTAAGGGGGGTAGAGTTGTAACACCCATTATTTCATGTGTAAAAATTTGAACAAACCATTGTGCCTTGTAGCCTGCATTTTTGTGTGAATTTTTAAGTTTAAACGAGTAGTAAACGTTTAAGTTTGAATTTGAATTCAAAACAAAGAAAAGGAAATGAAAAAGAGAAAGAAAAAGAATTAAACCCCCACCCTGGGCCGACTTCTCCCCTGGCCCAATTCCCACCCCTCCCCCGCCAGCCCAACCGCGCCCTTCCCCCCCCTCTCTCTCTCTCTCTCTGCCGGGCGGGGCCCGCGTGTCATCTCCCTCCCGCGCAACCGTCGCTCGCCTCCCTCCCGCGCGCAACTGCCGAACACCCCGCGCCCACGTCTTCCCCCCCCCCCCCCCCCCCCCGAATCCACTTCTCCCCGGCAGTTTTTCGTGCGTGCATCCAAATCGCACACCCCCTCTGCGCTTAAGAGGAGCCGGCGCCCCCCATTTTCCCCTCCCCCGAGCTCTCTCTCTAACCCTAGCCCTTCACCGCCGGTGAGCACCTCTGCGCTCGCGTTCCCGTCGCTGCAATCCCCCTGCTTCCCAATTTCTTGGCCTAACGTGATCACCGCCTCACCAGGAACTGGCCGGACGTGGTTGCTCGGGTGGATCGCCACTGCAACGCCGGATCACCTAATTCCGACGCCAACCGCCGCCATTCCTCGTCGCCGACCCCTCTCCGGCCGACTTCAAGCCTAGCTACTCCCCTAGGTGAGTTCATCTTCTCTCCCTCTTCATTTCTGTACGCTCAGATCTTAGAATTAGGGTATAATTCGGTAGATTGGGTGATCTCCGGCGAGTTCACCGCCGTCGGCCGTCGGGCGCCGCCGCTCCGCGCGCGTGCGCTGGTTAGGGGCGACGTGGCCCAATCTGGGCCGTCGGTTGAACCCCTACGGTGGAGATTAGATCTTCATACCGGTTCGCATAATTAAATCCGAGCCATCCAATCGGAATCCAACGGCCCACGTTTGAATCACATTTCCCGCCTCCGCTTCTTCACCCCAGCCCCTAGAAACTTGCGGGCTACCCCCTGCACTTCTCTGGATTTTAGGTCTAGCCCCTGGAAATTGCAGACTAGCCCCTGGAACCCGAAAAATTAGATTTAACCATTTAAATAAGCAATCTAACCCCTGTAAATTTGTAGAATCATGTATTTAGCCCCTATGCAGTTTAGAAAACTAATTAATTAGTCCCTGGACTTTTATTTATTTGCTGAATATGGTTTTTAGGTGTATTTGAGGTGTAGAAAATAGATAAAAATTGTAATAAAGTGTAGAAACGTTAGGAAAAATTGGTGTAAATTATTTTATGCTGTGAATAAATTGTAGAGTTCTTTTGAAATATATTTTGTCCATGGAATATTTATTATAAAAGTTTAAAAATACATTTTGGCCATAGAAAATTCAATAAAAATGGTTTTAGGCTATAATTAAATCCCAAAAATGAAGGATAAATATGAAGTGCATACTTTGGCCATGTTAAGTAATAAATACTTCGTAGGGACGCATTAGTATAGGATTTTATGCTTATGTGTGTGTGGTGATGCATTGTTTTACGTGCCCTTTACTTATTTAGCTTTATTCTATTCTTGTCATGCTTGGGTATATACCTAGAGTCGTACTACGACCCTAATCTTAACCTCCAAGACCAGGACTTCTCCAACACTCAAGTATTCAACGAAGGCAAGTGCCCTTTACCATCTTGTACCAATTCTAGGGATTTAGATAGATGCATGCTAATTAAATTAGTGTCCTACTTCATGTTTACATGCCCTGTTCCACATAATTCCTTGTTACCTGAATTGGGTTGGGAAGTAGATAGGTCATAGTTATGCTTAGCCATGCTTAAATATTGGGATTGGGACTTTATACAATTGTGCTACATTAAACTTTATGGTTACTTGAACTTGTGGTGATTACACAATTGTAGTGGATAGGAATCTGGTGGTTGGTTAGTATTGGTATGGTGCAGTTTGCACGAGACCCGGGATTGGGGTTTGTTACCACCGGATTCTAAGAACTGGTTTATGGAGGAAGTCACTAAGCTTTATAGTACCACCACGAGACTGAGATGGGACAGCATGGTCAATTAATTAGGTTTCTCCCGATGAAATGCTAGTGGTTGGAAGGTGCGGGGAAGGATGCGGGTGATCTGCTCTGGGATCCGCAAGGCTCAAGAGGGGGCTCTGGGGCGGAGGGTTACTCCGAGAATCCCCAGTGGTGGAAACCTTAGAGGGCTAGCACTAGTCGGGAGTACCTTTGTAAAGACCATGTAGTGATCTCCGGGCCAAAAACCTACGGAAGTGTGAAATGTGGTTGATCACCACGGGCTACATGGAGGTTTACTCAAGTCCACCTAGCAACAGGGGATGAAATCACTGCTTGTGGGGAAAGGGTACACTCTCTGCAGAGATTTGGTAAAACTGTCATGACAGCCGTGCTCACGGACAAGAGCGGCTTGGGGCCAGTTCATAATTAGTCTATGGTTGGGAAATGGTGGTTAATTATGTTTTAAGTACATTCATTATCACTACTTATGGATTACTTCTTGAATTATGATATTGGTAATTGAAAGCTAAGGTTAGGTTCTAAGCATAGTGCTAAGCCATAATTGGTCTTCCCTTTTGCTTTAGCCAATCATGTCATCTCTTCCCGCACTTGCTGAGTACTCTATGTACTCAAGCGTTTAATTCTCCTTTAGAATATGAAGAAGAAGAAGCGGCACCGGAGGACTTCTACGTCAATCCGGAGGACTTGGTCTAGGCTGGCGACCTCACGCGCAACAGCTGCCTGTGGAGTTGGAGCTGCTCTTACCTATTAGCCTTCTGCTGTAGTTTGAACTTTGTTAACCTTGTTGTTGATGTAAATAGTTGTGGTGCATTTGTAGACCTTCGGGTCGTACTGTAAGACTATTTATGTATTCGAACATGGCAATGTAATGATATTTCACTTTCGTCGACGCATGTACGATTCAACTGATCCTGGCGTACATGTGATTAGCGTCTGTTCATCTTTACGATGACCGGGCGTGACAGGCATACAATAGAAGGCTTTACGGTGGAGATCAGTTGGCGAACGACCTCTCTTCGGGCAGGTGTACCTAGTCCACAAACATTCCAGTAGAGAACTGAGGGATGCTCATGCATTGGGAACCATATAATCCATGACGGGTGATCTTACAAGACCAGGCCACTCAAAATAGTGGGGTGGATATGTCCACGACCCAACACACCTTCCAACTGGGCTAAGGCACAACATTGAAACTAACCACAATACACCGCCAACAGTGCTTAGGCAGTTAGTAGACCCAGTTTCCCCAAATTGTCAACTCTGCAAACTCACTACGATCCCAGATACGTACGCTTCGTACTGATCCATCACTAAGGGTTACAACAGACCCAGTAGACTAGCTGTTGGTGCTCAGACGTGGATTGTCAATCCCCACCGCCTAGCGGAGCGCAACAATCACTTGCCTGGTCAGTGTGCCCTTGTACATTTCAGTGTATTTGGTAATGGCCATGTCTCCAGTGGGCACGTCTTCAGCCACCATGTCCAGCTGTCGTGCTAGCTTGACAGAAGCACGGTGAGCAGTTAGAATGATGGATTGCTTGGTAGCTTGTCTTGCTCTGCGCCTGGTTGGTTTGGGTGACGAAGAGCGCGGCCTTCTACGACGTTCAGCTGGTGGGGACTGGAGGACCGGTGCAAGTGGCCGGGGGAAGACTTAGCGCAGGAAGTCTTCCATATTGGAAGCAGAGCCAGAGTTGGAGATGCCCTCAATGGGAGGCGATGAGGTTGGCCCACTAGGACGGTGTTACCGCCGTTGTCGTCTATGTCCTTGGCCTCTCTATGTGAGTCGGACAGCAGCGAGGCAGGGGCTGTGTCCAGAGCGGAGTCCAGAGGATCTGCCACAGATATGGCCTGAGAGCATACCGACGTCGATGTCGAGGGAGAGGCTCCAGCTGGAAAAAGCTTCAGGGAGGTCCGTCGTTGCTGGAGGAGAGAGTAGCAACGGTGGGGTTGCAGACGCCCCAATCGTCACCACATGCTGGATGACCGAGATGGCCAGGGCAGGAATCAGCACCTCCGACGTCGGGTGACCTGTGGCGCCGTCAGGGCTCTAGCGACGAGCCCAAATCTGGCAAAGGATGGGACCTTGGATGTCGACGAGCTTGGTCGGTGCAGCTTTCCTGCTCGCGGCAGCATGATCCTGGTGGCTAGCACCGTGGGTCGAGTGGCGAGGGGAGCGGGAACGCTGCCTAGCTGGAAGATCATGCAGAGGACAGCCATGCCAATTGATGTTGTGCCTCCAATTTCCAGCGGGGGGACGGCCGCCACCCGCGCTGTCATGGTCCCAGCGGCGTTGGGCTAGGGGTGGTGGGAAGTAGCCCTCCGCCGGCGCTCTAACGTTGAGGACGGCTCTATGGTCGTCGAGTCTGCCACGGGTCCAGGTGAGGGGGTGAAAGGTGGGGCCTTGCGCCTCGAACGAGTTGACGGAGAGGTTCGGCAGTAGCCCGCTGGTCTCTGAGTTTGGCGAAACCACAGGGGGGTGGAGTAATCAAAGAAGTGGTCCAAATGGATAAGGATGTTGATCTGGTGTTCTTCAGGCGGAACAGCTGCCTCCCCCTCCTCAGACGGGCCATGGCCGAGGCCCGACCGACCGGCAGTGTTGGAGAAGAAAGTCACCGTCTTGGAGCGCGGGAGGAGATCCGGGTTCTGCATCCACGCCACGAAGCCGAAGGAGTCAGTACGTGACTGGAGGAAGGAATCTTCTAGCATGAGGTCGAAGAGACACACATCCCCTAGGATCTGACGCACACCCTCTGCAGACCAGGCGTGGAGCGGCAGGTTCTCGATGAAAATCATGGCGCGGAACGGCCAACCGATGCGGCGCGCCGGATATGGTTGCCAGGAGAGGATGCGGTGGCGCACCCCCTGGACATGGACGACCCCGGAGCGTAGGGCCTGGTCGCGCTGCTCCAGATGATCGAATCTCAACAGCAGGGACGCGTGGAGCAGGGGAGTAACAAGCATGTTGTGGGCCGGGATGCGGAGCTGGCGGTGCTGGGCAACAACAGTTGCCTCTTGGCTGGCCCTCAGTCCGTGCTTGGAGGGGGCGACAACCACGGCCCGGAGACGGGGCAGCTGCAGCCTAGTAGCCATGGTCGCACCCACCACGACGCAGGCCTCGCCCTGCCTAGGACAGTCTTGGGGGTTGCCAGAGGGGCGGGATGGCGACATGGTGGGGGCCGTGCTAAGGGGCGGAGCTCGCGGGTGATGAGGCAGGGGCGGGAAGGTGAGACGGCTATGGATGTCAGGTTTAGGTTGGAGAATACTACGGTGAACCTCTCACTTGCCGTCCAGACCGGGCGGAAGGGGGCACCGCTTGGCGAAGTGGCCAAAGGCAGGAGAAGCACAACGAAGGTTCCCGACAAGCAGTGACGGAGTGGTTAGTGGCGAGGCAACGAAAACAATGCCCCTTGAAGGCTATTTGTAGCTCGGGGGAGAGAGTGCGGGTGGAGCGGGGTGGCATGGGGCGCAACGGGGCGACAGGATGAGGCATGGCCTCGCGCCTAGCACGACGTCTAAGCCGCACAGTGTGCCAGCCGTCAGGGGAGGGGACACGGCTTCCCTCCTCCCGTTTGTCCTCACATGCGTCCTTCCGCTGATGTGTCATCATCTTATTTGTTATGAATATATGGTAGTTAAACAAAGTATTAATGAAGAACCAATAATATTTTGACACGTCAACGGGAGGACGCATGGGAGGACCGAATGGGAGGAGGGAAGCCGCATTCTAGGGGAGGCCGGCAGGGATCGGCAAGGTCCCGCGCCGCACGAGACAAGACTAGGTGGCGGGGAGGCGGCGACAGGAGCGGCGGGGTGCACTACTATAAAAATATTTTTACAGACACTTCTATATTTTTACAGACGGTCCATTAAAAGTGCCGCCTGTGATGTCCAATGAGTTAATAACAGTCTGTGATAATAGATTTTCACAGGCGGTTTGTAACAAATAACCGCATGTAAAAATATAATGATTTTCACAGGCGGTCCGTAGCAAAAACCGCCTGTGATAATAGTCATTATCACAGACGGTCCGTAACAAACAATCGCCTGTAAAAATATAATGATTTTCACAGGCGGTCTGTAACATAAAAACCGTCTGTGATAATGATGGCTCCTCATTGGTCCGCTGCTTCATCCCACGGATCACTCTTGGACTTCGTATCTCTGCTGTCCGCTGCTTATCGATCCAACGACTCAGTTTAGAAGCCGCACGATAGATGTGTCTATAACAGCAGCAGCCACAGTTCAGTCCATGATCCTCCGTCAGCCTCCTAAGGTAAGGCTTTCGGCGGCATCTCCCAAGGCGCAGCTGCCGGCGGCCACTCTCAAGGCGCGACTTCGGTTGCTCCAGACCTCGGCGGCTCTGACGCGGCCTCCCGACGAGTGCGAGCCCTGCCGACGCGAGCACGGGCGCGGATCTGGCACAGTCTACCTCAGGCTCCCTGCGGCGCGGCTAGAGGTGGCCAAATGGGCCGGGCCAAACGGGCCAGCCCGAAGCACGACAAAAATGGCCCGGCACGAGCACGACCCGACCCGAAAAAATCGGGCCCGGGCCGGCCCGAGGCACGACACGGGCCGTGCCTGGGCCTGGATCTTCGGCCCGTCGGGCTTGTCGGCACGGCCCGATTAGGCACGGCACGGTCGGCCCGTCGGGTGGCCCGGCCCGACACGGCCCGTTTAGGCTCGAATAGTGATTTTCCTGTTATTTTTATTATATTTTTAACTAAAATTGTCTACGGGCCGGCCCGACCCGGCACGGCCCGATATGGCCCGGCACGACCCGACACGGTTAAAATGGGCTCGGGCCGTGCCTGGGCCTAGACCCCTGACCAGTGGGCCGGCCCGGCACGGCCCGTTTTTTTCCTGGGCCGTGCCGGGCCCAATTTTTTTAGGCACGAGCCCGGCCGGGCTCGGGCCGGGTCGGCCCGGCACGGCCCGTTGGCCACCTATAGGCGCGGCTGCCGACGGCCTCTCTCAAGGCGCGACTTCGGTTGCTCCGGACCTCAGCGGCTCCGGCGCGGCCTCCCAACGAGCGTGAACCCTGCCGACGCGAGCACGGAAGTGGATCTGGCACAGTCTACCTCGGGCTCCCGGCAACACGGCTGCCGGCGGCCTCTCTCAAGGCGCGACTTCGGTTGCTCCGGACCTCGGCGGCTCCGGCGCGGCCTCCCGACGAGCACGAGCCCTGCCGACGCGACGGACGCAGATCTGGCACAGTCTACCTCGGGCTCCCAGCGGCGCGGCTCCGGCGCGCCTCCCGGCGAGCGCGCGCCCTACCGGCGTCAGCGCAAGCGCAGATCCGGCGCGGTCTACCTCGGGCACCCGGTGGCGCGATCTACCTCGGGCTCTCGACGGCGCGACTCCTCCGGCTCCAAGCAGCACGGCCTCGTCGCGCTTCGGGCGGCACGGCTCCTCCAGCTCTCGGCGGTGCGACCTCCTTCGACACTTGGCGGCGCTCTTCTGGCTCCCGGCAATGCGGCGGCCTCTAGGCGGTGCGACCTCTTCTGACTCCCGGCGGCGCGTGTGATTTTTTTTGTTTGACTAGCCATTTTCACTTGCAGTTTTTTATTACCGACCGCGTGTGAAAATGTAGTTTCACAGGCGGATTATGTCACCGCCTGTGTTAATCGATCATTTTCACAGGCTCTTCGTTACATGCGATTTTTAAAACCGTATGCGGTAATATGTTTAGAACCGTCTGCGATGAAGCATTTTGTAGTAGTGGTAGCGTCAACATTGAGACATGACAGGGCAGAGGAGACGGGAGCAACGGGATTAATGAGCACAGGGGGTGGAGATACCGGGCAGGACGGAAGGAAAGGGGAATGGACCGCGTAGTGGGGAGAGCCATAACTGCGAGGGGTAGGCCAGTCCGCTATCGGGACCGCGGACCCTACCGCGCCGTGGGGCCCAGCCGGCAGGTGGACCGAGGCAGGAGGGGAGCCGGGGCCCTGGAAGGCAGGAAGTGTTGGTGGCGCCTTGAGACGATGATCGCCTATCGAGAGTGCTATATTACTTGATAATCTTACATTACACACCAGTTGGGGTTTTCCGAAGTGTTCCGACACCAAGCGTGGCAAATGCTTCAAAATGCCAGAGTGTATGGTCAGGGAGTCCCAGAAAGCGCTCTGGGTTGTCAAGAAATATATTGAGGGTAAAGTTCGTCCCGAGTCAAAATTAAATGTTCTAGGACCTTGCAAGCTGTGTCAATGTCATGCCGAATATCTCCAGGTCAATCTGCCACGTCCATTAATTTTATAATTTAGATTGAGCTTGCCTTGTCAAATAATTGTACTAAGGTTTGATGTACCTTGCTATTTATTGATCTATCATAACTTTTTGCGTTTTTATATTTTTATATTTCTCGCTCAAGACTTTATTAGAAGATAATTGTTATATCTCATTGAATTGAGATCTCGTAAGTCTCAGTCATAATTTTGGAACTGATTAAATGCATGAACGTAACTTTTTTTAAATGAAGATGAAACTTTTTATTATAGCATTCATCTTTTCAGGAAATTCTTTTCCAGATGGAACAATTTTTTTTTTATAGAAATGTCGATACAAGAACGTTCAGAATCACTTTGACTACCTGCACTAAATTGCCTAGTTGCCTTTCTTGTGACAAGGAGGTCTAATACAAGTGTGCTAGAAGAGATCCAAGTTCAATCGGGTGTGTTGCTCCAGGAAATCCATAATCATAATCACATCTGTGAATGGTGTTGGGGGAAAAGGGGTGCAGAAGACCAGCTTGTAAAAAAAGAAAAAAAGCAGTAACGGTTTAGAATGTTAGGATGAAACATTAATCCTATTATTCTTGGAGAAGAAGGGATGTCATCCACAGTAATGAGACAAGAGGGTGTTTGTACTGAACAACGGGGCGCATAGATTATTGGCGGCGGAGTGGGAGTGGAGTGGTTAGCCGTTACCGGCGTATGCTCCCTGATCTTCTGGAACCTCGCCTGGCCGCCGTCGGAGCACTCGGCGGCGGCGCACTTGTCCAGGTGCCATTTGCATTTCTGCCAAGAACATGTGCAGAGCTTTTCAACGCCAGGGCAGAGGACGGAGACGGACAAGGAAACAGAGGACCGCGCAGAGAGCAAGGGTGCAGGGAGCGCGATGCATGGGCAACACGAATTAACAAACGGACCATGGCGAGCTTGCGGTAGGCGGCGCGCAGAGGAGCAGTCGCTGGCCAACGCCAGGCACCGCGTAGAGGCTGCCGCCGCCGCTCGCCATCGATCGTCTATGACCGGACTGCTGCGCGCTCGATGATGCTGTCGTTGGAGCTGGAGCGGCGATGAGCAGGTGAGCGGTGCATGGTGGCCTACTTATAGGCGGCGCACCACAACCTGGGCAAGGCGCCGGCGGATGGTCACACCTGTCGTGCGCTACATCTGCACCAGGAGTCAGGGGGAGACGGGCCAGCAACTTGCCGAGGGCCCTGGCCCCTGCGATATTTTCACGCATATTTAAAAGGTAAGAAAGACTCCAGGCCACTTGCTCGCCACCGGTGCAGGTGCAGCGCGTCGCCTACGTACTTTTTGTGACTTGTGTGCTACTCTTAAACACAGTTTTTTTAATAATACTTTTTTCATTATGAAATAAATGATGTGTAGGATAAAATAATAATTTCAATTTATATTAAATTAGCTATCTTATAAGTCATATGTTTCATAACTGAAGGAGTATTATTTTAATCTAAACTTACACACATGGAAATGCAGATTCAAACAAGGGATAATTGCACCCGTACCATCAATTTAATATTTATTTTGTACGTTTAACCTTGTTTTTTAGAGTTTGACCGTAGTTGTTTAAAGTGGAATCATCTTTTTACCTTGATTTAACAGTTTTGTTAGTTCCAACTAATTTAAATTATTAAAAAAGTATAAATTAAATTTATAAGTACAAAGAGACCAAAATACCCTTCCCTTCCCAACCCTGTTATGGTTCTGTTCCGTATCGGTTCCATCCCGAGAAGCCAACCTGGCACCCGACTCCTTCGACGGAGAGAAGCCAACCGAACACGCGACCCCTTCGACGGAGAGAAGCCAACCGAGCACGCGACCCCTTTGACGGATAATGGGCTCTAAAGATTGATCATGTTGAAAGATTTTATTGAATGGAGTTGGTAGAGATTAAAGGCAGCACGATTGGCTCTAAGGTTCTCATTGGTGCTAGAGTTTTATTTCAAATTAAGCCTTAAAATTGTTGTTGGACTTAAGCACAGGGTACAAAAATATTTTTCAGGTGCCTTATTTGTAAACAAAATGTAGTAATGTTGGATTCAATGTTACTTCATTTTAGTATATCACACTCCGTTAGCTAAAAAACGTAGACAATACACTCCCTATGCATGTCAGCAGCACTTTGAAATTGAGATAGCGTTCTTTGTGCCGAAGGTGACATGCAATTCTGAGTAGTCAAGTTTTCAACTTTTTTTCATCTTTGAGCAACAATCGAACTTACTGGCAGCCAAGTGAAGCAAAATAGTGATAGTACATACATGTGCGAGAATGGAGCCGAGCCAGGAACCATCTGCCATCAGCCGAGCCTCCCGTGAAGGATTGAAGATAGTTTGACCTGTCCATTTCAAGGGGGCCAGCGCCAACGTATCGTATCTGATCCATACATCAGGTCCACTAGCAGAACGATGGCCTGGCGTACTGTCCGTTTCAGGCGCTTTTGTCTCGCAAAGGCAAACATGAACACGGTTACACAGACAAACAAGTGTTCTCCTTGACAGCGACTTAGAGTGGATTTTATGCTGTTTGTTAAGAGCAATCAATCCAGGCATATGGCGGTCATTATCACGTGTTGCGGCCTCCACCCTTGGGTACTCCTAGGAATTAGGCCGTGCCGTGCCGACACGATCTGGTCGTGCTTCGGGCCGTTATATATGGCCCGTAGTACGAAAGCGCGCCATGTCTCCACGTGTCGGGCCGGGCGGCACGAAGACCAAAAAATGCGGCCCGGGCACGGCCCATGACACGTTGGGCTAGGTTGGTGTCGTGCCTGGCCCGACACGGTCCAAAACTGTGCTACAAGGCTCGCTTGTCAATGACAGTGGAAGGTGGCGCCGACAGCTAGGTCCAATCGGTCATAGACCCATTAAGTAATTTGTGCTACATAGTAAAGAATTAAAAAAAATCTTCAAAAAAACTGGAGTTTAATGTGGTTATATTACATGTTCCCAAAAAAATTTACTCAAAAAATCAAAATATATTAAGTAGAACAAAGAACAAATAAAATAGTTTTTGTCTTTTTATATATCTCATTAAAGTGAATTTGGAAGTAAATTTGTTGTGTGAGTTATATATGGTAATAGACAACTATGACATTTTTTGGGGATTTTAAAAAATTAATTTGAAGGATTTGTGTTTGAACTTTAGGAACGAGACAAAATTAGGAACGATGTAATACGTAATAGGGTAGGGGTGGCACCGATTGAGGAGAAACTAGTCCAACATCGCCTACGGTGGTTTGGGCATATCTAGCGGAGATCTTGAGAAGCACTAGTTAACTGTGGAATTGTAAAGAATAGAGAAAATTTTAGAAGAGGTAGAAGTCGATCAAGGTTAACATGGCAGGAGGCGGTGAAGCGAGACTTAAAGGAGTGAGACATACCTAGAGATTTGGCTCATGATAGGACTGCATGGAAATCAGCAATTCATGTGCTAGAATCTTAGTTTATTCGTATTTTGTTACTCTTATCTTCTTTCCTATAATCTCGAAAATAAATAAAATTCTAAATCTTATTTTATTTGTTTTTTTACTCTCATCTTATTTTCTATTACTCCTCTTCAAATTATTGGGTTTCATTTCTAGCCGACTCCAACTTGCTTGGAACAAAGGTTTGGTTGTTGTTGTTGTTGGATGTGTGTTTGAACTTTAAAGAATGACACATATGTTTATGATCATTTAAATGAAATGAGGGTAAATTTGAATTTACATAAGTTGGAGTGCCTTAAAAAATTACACAAAATTCAAATGTGTACACATATAGAATATACACATGCACAACAAAACTCTCATCAATCTTCTTATTTTTTCGAGATGTACAAAAAATGAAGAATATGTACATATGATTTATCTTGGAAGTTTACAAAAAAATTTGAACTAAAGAAGATTCAAAAATAATTCTTCCAAGTTGTAGATACAAATTTTTGAAACACATAGGAAAAAGAATTATCAAATTTGAACCATATTTGTAGAATCTATATAAGTTCCAATTTTCATAATCGGATCAAACTAAAAAAACAAGAGATGTCACTTGTCAATGAAGAAAAGCGGGCCCGGCTTGTTATTGTTAGTGAAGCAGCCGATGTGCGCCAGACAGCCCAGCATCTCTCCTGCTCGGCCGCACCCTTTAGTCCTACCTCATCTATTCGAGGGGAGTCCGCCCTGTTTACAAACCGGAGCGCGGGCGCTGCTTCCATCTTCTCTATAGCACTGCGCTGCCTGCGCACTCAGCCGCGTGGGCCTCTGCCCGCTCCCCTGTTTAGGCCTTTGTTGGGCTTGGGCCTGCTTTCAGTAGCCTCCGTTGTCAACAGCTGCCCTTCGGTGGGGGTGGCCAAAAATTTTATTTGCACCACACCCTTTAGTCCCACTTCAACTTTCTAAGAGGAGTATGCCCACTTTATAAGGTTTGGTGCCTGTTGGAGTGCCGAACTCACTTGAATAAACACCTCTGCCTCCTTTGTCATCTGGTCTTCTTCGGCCGCTCAGGCTGACTGGTTGGCTGCCCAGTTTTTTTTTTTTTTTTCAAGAACAAAGGCTATTTTTGCCAGAACAGAGACACTACATGTCCAGTGACCAGACCAATTTTGCCTAAAATCCCTAACCGTAGCGCACACAGAGAGAAAGTGGGCTTCTTAGAACCCTTAATCCACGTTTCGGGATGTTTTCTCGTACCAATGGACTCTTTTCGGGCCATTTCAGACTTTGGGCTGGTTTTGTGTCGTGCCAACCCGAGCACGACCAATTTCGCCGTGCCGTGCCACCCATCGTGTCCGAGATCTATGCACGACACGGCTTGAGGGTCTGTGTTGGACTGGTACTGTCGGACTCCATTGAACCGGGGTTCGTGCTGCTACCCCGTGCTTCGGGCCGCTCGACTCTAGCGCGGCCCAGTTCTGATGACTATCTTTGTGACACAATTATTTGTGCTGCTTGTCTTTCTTTTGCGGCATATGTACCACCACATGCATCGCAGCTCAGTCGGCGTCAGTGTACCTGGTAGTGCCGAATCAACATCTGTCTGGAACAGCCCCTGGTAAGATCAGCGCACACACCTCGAACACCATCTATCGCACGCAGCAGCCTCGTGATTTGTGATAAGTGGCGCAAGAGAACAGTAGTATAAGAGAGGGGATTTCTTTTCCCGTGCATCAAATAGTCCCATGGTCCTCTCGTTCCAGATACAGCAAACGAGAATGATCAAACTTGCTCCTATTCGCCTTCATGAGTTTTGTGACAGTTTGATAAATTAAATTAGATGTATGGTCCTATGTTGATTCACAGATGGTTCTGCAGTGTATGATATGGTGCCAAAAGGCTATAGTAGCATATACATACAGAGTGATTAGAACAATATGATTCACCGTGTGGTGCTGTGGTCGTGGGATTAGTTTGTGCAGACGATCCCAACAGCGTCCCTCAATGAGTGACTCGTAGTGTTATTGTAGGAGTGAATATGTTGCATATAATTTGTTCGCGCAGACAATCCTGGAAGTGCATCTAAATAATCATCGTGAGTTTTGGATAATTGATGATGACAATTAAGGAACTAATGAGTGTTATGAGTGTAAGCACAGGAGATCGAATTTGAAAAGGAAACAAAGAATCACCTAAAAGCTTAATACACTACAGGAATCCCGATCAATTATGTCGGCTAAAGCCGACGTAATTAAAGCCAAAACCGACGTAAGTTACTTAATTATGTCGGTTTTCCCTTAATTACATCGGTTGCCGGCCGACAAAGCACTTTAGATGTAATTAAGGTAACTTACGTCGGCCGCCGACGTAATTAAGTAACTTACATCGGTATTCCACAACCGACGTAAGTTATTTACCGGGATGGGCCGCAAGCTGGGCCGTAGAACGTAGTCGCCCCCTGCCCGGTCGACGAAAGTTAAGCAGTCTAACTTACGTCGGTATGGCATAACCGACGTAAGTTAAGTGATATAACTTATGTCGATATGGTCGGACCGACGTAAGTTAAACTGGGCTAAGTTACGTCGGCTTAACCATGACCGATGTAAGTTAAGTTTTTATTTAAAAAAAACAGAAACTGACTACCTCGCAGGATTGCGATCTCCGGTTTATACAATTTATACAGAAACACAGATTCACAGAAACATTTTATGCACATATACACAAAATAGTTCACAAAACATCCACACAACAACACAAAACAGTTTCAAAGCATTCACCGGGCTACACGCTAGCCCCTCCACTACCTCCGGAACCGAGATCTTCTCGGCGCGTCCCTCCGGGTGCCTGTAGCTGTGGCGAAGGAGTTTGCGCCGCCGTTCCTGAACCCTGCAAAAGAATCATATATTCCTTGTATTAGTCTTGTAAATAATTGCACAACCATGCAAAGAATCATAAAACCAACACATAAATAACCAAAATGTACTTGTCTCTAAATTTAAGCATACACTCAAGTTATTTTAAACATCAAGCCACTAACCAAACCCTCCTCTTCACAGTTCTACAGAACTATTTCAACAGAGCTAAAGGATGTCATTTGAGTGTGTGATGGTGAGGTCAAAGACAGAAGCTCCACATCATGAAGCAGTTGTTGCGCACTTCTTTTATGCTTTCAGAACTTAGCGTTTGGTTTTCTTCCACTCCAGGTGCCCCAAATCCAAGAATCAGCAAGATAGAAACGTGTTCTCAATCCAGGAACCTTCCAACCACCTGGCCGCAGCCTACACCAAAAAACCTATGTTCTACCTCTGTTTCACTCTCTTCCACTCTATGTTCTACCTCCTTATATCCCTATATATGTAAAATACTGAAATAAATACGACAATATTAAAGAAATAGTTTATTACTTGCTCTGGGGTCTGGTGCGGCGGAAGCAAAGAAATCTCAATATTGTGACCGGCGTTTCCAGCAAGAGTTTGCCATTGCAAAATATTAGGAGATATATGTTAATAAAATGCTATGAAATTTAACTACGGTAGTTTAAATTACTTACTGCCACCGCTGCTTGCATCTGAGTCATCATTAAGGTCATCCTCCGCTGCTCCTCCCGTGCCTCCGCCCTCGACCTCTCTAGCTCCGCCTGGGTTTGCGCCAGCGTCTCCTTCAAGGCAAGAAGCTCCAGCTAGGTCCGCGAGAGACCACCACCGGTGGTCCCAATGGACGAGGCCTGCGATGATGAAGCACCTCTCAAAGGTCGCGCTGACCTCGAGTCGACAACTCCATCAAAAATGGTAAACCTGCAAAAGAATGAAAACACTAAGTAGAAGAAGATAAATTGAAAAATAAATGAAACAAATGAACAACTCACCGCTGGTAAGCATGTCAATAATAGTATTAGTTACAATGAAATTGATGAATTTTGAAAATTTTTCCAGTCGGTCGGCTGCGACCTGACTACACTGCCCTGGCTGAGAAGGGCCACTTCCTTTGTGACCTCTCTTCCAAACTTGGGTCGGGGTCGGCTCCTGACCCATCTCTCGCTCCTGTATAGCCGTGTTAGTGAGATAAATATATTAGGAACAGATAAATAAATTGAAAAACTACTTACCATGCGTTTAGCCAAACGCAAGTAGCCGTCGTCGCCAAATTTGTGCTTGCCCTCGGACCCCATGCAACACTGTCTAGCCTTTGTGGACTTACCAATGAAAGCTTCGCTAACCCAGTGCCGACAGAGAGCTAAGTACGCCTCGGTGTTACCCTGTAACCAAGAAATACTAACCTGCACATATTTCATTTTCATCAATGCAGTTAACATACATAGATATTGTAAATATTTAACAATATTAAAAACTTACCTCCGCGTACGCTCCTCTGTCAAGTACGCGTCGGAGTCCTTTCTAAATGAACCCCTTTGCTGCTCCTGCTCCCGGGGGTGCCACTTGTAGTACGCGTTGACGGCCTGAATCCGAGTGTTTGACAACACTACCGTCGTGAGCTTCCGAGCGTTGTAATGGAACACGCGTCTCGCGTGGTTCTCCATGCCCGGTTCCTCTACCTGGTACCTCAGCTTTAAGCAAATAAACATTTAAGTGATATACATTAACAATTAAAACGAGTTGAAAAAATAAAACAATTAAACATACCATAAAATCGTGCCACACAGCTCCCTGAATCGTACCGTTGACCGGGTGAGAGACACGAGCGTAGTCATCCCACGACAGGGCAGGAAAACTGTCAATGACACCAGGGTAGTGCAACTTCACAATAGCACCCAGGACACTGTTAACCTGCCTCTGGTATTTCTCGGCCCCCATGAACAAAAAGTCGTATCAACATCTACAAAATATATTATATCATTAAGTAAAGTAAAACAATATCTAATATTTAATATACAATATATAGTTTTTTACCTGTCTCTGATAGGACGGATCGTGATCCGCTAAGAAGTAACCGGAGGAGGAGCCGCAAAGTGGATCCTCCTCGTCTGTCGCCTCTGCTGCGACGCCGCCACATCCTGTGACCTGAAGGCTCTGCGGAACCACCGGAGTCCAAAGGAAGGCTAGCGGTAGCCGACTGCAGAGGGAGGCTAGCACTAGCCGGCTCCGAAGGGAGGCTAGCGCTAGAGGGCTCCTGTAGCGGCCCTGCCTCTGACTCGGACTCAGAAGACTCTGAGTCGGATTGCACAAAAGAAAAATATTGACAATAAATAATTATTAACAACTGCAATTTATAAAATAACTTTATTGCAAACAAAAATTTACCTCCGTCCGCTGAAAGCACACGTGAGCTGAGGGTGGAGCGTGCGCCAGAAAGAGGGAACGTCGGCTCGAAGGTAACGAGGTCCCTAAGCAAGGGTTTCGTGGTGGCTCAAACCCTCTCACCAGCTTCCCCTTCCCCCTCCCCTTCGATGACATCCTGTTGCAAGGAATAAATGATTAATATGCAAAGATAATATACAAAATTAATGTTAAGTTAGTGAATAAAACGTTACTTCATAAATTTCAAAATTCATCAACATCACGGTCATGCACCCTACTCCTTAAACCAACCCGTCGATCTTCTTCTTCCTCATATCATTTTCGTTCCGCAAATCAGCAGGTTTGACTAAGTCATCGATATCTTTAGTTTCCGATTCTGATTCTGTTTCCGCTTCCGTGCCAGTCTCGATATCTTGAGCGTCTCCAACTAAGTCATCGAGTCCTACACCTGGCTCGACAGAGAAGGATTCTTGCAACTCTTCCTCTTGGTATACCTCATCAGCCTCAGCTTCCTCATGGTAATCATCATCTCCTGGAGCATATAACCGCTCACGAGGATTCACCTTATATACCACCCACCAAGCTTTGAATTTATTGCATGCATAAGATAGATAGTACACTTGCTCTACTTGGTGTGCAAGAACTAATGAATCGAATCCTTTCAACCATTCCTTGTGTTTTACTTCGCCCATGCCAAATTCTTTTACTCGAATTCCACGAATGGAATCAAAACATTCGCAGTCAAAGAATACTGCTCGAATTGTCTTGTTTCTGACAAAAGTGAATTCAAGGATTTTTTTAATAATCCCGGAGTAATGAGTTTCACGTTCTTGCAAATCGGTTTCCCTCACCACAACTCTAGTTTTACATGTTGCTGCGAGACGACGAAGAGATTCAAGTTGAGTTGTACGGAATCGAAAGTCGTTGACGTCATATCGACCATAGCTTCTAACATTAACCACTCCATAGGATAGTTGTCGCAAATCTTCATAGACATTGGCATCTTTTTTGCAATACCCAAGATATGAAGTTATTAGAAAACGTAAGCATTCTTAAGTTATAAGAAAACATTGTTAATATTGGTAAGTTAACGAGAAAACGTTACATGATCTCGAAACCAGGAAAGAAAATTAGATCCTCCATTTATTCCTTCCCGTCGAATCTGTTGTATTTTCTTGCTCGTGGGTTGATATCTATGTCTCCAATTTCGCTTGTCGAACATACTGCACGAAAAGAGAACCTTTTAGAATACATGTGTTGCAAAAGATGGTGAAAAGCAAAAGTGTAGGAGAAACACTTACTTGAAATATTCATCCATTTCATCCATATTAGCGTACATGTAGAAGAAAGCAGCACAACTTTCTTTTTCGCTAACGTCGTAGGAAGTGTAGCTACCAACAGTAGTGCCTTTTGTTGCAAAAATGGAGAGATCGCTACAAGGAGGTTGCTCATCAATATTGTACCGCATTACCGAAGTATTAATATTGTGTTCCTCTGCAAAGTAAACACTTGAGAAGTATCCTACTTCCTTAAGAGTAAAAGCTTCGGTGATGCAACCTTCAACCCTTGCCCTATTACCAACCATTGTTTCAGATATCTGAGTGATCTTTCAATATGATACATCCACCTATATTGCACAGGACCACCCACTTTTGCTTTAAATGGAAGATGAATTAAGAGATGTTGCATTGGATTGAAAAATCCTGGAGGAATTTTCTTTCCGTCTTACACAAAAGTACCGGAATCTTCTTCTCTAACTTAGTCATCATCTCTGGCATGATTTCTTTAGCACAGAGTTTCCTATAGAAGTGGCTAAGCTCGGCTAACACCTTCCGCACCGCATCTTGAAAGTAGTCTCAAAACATAACAGGCAAAAGTCTTTCCATGATTATGTGATAATCATGACTCTTCAACCCAATGAGCTTTCCCGTTTTCACATTCACAGCTCATCTTAGACTAGATGCATAACCATTTGGAAATTTCAACCTTTGCAACCATTCGAGAACTTCTTTCTTTTATTTAGGTCAAAGACAGAAAGGAGCGCGTGGTTTACCTCCATTTTTGGAGAGCTCAAGAGTTTGATGGTTACAAAGCTCGGTGAGATCCTTTCGAGCCTTTAAATTGTCTTTTGTTTTGCCTGTCATGTCCATACATGTTCTTATGATACATTCGGTCATGTTACGCTCTTGATGCATGACATCAATGTTGTGCCTTAAAATCAACGACTTCACATACGGTAGCTCCCAAAGTCCACATATGTGAGTCCAATTGTGTTTGTCTTCGTAACCTTCGAAATATCCATAACGACCTTCATTTGGCACCAACTTGTCCAATATATCATATATTTCTTACCCGTTAAGACATTTCGGTGGTCCTTTAGTGATAACGATGTTCTTTTCTGAAGACATTCCTCTGTTGTCTAAACAAGTGATTTGAGGCAGCCAACATCTATGACAATCGAAATAAGATATCTTGCCTCCATGGGTAAGTCGAAAGCAATCGGTATCCGAGGAACATATCGGACACGTCAACCGACCATGAGTGCTCTATCCAGGAAACACGCCATGTGCCGGAAAATCATGGACGGACCACAAATAAGCAGCTCGAAGATTGAATTTCTACTTCTTGTAACGGTCGTACGCTTTGACTCCTGTCCGCAACATTTTCAAATCTTCGATCAACGGTTTCAACATCACGTTGAGACATGACCCAGGATGATCCGACCCAGGTACAATGAGGCTAAGAAACATGAACTCATTCTTCATGCAAAAAGCCGGTTGAAGATTGTACGAGATGACAAAGACGGGCCAACAGGAGTATGGTGTGGCGTTTGTGCTGAACGGCGTGAACCCATCTGTCGCCAACCCGATGCAAACATTTCTCACTTCACGATCGAATTCTGGGTTGAACCGGTCCAGCGCCTTCCATGCCTCACCATCGAACGAGTGCATCATGACTCCATTGTTCTGACGCTCACCTTATTTGTGCCATCTCATGTGTCTAGCCATTTTTTTAAAAGGAACAACCGCTTCAACCTCGGTGTCACGGGTAAGTAATGAAGCTGCTTACGTGCGACTTCTATCGTTACAGTATCACCATCGTTATTAACAACTTCGACAAACCTCGGTTGACCACATTTTAAACATTTGTTCTCATTGGCATGCTCTCTCCAGAAAAGCATGCAGTTATCCGGACACACATCAATCTTCTCGTACTTCATACCGAGATCGAAAAGAAGTTTCTTTGACTTATACATATATTTAGACACTTTGTTGGGATGTGGAAGGGCATCGTTGAATAAATTGATGAGCTCATTGTAACAGTTATTAGAAAAAGAAGAACTTAGACTTAATTGCCATAAGTCTAGTCATAAAATTGAGGATTGTCATTTTAGTGTGTCCATGCAACAACTCTTCTAAATCTTTGAGAAGTTTGAAGAACTCTTTAATCTCTGTTGTTTGAGGATCCTCCATAAGCTCTGGCCGTATAGCTTCCAGCATCTCATCCATCATATCAACCTCCGTGGCATCATTATTGTCCGCTGCCACTTCTTGTACAGCTTGAGAAGCTGTCTCGCTGTGGAAGTTCCACACATCAAAATGTGACACGTAACAGTTTCGACACAAGTGCATTGTAAGTTCTACTTTGTTCTAAAACAGTTTCATTTAGGCATTTCGTACATGGGCACCGCGCCTTATCGCTATTTGACAACGAAAAATCTTGTTCCACAAAAGCTTCTATCTTGGCGTAACACTCATCTGAGTGACTACCAGCTCTGCTCTTCCAACCAGTATACATCCAACTACGCTCTTCGCCCATGTTTGACTCTGCAATTTAAAGCTAGACTAATTACCATTAGTTTCTCGTTAATTTATGCACGACAGAGGAAATAATGAGAGAGACAGTGAACTGGGTCCGTCGGGGTCCGCCATACACACGCGCGAGTTATTTAGATGCATACTTTAACTTCACACTAAATGGGCCACGACAGAACCTAAGTGGCTCGTCGTGGTTGGGCGGTGACTTTTGCGCGCCTCTCCTCCTCCACGGTATTGGCATGGCAACCATCAGTGGTGAGAAAGACAAAGGGGATGCAGTCATTCACACCCTCCCGTTTCATTTTCATCACCGAGCGACCTCATGGATTCTGATGGCCTTCACCATGCATCTCCTTCCTTGTGCCTTTCCCCCGACCCTTTGGGAGGTGGGAGACTGGGACTGGGAGCGGAGAACGGCGAAGGCAGGCTGGATTGGGCTCAGGGTCCTTGGCTTCTTAACTTGGGCCGCCACCTATCGCAGTTGACCTAACCAGGACGCCCTCGCCGAGGACATCTAACCAGTCAGTCCACGTCTCCAACTAACCAATCTCAGGCCCACACAACCCACCTCTATTATCTTCCTCACACAACGTTGCTCGCACCTCTCGCTCTCCTGGAGCCACCGGCCACCCCCGACGCTGCGGCACCTGACAGCCGGTCGCCCCGAGCCGCCCTCCTCATGGCACCTGAGCTCGGTGCCCCAATCGCACCTCCCTCACACTGGCCACCCCCGGCGCCGCAACACCCCGATGGCTGGCGGCCCCCGTCTCCACCCTCCCCAAGGCGGTCGAGCTCGGCGCATAATGAAACCAATTAAGCATAATCTACACTAAACTAATTAATCATAATCTATACAAAGCAAATTAAGCAAATTAACCACATAAGCATAATTAGATAAACATAATCTACACTAAGCAAATTAAGCAAATTAACTACTTAAGCATAATTAAATAAACAATTAAGCAATTTAAGCATAATTTAAACAATTAAATTCAATTTCAAATTTGAATTTGAGGGGAAGGGTTAGGGTGGGCGGTGGGGGGGGGGGGGCTCGTGGAGGGGAGGGGGGCTCAGGGAGGGGAAGGGAAGGGTGGGGGGTTCTGCAGGGAGGGTGAGGGTGGGGGGGGGGGGCGCTCGGGAGGCGGAGTTGGGGGGGTTGGGCGCTCGAGGAAAGGGAGTTGGGGGGGGGGGCGCTCGGGGAGGGGGAGTTGGGGGGGGGGGGCGCTTGGGGAGGGGGAGTTGGGGGGGGGGGCGCTCGGGGAGGGGGAGTTGGGGGCGCTTGGGGAGGGGGAGTGGGGGTGTGTGGAGAGGACACCATACCTGGCGAGGAGGTAGTGGCATGGTGACCGGGCGTTGCGGCAGCGTCGGGTGCTGGTGTAACACCCTCAATTTTTGCATCATACTGTCGGTGGTTTTGATCCGGCAGATCTCCCGACACTACTAAGGTGTTTGTGGAGTTTGAAGTTCAGTGTGGACGCGCGGAGATTCAAGAAGGTGAAGTGTAAAATGACACAGGAGACACGAAGATTTACGTGGTTCGGGCCGCCTGAGCGTAATACCCTACTCCATGGGGTGTGTTGGTGTTGTATTGGATGTATGAGCTCAACGTGAGTTTAGAGTGTAGAGTGAGCGCGTCGAGTCAACGTGTCCTATGTATCGTCGGCCTGTCCTTTTATAGTACAAGGACAGGCCGTTACAAGTTGGCCTGGCCCGACATGTGGCCCTGGCGGTTACTAATATTGATACACAATTGATACGCTTAATTATCCTTAATGACCGAGTTACGGGCTTTGACAGCACCATTGCTGGTAATTAAGGTCGTCCGATCGTGTGTCATTAATATAGTATTAATGACACTTAATCGGGTCTTGAAGTCCTTGATTCCCCTTTGAAGATCCGGAGCCGTTGTGAAGTCTTCCGGAGGTTTGAGGTTGAAGATACGACAGTTGGACATGTGGCAGCTCTAGAGCGTACTGTGGGGAACAGATAGGTCCGGTGCCACCAGACACATGTCAGTTCCGGAGCTTCCCTCGGTCTGGGGTTAGGTCCAGGGGTGCCGTTATGGTACATAGCCCGGAGCTTCCCTCTTGTGGGCGGTAGCTCCGGTTTGATGGTACACGTGGCGACCCTAGGACTAACCATGTTGGGGAAGCGGGTCCGTTTATATCTTACATGTGGGCCTCCGAAGGTCTTCAAATCAAGTAGATGACATTCCCTTGAGATCTTTGCAATCTCAAGGGGTATACGGTACCCTGGGTACCGACAGTGGCCCCCTGGGCCCACCTCTGGGGAAGATGTAACACCCTAATTCTTTGCATCATGCATCGCATTGCATATATATTCATGCATTAAACATTAATAGAGAAAAAGAAAATAAAAATATAAAACATGTATTAGGGAATGAATAAAAAAATACACATATAATAATATATATCAATATTTATATATGAAAAAAGAAAGAAAAGAAAATAAAAAAAATAAAAATAATAACAACATAAAGAATAAATAAATAAACAAAAGAAAAAAAAGAGGGGAGCAGCCCGGCCGGCCAGGCTGACCGAGCCGGCCCACTCCCCAGCGCTGACCAGCGCGTGACCCACTGCCTGGCCGTACCGCAGCCGCTGTTGACCGGCCTCCCTCCGCTCCCGCGCGCCTCCCGCGCCACGTGCCCAGCCCCACAGCACCGCCTCCCGCGCGCGCGCCTAGCGCGAGCCGCGCCCGCCCGACGCACCTGCCGCGTGGCCCCGTCGCCTGGCCCACCCGCCCGCGCCACTCGCCCTGGCGTTCACCCGCACCGCGACCCCGCCGCCTGAGCCCCGCACCGCCCGCCGCCTGGACTCCCGCGCACCAGACCGAATCGCGCACAGCGCGCGACCCCGCCGCCTGGCCGCACCGCACGCCCGACCCCTGGCTGCACCCGACGCGCCCGATGCCGACCGAGCCGCCGCACGCGCTAGCTGGCCCCGCGGACCTCGCACCGTGGCCGAGTCGGCCGTGCGTTCCGTGGCCGATCGGGAGACCACCGATCGCGTGCCCTAGCGCCCCGCCTATATAAACGTACGGAAGTTATCGTATTTTCTCGATCCTAGGAAAACGCCGCCGTCTTCCAGAGAAGAAAGCCCTAGCCGCCGGTACAGAAAAAAGAGGGACCAGAGGGATGCGCCGCCAGGGAAGAAAACAGGAGGAAGAGGAAGAAAAAAGAGGAGGGTGCCGTCATCCGCCGGAGATCGCCGTCGTCATCGCGTCGCCGTCATCGTGCCGCCGGAGGACCTTGCGCATCTACTTCGTCTACGCATCGTCCACATCCCGCGATCATCGAAGCCATCACATTTACGGTAGGCCACGTTCTGATGCGAATTTTAGCGACCATATTGAACCTAATAGACGTAAATTGATCGTAGTCGCACCGTCTTTTTATTTTCAGCAACATTAATCCCCGCTGAAACCCCCGTAAACTCATATGAACGCGTATGAACTAGTTGCATCTAATTAATAAACAACCGTAGTAAATTAATTATTGAATTGTGCATGCATACATGCCATTGCATGTTGATTATTTTGTGTGCATCATATTGAATTGTATGTATTTTCTGGTATGTATGATCACGCGTAGAGGAACGTTCTCAAGAGGCCGCATACGAGGATTTCCAAAATCAAGACTTTGAAGCGCTTGAGCAACCCCATCCGTCGGAGCAAGGCAAGTGTCCTTGATCATATTGATCCCATTTTATTAAGTGTTTTGTTTGCGAACTTGCATGCTTGTGTCAATATGATGGGAAACCCATACGTAGGAGTTTACTAGCGTTGTTTGCCACCCCTTGTCGCCGGGATATACACGATGAGTCGGGTATGGGTATTATTATTTTTGCACCGCATCTCTACATGGGTTATGGGTAACTTAAATAATGTGGTTGACAACTTTAATTACGACAACTTGGGATGGTAATAAGATGATGATTAATTTAGCAACCTGGAATTTAGGAGATCTAAGCAAGCATGGTTTTGTGGATGGGTTGGATGATATGGTGGGTTGCTTGCCTTTGATCTAAGGACCGGTTCATGCGAGAATATGCCAGGTCAACAGTGCCACCACAATGCCAAGTATGGGTGCGGCGTAGCTGAATAATTAGGAGCGCTGCTAGTATTGTATGGACCATTGGATGGCGCGGGGAATGGGAGTCGAGGAGGACTGCCTTGGGATCCGCATGGCACACAAGGGGGCCCGTGGTTGGGATAATGGAGATTCAAGCCTGCCGGTGAAACCTTAGTGGGCCCGTACATACTAGTAGTCCCTTTTGAAAGGCTATTTTGTGATCTCTTGGCCACACTCCCACGGAAGTGTGAGACGGCATAATGGAGGTTTCTTAGTCACCGAAAGGTGATGAAATCATGAACATGTGGGTAAAGTGGTACAACCTCTGTAGAGTGTTAAAAACTATCATGATAGCTATGCTCCCGATTAAGAGCACCTGGATGACCTACATGATTAGAATTGGACTTGGAATTTTGGGATGGTTGGTATGGTTTTGGGTTGTCACTTGACTATTGTCGGTACATGAGAGATTATGAAATTGGCATATGGTATTAATTTTATGGTTGACTGGTATTAATGGATTGCGATGATAAATGAGAACTGTTGGATTTATGGTATGATAATTACTTGGGTCATGAAGGGAAATAAATTCACATAGACATGATAGGCCGCTTTTACATGTTAATGAAATGTACTTTTCTGCAATTAGCCAATTTATTCTAATCATTTGTCTAGCCACATGTCATCTATTTCCACACTTGCTGAGTACGACACGTACTCACCCTTGCAATCCCCCCAACAGCTACTGGAGACAATTGGGAGTACCCTGAGGATCACGCGGAGTACTAGGTTGCGTACCGCTGTCAATTGCCTGTGGAATGGAGTCGTGCTGCTTAGTTTATTTTTAGCTGCATTATTTAGAGTTTTATCATTTGTGAACTATTGGATTATTGTAATAAAGTACTTATTTAATAGTTAAGACGTGGTTAAATTCTGTATATCGTTTGTGATGCAACCGTATATGTGTGATGAACTTCCTGGGCACACATATGCGTTACGCTTGGTTCATATTTGGAACCGGGTGTCACAAATTGGTATCAGAGCCGTGTTGACTGTAGGACGCAACCTAGATAGAATGGACACTTTAGAGCACATAGGAGCACTCAGGAATCGATGTGTTTTTGCTTAGTGTGCTGTTTGCTATATATATATTGTTTGCTTGTGTGCTTAATAGAGGATTTTGGGATACTTTAGCATTGCCATGTCCACCTAGGCTAGTATAGCTAGTTGGTTAGCTTCATATCCTTTGATGCATATAGTTGGGGACGTTTCTAAATTCTTCTGTCTCCACCCTTCTTTCGCCAACAGATGGTGAGAACTCGTAACCAGAGGGATGCCAACGATGAGGAGGAGCGCAATGAAGTACCTCAGAACAACCAGGGACATGCTCATGGAGCTATCAATATTGAACAACTGTTAGCTATGCAGAACCAGCTCATGCAGACCATGATACAAACAATGGGACAACTGCAAGCTGGCAACAACAATCAGCCTCATATACTGCCACCGCCACCACCCCAGCCACACCACAACCGTTTGGGAGAGTTCATGAGGACCAGGCCGCCTACCTTTGCACAAGCCACAGACCCAATGGAAGCTGATGATTGGCTGAAGTCCGTTGAGAAGAAACTTGCTATTGTCCAGTGCACTGATAGGGAGAAGGTTCTCTTTGCATCACATCAACTAGTTGGAGCAGCCGCTGACTGGTGGGAAGCTCTTTGCAACGCTCATGATAATCAGGAGGCAATCACTTGGGCTGAGTTTAAGCAGAGTTTCCGTTCCCACTATGTACCTGAAGGAGTTATGATACTGAGAAGACAAGATTTTGAAAATCTCAGGCAAGGAAGGATGAGCGTGAGTGAGTATCTCAACAAATTCACTCAATTATCAAGATATGCTCCAGAAGATATCAACACTGATAGTAGGAAGCAATATCTGTTTATGAGGGGTCTCAACAATGAAATTCAAGTCCAGTTGCTCAATACTGATTATCCAAACTTCCAAAAGCTGGTTGACAAGGCTATTGTGGTTGAGAACAAGATTCGTGAGATGGAGCAGGACAACAAGAGGAAGATGCCACATCATGGACCGCAGCAAGGAAGCAATGTTCGCCCCCGCTATGCACCACCTACTGCACCACACTACAACCCATTTGCTCATGCATACCGCACTGCTTATCCGCCCCACCCAAATCAGCCACCGCAACAACGCCTCGCCATGCAAGCGCCTCGCTATCCTGTGCCAAATGCGCCGCATCCTAACATGGCGGCGAATTCTCAAAACCAGCTGCGGCCAAACTTCCCTAATGCTACGGGTGGTAAGACATGCTATGTGTGTGGAGAGCTCGGGCACTTTGCAAGTCAATGCCCCAGAAGAAACCATGGACCTATGAACAATGCACCAAGGACAAATTACTCGCGACCAAATGGAGGTGCACCACAAGGCAACCGTGGACAACAGAATTTTGCTAGTGGCAATGTGAATCATGTCTCTACTGAGGAAGCCCAACAAGCTGATGACGTCGTGATTGGTATGTTTCTTGCCAACTC
Organism: Tuctoria greenei; assembly: GCA_036927565.1. Lineage (NCBI taxonomy): Eukaryota > Viridiplantae > Streptophyta > Magnoliopsida > Poales > Poaceae > Tuctoria > Tuctoria greenei. Next base: position 17,458,887 of record JAYESD010000005.1, read on the forward strand.
CAACCCCGCGACTGTTTTATTTGATTCGGGAGCATCTCATTCATTCATCTCGTCAAAGTATGTTGCCAAGTACAATTTGCCTATATCTCATATGAAGCAAACTATGCTAGTAAGTTCTCCTGGCGGAGAGATGAGGACAAATATAGTATGTCCGAAAGTAAGCATTAAAATAAGGGGGGGAGGGTAGACTTTCTCGCAAACCTCATAGTCTTGGACTCCCAAGGAATAGACATAATACTTGGAATGGACTGGTTGAGCAAGTATAATGGAGTCATTCAATGTGCCGAGAGGATTGTGCAGTTGACAAGTGAACATGGTACACGCATTGAAGTTGAGGTAGCCCAACCTGCAAGAGAGAAAGCGATGCTGAATCGCGTGGAAGGAGTGACATTGGAAAGCATTCCGATCGTTCGCGAGTACCCGAATGTGTTTCCAGATGAGTTGCCAGGTATGCCACCTGATCGTGACATAGAATTTGCCATTGAGTTGATACCCGGAACTGCACCTATAGCTAAGAGGCCGTATAGGATGCCTCCTAAGGAATTAGCAGAGCTCAAGAAGCAAATTCAAGAGCAGCTAGAGAAGGGTTTTATACGCCCAAGCTCATCCCCGTTGGGAGCCCCAGTGCTCTTCGTAGATTAGAAGGATGGAACCCAGAGGATGTGTGTGGACTATAGGTCTCTCAACGAAGTGACAATTAAGAACAAGTACTCACTGCCCCGTATAGAGGATTTGTTCGACCAAATGAAGGGTGCCTGTATCTTCTCCAAGATCGACTTGCGGTCAGGATACTTCCAAATGAAGATTAGACCATCGGATATACCCAAGACAACATTTTGGACACGATATGGATCTTATGAGTACACCGTCATGTCATTTGGATTGACGAACGCGCCTGCGTACTTTATGTATCTCATGAATAAGGTCTTCATGGAATATCTGGATAAGTTCATTGTAGTGTTCATCGATGACATTATGATATACTTGAGAAGCGAGGAAGAACATGAAGAACACTTGAAGCTTACATTGCAGAAGCTACGGGAACACCAATTGTATGCCAAGTTCAGTAAATGTCAATTCTGGTTACGGGAAGTTTCTTTCTTAGGCCATATTATTTCCGGAGGAGGAGTATCAGTTGACCCAGGGAAGGTGAGAGATGTGCTTAAGTGGGAACCGCCACACAATGTTAAGGAAATTTAGAGTTTCCATGGAATGGCTGGATATTACCGCCAATTCATCAAGGATTTCTCTAAAATAGCCAAGCCTATGACCGAATTACTCATGAAAGGGAAGGCATTTCGATGGACTCAAGCTTGTCAGGATAGCTTTGAGGAGTTAAAGCAAAGGTTGACAACCGCGCCGGTGTTAGTATTACCGGACGTGAGCAAGAGTTTTGATATATATTGTGATGCATCAAGACAAGGATTAGGATGTGTGCTCATGCAAGAAGGCCAAGTGGTAGCTTATGCATCAAGGCAACTAAAGAAACATGAGTTGAATTACCTTATACACGACCTTGAACTTGCAGCCGTGGTACACGCCTTGAAGATATGGAGACACTATGTTTTTGGTCACCGATGTGAGATTTATACGGATCACAAGAGTCTCAAGTACATATTTACGCAAACGGATCTGAATCTGAGGCAACACTGATGGTTGGAGCTCATCAAGGATTATGACGTGGGAATCAACTATCACCCAGGGAAGGCCAATGTAGTGGCCGATGCTTTGAGCCGAAAAGGAGTAAGCCACCAACTCACAGTCTGGGAGCTGCCATCCGAGTTATGCAAGGAGTTTGAACGGTTGAACCTTGGATTCATAAATGAGATGGGAACGATGGAAGTCAACCCAACATTAGAGCAGGAAATACGGGAAGAACAGACAATGGACAAGGAAATACAGGAAATCAAGGAAAAGACCCAAGAAGGAAGAGAATTCAGATTTGATGAGGATGAACAGGGTACCTTATGGCTTGGAAAGAGGATTGTGGTACCTAATGTTAGGCATATTCGGGAAACAATATTGAAGGAGGCACATGACTCACCTTACTCAATTCATCCCGGCTGTACGAAGATGTACAAGGACTTAAAGACATGCTATTGGTGGGCCAGCATGAAAAAAGGACATCTCCGAATATGTTGCACTTTGTGATGTGTGCCGACGAGTGAAAGCTGAACATCAAAGGCCAGCCGGATTGTTACAACCATTGAAGATCCCGGAGTGGAAGTGGGAAGAGATTGGTATGGACTTTATAGTTGGATTACCGCGAACTCAGTCTGGCTATGATTCAATATGGGTTATTGTGGATCGGTTGACAAAATCAGCTCACTTCATCCCTGTCAAGACCACATATACCACCGCAAAGCTAGCAGAATTGTATATGGAGCATATTGTGTGTCGACACGGAGTACCGAAGAAGATAGTCTCGGATAGAGGTTCTCAGTTTACCTCCAGATTTTGGCAGAAATTGTATGAAGCAATGGGAACAAGGTTGAACTTCAGTTCGGCGTATCACCCTCAAACAGATGGACAAACCGAGAGGACCAACCAAATTTTTGAAGACATGTTAAGAGCTTGTGCTTTAAAGCATGGGAAAAGTTGGGATAAAAGTTTGCCGTACGCTGAATTCTCATACAACAATAGCTACCAAGCAAGTATGAAAATGTCACCCTACGAAGCATTGTACAGAAGGAAGTGTAGGACTCCCTTGTTTTGGAATGAAACCGGAGAGAATCAAGTGTTTGGTCCCGACGTGTTACAAGATGCTGAAAGGCAAGTCCAAATAATACGGGAAAACTTAAAGGCTGCCCAGTCTCGACAGAAAGGTTATGCTGATAATAGGCGAAGGAGTCTGACTTTTGAAGTTGGAGATTTTGTATACCTCAAAGTGTCACCTATCAGAGGTCAGCGACGGTTTAACGTCAAAGGAAAACTGGCACCACATTACATCGGACCGTTCAAGATTTTGGACAAACGAGGAGAAGTGACATATCGACTTGAGCTGCCGACGTATCTCTCCAATGTACACGACGTATTTCATGTCTCTCAACTCAAGAAGTATCTCAGGGTACCGGAAGAACAAGTGCCGATGGACGAGTTAGAACTTCAAGAGGATTTGTCCTATGCCGAGCAACCTATCAAGATCTTGGACGTAAAGGAAAGAGTCACGAGAAATAAGAGGATCCGTTGGTGCAAAGTGCAATGGAAACACCATACGGAAGCCGAAGCTACGTGGGAACGTGAAGAAGACTTGAAGGCAGAATTCCCTCATCTTTTCTCCATGCTATCGAATCTTGAGGGCGAGATTCACTTTAAGGGGGTAGGTTTGTAACACCCTAATTCTTTGCATCATGCATCGCATTGCATATATATTCATGCATTAGACATTAATAGAGAAAAATAAAATAAAAATATAAAACATGTATTAATGAATGAATAAAAAAATACACATATAATAACATATATCAATATTTATATATGAAAAAAAGAAAGAAAAGAAAAGAAAAAAATAAAAATAATAACAACATAAGAATAAATAAATAAACAAAAGAAAAAAAAAGAGGGGAGCAGCCCGGCCGGCCAGGCCGACCGAGCCGGCCCACTCCCCAGCGCTGACCAGCGCGCGACCCGCCGCCTGGCCGTACCGCAGCCGGCGTTGACCGGCCTCCCTCCGCTCCCGCGCGCCTCCCGCGCCACGTGCCCGGCCCCACTGCACCGCCTCCCGCGCGCGCCTGGCGCGAGCCGCGCCCGCCCGACGCGCCTACCGCGTGGCCCCGCCGCCTGGCCCACCCCGCCCGCGCCGCTCGCTCTGGCGTTGACCCGCACCGCGACCCCGCCGCCTGGGCCCCGCACCGCCCGCCGCCTGGACTCCCGCGCACCCAACCGAACCGCGCGCAGCACGCGACCCCGCTGCCTGGCCGCACCGCACGCCCGACCCCTGGCCGCACCCGACGCGCCCGATGCCGACCGAGCTGCCGCGCGCGCTAGCTGGCCCCGCGGACCTCGCACCATGGCCGAGTCGGCCGTGCGTTTCGTGGCCGATCGGGAGACCACCGATCGCGTGCCCTAGCGCCCCGCCTATATAAACGTACGGAAGTTATCGTATTTTCCCGATCCCAGGAAAACGCCACCGCCTTCCAGAGAAGAAAGCCCTAGCCGCCGGTACAGAAAAAAGAGGGACCAGAGGGCTTCGCCGCCAGGGAAGAAAAGAGGAGGAAGAGGAAGAAAAAAGAGGAGGGTACCGTCATCCGCCAGAGATCGCCGTCGTCATCGCGTCGCCGTCATCGTGCCGCCGGAGGACCTTGCGCATCTATTTCGTCTACGCATCGTCCACATCCCACGATCATCGAAGCCATCACATCTACGGTAGGCCACGTTCCGATGCAAATTTTAGCGACCATATTGAACCTAATAGACGTAAATTGATCGTAGTCGCACCGTCTTTTTATTTTCAGCAACATTAATCCCCGCTAAAACCCCCATAAACTCATATGAACACGTATGAACTAGTTGCATCTAATTAATAAACAACCGTAGTAAATTAATTATTGAATTGTGCATGCATACATGTCATTGCATGTTGATTATTTTGTGTGCATCATATTGAATTGTATGTATTTTCTGGTATGTATGATCACACGTAGAGGAACGTGCTCAAGAGGCCGCATACGAGGATTTCCAAAATCAAGACTTTGAAGCGCTTGAGCAACCCCATCCGTCGGAGCAAGGCAAGTGTCCTTGATCATATTGATCCCGTTTTATTAAATGTTTTGTTTGCGAACTTGCATGCTTGTGTCAATATGATGGGAAACCCACACGTAGGAGTTTACTAGCGTTGTTTGCCACCCCTTGTCGCCGGGATATACAAGATGAGTCGGGTATGGGTATTTTTATTTTTGCACCGCAGCGCTACATGGGTTATGGGTAACTTAAATAATGTGGTTGACAACTTTAATTACGACAACTTGGGATGGTAATAAGATGATGATTAATTTAGCAACCTGGAATTTAGGAGATCTAAGCAAGCATGGTTTTGTGGATGGGTTGGATGATATGGTGGGTTGCTTGCCTTAGATCTAAGGACTGGTTCATGCGAGAATATGCCAGGTCAACAGTGCCACCACAAGGGCAAGTATGAGTGCAACGTAGCTGAATAATTAGGAGCGCTGCTAGTATTGTATGGACCATTGGATGGCGCGGGGAATGGGAGTCGAGGAGGACTGCCTTGGGATCCGCATGGCACACGAGGGGGCCCGTGGGTGGGAGAATGGAGATTCAAGCCTGCCGGTGAAACCTTAGTGGGCCCGTACATACTAGTAGTCCCTTTTGACAGGCTATTTTGTGATCTCTTGACCACACACCCACGGAAGTGTGAGACGGCATAATGGAGGTTTCTTAGTCACCAAAAGGTGATGAAATCATGAACGTGTGGGTAAAGTGGTACAACCTCTGCAGAGTGTTAAAAACTATCATGATAGCCGTGCTCCCGGTTAAGAGCACCTGGATGACCTACATGATTAGAATTGGACTTGGAATTTTGGGATGGTTGGTATGGTTTTGGGTTGTCACTTGACTATTGTCGGTACATGAGAGATTATGAAATTGGCATATGGTATTAATTTTATGGTTGACTGGTATTAATGGATTGCGATGATAATTACTTGGGTCATGAAGGGAAATAAATTCACATAGACATGATAGGCCGCTTTTACATGTTAATGAAATGTACTTTTCTGCAATTAGCCAATTTATTCTAATCATTTGTCTAGCCACATGTCATCTATTTCCACACTTGCTGAGTACGACACGTACTCACCCTTGCAATCCCCCCAACAGCTACTGGAGACAATTGGGAGTACCCTGAGGATCACGCGGAGTACTAGGTTGCGTACCGCTGTCAATTGCCTGTGGAATGGAGTCGTGCTGCTTAGTTTATTTTCCGCTGCATTATTTAAAGTTTTATCATTTGTGAACTATTGGATTATTGTAATAAAGTACTTATTTAATAGTTAAGACGTGGTTAAATTCTGTATATCGTTTGTGATGCAACCGTATATGTGTGATGAACTTCCTGGGCACACATATGCGTTACGCTTGGTTCATATTCGGAACCGGGTGTCACAGAAGATCCCTTGGACGAAGTCATTCCGCCGGAGGTGGGTCCATCCTTCGACTTCTGAATTGAGTCTTTGAAGGTCTTCAGATGTGCCGTTGGCTATAGTTTTGGAGTTAAATACTCGCCGCGTGGCATATCCCGGGTGCGGCAAATGAGATCTTTGGCGTGCGGATCTCACACAATTGAAGGTCACCGGTTCCCGATACGAAAATCGTATCGGTTCCACGCGCCTTGTCAGGCCGCCGCCTTCGGGCTTTCCGCCTTCCATGATGACAACCGTTCACCTGGGTAAGAACCTCGACTTGATCGTCGGGGTGGTCCCGGGCCCTCTTGTCATCGGCAGGGTGAAATTTTTGAGTAGTATCTTCGACTTCCCTGCGGTTTTCATCCAAGCGTTGCGAGGGCTTACTTAAGAAGGAAAACGCACACCGTCTGGGGTTCTTTACGCCTCTCATCTGATCTTGCGCTAAAACTCCCAACTTGTGCTTGCTTTTCCTCTCTTGCCTCACTGTGCTGCGATGGAGTTGGGTCTCCGCGAGAGCCGTTTGAAGATTGAAGGTGATCTGAAGAAGGTCCGGGCTCTCATGGGGTGGTTGTGACACCCGGTTCCGAAAAATGAACCAAGCTAACGCATATGTGTGCCCAGGATGTTCATCACACATACACGAGTGCAATCACAAAAGAGTATACAGAAAATTACCACAGAACAAGATTAATTAACCAAATTTCATTACTCAATCTAGATTATCCTCGAATACATGCTCTAATGAATATTAATGACAAGTTCAACTAATGCAGCGGAAATAAACTAATTAAGCAAACTAAACAGCTAGGCAGCATAAGCAATAGGGTATAGCGCAACTCCAATAACACCACAGGCAAAGCTCATAGTAGACACGGCCTAGAACTCCGCATTATCACCATTAAACTCCCAATCCTGACCTGCAACTGTTGGGGGGGGGATTGCAAGAGTGAGTACATGTCGTACTCAGCAAGTGTGGAAAGTATGACATGTGGTTGATTCAAATGACGATAATAATAATGGCAAAGTGCTGAAAAGTACATTAAAAACAATTGAAAAGCAATATATTATATGTATGTGAAATAGACCCATCATAATCATAAGTAATATCATAATACCAGTCTAAATTCGCTACCATCATCAATAATTCCAGATTTCACCATTGCCAATAACCATATTCAATACCAGAAATAAATCCATAACCAGCCATAACCATTACCAAACCATAACCATCCCAAATACCATCCCAATACCGAGTTCCCTCTAATCATGGAAGTTGTCCAGGTGCTCATAACCGAGAGCACGGCTATCATGATAGTTTTATTTGACTCTGCAGAGTTTGTACCTCTTTACCCACGTGTTTGTGATTTCATCACCTTTCGGTGACTAAGAACCTCCCTTATGCCCATGACCCGTCGATCACATTACACACTTCCGTCGGTGCGTGGCCAAGAGATCACAAAATAGCCTTTACAAAGGGATTACTAGCCTATTTAGACCCCACTGAGGTTTCACCGGTGGCGATGTCTCCCGCAGAGCACATCTTCAACCAAGGGCCCCCTCTTGAGCCATTCGGATCCTAGGGTAGTCCCACCAATCATCAACAAACCCAATCCGACTACCCCTTCCCCGAGCATCCACAATGGTCCAAACAGCACTAGCAAAGCCCTAATTAATTAGCTACGCCGCACCTATACTTGGCCTCATGGTGGCACTGTAGTCCTGGCTTATTCTCGCATGAACCGGTCCTTAGATCTAAAGCAAGCAAACCACCACACGTCCAACCCATCCACATACCAGGCTTGCTTAGATCACCCATTACCATATCAGATTTAACCAGTTCATGTTAACCATAATCTCATCCATGCATAATTAAATTGAGCAGTATAGTTGTTTTCCCATCCCAGTTGATTAAGCGAAGCAAAAAGGTAAAAACCCTTCCCGACTCTCTACCATGTGTTCCAGGTGACAAGGGTGGTTAAACAAAGCTAGTAAACTTCCTATCATAGGATTCCCATCAAATTGACACAAGCATGCAATTGACAAACAAAACATTTAATTTAAAAAAAAAGGATCAATATGCTTAAAGGACACTTGCCTTGCTCTTGCTGTTGATTAGGATCAAAGCCTTCAAATTCTTGGTGCTGTAGATCCTCTGCGGCACTCTCTAGCGCAAATCCGTCTAATCCACACAATAAACATACAAGACAGGAAACACAATCAAAGAGTGCACAATATTACTCAATATGACATGACATGCATGATTGATGCAAATGCAAGGTAGAACTTGTTACCAAATTGCTTTTAATGATCACTAACTAGTTCTAATAGCTTTTAACAAGTTTACACAAGTTTGGATATGATTAGATCAAATTTTAGAATTAATTTGATTTAATTTAACCAGGAAGACCGGACTAGTCCGCTAGGGACCGGACAAGTCCGCACTCTGCGAGATCAGCAGATTAGGGTTTTCTAGATCGACGTGAATTCGGAGATTAGGGGTTGAATTCACGTAAGGAAAAGAGAATAGAAGGTATACCAGGTGTTTAGAACTCCAATGAATCAAGAAACTTGGAGGTAACACTTGGATCTTGGTGATCTAGGGTTGGTGATGAACTTTGAGACAAATTGGTGATGGAGAACGAAAACTTGGTGAAGATCTTGGTTCTCTTTCGTTTCCTCCTCTTCTTCTTCTTGCTTGGGATCTTCTCCTCCCTCCTTGATGGTGGCTCCCCACGACCTAGGGTTTGGGTGGGTGGAAAAGTGGCAAATAGACGTCAATCCAAGGGGTGGGGCTGTTTATATAGAGGTGGAGGCTAGGGTTAGATGGATTTCGAGTTTTGTGATGAGTAGAGGCTGGTTTAGAGTCCCACATGGGCTAAAGAGTTAGGCACGACGCCCCTAGGCCCACTTAACGTGAAACCAAAGAAACAAGTCGTAAAACAAAAGATCAACTCGGAGTCGCGAAATATCGGACAAGTCCGGAAAGTACCGGACTAGTCCGAAGTCGTCCAGAGAGAAAATCGTACAAGTCTGGCCAAAAATTGGACAAGTCCGACTTTAAACAGAGAGGAAAACGGACAAGTCCGCTGGAACACTGGACTAGTCCTGAAAGGTCCAAGGACTTAGCAGATTTCAAGGATTCTTGGAATATCGGACTAGTCCGCACAAAATCGGACAAGTCCGAAAGTTTCCAGTGCCAAAAATCGGATTAGTCCGCAGCAAAAACGGACAAGTCCGTTTTTAGTCAGAGAGAAATCGGACTAGTCCTCAGTAAAATCGGACTAGTCCGCACTTTCCTGCGTTTTAAGTGCGGTTTTGTTCCAAATCAATTTTAAATGCTCCAAATCAATTTTAAACTTGTTCCTCTTGTTGTGGGTTAATGTTAAACACGTATATGAGTGTATGCAAGGCATGATGCATGAAAATGAGGGTGTTAAAAACCTACCCCCCTTAAAATGAATCTCGCCCTCAAGATTCGACGCGGAAGAGAAAAGATAGGGAAAGTCCTTTTTGAGATCATCCTCCAATTCCCACGTCGCTTCTTTTTCTGTGTGGAGCTTCCATTGAACTTTACACCATCTAATAACCTTGTTCCTTGTGACCCTCTCCTTAGTTTCCAAGATTTTGACCGGTTGTTCAGCATAAGTCAAATCTTCCTCTAGCTCCAATCCTTCCATTGGCACTTGTTCTTCCGGTACTCTCAAGCACTTCTTGAGCTGGGAAACATAAAAGACATCATGCACGTCTGAAAGATGAGCTGGCATCTCCAACTTATATGCTACTTCTCCTCTTTTGTCCCAAATCTTGAATGGTCCAATATAACGAGGTGCGAGCTTGCCTCTTATGTTAAACCTCTTATGACCTCTCATTGGCGGCACCTTGAGGTAAACAAAATCTTCTATTTCAAAGGCTAATTTCCTTCTCCTATTGTCCGCATAGCCTTTTTTCCTTGATTGGGCAGCCCTCAAGTTTTCACGAATTATTTGGACTTGCTTTTCGGCTTCTTGCAACACATCCGGGCCAAATACTTGAGTTTCTCCTGCCTCATTCCAGAATAAAGGTGTTCTACACTTCCTCCCATAAAGCGCTTCATATGGTGACATCTTCAAACTTGCTTGGTAACTATTGTTGTATGAAAATTCCGCGTATGGCAAGCTTTTGTCCCAACTTTTCCCATGCTTTAAAGCACAAGCTCTTAACATGTCCTCCAAAATTTGATTGGTCCTCTCAATTTGTCCATCCGTTTTAGGATGATATGCTGAGCTAAAATTCAACCTTGTTCCCAAGGCTTCATGCAATTTTTACCAAAATCTGGAGGTAAATTGAGAACCTCTATCCGACACGATCTTCTTCGGGACTCCGTGTCAACACACAATATGCTCCATGTATATTTTGGCCAATTGTGCAGCTGTATATTTGGTCTTCATAGGGACAAAATGAGCTGATTTGGTTAAGCGATCCACAATTACCCAAATTGAGTCATACCCGGACTGAGTACGTGGTAACCCAACTATGAAGTCCATTCCAATTTCTTCCCACTTCCATTCCGGAATCTTCAACGGTTGCAATAATCCGGCTGGCCTTTGATGTTCCGCCTTGACTCATTGGCACACATCACACAATGCTACGTATTCAGCTATGTCCTTCTTCATGCTATCCCACCAATAGCAAGTCTTCAAGTCTTTGTACATCTTCGTACAACCAGGGTGAATTGATCAAGGCAAGTCATGTGCCTCCTTTAATTTTGTCTCCCGAATATGCTTCACATCGGGCACGACAATCCTCTTTACAAGCCATAAGGTACAATGTTCGTCTTCATCAAATCTGAATTCTCTCCCTTCCTCGATCCTTTCCTTGATTTTCTTGATCTCCTCATCTGCGGTTTGTGCTTCTCGAATTTCTTGCTCCAAGGTTGGGTTTAACTCCATCATCTCCATCTCATTTACAAACCCGAGGTTCAACCTTTCAAACTCCTTACATAACTCGGATGGTAACTGTCGAACTGTGAGTCGATGACTTACTCCCTTTCTACTCAAAGCATCGGCCACTACATTGGCTTTTCCCGGATGATAGTTGATCCCCAAATCATAGTCTTTGATGAGCTCCAACCATCTCCGTCGCCTCAAGTTCAGATCCGTTTGTGTGAAAATATACTTCAAACTCTTATGATGCGTATAAATTTCACACCTATGTCCAAGAATATAGTGTCTCCAAATCTTCAATGCATGTACCACGGCTGCGAGTTCTAAATCATGTGTTGGGTAATTCTGCTCATGTTTCTTCAATTGTCTTGATGCATAGGCGACCACTTGACCTTCTTGCATCAATACACATCCAAGTCCTTGTCTTGATGCATCGCAATAAATATCAAAACTCTTGCTTACATCCGGCAATACCAAAACTGGGGCTGTTGTCAACCTCTTCTTTAACTCCTCAAAACTATTCTTACAAGCTTCAGTCCATTGGAACGCCTTTCCCTTCATTAGCAACTCTGTCATAGGCTTGGCTATCTTGGAAAAGTCCTTGATAAACCGACGGTAATATCCAGCCATCCTAAGAAAACTCCTTATTTCCTTGACATTTTGCTGTGGTTCCCACTTCAACACGTCTCTCACTTTTCCGGGGTCAACCGATACTCCTCCTCCTAAGATTATATGACCCCAAAATGATACCTCTCTCAACTAAAACTGACACTTGTTGAACTTGTCATACAATTGATGCTCCTTCAATTTCTGTAGCGTAAGCCTCAAGTGTTCCTCATGTTCCTTCTCGTCCTTCGAGTAGATCATAATATCATCAATAAACACCACGACGAACTTGTCCAAGTACTCCATGAAGACCTTATTCATGAGGTACATAAAGTAGGCAGGCGCATTTGTCAATCCAAATGACATCACGGTGTACTCATAAGATCCATACCGTGTCCTAAAAGCTGTCTTGGGTATGTCCGATGGTCTAATCTTCATTTGAAAGTATCCCGACCTCAAATCAATCTTAGAGAAGACACAAGCACCCTTCATATGATCAAACAAGTCTTCTATGCGTGGCAAGGTGTACTTGTTCTTGATTGTTACCTCGTTGAGAGCTCGGTAATCCACGTACATCCTTTGTGATCCATCCTTCTTGTCCACAAATAGAACGGGGGCTCCCCAAGGCGAAGAGCTAGGGCGAATGAAACCCTTCTCTAGTTGCTCTTGAATTTGCTTCTTGAGCTCCGCTAATTCCATAGGAGGCATCCTATATGGCCTCTTAGCTATAGGTGCAGTTCCAGGTATTAAATCAATAACAAACTCAATGTCTCGATCGGGTGGCATACCTGGCAACTCGTCCGGAAAAACATCCAAAAATTCACACACCACCGGAATCTCCTCAATTGCGGCACCGTCCATATGGTTCAACTCCAATTGCTTCAGTGCGGTTTGAGATGCTTTAAATTCTACAGTGATCCTTTCTTCGTTGGTCAACTTCACCATCTTCGTGGCACACTCAATAACTCCATTGTGCTTCCTCAACCAGTCCATACCAAGTATAATGTCCAATCCTTGAGAATCCAAAACAATGAGTTTGGCGGAGAAGTCTACCCCCCTTATTCTAAGGCTTACTTTTGGACATACTATATTTGTCCTCATCTCTCCTCCAGGAGACTTAACCAATAGAGTAAACTTCATATGAGAGATAGGCAAACTATACTTGGTAACATATTTCGATGCAATGAATGAATGCGATGCTCCAGAATCAAATAACATAGTCGCGGGGTTGGAGTCGGCGAGAAACATACCAATGACCACATCATCCGCTTATTGAGCATCCTCCGTAGAGACATGGTTCACGTTACCACGAGCAAAATTCTGCTGTCCGCGGCTTCCTTGTGGCTGTCCTCCATTAGGTCTTGGGTTTTGCCTCGGTGCATTGCTTCCTTGACCAAGGCCTGACTTAGAACATTGATGCGCAAAGTGTCCAACTTCTCCACAAGTATAACACTTCTTTACTCCACCAGAATTATTGGGATGAGCTTGGTTTTGAACATTAGCACCAGGAAAATTAGCACGAGGCGCATAAGGCATTTGAGGCCTAGGTGCTTGCATGACAGGGCGCTGCTGCACAAACTGAGTTGGGCGTGGTGCATAACCAGGGCGCTGAGCAGGAATAGAAGAGCTGTAATAAGGCACATTGGGTGGTGCAAGGCGAGGGCGCACATTACTTCCTTGTTGCTGTCCTTGATATGGCGCCTTCCTCTTGATTTCTTGCTCCATCTCACAGATCTTGTTCTCAACCACAATTGCTTTGTCCACAAGCTTCTGAAAATTGGCATAATCGCAGTTGAGTAGTTGCACTTGGATCTCATTGTTCAAGCCCCTCATGAACAATTATTGCTTCCGGCTGTCCCGACTAACATCCTCAGGCGCGTACCTTGAGAGTTGAGTGAATTTATTGAGATATTCACTCACACTTGATCTTCCTTGCCATAAATTCTCAAGGATTCTTGGAATATCGGACTAGTCTGCACAAAATCGGACAAGTTCGAAAGTTTCCAGTGCCAAAAATCGGATTAGTCCGCAGCAAAAACGGACAAGTCCGTTTTTAGTCAGAGAGAAATCGGACTAGTCCTCAGTAAAATCGGACTAGTCCGCACTTTCCTGCGTTTTAAGTGCGGTTTTGTTCCAAATCAATTTTAAATGCTCCAAATCAATTTTAAACTTGTTCCTCTTGTTGTGGGTTAATGTTAAACACGTATATGAGTGTATGCAAGGCATGATGTATGAAAATGAGGGTGTTACAGTGGTCCCCAGACTTCTTCAACCGCCTGGTCCACGCCGGGGGAGAGCTCCCGTTCGAGAAGGAGCATGCCGGCGAGATGGTGTACTTCTCTTCGTATGCCATGGTGGGGTTGATCCCACCTTTTTCCTCCTTTTTCTTGATGCTGCTAGACTTCTATGGTCTGCAGCTGTACCACCTTGGCCCCCACTCCATTCTTTTAGTGTCTGTCTTCGTCCACTTCTGTGAAATGTGGGTGGGCATCCCCCCCCTGCATTGAGCTTTTCCGGACCTTCTTCACCGTCCATACAACCGGTAGGAGTAATGAGTACCTTGGCTTCTACTACTTTGTGAAGCGCAAGAAGTGCCCATTCAAGTACCTCCAGTCGTTTCCCTCTGGAAAATGGGATGATTGGAAGAAGGACTAGGTAGTCATCCGGGTGGAGGAGCACGAGAAGCTGGAGCTGCCCGAAGGCCTCCCCAACATCGACACTGTAGTCTGGAGTGAAGCTCCGGTGTTGTCGGATGCCTTCAACCCTGCTCTGACCAGGATCCGCCAGCGTGTGGAGGGAGTATTAACTCCCCAGGCGGTATTTTGCAATTTCCTGGTCAACAGGTGGGCACCGCTGAAGAGGAGAGAAAAACTTGCTTGGGCCCTCAACAGTGTGATGGACGACGACCGGGTCGAGACCGGATTGAAGTCCAACATGGTGGGGGCGACCTTGGAGTTTCATCTCAAGAAGTTCCAGCACGACATCAACGTCGCGGGTGATGACTTGACCCCACCACCAGCCTTCCTCCCTCTGAATGTGGAAGTAGAGTTCAGCAGAGAGCTCTGGCGGACGATGCCGGTGCTCGACGACCTCGGTGTCGTCGAGAGAAGATCGACCTCCAGGGTGGTGATCCCTGGGGCTTCCGAAGGTGGCTCCGACCCTGCCCCAAAGCCAAGGATCGAAGTCGTTGTCAAGGGCAAGGAGCCGACGGACGAACCCTTGAGCCGGAAGAGGAAGCTAAAGCATGCCGACGGAAGGTCCGTCAGGCCTGCATCCTATGCATCAGCTCCTTCTCCCCGGAGGGGGAGGTCTTCTACAACTGCGGTGACCGTACCTGCAGCGGCATCTTCCCGAGGTGCTAGCTCCGGGCATGCGACTCCAGCACCAGGGACAGTTGAGGCCTCTGGGTTCGGATGTCCTTCCCGGTCGGGGGGGGGGGGGGGGGGGGGGGCTCGACTAAGGAAATGCCCGTGGCTGCAACGAGTTTCGGGGGGCCTTCTGGAGCTTCCACGCCACTGGCGGCTATGGTCAGCCCAGAACGCCTGGGAAAGAGGTTCCGCACAAGCTGGTGCGGAAGCCTCCCGAGGTAATTTTTAATCTTTACCTCAGACGGTTGTTTTGTTGTAGTAACTGTTTTTAAAGTTTCTTCATCCATTATCTACAGCATCCCCAAGAAGAGGAATGAGGCTCCACCCTCAGCCACTGCAGCTGAAGCTGTGAGGGCGGAGTCTTCTGCTCCTGTCCCGGTGCCGCCCCAAGTGGCGGCTGAACGGCAGCTCCGACGCCAACTGTTGTGGTCATGGACCTTGACTCATCCCCTGAGACTCCCGTGGTAGCGCCGGATCACGGGAGAGAAGATGCGCCAGCGGCACCTGCCTCGGAGGTTGAAGCCCCGGGTCTTGATGCTGAGATGATGGAAGCTTCGACCGTTGAGCCGGAGGAAGTAGTAATTCCGGCCCCAGAGCCGGAAATTGTCGAAGCCTCGGCGGTTGAGCCGGAGGTTATTGATGTCCCGGCAAGTGAGCTAGATGTGGAGGAAGTTCTAGTGGTTGAGCCGGCTACCTCCGAAGCTCCGGCCTCAGAGCCGGTTGTAGTTGAAGACCTTCCGACGCCTGAGCCGGTTGAGGTTGAAGCTCCGGCCTCAGGGCCGGTTGTTGCGGAGGCATCAACACTCGAACCCATGGTGGTCGAGATGCCAACACCCGAGCCATCAGCAGAGGAGGGGCCCAGGCCAGAGCCGGAAGTAGCCCCTGCTCCGGAAGTGTTGTCGGCGGAGGTGCCTACTGCTGAGCCGGAGTACTCAGATGAAGTCGCTGACCCCCTGCCTGAGGGGGCAAATGAAGACCTAGCGGCGAGGCCTTCGGAACCACTTCCGGAGGTCCGAACTTCTTCCGCAGGACCCTTCTCGGTGGCAACTGAGGCTATCCAGGAGGACGGCCCTAGTGCCGTGGAGGCTCAGGGGACCACTCTTGTGGAGAGGGACCCAATTTTTGTAAGCGAGAACCCGCTGGAACCAGCAGAGGAGACCCCAGCAGGTGCGGAACCTATTCCCTTGTCGTTGTCTATTGACAACACTTGCTCCAGTCTGCGTCAATTCCAACTGGCATTCTACCATGACAGCAAGGCTCTTGAAGAGGAGCGCCAAACCCTTAGGTGGTGGCGTAACCGACTTTACTTCGAGACCAAGCTGGCGCAGTCGAGGCTGGCAGATGACAAAGAATGGATCAAGCAGGAGAATGTCCGCCTGGAATACTGGGGAAAACTATTGGATGACAGGGAGAGCTTGACTCATGCCCTCGACGCTCAATCTCGGGCCATTTATGAGAAGACCAAGGCAGCTAATAGTGCGGCTGATGATCGCCAAGAAAGGCTTGAAGCCATTAACACTACTCTCATCAAGCGCCGGGAGGCACTTGAGGAGTGGGAGAAAAGGCTCGAGGATGAAGAGCAAAAACTCCTAGAGCTGCGGGATGACGTCCTAAAGAGGGAGGAGGAGCTCGCCGAAAAGGTGGCTTTGGCTGACAAGGGCCTCGAGGAACGCGCAAAGAAATTGGAAGAGTGTTGTGCTGAGGAGGAGGATAAGGCCTGGGTGCGAGGGCAGGAACTCTACCAGCAAGAGTGTGCCATCGCTACCAGGGAGAAGAAAGTGAGGGGCAGGGAGAAGGACCAGGTTGACCGCCGGAACAAGATCTACCTCCGGGAGGAGGAGCTCGGAAAACTCGAGAAGCAGGTTGCTGAATAGATTCAGCAAAATGCCAAAGAGGTTGAGCGCCTTGCACGCGAGAATTCTGAACTGGCGGCGGCCAAAAGATCCTTGGAGGAACTGAAGGGCTTGAGGGCTGCCGACTCCCTACAGGTTTGGGAGTTCCTGAGCAAAGCCAACGACGCGCTGACACCGATGGGCTTCAGTCCCGTGCGTCCGGATGATCCGGAGCCGGAGCCAGACCTGGCGTTGCAGGCGTTGAGCTCGGTGGGTAGCTAACTCTCCAAGGTGGGTGATGTCATCGCGAACCAGTTGGAGGTTGAGGGGCAGTCCCTGGCGAAGAACGTCGCAGAATATGTGCTGACGTGCTACACCAGCCGGGATCCCCAATTCCCTTTGGACCCGGTGCTTGAAGGTCCCGTCGAAGGAGAAGGTGAAGCCACCCGAGCCAACATGTCGGAGGTTGCTCAGAAGGTCGCCCAGTTCTTCCATAAGTTCTAGGACCATCTCTGTAGATCCCACTTGTATTCTCTCTTTTACTTCTTCAATTTTGTAATCCCTTGTCAACAGATGAATGAAATCCAAATTTTTGTGAATTTCATTTTTTGTCGTCAACACTTTTGTCTTCACTTGGCCCCCTGGTAGATGTACACAATTTGATTGTGAACATGTACCAAGAGGATATTGTGTTTCGTTGGAGACTCGTTTGCTTCGAACTTGTAGAGTGTAGGTCCGAGGTCTTCGATAGTGAAGGCCCCCTCAGGTTGTCGGAGCTCTGAGGCTCTGGTATTGACTACCGTCGGGGCTCAGTAGCTCTGGCAATAGTTCCTATCAACGCGTAGAGCATCGATAGTTAGCCCTCCGGGGTGTCGGAGCTTAGTAGCTCCGGCAGTGACCTTTGCCAATGCGTAGTTTGTCGGCAGTAGACTCCGTTTGTGGAATCTTCTCACCATCTTTTACTCTGCGTCGACGGCTGGCCCCCCTAGCTTTACCGGAGCTTGGTTGCTCCGGTGATGCTCGTTTTCAATGTTTAACATCGATTACAAGCCACCTAGGGGAGGCGGAGCTTCGTCAGCTCCGACTTTTCTCCATCAACGTGGATTCTTTATTTTTCCAGCACACTGAAGCCAAGAAAAATAGTAAAATTCGCTCCTTGCCTATAACTTCATCGCGGCTTACGATTCCCTAGAAAATTTTAGGTCAAACAAAATTCTGAATACAACTGAATGCATTGCCTTCTTTCTTCCGGATCCAATTGTACTTGGATTCGCCTTACTTCGGCCTGCCAGGGTGTAGGTAGAGTGGCGTACTTAGGGTGCTTGACCAGGCTAAGTCGATAGCACACTCCGGCCCTAGATTGGCTTGGCGGCATTCAGGCGAGTGGGCCATGAACAATATTTGAATCCAAAAGAATCGACAATACAGCTCGAATCGTATATGAACCGATCGAACCAAAATTTCTCAAGAATTTCACATCCTTGTTATAGACAAGAAAGAGAAAAATAAAAAATGTTGAGCCTGTACAAAGTAAATGCACGTGGAGTCTGTTTCACATGAAGATGTCTTTCATTATAGGTCTGGGGTACAGGGGAAACAAGTACACTCTTAGGGTACGGAACCAGGCTAAGCGTGTTTCATTTCTCGTTTGACCCAGGGTAGCTAGCCACACTTTTAGTCCTGAGACTGTGACAAGCGTTGCATGAACTTTGCGGACCTTCCGGGAAAGGTCCGGCTGTTCTCCCGGAGGAACTACTCGACTCTGTACGATGACTCTATAACATACAGCTCAAGTTACTACAGACTCACCTCCGTGGTGTTAAGTGTAGAACTTATGGAGGTGCTCAACGTTCCAAGGATTTGGCAGAGGTGTCCCATCCTCGGTAGCCAAGAGAACGCTTCCGGGATGGGATACTTTAATCACCCAGAAGGGTCCTTCCCAGTTGGGGGAGAGTTTGTTTAACCCATTCTCTGGATTGTATTCTCCGTAGCACCAGATCGCCTTCCTCGAGCTGTCGGTTGTGTACATGCCGCTGATGATAGCGCCGAAGGGCTTGGCGGTATCGGGCATTCCGAACAGCTGCTTGGCACCTTCCCTCCTCAAGGAGGTCTAGGTCTTCACGCTGGAGCTGGTCCTGCGTGGCTTCATCAAAGGTCTGAACCCGGAGTGACCCCAAGGTGATTTCCGGAGGAAGGATTGCTTCAGCTCCGTACACCAGGAAGAAGGGTGTCTCTCCAGTTGACCGATTTGGAATTGTCCTGTTGGCCCATAAAGTGGGCGGAAGCTCTTCAATCCAGTTGGCTCCATGTTTTTTCAAGCGCTCATAGGTGCGCCTTTTGAGTCCTTTCAGGATTTTAGCATTTGCTCTCTTGGCCTGGCCATTGCTTGCCGGGTGAGCTACGGAGGCGTAGCAAACTTGAATGCCGAGGTCTTCGCAATACCCTGGAAATGCAGAGCTTGTGAATTGGGTCCCATTATCAGTAATGATTTTGTTTGGGACTCCAAATCTGCATACAATGAACTGCAAAAAGTTGATAGCAGATTGCTTGTTTATTGTCACAACTGGAGTTGCTTCCGGCCACTTGGTGAACTTGTCAATGGCGACATACAAGAACTTGTAACCTCCGACGGCTCTTGGAAAAGGTCCCAAGATGTCCATCCCCCACACGGCGAAGGGCCATGTAGGAGGTATCATTTGTAGAGGCTGAGCTGGTGTGTGAATTTGCTTTGCATGAAATTGGCATGCTTCACATTTCTTCACCAGCTCAGTTGCATCCTGGAGTGCTGTAGACCAGTACAAGCCATGCCGGAAGGCTTTACCGACCAGCGTGTGGGAAGACGCGTGGTTCCCACACTCGCCTCCATGGATTTCTGCGAGGAGCTCGCAACCTTCTTCCCTTGTGATGCACCGGATTAGGACGCCGTTGGCACCGTGTCGGTAGAGATCCCCTTCTACCAGCGTGTATCTTTTAGCCAATCTGACTATCCGGTCAGCGGATACATCATCGTCGGGAAGGATGTTGTCCTTCAAGTAGCTCCGGATCTCCGAGATCTATGCATTGGAACTAACTTGAGCATTTGAGTCTTGCGTGCTGGGTTGCTCGGAGCTTGCAGCAGCACCTACGACCCTTGATGGCTGCCATGGTAACAGGGCCATCGGGACCATCAGCTTCGGGATGCTGATCTCGCCCCCTTTGCTTAGTTCGGCAGGCTGAGCTATGGGTTTTGACAACCTCCGAACAAAAGTTCCGCCTGGAGCTGGAGCTCCGGTTGACACTTTCGTCGAGAGTTCGTCGGCTTCAGCATTGTGGGCACGCTGGACATGGTGGAGTTCTAGGACTTCGAAGTCCTTCTGAAGCCTCTGAACTTCAAGGAGATAAGCAGCTAGCTGGGGATTGTTGCAGGAGCATTCACCCTTCACTTGTTTAATGATGAGCTGTGAATCTCCCTTGACTAGCAACTGCTTGACACTGTATGACAGTGCCACCTTTAGTCCGTAGATGAGTGCTTCGTACTCCGCCATGTTGTTGGTCGCTTTGAAGTCAAGGTGCACCGTGTATTTTACCTTCTCCCCGGTTGGTGCTAGGAGAAGGATCCCAGCTCCGGCCCCCTGCTTTTGCATGGAGCCGTCGAAGTAGAGGGTCCACTGAGGCTCGGTGAAGACCGAAGCCTTGAGTTCCAGCGTCTGCTCACTGGGGCCCCAAGGGTTTGATGGAGAGGGAGTCCATTCCGCCACAAAATCCGCCAATGCTTGACTCTTGATTGCTTGCCTTGAAATGAATTCGAGATCGAATTCGGCCAATTCCGCTGCCCATTTTTCAATATTCCCAGTTGAATTGGGATTATGCAAGATTGCTCGAAGTGGGTAAGAAGTTACCACTGAGATCTTGTGATCTTGGAAGTAATGGCGAAGCTTCCTGGAGGCAATAAGAACTGCATAGAGCAGCTTATGCACCTCTAGGTATCGAGTTTTGGCGTCATGAAGTACTTCACTGATGAAGTACACTGGGCGCTGGATGGTCCGGACCCTCCCGGAGGGGCCCGGAGCTTCCTCTTCCTTGACCCGGATCCTCTCTGAGGGATCCGGAACTTCTTCGGGGACCTCCGGGTCCTGGCTGGAGGGACCCGGAGCTTCTTCAGAAGCGACCTGGACCCTCCCGGAGGGGTCTGGGTCTTCTAAAGTAGCTTCTTGTGGACTCAAGTCTGGGAACTGGGACCCAGACTCGCTCCCAGGAACTTCCGGACCCTCCTGGAGGCGTCTGGATTCCTGAATATGGGATAGTTCTGGTCTCTCCGCGACCAGGACCATACTGACGACTTCGCCAGTTGCTGAAATGTAAAGCAGCAAAGGCTCACAAAGGTTCGGAGCTACTAGAGTTGGTAGTGTTGTGAGGAACCATTTTAGCTCCTGGAACGCCTTTTCTGCATCTTCAGACCATTGGAAAGGTCCGGACTTCCTCAATAACTTGAAGAAGGGAAGTGCCCGTTCCGCCAGTCTTGAAATGAACCGGCTAAGGGCTGCTAGACATCCAGTTAGCTTTTGGACATCCTTGATACGGGCTAGTGGCCTCATGTCTTCAATGGCTTTGATCTTCGCCGGATTAGCTTCTATGCCCCGGTGACTTACCAGGAAACCAAGAAGTTTTCCGGAGCTAACCCCGAAGACACACTTGTCTGGGTTTAGCTTTGTGCGCGTGACCCGCAACTTGTTGAAGACAGACTGTAAGGTGTCAAGGAGTGACTCCTTGTTCTTGACCTTGACCACGATGTCATCGACATACACTTCCACTATGTCTCTAATGAGTTCTTCAAAAGTTTTGTACATAGCTCATACAAAGGTTAAAGCTGCATTCTTGAGACCAAATGGCATGGCTGTATAACAGTACAATCCATCTACTGTGATAAAAGAGGTATGCTCTTCATCTTCCCTAGACATTCTGATTTGATGATACCCAGAATATGCGTCTAGGAAACACAGTAATTCACACCCGGAGGTGGAATCCACTATCAGATCTATTCTAGGTAGTGGGAATGGATCTTTTGGACATGCCTTATTTAGTGTTGTGTAGTCGATACACATCCGAAGCTTCCCGCCGGCCTTGGGCACAACGACTGGGTTTGCCAGCCATTTTGGATGGAAGACTTCTCAGATGAATCCAGCTTCGAGCAACTTCTTCACTTCTTGTCGAATGAAATTCTTTCGCTCCACGGATTGCTTCCGAGGATTCTGGTGTACGAGCCGGGCGTCAGGGTAGATCTTCAGATTGTGCTCAATCACTTCCCTGGGGATCCAAGGCATTTGTGACAGTTGCCATGCAAACACGTCAACATTAGCCCGGAGGAAAGCGATGAGTGCGAGTTCCTATTTGTCATTCAGTCCTCCCGATATACGGGTGGTCTGAGCGGCATCAGAACTGATTTGGATGACTTTGACAGGAATTTCGGTGTCGCCGCTTGGCTGCACACGAGGTGCAGAAGTTGAGCCTCGCTGACGAAGGCTCGGGGGTTTTGGAGCTTGTTCCTGCCTGGAGTCCTCCTCTTGCGCCGTAGTAAGCGCATGAAGTTCTTCCAGAGCAGTTACTCCGGCAGTATGATCTCCACGGATCCGGAGAACGCCTACTGGTGTTGGCATCTTTAACACCAAGTAGCCATAATGAGCAGCTGCCATGAATTTGTACAAGGCAGGCCTGCCCAAGATGGCTTTGAAAGGTAAGTTGATCTGAGCAACGTCAAAGACCAACTTCTCAGTGCGATACTTCTCCCGGGTCCCAAAGGTAACGGGGAGAGTGATAGCACCAAGTGGGGTAATGGCTCCCGGACCTACTCCAGAGAAAGGTCGGGAGGGATGGAGATCCGAAGGTCGGAGCTGAAGCTTGGTAAAGGCTTTGAAGCTTATGAGGTTCAACCCCGAACCTCCGTCTACCATAACTTGGTGAAGATGGATGTTATTGATGGTGGGAGATACCATCAAAGGTAACTGGCCTGCTCCAACCATGCTTCGAGGGCAGTCCGAAGCATCAAAAGTGATGGCCATGTCCATCCACTTCCGATGAGGCTACGCCCTGGCTGTAGGAGCTACAACGGCCATGTCCCAGCGCATTGTCTTGAGGACGCGACGAGAGGTGATGTCCCATGATCCACAAAAAATGGTGTTCATGGTCTTCTGACGCTCGTTGTCAGACACATCAGAATCTTCGTCGACGGAGGTGTAGATGGCCTTCATGACCTTTTTGGGATCCTGAAAACCTAACTCCTCTTCACTCGGAGCTTCGTCAACCTTTTGTTTTCCTTCCCTCTGTCGGAAAGGAGCTTCTTCTCGGCGCTTGTTGTAGCGCTCGACAAGATTTTGGACCTCCCGGCAGTCTTCCAAACTGTGGCTGTCCATCTTATGAATTGGACACCACACCTTGGGTTTGCCACCGTCTTCAGAGGACGGTTGAGGTTGCTTCTCGGGGCGTGGCCCCTGGCCACCCGGAGCTGCAGCAGCTGCAACATTAGATGCGCCGGCCGACAGCTTCTTCTTGCAGTTGGTCTTTTTCTTCTTCTTGCCACTCCCGAAGGTAGTGGCTTCGCCTTTGGAGGATTTTTTGTGATCCTCCGGAGGTGGTTTGGAGTGCATTTTACGGCCCTCTGCAGCTCTGGCACATTTGTCAGCCAAGCTGAAGAGTTCCGTGACACTGGTGATCTCCTTGATCGCCAGTTTTTCCAACATCTTCTTATCCCATACGCCCTGTCTAAATGCCACAATGACATAAGCGCTAGAGATAGAATGGATGTTGTTTCGTACCTGAGAGAATCTCTGGATGAATGATCGCAGGGATTCTCCCCCTTTTTGCATGACTGCAAAAAGGTCCAATTCAGTGCCTGGTCGGGTTTATGAACTCCCGAAGTTGGCGGTGAACTGCCGACACAACTCCTCCCAACTGCTGATGGAGTTGGTTGGAAGGCTCATAAACCAGGACCGGGCGGTCCCAGTTAAAGCCACTGGAAAATAATTGGCCATTACAGCCTCATTTCCTCCAGCTGCTAGGATAGCAGTGGAGTAAATTTGAAGAAATTTAACGGGATTAACGGTCCCGTCAAACTTCTCCGTCAGGTGAGACCGGAATTTCTGTGGCCACCTGACCATACGCAGATGCATGGCGAGGGCCGAACAGCCTCCTCCTACTCCTTCAGGAGCAGGAATGTCCTGAGCTTCTCGTCTTTCACGAGCACGCTCCATATGGACTCGACCGTCTTGTTGACGGTATCGGCGATCAAGCTCCGCCCGGAGGTCACGAGTTGAAAGCCTTGATACCGTGTGAGTGCGTCGCGCTCTGTAGGGCAACGACATCACTTGTTGTGATGCAGCATGTCTCTTGTTGTTGGAAACGTGCGGACCAAGTCTGCCAGACAAGGTCCGCCGCTGCAACGGGGCCCGTCCTAAAGGAGGAGGACCCTGGTTGCTGATGCGGTCGGCTGCTGCTGCAACCAAGTGTTCCACATCGGCCCTCCACTGCTCCATTGCATCCCGGGATGCGTCCGGAGGTGGTGGGCATTGAAGGAGAGCATGTGCTGCATGGAGCGCGTGTTCCGGGTTGTCATGATTTGCCGACGCAGTGATTGACGCCAGTGCACCATCGCGCTGCCCAACTTGATTTGCTGGTGGAGGCGGCGGTGGTGGAAGTGTGACTCCTGCTGGCACTGAGGTTCCTGCTGGTGGCTGCATATTGGAGGGATTGCCCCCAGTAGCTTGAACAGCAGGATGACCATTGGATGATCCAGCAGCTGAGTTCACCATTCTTGAAATCTCAGGCGCCCCTACCTGGCGCGCCAACTGTCGGTGGTTTTGATCCGGTAGATCTCCCGACACTACTAAGGTGTTTGCGGAGTTTGAAGTTTAGTGTGGGCGCGCGGAGATTCCAGAAGGTGAAGTGTAAAATGACACAGGAGACACGAAGATTTACGTGGTTCGGGCCGCTTGAGCGTAATACCCTACTCCACGGGGTGTGTTGGTGTTGTATTGGATGTATGAGCTCAACGTGAGTTGAGAGTGTAGAGTGAGTGCGTCAAGTCAACGTGTCCTATGTATCGTCGGCCTGTCCTTTTATAGTACAAGAGCAGGCCGTTCCAAGTTGGCCTGGCCCGACATGTGGCCCTGGCGGTTTCTAATATTGATACACAGTTGATACGCTTAATTATCCTTAATGACCGAGTTACGGGCTTTGACATCACCGTTACTGGTAATTAAGGTCATCCGATCGTGTGTCATTAATATAGTATTAATGACACTTAATCGGTTCTTGAAGTCCTTGATTCCCCTTTGAAGATCCGGAGCCGTTGTGAAGTCTTCCGGAGGTTTGAGGCTGAAGATCCGACGGTTGGACACGTGGCAGCTCCGGAGCGTACTGTGGGGAACAGATAGGTCCGATGCCACCAGACACGTGTCAGTTCCAGAGCTTCCCTCGGTCTGGGGTTAGGTCCGGGGGTGCCGTTATGGTACATAGCCCGGAGCTTCCCCCTTGTGGGCGGTAGCTCCGGTTTGATGGTACACGTGGCGACCGTGGGACTAACCATGTTGGGGAAGCGGGTCCGTTTGTATCTGACATGTGGGCCTCCGAAGGTCTTCAAATCAAGTAGATGACATTCCCTTGAGATCTTTGCAATCTCAAGGGGTATACGGTACCCAGGGTACCGACACATACATTGCATACATGTTCATGCATTAAACATTAATAGAATAAAGGAAAGATAATAAAATATAAAACATACATGTACAAACATGTGTAGCAAAAGAAGAAAAATAAAATAAAAATATAAAACATGTATTAGGGGACAAATATAATATATATATATATTTGTGAAACCTAAACAAAGAAAAATATAAAAAAATAAAATATAAATAAATAATATATATAGTAATAATATATGTAAAAAAGTCAATCACCGCCCCGCCGGCCAGGCCGAGCCGGCCCAACCGGCGCGCCCCCGCACCGCACCTCCCGCACGCACCTAGCACGCCTGCGCCGCCCGCTCCCGCCCGCGCCAGGGCCCACGCGCCCTGCTCCCGCGCGCGCCAGCCGTGCTGGCCCTGTGGTCGGGTTGGACGCACGCCGTAGCCGACCTGGATTCGGTCCAACGCACGTACCACCTATAAATACGACTCCGAAGGCAATTTTTCTAACGATGCCAAGAGCAACGCCGCCGCTCAGGAAAAACCCTAGCGACTAGGAAAAAGCACCAGAGGCTCGCCGCCAGGGGAAGGAGAGGAAAAAAAAGGTAAGAGAAGAGGAGGGTGCCGTCGTCCGCCGGAGTTCGTCGCGTCGCCGTCGTCGTGCTGCCGGAGGACCCTTGCGCCATCTACTTCGTCTACGCGTCGTCTCCATCCCTTGATCTTCGAAGCCGTCACATCTACGGTAGGATACGTTTTTTGATGCGAATTTTAGCGAACGTATTGAATCTAATAGACGTAAATTGATCGTAGTCACACCATTTTTTTAGCAGCATTAATTCTCGCTAAAACCCCTGTAAACTCATACGAACATGTACGAACTAGTTGCATCTAACTAATAAACAACCGTAGTTAATTAATTATTTAACTTTGCATGCATGCATGTCATTGCATGTTGATTAATTTGTGTGCATCATGATGAATTGTTTGTATTTTCTTGTATGTGTGATCACGCATAGAGGGACGTGCTCAAGAGGCCGCATACGAGGATTTGCAAAACCAAGACTTTGAAGCACTTGAACAACCCCATCCATCGGAGCAAGGCAATTGTCCTTGGTCATATTGATCCCGTTTTATTAAATGTTTTATTGCAAACTTGCATGCTCGTGTCAATATGATGGGAAACCCATACGTAGGAGTTTACTAGCTTTGTGTGCCACTCCTTGTCACCGGGATACACACGATGAGTCGGGTATGGGTATTTTTCTTTTTGCAACGCTACATGGGTTATGGGTAACTTAAATAATGTGGTTGACAACTTTAATTATGAAAACTTGGGATGGTAATAAGATGATGACTAATTTAGCAACATGGAATTTAGGAGATCTAAGCAAGCATGGTTGTGTGAAATGGGTTGGATGATACAGTGGTTTTGCTTGCCTTAGATCTAAGGACAGGTTCATGCGAGAATATGCCAGGACAACAGTGCCACCACAAGACCAAGTATGGGTGCGGCGTAGCTGAATAATTAGGAGCGCTGCTAGTATTGTATGGACCATTGGATGGCGCGGGGAATGGGAGTCGAGGAGGACTACCCTGGGATCCGCATGGCACACGAGGGGGCCCGTGGGTGGGAGAATGGAGATTCAAACCTGCCATTGGAACCTTAGTGGGCCCGTACATACTAGTAGTCCCTTTTGAAAGGCTATTTTGTGATCTCTTGGCCACACACCAACGGAAGTGTGACATGCCAACATAGAGGTTCTTAGTCACCGAAAGGTGATGAAATCACAGACATGTGGGTAAAGTGGTACAACCTCTGCAGAGTGTTAAAACTATCATTATAGCCGTGCTCCTGGTTAAGAGCACTTGGATGACCTACATGATTAGAATTTACTTGGAATTTTGGGATTGTTGGTATGGGTTGGTTTGTCACTTGAGTATAGTCAGTACATGAGAGAATATAGAATTGGCATATGGTATTAAATTAATGGTTGGCTGGTATTAAATGGATTGCAAAGGTGAATAAGAATTGTTGGATTTATGGTATGATAATTACTTGGGTCATGAAGGGAAATAAACTCACATAGACATGATAGGCCGCTTTTACATGTTTATGAAATGTACTTTTCTGCAATTAGCCGTTTTATTCCATCATTTGTTTAGCCACATGTCATCTATTTCCACACTTGCTGAGTATGACACTTACTCACCCTTGCAATCCCTCCCCCCAACAGCTACTGGAGATAATTGGGAGTATCCTGAGGATCACGCGGAGTACTAGGTTGCGTACCGCTGTCAATTGCCTGTGGAATAAAGTTGTGCTGCTTAGTTTATTTTCCGCTGCATTAATTAGAGTTTTGTCATTTGTGATCTATTGGATTATTGTAATAAAGTACCTATTTAATAGTTAAGACGTGGTTAAATTCTGTATATCGTTTGTGATGCAACCATATATGTGTGATGAACTTCCTGGGCACACATATGCGTTACGCTTGGTTCATATTCGGAACCGGGTGTCAAAAATTGGTATCAAAGCCGTGTTGACCGTAGGACGCAAGCCTAGGTAGAATGGACACTTTAGAACACTCTTCTAATCTGCTATTTTCGAAATTTTTGCTGCTGTTTTTGTTTCTTTATTTTCAGCTGCAAAAAGTATTGATTGCTACCGTGTTTTCAATAAAATTTTCTGCAGTGAGAACTATTAGGTGCTGTTGTTTTTGCCGCTTAAATTTTTGCGTAAAAAGTGTGTTTTGCCGCTGTTATGTGTGGCTAAAATTATTTTGTTGGCTGCTGCATTTTCTCCCTCTCTTTTTCTTTCTTTTGGACAGCTGCACCGCTCTTTTTCCATTGTTTTAGCTGCTGCAATTTTCAGATTTATGTTACATTATTCTCTCCTCTAATGTATTCTCGTTTTCTATAGATGTCGATCACTAGGAGTGCAGCCCGTAAGAGCACCTGTCCGCCGCCCCTTGGAAGTGGACTTAACCCCATTGAGCTTGACGAGCAGAAGCAAGAGGAGGGGAACATCCAGTCGGAGGAGGAGGAAGCTAACCAGTCGAACACTATGGAGGAGGATCCGGAGGAGTATGAGCCATTTGAGGAGAACATAGATGAGGATCCTAATGAGGAATACTACGTGCCAGCTTCAGATGAGGAGGACAACGGAGGTGAAAATGGAGGGGGATCACAACCCGATGCAAATGAGAATGGACACAACAACCCCCAGTTTCCCCAAGTTGAGGAGATTTGGACTACCGGAACCGACGGAGGACATGCATCACGGGAACTGACGGAATTCCTTTATCCCCGTTGCATGTGTGCTAACTACTTTGTGAAGAGTGTCTCTTGTCCCGGACGCGACGGATGGCATGCTGAGGTTCTCATCTTCTACACCAACAAAGTGGTCTCACGGTATTATGCTCCCACCTAGAAGTCTACTCAGAAGGACGCTATGGATGATGTTGCATGGGCGGCACTCACAAGTTTGTGCCATACTCGCCGCTTTGATCTTGAGAACACCACGTTTGAACTGCACCCTCAGCGGGAGAGTGGTACGGGGAGGATAATTGGACCATAAGAAGCTTCAAACAATTTTACAGCAATGGATTGGTCTCAAAAGACATTATTAGACATGAGCAATCGCTATGAAACCGCACAAGGGGAGATCCATTACCTTCGCAAGGAGCTAGCTCGTTTAGAAGCCAACTTGGAGATGAAGGAATGTGAAGCAAGAGGAGAACCGTGGTCACCTAAGAGAATCTGGTCCCCTACATCACCACGGCGTAACTCCATCACATCCGCGCAGCTAAGGACGCCCTCACCGCCTCACAATTAGGAAATTAAGTCACCCATGAGTATTTTGTAATAAAAACGCTTAGAGTCATATTAATTTTAAATAGTGTGGTGTGCTGAATTTTGATTGGTGCTTGCTTGAGTGCTTGTGTGCTTAGTAGAGAGTTGTGGGATGCTTCGGCACTTGTCCACATCCTCATATAGGTCTATATTAATAAAGGATTTTTTAGTATCACATACCTTGATGCATATAGTTGGGGCGTTTCTTTCCAAATTCTAAATTCTTTTGTCTCCACCTTTCATTCGCCAACAGATGGTGAGAACTCGCAACCAGAGGGATGCCAACGATGAGGAGGAGCACAATGAAGCACCTCAGAACAATCGGGGACATGCTCATGGAGATATCAATATTGAACATCTGTTAGCTATGCAGAACCAGCTCATGCATACCATGATACAGACAATGGGACAGCTGCAAGCTGGCAACAATAATCAGCCTCATATACCGCCGCCGCCACCACCCCCGCCACATCACAACCGTTTGGGAGAGTTCATGAGGACTAGACCGCCTACCTTTGCTCAAGCCACAGATCCAATGGAAGCTGATGATTGGCTGAAGTCCATTGAGAAGAAACTTGCTATTGTCCAGTGCACTGATAGAGATAAGGTTCCTTTTGCATCACATCAACTAGTTGGAGCAGCTACTGACTGGTGGGAAGCTCTTTGCAACGCTCATGTTAATCAGGAGGCAATCACTTGAGCTGAGTTTAAGCAGAGTTTCCGTTCCCACTATGTACCTGAGGGAGTTATGATACTGAGAAGACAAGAGTTTGAAAACCTCAGGCAAGGAAGGATGAGCGTGAGTGAGTATCTGAATAAGTTCACTCAACTATCAAGATATGCTCCAGAAGACATCAACACTGATAGTAGGAAGCAATATCTGTTTATGAGGGGTCTTAACAATGAAATTCAAGTCCAATTTCTCAATACTGACTATCCAAACTTCCAGAATTTAGTTGACAAGGCTATTGTGGTTGAGAACAAGTGATTCGTGAGATGGAGCAGGACAACAATAGGAAGATACCACATCATGGATCCCTGCAAGGAAGCAATGTTCGCCCCAGCTATACACCACCAACTGCACCATACTACAACCCATCTGCTCCTGCATACCACGCTGCTTATCCACCGCGCCCAAATCAGCCACCACAGCAACGCCCTGCCATGCAAGCACCTCGCTATCCTGTGCCGCCTACACCGCGTCCTAACATGGCGGCTAATGCTCAAAATCAGCTGCGCCCAAGCTTTCCTAATGCTACGGGCGGCAAGACATGCTATGTGTGTGGAGAGGTCGGGCACTTTGCAAGTCAATGCCCCAAAAGAAACTATGGACTGATGAACAATGCACCAAGGCCAAGTTACCCGCGACCAAATGGTGGAGCACCACAAGGCAACCGTGGACAGCAGAATTTTGCTCGTGGCAATGTGAATCATGTCTCCACTGAGGAAGCCCAGCAAGCTGATGACGTCGTGATTGGTATGTTCCTCGCCAACTCCAGCCCCGCGACTGTTTTATTTGATTCGGGAGCATCTCATTCATTCATCTCGTCAAAGTATGTTGCCATGTACAATTTGCCTATATCTCATATGAAGCAAACTATGCTAGTAAGTTCTCCTAGCGGAGAGATGAGGACAAATATAGTATGTCCGAAAGTAAGCTTTAAAATAAGGGGGGTAGACTTTCTCGCAAACCTCTTAGCCTTGGACTCCCAAGGAATAGACATAATACTTGGAATGGACTGGCTGAGCAAGTATAATGGAGTCATTCAATGTGCCGAGAGGATTGTGCAGTTGACAAGTGAACATGGTACACGCATCGAAGTTGAGGTAGCCCAACCTGCAAGAGAGAAAGCGATGCTGAATCACGTGGAAGGTGTGACATTGGAAAGCATTCCGATCGTCCGCGATTACCTAGATGTGTTTCCAGATGAGTTGCCAGGTATGCCACCTGATCATGGCATAGAATTCGCTATTGAGTTGATACCCGGAATTGCACCTATAGCTAAGAGGCCGTATAGGATGCCTCCTAAGGAATTAGCAGAGCTCAAGAAGAAAATTCAAGAGCGGCTATGTAGGATCGAAGAGCACGTGAAAAGCTACCAGAGGGGGGGTGAATGGTAGATTTAAAAATCTTACGCAGCAGAAACAATTAAACCCCAAATCCTTTTGGCAAAAAAAAAAACGATATGTTAAAGAAATCGTGTGTGAGACTAATCTAAACGTGTTTCACCGTGACAAAAGTGATAGATATCAGAGAGAATCAATTCACGAATACAACACAAAAATAATCACTCAAATCCGTCGAGAAAAACTCAAGTTATGATCGAAAGATCAAAAATGGTCAATCTGCCCTACCCGAGAAAAAAACAGTTCTGGAATGCTGCAAAGAAACTTGTCTGTTTGTAGCGTATCCCATATTTTCTTAGCGATTTTGAGTCCATCCACCTTGGTGAACTCGTCTCGGCTCAATGATGATTTTATGACAGTTGCAGCTTGAGCGTTCCGATGAATAGCTTGCTCTTGACTTGGCGTGAGCTCTTCATCGTCATCCGGAATATCTATCTCTGTACACACTATATGCCACAAGCTGGGGTTAAGTGATATTAGATGCATCTTCATATTCTATCTCCACATATAATAATCATTGCCGTCAAAGAAAGGTGCTTTCCCTAGAGGAATTGACAAGTAATGATTATTATTCAAATTTAACCGATCATAATTAAAAGGATATCGGGAGTAGTCGGCGTGACTACTCCCCTTCTTCTTTTCATCCTTGATCCTTATCTTCCTTTGGAGAGTGTCTTCTTCCTTAGGAGTGCCTTGAGTTCAGGCATCTCCTCATCATCATCCTCACAGTCTTGGATTGCGTTGAGGAGCTTCTCCATCTTCTGAGCCTTTTCATCATCAACCTTCTCTTGGTTGAAATTCTTGTGCACATCCTTCATGTCCGACATCTTCTCTTCGAGCGATTAGTATTGTTTGAAGAGTCTACCTCTGTAAATTGAATGTAGCCTAGAGGGGGGGGGTTGAATAGGCTTTTTGAATTTTTATCGGAACTTGAAACACTTAGCAACCTGATCAAACACAGAGAAATCGGACTAGTCCGGTAGGGTGCGGACTAGTCCGGTGTGTGCAGACTAGATCGATCAAGTTTGATCGGTAATTTCGATCCAAGTACTCTATGAAGCAGAAATTGAGTTGTAACTAGAGTGTATTCCTTCAATGAAACTAGATATAACACAAGTTAACTTTAATTTCAAAGTTTTAACGTAAGTTGAACAAGATCGACCAAACCCTAGATTGCAATGAATAGTAAGAACAAAAGTAAAGACACAATGATATTATCCCGTGGTTCGATTCCACAGAGGAAATCTACATCCACGTTGAGGAGTCCACGGAGGACCGGGTCTTCACCAACCGTACCCTCGTCGAATCGCCACGGAGGCCGATTCTCTTCCACTAATCACAAAGGGGATAAATAACCGGGTTCAATGGGCCTTCTCAGAAGTTGAGGGCTCCTCAAGATTTACAATTCAAAACACCACCAAACACACTCGGATGATATGCAATAAAACAGCAAGAGTGCGTGAGAGATTCAAACCCAAGAGCTCAAGACGTGAAGAATGTGTCTCTCCCTAGATCTATGGTTAATCCTCAAGGATTTGATCTTTCTTGCATTGGATTGTGTGGAGAGACGTGTTTTTTGAGCTCTTGGAAGGTGTAACGGCGTAGGGGGTCGAGAGTGATCATAGTAGGTCTGTGCACCTCTATTTATATGAGGGTTTCCAAAGGTTACTGTTAGGGTTTACAAAGTTCGAACTAGTCCGTGGTGGACTCCAGACTAGTCTGGTGTGCGGCGTGTGAAAAACCCTAAGTGTTCATGAATATCAGACTTGTCCGAAAACATTCGGAATAGTCCGATCTCGGCACTATAGATATTCGGACTAGTCCGGCACATATCGGACTAGTCCGGTGTGGTGAATCCTGATGAGAACATCACTTCTATGGATACAAACAACACTCCATTGAACATACAAGATGCAATCAATAGAGTTCATACACAACAATTAATTTCAGAGGTGAACTCGTTCTTATATATTTCCTTATATGGTTTTGAGCATAGATTGCTACTTAATGATTTAATTGTGATTAGGATCCATGGAGAGGTTCAAGGAGTACTTGGAAGGATTATTAGGGACGTGAAAGACCTGAGAATTCGTTTAAAGAAGATGGAAACCGAACCAAACTCCGAATCGTATCCAACTCGGAGTCCAGGAGCAATACGCACTAAAACGGACGCCCAGGACGCATACAAACTCCGTTTTGGACGTTCTACATATGCAAGGAAAGAGGAGAGGATAACCTTTCCAATGGAACCGGTCCCACGTCAAAATTCCTTTGGAGTCGACGGGAATCGTCGAAACAAAATCAAGTACAGAATCTATCAGGGTGCTGCGCCACCGTATTGGGCCATTGGGCCTTGTATCAAGTCTAAGTACATTATTTTTGTGTCTTAGGGTTAGGTCACGACCCTAACTCCCCCTTGGACGTCCTCCCACCTATATATACTCTATGGTAGCCACCATAGACAATTGGGTTTTGCTTAGATCAATAATATCGCCGTTCTTCGGTTTGTGAGACCCCAACTTCGCGATTTCAGATCGTGTCTACCTTGTTCTTGCTTGTGTTCTCGGTTGCACTTGCAGGGATTAGCCTTCTTAGCGAGGTCAATCGTGTGAAGCACGGTTGATAACTAACGGAGCGGTGGTGTAGTAATTGCAGGGGCTATTCGTGTTCTACTCGAGAGCCTCGGATGATCAACGTCGAGATCTGCACATCAATCGACCTATCCATTACCTTTCGGAAGATCGGGTATCATCAATTCTCCTATCAATTGGTATCAGATTTCCAGGTTGCCTGTTAGGTAATTCATATATCCATTACATTAGTTTTGTTTTTCATACCTAGAGTCCACAAAAGAGCCACAAAAAAACTTACAGTTTAGTAGATCTGTTCATTACTTTGTCCAAACCACATTGAGCCTTTGCAACTTTGTTATTCAGTTTGGTTTTGTTGAGTTTGTGTCCGTGGTTGAGTCATATTTCTGGTTTAGAAGTGTTTTTAGTCTTAGTTTGAGTTTTGCATTGTGTTGATTCATCCTTTTGAATCACGTCATCACGTCCAGATTAGATTCATCTCTGTCCAGTTCAGTATTTTCATCATATCTCGCTCATACGAACTCGGATTTTCGTGTTCTTATACTTTCTGGAAATCTTACGAAGTTCTCTATAACTTTACTATTCATCCTTTTCCCAGAAAATATAGTTATCGATGTCGAAATTGTATTAGATATGAATCTGTTATTGATCTAGAAATTCTGAACAGTCTGTATTTCGGGGACAATATCTCCCATTGTTCTTATCCAAAATAGATCTTCCATATACTAAAATTAAATAGCAGAGATAGACCTATAATATTTCTGTTCAAAGTTTTTAGATTTGGGGACTATAAAGGTGCTTAATTGTCCTTAGAACATTGAGCAGAAAATCTGTAACAGACATACAAGATATCTTTGAGTGTTTGCATTGTGTTCTTCCTTTGCAGCACATTCTGAAAAAAAAGGAAGAAAAAAATAAAAAAGCAAGTGCAAAAGAAGATACAAAAGCTGCAAAAAAAGGAGAAAAAAACAACAACAAAAAACAGAAGTGCTTGCATTCTTTGTGTCATCTAGTTTTGTCTCATGTCTTGCTAGCTTGAACTACTAGGAACACATTTAGGCCAGCAACTTTGACAAATACTTGGGACCCTTATTCAACTTTACTATATGATTTCATTGTTGGTAATCCTTGCTACATAGAAAGTGTCATCCAAGCTACACCTTACTCTTGAGCAGAATCGATACACCTTTGCAATCATCCCACGCTTCATTGGTTTCTTCATACTGTCCACCATTTGCCACCTACAGTGTCGGTAAGAACACTTGTAAGAGCGTGGTAAGACGCTTGAGAGTGTGTGATTCGACTTCCACTTTGCCGTTATCCTTTGTAGTTGATAGGGATAACATATTTTTTGTGTTGTCTTCTGTTTGCTACTAACAATGTCAGGTAAAAGCAAGAATCATGCATTATATGCTGAGATGATGGACATGATGAAGACGACGATGAAGTTGCTCAGTAAAAATCAAACATCAACCAAGGATTCACATGACATTCAGACCACCTTTACAACACCTTCCACAAGAAGTAATTACATTCTCCCATCTCTTCCTTCTTATGATGGTTTTGGTTACGATGAATATATTGCTTGGGAAAGAGAGTTGGATAAAATTTTTGGAAAATTGCATATGTGTGAGAGGAGAAAGATTAGAAATATTTCTAGTGCGTTAGTTGATTGTGCATTAACTTGGTGGGACAACATAAGCGATATAGAAAAACCTCGAACATGGAAAGATATGAAAATTCTTATGCGAGAAACTTTTGCTAATGTATCTAATTGCAAAGATGAAATACATGAACTTGAGAAGAATTTTCTTGCTGTACCTCCTCCTTTGCCTAACCTTTTGCAGGAACATGAACAAATAAATGTAGATGCAAATGAGAGTGAGGTGTTGAACAACTCTTCTGAATTTTTTGATAAATCAACTCATAATGCATTTGAATTTCTTGCTGAAAATGAGAGTAGTGTTAATGGACAATGCTATACAGTTCACCAAGGTATGACATTTTCAGATGTGCTGAATTTTGCTACCAATCATACTATCGATGGGCAGCAACAAGATGAACCTTTTCATAATACACCTTTACCATTAGTTGATTTTCCTACTGATTCTTACAACAAAAATGAGTTGTGTGCTGATAATTATATTGTACCTATGCTAGAACAACCAAATGAATTTGATACTTTATCACTCACTTGTGCTGAAATTAAGCATTTGATCCCAACTACATGTGAAAGGGATGAGCTGAAATTGTTATCTTCTCTAAATACTTTGGGCTATATTGAATTTGACACTCTTTGTGATCTAGATATTGTAGAGAAGATAATATTTTCTCAATCTGAATTCCCTTTATTAAGTAGAAATATTTTTCATGCTAAAGGCAACTATGAAGATAGTGGTGAATTTATGGTGCATAAAGTTTACATATGTTCAAATGTGCAAGCTCCTTTTGTGCTGCAACAACATGGTGAAATGAATGAATGCACTAACACTAATAATGTATTGTCAAGTTTTTCTAGTATTTTTTCCTTGCAGCAGGGACAACAAAAGCATTATTCACTGTGGTTGTGCATTATGGATAGCACTTACTCTACCTCCAACGCAAGCCTCTTTGCTGGACATACGAGCAAGCTGAGGACGGCTTGTCATAAAGAAGGGGAGAATGATGAGATCATGCACATTACTATTGCACCTACAAACATGACACAATATTTATTTGTTTGGGATCCTAGCTCAAGTGAATGTGCACTCTTATTTGATGGACAAGATCAAGATGGCGCACTATGTCGTCCACCACCTTGGCCTCCTCCTTTGATGCACACAAAAAGATTTGATGGTGTTGCATATTTGGACCAACACATGAGAGAAGATGAACTTGAGTCGAGGACGACTCCAATTCAAGAAGGGGAGGATGATGAGGACATCACTTCTATGGATACAAACAACACTCCATTGAACATACAAGATGCAATCAATAGAGTTCATACACAACAATTAATTTTAGAGGTGAACTCGTTCTTATATATTTCCTTATATGTTTTTGAGCATAGATTGCTACTTAATGATTTAATTGTGATTAGGATCCATGGAGAGGTTCAAGGAGTACTTGGAGGGAGTATTAGGGACGTGAAAGACCAGAGAATTCGTTCAAAGAAGATGGAAACCGAACCAAACTCCGAATCGTATCCAACTCGGAGTCCAGGAGCAGTATGCACTAAAACGGACGCCAGGACGCATACGAACTCCGTTTTGGACGTTCTACATATGCACGGAAAGAGGAGAGGATAACCTTTCCAATGGCACCGGTCCCATGTCAAAATTCCTTCGGAGTCGACGGGAATCGTCGAAACAAAATCAAGTACAGAATCTGTCAGGGTGCTGCGTCACCGTATTGGGCCATTGGGCCTTGTATTAAGTCTAAGTCCATTATTTTAGTGTCTTAGGGTTAGCTCACGACCCTAACACCCCTTGGACGTCCTCCCACCTATATATACTCCATGGTAGCCGCCATAGATAATTGGGTTTTGCTTAGATCAATAATATCGTCGTTCTTCGGTTTGTGAGACCCCAACTTCGCGATTTCAGATCGTGTCTACCATGTTCTTGCTTGTGTTCTCGGTTGCACTTGCAGGGATTAGCCTTCTTGGCGAGGTCAATCGTGTGAAGCACGGTTGATAACCAACGGAGCGGTGGTGTAGTGATTGCAGGGGCTATTCGTGTTCTACTCGAGAGCCTCGGATCATCAACGTTGAGATCTCCACATCAATTGACCTATCCATTACCTTTCGGAAGATCGGGACTCAACTTTACTATCAAATCCCTTAGTGAATTGAGGACAAGTCTGCACTTGGAGGACTTGCACGATTTTAGTCAGAGATGTTATCGTACTAGTCCGGATAATGTCGGACTAGTCTGGTGTCATGAAATTTTGAGGGGCTAAGGACAAGTCCGAAATTGGGGAACTTGTCCGAAGTTGGTCAGTGAGGATTTCGGACTAGTCCGTGGAATATCGGACTTGTCTGATGTTGATCAGAGGTGTTATCGGACTAGTCCAGACTTTATCGGTCTAGTCCGTTGCGGACAAGTCCGCAGTGGGAGGACTTGTCCGATCCTGGACAGTGAGATTATTGGACTAGTCCGGGATATATCGAACTAGTCCGGCCCTGTGTAAAATTGTACAGTGAGAGTGTTTTCTTTTGCTTGAGCTCTTGGGATGTATTTCTCCAACACACTCCATACACAAAGAGTATTATATTCATCTCTTGAGCTCTTTTCAACTTGATTCCTCACTCTCCTTTCTTTTTGTGCTTTCTTCATAATTTCATGAAAACCATGTGCCCATCTCAACAATTTAATTAGGATCTCATTTGTTTGTCATAAATCAACTAAAACCCAGAAGGGATTCCTAGAAGCACTTTCAAGGACAAAAGGCGTAGGTGGAGCAGAAGCAGGAAGACGCATCATGTACAGGGGCTCCAAACTCTCACAGCGGAAAAAAAGATGTCGGGTACTAAGATCCTTTACGGATGAACCAAAGGGAACTCGATAGAAACATGGTTGTCAGTGGTAAAACAACGAATAGAAAGAAGGTGCTGAATGATGTTAGGAGCAACAAAAACATCACAAAGCCGAAAAGGACCCGGCGAACCCAAGTCACCTACTGAGGTGACCGAAAGAACAAACTCATTCCCAATAACAATAGATGAATGATAAGAATGGTGGGAAGGGAGCGCAGAAGAGAGTATACCAGCATTAAGAGTGGTGTGGTACGAAGCTTCGGAGTCCACGACCTAGTCAGGACAAGGTGCGGATGGTGACCCGAGGACAGCAGTAGTCGGCGGCGCACTCAACAAGGAGACCGATGGTGGAGGACGGGTCGCGACATGCCACAGTAGTGGTGATGCAGAGGAAGGCTGTGCGCCCGGGCCACTGGCAGCCGTGGCAACAGAGAAGACAACAACCGGTCCAGACACTAGTGCATCAGATCGGGGTCTGTTGGCGGCGGCAGCTGGCTCTGCCCCGACAGTGGTGACAGCGATGGTAGGCGCCTAGAGGCCAGCGGCAGAGTCTAGCGGTGGTGGCACGACCGCGCTCAGTGGCGGCGGCACGACCTCACTCAGCAGCGGCAGTACGCTTGCACGCGGCGGCGACACACTCGAGAGGCTGGCGACGGCGCTCCAAGGGCCGGCGGCGTTGGCGTGCGCAGGGATGCCGACAATGATGGTGCGCATAGGGGCGAATGGGACAATGCCACGGATCCAGCGGCGGTGCGCCGCGGAGTGGGAGAAGGGCCGGTGGCGCGTGCAAGGACGCCGACAAAGGTGGTAGGGCGGGGAGGGGGGGGCGGATCTGGTTGTGGCGGCGATGGTGTGCCTCCCCAAGGTCGTGGCAGTGGCGGTGATGACAGACCTCCCCAAGGCGGTAGCTGCGGCGGCGCACCTCCCCGAGGCGGATCCGGCGGCGACAGCCCTCCTTGAGGCGG
This sequence comes from Tuctoria greenei, assembly GCA_036927565.1. Lineage (NCBI taxonomy): Eukaryota > Viridiplantae > Streptophyta > Magnoliopsida > Poales > Poaceae > Tuctoria > Tuctoria greenei. Next base: position 17,498,460 of record JAYESD010000005.1, read on the forward strand.
CGACGCGCCACCCCGAGGCGAATCTGGCGGTGGAAGGGACGCATATGGTGTATGCCGGCGGTGTCACGCCGGCAGGCGACAACGGCGTCCAACCAACCCGTACCATGGGAATAGAGGAGAGAGAGGGCCGCGGAGACTCGCCAGCCGGCCGGCCGACGGCTGGGGGTGGGAGAGGTCTTAGGTTTCTGTCTGATACCATATTAGATTGAGAAAAATCAGGCAATAGAAATTGGTAAACCTTATATAGGCTAACTAGTGTAGTGTGAAACTATAGCTAAACCCTTTTATACTACACTATTGTAAAACTAAAACTAAACCCTTTCACATACTCATACATAACAGTCCAACATTACAGACAAGACAAAAGTCTCCAATGAGGGGGCAGCACCAAGAAAAGAAACCAGAGAGAGACAATCATAGGCGGGAGAAATGGCCGTTCCACGAAGTGTGATACTCAAGGAATGGTCTTGGCACCATTGGTTTATTAACTACCAGCACAATGTCGTGTCAGATTCCATGACATAACCACTGCTGGAAGCACATCACTAGCATATAATCATCCAAGTTTTCAATACATACCTCATAACTTGTAGCCAAGGACAGAGTTTCAAGATTTGGCACAATGGATGGCAGATAGGCACAAGCATAAGAGATTGAGTAAACCATGTCTAGCTATACACTTTTAACTTGCAATGTTTCTCCAAGTGAGGTTTACTCCGCCTCCTGAAAGCTCGAAACTAGAGATATTCGGAGCTTTGTTCTCTATCACTCGCAGCCTTTCACATCCAGATACTCTGAGAAAGCTAAGCCGCTGCAGAACGGAAGGTATCTTCAAGCGAATTATCTTCTGGCAACAAATTAATTCCAGTCGCTTCAAAGCGATGGAACTAAATAGAACAGACAGTAAATCATCCTCTGTTATGTGCACTTTGCATAGATAGATATTAGTCAGGTTTTTCAAGCAATCAAATCCTGTGCCACTGATGGCACAACATGTAAGCCGTAGATGCCGAACAGATTTTCCACAACCATTAGAAAAAGGGATAATGGGAAAATGTACTTCACCTTAACTAGAGGCAACAATAAGGAAAGTTCTTCGAGCTTGGGTGTAATAGCAATCACAAGCCACCTATTGAGATAACAACATTTGTCGGCATTGTAACCACAGTATTATATCTCAAGAATCTTCAAGCCAATGTCCAAATGATTATGCAAAATATGATCGACCTTGTTGTTGAAATCAGTTGCAATATCAGCCTTTCGACGTGAATTCACATTCAAATTCAGTGTAGTGCTGCTGAACGACATTACAAGACGGCATTTCCAGGAATTTAGAAACATGTGAGATACGCAGGCAGCACGAGCAGCATCTCGAAGTGTCATCAGAGAATGTATATGATGCCATATGTCCTGCATGTGCAAGCATAGGATGAAAGTTTAAAACTGAATTGTACAGGAAAAAGTCACTTCAACTACATAAAGACAAACAAAACCATGTGAAATAGCATGATAATCCTAGTGCAGAGGCCCACTGAGCACAAATAATGTCACTGAGGTTGTTACATTGAGCATTCTACCGCTATGTAATATTTCATAAACTTTTGTTAATGTGTTTTGATTTGTTTGCAAAACAGCATGTCATAGAAAAATCAGAGCAACAATTCTATATTTGTAAACATATTACATGGAATGTCAAAAAAGCCAAAACCGTCATGCAATAGACTATTGGCACCAAAGTGCAAGGTAGTATTATGGAGATGAAAGTGTTGCTAGTGGATGAGAGTAGGATAAGGTCAATCAAAAGTTAGAATTATTGATGCAGACTTGAGAATCAAAATGTTTTAGGCTGTGTAGGTCTAAAACAGAGTTGATCTCAGTTCTTCTGCGCATGAGGATGGAGATGTCAGCATCAATATTCAGCTGATACCCAAGAGCCGAATGGTTGAAGTAACACCAAGCTTTTAGTGCCCTAAGTGATAGTAGAGTGCCACAAAAGCTAAAAGGGAAATTATATAGGAGTGCAATCTGACCTTACATGTTATATGGTTCCGAATGTTCTACTAAAAGGAGACATGTCCAACAGCGGGATAATAAGACATCGAAGGATTGAAATATTGCTAAGGCCTCAAGTGTTGAATTACTAGCAGTGTTAAAATAACCAATAAAGGACAATTATGCATGCAAATAGGAAACATGAGATCCTTTGCAAATAGTAATGGTCGTTAGATCATTACCTTAAAAACAAAAGAAAGATATCAAAGGCCAACAGCTTAAAACTAGAAAAAAAAATGAATGTGGTGCAATTGTACTAGAGAGCGCTGATAACAGATTTGTCAGCTCATGAGTTTTTGTTGGATAGCATACATGTTGTGCGGTTACAGCAGCCATAATGTCATGCCTTCACTAAAATTTTAATTGGTGGCAGCAATGATCACTAGTCAGTTTTAGAACCAGCACCCTACTCCAATCACCACTTAAATAAAACTCCAGGTCAAAATTTTAACCCTGAACCACTCCACGGATCCTTGAGATGTTGACTGCCACCCAGCCAACTTAAAGTGTACATATAGCTAGAAAAGTTATTGAACTTATTCATTTTAAGAATCAATTTCTGTTGCAACGCACAGGTGCACTCTAATTATTCATGGTGTATGGTTTCCATTTCAGCATTTTACCATACCTCCGGAAGGCCCGGTCCACAATATTTCTTTAGTTTCCCACCTCGAGGACTATCATCGAATCGGCAGCTGGAGCCCCTTTTCCGTTAGCCAATGATATTGATGATGCGATGCAACATGTTCTGGATATGACAAGTAAAACACCCGACAGAAGAAACTAGAAACAAGGACAAGAACAAGGATGCACACGAAGATGCAATTTGTTTCTGTTAAACAAATGTTTCACACCGAAGCTAATAACTTTAGAACCCCGGTATGTCCGCCCCTAATGCACGAAATCTACATAGCTTGGTCAATAACCGAGAGGGGGAGGAGGAGCCAAGAGACTTACTAGGGTCTTGGACCAGGACGTGCCGCCGCTGCTGTTTCTCCGGCTGAAAGGACATAAAACGATTAAGCGCCAGAAGTCCCATGGATCGAGATCAAATCCCCCCTCTCTCTCTATCTATCTCACTCTCCGGATCAAACAACGAAAGCGCTAGAGGGGATGTCCCGCTCTCCCTCGATTCGACAAGAATTTTGCTGAGTCGTGGGCTACCCAATAACTCCAAGGCGTGACCTATTCCAGCACGTTTGGATTGGGGAGAGTTGAGGAGAAGGAAACCGAGTTTATGGGAAAGAGAAATTGAGTGCGAGTAGAACTCGCTGAGAAACAGGAACTCATCATGGATACAAAAATGTTATAATTAGAAACATGCCTCCATTCAATCTCACTGTAGTTATTTCCATCGCTTCCCTTTGAGGTTTTCTTCACGGTCGCCTCATTCCATGGGGTCGTCGGATCTTGCACAACCCGACAACCGCCATGGTGCCTTCTTTCGTGGAAGGTGTGATCACGCCTACTTCAACCCTCGGCACCATCATGGTCGTCGTCCAAGCAGCGACCCTTTGCACCCGTCACATTCGTTTGGCCACGCCGCGAGGACGTGGAGCCCGGGGGGCAATCAGGTACGGCTTCAGTATCTCTGGAGATTGGGGGTTCGGGCCACGCGCGGAGAATGCGGCCACCACCGGCGCGCGGGTGCACCGCCGTGTACCATACTAGTTAGATAAGTCTCTTAGCATAGATAAGCGCTGTGTTACTCAGTTGTAATCTGTGGATGTGATCCTTATCCTATGGTACAGGCCCGGGTGTTCTCTTCGAAGAACCCATGACAACAGGCTCGAGCAACACCACGACAAATGTTATCGCTAATCTTTTGGCGCATAACGTCGTGAAAGAGAAATTGACAAGGGAAAATTTCTCATTGTGGCAGGCGCAGGTTCTGCCGCCGCTACGAGCTCATCGCCTTGAAGGCTACTAGGATGGCACAATCCAGGTGCCTCCAGAGAAGATGGAAGCTGTGGTCAAAATAGATAAAGATGAAGAGAAGGTGCTCATTGATAATCCAAGCTATACGCTGTGGATTTTGCAAGATCACAAGTACTTGGGTACTTGTTATCATCTCTGCCTCGTGAGGTGCTATTACAAGTTACAGCACTGACTACTGCGGCTGAGGTAAGGATGGTTCTGCAAAGTATGTATTATTCGCAATCTCGTGCACGAGTGGTGCAGATTCGACTCCAACTCGCATCAACTCAGAAGAAAGATTTATCAGTGGCAGAATACTTTGTGAAAGTGCATCTAGGCATCCCCGTGGATTTTGGATGATTGATGACGATAATTAAGAGACTACTGAGCTGAGTTGATCTTAAGCACAGGTGTGATGGATGAAATGAAATGAAATCCCTCAAAAATGAAAAGGATAAAACGGGTGTCAAAGACTCAAGCATAGAAATTAGGGTTTCTATGGTATTGAGCTTAAGTGAGTCGTATCATGTGTGAGGGTGGATGTATCATGTGCATTGGAATCATTCTAGAGGGCTCAAAGTGGTGTTGAGAGAAAAACCTAAGTGAGAAGCCAAAATGAGAAAAACCCTAGGAGGTCGGACTAGTCCGGCCAGTCATAGAAGTCTGCTTTGGGGCGGACTAAAGGTCTCTGGAGTAGATCGGACTTGTCCATATGGATACGGACTAGTCCGTTCTTCCCTTTGTAGAGTTGGAGCTAAGTCCCAGTAGACCGGACTTGTCCGTTTTAGAACAGACCAAAGCTCTGTGGAAAAGTTCGGACTTGTTCGTAGTGGTACGGACTAGTCCGTTAGAGACTTAGTGAGATAAACCAAGAGGAAACCCTAGAGGGTCGGACTAGTCTGTCCATACCCGGTTCTGTCCGTTTGGGACGGATCAAACCTTTCTGTCCTACTTCGGACTAGTCATTTTTGTACCGGATTAGTCCGTATTGTCAGTGGCCGTTTGAAATTCAAACATTGGCACACATGTCATCTGTTTTGTCGATCGATGACGTGAAATTGTCAGTGGTCCCAGAAGGCCGGACTAGTCCGGTTTTGCCCCGGTGGCAACGGTTAGTTGCCGGGACCCCTATAAAAAGGGGACCCCAGACCCCTATTTGATAACTCTTGAACCCTAGCACTGCCACAAGTGACCTAGAGCCTTACAAAGCCTTCCACTCATCCTACTAGCCCTCTAAGACCAAATCTTGAAGAGATTAGTGTTTGGGGAGGAGAGTGAAGGAAGATCATCGTGCTTTGGCTCTCAGTTTGATCTCTTTGCACATTGTATTGTGTTTTGTGGCTTGTGTGAGTTGAGCTTCGTGTGCTCCTCATTGTATTGATTTGTGGGAGCCTCAACTTGTGAGCAGCCCCAATCAAACTTGGTGATTACCCATTGATATAGTGAAAACCAAGCCGACCATTGTTGTGGCTTGGTGAGAGAAGGGTCAAGTGAGACTCGGTCCTTGTGTGGACTTCTCAACGTGGATGTAGGCTTCTTCATGGAGCTGAACCACGGGATAAATCTTGTCTCACTTGTCATTTTATATTTCATAATCACTAGCATTGCTATTAGGGTTCTAATTGTTCATATTGCTCTTCACTTTGATCTTTGTTGAAATCTTGTAACCTAAGTGCTTTAACTTCACAATCTAAGTTGTACTAGGTTACCACACATTGCTTACCTCTTCGGTGAACTTAAATTCCGCAAATAACTTGTAGAAACCAAGTTTTTAGGTTTTCACTCTGTGCTGAGCGGACTAGTCCGACCCTGTCCAGACAAGTCTGGCCTCAAGATTTTAATCTGGTTTGATTAAGTCATTGTAGGTCTTATTGCCTATTCACCCCCTCTAGGCGTCTTTCAATTGGTATCAGAGCAGGCTTCCCCACCAAGAGTCTAATAACTCAGAGAAGTAATGGTCGGAAGGGGTGACAACGAGATTCCGATGATTGCTGATGACACCAAGACGAAGAACGTTGATGTTCTTCAAGATGATCCAAATGATGACGAAGAAGTTAGTATGCTCAAGGAACGACTTCGTGAGAAGCTCAATGTGCCCAAGAAGGAGATCAAGTCAATTGCTTCAATCAACATCGACAATGGGAGTACTTCACAAGACTACTCCTAGTATCCTTACAACTATGATCAACTTACCGCAAGCAATCACTATTTATCAATTCCCATTGGCAAACCTCCCCAGTTTGATGGAAATGATTACTCTATGTGGAAGCATAATATGAAGATGCATCTCATTTTCTTAAAGCCTAGTTTGTGGCAAATTGTTATGACAGGTGTACATCTTCCCAAGAATGAGGAAGACATCGCTCCGGAGCAAGCCGTCCTCCTCCATCACAATGCTCAAGCCGTTGGAGTGATTACCTCCTCATTGACTCGGGAAGAGTTAAACTGCATTGAAGGGATGGAGGTTGCCAAGGAGATATGGGACACCCTTAAAACAGCGCATGAGGGCAACTATGTCATTAGGGAGGCAAAGATCGAGATGATCAAAGGAGAGCTTGGGAGGTTCACCATCATGGATGGTGAGTCCCCCCAAGACATGTACGACCGCCTCAAGACTCTCATCAACAAGAGTTGGCCTTAAGGAAGCACCCGGTGGACTAACCATGAGGTGGTAAAGAGGATCATTCGAGCATTCATGTCTCGAAATGTCACTCTTTGCTCACTAATTCATGAGAGTCCGGGTTTTCACAAGATGACTCCCGAAGAAGTGCTTGGGAGAATTATCAACCATGAGATGATGGAGCAAGAAGCTATGTTCTACAATGATATACAAAAGCTCTCCTCCTCCAAGAAATGGGATGTTGCATTCAAGGAAACATCCTCAAGATCACAAGAAAAGGAAGAGAGTGATGAAGAGAGCTCCGACACTGATGAGGAAGAGGCACTCTTCGTCAACAACTTCAAGAGGATGTTTAGAAAAAGGAGGGGGAGCTACCATAATGAAAGGAAGAGCAAAGAAAATCCCAAGATCAAAAAGGACTTGCTGCAATTGTGGGGGGTATGGCCACTTCATTGTGGATTGCCCACATGAGGAAAACAAGAAAAAGAAGGAGGGCAGGTACAAAGAGAAGTACTTCAAGAAGAAGAAGAAATCGGGGCATGCCCACCTTGGAAAAGAAGTGGGATTCAAATGAGGAATCCTCCTCCAATGAAGAGAAGAAGATAGCAACCATTGCCATGAAGAATACAACCGCGGAGAACAAGCTCTTCCCCAACTTGGAGAAATCAAGGCGAACTTGCCTCATGGCCAAGGAGGGAAGAAAGAAGGTTAAATATAAATCCTCCTCTTCAATTTCCTCGCATGATGATTTTGATAGTAGTAGTGAGAATGAACACATGCTTAAGGATATGAGTAAAAGTACCTTGAAAAGATTGAGGTTGTTGACGGATGAGATATTTGACAAGCAAGAGCTCATCAACCGTCAAGAGGACATGCTCATTTAACAAAAGGAGAGATGTCAAGAGGTTGAGGAGCTCTTAGAGCTTGAAAGAGAAAGAAGCAAGGCGCTTGAGCGTGAACTCGCTTTGAGCAAGGAAACTTGCTCAAACCTTGAGAACACTACAATTGTGCTCAAGTATGAACTTGTTAGTTTGACACAAGCTAACAAGATCCTTAAAACACAAGTGAAGTGTCTCAAGGTCAATGCCCCTTCTTCCTCTACAAGCTCACCTTCTACAAATGTCAAATCCGAAGCGCCACAACCTTGCAAATGCTCAAACTTGATTATGAAACTTAAATATGAGCTTAAGTTGGCACAAACCAATCAAGCACCAAAGGGTGGAACCTTTGACAAGGAGAAGATGGCATATGCACGTAGTGCATACAACAACACAAGACATCCCCTTGTCAAGGATGGTCTTGGTTATTCCGGGGAGATGAGGCAAAACGACAAAAGTCCCAAGAATGGCAAAGACTTGATTGTTTTTGTCAAGGGAGGTTCATACAACAATAAGGGAAAGAACATCGCTACATCTCCTAAAATGCCTAAGAAAGAACCTCATCCCTTGTTCCATGATTTTTATACATCATATGTTTTATTGAGGAACAAGTTTGGAAAGGCCTATGCTAGGTATGTTGGGCCACACCACAAGAGTCCTAAACTTTGTGTGTGGGTGCCCAAGTGCCTCTTGACTAACATCAAAGGACCCAACACCGCTTGGCTACCTAAAGTTAATGCTTAAATCTTTCTTGCAGGCATACTCCTCCGGTGGAACCAAATGGGTTCTTGATAGCAGGTGCACTAATCATATGACTGGAGAGAGGAAGATGTTTGTGGAGTATGAGCTAAATGAAGATCTAAGTAAAGGAATCTACTTTGGGGACAATAGCTAAGGAAAAATCATTGGCACCGGTAAAATTGCTATATCCCCTAATCACACTCTTTCAAATATTTTACATGTTGATTCACTTGATTATAACCTCTTGTCCATATCACAACTATGTGACAAAGGTTATAATTGTTTATTCACTAATAAGGGTGTGACCGTCATAAGGAGAAACAATGACTCAATTGCCTTTAAGGGTGTGCTCAAGGGAAAAATCTATCTTGTGGATTTCTCCGCGGATATAGCCCAACTTGATACATGCTTAATTGTAAAAACTAACATGGGATGGCTTTGGCATAGAAGGCTAGCCCATGTTGGGATGAGAAACTTGCAAAAAATCCTTAAGGGTGAGCACATATGTGGTTTAAAGAATGTTGTGTTTGAAAAGGATAGGCCATGCAGTGCATGCCAAGCCAGAAAACAAGTTGGAGCTCCACATCCATCCAAAAATATTAAGACGACAACAAGACCATTGGAACTTCTACACATGGATCTCTTCAGTCTAATCGCCTACATAAGTATTGGCGGTAACAAATACGGTCTTGTTATTCTTGATGATTTTTCACGTTTTACTTGGGTATTCTTCTTGCATGATAAGAGTGAGACTCAAGGTGTCCTTAAGAAATAATTAAAGAGATCTCAAAATGAGTTCTACTAAAGTACCAAGACCATAAGGAGTGACAACGGCGCCGAATTCAAGAATACTCAAGTTGAAGAGTTTTTGGATGAAGAAGGCATCAAACATGAGTTCTCGGCCTCCTACTCGCCTCAACAAAATGGGGCGGCCGAGAGGAAGAATAGAACTCTAATTGAGATGTCAAGAACCATGCTTGATGAGTACAAGACGTCGGACCTGTTTCGGGCGGAAGCGGTTAACACCGCTTGACATGCCATAAACCGGTTATATCTTCACCGCATACTTAACAAGACGTCTTATGAGCTCCTAACCGGTAACAAGCCCAATATTTCTTACTTTCGTGTTTTTTGGAGCAAATGCTACATTCTCAACAAGAAGCCTAGGACTTCAAAGTTTGCTTCTAAGTCTGATGAAGGTTTCTTGCTTGGTTATGACTCAAACACCTACGCCTATTGTGTCTTCAATAAATGCTCCGAAATTGTTGAAGTAGCACGTGACGTAGTGTTTGATGAGACTAATGGCTCCCAAGTGGAGCAAGTTGATCGTCATTTGCTAGATCAAGAAGAAGCTCCACAAGTGGTGATAGGAAGGATGGCACTTGGAGACATACGACCACAAGAACAACATCAAGGCTCAAGTGACCATCCTATTCCTCAAGCAAGTTCTTCCTCAAATGATCATACTCAAGTTCCTCAAGATGCGCTCCAAGAAGATGAAAATGGAGGAATTAATCAAGGGGGAGACAATGAAGATGAGGAAGATGAAAATGAAGATTCAATACCTCAAGCGCCTCACCCAAGAGTGCACCAAAGCGTTCAATAGGACCATTCCATTTACAATATACTTGGAGACATCTCCAATGGGGTAACTACTCGATTTCGTGTTGCAAACTCTTGTGAACATTACTCTTTTGTTTCTTCTTTGGAGACTCACTACGAGATCCAGATTGGGTAATGGCCATGCAAGAAGAGCTCAACAACTTTGAAAGAAATCAAGTATGGGAGCTCGTGAAGAGGCCTAATGCGAATGTTGTAGGCACCAAGTGGGTGTTCCGCAACAAACAAGATGAGCCCGGGGTGGTTACAAGGAACAAGGCACGACTTGTGGCCAAGGGGTATTCACAAGTCGAAGGTTTGGATTTTGAAGAAACCTTTGCTCTCGTAGCTAGGCTTGAATCAATTCATATATTACTTGCCTTTGCTACTCACCATGATTTTAAGATATATCAAATGGACGTCAAGAGTGCATTCCTCAATGGTCCAATCAAGTAAGAGGTGTATGTTGAGCAACCCCCCGGCTTTGAAGATCAAGAATTCCCAAACCATGTGTACAAATTGCGTAAGGCTCTCTATGGCCTCAAACAAGCTCCTAAAGCTTGGTATGAGTGCCTTAGAGACTTTCTGACTCAAAATGGTTTCAAAATTGGAAATGCGGATTACACTCCATTCACTAAGCACTTTGATAATGATTTATTTGTTTACCAAATATATGTCGATGACACTATATTTGGTTCTACTAACAAAGCTTTTTGGGATGAGTTTTCTAAGATAATGACGAAAAGATTTGAGATGTCCATGATGGGGGAGTTGAAGTTCTTCCTAGGTTTTCTAGTAAAACAACTCAAGGAAGACACATTCATTAGTCAAACTATGTACACACAAGACATACTCAAGAAGTTTGACATGGACAAGGCCAAACCCATCAAGACTCTAATAGAAACTAATGGGCATCTCAATCTTAATGAGGATGGTCCAAGTGTGGACCAAAAGGTATATCGCTCCATGATAGGTTCATTGCTTTACTTATGTGCATCTAGGCCTGATATCATGCTTAGTGTGTGTATGTGTGCTAGATTTCAAGCTGCTCCTAAGGTGTGTCATTTGACCACCGTTAAGAGAATTCTTAGATATTTTGTTCACACACCAGGCCTAGGACTTTGGTACCCCAAAGGTTCTAAGTTTAACCTCATTGGATATTCCGATGCGGACTATGTGGGGTGCAAAGTTGATAGGCATAGCACCTCCGGAACTTGCCAATTCCTTGGTAGATCTCTAGTATCTTGGTTATAAAAGAAACAAAACTCCATTGCTCTTTCCACAGCCGAAGCGGAGTATGTCACCGCTGGAAGTTGTTGTGCACAACTTCTTTGAATGCGACAAACTCTTAGGGACTATGGCATAAACTTGCGCCATATTCCGCTCCTATGTGACAATGAGAGTGCATCAAAATAGCCCACAATCTAGTTGAAAATTCAAAGACCAAACACATCGATATCCGCCACCACTTCTTGAAAGATCACTCCATCAAAGGAGACATTGCAATCTCCCATGTGAGAACCGAAAAACAATTGGCCGATATTTTTACCAAACCCCAAGATGAGAAAAGATTTTGTGAACTTATGAGTGATCTCAATATTTTATATTCTCGAAATGTGGCTTGAGTCTTGCACATCTGATTGTTATATTCAAAATTCACACATGCTTGCAAAAAATTCATCCTCCTCAATTTTCTACAAATTATTTTGAAATTATTGAATCTTTGTGAATTATGGTCATAGTTTGATTGTTGATTTCTTACTGACCACGTTTATAAAGATCTTTTGTGAAAATATAGTCCAAAAGGATCAAATCTCTACTAAAAACTCAATATATAAGAGGTTTCAGCCTTAGGACCCAGTGGTTCAATATAGTCCGGGCCCAGTCCGCTGACCGGACAAGTCCGGGTCACTAACCGGACTAGTCTGTCCCTTGGAGACTTAATCTCCCAAGGGAGCCCTCGACCTCTCCACTTCCATTCAAACACCCTCTCTCTCCAAAACGCACGAAAACCGCCCCCAAATCGGCGATTTTTTATTCCAACCACCAAATCTTGATTACAATCGGTAGATTGAAGCCCTAGGGTGCGTGGGAACTCTTTCCCAAGCATCGGAGGCCGATTCCTCACCAACATTTTGTCGAATCAAAGATTTGAAGAGGTATTATTGACCTAACCCCAAAACCTTCGAAATTCAATTCTTTCAGGTCTATTGATAGAAACTTCTTCGCAAAAGTTGTTGTCCACATCATTGTGATCATGCACCTAAATTTTGGTGGTAGGATCCGTAGTTTTTGCAAAATTTCTCTAGATTGGGGTTCTTGCTGTGTGAACCGGACTAGTCCGGCCACAGGGCGGACAAGTCCGGCTTGGTACGGACTAGTCCGGCCCCTGGGCGGACAAGTTCGGGTTACACAGTAAAAACCCTAAATTAAGTCGATTTTGTGGATTCTACCACCATATCTCTACTTCCTTGGACTCATACACATTCCTTTGCATCTCTTATCAGCAACCATGTCGGATTCAGAGTATGTTCCACTTTCCGACTCCGAAGCCGAGGCGGGAAGGCAAGCACTATATCGTTAAAAGCGCGAGGAGGACAAGCTTGTCATGGCATATCTCGACTCTCAGTCAGAAGCTAGAAGAGAAAATAAGACACAACGGGAGGCTCATAACTCAGCTGCAGCCGAGGCAGCCCCCAAGAAGAAAAGGCTTGTGATTGTGTGGGAGAAGGCAAAATCCCAGGAGGCAAGGACCTCCAAGGACAAGGGCAAGGCACCTGTGGATGCTGCACCCAAGAAGAGGGTCCTTGTTGCTAAGAAGCCTGCAAGCAAGGCTAAGAAGGGAGTTCCTCAGCCCACCGGTCCTTTGAGGATGTCTTCACCTGCACAGAACCCCAACCGTGCAGCTTCCTTTGACACCAACATCTTCAAAGGCAAAGTGGCTGAGAAGGCTAGGAAGCTTAGGAAGGTCAATGTCTACCAAAGGGAGAGGATCACAATGGATCCCCGCTTTTGGTGTGACTTCCACTGTGACTACTACAGGATAGTTTATATGTCCAAGCAAAGTCCTGTGACTGATGCTCAGTGGATTGACTGAGATTACATGGCCCAGAAGGATCACGTGGTTTTCAATGTTGTGATTGAGGGCATAGAGCGCCATGGCTTGAAGAAGTTCATGGCATTTCAGTATGATTGGAATGTGGAGGTAATTGCTCAATTCTACTCCACTGTCTACTTCCACATCGATGGGGACCGGAGGATCACTTGGATGACTCACGGAGAGCAAAACTCCACCACCTACTGGGAGTTTGCTTAGTTACTTGACTTGGAGGACCAACTGGACAATGAGATCATCATCTCTAATCTAAGGCCAGTTGATTGAGACACTTTGGAGTACATGTATCCAAGGCATGTACCTTTTGAGTCCGGACACATAAGGAACATCAAGCCCTTCTACAGTGTCCTAAACTAAGTGCTCCGGAAGATAATTGCCCCCAAGGATGGAGACGCGGGGATTATTCAAGGTAACTTGAGGCACTTAATGGTGTTAATTGATGGAGATGTCCATTTCAATGTGGTGGACTACATTTTTGATGACATCTTTAACATCTCGCATACTCCAAACCGATCATGTGGCTATGCTACGTACATCATGCACATGATCGAGAAGGTGTCCGGGCTCAACTTCAAGAAGGACATCATTCATAGAAGGCTTCCTCCTCAAATTCCTCCTCTGAAGTCGGCTACCCCTCGCAGGAAGAATGTGGATCCTCCCGCTTCTTCTTCACACTTTGTGCCATCACCTCCTCCTTCATCACAATGCGGCAGCGGATTTATCAAGTGCTTCAAAGCCGTATTCTCCCCTTGCCAGAAGGCGGAAGTTCGGCAACATCGCATGGAGCATCGCCAAGAGAAGTATCTCAAGGGGATGTGCGACAAGCTGGAGATCCCTATGTCTCCCGCCGCGGAGAGTGATGGGGAGTTGACTCCATTCCCATAGTTCACCGCCGAGGAGCTTGCTCAATTCGGTGACGTTGGTACCTGCACGGAAGCTCCATCCGAAGATGATGCTAATGATGATCCAGAAGCCACGGAGAGCGTCAGTGGGCACCAAGGGCGAGACGACGACGACGATGATGACGCCGATGATGATGAAGCATAGATCTAAGGAATCTTCTTTCTCTCTTTTCCTTTTTGATGTCTTGATTTCAAAGGGGGAGAGATTGGAATGGGGGTACTTAGAAAGGGGGAGAGATTGAAAAGGGAGTACTTAGATAATAGTTTTATGGGGGAGAGATTGATCCACTATGGACTTATGTTTTAAAACTCCCATTTCAATTGTTTTAAGACTTAATTCATGTATCTTGTCTAAATTGTGATGTTATGCTTGAGTTACATGTTTCATCTTGCATGCTTGGTACCTTATCACAATTTATGAGCACATTACTTAGGCACCCACCATAACATGTATATGTATGAGAACTCTCTCAATTTCTATTACTCATGATGCATACATTGAGGGGAGTCACTCATACAAATACATGTTACAAAAACAAATTATTATCCTTTTTGTTGAAGTTTTAATGTGTTGTCATCAATCACCAAAAAGGAAGAGATTGAAAGTGCATATAGGCATACCTGTGGGTTTTGGATGATTGATGACGACAATTAAGAGACTAATAAGCTAAGTTGATCTTAAGCACAGGTGTGATGGTGAAATGAAATGAAATCCCTCAAAAAGGAAAAGGATAGAACGGGCGTCAAAGACTCAAGCATAGAAATTAGGGTTTCTATGGTATTGAGCTTAAGTGAGCCGTATCATGTGTCAGGGTGGATGTATCACGTGCATTGAGATCATTCTAGAGGGCTCAAAGTGGTGGTTGAGAGAAAAACCTAAGTGATAAGCCAAAATGAGGAAAACCCCTATGAGGCTGGACTAGTCCGGCCAGCCAGAGAAGTCCGCTTTGGGGTGGACTAAAGGTCTCTAGAGTAGATCGGACTTGTCCATATGGCTACAGACTAGTCTGTTCTTCCCTTCATAGAGTTGGAGCTAAGTCCCAGTAGATTGGACTTGTCTGTTTTAGAACGGACCAAAACTCTCTGGAAAAGTTCAAACTTGTCCGTGGTGGAACGGACCAGTCCGTTTGAGACCTAGTGAGATAAACCGAGAGGAAACCCTAGAGGGTTGGAATAGTCTGCCCCTGTGGCCAGACTAGTCAGGCCATACCCAGTTGTGTCCGTTTTGGGACGGACCAAACCTTTCTGTCCTACTTCGGACTAGTCTGTATTGTTAGTGGCAGTTTGAAATTCAAACGTTGGCACGCACATCATCTGTTTTGTCGATCGATGACGTGAAATTGTCGATAGTTCCAGAAGGTCGGACTAGTCCGTGGCATAGGGCCGGACTAGTCCAGATTTGCTCTGGTGGCAACAGTTAGTTGTTGGGACCCCTATAAAAAGGGGACCCTGGGCCCCTATTTGATAACTCTTGAACCCTAGCGCCGCCACAAGTTACCTAGAGACTTACAAAGCCTTCCACTCTTCCCACTAGCCCTCTAAGATCAAATCTTGAATATATTAGGGTTTGGAGAGGAGAGTGAAGGAAGATCATCGTGCTTTGGCTCTTGGTTTGATCTCTTTGCACATTGTGTTGTGTTTTTGTGGCTTGTGTGAGTTGAGCTTTGTGTGCTCCTCATTGTATTGATTTGTGGGAGCCTCAACTTGTGAGCAGCCCCAATCAAACTTGGTGATTACCCATTGATATAGTGGAAACCAAGCTGACCATTGTGGTGGCTTGGTGAAAGAAGGGTCAAGTGAGACCCGGTCCTTGTGTGGACTTCTCAACGTTGATGTAGGCTTCTTCGTGGAGCTGAACCACGGGATAAATCTTGTCTCACTTGTCATTTTACATTTCATAATCATTAGCATTGCTATTAGGGTTCTTATTGTTCATATTGCTCTTCACTTTGATCTTTGTTGAAATCTTGTAACCTAAGTGCTTTAACTTCACGATCTAAGTTGTACTAGGTTACCACACATTGCTTACCTCTTCGGTGAACTTAAATTCTGCAAATAACTTGTAGAAACCAAGTTTTTAGGTTTTCACCCTGTGCTACGCGGACTAGTCCAGCCCTGTCCAGACAAGTCCGGCCTCAGAGGTTTAATCTCGTTTGATTAAGTCATTTCAGGTCTTATTGCCTATTCACCCCCTCTAGGCGACTTTCACTTTGCCAAAATGAAGTCGCTCGGTGATGCTATGGCCACAACTGGGAAACCTTTCAATGATGACAATCTGGCTTCATACATTTAGTCGGGTTGGACTCAGAGTGGATTCCGGTAGTCACAACTATGACTACTCGTGTAGATGATATTCAACTAAGTGATCTCTATGCACATCTATTAAGTTTTGAAATGTGTCTGAATCATCAAAAGAGCAACAATGGATCCTTCTCTTCGGTTTAATTCTGGAACAAGAGGAGGACAAGGTGTCTATTGAGGTGGCCGTGGTGGACATGGCCGTGGCAACCCTCAGGGTGGTCATGGTGATAGCTCCTAGGGTGGCCGTGGTGATAAGCCTCAGTGCCAGCTCTGCAACAAGTTCGACCATGAGGTGATTCGTGGCAACAAAAGATTCAACAGAGACTACATAGATGAAAATAAAACTTCTGCTGCAGCAACGAACTCGAACTCTTATGGGGTATATACAAACTGGTATGATGACTCTGGGCCACCGATCATATCACAGGTGAACTTGACAAGTTACAAGTCAATGAGCGCTACTACGGCAACGATCTGGTGCACACGGCTAGTGGCACATGTATGGACATTAAATACATTGGTCATTCGATGTTGAATACTCCTAGTTCCGAATTTAGCTTGAAAAATATCCTTCATATTCCTCAAGCTAAGAAAAATCTTTTATCGGCAAATCGTTTTGCACGTGACAACAAAATATTTATTGAACTTCATCCACATTATTTTCTTGTCAAGGACCAGGTCTTCAAGAGGGTTCTACATCAAGGTAGAGCTATAGGAGGTCTATATCCCTTGGAACCCCATCTCATTCCATCAATAAAAGGTGCCCTTGCTGTTGAGAAGCCAACACCTTCAAGGTGGCACAACCGCTTAGGACGTCCCTCTTATTTAAAAGTTCAGAAAGTTATAAATAAATTCAACCTTCCACATTATAAGGTTTATGGTGTTAGTCACGTGTGTGATGCTTGACAACAAGCAAAAAGTCATTAATTGTCGTATCCTAGATCCACTAGTGTATCAAGTGTTCCATTTGTCCTTGTTTTCTCTGATGTCTGGGGTCTTGAATTAGACTCAATTAATAAAAACATGTACTACGTGAGTTTTATTGACGATCATAGAAAATTCACGTGGATCTATCTCTTTAAAAAGAAAACTGATGTTTTCCTTATTTACTCCAACTTTTAGTCTTATGTTGAAAGAATGTTTGGGAGGAAAATCAAAACCGTTCAATCTGATTGGGGAGGGGAGTATCAAAAATGGATTTTTTTTAGCAGCTTGGCATCACACATTATACCTTGGAGCACTCATCTTGAGAGGGGCAATTGGGCCAGAGGCAATCCCTTTGCCTTTCCCTTTGGATTGGCGATGAGCCGCTGAGCTAGAGCCAATTGAATCTTGAGCTTTCAAAGATGGCTTCTTTGCTGCAGCCTTCCGTCGCATCCTAGGTGGGGTGGGTGACGGTTCGGCAGCACTCTCTTGCCTTTTCTTGCTTTGCCCCGTCGAAGCACGAGGCAAAGAGTCTTGTTTCATCTCGGCCTCAAAGTCAGAAATCTCATCGTTGGAGCTCGACATGGTCCTGACAAGAGGATTATACAATACATGGATGATGATTGATGGCAAGGAAATGCATTGAGTAGTTGGAATTTAGTGTTGAGTTCAGTCAAAAGTAGGACTTGTCTGGTGCTCATGTGCAGACTAGTCCGGCGTACCGGACTTGTCTGTACTGAGACCGAACTAGTCTGGTGTTCAACTGTTCAAACCCTAACTAGCAAATCAATGGTGTTTCTCAATGCAAAAATAGCTCAAGGTAGATGTAATACAACAAGGAGTCATGTATTAACTAGTGGAGCTAAGTTATTTTGTCCATAACAAAAGAAATTGAAGGTTGTAGGGTTTTGGAGAAAGTTTACCAAAATCTCTTGAAGTTGGAGGAGTTGTTGTTGCGTACTAGTTTGTGGACCTCAATCTCCTTGCGACGAAGATCGTTTTCCATGGAGAGTTGAAGAGATTTGGTGGAGAAATCGCCAAATCACCTTGGGGGCGCTCGAGTGAGGAGAGAGAATGTGAGGAACATTGTGAGGATGAAAGAGATTAGGGTTTGGTGGTCCTAGGGTGATGGAGTCAAAAAATTGGACTAGTCTGTGGTCAACCGGACTAGTCCAGACTACCGGATCTCTTTGGACTAGTCTGCAGTGTGCGGACTAGTCCGGGTAACCACGGACTAGTCCGTGGTCACTAGAACAGAATCACTTATCCCATTTGTATATATTCAAAGGTGCTTACAAAGAAAATAGGGGGCAAAACACACATATAATCTTGACGAATATGATCAGTAAACATCCAACAATCAAGCTATGACCATAATTCACCAAGATCAAGTAACTAACATAGTTTTTTGGAGGAAATATAGAGAGATGATTTTCATAATACAATCAATATATTTTTAAGATGGCATACAAGTATGCAAGTTTTCAAGCCACGTTCCGAGCATTAAGGATATTTATTTCATTTCAGAGCTCGCAAAAATGTTTTTCATCAAGTGGCTTGGTAAATATATCAGCTAGTTGTTTTTTGGTGTTGACATGGGAAATGGCTATGTCTCCTTTCATTGAGTGGTCTCTCAAAAAGTGATGTCGGATATCTATGTGTTTGGTCTTAGAGTGCTCAATGGGGTTATGGGCAATTTTAATAGCACTCTCTCACAAAGGAGTGGAATACTACTCATATTGTAACCGTAATCCCTTAGAGTTTGTCGCATCCAAATGAGTTGTGCACAACAACTCCCGCCTGCAACATACCCCGCTTTAGCCGTGGATAAGGCACTGGAGTTTTGTTTGTTGGAGGACAAATAAACTAGGGATCTACCTAAGAATTGGCATGTACCGGAGGTACTTTTTCTATCTACTTTGCATTTGAGATAATCTGCATCGGAGTATCCAATGAGATTGAACTTGGAACCTTTAGGATACCAAAGGCCTAGGTTGGGTGTATGAACTAAATATCCCAAGATTCATTTTACGGCTGTCAAATGACACTCCTTAGGATTGGCTTGAAATCTTGCACACAAACATACACTCAACATAATATCAGGCCTAGATGCACATAAGTAAATTAAGGATACAATCATGGAGCAATATACCTTTTGATCCACGTTTGGTCCGTCTTCATTGAGATCCAAGTGTCCATTTGTTGTCATGGGCGTCTTTATAGGCTTCGCCTTGTCCGTTCCAAACTTCTTGAGTGTGTCTTGAGTATACTTGGTTTGGCTTATGAACGTCCCTTACTTTTGTTGATTCACTTAGAATCCTAAGAAATATTTCAATCCACCCATCATATACATCTCAAATCTATCAGTCATAATTTTACTAAATTCTTGACAAAAGGATTTGTTAGTCGAGCCAAATATAATATCATCACATAAATTTGCAAACAAATAGATCATTGTCAAAAGGCTTAGTAAAAACCGTGTAATCAGCTTTACCAATCTTAAATCCATTTTCAATTAAAAAATATCTAAGACACTCATACCAAGCTCTAGGAGCTTGTTTGAGGCCGTAGAGAGCCTTACGCAGTTTGAACACATGGTCGGGAAACTCTTGATCTTCGAATCCGGGGGGTCGCTCCACATACACCTCCTCTTTGATTGGTCTGTTGAGGAAGGCGCTTTTCACATCCATTTGATAGAGCTTGAAATCATGGTGAGTAGCATATGCAAGTTATATTCAAATCGATTCAAGCCTAGCTACGGGAGCAAAAGTTTCGTCAAAATCCAAACCTTCGACTTATGAATACCCTTTAGCCACAAGTCGTGCCTTGTTTCTTTTCACCACCCCGTGTTCGTCTTGCTTGTTGCGGAAGGCCCATTTAGTGCCGACGATGTTGAACTTGGGTCTTTCAACAAGTTCCCACACCACGTTCTGTTTGAAGTTGTTTAATTCTTCTTGCATTGCTACCACCCAATCCAGATCTTTTAATGCATCTTCAACCCTATGTGGTTCCAAAGAGGATACAAACGAGTAATGTTCACAAAAATTAGCTATTTGAGATCTAGTTGTTACTCCCTTTTGGATGTCACCGATTATGTTGTCGACGGGGTGATCTCTTTGGATGCATTGGTGTACTCTTGGATGTGGCACTTGTGGTCTTGAATCATCATGGTCATCTTCTTATCCCCGTAGATGGTTGCCCTCATTGATTTGTTGGTCACCTTGATCTTCATGCAGTTGATCCTGTGTAGAAGCTCCCTCTTGATCATTTCCCCCCTCTTGTGGTTCATCTTCATCATTCACAATTGGAGGTGGCGCTTGTGGTCGAACATCGCCCAACACCATTCCTCTCAATGCTTGACATGGAGCTTCTTCTCTATCTAGCACACATTGATCAACTTGCTCTTCTTGAGAGCCACTAGTTTCATCGAACACTACGTCACGTGCTACTTCAACAAGTCCGGAGACCTTGTTGAGGACACGATAGGCGTAAGAGTTCAAATAATAGCCAAGCAAGAAACCTTCATCGGACTTCGAAGAGAACTTTGAAGTCCTAGGTTTTTTGTTCAAAATATAACATTTAGAACCAAAAACTCGAAAATAGGAAATATTCGGCTTGTTACCGATGAGTAGTTCATATGACATTTTCTTGAGTAGGTGATGAAGATATCGATTTATGGTGTGACAAGCGGTTTTAACCGCTTCAGCCCAAAAGCGATAAGTCTTGGACTCATCGAGCATTGTCCTCGCCATCTCAATGAGGGTTCGGTTCTTCCTTTTGGCTACTCCATTTTGTTGAGGGGAATACGGTGCTAAAATTTCATGTTTCATCCCTTCTTCGTCTAGATACTCCTCAACTTGGGTGTTCTTGAACTGCGTGCCATTATCGCTTCGTATGTTCTTGATCTTCAATGAGAATTCATTTTGGACACGCTTAAAAAACTTCTTGAGGGTTCCTTGATTTTGTCTTATCATGCAAAAAGAAAACCCACGTGAAGCGCGAAAAATCATCGACAATTACTAAACCATATTTGTTACCACCGATGATAATGTAAGCAATTGAACCAAATAGATCCATGTGAAGTAGCTCGAGTGGTCTTGTTGTTGTCATGACATTTTTCACGGGATGGAGTGCTCCTACTTGCTTTCCAGCTTGGCACGTGTTATAGTGTCTGTCTTTCTCAAAAACATCCTTCAAACCTCGGATGTGATCGCCCTTAAGGAGTTTTTGAAGATTCCTCATACCAACATGTGCTAGCCGTCTATGCCATTGCCAACCCATGTTGGTCTTTGCAATCAAGCATGTGTCAATTTCGGCTTTATCTTTGTTGAAGTCAACAAGATAAAGCTTTCCCTTTAACACACCCTTGAATGCAACTGAGTCATCACTCCTTCTAGAGAGGGTCACACCCTCATTAGTGAACAAGCAAATATAACCCTTGTCACATAATTGAAATATGGACAATAGGTTATAATCTAAGGAATCGACATTTAAACATGAGAAAGAGTGTGTTGAGACGATATTGCAATTTTACCGGCACCGAGCACCCTTCCTTGACTGTTATCGGCAAAATTGATGCCTTCGCTTGGATCTTTATTTTTCTTCATATTCAACGAACATCCTTCTTTCTCCGGTCATGTGCTTGGTGCATCCACTATCTAGCACCCATTTTGCTCCACTAGAGGAGTAGGCCTGCAAAAACAAATTACGCCTTGGTTTTAGGTACCCAAGCTTGTTTGGGTCCTTTGAGGTTAGTTGCAAGAGATTTGGGCACCCACACATAAGACTTGGTGTTCCCATGACGTGGTCCAACATGTTTAGCATAAACTCTACCAAGTTTACTTTTCACAAGAACATAAGGTGCATCAAAAGTTATGAACAGGAGTTGTTGTTTATATGTGTTAACAATTTTAGACTTATCAACATTATTAGGATTTCTATCTTGAGAGGAGTTTTCCTTGGCAAAGAAAATGTGTTCCTTGTTATTCTTATGGTTTCTAGCATTTTGCTTTTCACCATAAGAATACCCAAGTCCATACTTGACATTTGGAGGTAGTGAGACCAAGTATGCACTACGTGCATACTTGACCTTCTCCTTATCAAATATGCCACTATGGGAAGGTAGCTGTCCTTGGTCGAGGTTGACTTTTCTTTCAAGCTAGTATCAATTTTAGCACATGCACAAGTAATATTAGTTTCAGATTTTAAGTATTGAGAAGGTGAGCTTGAAGAGGATGAAGGGTCACTTTGCTTGAGTGACTCAACTTGTACCTCAAGGATCTGGTTAACTTTGGTTAAGTTAGCAAGTTCATCCTTGAAGATTATATTTGAGTCGCTTAACTTCAAGCAAGCTTCCTTGCTTGAAGCTAACTCAAGTTCTAATGACTTGCTTCACTCCTTTTCAAGTTCAAGGAGCTTTTTGATCTTAAGATATGCCTCCTTTTGATGGATGTTCATATCTTCTTGGCGATCAACAAGCTCCTCCTTATCAGCAAGCTTATCCACTAAAAATTTCATCTTAGAAGCAGTTTTCTTGTCTAAACCACTAACCAAGTATTCATTTTCATCACAACTGTCGTATTCAATAGAATCATCACTATCACTTGCAAAGGAATACGAGGAGGAAGATTTAGTTGTTACCTTTCTTTTACCTTCCTTCGCCATTAGACATGTGTATTTGTTCTTCTATGCGCCAATAGTTGGGAGGAGGGTGGATTTCTTGGTTTTCTTCTTGATGGTTTTGCTAGTCATCTCCTCTTCCTCCTCAGATGAAGACTCATCATTAGAGTTCCACTCCTTTCCTAGGTGCACCTGTCCAATTTGCTTTTTCTTCTTGAACATCTTCTTGGGTTGAGGCTTTGTATCCTTTGTCTTCTTCTTGTTTTCTTCATAAGGACAATCAACTATAAAGTGATCGTATTCACCACAGTTATAGCAAGCGCGCCTCAACTTTGGTCCTGATTTGTCTTTGTGTCTTCCTTCATTTGATCTATCACCTTGTCTTCTTTTAATCATCTTCTTGAATTTCTTCATAAATAGGATCATATCTTCTTCATCGATGTCACTACTTTCATCGTCGCTGTCATCTTCTTCTTAAGCTTCTCGAGTCTCTTTTGACATTGGCTTGCAAGTGGACTTCAAAGCGACTCCTTTCTTCTTTGCTGAGGTAAGGTCGACAATCTCCTTAACATGCTTTGCTTGTTTCTCCATCATCTCAAAATTGATAATCTTTCCAAGCAATTCATGCGGGGTCATTTTCCGATACCCGGGGCTTTCTCTAATCATCGAGCATAGATTTACGTTGCGAGGCATGAAGGCTCTGAGAATTAGCTTCACCACCTCGTGATCATTCCACTTCTTGCTTCCATATGCTCGAACTTTATTGATGAGATTCTTCGACCGATTGTACATGTCTTGTGGTGACTCATCTTCTTCTATGGCGAATCTTCCCAATTCGCCTTCGATCATTTCAATTTTAGCTTCTCGCACATGACGATCGCCTTCATGTGCGGTTTGTAGCGTATCCCATATTTTCTTAGCGATTTTGAGTCCATCCACCATGGTGAACTCGTCTCGGCTCAATGATGATGTTATGACAGTTGCAGCTTGAGCGTTCCGATGAATAGCTTGCTCTTGGCTTGGCGTGAGCTCTTCATCGTCATCCGGAACATCTATCTCTGTACACACTATATGCCACAAGTTGGGGTTAAGTGATACTAGATGCATCTTCATATTCTATCTCCACAGAGAATAATCATTGCCGTCAAAGAAAGGTGCTTTCCCTAGAGGAATCGAAAAGTAATGATTATTAATCGAATTTAACCGATCATAATTAAAAGGATATCGGGAGTAGTCGGCGTGACTACTCCCCTTCTTCTTTTCATCCTTGATCCTTATCTTCCTTTGGAGAGTGTCTTCTTCCTTAGGAGTGCCTTGAGTTCAAGCATCTCCTCATCATCATCCTCAAAGGCTTGGATTGCATCGAGGAGCTTCTCCATCTTCTGATCCTTTTCATCATCAACCTTCTCTTGGTTGAAATTCTTGTGCAGATCCTTCATGTCCGACATCTTCTCTTCGAGCGATTAGTACGCTTTGAAGAGTCTAGCTCTCATACCAATTGAATGTAGCCTAGAGGGGGGGGGTTGAATAGGCTTTTTGAATTTTTATTGGAACTTGAAACACTTAGCAACCTGATCAAACACAGAGAAATCAGACTAGTCCGGTAGGGTGCGGACTAGTCTGGTGTGTGCGGACTAGATCGATCAAGTTCGATTGATAATTTCGATCCAAGTACTCTATGAAGCAGAAATTGAGTTGTAACTAGAGTGTATTGCTTCAATGAAACTAGATATGGCACAAGTTAACTTTAATTTCAAAGTTTTAACGTAAGTTGAACAAGATCGAGCAAACCCTAGATTACAATGAATAGTAAGAACAAAAGTAAAGACACAATGATTTTATCCTGTGGTTCGATTCCATAGAGGAAATCTAAATCCACGTTGAGGAGTCCACGGAGGACCGGGTCTTCACCAACCGTACCCTCGTCGAATTGCCACAGAGGCCGATTCTCTTCCACTAATCACAAAGGGGGTAAATAACCGGGTTCAAGGGACCTTCTCACAAGTTGAGGGCTCCCCAAGATTTACAATTTGAAACACCACCAAACACACTCGGATGATATGCAATAAAACAGCAAGAGTGTGTGAGAGATTCAAACCCAAGAGCTCAAGACGTGAAGAACGTGTCTCTCTCTAGATCTAAGGTTAATCCTCAAGGATTTGATCTTTCTTGCATTGGATTGTGTGGAGAGAGGTGTTTTTTGAGCTCTTGGAAGGTGTGACGGCGCAGGGGGTCGAGAGTGATCCTAGTAGGTCCGTGCACCTCTATTTATATGAGGGTTTCCAAAGGTTACCGTTAGGGTTTACAAAGTTCGAACTAGTCCGTGGTGGACTCCAGACTAGTCCGGTGTGCGGCGTGTGGAAAACCCTAAGTGTTCAGGAATATCGGACTTGTTCGAAAACATGCGGACTAGTCCGATCTCGGCACTATAGATATTCGGACCAGTCTGGCACATATCGGACTAGTCCGATGTTGTGAATCCCTTAGTGAATTGAGGACAAGTCTGCACTTGGAGGACTTGCATGATTTTAGTCAGAGAAGTTATTAGACTAGTCTGGATAATATCGGACTAGTCTGGTGTCATGAAATTTTGAGGGGCTAAGGACAAGTCCGAAATTGGGGAACTTGTCCGAAGTTGGTCAGTGAGGATTTCGGACTAGTCCGTGGAATATCGGACTTGTCTGATGTTGATCACAGGTGTTATCAGACTAGTCCAGACTTTATCGGTCTAGTCCGTTGCGGACAAGTCCGCAGTGGGAGGACTTGTCCGATCCTGGATAGTGAGATTATTGGACTAGTCCGGGATATATCGAACTAGTCCGGCCCTGTGTAAATTTGTGCAGTGAGAGTGTTTTCTTTTGCTTGAGATCTTGGGATGTGTTTCTCCAACACACTCCATACACAAAGAGTATTATATTCATCTCTTGAGCTCTTCTAAACTTGATTCCTCACTCTCCTTTCTTTTTGCGCTTTCTTCATAATTTCATTAAAACCCTGCGCCCATCTCAACAATTTAGTTAGGATCTCATTTGTTTGTCATAAATCAACTAAAACCCAGAAGGGATGCCTAGATGCACTTTCAAGGGCAAAAGGCATAGGTGGAGCAGAAGCAGGAAGACGCATCATGTACAGGGGCTCCGAACTCTCACAGCGGAAAAGAAGATGTCGGGTACTATGATTCTTTTAGGATGAACCAAAGGGATCGAACTCGATAGAAACATGGTTGTCAGTGGTAAAACAACGAACAGAAAGAAGGTGTTGAATGATGTTAGGAGCAACAAAAAGATCACAAAGCCGGAAAGGACACGGCGAACCCGAGTCACCTACTTAGGTGACCGAAAGAACAAACTCATTCCCAATAATGATAGATGAATGATAAGAATGGTGGGAAGGGAGCGCAGAAGAGAGTATACCAGCATTAAGAGTGGTGTGGTACGAAGCTTCAGAGTCCACGACCTAGTCAGGACCAGGTGCGGACGGTGACCCGAGGATAGCAGTAGTCGGCGGTGCACTCAACAGGGAGACCGATGGTGGAGGACGGGCCGCGACATGCCACAGCGGTGCCGATGCGGAGGAAGGCTGTGCGCCCGGGCCACTGGCAGCCGTGCCAACAGAGAAGACAACAACCGGTCCAGACACTAGTGCATCGGATCGGGGTCTGATGGCGGCGGTAGCTGGCTCTGCCCCGACAGTGGTGACAGCGATGGTAGGCGCGTAGAGGCCAGCGGCAGAGTCTAGCAGTGGCGGCGCGACCGCGCTCAGTGGCGGCGACACGACCTCACTCAGCGGCGGCGACACACTAGAGAGGCTGGCGGCGGCGCTCTAAGGGCCGGCGGCGCTGGCGTGCGCAGGGACATCGGCAATGATGGCGCACACAGGGACGAATGGGACGGCGACACGGATCCGGCGGCAGCGCGCCATGGCGTGGCTGTGGCGATGAGCGGCAGAGTGGGAGAAGGGCCGGCGGCGTGCGCAAGGACATCGACAAAGGTGGTAGGGCAGGGAGGGGGCGGATCTGGTTGTGGTGGCGGCGGTGCGCCTCCCCAAGGTCGTGGCGGCGGCGGCAATGACAGACCTCCTCGAGGCGGTAACTGCGGCGGCGCGCCTCAACTAGGCAGATCCGGCGGCGACAGCCGTCCTTGAGGTGGCGGTGCGCCTCCCCAAGGCGAATCTAGCGGTGGAAGGGACGCATATGGTGTGGGCTGCCGGCGGCATCACGCAGGCACCGTCCAGCCAACACGTACCATGGGAATAGAGGAGAGAGAGGGCCGGGGGGACTCGCTGGCCGGCCGGCCGACGGCTGGGGGTGGGAGAGGTCTTAGGGTTCTGTCTGATACCATATTAGATAGGGAAAAATCAGGCAATAGAAACTGGCACCTTATATAGGCTAGCTAGTGTAGTGTGAAACTAAAGCTAAACCCTTTTATACTACACTATTGTAAAACTAAAACTAAACTCTTTCACACACTCATACATAACAGTCCAACATTACAGACAAGACAAAAGTCTCCAATGAGGGGGCAGCACCAAGAAAAGAAACCAGAGAGAGACAATCATAGGCGGGAGAAATGGCCGTTCCATGAAGTGTGATACTCAAGGAATGGTCTTGGCACCATTGGTTTATTAACTACCTGCACAATATCGTGTCAGATTCCATGACATAACCACTGCTGGAAGCACATCACTAGCATATAATCATCTAAGTTTTCAATACATACCTCATAACTTGTAGCCAAGGATAGAGTTTCAAGATTTGGCACAATGGATGGCAGATAGGCACAAGCATATGATATTGAGTAAACCATGTCTAGCTATACACTTTTAACTTGCAATGTTTCTCCAAGTGAGGTTTACTCCGCCTCCTGAAAGCTCGAAACTGGAGATATTCGGAGCTTTGTTCTCTATCACTCGCAGCCTTTCACATCCAGATACTCTGAGAAAGCTAAGCCGCTGCAGAACGGATGGTATCTTCAAGCGAATTATCTTCTGGCAACAAATTAATTTCAATCGCTTCAAAGCGATGGAACTAAATAGAACAGACAGTAAATCATCTTCTGTTATGTGCACTTTGCATAGATAGATATTAGTCAGGTATTTCAAGCAATCAAATCCTGTGCCACTGATGGCACAACATGTAAGCCGTAGATGCCGAACAGATTTTCCACAACCATTTGAAAAAGGGATAATGGGAAAATGTACTTCACCTTAACTAGAGGCAACAATAAGGAAAGTTCTTCGAGCTTGGGTGTAATAGCAATCACAAGCCACCTATTGAGATAACAACATTTGTCGGCATTGTAGCCACAGTATTATATCTCAAGAATCTTCAAGCCAATGCCCAAATGATTATGCAAAATATGATCGACCTTGTTGTTGAAATCAGTTGCAATATCAGCCTTTCGACGTGAATTCACATTAAAATTCAGTGTAGTGCTGCTGAACGACATTACAAGACGGCATTTCCAGGAATTTAGAAACATGTGAGATACGCAGGCAGCAGCACGAGCAGCATCTCGAAGTGGCATCAGAGAATGTATATGACACCATATGTCCTGCATGTGCAAGCATAGGATGAAAGTTTAAAACTGAATTGTACAGGAAAAAGTCACTTCAACTACATAAAGACAAACAAAACCATGTGAAATAGCATGATAATCCTAGTGCAGAGGCCCACTGCGCACAAATAATGTCACTGAGGTGGTTACATTGAGCATTCTACCGCTATGTAATATTTCATAAACTTTTGTTAATGTGTTTTGATTTGTTTGCAAAATAGCATGTCATTGAAAAATCAGAGCAACAATTCTATATTTGTAAACATATTACATGGAATGTCAAAAAAGCCAAAACCATCATGAAATAGACTATTGGCACCAAAGTGCAAGGTAGTATTATGGAGATGAAAGTGTTGCTAGTGGATGAGAGTAGGATAAGGTCAATCAAAAGTTAGAATTATTGATGCAGACTTGAGAATCAAAATGTTTTAGGCTGTGTAGGTCTAAAACAGAGCACATTAAGTGTGATCTCAGTTCTTCTGCGCATGAGGATGGAGATGTCAGCATCAATATTCAGCTGATACCCAAGAGCCGAATGGTTGAAGTAACACCAAGCTTTTAGTGCCCTAAGTGATAGTAGAGTGCCACAAAAGCTAAAAGGGAAATTATATAGGAGTGCAATCTGACCTTACATGTTATATGGTGCCGAATGTTCTACTAAAAGGAGACATGTCCAACAGCGGGATAATAAGACATCAAAGGATTGAAATATTGCTAAGGCCTCAAGTGTTGAATTACTAGCAGTGTTAAAATAACCAA
This sequence comes from Tuctoria greenei, assembly GCA_036927565.1. NCBI lineage: Eukaryota > Viridiplantae > Streptophyta > Magnoliopsida > Poales > Poaceae > Tuctoria > Tuctoria greenei. The sequence continues at coordinate 17,527,442 of JAYESD010000005.1, forward strand.
TAAAGGACAATTATGCATGCAAATAGGAAACATGAGATCCTTTGCAAATAGTAATGGTCGTTAGATCAGTACCTTAAAAACAAAAGAAAGATATCAAAGGCCAACAGCTTAAAACTAGAAAAAATATGAATGTGGTGCAATTGTACGAGAGAGCGCTGATAACAGATTTGTCAGCTCATGAGTTTTTGTTGGATAGCATACATGTTGTGCGGTTACAGCAGCCATAATGTCATGCCTTCACTAAAATTTTAATTGGTGGCAGCAATGATCACTAGACAGTTTTAGAACCAGCACCCTACTCCAATCACCACTTAAATAAGACTCCAGGTCAAAATGTTAACCCTCAACCACTCCACGGATCCTTGAGATGTTGACTGCCACCCAGCCAACTTAAAGTGTACATATAGCTAGAAAAGTTATTGAACTTATTCATTTTAAGAATCAATTTCCGTTGCAACGCACAGGTGCACTCTAATTATTCATGGTGTATGGTTTCCATTTCAGCATTTTACCATACCTCCGGAAGGCCCGGTCCACAATATTTCTTTAGTTTCCCACCTCGAGGACTATCATCGAATCGGCAGCTGGAGCCCCTTTTTCCGTTAGCCAATGAAATTGATGTTGCGATGCAACATGTTCTGGATATGACAAGTAAAACACCCGACAGAAGAAACTAGAAACAAGGACAAGAACAAGGATGCACACGAAGATGCAATTTGTTTCTGTTAAACAAATGTTTCACACCGAAGCTAATAACATTAGAACCCCGGTATTTCCCCCCTTAATGCACGAAATCTACATAGCTTGGACAATAACCGAGAGGGGGAGGAGGAGCCAAGAGACTTACTAGGGTCTCGAACCAGGCCGCGCCGCCGCCGCTGTTTCTCCAGCTGAAAGGACATAAAACGATTGAGCACCAGAAGTCCCATGGATCGAGATCAAATCCCCCCCCTCTCTCTATCTATCTCACTCTCCGGATCAAACAACGAAAGCACTAGAGGGGATGTCCCGCTCTCCCTCGATTCGACAAGAATTTTGCTGAGTCGTGGTCTACCCAATAACTCCAAGACGTGACCTATTCCAGAAAGTTTGGATTGGGGAGAGTTGAGGGGAAGGAAACCGAGTTTATGGGAAAGAGAAATTGAGTGCGAGTAGAACTCGCTGAGAAACAGGAACTCATCGTGGATACAAAAATGTTATAATTAGAAACATGCCTCCATTCAATCTCACTGTAGTTATTTCCATCGCTTCCCTTTGAGGTTTTCTTCACGGTCGCCTCATTCCATGGGGTCGTCGGATCTTGCACAACCCGACAACCGCCATGGTGCCTTCTTTCGTGGACGGTGTGATCACGCCTACTTCAACCCTCGGCACCATCACGGTCGTCGTCCAAGCAGCGACCCTTTGCACCCATCACGGTCGTTTGGCCACGCCGCGAGGACGTGGAGCCCGGGGGGCAATCAGGTACGGCTTCAATATCTCTGGAGATTGGGGGTTCGGGCCATGCGCGGAGAATTCGGCCACCACCGGCGGGCGGGTGCACCGCCGTGTACCACACTAGTTAGATAAGTCTCTTAGCATAGATAAGCGCTGTGTTACTCGGTTGTAATCTGTGGATGTGATCCTTATCCTATGTAGCTCGTTCCATCTATTCGATCTAACTTTACATGGTACAGGCCCGGGTGTTCTCTTCGAAGAACCCATGACAACAGGCTCGAGCAACACCACGACAAATGTTATCGCTAATCTTTTGGCGCATAACGTCGTGACAGAAAAATTGACAAGGGAAAATTTCCCATTGTGGCAGGCGCAGGTTCTGCCGCCGCTACGAGCTCATCGCCTTGAAGGCTACTAGGATGGCACAATCCAGGTGCCTTCAGAGAAGATGGAAGCTGTGGTCAAAATAGATAAAGATGAAGAGAAGGTGCTCATTGATAATCCAAGCTATATGCTGTGGATTTCGCAAGATCACAAGTACTTGGGTACTTGTTATCATCTCTGCCTCGTGAGGTGCTATCACAAGTTACAGCACTGACTACTGCGGCTGAGGTAAGGATGGTTCTGCAAAGTATGTATTATTCACAATCTCGTGCACGAGTGATGCAGATTCAACTCCAACTTGCATCAACTCAGAAGAAAGATTTATCAGTGGCAGAATACTTTGTGAAAGTGCATCTAGGCATCCCCGTGGATTTTGGATGATTGATGACTATAATTAAGAGACTACTAAGCTGAGTTGATCTTAAGCACAGTTGTGATGGATGAAATGAAATGAAATCCCTCAAAAATGAAAAGGATAAAATGGGTGTCAAAGACTCAAGCATAGAAATTAGGGTTTCTATGGTATTGAGCTTAAGTGAGTCGTATCATGTGTGAGGGTGGATGTATCATGTGCATTGAAATCATTCTAGAGGGCTCAAAGTGGTGTTGAGAGAAAACCTAAGTGAGAAGCCATAATGAGGAAAACCCTAGGAGGTCGGACTAGTCCGACCAGTCATAGAAGTCCGCTTTGGGGCCGACTGAAGACCGACGGTGATTTGAAGAAGGTCCGAGCCCTCATGTGGTGGTCCCCTGACTTCTTCAACCACTTGGTCCGCGTCGGCAAGCTTCCGTTCGAGAAGGAACACGCCAGCGACATGGTGTACTTCTCCGCGTACGCCATGGTGGGGCTGATCCCACCTTTCTCCTCTTTCTTCCTGATGCTGCTAGACTTCTATGGTCTACAGCTGTACCACCTTGCCCCCCACTCCATTCTCCTGGTGTCAATCTTTGTCAACTTCTGCGAGATGTGGGTGGGCATTCCCCCCTGAATTGAGCTCTTCCGCACCTTCTTCACTGTCCACACTACTGGCAGAAGTAATGAGTACCTTGGCTTCTACTATTTTGTGAAGCGCAAGAAGTGCCCGTACAAGTACTTGCGGTCGTTCCCTTCTGGGAAGTGGGACGACTGGAAGAAGGATTGAATTGTCATCAGGGTGGAGGAGTACGAGAAGCTGGAGTTACCGGAAGGCCTCCCCAGCATCGACACTGCAGTTTGGAGTGAAGCTCCGGTGTTGTCGGATGCCTTCAAACCTTCTCTGACTAGGATCTGCCTGTGTGTGGAAGGAGGGGTGACTCCTCAGGCGATGTTTTGCAACTTCCCGACCAACTGGTGGGCTCCATTGAAGAAGAGGGAGAAGCTTGCTTGGGCCCTCAACAGTATGCTGGATGACGATCGGATCGAGACCAGTTTGAAGTCCAACATGGAGGGTGCAACTTTGGAGTTCCACCTCAAGAAGTTCCAGCATGGCATCGATGTCGAGGGTGATGACTTGGCTCCGCCAGCAGCTTTCCTCCCTCTGAACATGGAAGCAGAGTTCAACAGGGAGCTCCAGCGGACGATGCCGATGCTTGATGACCTTGGTGTCGTTGAGAGGTGTTCGACCACCGGGTTGGCGATCTCTGGAGCTCCTGAAGGCGGCTCCACTCACGCCCCAAAGCCAAGAACCGAAGTCGTAGGCAAGGGCAAATAGTTGGCCGAGCCCTCGAGCCATAAGAGGAAGCTGAAGCATGCCGACGGAAGGTCCGTCAGGCCTACTTCTTCCACGGTGGCTCCTTCTCCTCGGAGGGGGAGGTCTTTAATGGCGGCATATACTCCCGGGGTGCTAGCTCCGGCCATGTGACTCCAGTACCAGGGCCAGCTGAGGGCTCTGGGTTCGGAGGTCCTTCCAGGTCGAGGGGGGCTTTGACCAAGGAAACACCAATAACAGCAGCAAGCTCCGGGGGACCTTCCGCGACTACCACGCCAGTGGCGGCTGGGGCCAGTCCGGAGCGTCCGGAAAAGAGGTTCCGTGCTAACTGGTCCAGAAGCCTTCAGAGGTAATTTTTGATTTTTTACCTCAGCAGTTGTTTTATTGTTATAACTGTATTTTGAGTTTCTTCGTCCTTCATCCATAGTGTGCCTAAGAAAAAGGCTGAAGCTCCGATCCCTGCAACAGCAGTTGAGGTTGTGTAGGCTGAAGCTCGGGCTCTGATTCCAGCGCTGCCCCAAGAGGTGGCTGAGGCTGTGGCAGCTCCGACGCTGGCTGTCGTGGTCTTGGACCTCGACTCATCCCCAAAAGCTCCTGTGGTAGCGCCGGACCACGGGAATGAAGATGTACTAGCGGCACCAGCCCTGGAGGTTGAAGCTCCGGGCTTGGATGCTGAGATGTTGGATGCTCTGGCCATAGAGCCGGAGGTAGCTACGATTTCGGCCCTAGAGCCGGATGTTGTCGAAGCCCCGGCAGTCGATCCGGTGGTTGATGAGGTCCCGGCGGTAGAGTCTGGTGATGATGAAGCTCCAACACTTGAGCCGATTGTTGAGGAAGCTCCGGCGGTAGAGCCGGTTGCTGCAGAAGTTCCGGCTGTAGAGTCGGTCATCGAAGAGGTTCTGGCATGCGAGCCAGTTGCTTCGGAGGTGTCGGCGCCTGAGCCCATGATGGTCGAAGCGCTAGCACCTGAGCCAGCGGCGGAGGAGGCGCGTGCGCCGGAGCCGGAAGTAGCTTCTACTCCGACCAAACCTTCAACACCTGCTCCGAAAGTGTTGATCCCGGAGGTGCCCGCTGCTGAGCCAGGGTGCCAAGATGATGTTGCTGGCCCCTCGCCTGAGGGGCCAGCTGTTGATGACCTGGCGGCGGGACCTTCGGAGCCAATTCTGAAGGTTGGAACTTCTGCTGCAGGACCTTCCTCGGCAGCGGCTGAGGCTATCCCAGAGGACGTCCCTAGTGCCGTGGAAGCTCAAGGGACCGCTCTTGTAGTGTGGGACCCAATTTTTGTCACTGAAGACCCACTGGATCCAGCGGAGAGGACCCCGGCAGGTCCGGACCTGATCCCCCTATCGTTGTCTATTGACAACGCATGCTCCAGTCTTCGCTAGGTCCAGCTGGCTTTCTACCACGACAGCAAGGCCCTCGAGGAGGAGGGCGCAACCGTCTCCATTTCGAGACCAAGTTGGCGCAGTCGAGGCTGGCTGACAACAAGGAGTGGGTGCAGAGGGAGAAGGTCCGCCTGGAGTACTGGGTTAAGCTGTTGGATGAGAAGGAAAGCATGACGTGATCCCTCGACAACCAGTCCTGGGCCATCTACAAGCAGGCCAAAGCTGCTAATAGAGCAGAGGATGATCGCCTGGAGAGGCTCGCCGCCATCCACGATGGTCTCGTCAAGCACCGGAAGGCTCTTGAGGTGCGGGAGAGAAAGCTCGAAGATGAAGAGCAAAAACTTCTGGAGCTGCGGGACGACCTCGTGAAGAGGGAGGAAGAGCTTGTACAAAAGATAGCTCTGGCTGAAAAGAGCCTCGAAGAACGCACCAAGAAATTGGAGGAGCGTTGTGAGGAAGAGGAGAAGAAGGCCTGGGAGCGAGGGCAAGATCTCTACAAGTAGGAGAATGCCGTCGCCGCCAGGGAGAAGAAAGTGCAGGACCGAGAGAAGGATCTGGTCAACTGCCGGAATGAGATCCACCTCCGGGAGGAAGAGCTCAGTAAACTCAAAAGGCAGGTTGCTGAAAAGATTCAGCAGAATGCCAAAGAGGTGGAGCGTCTTTCTCGGGAGAACTCGGAGCTTGCGGCGGCCAAAAGTTCCTTGGAGGAGATGCGAAGCACAAGGGCTGCGGAGTCCCAAAAAGTTTGGGACTTCGTGGGCAAGGCCAATGACGCGCTGAAGCCCATCGGCTTTAGTCCCGTGCATCTGGATGATCCGGAGCCGGAGCTGGAGCAGGCGTTGGAGGCGCTGAGTTCAGCAGGCAACAAGCTCACCAAGATGGGCGATGTCATCGCGGACCAGCTGGAAACTGAGGGACAGTCCTTGGCGAAGAATGTCGCAGAAATCGTGCTGACGTGCTACACCAGCCGGGACCCTCAATTCCCTCTGGACCCGGTGCTTGAAGTCCCCATTGAAGGAAAGGGTGAAGCCACCCGAGCCAGCATGTCGAAGGTTGCCCAAAAGGTCACCCGGTTCTTCCACAGGGTCTAGGACCATCTCTTTGTAGCTGCCACTTGTATTCTCTCTTCTTCTTCTCCAATTTTGTAATCTCTTGTCTCCAGATGAATGAAATCCAAATTTTTTTATGAATTTCATTTTTTTGTCTTCAACACCTTTGTCTCACTTGGCCCCCTAGTAGATGTGCACAATATGATTGTGAACATGTACCAAGAGGATGTAACAGTTGTTGAAGACTTGCGTGCTTCGAACTTGTAGAATGTAGGTCCAAAGGCTTCGATAGTATAGATCCCCTGAGGTTGTCGGAGCTTAGTGGATCCGACATTGACCATAATCGGAGCTTAGTAGCTCCAGCAGTAGTCTCCCTGAACGCGTAAAGCATCAACAGTTTGCCCTCTGCGGTGTCGGAGCTTGGTAGCTCTGGCAATGACCTCTGTCAACACAAGGTGTGTCAACGGCAGACTCCACTATAGAGTCTTTGCACCATCTTTTCTTCACGTTGACGGCTTGCCCCCTAGCTTTACCGGAGTTGAGTAGCTCCAGTGACGCTCGATATCAATGTTTGAACATTGACCACAAGCCGCCTAGAGGATGTCGGAGCTTTGGCAGCTCCGGCTTCATTCACCATCATCATGAAATATTTATTTTTCCTGCACACTGAAGTCAGGAAAAATAGTAAAATCCGTTTCCTATCTATAACTTCATTGCGGCTTACTATTCCTGAGAAAGTTTTAGGTCGAACACAATTCTAAATACAATCAAGAGCACCGTCTTGTTTCCTTCAGGTCCGATCATTTCTGGACTCGCCTTACTTCGGCCTGCCAGGGTGTAGGTAGAGTGGCAAACTTAGGGTGCATGACCAGGCTAATTCGATAGCACACTTCGGCCCTAGATTGGCTTGGCGGCATTCAGACGAGTAGACCATCCACAATATTTGGACCCAGAAGAATAGACAATGCAACTCGAATTGTACATGAATTGGTTGAGCTAAAATTTCTTAAGAACAGCACAACTTTGTTATAGACAAGAAAGAGAAAAAAAAATATTGAGCCTCTACAAAGTAAATGCACGTGGAGTCTGTTTTCACATAATGATGTCTTTCATTATAAGTCTGGGGTACAGGGGAAACAAGTACACCCTTAGGGTACAGAACCAGGCTAAGTGTGTTGCGTTTCTCGTTTGACCCAAGGTAGCTAGCTACACTTTTAGTTCTGAGACTGTGACAAGTGTTGCATGGACGTTGCGGACCTACCGGGGTAGGTCTGGCTGCCCTCTCGGAGGAGCTACCCGACTCTGTACAATGACTCTATAACATACATCACATGTAATTACAGACTCACCTCCATGATATTAAGCGTAGAACTTACGGAGGTGCTCAATGTTCCAAGGATTTGGGAGAGGTGTCCCATCCTTGTTTGCCAAGCGAACGCATTTGGGACGGGATACTTTGATCACTCGGAAGAGTTTGTTTAACCCTTCTCTGGATTGTATTCTCCATAGCACCAGATCGCCTTCCTCAAGCTGTCGGCTGTGAACATGCCGTTGGTGATAGCGCCAAAGAGCTTGGCGGTATCGGGCATTCCGAACAGCTGCTCGACACCTACCCTCTTCAAGGAGGTCAAGGTCTTCACACCGGAGCTGGTCCTGTGTGGCTTCATCAGAGGTCCGGACCCAGAGCGACCCCAAGGTGATTTCCAGAGGAAGGACTGCTTCAACTCCGTACACCAGGAAAAAGGGTGTCTCTCCAGTTGACTAGTTTGGAGTTGGCCTATTGGCCCATACAGTGGTCGGAAGCTCTTTGATCCAGTTGGCTCCATGTTTTTTCAGGCGCTCATATGTGCGCGTCTTGAGTCCTTTCAGGATTTCTGCATTTGCTCCCTCGGCTTGGCCATTGCTTGCCGGGTGAGCTACAGAGGCGTAGCTGACTTGAATGCCGAGGTCTTCGCAGTATCCTTGGAAAGAAGAGCTTGTGAATTGGGTCCCGTTATCTGTTATGATTTTGTTCGGGACTCCAAATCTGCATACTATGGACTGCAAGAAGTTGATAGCTGATTGCTTGTTTATTGTCACAAATAGAGTTGCTTCCGGCCATTTGGTGAACTTGTCAATGGCAACATACAGGAACTTGTAACCTCTGACGGCTCTTGAGAAAGGTCCCAATATGTCCATCCCCCACACAACGAAAGTCCATGTAGGACGTATCATTTGTAGAGGTTGAGCCGGTGTGTGAATTTGCTTTGCATGGAACTGGCATGCTTCACATTTCTTCACCAGCTCAGTTGCATCCTGGAGCGCTGTAGGCCTGTAAAAACCATACCGGAAGGCTTTACCGACCAGCGTGCGGGAAGACGTGTGGTTTCCACACTCGCCTCAATGGATTTCTGTGAGGATCTCGCAGCCTTCTTCCCTTGTGATGCACCGCATTAGGACGCCGTTGGCACCGCGCCGGTAGAGATCCCCTTCTACCAGCGTGTATCTTTTAGCCAATCTGACTATCTGGTTAGCGGATACATCATTGTCAGGAAGGATATTGTCTTTCAAGTAGCTCTGGATCTCCGAGATCCATGCATCGGAGCTAGCTTGAGCATTTGAGTCTTGCGTGCTGGGTTGCTTGGAGCTTCCGGCAGCACCTACGACCCTTGATGGCTGCTATGGTAACAGGGCCATCGGGACCGCCAGCTTAGGGATGCTGGTCTCGCCCCCTTCGCTCAGTTTGGCAGGCTAAGGTGTGGGTTTTAACAACCTCCGGACGAAGGTTCCATCAGGAGCCGGAGCTCTGGTTGACGCTTTTGTCGAGAGTTCATGAGCTTCAGCGTTATGGACACGCTGGACATGGTGGAGGTCCAGGACTTCGAAGTCCTTCTGAAGCCTCTGGACTTCAAGGAGATAAGTAGCTAGTTGAGGATTGTTATAGGAGCATTCACCCTTCACCTATTTAATGATGAGCTGCAAATCTCACTTGACCAACAGCTGCTTGACACCTATGATAGTGCCACCTTTAGTCCGTAAATGAGTGTTTCATACTCCGCCATGTTGTTGGTCGCCTTGAAGTTGTGGACCATGTATTTTACCTTCTCCCCGGTTGGAGCGAGGAGAAGGACTCCAGTGAGGCTCAGTGAAGACCGGAGCCTTGAGTTTTGGCTTCTGCTCACTAGGGCCCCCAGGGTTTGATGGAGAGGGGGTCCATTCCGCCATGAAGTCTGCCAATGCTTGAGTCTTGATCTCTTATCTTGGGACGAATTCAAGATTGAATTCGGCCAATTCCGCTGCCCACTTTGCAATATTCCCTGTAGAATTGGGATTATGCAAGATCGCCCGTAGTGGATAAGAAGTCACCACTGAGATCTTGTGAGCTTGGAAGTAATGGCAAAGCTTCTTGGAGGCGATGAGAACTGCGTAGAGCAGCTTTTGCACCTCTAGGTATCGAGTCTTGGCATCATGTAGTACTTCGCTGATGAAGTACACTGGGCGCTGGACTGTCCGGACCCTCTCGGAGGGGCCCGGAGCTCCCTCCACATCGATCCGGATCCTCTTGGAGGGGTCCAGACCTTCTTCGGGGTCCTCTGGGTCCTTGCTGAAGGAACCCAGAGCTTCTTCTGGAGTGACCCAGACCCTCCCGGAGGGGTCCGAATCCTCTTGTTCGACAAGAGTAACTCCTTGTAGATCCAAGTCTGGGGGCTGGGACCCAGACTCGCTTTCAGGAACCTTCTGACCCTCCCAGAGGGGTCTAGATTCCTGAGCTTGTGAGGGTTTTGGTCTCTCCGCATCTAGGACCATGCCGACAACTTCGTCACTTGCCGAAATGTAAAGCAGTAAAGGCTCACCAGGGTTCGGAGCTACCAAGGTTGGTAGAGTGGTGAGGAGCTGCTTTATCTCTTGGAACGCCTTTTCTGCTTCTTCAGGCCATTGGAATGGTCCGGACTTCCTCAATAGCTTGAAAAAGGGTAGCGCCCATTCCGCCAGTCTTGAGATGAACCGGCTGAGGGCGACTGGACATCCAGTCAGTTTCTGGACATCCTTGATGCGGGCTGGTGGCCGCATATCCTCAATGGCTTTAATCTTCGCCGGATTTGCCTCTATGGCCCGGTGGTTTACCAGGAAACCAAGAAGCTTTTCGGAGCTAACCCCGAAGACACACTTGTCTGGGTTTAGCTTTGTGCGGGTGACCCGCAACTTGTCGAAGACAGCTTGCAAGGTGTCAAGAAGTGACTCCTTGTCCTTGATTTTGACGACGATGTCATCAACACACACTTCCACTACGTCTCTGATGAGCTCTCCAAAGGTTTTGTACATAGCTCGTACAAATGTTGAAGCTGCATTCTTGAGACCAAATGGCGTGGCAGTATAGCTATACAATCCATCTACTGTGATAAAAGAAGTATGTTCTTCATCTTCCCTAGACATTCTGATTTGATGGTACCCAGAATATGCGTCTAGGAAACACACTAATTCACACCCGGAGGTGGAATCCACTATATGATCTATTCTAGGTAGTGGGAATGGATCTTTTGGGCATGCCTTATTCAGTGTTGTGTAGTCAATACACATCCGAAGCTTCCCGCTGGCCTTGGGTACAATGACTAGGTTTGCCAACCATTTTGGGTGGAAGACTTCTCGGATGAATCCAGCTTCGAGCAACTTCTTCACTTCTTGTCGTATGAAGTTCTGTCGCTCTACTGATTGCTTTAGAGGCTTCTGGTGCACAGGCCGAGTGTGAGGATAGATCTTCAGATTATGCTCGATCACTTCCCTAGGGATCCCAGGCATTTGTGATGGTTACCAGGCAAACACGTTGACATTAGCCCAGAGGAAAGTAATGAGCGCGAGTTCCTATTTGTCATTCAGACCTCCCGATATGCGGGTGGTCTAAATGGCATCAGAACCGATTTGGACGACTTTGACGGGAATGTCGGTGTCGCTGCTTGGTTGCACGCAAGGTGCAGAGGTTGAGCCTCATTGATGAATGCTCGGGGGTTTCAGAGCTCGCTCCTGCCTAGATTCTTCCTCCTGCGCTGTGGCAAGTGCGTGAAGTTCTTCCAGAGCAGTCACTCCGACAGTGCGGTCTCCGCGGATTCAGAGAACACCAGCTGGTGTCGGCATCTTCAACACCAGATATCCATAATGAGCAGCAGCCATGAACTTGTATAAGGCTGGTCTGCCCAGAATGGCGTTGAAAGTTATGTTGATCTGAGCGACGTCGAAGACCAACTTCTCAGTGCGATATTTGTCCTGAGTCCCGAAGGTCACGGGGAGTGTAATAGCACTGAGTGGGGTTATGGCCCCCGGACCTAATACAGAGAAAGGTCAGGAGAGGCGAAGGTCCGAAGGTCGGAGCTGAAGCTTGACGAAAGCTTCGAAGCTTATGAGGTTCAACCCCGAACCTCCGTCCACCATTACATGGTGGAGTTTAATGTTATTAATGGTAAGAGATACCATCAAAGGTAGTTGACCAGCTCCAATCATGTTCCGAGGGCAGTCCGAAGCATCAAAAGTGATGGTAGTGTCCATCCACTTTCGATGAGGCTCTGCCCTGGCTGTAGGAGCTACTGAGGCCATGTCCCGCCGCATGGTCTTGAGGACACGGCGGGAGGTGATTTCCCACGAACCACCAAAGATGGTGTTCATGGTCTTCCGACGCTCATTGTCGGAGATGTCGGAGTCGTCGTCGACGGAGGTGTAAACAGCCTTCAGGACCTTTTTAGGGTCCTGAAAGCCTAACTCCTCTTCAGTCGGAGCTTCATTGACTTTCTGTTTTCCTTCCCTGTGACAGAAAGGAACTTCTTGCCAGCGCTTGTTGTAGCGCTCGGCAAGGTTTTGGACCTCCCGTCAGTCTTCCAAGTTGTGGCTGTTCGACTTGTGAATAGGACACCACACTTTGGAATTGACACCGTCTTCATAGGACGGTCGAGGTTGTTTCTCGGGGCGTGGCCCCCGGCCACCCAGAGCTGCAGCAGCTGCAGCAGTATGTGCTGGCCGACGGCTTCTTCTTGCCGTTGGACTTTTTCTTCTTTTTGCCACTCCCGGAGGTAGTGGCTTCGCCTTTGGAGGATTTTTTACCATCCTCCATAGGTGGTTTGGAGTGCATTTGACGGCCCTCCGCAGCTTTGGCACACTTGTCTGCCAAGCTGAAGAGCTCCATGACGCTGGTGATCTCCTTGATCGCCAGCTTCTCCAGCGTCTTCTTATCTCGTACGCCTTGTCTAAATGCCACAATAACAGAGGCGCTGGAGATAGAAGGAATAGTGTTTCGTACCTAGGAGAACCTCTGGATGAATGAGCGCAGGGATTCTCCCCCCTTCTGCACGATAGCAAAAAGGTCCAGTTCAGTGCCTGGTCGGGTGTATGAACTCTCGAAATTGGCAGTGAACTGTTGGCACAATTCCTCCCAACTATTAATGGAGTTGTGAGGAAGACTCATGAACCAGGACCTGGCGGTACCAGTCAAGGCCACTGGGAAGTAGTTGGCCATTACGGCCTCATTACCTCCGGCCGCAAGGATTGCGGTGGAGTAAATCTGGAGAAACTCAGCGGGATTAACAATCCTGTCAAATTTCTCAGGCAGGTGAGGCTGGAACTTTTGTGGCCATCTGACCATGCGTAGGTGAATGGCCAAGGAAGAACAACCTCCTCTTACTCCCTTGGGAGCTGGACTGTCTCGAGCCTCTCGCCTTTCACGAGCACGCTCGATATGGACACGACCGTCCTGTTGACTGTAACGGCGATCAAGCTCCGCCCGAAGGTCATGAGTTGAAAGCCTGGTTACCGTATGAGTGCGTCGTGCCCCGGAATGTAGCGACGTAACTTGCTGAGATGCAGCACGCCTCCTATTTTGGGAAGCATGCGGACCAAGTGTGCTTGACACAGTCCGGCGCTGTGATGGGGCCCACCCCAAAGGGGGAGGACCTTGGTTGCTGATGCGGTCGGCTACTGCTGCAACCAGATGTTCCACATCTGCCCTCCACTGCTCCATTGCACCCTGGGATGCACCTGGAGGTGGTGGACGTTGAAGGAGAGCACGCGCTGCATGGAGCGCGTGTTCAGGGTTGTTGTTATTCGCCGATCCGGTGATCGACGCCGATGCACCGTCACGCTGCTCATCTTGACGTGCTCGTGCGGGCGGTGGCGGTGGAGGCATGACTCCCGCTGGAGCCATGGCATCTGCTGGTTGCTGCATGTTGGAGGGATTTCCCCCAGCAGGTTGAACAACAAGATTGTCGTTGGATGATCCAGCGGCTGAATTCACCATCCTTGAAATCTCGGGCGTCCCTACCTGGCGCGCCAACTGTCGGTGTTTGGATCCGGCAGATCTCCGGACACTACCTTTGGTAGATCGAGGAGTTGTAGTTCGGTAATGGGCGCGCAGATATTCAAGAAGATGAAAGACAAGTGGACACAGAGATTTATGTGCTTCGGGCCGCCTGAGCGTAATACCCTACTCCACGGGGTGTGTTAGTGTTGTATTGAGCGTGTGAGTCTAGAAGAAGCTCCAGAAGAAGAAGCTCGTCTAGGTCAGGGAGTCCAGAAGAGGTTTGGAGCCGTCCCTTGTGTATCGTCAACCAGTCCTTTTATAGTACAAGGACTGATCATTACACCGTTAGCCTGGCCCGACATGTGGCCCCGACAGATACACATATTTGATATACAATTATTGAGGTTAAATACCCTTAATATCCCAGAAACGGGCCTTAACAGTGCTGTTACCGGTATTAAGGGCCATCCGATCGTGTGTCATTAATATGGCATTGATGACACTTAATCGGGTCTTGAAGTCTTTGATTGCTCCTTGATAGTCCGGAGCCATTGGGGGTCCACCAGCCTGATTGTTGAAGTTGAAGGTCCGGCGGTCGGCCACGTGGCAGCTCCGGAGCTTACCATCGTGGACGGGTAGGTCCGGTGCTGTTGGACACGTGTCGGCACCGGAGCTTCCCTCCGTCTGGGGTTAGGTCCGGGGATGCCATACTGGTATCTAGTCCGGAGCTTTCCCATGTGTGGGCGATAGCTCCGGTCTTATGATACATGTGGCGGCCCTGGGACTAACCATGTCGGGGAAGCAGGTCCGATTACACCTAACATGTGGGGCCTTCGGAGGTCTTCAAATCTGGTAGATGGAGTTTCCTTGTGATCTTTGCAATCTCAAGGGGTATCCGGTACGTAGGGTACTGACAAGGGATTCATATGAGGAATCCTCCTCCGATGAAGAGGAGAAGATAGCAACCATTGCCATGAAGAAGACAACCGGGGAGAACAGGCTCTTCCCCAACTTGGAGAAATCAAGGCGAACTTGCCTCATGGCCAAGGAGGGAAGAAAGAAGGTTAAATATAAATCCTCCTCTTCAATTTCCTCGCATGATGATTTTGATAGTAGTAGTGAGAATGAACACATGCTTAAGGATATGAGTAAAAGTACCTTGAAAAGATTGAGGTTGTTGACGGATGAGATATTTGACAAGGAAGAGCTCATCAACCGTTAAGAGGAAATGCTCATCCAACAAAAGGAGAGATGTCAAGAGGTTCGGGAGACCATGGAGCTTGAAAGAGAAAGAAGCAAGGCGCTTGAGCGTGAACTCGCTTTGAGCAAGGAAACTTGCTCAAACCTTGAGAACACTGCAATTGTGCTCAAGGATGAACTTGATAGTTTGACACAAGCTAACAAGATCCTTAAAACACAAGTGAAGTCTCTCAAGGTCAATGCCCCTTCTTCCTCTACAAGCTCACCTTCTAAAAATGTCAAATCCAAAGCGCCTCAACCTTGCAAATGCTCAAACTTGATTATGAAACTTAAAGATGAGCTTAAGTTGGCACAAACCAATAAAGCACCAAAGGGTGGCATCTTTGACAAGGAGAAGATGGCATATGCACATAGTGCATACAACAACACAAGACATCCCCTTGTCAAGGATGGTCTTGGTTAATCTAGGGAGATGAGGCAAAACGACAAAAGTCCCAAGAATGGAAAAGACTTGATTGTTTTTCTCAAGGGAGGTTCATACAACAATAAGGGAAAGAACATCACTACATCTCCTAAAATGCCTAAGAAAGAACCTCATCCCTTGTTCCATGATTTTGATACATCATATGTTTTATTGAGGAACAAGTTTGGAAAGGCCTATGCTAGTTATGTTGGGCCACACCGCAAGAGTCCTAAACCTTGTGTGTGGGTGCCCAAGTGCCTCTTGACTAACATCAAAGGACCCAACACCGCTTGGCTCTCTAAAGCCAATGCTTAAATCTTTCTTGCAGGCATACTCCTCCGGTGGAACCAAATGGGTTCTTGATAGCGGGTGCACTAATTATATGACCGGAGAGAGGAAGATGTTTTTGGAGTATGAGCTAAATGAAGATACAAGTGAAGGAATCTACTTTGGGGACAATAGCCAAGGAAAAATCCATGGCACCGGTAAAATTGCTATATCCCCTAATCACACTCTTTCAAATGTTTTACATGTTGATTCACTTGATTATAACCTCTTGTCCATATCGCAACTATGTGGAAAAGGTTATAATTGTTTATTCACTAATGAGGGTGTGACCGTCATAAGGAGAAATAATGACTCAATTGCCTTTAAGGGTGTGCTCAAGGGAAAAATCTATCTTGTGGATTTCTCCGCGGATAAAGCCCAACTTGATACATGCTTAATTGTAAGAACTAACATGGGATGGATTTGGCATAGAAGGCTAGCCCATGTTTGGATGAGAAACTTGCAAAAACTCCTTAAGGGCGAGCACATCCGTGGTTTAAAGAATGTTGTGTTTGAAAAGTATAGGCTATGCAGCGCATGCCAAGCGGGAAAACAAGTTGGAGCTCCACATCCATCCAAGAATATTATGATGAAAACAAGACAATTGAAACTTCTACCCATGGATCTCTTCGGTCCAATCGCCTACATAAGTATTGGCGGTAACAAATACGGTCTTGTTATTCTTGATGATTTGTCACGTTTTACTTGGGTATTCTTCTTGCATGATAAGAGTGAGACTCAAGGTGTCCACAAGAAATACTTAAAGAGATCTCAAAATGAGTTCTACTTAAGTATCAAGACCATAAGGAGTGACAACGGCACCGAATTAAAGAATACTCAAGTTGAAGAGTTTTTGGATGAAGAAGGCATCAAGCATGAGTTCTCGGCCCCCTACTCGCCTCAACAAAATGGGGCGGCCGAGAGGAAGAATAGAACTCTAATTGAGATGTCAAGAACCATGCTTGATGAATACAAGACGTCGGACCTGTTTCGGGCGGAAGCGGTTAACACCACTTGACATGCCATAAACCGGTTATATCTTCACCGCATACTTAACAAGACGTCTTATGAGCTCCTAACCGGTAACAAGCCCAATATTTCTTACTTTCGTGTTTTTGGGAGCAAATGCTACATTCTCAACAAGAAGCCTAGGACTTCGAGGTTTGCTTCTAAGTCCGATGAAGGTTTCTTGCTTGGTTATGTCTCAAACACCTACGCCTATTGTGTCTTCAATAAATCCTCCAGAATTGTTGAAGTAGCACGGGACGTAGTGTTTGATGAGACTAATGGCTCCCAAGTGGAGCAAGTTGATCGTCATGTGCTAGATCAAGAAGAAACTCCACAAGTGGTGATAGGAAGGATGGCACTTGGAGACATACGACCACAAGAACAACCTCAAGACTCAAGTGACCATCCTATTCCTCAAGCAAGTTCTTCCTCAAATGATCATACTCAAGTTCCTCAAGATGCGGTCCAAGAAGATGAAAATGGAGGCATCAATCAAGGGGGACACAATGAAGATGAGGAAGACGAAAATGAAGATTCAATACCTCAAGCGCCTCACCCAAGAGTGCACCAAAGCGTTCAACGGGACCATTCCATTGAAAATATACTTGGAGACATCTCCAAGGGGGTAACTACTCGATCTCGTGTTGCAAACTTTTGTGAACATTACTCTTTTGTTTCTTCTTTGGAGACTCACTACGAGATCCGGATTGGGTAATGGCCATGCAAGAAGAGCTCAACAACTTTGAAAGAAATCAAGTATGGGAGCTCGTGAAGAGGCCTAATGCGAATGTTGTAGGCACCAAGTGGGTGTTCCGCAACAAACAAGATGAGCCCGGGGTGGTTACAAGGAACAAGGCACGACTTGTGGCCAAGGGGTATTCACAAGTCGAAGGTTTGGATTTTGAAGAAACCTTTGCTCTCGTAGCTAGGCTTGAATCAATTCATATATTACTTGCCTTTGCTACTCACCATGATTTTAAGCTATATCAAATGGACGTCAAGAGTGCATTCCTCAATGGTCCAATCAAGTAAGAGGTGTATGTTGAGCAACCCCCCGGCTTTGAAGATCAAGAATTCCCAAACCATGTGTACAAATTGCGTAAGGCTCTCTATGGCCTCAAACAAGCTCCTAGAGCTTGGTATGAGTGCCTTAGAGACTTTCTGACGAAATGGTTTCAAAATTGGAAAGGCAAATTACACTCCATTCACTAAGCACTTTGATAATGATTTGTTTGTTTGCCAAATATATGTCGATGACATTATATTTGGTTCTACTAACAAAGCTTTTTGTGATGAGTTTTATAAGATAATGACGAAAAAGTTTGAGATGTCCATGATGGGGGAGTTGAAGTTCTTCCTAGGTTTTCAAGTAAAACAACTCAAGGAAGACACATTCATTAGTAAAACTAAGTACACACAAGAAATACTCAAGAAGTTTGACATGGACAAGGCCAAACCCATCAAGACTCCAATGGCAGCTAATGGGCATCTCGATCTTAATGAAGATGGTCCAAGTGTGGAACCAAAGGTATATCACTCCATGATAGGTTCATTGCTTTACTTATGTGCATCTAGGCCCGATATCATGCTTAGTGTGTGTATGTGTGCTAGATTTCAAGCTGCTCCTAGGGTGTGTCATTTTACCGCCGTTAAGAGAATTCTTAGACATTTGGTTCACACACCAGGCCTAGGACTTTGGTACCCCAAAGGTTCTAAGTTTAACCTCATTGGATATTCCGATGCGGACTATGTGGGGTGCAAAGTTGATAGGAAGAGCACCTCCGGAACTTGCCAATTCCTTGGTAGATCTCTAGTGTCTTGGTCCTCAAAGAAACAGAACGCCATTTCTCTTTCCATAGCCGAAGCGGAGTATGGCACCGCTGGAAGTTGTTGTGCACAACTTCTTTGGATGCGACAAACTCTTAGGGACTATGGCATAAACTTGCGCCATATTCCCCTCCTATGTGACAATGAGAGTGCATCAAAATAGCCCACAATCCAGTTGAAAATTCATGGACCAAACACATCGATATCCGCCACCACTTCTTGAGAGATCACTCCATCAAAGGAAACATTGCAATCTCCCATGTGAGAACCGAAAAACAATTGGCCGATATTTTTACCAAACCCCAAGATGATAAAAGATTTTGTGAACTTATGAGTGATCTCAATATCTTACATTCTTGAAATGTGGCTTGAGTCTTGCACATCTGATTGTTATATTCAAAATTCACACATGCTTGCAAAAAATTCTTCCTCCTCAATTTTCTACAAATTATTTTGAAATTATTGAATCTTTGTGAATTATGGTCATAGTTTGATTTTTGATTGCTTACTGACCAAGTTTATAAAGATCTTTTGTGAAAATATATTCCAAAAGGATCAAATCTCTACTAAAAACTCAATATATAGGAGGTTTCAGCCTTAGGACCCAGTGGTTCAATATAGTTCGGGCCCAGTCCGCTGACCGGACAAGTCCGGGTCACTAACCGGACTAGTCCGGCCCTTGGGGACTTAATCTCCCAAGGGAGCCCTCGACCTCTCCACTTCCATTCAAACACCCTCTCTCTCTCCAAAACACACGAAAACCGCCCCCAAATCGGCGATTTTTTATTCCAACCACCAAATCTTGATTACAATCGGTGGATTGAAGCCCTAGGGTGCGTGGGAACTCTTTCCCAAGCATCGGAGGCCGATTCCTCACCCACATTTCGTTGAATCAAAGATTTGAAGAGGTATTATTGACCTAACCCCCAAACCTTCGAAATTCAATTCTTTCAGGTCTATTGATAGAAACTTCTTCGCAAAAGTTGTTGTCCACATCATTGTGATCATGCACCTCAATTTTGGTGGTAGGATCCGTAGTTTTTGCAAAATTTCTCTAGATTGGGGTTCTTGCTGTGTGAACCGGACTAGTCCGGCCACAGGTCGGACAAGTCCGTCTTGGTACGGACTAGTCCGGCCCCTGGGCGGACAAGTCCGGGTTACACAGTAAAAACCCTAAACTAAATCGATTTTGTGGATTCTACCACCATATCTCTACTTCCTTGGACTCATACACATTCCTTTGCATCTCTTATTAGCAACCATGTCAGATTCGAAGTATGTTCCACTTTCTGACTCCGAAGCCGAGGCGGGAAGGCAAGCACTATAGCGTAGAAAGCACGAGGCGGACAAGCTTGTCATGGCATATATTGACCCTCAGTCAGAAGCTAGAAGAGCAAATAAGACACAACAGGAGGCTCATAACTCAACTGCAGCCGAGGCAGCCCCCAAGAAGAAAATGCTTGTGATTGTGCGGGAGAAGGCGAAATCCCAGGAGGCAAGGACCTCCTAGGACAAGGGCAAGTCACCTGTGGATGCTGCACCCAAGAAGAGGGTCCTCGTTGCTAAGAAGCCTGCGAGCAAGGCTAAGAAGGGAGTTCCTCAGCCCATCGGTCCTTTGAGGATGTCTTCACCTGCATGGAACCCCAACCATGCAGCTGCCTTTGACACCAACGTCTTCAAAGGCAAAGTGGCTGAGAAGGCTAGGAATCTTAGGAAGGTCAATGTCTACCAAAGGGAGAGGAGCACAATGGATCCCCGCTTTTGGTGTGACTTCCGCTGTGACTACTACAGGATAGTTTATATGTCCAAGCAAACTCCTGTGACTTATGCTCAGTGGATTGACTGGGATTACATGGCCCAAAAGGATCACATGGTTTTCAATGTTGTGATTGAGGCCATAGAGCGCCATGGCTTGAAGAAGTTCATGGCATTTCATTATGATTGGAATGTGGAGGTAATTTCTCAATTCTACTCCACTGTCTACTTCCACATTGATGGGGATCGGAGGATCACTTGGATGACTAACGGAGAGCAATACTCCACCACCTACTAGGAGTTTGCTTAGTTACTTGACTTGGAGGACCAACTGGACAATGAGATCATCATCTCTAATCTAAGGCCAGTTGATCGAGACACTTTGGAGTACATGTATCCAAGGCATGTACCTTTTGAGTCCGGACACATAAGGAACATCAAACCCTTCTACAGTGTCCTAAACTGAGTTCTCCGGAAGATAATTGCCCCCAAGGATGGAGACGCGGGGATTATTCAAGGTAACTTGAGGCACTTAATGGTGTTAATTGATGGAGATGTCCGTTTCAATGTGGTGGACTACATTTTTGATGACAACTTTAACATCTCACATACTCCAAACCGATCATGTGGCTATGCTCCTTACATCATGCACATGATCGAGAAGGTGTCCGGGCTCAACTTCAAGAAGGACATCATTCATAGAAGGCTTCCTCCTCAAATTCCTCCTCCGGAGTCGGCTGCCCCTCGTAGGAAGAATGCGGATCCTCCCGCTTCTTCTTTACACTTTGTGCCATCACCTCCTCCTTCATCACAATGCGGCAGCGGATTTATCAAGTGCTTCAAAGCCGTATTCTCCTCTGGCCGGAAGGCGGAAGTTCGGCAATGTCGCATGGAGCATCGCCAAGAGAAGTATCTCAAGGGGATGTGCGACAAGCTGAAGATCCCTATGTCTCCCGCCGCAGAGAGTGATGGGGAGTTGACTCCATTCCCATAGTTCACTGCCGAGGAGCTTGCTCAATTCGGTGACGTTGGTACCTCCACAGCAGCTCTGTCCGAAGATGATGCTAATGATGACCGGAGAGCGTCAGCGGGCACCAAGGGCGAGACGACGACGACGACGCCGATGATGATGAAGCGTAGATCTAAAGACTCTTCTTTCTCTCTTTTCCTTTTTGATGTCTTGATTCCAAAGGGGGAGAGATTGGAATGGGGGTACTTAGAAAGGGGGAGAGATTGAAAAGGGGGTACTTAGATAATAGTTTTATGGGGGAGAGATTGGTCCACTATGGACTTATGTTTTAAAACTCTCATTTCAATTGTTTTAAGACTTAATTCATGTATCTTGTCTAAATTGTGATGTTATGCTTGAGTTACATGTTTCATCTTGCATGCTTGGTACCTTATCATAATTTATGAGCACATTACATAGGCACTCCACCATAACATGTATATGTATGAGAACTCTCTCAATTTCTCTTACTCATGATGCATACATTGAGGGGAGTCACTCATACAAATACATGTTATGAAAACAAATTATTATCCTTTTTGTTGAAGATTTAATGTGTTGTCGTCAATCACCAAAAAGGAAGAGATTGAAAGTGCATATAAGCATCCCCGTGGGTTTTGGATGATTGATGACGAAAATTAAGAGACTAATAAGCTGAGTTGATCTTAAGCACAGGTGTGATGGTGAAATGAAATGAAATCCCTCAAAAAGGAAAAGGATAAAACGGGCGTCAAAGACTCAAGCATAGAAATTAGGGTTTCTATGGTATTGAGCTTAAGTGAGCCGTATCATGTGTGAGGGTGGATGTATCATGTGCATTGAGATCATTCTAGAGGGCTCAAAGTGGTGGTTGAGAGAAAAACCTAAGTGGGAAGCCAAAATGAGGAAAAACCCTAGGAGGCTAGACTAGTCCGGCCAGTCAGAGAAGTCCGCTTTGGGGCGGACTAAAGGTCTCTGGAGTAGATCGGACTTGTCCATATGGATACAGACTAGTCCGTTCTTCCCATCGTAGAGTTGGAGCTAAGTCCCAGTAGATTGCACTTGTCCGTTTTAGAACGGACCAACGCTCTCTGTAAAAGTTCGGACTTGTCCGTGGTGGTACGGACCAGTCCGTTTGATACCTAGTGAGATAAACTGAGAGGAAACCCTAGAGGGTTGGAATAGTCCGCCCCTATGGCCGGACTAGTCGGGCCATACCCAGTTGTGTCTGTTTTGGGACGAACCAAACCTTTCTGTCCTACTTCGGACTAGTCCATATTGTCAGTGGTAGTTTGAAATTCAAACGTTGGCGCGCACATCATCTGTTTTGTCGATCGATGACGTGAAATTGTTGGTAGTTCCAGAAGGCTGGACTAGTCCATGGCACAGGGCCGGACTAGTCCAGATTTGCTCTGGTGGCAACAATTAGTTGCCGGGACCCCTATAAAAAGGGGACCCTGGTCCCCTATTTGATAACTCTTGAACCCTAGCACCGCCACAAGTTACCTAGAGACTTACAAAGCCTTCCACTCATCGTACTAGCCCTCTAAGATAAAATCTTGAAGAGATTAGGATTTGGGGAGGAGAGTGAAGGAAGATCATCACGCTTTGGCTCTCAGTTTCATCTCTTTGCACATTGTGTTGTGTTTTGTGGCTTGTGTGGGTTGAGCTTCGTGTGCTTCTCATTGTATTGATTTGTGGGAGCCTCAACTTGTGAGCAGTCCCAATCAAACTTGGTGATTACCCATTGATATAGTGGAAACCAAGCTGACCATTGTGGTGGCTTGGTGAGAGAAGGGTCAAGTGAGACCCGGTCCTTGTGTGGACTTCTCAACGTGGATGTAGGCTTCTTCGTGGAGCTGAACCACGGGATAAATCTTGTCTCACTTGTCATTTTACATTTCATAATCACTAGCATTGCTATTAGGGTTCTTATTGTTCATATTGCTCTTCACTTTGATCTTTGTTGGAATCTTGTAACCTAAGTGCTTTAACTTCACAATCTAAGTTGTACTAGGTTACCACACATTGCTTACCTCTTCGGTGAACTTAAATTCCGCAAATAACTTGTAGAAACCAAGTTTTTAGGTTTTCACCCTGTGCTAAGCGGACTAGTCCAGCCCTGTCCAGACAAGTCCGGCCTCAGGGGTTTAATCTCGTTTGATTAAGTCATTTCAGGTCTTATTGCCTATTCACCCCCCTCTAGGCGACTTTCACTTTGCCAAAATGAAGTCGCTCGGTGATGCTATGGCCACAACTGTGAAACCTTTTGATGATGACAATCTGGCTTCATACATTTCAGTCGGGTTGGACTCAGAGTGGACTCCGGTAGTCACAACTATGACTACTCGTGTAGATGAGATTCAACTAAGTGATCTCTATGCACATATATTAAGTTTTGAAATGTGTCTGATTCTTCAAAAGAGCAACAATGGATCCTTCTCTTCAGTTAATTCTGGAACAAGAGGAGGACAAGGTGGCTTCGAGGAGGCCGTGGTGCACATGGTCGTGGCAACCCTCAGGGTGGTCGTGGTGATAGCTCCTAGGGTGGCCGTGGTGATAAGCCTCAGTGCCAGCTCTGCAAAAAGATCGGCCATGAGGTGATTCGTGGCAACAAAAGATTCAACAGAGACTACATAGATGAAAATAAAACTTCTGCTGCATCAATGAACTCGAACTCTTATGGGGTGTATACAAACTGGTATGTTGACTCTGGGGCCACCGATCATATCACAAGTGAACTTGACAAGTTACAAGTCAATGAGCGCTACTACGGCAATGATCTGGTGCACACGGCTAGTGGCACATGTATGGACATTAAATACATTGGTCATTCGATGTTGAATACTCCTAGTTCCGAATTTAGCTTGAAAAATATCCTTCATATTCCTCAAGCTAAGAAAAATCTTTTATCGGCAAATCGTTTTGCACGTGACAACAAAATATTTCTTGAACTTCATCCACATTATTTTCTTGTCAAGGACCAGGTCTTGAAGAGGGTTCTACATCAAGGTAGAGCTATAGGAGGTCTATATCCCTTGGAACCCCATCTCATTCCATCAATAAAAGGTGCCCTTGCTGTTGAGAAGCCAACACCTTCAAGGTGGCACAACCGCTTAGGACATCCCTCTTATTTAAAAGTTCAGAAAGTTATAAATAAATTCAACCTTCCACATTCTAAGGTTGATGGTGTTAGTCACGTGTGTGATGCTTGCCAACAAGTAAAAAGTCATTAATTGTCGTATCCTGGATCCACTAGTGTATCAAATGTTCCATTTGACCTTGTTTTCTCTGATGTATGGGGTCTTGCATTAGACTCAATCAATAAAAAAATGTACTACATGAGTTTTATTGATGATCATAGAAAATTCACGTGGATCTATCTCTTTAAAAAGAAAACTGATGTTTTCTATATTTACTGCAACTTTCAGTCTTATATTGAAAGAATGTTTGGGAGGAAAATCAAAGCTGTTCAATCTGATTGGGGAGGGGAGTATCAAAAATTGATTTTTTTTCAGCAGCTTGGCATCACACATTATGCCTCACGCCCTCATGATCATCAACAAAATGACTCCACCGAACGCAAGCATCGCCACATCATTGAAGTACGGCTTTCTCTTCTTGCTCAAGCCTCTATGCCACTTAAATTTGGGTCGAGGCTTTCGTTGCTGCAACATATTTAAACAATCGAATTCTAAGTAAAGTGATTGTGAATGTGGCCTAGAGGGGGTGAATAGGCTATGAATATTTCCTGCACACTTAATCAAATGGTCAAATGCTTGATACACTGGACTTGTCCGATTGGTGGTGTGGACTAGTCCGATGTGTTGAATGTGTGTCGAGTTGATTAAGTGTTGATTTAGGAATTAAACTTTATAGCAGCGGAAATTTGAACAACTGATGAGATCACTTGGATTATCAATCAATATTGTGAAGTTACACGTGAAAAGCAACTGCAATTCAAGTTACAAGTTTGATCAATTATGTGCTCTAATTAATGAAGATGCAAAAACAAAGAAGCACGCGGGACACCGATTTTTACTGGGGTTCGATCTCACCAAAGAGATCTACTCCTCGTTGAGGAAGCCCACACAGAGCCGGGTCTCTTCAAACCCTTTCCCTCATCAAGTCACCACACAAGGCCAACTTGATTCCACTATCACGGGTAATCACCGAGTTTATGGGGTAACCTCACACGTTGAGGGCTCCCACAAGAATTACAACGAAAAGATGATCAAATACACTAAAAAAGATTACAAAGAAAAGCACGAGTGTGAAGATATCAAAACCCAGGAGCTCAACGACGTGTAGACAACGATCTCCCAACCCCAAATCTGAATACTCAATTGATTTTCACCTTTGAGGACTTTAGATGCGTGGGAGATGTGTTTTTGTGCTCTTGGGACAGGTGGTAGTGATTGGGTTTCTGAGTTTGATAGTAATAATCGAAAATTATCATTGTGGGGTCATGGATATCCTATATAGAGGGTTTCCAAAAAAATTACCGTTAGGGATCCCGACAATCGGATTAGTCCGTACTGGGGAGTGGACTTGTTCGGTGTGCTGTGTAAAAGTTGACGTGAAATGTGCAGCACACTAGAAACCCTAATTGTGTGAGGTATACTGGACTAGTCTGTTAGGTGTCTGGACTTGTCTGGTGCCCTGTGTAATTGAACTCCAGAGAGTTCAACAGACTAGTCCGGTCCATGAACGGACTAGTCCGGTCCAAAAACAGACTTGTCTGGTGCTACGTGTTATAGAACATTAGAGAGTTCAGTGGACTAGTCCGGTCCTGTGGATGGACTTGTCCAGAGTGTAGTGTAATGGGCTTACAGAGACTTGATCGGACTAGTCCGGTCCAAAAATGGACTAGTCCAGTGCACTGTGAAATGTGGTTCCAGAAAGTTTATCAGACTAGTCCGGTCCATGGTCGGACTAGTCTGGTCCATGGTCGGACTAGTCCGGTGCACAGTGTATTTGGACAACAGAGAGTTGAACAGACTAGTCCGATCTATGAACGGACTAGTCTAGTGCTTAGTGAATTTTTAGGTTGATTTTAAGCCCTTACATCTATGCAAAGACTTGAGCTCTTGGGATGTGTCTCTCACACGCATCCTATACATTTAAATCTACTTTGCGCTTCAGTCGTCAGTTGGGCTTTTCTCTTTTTCTACACCACTTCATTTTTCACTTTTTTGAGTGCACCAAACTATCTCATTTGAATGGACATGCGTTCATCTTAACAAGTTCATTAGGATCTCATTTGTTTATCATCAATCGTCCAAAACCCATAAGAGATTGCATAGATGCACTTTCAATCTCCCCCTTTTTGGTGATTGATGACAACCAATTCAGATTTCACAATTAAGAGTAAAATTTGATTTTCATAAAGTGTGCATACATGAGAACAATAAATGAGTATTAGAAAAACTTCTCACATATATGCACTCTTTATGGTGGGGTGCCTAACAGTGTGTGACCAAAAGATGTGATGAGCAATACATAAGCACTTGACTGTTGTTATAGCAACAATCATCACATTACCATTAACTAATCATCATACATTAAGTAAATTAAGCACATCCAAAATAAATTACAATAGTTTAAAAACAAGTACACGTCCTTGATCGCACGTCCTTAATGGCTTAATGTCTACAAAATAGATGGCTAGTCTCAATCTCTCCTCCTTTGGCATCAAGACACCAAAAAGGGAAAATTTGAGTGGAATCACTCATCATACCTGCCTCCCTCACTCTGAGTCCTCTCTTCATCTTCTTCTTCATCTTCAGGTGCTTGAGGAGGAGGAGGAACAGAGGCACCAACCAATCCAAAAGAAGCCATCGCTTGCTCAGTTAGAGGTGCCATCTCTGAGAGATGTCTTCTTCAGAGTCTTCTAAGATCTGAGTGACCCCACTGGCTCTCTTTCCAGCTTCTCATAAATTTCTTTGATATTGGCCTTCACATATCTTTGATGCTTCTTCCTGGCCAGATTCTCCTTGTGTTGCTTGATTTCCACTTTGCGACAGGAAGCAAATATGGATGAGAGCATCTTCAGCACTCCACTAGAGGACTCTCTACGAGGTGGAGGAGCAGGAGCAACAGCCTCAGATCTTGTGCCTTCTTGAGTCCTCTTAGATCTCAGTTCCTCTGCAGGTGAGTTAGGAGCAGAGGGAACAGTGTAGATAGTAGGCTTCTGGGGACTGAGCTCAGTATGAGGAACATCCTTGACAAATTCAAGTCCTGTCACCTTCTCAATCATATACATGATGTAGGGTGCATAGCCACAAGACATGTTAGGAGTGATTCAGATGTTCACAATGTCATTGTACATGTACTCTAAGACAATGAAGAGCCTTCTCCTGCTAATCACCTTCATCAATGTCCTGAGTGTCCCCTGGATAGTCCATGCATCTCTTTTCTTGGGAGCTATGGTTTTCCTCAGGATCCTATTTAGAACAGCAAAGAAGGGCTTCAAGTACTTTGTAGTTGGAGATTTGAATGGCATCCTTGTATCATATAGGCTTCAGGTTGTGGATGATGATGTCATTCTCCAAATAATCTTCAAGGTGAAGAATCCTAACAATTTCTTCATAGGTGACATTGTACTTTGCTCCATGTGTCATCCAAATCATTCTGTCATCGTCATCACGAGAAAAGTAAAGAGTGAAATAAAATTGAGTGATGACCACAATATTCCAGTCCCACTAGAAAGAAACAAGATCCTTCATCCCATGTAGCTCCAATGCTTCCAGAACCTCTTGATAGGCTTGACATATCTTGGATAGAAGATAGGTGATGTCAACCCGTTGACTTTCAATAACTGGGTTCCTCATCTTCTGATACACATGCTCATAGTAATCAGCATGGAAGTTGCTCCAGAATCTTGAATCAACTGATTGTTTGGGCTGATCACAGACTTCTACCTTCCTGAACTTGTCAGCTAGCTCACCCCCTTTGCTAGTGAAATCAGCACTCGATAGCTGTCTGTTGCGGTGAGTAGTAGCCTTCATTTTCAAAGGGCCAATAGGACCACTAGCAAATCCTTTCCCCTTGTTGAGAGTTCTCTTGGGCTCCGATGAACTAGCACCAACAACATCCTTGCCCTGTGCTTTCTTCACTATTACTATCCTCCTCTTAGGAAGGGTGTCGTCGGAAGGAGGGGAGTGAGCATTGATATCATGCCTTTTGTTCATCACCATATATTTGGCTCCTTGCACTTGAGCACGTTCTCGCTCTTCATCATAGTTAAAAGAACTATCCTCTGAGCTTGAGGACATCGTGCCTGACAAGGAACTTCAAGGATTTGATAAGAATTGATTTGAGACTGTGTGAAAATAAGAAATTAGAGGTTCATATTGTCAGGCACCGGACTTGTCAGTTTTCAATGTGCGGACTTGTCTGGAGTACCGGACTTGTTCGCACTTCAACACCAAACTAGTCCAATCTGGCATAAGAACCCTAATTTCCTATTTTCAAAAAATCTAGCTCAAATAAATTCACATTTACTAGGAAATAGTAGGAGTACATCAGGAAGAGTAATGTATGCCCTAGGAATCAAGTAAAATAAGCAAGAAACAAGGAAAGTTGAGAGCTAGGGTTTGAGAGAGATTTTACCGAAAAGTTGAAGATTTGCATTAAAGGAGCAGAGTAGGGGCCGAATTAGTCCAGGGTGGCCAAGCTCCGTGCCTAGGGGAAGATTTCCCTTGAAGAAATTCACGTTTTTGATGGCTGGAAGTGGAGATCGCCTTTGGAGCTCACGGTGGAGGAGAGAGAGTGCAAAGGAGATTGTGGAAGATGGAAGATGAGCTCCTGGCGATGGATTAGGGTTAACCCCTACAAATCTGGACTAGTCCGGTCAACACCGGACAAGTTCGGTATGTCAGACCAGGGCCGGACTAGTCTGTTGCAATGGACTAGTCCGGTGCTGATGCCGGACAAGTCCGATGTTACCAGGAAAGAACTTAATTGAATAACCTAGATTTTGGTTGTTTGATCTAATAGTGATCTCAAGAACATTATTTCACAAATAATCTTGATGAACAGGACCAACAAGCAATCAACAATCATACAATGGCCATAATTCACCAAGATTCACTAATTTAAATAGTTTTCAAGAGAAAATCAAGATAAAGGGTAAATTTTTGCAAAACTGAGTAAACTTTGAAATCACAATTAGGTATGCAATGTTTCAAGCCACATTTCTAGAGTCAAGTATATTTAGCTCATTTCTTAGCTCGCAAAACCTCTTTTCATCTATTGTCTTGGTGAAAATATCTGAAACTTGTTTTTCAGTCCTAACATGTGAGATTACTATGTCACCTTTTAATGAATGATCTCTTAGAAAATGGTGACGAATATCTATGTCCTTAGTTCTTGAGTGCTCTCCCGGGTTGTGTGCAATTTTTATAGCACTCTTATTATCACATAGGAGTTGAATATGGTTCAGATTATAACCATAGTCCCATAGAGTTTGTCACATCTAAAGTAGTTGTGCGTAACAACTACCGGCTGCAACATACTCCACTTCGGTTGTGGAAAGAGCAATGAAGTTTTTCTTTTTAGATGACCATGAAACTAGGGATCTGCCAAGGAATTGGCAAGTCCCCGACGTGCTCTTTCTATCGACTTTGCATCCTGCATAGTCGGCATCGAAATAACCTATCAAGTTAAACTTGGATCCTTTGGGATACCAAAGGCCCAAGTTGGGTGTGTGCACAAGGTATCTTAAGATTCTTTTTACAACTATTAAATGGCACTCTTTAGGTGCAGCTTGAAACCTTGCACACATACACACAATGAGCATAATATTCTGCCTAGATGCACATAAATAGAGTAATGAGCCAATCATAGACCGATATACCTTTTGATCCACATTTGGACCATCTTCGTTGAGATCGAAATGTCCGTTAGTTGCCACAGGTGTTGTCGGAGTGTGATTTCGGCAATTCTCCCGGTACTACCGTTGGCGGCCCGCGGAGTTTGTAGTTCGGTTGTGGGCGCACAGAGATTCAGAACAAGGTGGCAAGTTGACACGAGGATTTACGTGGTTTAGGCCGCCTGAGCGTAATACCCTACTCCACGGGTGTGTGTTGTTGTTGTATTGAGCGTCTAAGCGCTTGAGTGTGAAAGACTAGAGTGCCTCGTCCGGGCATATGTCGTCCTCCCCGTGTATCGCTCGACCAATACTTTTATAGTACAAGGACTGGTCGTTACATCATTAGCCTGGCCCGACATGTGGCCCTGGCGGTTACTGATGCTTAAGACACAATTAATGCACTTAATTACCCTTAATAGTGTGGTAACACGCCTTGATAGTGGCGTTACTGGTATTAAGGGCCCTCTGATTGTGTGTCATTAAGATAGCATTTATGACACTTAATCGGGTCTTGAGTTCTTTAATGTTCCCTAAAGGTCCGAGCCATTAGAAGTCCACCACTTTGCCTGCTGAGGTTGAAGGTCCGGCGGTTGGACGCGTGGCAGCTCCGGAGCTTCCTGTCTTGGACGAGTAGGTCAGGTGCTGTTGTACACGTGTCGGTACCGTAGCTTCCCTCTGTCGGTGGTTAGGTCCGAGGGTGCTACACAGGTATCTAGTCTGGAGCTTTCCCATGTGTGGAATGTAGCTCCGGTTTAACGATACACGTGGCGGCACTGGGACTAACCATAGAAGGGAGGAAGGTCCGGTTCCGTATGACACGTGGGGTCTTTGGAGGTCTTCAACTCAGACAGGTGAAGTTTTTTTGAGCTCTTTGCAGTCCCAAAGGGTATCCGGTACGCAGGGTACCAACAGTGGCCCCCTGGGCCCACCTTTGGGAGAGACCTTTTGGATAAAGTTGTTCTGTCGGAGGTGGTTCCATCCTTTGATTTTGGAGACGTGTCTTCAAGGGTCTTTGGATGTGCCATTGAGGTGGTGGTTCGAAGTTAAACCACTGCCGCGTGGCGCCTTTAGGATACGGCAGGTGAGATTTGCGCGTGCGGATCTCATGCAATTGAAGGTCGCCGGTTCCCAATACGAAAACCGTATCAGTTCCGCTCGTCCTGTCAGGCCGCTGCCCTTGGGCATCCCGCCTCTCATGATGAAAACTGTTCGCCTGGGGTAAGGACCTCGACTTGATCGTTAAGGTGGCCCTGGGCCCCCTTGTCGTTGGCAGGGTGAAGTTTTTGAACTGTATCGTCGGCCCCTCTACAGTTTCCATCCAAGCATTGCGGGGGCTTACTTAAGAAGGAAAGTGCACACGGTTTGGGGATTCTTTACGCCTTCATTTGAACTTGCGCTCGAATCCTCCAAACTTTTGCATGCTTTTCATCTTTCACCCCGTTGTGTTGCGATGAAGTTGGGACTCCCCAAGAGCCGCATTGGGAGCAAGAAGGAGTTGTCTAGGGTCCGGACCTACATGGGTTGGCTCGGTGACTCCTTCGACAACGACATTTGTTGCGGCAAGCTTCCCTTCGAGAAGGAGCGAGCCAGAGATATGGTGTACTTCCTTGGGTACGCCATGGCAGGATTGTTCCTGCCTTTCTCCACTTTCTTTCTGATGCTGCTAGATTTCTATGGTCTGCAGCTCCACCATCTTGGCCCCCACTCAATCTTGTTGGTGGTGACTTTCGTCCACTTTTGCGAGATGTGGGTGGGTGTGCCCCCTTGCGTGGATTTGTTCCAGACTTTCTTCACTGTCCACCCCACCGGGACGAGTGATGAGTTCATCGGCTTCTACTACTTCGTGAAGCGGAAAAACTCCCCCCTCAAGTACTTGAGGTCCTTTCCTTCTGGCAAGTGGGACGACTGGAAGAAAGACTGGGTGGTCACCACCGTTAAGGGACACGAGAGGCTGGAACTGCCTGAAGGCCTCCCCGCGTCGACACTGACTCTTGGAGTGACGTGCTAGAGCTATCAAGGGAGTACAGGCCCATTCTAGATAGAATCTAGGAGTGTGTCGAAGGTGGGGTGACCCCCCAGATGGTTCTCAGCAACTTCTTGACGAACAGGTGGGCCCCGCTGAGGGCTAGGGGGCGACCAGCCTGGGCCTTCAACAGTGAGATGGATACCAACTGCATTGAGGTTAGTTTGGGCACCAACTTGAATGATGAAGCCTTGAAGACCCATCTCAAGAAGTTCCAGCCTGGGGACATCGGCCCTGGCGACATGTCTCCACCGATGGCCTTCCTCCCTCTGAATATGATACCAGAGGAGTGCAGAGAGCTCCAGAGGAAGATGCCGCTGTTGGACGACTTGGACCTGATGGAGAGACAATCAACCTCCAGGGTGGCGATCCCCGGAGCTTCAGAGGATGGCTCCGCTCCCGCCCCGAAGCCAAGAGCTGAAGTCATAGGCAAGGGCAAGGAGTTGGGCGATCCCTCGAGCCGCAAGAGGAAGTTGAAGCATTCTGACAGGAGGTCCGTCAGACCTGCTCCTTCTCCCCAGCGGAGGAGGTCTTTGACGGCGGCACCACTCCAGCATCGGTGTCTCTGGGATGCCAGCTCTAGCCCATGTGACTCCGGTACCAGAGCCTGCTAAGGGCTCTGGGTCCGAGGGTCCTTCTCAGTCGACGGGGGGTCTCAACCAAGACGTCACTAATGGCGGCAGCAAGCTCCGGGGAGCCTTCCGGAGCTACTACGCCAGTGGCGACAAGGTTCGGTCCTGAGCATCCGGTGAAGAGGTTCCGCGCTAGTTGGGGTGGAAGCCTTCCAAGGTAAATTTGATTTTTTACCTCAGTTGATTGTTTTTGTTGTAATCATATTTTGAGTTTCTTTGTCCTTCATGCACAGAGCACTCAAAAAAGGGGCTGGAGCTCCGGTTCCTGCAACAGTGGCTGATACTGTGCAGGCGGAGGCTCTGGCTCCAGTTCCAGCGCCGCCCCAGGTGGTGGCTGAGGACGCGGCAGCTCTGGTGCCGGCTGTCGTGGTCATTGACCTCGAGTCATCGCCTGAAGCTCCCGTGGTAGCGCGAGACCACGAGAATGAAGATGTACCAGCAGCACCAGCTCCGGAGGTTGAAGCTCTCGTTTTGGATGCTGTGATGATGGACGCTCCGGCCTCAGAGCCGAAGGTAACTTCGGTTACGGCCCTAGAGCCGGATGTTGTTGAAGCCCCGCGGCAAAGTCGGGTGTTGATGAAGTTTCGGCGCCTGAGCCAGTTCTCGCAGAAGTGTCGGCGCCCGAGCCGGTGGAGGTCGAAGCACCGATGTCTGAACTGGCGGTGGAGGAGGCACCAGCGTTGGAGCCAGAAGTGGCCTTTGCTCTAGCGGAATCTGCAACGCTTGCCCCGGAGGTGGTGGTTCCGGAGGTACACGCAACTGAGCTAGGGTGCCAAGACGAAGCTGTCGGTCCCTCGCCTGAGGGACCAGTTGCTGATGACCTGGCGGCGGGACCTTCAGAGCCGACTCCGGAGGTGGAAACTTCCGTTGCAGGACCTTCCTCGGCGATGACCGAGGCTGTTCCGAAGGGAGGCCCTAGTGCCGCGGAAGCTCAGGGGACCGCTCTTGTAGAGTGGGACCTGATTTTTGTTATGGAGAACCCGCTGGAATCAGCGGAGAGGACCCCGGCAGGTCCGGAGCCGATCCCCCTGTTGTTGTCCATCGACAACACCTGCTCCAGCCTTCGTCAGGTTCAGCTGGCCATTTACCACGACAGCAAGGCCCTTGTAGGATCGAAGAGCACGTGAAAAGCTACCATAGGGGGGGTGAATGGTAGATTTAAAAATCTTACGCAGCGGAAACAATTAAACCCCAACCCATTCGGCAGAAAAACGATCTCTTAAGGAAATTGTGTGTGAGACTAATCTAAATGTTTTTCACCATGACAAAAGTGATGGATATCAGAGAGAATCAAGTCACGAAGACAACACAATAAGAATCACTCAAATCCGTTGAGAAAAACTCAAGTTATGATCGAAAGATCAAACAATGGTCAATCTGCCCTACCCGAGAAAAAACAGTTCTGGAACGCTGCAAAGAAACTCGTGTAGATAAGAGACCACAAATCCAATGACCGTGAAAGTTTTACAGATGATAGAAAATCAAGTTGTGAAGACAACCCAAAAAGAATCACATCAATTGGATCTGTAAAACTCGAGTTATGATAAAACCACCGACGAAAGGTAGTGCTGTCCAGAAACTCGACGAGTAAAACTTGTCTGGAACAAGTCGGACGAACAAGGCACAAAAGTTCCTTCAAACTATGAATTTTATTCAATAGAACACAAGAGGAACAGCCCCAAAGTCGTCTACCACGAGCTCTAGGCTCCCTTGCTTATATAACCAGCCCTTAGGCCAACCCAATATCAACTAGGACTCTAATCCTACTCAGATCACAAATCGTAATTTTCCATAACTGCTCAAGATTCTTCTATACGCAGATAGAAGCAATCTTAAGACTTACAAACACCATAGGAACATATCCAACATTCCTAAACAACTCAAATTTGTGACACACACGAAATCCTAACATAACCAACTCGATACTTTCCATACCGAGCCATAACCGACTCCGCTGCAGCCAAAGTCATCAACCGGTACGATCCGATCCTTCCGACCAGATCTTTCCTTCCTTATCCCATCTTCGGAACCATGTTGCCACGTCGTGCACCGCATGCATACGTGCGAACACCTTCCTTCGACGTTCAGTGACCTTCATATGCACTGCCCTTGATTCAATCATCCTGCACGACCTCCTGATCAGCTCAACCACAGTTCCTCCTGAACTTGGTTGTTGGAACCTCATCTCCTCCCTGAGACTAGTCCAATGGATCCCGTCACCAGTCATGACTTGAACTCAAGCAACACCTGCACATGAATAAACAACCAATCCATACGAGCCCAAGTCCTCGACTTGACTCAAATTAGTTCCGAACACAACACCTTACGTGAGAACCTCACATAAGCATGTTTCAAAGCATAGCAAAACGATATCAGCCATATCATCCAAAACGCACCAAAAACTTAGTAAAAGAATACTAAGCAAACTTTCCAACAATGTAAAGCAAGTACGAAGCATTGCAAATGAAAAGCAGAAGCACCGCGGTCAAGTTCCGGACCTTGCCAGAGAAACCCGGAGCTTGAGCCGGAGCTAACAAAAGCTAGTAGAACCTAGCGCCAGAGCTTACCAAAACTAGTACAACCAAGCTGATGCCGGAGCTTACAAAACTAGCAGGACCTAGCGCCGGAGCTAACCAAAACTAGTCGGAACTAGTAAACCCAAAAGCCGGAGCTAGAAAAATCAACTCGGAGCTTAGCAAAAGCATGCCGGAGCTATCAAATATATGTCGGAGCTATCAAAAACATGCCGGAGCTAAAGATAAAGCTCACCGGAGCTAACCAAAGCTAGTCGGACCTTACCAAGAAGTCGGACCTAGCATCTAACATAGCCGGAGCTACCCAAAATAAGTCGGACCTATGGTCGGACCTTGCTATAGCTCGGAGCTAGAGTCGGACCTTGATAAAAAGGTGTTTTGGTGATATTCAAAACTTTTATCATCAATGCCAAGTATATTCACGACAAGCCAATGTATTCAGCACACATAGGTCTTACAATCTCCCCCTTGATGAATGCATTGGCAACACCATTTAAAATCCGAACATTGTCTTATTCACATAAAAGTTTTGAAAACAATTTCTCCCCCTTTTTAAATCAAAAATAAAATGAGAAGAAAATCCAAAAAAAAATTATCTCTCCCCCTTTTTATTATTTCTCCTTATGCACATGTTCTCTTTCTCTTCTTGCTTATCTCTCCCCCTTTGACAATGTATCCAGCAAGTCATGAGCATATAAACAAATTTCTCTCCAACTTTAGTTGTTATGAGCATATTATAACATATAATATAAAACAAAGCTCATCCAAGTCATACTATCAAGTACCTTACATTATCACATCAATGAAATACATAAAGTAGTGTAAGCCATGCTAGAGATCAAATGTAATTTTCAATTTAGGCAAGTCATGATCTCACAAACTTAACTATTTCAAAACCTGAAAGCATGACACTAGTTGCTGCATTTTATTATTTTTCAAAGCATAAATTTATATCATATGATATTTGCAAGAGATTATATGCGCATCTGCCTTATTCTAACCAACCAAGCCAAGCCTATGTCATTTGACAATCAGAAGCTTAAGAATATGGTTTTAGTCATACACAACTTCTTCCAAGTTCATATCTAAGTGCAATGATAACCTATCTCAAAAGAAGAAGTGCGATGCATGCATATTCTCTTGATCTTTTCTCAATTTATATTTGTTCATAAAAACTCAACATGTGAGTTGATTACTTGATTAATTCTTTTTGATTAAAAGTATTTGTGAGCATGCAACAATTTCAAAACAGCAAGAAAGTTCGACCATGACCAGATTTAGTGTAAGTAATTATTCCAATTACTAGACATGGCAAAAACTACAAAATGTATAACACGAGTAATGTAGTAACAACTTTTAGCATGTAAAAGGAATCACAAAGTCATATATGTATGAAATACTATGCTCATATTATTTTAATTTCATATTCACACAAAGACGTCCCAAGTTTCAAAAACTCCCCCTCAATTTAAGCCATGAGGATGCATAACCCCTATTTCACTACGAATAAAACAAAAATGAGTGAAATCCAAAGGTTTTGTAAAAATGTCAGCCAATTGTTGTTCGGTATCTACATGGTGAAGCACAATGTTTCCTTTTTCAATGTTATCTCGGAGAAAGTGATACCTAATATCAATGTGCTTAGTTCTAGAATGTTGCACGGGGTTTTTGGCAATGCAAATAGCACTAGTGTTATGACAAAACAGTGGAACACTCTCTAGATCAACCCCATAGTCCTTAAGTGTTTGAACAATCCAAAGAGTTTGTGAGCAAGCACTAGCAGTAGCTACATATTCATATTCGGCTGTGGATTGTGCAACTGAATTTTGTTTTCTAGAGGACCAAGGAACAAGAGAATTACCAAGAAAATGACAAGCACCGGAAGTACTTTTCCTATCAATCCTACAACCCCCAAAATCAGCATCTGAAAAAGCTTTCAAAGTAACGGTTGAGGAAGAAGGAAGAAAAATGCCAAATTCTTGAGTTCCATGTAAGTACCTGAGAATCCTTTTGACGGCTTGACGATGTGAAACACGTGGGGAAGCTTGAAACCGTGCACAAAGACATACACTGAATTGTATGTCCGGTCTTGATGCCGTGAGGTACAAAAGTGATCCAATCATGCTTCTATATTCTTTTTGATCCACGGGTTCACCATCTTCATCAAGTTCAAGTGTTGTTGCTGTTCCCATTGGTGTCCGAAGAGGCTTGCTTTTGTCCATGTTGAAGCGCCTTAGGTGGTCTTTGGTATACTTCGTTTGATGCACAAAGGTACCCTCCTTGGTTTGCTTGATTTGCAGCCCCAAAAAGTAAGTGAGTTCACCCATCATACTCATTTCAAATTCGGAACTCATCATTGCTGAAAACTTGGACACAAGATCATGAGAAGCACAACCAAAGATAATATCATCCACATACACTTGAACGAATAATGAGTCATTGTCATGTTTAAGCACAAAAAGAGTTTTATCAACCTTGCCCATGATAAACCCCTTTTGAAGTAAGAATGTTTTTAACCTATCATACCATGCTCTAGGGGCTTGTTTGAGACCGTATAAGGCTTTGGACAGTTTGTAAACATGATTAGGAAAATATGTATTTTCAAAACCCGGTGGTTGTTTGACACAAACCTCCTCATCTATGTAGCCATTAAGAAAAGCACTTTTAACATCCATTTGATATAGCTTAAAACCTTTAGATGCTGCAAAAGCTAACAAAATTCTTATGGCTTCTAATCTAGCGACAGGAGCAAAAGATTCATCAAAATCTAGACCTTCAACTTGAGTGAAACCTTGAGCAACCAACCTAGCCTTATTTCTAACCACAACCCCATCCTCACTTTGTTTATTTTTAAATACCCATTTAGTTCCAATTAAAGTTTGACCTTGAGGTGGAGGTACAAGTTTCCAAACATTATTTCTTTCAACATTTTCTAACTCTTCTTGCATGGCAATAATCCAAGATTCATTAGTGAGTGCGTGTGATATATCTTTGGGTTCAAAAGAAGCAACAAAAGCAGAATGAGCATGAGAGTTTGGATCGCAAAACCTGGACCGTGTGACTCGTTCGTGCAAGCTTCCAATCATCTGTTGTGGGGGATGATCTTTGTAAAAACGAAGGGGAACAGATGTCTCACAAGCTTCTTCTTCTTCATGTTCATCACAAATCGATGAGCTTGTGTCTTGTGGACGATCAGGACTAGCATAGGTGATAGCCGGAGCTTGTTCAATGTCTGGAGCTGGACACGTGTCAACTTTAGAACTACCAGGTAGTATCACTGGCTCTTCTTCCTCTTCAAAAATACCCTCCCCCTGAGGATACGGATCTGGTCCTGCAATGTTTGAGCTAGTACCTGGGCTAGATTCATCAAAAGACACTTCACAAGTCTCCACAATTTTGTTAGTGTCAAATAAAAGCACACGGTAGCCTCTAGTATTGGATAACCAAGAAACATGCCATCAAAGGATCTAGGTTCAAATTTATCAAGATTACCATGTTTCTTAACAAAGAATTTGCAACCAAAGACCCGAAAATGTGTAACACTAGGCCTATGTCCAAACCGGAGCTCATATGGTGTTTTACCTAGCTTAGCACGCAAGAAAACACGATTTGAGACATAACAAGCAGTTGCTAACGCATCAGCCCAAAATTTCCTAGGAGTTTGATATTCATCAAGCATAGTCCTAGCCATCTCAACTAATGTTCTGTTCTTTCTTTCTACAACACCGTTTTATTGAGGTACATATGGTGAAGAGAATTGATGATCTATTCTATTTTCAGCACAAAAGAGATCAAAAGATTGATTTTTAAATTCAGTTCCTTTATCACTTCTAATTGCTTTTAATGATCCTGGGTGATCAATTGATAATCTAAGAAATAAATTTCTAAAGTGACTAAAAACTTCATTCTTAGAAGCCATAAAGTAAACCCAAGAGTATCTAGAATAATCATCAACGATAACAAGAACATACCATTTACCTCCGAAGGATTGAACACGTGAAGGTCCTACGGTGTCAAGATGCAAAAGTTGACATGGTTCAGTTGTCATGATAATTGTGAGAGGATTATGTGAACCTGCAACCATCTTAGCATGTCTACAAGAAGAGCACACAATTTCTTTGTCCCCTTTAAGCTTAGGCAGCCCACGTATGCGATCAAGAGCACTAACACGCGTTAGGTGATCAAAGCCTACGTGACCAAGTCTACGATGCCAAAAATATAAGTCCTTTGAATCATTAGCAACTAGACACCTATGCTTAGAGGAAGACATATCAAAATCAGCTTTAAAAACTCTTCCAAACCGAGACATGTTAAAAATAAGCTCACATTGAACCTACAACTTTGCAGCAGTTTTTATTGAAAATAATTTCTAGATTTTCATCTAGCAATTGTGCAACAGAAAGCAAGTTGTATTTCAAATTTTTGACAAGTGCCACATCCTTCAAAGTGTAGTGATCATTTACTCTAACCGATGACTTAGCAATTATAGGAGTTGAAGAATTATCGGCAAAAGTAACATTTTCTAAACGTGACACAAAAGAGAGGGAGGAGAACCAATCTTTGTTACCGGTCATGTGGCGTGAGCAACCTGAATCCACAATCCAAATGTTCTCCTTCCTCAAACGTGTAACCTACATAAAAGCACAATACGTCGTTGACTCAATACTGGGGTTAGTCAAAAGGCATTTAGGAATCCAGTACTGAGTCACGCGATGTGCAGCAGGAAAAACACGCGAAAGCTGAGACAAAACAGCAGGTTTATGAGTCAAAGTTTGAGATTTTTTATTCTTGCCTACTGACCTATAAGGTGTTACTTGTGTAGCACAAAAATCAGTAGCTCCGGAGGCAAAAACAGAAGGTCCGGAGGTAAACTTTGATGTTTTTGACTCAAAACAGCAGGTTGTACATTCGGTTTAATGTGTGCAGCAAATTTTGCATGAAAGTTATGAGATCTAGCAACCATTCTTTCCCTTTTCTGTTGTTTAGCTAGTCTATAACAAAAATCTATGACATGACCATCTCTACCACAGAAGGTACAATGAAATTTAACTTTGTGTTCATGTCTAGATGAGCAAGCAATATTTTTATTTGAAACCGAATGAGGCAACACTCCTGCAGATTTGAAAACCACTCCTTTTTGTTTAGGAACTGTTTGAATCAAACCACTTCCTAATGACTTCACAATTTTAGGTGGATGTGCCTTAGCATGAGCATGAGACAAAACCTAAACCAATTTTATCATTGCAAGACTTGGAAGAATTTAGCAGCAAGTTTAGGTTCTTATTCCCATTACAAAACCGATCTAATGTCCTATGCATGTTGTCAAGTTTATTGGACAGATCAAGGCAATTTTCACATGAAGTTTTTCCTTTTAGTTTGCAATTGGAACAAAATTTAACTTCATGAGAACGTAGAGCATTGTTCAATATAGAAATTTCATTCATAGCATCTTGTAGTTTCTTACCAAGATCCTCACAAGTAGAACAATGCATATCAATTGTAGAACAGCTAGCATCTTTCAAGTTTTTATCATTAAGTGCAGCAAGCTCTTTGTTCTTTTCAATTTCTTCATCAAGTCTATCTAGAGTGGAGGAGTGTGCACTTCTTAATGTGGACAATTGTTCATAGATTAAGTCACATGAGGGACATGCATCATCACTAGGACTCAAAGTTTTTAAACGGTTAATTTCAGATTCTAGTGATTCAATTTTAGCAGCATGATCCCTAAGCTTTTTGTCCTTTTTCTTGACAATAATAGTTGCACGAGAAATAGCATCACACATTTCATTGCAGGTAGAACATACCTCATCGTCTTCACTGTTGTGTTCTGCATCCTCCTGACTTGATCTTGATCTTGTTTTGCCCGCCATGAAGCATAAGTTGGCCAGATCGTCATCATCTTCATCACTTTCAAAATCTACATCACTTGAACTAAGTTCTTGAAGTGCGGTGATGAAGCTTTTAATCATCTTGCGTCCTATGGTACCCTTCTTTTTCTTGTTGGAATTTCCAGAGGAGGTCTGGACCTTGCTTTGTTTTTCTTCCCGGGTGGTTGGACCTGAAAGTTTAGGGCATTCTGTACGAAAGTGTCCTGTTTTACCACATTCAAAACAGCGTTGAGGTCCGGAGCTTCCTCTCCTTCTAGTTCTCACATTTTGCAATGCTTTTGAGAATCTAGTAGAGATGAGTGCCAACTCCTCTTTTGGAAATTCTTCGATCTGCTCTAGGGTTAGTGAGGACAACAAAGCAAGAGTATTGCAAGATGATGATTGGCCGGAGCTAGACATATCACGTTGTGAAACAAATGCAATAGACTTATTTGGGTTCTTACGTGCTAGGATGTCAATTTCATGAGTTTTTAGTTTAGAATAGAGTACATCTAATGTAAGAGAACACATGACAGTAGATTCACGAATAGATGTTACTTTCATCTCCCAAATTGACATGTCTAGTGCACTAAGAAGTTGCCTAGCATTTTCAGCATCAGAAAAATTAACATTGACACTACGTAAGTTGCTGAGAATTTTATTAAAACGAGCAAAGAGGTCATCGATAGACTCACCTGGTTGCATCTCAAAACGGATACATTCCTTTTTGAATATATTTTGTTTTACCTCCTCGATTGTGTTTGAGCCTTCATGATAATCACAGAGAGCTCTCCAAACATCGTATGCTGACCGGAGGTGCGCGACACCGCCAGTTCCAGCGCCGCCCCAGGTGGTGGCTGAGGACGCAGCAGCTCCGGTGCCGGCTGTCGTGGTCATTGACCTCGAGTCATCGCCTAAAGCTCCCGTGGTAGCGCGGGACCACAGGAATGAAGATGTACCAGTAGCACCAGCTCCGGAGGTTGAAGCTCTGGTTTTGGATGCTGTGATGCTGGATGCTCCAGCCTCAGAGCCGAAGGTAACTTCGGTTCCGGCCCTAGAGCCAGATGTTGTTGAAGCCCCGACGGCAAAGTCGCATGTTGATGAAGTTCCGGCGCCTGAGCCAGTTCTCGCAGAAGTGTCGGCGCCCGAGCCGGTGGAGATCGAAGCACCGATGTCTGAACTGGCGGTGGAGGAGGCACCAGCGTTGGAGCCAGAAGTGGCCTTTGCTCTAGCGGAATCTGCAACGCTTGCCCCGGAGGTGGTGGTTACATAGGTACCCGCACTTGAGCTAGGGTGCCAAGACGAAGCTGCCGGTCCCTCGCCTGAGGGACCAGTTGCTGATGACCTGGCGGCGGGACCTTCAGAGCCGACTCCGGAGGTGGAAACTTCCGTTGCAGGACCTTCCTCGGCGATGACCGAGGCTGTTCCGAAGGGAGGCCCTAGTGCCGCGGAAGCTCAGGGGACCGCTCTTGTAGAGTGGGACCCGATTTTTGTTATGGAGAACCCGCTAGAATCAGCGGAGAGGACCCCGGCAGGTCCGGAGCCGATCCCCCTGTTGTTGTCCATCGACAACGCCTGCTCCAGCCTTCGTCAGGTTCAGCTGGCCATTTACCACAACAGCAAGGCCCTTGTAGGATCGAAGAGCACGTGAAAAGCTACCAGAGGGGGGGGGGGGTGAATGGTAGATTTAAAAATCTTACGCAGCGGAAACAATTAAACCCCAACCCCTTCGGCAGAAAAATGATCTCTTAAAGAAATCGTGTGTGAGACTAATCTAAATGTGTTTCACCGTGACAAAAGTGATGGATATCATAGAGAATAAAGTCACAAAGACAACACAAAAAGAATCACTCAAATCCGTTGAGAAAAACTCAAGTTATGATCGAA
Organism: Tuctoria greenei; assembly: GCA_036927565.1. Classification (NCBI taxonomy): domain Eukaryota; kingdom Viridiplantae; phylum Streptophyta; class Magnoliopsida; order Poales; family Poaceae; genus Tuctoria; species Tuctoria greenei. Next base: position 17,570,029 of record JAYESD010000005.1, read on the forward strand.
AGATCAAACAATGGTCAATCTGCCCTACCCGAGAAAAAACAGTTCTGGAACGCTGCAAAGAAACTCGTGTAGATCAGAGACCACAAATCCAATGACCGTGAAATTTTGACAGATGATAGACAATCAAGTTGTGAAGACAACCCAAAAAGAATCACGTCAATTGGATCTGTAAAACTCGAGTTATGATAAAACCACCGACGAAAGGTAGTGCTGTCCAGAAACTCGACGAGTAAAACTTTTCTCGAACAAGTCGGACGAACAAGGCACAAAAGTTCCTTCAAACTATGAATTTTATTCAATAGAACACAAGAGGAACAGCCCCAAAGTCGTCTACCACGAGCTCTGGGCTCCCTTGCTTATATAACCAGCCCTTAGGCCAACCCAATATCAACTAGGACTCCAATCCTACTCAGATCACAAATCGTAACTTTCCATAACTGCTCAAGATTCTTCTATACGCAGATAGAAGCAATCTTAAGACTTCCAAACACCTTAGGAACGTATCTCACATTCCTAAACAACTCAAATTCGTGACACACACGAAATTCTAACATAACCAACTCGATACTTTCCATACCGAGCCATAACCGACTCCGCCACAGCCAAAGTCATCAACCTGTACGATCCGATCCTTCCGACCAGATCTTTCCTTCCTTATCCCATCTTCGGAACCATGTTTCCACGTCATGCACCGCATGCAAACGGGCGAACACCTTCCTTCGACGTTCAGTGACTTTCATATGCACTGCCCTTGATTCAATCATCCTGCGCGACTTCCTGATCAGCTCAACCACAGTTCCTCCCGAACATAGTTGTTGGAACCTCATCTCCTCCCTGAGACTAGTCCAATGGATCCCGTCATCAGTCATGACTTGAACTCAAGCAACACCTGCACATGAATAAACAACCAATCCATACGAGCCCAAGTCCTCGACTTGACTCAAATTAGTTTCGAACACAACACCTTACGTGAGAACCTCACATAAGCATGTTGCAAAGCATAGCAAAACGATATCAGCCATATCATCCAAAACGCACCAAAAACTTTGTAAAAGAATACTAAGCGAACTTTCCAACAATGTAAAGCAAGTACGAAGCATTGCAAATGAAAAGTAGAAGCACCGCGGTCAAGTTCCGGACCTTGCTAGAGAAACCCAGAGCTTGAGCCGGAGCTAACAAAAGCTAGTAGAACCTAGCGCCGGAGCTTACCAAAACTAGTACAACCAAGCTCCCGCCGGAGCTTACAAAACTAGCAGGACCTAGCGCCGGAGCTAACCAAAACTAGTCGGAACGAGTAAACCCAAAAGCCATAGCTAGAAAAATCAACTCGGAGCTTAGCAAAAGCATGCCGGAGCTATCAAATATATGTCAGAGCTATCAAAGACATGCCGGGGCTAAACATAAAGCTCACTGGAGCTAACCAAAGCTAGTCGGACCTTACCAAGAAGTCGGACCTAGCATCTAACGTAGCCGGAGCTACCCAAAACAAGTCAGACCTATGGTCGGACCTTGCTATAGCTCGGAGCTAGAGTCAGACCTTGATAAAAAGGTGTTTTGGTGATATTCAAAACTTTTATGATCAATGCCAAGTATATTCACGACAAGCCAATGTATTCAGCACACATAGGTCTTACAACCCTCGAGGAGGAGCGCCAAACCCTTAAGAGGTGGCGCAACCGGCTCCAATTCGAGACCAAGCTGGCGTAGACGAGGCTGACCGACAACAAGGAGTGGGTGAAAAGGGAGAAGGTCCGGTTGGAGTACTGGGGTCAGCTACTGGATGAGAGGGAAAGCATGGTGCGATCCCTCGACAACCAGTCCCGGGCCATCCATGAACAGGCCATGGCTGCTAATGAAGCAGCGAATGACCATCCATGACAGCCTCGTCAAGCGCCGAGAGGCTCTTGAGGAGCGGGAGAAAAAGCTCGAAGATGAAGAGCAAAAACTCCTGGAGCTGCGGGATGACCTCATGAAGAGGGAGGAGGAGCTTACTCAGAGGCTGACTCTGGGTGACAAGAGCCTCGCGAAGCGCACCAAGAAGTTCGAGGAGCTCTGCGAGAAAGAGGCGAAGAAGGTCTCGCAGCAGGGACAGGACCTCACCAAGAGGGAGAATGAAATTGCTGCCAGAGAGAAGAAAGTGCGGGGCCGAGAGAGAGACCTAGTCGACCGCCGGAACAAGATCCACGTCCGGGAAGAGGAGCTTGGTAAACTCAAAAGGAAAGTTGCTGAAAAGATTTAGTAGAACGCCAAAGAGGTCGAGCGCCTTGCTCGGGAGGATTCGGAGCTTGCGGCGACCAAGAGGTCCTTGGAAGAGGTGCGAGGCTCAAGGGCCGTGGTGTCCTAACAAGTATGGGACTTCTTGGGCAAAGCCAATGACGCGCTGACGCTGCTGGGTTTTAGTCCCGTGCGTTCGGATGACCCAGAGCCGGAGCTGGACCTGGCGTTGAAAGTGTTGAGCTCGGCGGGCAGCAAACTCAACAACATGGGCGATGTCATCGCAGATCAATTGGAGACTGAAGGGAAATCCCTTGCGCAGAACGTCGCAGAGTACATGTTGACATGCTACACAAGTCGGGATCCTCACTTCCCATTAGATCTGGTGCTTGAAGGTCCCATCAACGGAGAGGGAGATGCCGCCAAGGCCAACGTGTGGGAGGTTGCCCAGAAGGTCGCCTCGTTCTTCCATAGGATTTAAGACTTTCTCCTTGTATCTCCCGCTTGTATCTTCTCTTCCTTTCCTCAAATTTGTAATCTCTTGTCTCCAGAGTAATGAAATCCAAGAATTTTATGAATTTCATTTTTTTGTCTTCAACACCTTTGTCCCACTTGGCCCCCTGGTAGATGTACACAATTTGATTGTGAACATGTACCAAGTGGATGAAGCATTTTGTTGAAGACTTGTGTGCTTCGAACTTGTAGTTTTTAGGTTCGAAGTCGTCGACAGTAGGGCCCCCTGAGGTTGTCGGAGCTTAGTAGCTCCGGCAACAACCTTTATGAACGCGTAGAACGTCGACAGGTGGTCCTCTGGGGTTGTCGGAGCTTAGTAACTCTGGCAGCTTTCACTGTCAACACGCGGAGCGTTGGCAGCATACCCCATTGGGTGTCCTCCCACCATCTTTTCTTCACGTTGACGGCTGGCCTCCTGGATTTGCCAGAACTTGGCAGCTCTGGCGACGCCTACTGTCAATGTTTGAAACATCAACAGCGGACCACCTTAGGGGGTGTCGGAGCTTTGATAGCTCCGGCTTCATCCACCATCATCATGAGATCTTTATTTTTCCTGCACACTGAATTCAAGAAAAACAGTAAAATCCATTTCTTATCTATAACTCGATTGCGGCTTACTATTCCCGAGAGAAATTTTTAGGTCGACAACAATTCTTTATACAATCAAGTGCATTGGCTTTTTTTCTCCAGGTCCGATCGTTTTCTGGACTCGCCTTTCTTCGGCTTGCCGGGGTGTAGGTAGAGTGGAATACTTAGGGTGCAGGACCAGGCTAAGTCGATAGCACACTCAGGACCTAGATTGGCTTGGCGGCATTCAGGCGAGTAGGCCATTAAACAATGTTAAGACCCGAAAGAATTAACAATGCAACTTGGATTATACATGAATTGTTCAAGCTAAATTTTCTTGTGAATTGCACAACTTTGTTATAGACAAGAAAGAGAAAAATAAAAAATATTGAGCCTGTACAAAATAAATGCACGTGGAGTCTGTTATCACATAATGATGTCTTTCATTATAGGTCCGGGGTACAGGGGAAACAAGTACACTCTTAGGGTACGGAACCAGGCTAAGTGTGTTGCGTTTCTCGTTTGACCCAAGGTAGCTAGCTACACTTTTAGTTCTGAGACTGTGTCAAGTGTTGCCTGAACCCTGCGGTCCTTCCGGGAAAGGTCAGGCTATTCTCCTGGAGGAGCTACCCGACTCTGTACAATGACGCTATAACATACATCACATGTAATTATTGACTCACCTCCATGATATTAAGCGTAGAACTTACGGAGGTGCTCAATGTTCCAAGAATTAGGGAGCGGTGTCCCATCCTCGGTTGCCAAGCGAACGCATCCGGGACGGGATACTTTGATCACTCTAAAGGGCCCTTCCTAGCTGGGGGAAATTTTGTTTAACCCTTCTCGAGTTTGTATTCTCCGTAGCACCAGATCACCTTCCTCGAGCTGTCGATTATGCACATGCCTTTGGTGATAGCGCCAGAGCGCTTGGTGATATTGTGTGTTTCGAACAGCTGCTCGACACCTTCCCTCTTCAACGAGGTCAAGGTCTTCACGCCAGAGCTGGTCCTGCGTGGCATCATCGAAGGTCTGGACCCAGAGCGACCCCAAGGTGATTTCTGGAGGAAGGACTGCTTCAGCTCCGTACACCAGGAAGAAGGGTGTATCTCCAGTTGACCGGTTTGGAGTTGTCCTGTTTGCCCACAAGGTGGGCGGAAGCTCTTCAATCCAGTTGGCTCCATGTTTTTTCAGGTGCTCATATGTGCGTGTCTTGAGTCCTTTTAGGATTTATGCATTTGCTCTCTCCGCTTGGCCACTGCTTGCCGGGTGAGCTACAGAAGCGTAGCTGACCTGAATGTCGAGGTCTTCTGAATATCCTTGGAATGCAGAGCTTGTGAATTGGGTCCCATTATCAGTTATGATCTTGTTTGGGACTCCAAGTCTGCATACTATGGACTACAAGAAGTTGATAGCTGATTGCTTGTTTATTGTCACAACTGGAGTTGCTTCCGGCCACTTGGTGAACTTGTCGATGACAACGTACAGGAACTTGTAACCTCCGACGGCTCTTGGGAAAGGTCCCAAGATATCCTTCCCCCACACAGTGAATGGCCATGTAGGAGGTATCATTTGTAAGGGTTGAGCTGGTGTGTGAATTTGCTTTGCATGGAACTTGCATGCTTCACATTTCTTCACTACCTCAGTTGCATCCTGGAGTGCTGTAGGCCAGTAAAAACCATGACGAAAGGCTTTACCGACCAACGTGCGGGAAGACGCGTGGTTCCCACACTCGCCTCCATGGATTTCCGCGAGAAGCTCACGACCTTCCTCCCTTGTAATGCACCGCATTAGGACGCTGTTGGCACCATGCCAGTAGAGATCCCCTTCTGCCAGTGTGTATCTTTTAGCCAATCTGACTATCCGGTCAGTAGATACATTATCTTCAGGAAGGATGTTGTCTTTAATGTAGCTCCGGATCTCCGAGATCCATGCATCACAGCTAACTTGGGCATTTGAGTCTTGCGTGATGGGTTCTCGGAGCTTTCGACAGCACATACGACCCTTGATGGACGCCATGGTAACAGGGCCATCGGGACCGCCAGCTTCGAGGTGCTGGTCTTGCCCCCTTCGCTCAGTTTGGCAGGCTGAGTTGTTGGCCTTGACAATCTCCGGACGAAGGTTCCGTCGGGAGCCAGAGCTCCGGTTGAGGCTTTCGTCGAGAGTTCGTCAGCTTCAGCGTTGTTGAGATGCTGGACATGGCAAAGATCCAGGACTTTGAAATCCTTCTGAAGCTTCTGGACTTCAAGTAGGTATGCAGCTAATTGAGGGTTGTTGCAGCTACATTCACCTTTCACTTGTTTTATAATGAGCTGCGAATCACCCTTTACCAACAGCTGCTTGACACCATATGATAGTGCCACCATGAGCCCATAGATTAATGCTTCATACTCCGCCATGTTGTTGGTCGCCTTGAAGTCAAGGTGAACCATGTATTTGACCTTCTCCCCGGTCGGAGCAAGGAGAAGGATTCCAGCTCCGGCCCCCTGCTTCTTCACAGGTCCATCGAAGTAGAGAGTCCAATGAGGCTCAGTGAAGATTGGAACCTTGGGTTCCGGCTTCTGCTCACTGGGGCCCCCAGGGTTTGATGGAGAGGGGGTCCATTCCGCCACAAAGTCCGCCAATGCTTGACTCTTGATCGCTTGTCTTGGGTCGAATTCAAAATCGAACTCAGCCAGTTCCGCTGCCCACTTTGCAATGTTCCCAGTAGAGTTGGGGTTATGCAAGATTGCACGCAGTGGATATGAGGTTACCACTGAAATCATGTGAGCTTGGAAGTAGTGATGAAGCTTCCTAGAGGCCATAAAAACTGCGTAGAGCAGCTTATGCACCTCCAGGTACCGAGTCTTGGCGTCATGGAGTACTTCACTGATGAAGTACACTGGGTGCTGTACTGTCCGGACCCTCCCGGAGGGGCCCAGAGCTTCCTCCTCATCAACCCTGACCCTCCCGGAGGGGTCCGGACCTTCTTCGGAGACCTTATGGTTCCTGTTGGGGGAACCTGAAGCTTCTTCTGAAGTGAACCAGACCTTCCTGGAAAGGTTCGGATCTTCTTGTTCGGCAACAATAACTCCTCCACTTGAAGGAGGTTGATCCTCTGGCGTCTCGCCTTGAGGATCCTGGTCTGGGGGCTGGGACCCAGACTCGCCTTCAGGTAGCTCCGGACCCTCCCAGAGGGGTCTGGACTCCAGAACTGGGTATGGTTCTAGTCTTTCTGCAACCAGGACCATGCTAACAACTTCGTCAGTTGTCGAACTGTAAAGCAGATGTGGCTCACCAGGATTCGGAGCTACCAAAGTTGGTAGAGTGGTGAGGAGCTGCTTTAGCTCTTGGAAAGCCTTTTCTGCTTCTTCAGACCATTGGAATGGTCTGAACTTCCTCAACAATTTGAAGAAGGGTAGCGCCCGTTCCGCCAGTCTTGAGATGAACCGGCTGAGGGAAGCTAGACATCCAGTCAGCTTCTGGACGTCCTTGATGCGCGCTGGTGGCCGCATGTATTCAATAGCTTTAATCTTCCCCAGATTCACCTCTATTCCTTGGTGGTTCGCCAAGAATCCAAGAAGCTTCCCGGAGCTAACCATGAAGACACACTTGTCTGGGTTCAGCTTTGTGCGTGTGATTCGCAACTTGTCGAAGACAACTTGCAAGGTGTCAAGAAATGAATCCTTGTTCTTGATCTTGATGACAATGTCATCAACGTACACTTCCACTACATCCCTGATGAGCTCTCCAAATGTTTTATACATAGCTCGCACAAACGTTGAAACAGCATTTTTGAGACCGAATGGCATGGCAGTGTAACAATATAATCCATCTACTGTGATGAAGGAAGTATGCTCTTCATATTCCCTAGACATTCTGATTTGATGGTACCTGGAATATGCGTCTAGGAAACACAGTAATTCACACCTGGAGGTGGAATCCACTATCTGATCTATTCTAGGTAGTGGGAATGGATCCTTTGGACATTCCTTATTCAGTGAAGTGTAGTCGATACACATTCGAAGATTCCAGCTGGTCTTGGGTACAATGACTGGGTTTGCCAGCCATTTTGGGTGGAAGACTTCTCGAATGAATCCAGCTTCTAGAAACTTCTTCACTTCTTGACAGATGAAGTTTTGTTGCTCTACTGATTGCTTCCGAGGCTTCTGATGTACAGGCCGAGCGTCGGGATAAATCTTCAGATTGTGCTCAATCACTTCCCTAGGGATCCCAGACATTTGTGATGGTTGCCAGGCAAACACGTCAACATTAGCCCGGAGGAAAGTGATGAGAGTGAGTTCCTATTTGTCGTTCAGACCTCCCAGTATACGGGTGGTCTGAGTAGCGTCGCAGCCAATTTGGACGACCTTGACGGGAATGTCGGTGTCGTCGCTTGGTTGCACACGAGGTGCGGAGGTTGAGCCTTGATGACAAATGCTCGGGGTTTTCGGAGCTTGCTCCTTTCCGGATTCTTCCTCCTGCGTTGTAGCAAGCGCATGGAGTTCTTCCAGAGCAGTAACTCCAGTGGTGCGATCTCTGCAGATCCAGAGAACACCTGAGGGTGTTGGCATCTTCAACACCACGTAGCCATAATGAGCAGTAGCCATGAATTTGTACAAGGCTGGCCTGCCCAAGATGGCGTTGAATGGTAAGTTGATCTGTGCCACATCGAAGATCAACTTCTCAGTGCGGTAATTCTCCCGGGTCCCGAAGGTCACCGGGTGAGTAATAGCACCGAGTGGAGTTATGGCCCCGGGACTTACTCCGGAGAAAGGTCGTGAGGGGCGAAGATCCGAAGGTCGGAGTTGAAGCTTGACGAAGGCCTCGAAGCTTATGAGGTTTAGCCCCGAACCTCCGTCGATCATTACATGGTGGAGCTGGATGTTGTTGATGGTCGGAGATACCATCAATGGGAGCTGGCTAGCTCCGATCATGTTCCGAGGGTAGTCCGAAGCATCGAAGGTGATGGCAGTGTCCATCCACTTCTGGTGTGGCTCCGCCCTGGCGGTGAGAGCTACTGAGGCCATGTCTCGCCGCATTGTCTTGAGGAAACGGCGGAAGGTGATGTCCCACAAACCACCAAAGACGGTGTTCATGGTCTTCCGACGCTCGTTGTCGGAGACATCGGAGTCGACGTCGACAGAGGTGTAAACAGCCTTCAAGACCTTTTTAGGGTCCTGAAAGCCTAACTCCTCTTCAGCCGCAATTTCTTTGACTTTTTGTTTTCCTTCCCTTTGAAGGAAAGGAGCTTGTTCCCCGCGCTTGTTGTAGCGCTCGGCAAGGTTCTGGACCTCTCGGCAGCCTTCCAGGTTGTGGCTGTTCGTCTTGTGTATGGGACACCACATCTTGGAGCTGCCACCGTCTTCAGACGACGGCCGAGGTCGTTTCTCGGGGCGTGGCCCCCGGCCACCCGAAGCTGTGGCAGCAGCGGCTGTAGGTGTGCCGGCCGATGGCTTTTTCTTCCCGTTGGACTTTTTCTTCTTCTTGCCACTCCCAGAGGTAGCGGCTTCACCCTTGGAGGGCTTTTTGTTGTCCTCCGGAGGTGGTTGGGAGTGCGTTTCATGGCCCTCCGCAGCTTTGGCACACTTGTCTGCCAAGCTGAAGAGTTCTGTGACGCTGGTGACTTCTTTGGTCGCCAGCTTCTCCAGCATCTTCTTGTCTCAAATGCTCTATCTGAATGCCACAATAACAGAGGCGCTTGAGATAGAAGGAATGGTGTTTCGTACCTGGGAGAACCTCTGGATGAAGGATTGCAAGGACTCTCCCCCTTCCGCTTGACAGCAAAAGGGTCCAGTTCCGTGCCTGGTTGGGTATATGAACTCCCGAAGTTTGCACTGAACTGTTGGCACAGTTCCGCCCAACTGTTTATGGAGTTGGGCGGAAGGCTCATGAACCAAGACCTGGCGGTCCCAGTTAATCCCACAGGGAAATAGTTGGCCACCACGGCCTCGTTGCCTCCAGTCGCAAGCATTGCGGTGGAGTAGATTTGGAGAAATTCAGCGGGATTGACAGTCCCGTCAAATTTCTCCGGCAGGTGAGGCCGGAACTTCTGCGGCCATCTGACCATGCGTAGATGCATGTCCAAGGCAGAACAACCTCCTCCTACTCCCTTAGGAGCAGGGCTGTCTCGAGCCTCTCGTCTCTCGCGAGCACGCTCGATGTGGACGCGGTAGTCCTGTTGATGGTAACGACGATTGAGCTCGGCCCAGAGGTCGTGAGTCAAAAGCCTGCTTACCGTGTGAGTACATCGCGCCCCGGAAGGCAGCAACGTCGCCTGTTGAGACGCAGCATGCCTCCTGTGCTGTGAAGCGTGCGGACCAAGTCTACCCGACACGGTCCAATGCTGCAATGGGGCCCGCCCCAAGGGGGGAGGACCTTGATTGCTGATGCCATCAGCTGCTGCTGCAACCAGATGTTCCACATCAGCTCGCCACTGCTCCATCGCACACTAGGGTGCTCCCGGAGGCGATGGACATTGGACAAGAGCACGCACGGCATTAATCGCGTGCTCAGGGTTGTTGTTCGCCGATGCAGTGACCGACGTAGATGCCCCATCTCGACGTCCAACTTGATTCGCCATAGTGGATGGTGGCGGTGGCATGACTCCTGCTAGAGCCACGACACCTGCTGGCTGCTGCATGTTGGAGGGATTCCCTCCAGCAGGTTGTGCGGCATGGTTACCATTGGACGATCCAGCAGCAGAGTTCATCATGTTTGAATCTCAGGCGCCCCTTCCTGATGCGCCAACTGTCGGAGTGTGATTCCGGCAATTCTCCCGGTACTACCGTTGGCAGCCCGCGGAGTTTGTAGTTTTGTTGTGGGCTCGCAGAGATTCAGAACAAGGTGGCAAGTTGACACGAGGATTTACATGGTTCAGGTTGCCTGAGCGTAATATCCTATTCCACGGGTGTGTGTTGTTGTTGTATTGAGCGTCTGAGCGCTTGAGTGTGAAAGACTAGAGTGCCTCGTCTGGGCGTATGTCGTCCTCCTCGTGTATCGCTCAACTAGTCCTTTTATAGTACAAGGACTCGTCGTTACATCATTAGCCTAGCCTAACATGTGGCCCTGGCGGTTACTGATGCTTAATACACAATTAATGCACTTAATTACCCTTAATAGTGTGGTAACGTGCCTTGACAGTGGCGTTACTGGTATTAAGGGCCCTCCGATCGTGTGTCATTAAGATAGCATTAATGACACTTAATTGGGTCTTGAGGTCTTTAATGTTCCTTGAAGGTCCAAGCCGTTGGAAGTCCACCACTTTGCCTGTTGAGGTTGAAGATCCGGCGGTTGGACGCGTGGCAGCTCCGTAGCTTATTATCTTGGACGAGTAGGTCCGGTGCTGTTGTACACATGTCGGTACCGGAGCTTCTCTCTGTTGGGGGTTAGGTCTGGGGGTGCTACACGGGTATCTAGTCCGGAGCTTTCCCATGGGTGGAATGTAGCTCCGGTTTAACGATACACGTGGCGGCACTGGGACTAACCATAGAAGGGAGGCAGGTCCGGTTTTGTATGACACGTGGGGCCTTTGGAGGTCTTCAACTCACACAGGTGAAGTTCCTTTGAGCTCTTTGCAGTTCGAAAGGGTATCCAGTATGCAGGGTACCGACAGGTGTCTTGATGGGCTTGGCCTTGTCCATATTGAACTTCTTGAGGATGTCCTGCATTTACTTGGTTTGGCTTATGAATGTGCCCTCTCTTAATTTCTTTACTTGGAATCCAAAGAAGAACTTCAATTCGCCCATCATCAACATCTCGAACCTATCTGTCATAATCTTGCTAAACTCTTCACAAAATGACTTGTTAGTAGAACCAAAGATGATATCATCAACATAGATTTGACATACAAATAGATGATCATCAAAGTGTTTTGTGAACAAAGTATAATTAGCTTTTCCAATTTTAAAACCATTTTGAGTCAGAAAATCTCTAAGGCATTCATACCAAGCTTGAAGAGCTTGTTTGGGGCCACAGAGAGCCTTACACAGTTTATAAACATGTTTGGGGTACTCTTGACCTTCAAATCATGGTGGCTGCTCCACGTACACTTCCTCCTTAATTGGTCTGTTGAGGAAGGCACCTTTGATGTCCATTTGATACAACTTGAAATTATGGTGAGTAGCATATGCCAATGAAATACGAATGGACTCAAGTCTAGCTATGGGAGCGAAAGTTTCATCGAAGTCCAAACCTTCGACTTGTGAGTAACGTTTAGCCACAAGTCTTGCTTTATTTCTCGTTACCACTCCATGCCCATCTTGTTTGTTCCGAAAGACCCATTTGGTTCCAACAATGTTCACCTTTGGTCTTTCCACCAGTTCCCACACTTCATTTCTCCTGAAGTTGTTCAACTCCTCTTGCAATGCAATCACCATCTGGATCCTTTAATGCTTATTGTACCCTTTATGGTTCCAAAAAAGAGACAAAAAAGAAATATTCACAAAAATTAGCTACGCGAGATCTTCTAGTTACTCCCTTAGCAATGTCTCCAATGATGTTGTTTATGGGATGATCTCTTTGTAGACTCTGATGTACTCTTGGGTGAGGGACTTGTGAAGTTGCTTGTTCTTCATTGTCTTCATATTCATTGTCTCCCCCTAGATCATTGCTTTCCTGTTGAGGTTCATCCTGTGGTTACTCTTGAGGTCGAATATCACCAAGTGCCATCCTCCTCAACGCTTGACATGGGGCTTCTTCTTGATCTAGCACACACTTATCAACTTGCTCCACTTGGGAGCCGTTAGTTTCATCGAACACTACATCATGTGCTACTTCAACAAGGCCAGAGACTTTGTTGAAGACACGATAGGCGTAGGCGTTCGAATCATAACCGAGCAAGAACCCTTCATCAGATTTTGAAGCGAACTTTGAAGTTCTCAGTTTCTTGTTCAGAATAAAACATTTGCAACCAAATACTTTAAAATATGAAACATTTGGTTTGTTACTGGTGAGAAGCTCATATGGCATTTTCTTTAAGAGTCGGTGAAGATACAACAGGTTTGTGGCGTGACAAGCAGTGTTCAGTGCTTCAGCCCAAAACCGGTTCGATGTCTTGTATTTATCCAACATTGTCCTAACCATCTCGGTTAGTGTTCTGTTTTTCCTTTCGGCCACCCCGTTTTGTTGAGGGGAGTAGGGTGCCAAAAATTCGTGCTTTATTCGTTCTTAATCTAGGTACTACTCAACTTGTGTATTCTTGAATTCTGTTCTGTTGTCACTTCTAATGTTCTTCACAGTTCAGGAGAATTCGTTCTGAGCTCTTTTAGGAGTTTCTTGAGGATTCCCTAAGTTTCTGATTTACGTACATGAAAAATACCCAGTTGAATCTAGAAAAATCATCAACAATAACTAATCCATATTTGTTACCATCGATGCTTATATAAGCAATTGGACCAAATAGGTCCATGTGAAGAAGTTCCAGTGGTCTTGAGGTAGTCATCACGTTCTTGGCGGGGTGCGGTGCTCCAACTTGTTTTCCTGCCTAGCAAGTGCTGCACGACCTGTCTTTCTCAAAAACAACATCCTTTAAACCTCGAATGTGACAAGCTTTTAGAAGTTTCTGCAGATTTCTCATCCCAACATAGGCTAGCCGTCTATGCCACAACCATCCCATGTTAATTTTAGCAACCAAGCAAGTGTTGAGTTCAGCTTTATCTTTGTTGAAGTCAACAAGATAAAGCTTTCCTTTCAACATTCCCTTGAATGCAATTGAGCTATCGCTTCTTCTAAAAACGGTCACACCCTCATTGCTGTATAAATAGTTATAACCAATGTCCCATAATTGAGATATGGACAGAAGGTTATAATCTAAAGAATCTACATGTAAAACATTCGAGAGAGTATGTTGAGAAGATATTTCAATTTTACCGCTACCAAGCACCTTTCTGTGGATGTTGTCTCCAAAGTATATCTCTTCACTTGGATCTGCGCTGCGCTCATACTCCACGACCATATCCCTCTCTCTGGTAATGTGATTGGTGCATCCGCTATCTAGCACCCATTTTGATCCACTGGAGGAGTAGGCCTGCAAAACAGAATTATTGCTTGGTTGTAGGTACCCAAGCTTGCTTGGGTCCTCTCAGGTTAGTCCCAAGAGTCTTGGGCACCCACAAATAAGTTTTTGAGTTCTTATAATGTGGCCCTGCATATTTAGCAAATACATGTCCAAACTTGTCTTCCATAAGTACATAGGAAGCATCAAAAGTGCAAAATAGTATTTGCAAGTCAGATTCATGTGATGTTTCCTTAACAAAAGTGATTTTCTTCTTAGCATGAACATTGGTGGACATGTGTTTGTTTTTGTTAAACCCAAGACCATCTTTGATGTTAGGAGGTCTAGTGACCAAATATGCACTACGTGCATATTTGATCTTCTCCTTGTCAAAGATGCCACTTTGGGAAGGGTGCTTAGCATGAGAAATTGAAAAATCAGGTTTGACAACATTTTTCTTCATGGAGCATGTGCAGGTTACTTGTTGTTGGACTTACACCTTTGGAAGGTGAGCTTTTGGAGGAGGAGGAGGAGTCACTTTGCTTGAGTGACTCAACTTGCACTCCAAGATCGGATTAGACCGGTGCACTGTGAAATGTGGTTCCAGAAAGTTTATCGGACTAGTCCGATCCATGGTCGGACTAGTTCGGTGCACAATGTATTTTGACAACAGAGAGTTGAACGGGCTAGTACGAACCATGAACGGACTAGTCCGGTGCTCAGTGAATTTTCAGGTTGATTTTATGCCCTTACCCCTACGTAAAGACTCGAGCTCTTGGGATGTGTCTCTCACACACATCCTATACATTTAAATCTACTTTGTGCTTCAGTCATCAATTCAACTTTTCTCTTTTTCCACACCACTTTATTTTTCACTTTTTTTAGTGCACCAAACTATCTCATTTGAATGGACCTGCGGTCATCTCACCAAGTTCATTAGGATCTCATTTGTTTGTCATCAATCGTCCAAAACCCACAAGAGATTGCATATATGCACTTTCAGATTGGTAATGATACTCCCCTACTACATTTATTTAATGAGCAGCCGAACTATTATTTTTTGCGCACGTTTGGGTGCGCATGTTGGCCCAACTTGCGCCCCTACAATGCTCATAAGCTTGACTTCTATTCTAAACGTTGTGTTTTCCTCGGGTACAACAACATGCACAATGGTACAAATGTATGGAGGTTGAAAATAGGCGTGTTTATATCTCTCATGATGTTGTCTTTGATGAGGAAAATTTTCCATTCTCATCTCTAAATGGCAATGCAGGGCCCCGCTTTCATGAACATCTTCTGCTTCCTTCATCTGACTTTGCTGATCAGCCAGAAAAATTTGAAAAAAAATCGGCACCTGATAATCTATGTATTAATGATCACACAGGTGCTACTAATCCGTGTCTTGAGATTTGCTGTGCGCAGGAATCATCGTCGGTGATTGGTGGTGCTAATACTAGGAAGATTCGCCTGTGTCTTGGCATCACAATGGTGTGATGGGCGCAAGTTCCCAAGAAAATTTCCCGCGCGACGTGTCTTCATTGCCTGGCACAGAACAAGATGCTGTCTCTCAGGTGTCTCTAACAAATGCTATGCAACTTCAATCACCCGCACCGGGGTCTGCGCCTCTATAGTCTGGGGGAGCTCCAATCATTGCTGCCTCTTCTCTGGTGAATGTCGGGTCCCAGCAGTTACAACATGATCCACCTGGGGATCAGCTCTCGCCTGCAGTCGATGTTGCTCCTTTGCCGAGATCATCTGCAGCAGGATCTTTGCCGCCACGGCGAGTAACACGTCTGCAGCATGGTATTTCAAAACCCAAGACATTCTTCCCAGGATTTATTTGATATGGCCATTTTTGTTCAACTGGTGGGCCTGATAATTTGAATGAATCCTTGACAGATTCAAAATGGAGAGATGCTATGCAAGATGAGCTTCGTGCTTTGAATAAAAATCAAACGTAGACCCTGGTTCCACAGCCACAAGGGAAGAATGTCATTGATTGTAGATGGGTGTACAAGGTGAAATGCAAGGTTGATGGGTCTGTGGATAGATACAAGGCACGTTTGGTGGCCAAGGGCTACAAACAATGATTTGGCATTGATTACGAGGATATGTTTAGTCAGGTGGTAAAGATTGCAACAATTTGCTTTGTCTTATCTATAGCAGTGTCTCGGCAATGGAAGCTTAAGCAATTAGATGTACACAATACCTTCCTTCATGGTATTCTTGAAGAAGTTTATATGAAGCAACCACCAGGGTTTGTGGATAAGGCTAAATCAGATTATGTTTGCAAGCTTCAAAAGGCTATTTACGGTCTTAAGCAAGCACCACGTGCATGGTACTCATGTTTTAGTTCCAGGTTACAACGTTTCGGCTTTCAAACTTCAAAGTATGATACATCACTATTTATATATAGTAAAAGAGATATGACTATGTTTATGCTCATCTATGTTGGCAATATTATTTTGACTGACTCATCTGACAAAGCTATTGGTGCTTCTGGAGCACTTACGACAAGAATTTGCTATCAAAGACCTTAGGTCTCTTCATTACTTCCTTGGCCTTGATGTGCATCAGGATGATGAGGGTCTTATCTTGTCGCAAGCTAAATATGCACGTGATATTTGAAAAGAGCAAACATGTCTGATTCTAAAGAGGCTACCATGCCGATGTCCAGTACTGAGAAGCTATCATCGGCTGGGGGAGAACTGTTGACATCCGATGATGCTACCTCATATCGAAGTATAGTGGGTGCCCTTCAATATCTATCTATGACTCATCCTGAAATCTCTTTCGCGGTAAATAAAGTGTGTCAGTTTATTCATTCTCCCACTACCTATCACTGGTCCGCAGTGAAGTGCATATTGAGATATGTGAAAGGTACACTTGATCTTGGCTGAAGGTTCTGGAAGTCTAATTTTACTCATGTGAGTGCATTCTCGGACGCTAACGGGACAGGTAACATTGATGATAGGAGGTCAACAGGAGGATTTGTAGTATTCTTTGGACCTAATATTATTTCTTGGAGTGCACGAAAGCAGGCCACAGTGTCTAGATCAAGCACAGAAGCAGAGTATAAAGCGCTGGCAAATGCTACAGTGGAAGTAATCTGGCTTCAGTCTATTCTTTAAGAACTTAAAATACCACAGCCTAAGTCAGCTTGTTTGTGGTGTGATAACTTAGGAGTTACATATTTGTCAGCTAACATTGTTATTCATGCAAGAACTAAACACATTGAAGTTGATTATTACTTCGTCAGAGAAAGAGTTGCTAGCAGACTGTTGGAAATCCAGTTTATAGCTTCTGGAGATCAGCTAGCCGATGGCCTGACCAAAGCGCTTCTGTCAAATCTTCTAGAAAAATTTAAAGTCAATCTTTATCTTGTGAAGTTAAGATTGAGGGGGGTGTTAACAGGTAAAGATTAATGGTGTACTGCCGTGTACCACACTAGTTAAATAAGTCTGTTAGCATAGATAAGAGTTGTTTAGATAAGAGCTTGGTTGTTACTCGGTTGTAATCCGTGGTTGTGATCCTGATCCTATGTAAGCTGACACTATAAAACAACAACAATGGCTCCCGTGCTGGGTAGCCTATTCCATCTATTCGATCCAACTGTACACACACCCTGGTAGGTGCCTTCGACAGGATGGTGCACGTGGCTGGTCTTTGCTTTGGTGACGACGCAATGTACTTATCGAGCTTCGGCCACGCCGACGGGGGTCGGTGGTAGAATGTGGTAGTTGGCGACGAGGCGCTCTGCATCCAACGCTCCATCGGCCAGCAGCACCATCACAACGCCGCCCGAGCGGTGAACCACGTCTCCCTTAATGATGCACGAGTTGATGCCCCGGTCCCACACCATGACCTTCCCGCACACCACACCCGGGTCGACAAGGAACGCGGCGGAGTAGGTGTCGATCAACGTGGCGCCACCCGTCAAACCGCTCTGCCTATGTGGCCCGCAAGCACTGCCGCCTCGTACATGTATGTGTGGGTCGGGTACTATCACCCCTGATTTTATATACAAAGAGCGCACATGAACTGTTTGATGAAATGTCCATGGGGCGTTAGTGACGGTTGGAGTAAGGAGAACACGCTGGTAGAGTGGGCCCGCATGGCGGTGGGAGAAAGGAGCAAAGAAGGAGGGGTGCTGCAAGTTGGGTGGCCAGTCACCAGTGGTTTCTAAGTCCATATTGACTGCAGCAGCACGATTAGAGCTAGCGACCCGAGTTGCTCGATCAAGGACCTGATTAGCTTAATCAGAAATCTGGTCATCTGACTAATCGGTCGATCGGGACGCTTAATCGTCTGATCAGTATGAAAACGATGTGGGGCAATGAGATCACATCTCAATTCTCGTTGTCGCCACCATAGATCTCGCCTCCTACTGCCACCATAGCCTTCGTCGCCGTTTTAGCCGTTGGGTCATCACCGCGTAGCCGACGTGGCCATCGGGTCGCCACCGTCGTATCTGACGTGGTCGTCAGGCCACCTCCATAGTAGCCGACATAGTCATCGGGATGCCGCCGTCAAAGTTGACGTGGCCGCTAGGCTGCCATCGTCGTAGTTGACATGGCCGCCACCGTTGTAGCCTTAGCTGCCGCGGTGGGGAAGAGAGAGAAGGAAGAGAGTATTAGATTTAGGGTGAAAGTTATATTTTTATATACCCATATGTAACGATCCGATTGTTCAAATCGAGACCTGGTGTGGTCCAATGTAGCCCATCACCTCGCCTCCGCCTAAACCTTTAGTGCTCGATTGCTCGACTCCCACCGCACGCCTCAGCTCGCTCGACCCACCTCTACATCTGCACGCCTTTACCTTCACCCGCCTCAGAATCTACCGTCTCCGCCTACAGCCGTCGCCCCTCCACCTCCGTATCCGTCTGGCACTGGCCACATCAAGACTTTGCTGATGCTCGGCGCCCACGCCTCGCCGTCGCTCCCCTAAGTGCCACATCCGCCTCTCCCCTGTGTGCCGCCTCCGCCTCTCTCCTGCGTGATGGGGTTCTGTACCCAGATACCTGAAGTACAGGACCCGACGAAGGTATACCACTATACGGCGATAAACCATATCTACCCTCCAGCGTGAGGAGGGGTCGGCCACCGACGCCCCAACCTGCCGAGGAAGGGGTACCTAGCCTGCCAGAGTCTCGATCTCGGAGGTCAGGCGGACAGTCGGTGTCATTTTAAGCAGGCGATGGGTGTCATTACTTCTGCAAAAGGGATAACACGCAGTGTGACCCTTTATTGGATAACTGGCATCCCCCTCTTGTTCCATGCCATCCGCCGCAGGGGAATGAGTACACCGCACATGCGGCATAGCCCAAGCGATAAGGTGGAAGTCAAGACGGTGAACTTTCGTAGCTCGGGCAGTCTAGGTGGCCTCACAGATGAACACTATACAACGAGCCCCATTATGAGGAGTGTAAGACCTATGTGTGCTGAATACATTGGCTTGTAGTGAATACACTTGCTTTGACGATAAAAGTTTTGAATATCACCAAAACACCTTTTTATCAAGGTCCGACTAGTTTTGTAAGCTCCGACGGGAGCTTGGTTGTACTAGTTTTGGTAAGTTCCGGCGCTAGGCTCTACTAGCTTTTGTTAGCTCCGGCTCAAGGTCCGGGTTGCTCTGGCAAGGTCCGAAACTTGACTGCAGTGCTTCTGCTTTTCATTTGCAATGTTTTGTACTTGCTTTACATCTCTAGAAAGTTTGCTTAGTATTCATTTGCTAAGTCTTTGGTGCGTTTTTGGTTGACATGGATGATATCATGTTACTGTGGTTTTGCAACATGCTTATGTGAGGTTCTCACGTAAGGTGTTGTGTTCGGAAGTAACTTGAGTCAAGTCGAGAACTTGGGCTCGTATGGATTGGTTGTTTATTCATGTGCAGGTGTTGTTTGAGTTCAAGACGTGGCTGGTGATGGGATCCATTGGACTAGTCTTAGGGAGGAGATGAGGTTCCAACAACTAATTTTAGGAGGAATTGTGGTTGAGCTGATCAGGAGGTTGCGCAGCATGATTGAATCAAGAATAATGCATGTGAAGGTATCGTGGACGTCATTGGAAGATGTTTGCACGTCTGCAAGGAGTGCATGGACATGGCTACATGGTTCCGAGACGTGATGAATAGATGTGGACGTAAATAGTTGGTCGGAAAGGTCCAACCGACTAGGTTATGGACTTAGGCCACGGCTGAGTCGGGTTTGACTCAAATATGGAAAGATTTGAGTTGGTTATGATAGGATTTCGTCTGGGTCACGAATTTGAGTTGTTTAGGAATGTGGAAAACATTCCTAAGGTGTTTGGAAGTCTTAAGATTGCTTCTATCTGCGTATAGAAGAATCCTAAGCAGTTATGGAAAGTTACGATTCGTGAACAGAGTAGGATTAGGTTCCTGACCTGAGTTGAGTTGGCTTTCGAGCTGGTTATATAAGCAAGGGAGCCCAGAGATCGTGGCGCATGACTTTAGGGATGTTCCTCTTGTGTTCTATTGAATAAAATTCATAGTTTGAAAGAACTTTTGTGCCTTGTTCGTCCGACTTGTTCCAGACAAGTTTTACTCGTCGAGTTTCTGAACAGCACTACATTTCCTTGGTGGTTTTATCATAACTCGAGTTTTACAGATCCAATTGATGTGATTCTTTTTGGGTTGTCTTCATAACTTGATTATATATCATCTGTCAAAATTTCACGGTCATTGGATTTGTGGTCTATGATCTACACGAGTTTCTTTGCAGCGTTCCAGAACTGTATTTTTCTCGGGTAGGGCAGATTGACCTTTGTTTGATCTTTCGATCATTACTTGAGTTTTTCTCGACGGATTTGAGTGATTATTGTTGTGTTGTCTTCGTGACTTGATTCTATCTGATATCTATCACTTTTGTCACGGTGAAACCCGTTTAGATTAGTCTCACACACGATTTCTTTAATAGATCGTTTTTCTGCCGAAGGGGTTAGGGTTTAATTGTTTCCGTCGCATAAGATTTTCAAATCTACCATTCACCCCCCCTCTGGTAGATTTTCACGTCCTCTTCGATCCTACAATTGGTATCAGAGCCACGGTGCTCTAATCTTTGTGATTTGCGCGTGTTTTTGACTAATCATCATGGAGAAGTACTCCACCAAACCTTGTGTGTTTGCTAGTATTGATTTTCAGGTTTGGAAGGCACGCATGGAGGCTTTCATCCAGGAACAAGGCTTTGCAATATGGGAGAAGGTATACAAGCCTTACGAAGTGCCATCAAACAATCAAGTTACAGCTACAAATCTGAGAGATGTCGACAACAACAACAAAGCTCAGAACTTGATCATACAAGGATTAACTCAAAGCGACTTCGACCGTGTTGCGCACCTTCGATCTGCATACGATGTGTGGAAATCACTTTGTGACTACCACGAAGGATCCAACACGATAAAGGAGGTAAGACGGGACATGTTCAAGAAAGAATGCATGCGCTTCGAGATGCAACCCGGTGAGTCTATTGATGACCTTTTTGCTTGCTTTAATAAAATTCTCAGCAACTTGCGTAGCGTGAATGTTAATTTTTCAGATGCTGAAAATGCTAGTTAAGTGCATTAGACATGTCAATTTGGGAGATGAAAGTTACATCCATTCGTGAATCTACTTTCATGAGTTCACTTACTTTATATGTGCCATATTCCAAGTTAAAAATTCATGAAATTGACATAATCTCACGTAAGAACCCCAACAAGTCTATTGCTTTTGGTTCTCAACGTGACATGCCTAGTTCTGGTCAAACATCATCTTGTGGTACACTTGCTTTGTTGTCCTCTCTAACCCTTGAACAGATTGAGGAGTTTCCGGAGTAGGAGCTAGCACTTCTCTCTACGAGTTTCTCAAAAGCATTGCAAAATGTCAGAACTAGAAGGAGAGGAAGCTCCGGACCTCAACGATGCTTTGAATGTGGTAAGACAGGACATTTTCGTTCAGATTGCCCTAACCTTTCAGGTCCTACCTCCCGGGAAGAAAAACAATCAAGGATAAAGCACTCCTCAACAAACGATAAGAAGAAAAAGAAGGGCTTTACAGGTCGCCAACTTGTGAGCAGTTTTATCTCAGCACTCCAGGAACTTGGCTCAAGCGACGTGGACATTGGAAGTGATGAAGATGAAGATGATTTGGCAAACTTGTGCTTCATGGCGGGCAAGTCAAGCTCAAGTATGGAGGAGGCAGAACACAACAGCGACAATGAAGAGGTATGTCCTACTTGCGAAGAAATGTGTGATGCTATTTCTCGTGCTACTGTTATTGTTAAGAGAAAGGACAAAAAGCTTAGGGACAATGCTGTTAAAATTGAGTAACTAGAATCTGAAATTAATCGTTTGAAATCCTTGATTCCTAGTGATGATTCTTGTTCCTCATGTGACTTAATATATGAACAATTGTCCTCCCTAAGAAGTGCACATACCTCCACACTTGATAAAATTGAACTTGAAATTGAAAAGAACAAAAAGCTTGCTGCACTTAATATTGGAAACTTAAAAGATGCTTCTTGTTCTACAATTGATTTGCATTGTTCTAGTTGTGATGATCTCGATAAGAAACTGCAAGATGCTACGAATGAAATCTCTATATTGAACAATGCTTTACGTTGTCATGAAGATAAATATTGTTCCAATTGCAAATTAAAAAGAAAAACTTCATGTGAAAATTGCCTTGATCTGTCCAATAAACTTGATAACATGCATAAGACATTTGATCGGTTTTGTAATGGGAATAAGAACCTAAACTTGCTGCTGAATTCTTCCAAGTCTTGCAAAGATAAAACTGGTTTAGGTTTTGATTGTCATGCTCATGCTAAGGCACATCCACCTAAAATTGTAAAGTCATTATGAAGTGGTTTGATTCAAACAGTTTCTAAACAAAAAGAAGTGGTTTTCAAATCTGCAGGAGTATTGTCTCATTCGGTTTCAAATAAAAATGTTGTTTGCTCATCTAGACATGAACACAAAGTTAAATTTCATTGTACCTACTGTGGTAGAGATGGTCATGTCATAGATTTTTGTTATAGACTAGCTAAACAACGGAAAAGGGAAAGAATGGTTGCTAGATCTCATAACTTTCATGCAAAATTTACTGCACATATTGAACCGAATGTACAACCTGCTGTTTTGAGTCAAAAACATTCAAAGTTTACCTCCGGACCTTCTATTTTTGCCTCCGGAGCTACTAATTTTTGTGCTATACAAGTAACACCTTATAGGTCAGTAGTTAAGAATAAAAAATCTCAAACCTTGACTCATAAACCTGCTGTTTTGTCTCAGCTTTCACGTGTTTTTTCTGCTGCACGTCGTGTGACTCAGTACTGGATTCCTAAATGCCTTTTGACTAACCCCAGTATTGAGTCATCGACGTATTGTGCTTCTATGTAGGTTACATGTTTGAGGAAGGAGAACATTTGGATTGTGGATTCAGGTTGCTCACGCCACATGACCGGTAACAAAGATTGGTTCTCCTCCCTCTCTTTTGTGTCATGTGTAGAGAATGTTACTTTTGCCTATAATTTTTCAACTCCTATAATTGCTAAGAGTTCGATTAGAGTAAATGATCACTACACTTTGAAGGATGTGGCACTTGTCAAAAATTTGAAATACAACTTGCTTTCTGTTTCACAATTGCTAGATGAAAATCTGGAAATTATTTTCGATAAAAATTGCTGCAAAGTTGTAAGTTCAAATAGTGAGCTTATTTTTAACATGTCTAGGTTTGGAAGAGTTTTTAAAGCTGATTTTGATATGTCTTCCTCTAAGCATAGGTGTCTAGTTGCTAATGATTCAAAGGACTTATATTTTTGGCATCGTAGACTTGGTCACGTAGGCTTTGATCACCTAACGCGTGTTAGTGCTCTTGATCGCATACGTGGGCTGCCTAAGCTTAAAGGGGATAAAGAAATTGTGTGCTCTTCTTGTAGACATGCTAAGATGGTTGCAGGTTCACATACTCCTCTCACAATGATCACGACAACTGAACCATGTCAACTTTTGCATCTTGACACCGTAGGACCTTCACGTGTTCAATCCTTCGGAGGTAAATGATATGTACTTGTGATTGTTGATGATTATTCTAGATACTCTTGGGTTTACTTTATGGCGTCTAAGAAAGAAGTTTTTAGTCACTTTAAACTTTATTTCTTAGATTATCAATTGATTACCCAGGATCTTTAAAAGCAATTAGAAGTGATAATGAAACTGAATTTAAAAATCAATCTTTTGATCACTTTTGTGCTGAAAATAGAATAGATCATCAATTTTCTTCACCATATGTACCTCAACAAAACAGTGTTGAAGAAAGAAAGAACAGAACCTTAGTTGAGATGGCTAGGACTATGCTTGATGAATATCAAACTCCTAGGAAATTTTGGGCTGATGCGTTAGCAACCGCTTGTTATGTCTCAAATCGTGTTTTCTTGCGTGCTAAGCTAGGTAAAACACCATATGAGCTCCGGTTTGGACATAGGTCTAGTGTTACACACTTTCGGGGCTTTGTTAAGAAACATAGTAATCTTGATAAATTTGAACCTAGATCCATTGATGGCATGTTTCTTGGTTATCCATCTCATACTAGAAGCTGTCGTGTGCTTTTACTTGACACTAAAAAAATTGTGGAGACTTGTGAAGTGTCTTTTGATGAAGCTAGCCCAAGTACTAGCTCAAATATTGCAGGTCTAGATCCATATCCGCAGGGGGGGGCATTTTCGTTGAAGATGAGGAAGAATTGGAGCTGCTGCCCGAAAATTCAGCAGCAAAAGACTTTGATTCAGCTCCGGATGTTAATTCTTAACTAGCACCGACAATCATCAATGCTGATTCAAATCATCCTCAAGTCACAAGCTCATCGATTTGTGATGAACATGAAGAAGAAGAAGCTTGTGAGACATCTTTTCCCCTACGGTTTTACAAAGATCATCCCCCACAACAGATGTTTGGAAGCTTGCACGAACGAGTCACACGATCCAGGTTTTGCGATCCAAACTCTTATGCTCATTCTTCTTTTGTTGCTTCTTTTGAATCCAAAGATATATCACACACACTCACTAATGAATCTTGGATTATTGCCATGCAAGAAGAGTTAGAAAAGTTTGAAAGAAATAATGTTTGGAAACTTGTACCTCCACCTCAAGATCACACTTTAATTGGAACTAAATGGGTATTTAGAAATAAACAAAGTGAGGATGGGGTTGTGATTAGGAATAAGGCTAGGTTGGTTGCTCAAGGTTTCACTCAAGTTGAAGGTCTAGATTTTGATGAAACTTTTGCTCCTGTTGCTAGATTAGAAGCCATAAGAATTTTGTTAGCTTTTGCTGCATCTAAAGGTTTTAAGCTATATCAAATGGATGTTAAAAGTGCTTTTCTTAATGGCTACATAGATGAGGAGGTTTATGTGAAACAACCACCGGGTTTTGAAAATCCAGATTTTCCTAATCATGTTTACAAACTCTCCAAAGCCTTGTACGGTCTCAAACAAGCCCCTAGTGCATGGTATGATAGGTTAAAAACATTCTTTCTTGATAAAGGGTTTACCATGGGCAAGGTTGATAAAACTCTTTTTGTGCTTAAGCATGGCAATGACTCATTATTCGTTCAAGTGGATGTGGATGATATTATCTTTGGTTGTGCTTCTCATGATCTTGTGTCCAAGTTTTCAGCAATGATGAGTTCCGAATTTGAAATGAGTATGATGGGTGAACTCACTTACTTTTTGGGGCTGCAAATCAAGCAAACAAAGGAGGGTACCTTTGTGCATCAAACGAAGTATACAAAAGACATCCTAAGGCGCTTCAACATGGACAAAAGCAAGCCTCTTCGGACACCAATGGGAACAGCAACAACACTTGGACTTGATGAAGATGGTGAACCCGTGGATCAAAAAGAATATAGAAGCATGATCGGATCACTTTTGTATCTCACGGCATCAAGACCAGACATACAATTTAGCGTATGTCTTTGTGCACGGTTTCAAGCCTCCCCACGTGCTTCACATCGTCAAGCTGTCGAAAGGTTTCTCAGGTACTTAAATGGAACTCAAGAATTTGGAATTTTTCTTCCTTCTTCCTCAACCGTTACTTTGAAAGCCTTTTCGGATGCTGATTTTGGGGGTTGTAGGAATGATAGGAAAAGTACTTCCAGTTCTTGTCATTTTCTTGGTAATTCTCTTGTTGCTTGGTCCTCTAGAAAACAAAATTCAGTTGCACAATCCACAGTTGAATCTGAATATGTAGCTGCTGCTAGTGCTTGCTCACAAATTATTTGGATTGTTCAAACACTTAAGGACTATGGGGTTGATCTATATAGTGTTCCACTGTTCTGTGATAACACTAGTGCCATTTGCATTGCTAAAAACCACATGCAACATTCTAGAACTAAGAACATTGATATTAGGTATCACTTTCTCTGAGATAATGTTGAAAAAGGAAACATTGTGCTTCACCATGTAGATACCGAACAACAAATGGCTGACATTTTTACAAAACCTTTGGATTTCACTCGTTTTTGTTACATTCGTAGTGAAATAGGGGTTATGCATCCTCATGGCTTAAATTGAGGGGGAGTTTTGAAACATGGAAGTCTATGTGTGAATCTGAACTAAAATAATATAAGCATAGTATTTCATACATATATGACTTTGTGATTCCTTTTACATGCTGAAAGTTCTTACTACATTACTCGTTGTTATACATTTTGTAGTTTTTGCCATGTCTAGTAATTGGAATAATTACTTACACTAAAACTGGTCATGGTCGAACTTTCTTGCTGTTTTGAACTTGTTACATGTTCACAAGCACTTTTAATCATTAAGAATTAATCAAGTAATCAACTCACATGTTGAGTTTTTATGAACAAATATAAATTGAGAAAAGATCAAGAGAATATGCATGCATCGCACTTCTTTTTTTGAGATGGCTTATCATTCCACTTAGATATGAACTTGGAAGAAGTTGTGTATGACTAAAACCATGTCCTTAAGCTTCTAATTGTCAAATGACATAGACTTGGCTTGGTTGGTTAGAATAAGGCAGATGTGCATATAATCTCTTGCAAATATCATATGATCTAAGTTCATGCTTTGAAAAATAATAAAATGTAGCAACTAGTGTCATGCTTTCAGGTTTTGAAATAGTTAAGTTTGTGAGATCATGACTTACTTAAATTGAAAATTACATTTGATCTCTAGCATGGCTTACACTACTTTATGTATTTCATTGATGTGATAATGTAAGGTACTTGATTGTATGACTTGGATGAGCTTTGTTTATATGTATATGTTATAATATGCTCATGACAACTAAAGGGGGAGAGATAATTTGTTATATACTCATAACTTGTTGAATACATTGTCAAAGGGAGAGAGATAAGCATGAAGAGAAAGAGAATATGTGCATAAGGAGAGATAATAAAGGGGGAGAGATAATATGGGATACTTTTTGGATTTTCTTCTCATTTTACTTTTGATTTACAAAGGGGGAGAAATTGTCTTCAAAACTTTTATGTGAATAAGCCAATGTTCGGATTTTATATGGTGTTGCCAATGCATTCATCAAGGGGGAGATTGTAAGACCTATGTGTGCTGAATACATTGGCTTGTAGTGAATACACTTGCTTTGACGATAAAAGTTTTAAATATCACCAAAACACCTTTTTATCAAGGTACGACTAGTTTTGTAAGCTCCGGCGGGAGCTTGGTTGTACTAGTTTTGGTAAGTTCTAGTGCTAGGTTCTACTAGATTTTGTTAGCTCCGACTCAAGGTTCGGGTTGCTCTGGCAAGGTCCGAAACTTGACTGCAGTGCTTCTGCTTTTCATTTGCAATGTTTCGTACTTGCTTTACATCTTTAGAAAGTTTGCTTAGTATTCATTTGCTAAGTCTTTGGTGCGTTTTTGGTTGACATGGATGATATCGTGTTACTGTGGTTTTGCAACATGGTTATGTGAGGTTCTCACATAAGGTGTTGTGTTCGGAACTAACTTGAGTCAAGTCGAGAACTTGGGCTCGTATGGATTTATTGTTTATTCATGTGTAGGTGTTGCTTGAGTTCAAGACATGGCTGGTGATAGGATCCATTGGACTAGTCTTAGGGAGGAGATGAGGTTCCAACAACCAAATTCAGGAGGAATTGTGGTTGAGCTGATCAGGAGGTTGAGCAGCATGATTGAATCAAGAACAATGCATGTGAAGGTATCGTGGACGTCATTGGAATATGTTTGCACGTCTGCAAGGAGTGTATGGACGTGGCTACATGGTTCCGAGACGAGATGAAGAGATGTGGACGTAAAGAGTTATTCGGAAAGGTCCAACCGACTAGGTTATGGAATAGGCTACGGCTGAGTCGGGTTTGACTCAAATATGGAAAGATTTGAGTTGTTTATGACAAGATTTCATGTGGGTCTCGAATTTGAGTTGTTTAGTAATGTGGGATACATTTCTAAGGTGTTTGGAAGTCTTAAGATTGCTTCTTTCTGCGTATAGAAGAATCCTAAGCAGTTATGGAAAGTTACGATTCGTGAACAGAGTAGGATTAGGTTCCTGATCTGAGTTGAGTTGGCTTTCGAGCTGGTTATATAAGCAAGGGAGCCCAGAGCTCGTGGTTCACGACTTTGGGGCTGTTCCTCTTGTGTTCTATTGAATAAAATTTGTAGTTTGAAGGAACTTTTGTGCCTTGTTCGTCCGACTTGTTCCAAACAAGTTTTACTCGTTGAGTTTCTGAACAGCACTACCTTTCGTCGGTGGTTTTATCATAACTTGCGTTTTACAGATCCAATTGATATGATTCTTTGTGGGTTGTCTTCACAACTTGATTATATATCATCTGTCAAAATTTCACGGTCATTGGATTTGTGTTCTATGATCTACATGAGTTTCTTTGCAGCGTTCCATAACTGTTTTTTCTCGGGTAGGGCAGATTGACCTTTGTTTGATCTTTCGATCATAACTTGAGTTTTTCTCAACGGATTTGAGTGATTCTTGTTGTGTTGTATTCGTGACTTGATTCTCTCTGATATCTATCACTTTTTTCATGGTTAATCACGTTTAGATTAGTCTCATACACGATTTCTTTAACAGATCGTTTTTCTGCCGAAGGGGTTGGGGTTTAATTGTTTCCGCTGCGTAAGATTTTTAAATCTACCATTCACCCCCCTCTGGTAGATTTTCACGTTCTCTTCGATCCTACAAGGAGCTGATTAGATAACCCCCTTAAACATCTATAAAAGAAGCATCAAGGCCACCTTCTAGAGGAACGAGTTCACAACGTACTAGATTTACATACACACTTACATACACATCAGATACTTTAGAGATCACACGAGCAAGGTTTGCTTGTAGCCTATTTCTCTACATCTTTAAATCTAACATAGATCTCGTACGACTCGCACTATACGTAGGGACTCTCGCTCCTGAACCGGTATAAATCACTAGTCTTTGCAGTTAGCCATCCGAGGACAATATGTAGCAAAACGATTACTAGTCGGTACTGAAAGCGCCGATAGTTGGTGTGCCGGGTAGGAGAATTTGTAATGCATTCTTCACTAGCTACGTGATAGCTTCATCCACTTTGACCAGCGTCATCGGCAAGTTTTGAAGGTTCAACAATGCCGACACCGCTGATACATCCTTAAAGCATCCTTGTTAGGAATGGTCGACTACTCGTCGCTGTCCCTCCACGAGGTGCTAGAAGATACGACTAATTGCGACCTCAGCTCCAACTCCAACACCGACATAAGTAACTACTCTCTGTGCAAATGTTGCATCACAGATACAGGCGATGGTACACACTCATTCCCGAAGCTCACACCCATGCAACAACGGGCGTGACGCCAGGAACTCGAAAAGGAACTTGCGCGCAATCTCACTTCGAACCATCCCAAGATACGACACATCTCGTGTTGGTGTATCGATTGCTAACTAGTGATGTTTTGACTACGCATTCTGCCTTGAGGCAGCATAACAACTAGAACAAAAGGATTTATACTGGTTTGGGCAAGATGCCATACGTCCAGTGCGGTGCTCTCTTCTTCCCATTATCAATAGTGAGGGAGTACATATGTGAGGAGAAGTTCTAGTGGTATCATTGAGGAGATGAAACCCATCTTTTGTCGCCGTCTTCTTCGTTCTCCTTTCGTAGGATGACTTCATGCCCTTTTTATTGGCGGAGGCGGTCCATCTCTTTTCTAGCTACTTCGAGCTTTACTCATATGGGAAGCGATGTTTACAGATTTATCCTATGCTTTGCACTCCCTAGGACGGGGTCGTAACTGTGGAGATTATAGGCACTGCGCCTTACCTGTTTGGTCACTTCATGTCCCATGTCAGTGCCTTGAAACTCGGGCCATTGTGACATCCATGACTGTACCGAACAGGGCATGTAAGGGGGCCCCGACAGTGGTATTGACGTGATTTCTCATGCCGAGACTTGGGCTCAACAATCCCGCTGCCCTGGGATTGGTAAGCTCGCACATATCTTCTGAGACCCTGGTCGCAAGACTCCCTTAGTAGCACCCGAGTCTCTAGCCGAACGACTCGCTTGGTCAGAGGCTAGCGCACGAGGATATTTCTGTCACAAGTGTCAAGCAATCGCTTGTAACCGAGGAACACTCAGAAGTAATGATAGTATTCAATACTCTCTGGGATTGCCAAGCGACGAGCCCGCCTCATTTCAACCTTTTCATTGAGCTTCGCATGCTTTCTTCGTGGAGGTCGGGTCGGGGGCCTATCGGGCCCTACCCATGAGTTATTCGCGGCTCCAAGGGGGTGAGCATGGGCAACTTACCTCAATGGCCTAGTTCCCAAGCTTAGCCGAATTGAATCGAGAGAATTTGGGTGGAACTCAATTGCCTTTAGCTGTGAAGGCGAATGGAAACCAACATCCGATTTCAACAGGTAATTGTGGCTGGGGCTCGGTGCCCGCGTTTCATAAGATCTTGTTCGGTACACTCACACATATCTCAGACCTTTAGAGGGTTCGGGTGGCTCGATGTTGATCCTTCATGGTGTTACTGCTGAATCGCCGACCTAGGACTCAGATCCAGAGCATCGGAGAAGACGAAGGTATCCGCTACCTTCAAAAATGTCCCGCGTGGAACTAATTTGTGATTCTCCACCTCTCGCTCCTGTTTGTTCCAAGCGGTATCACAATCTAGCGGGCCGACCATCAAAGCCGGAACTTGACCAAGCCATGCACAAGTCAAGATCTAGAAACTTACCTAGGTCTGGTGGAGTAACGTCGTGGTTGGGTGAATCCGACTCCCACCCTTTTCCTCATGTCGTTTGCGGCTCAAAGTCGGCGACGTAGGTTTTGGTAGAGTCATGACGTGCCCTATCCACGAGTCATTCGTGGCTCGAAGGGGATGGGCCTGGGAAACTTACCTTGATGGCTGAGTTCCCGAGTCCGTTTGAGCCGCATATCGGGAGGATCTAAGTGAAACCCAATTGCCCTTAGTTGTGAGGGTGAACGGAACCCAACACCCAGTTTTGACAGGTGGTTAAGGTCAGGGCTCAATGCCTGCATTTCATAATATATTTTTTAGTACATTCATGTATATCCTGGACCTTTCAGAGGTTTAGATGTCTTGGTGCCGACCCTTTGGGGGTTACCGCTGAATCGTCGAGCTAGGACTCCGATACGGCGCGTCAGATATGTCGAAGGTATCTGCTACCTCCAAAAATGTGCCATTTGGGACCATATCTCAGTCGTTCGTCCCTCCCACTTGTTCATTCCTAGGGGTCTCAAAATCCGGTGGGCCGACCTTCAAACCCAGAACTTGGTCAGACCCTGCGTGTAAGTTAGGATCCTAGCTTTCGTGTTGTGACCCCACATGTTGAGGCTGATGTTGATGGCTGGTACGTCATAGATGAAAATTGTCAAGGGGACAGAAAACCACTGTAGCACTTCTCCTTAAAGAGTATTCTTAAGGGTATCAAATCTAAGGAATGTGTGTGCTAATCTTTTATCTAGTTCATCCAAGGATAAAAAGCTTGGTGGTAGGCAAAGGATAGAGTGGATTTCCTAAGAGAAGGGTTCTTAAGTCAAGGCAAGTCGATCAGTAGCTACTTGTATTGGGTACGGTCTTACCCTAATCTACCAGGCGACTCCCGCCAAGAGCCTATGTCATTGTTGAATGTGGAGGATTACAATGGACGGATTGGGGTGTCACCACCTACCATCTACCTCTACAACTCGTGGACTACGAGATAATCAAAGGTAATTTCAAGCCTAGACACCGCGCTAACGCTATCGATTACTTCCCTAACCTCTCTAGCAAAGATTAGGGCCTCTAAGTGAATAGAGCGATGAACGAAGAAGCAAATAAGGAAATAAATTGCTTGAATTAAGTAAATAAACTCAAATTGAAATCATGTACCTTGCTTGAGATGGAAAGAACTATCGAGGTACAAGGGTGGAGAGGGTTCGACAAGCCTGAATCCCATTCTTAAGTAGAAGAAGCCCGACAAGGCTGATCCTCCTCCTCCTCTTTCTCACTCTCTACCTATTTTATAAGCACTTGGGCAGCGCTACACATTTGGAGTTGAGTAATACACTCAAAATTTTGGCGTGTGGAGAAGAGTGAGCCTCTACCCCCTATTTATACCCTTCAAAGGTCGGTTTGGCACTAGAGTATGAGCGGGAATCAGTCGGCATCTTTATCAGGGAGTGATGAGGAGTGAACACATGTAGGCTGGTCGAGTTTGGCATGACTACCAGGTTGAGCGACCCCAAAGGTCGATCAACTTTCTAGTGGGACCGAACGCGGTGTTTTTCCTCTAGGCGGCTGTTTTGTGGACCCCCATCATGGGTATGGGTGATTCATGTCATTTTTAGTCAATTTTCTCCCCTGTGTGGGCCCATGAATCCTCGTACTTGTGTTTGATTGGCTGAAAGGTCTATTTTCTAGATTAGTCCCTGCAATTCCCTTTAATTATGAACCTAATTCACCTGCATACACAATTACACGAACACTTATGGAATTCGTTAGTAAACGTCTCCTAGTACTATGTTGGTTGCCCAATTCATATCTTTTATTGTTGACGGCTGTTATATACCAATTTCTCCGTCAATTTAACTCAGTTATGTGGAGGATTTGTCATTTCTTGCACACATCACCTTTCTACCTAACCAAATTCCACTTGGACTTGGAGAAATATATGTATGCAGCATTTTATGCAGGAAATGAGGAAATGTAGAGGGACCAATCCTATAAAATATCATCCTAGCCAATCAGGCAATGACACGTGGCATCCCATGGATCAAATGGCCCACAAACAGAAGTATCCGAGGACATCCAACAGTGTATCACCCTTATACATTAATGGGATCCACCTAGCAAACACCTGGAGAAAGCACACGAGAAATGGTGCAATGACCAGGTCAGCCGAACTAGGGGGTCGGCCGACCTGGTCTTTGCACCAAACTCGATGAGCCTCCACGTGTTGGCTCCTCCCGGCTCCCTGGAGTCAATGGTGACTGATTCGCGCACTTTTGGTGGCGGGAACCAACCTCAACACTAGTATAAATAGGACCCCCTACCCCTCACTTCAACACACACCACTTGGGCATCATTCTATTGTATACACTATCTTCCATAGTCCTTAGAGGAGTTAGGATGTAGAGAGGAGAGCCTCTAGTCCCAAGTCCAAATTGGGAAAGGAGTAGAAGGAGTCTCTCTTCCCAATTCCACATTGGGAAAGGTATGGCTTATGTATTCCCTCTTGTATTTGTGACTTTGTGCTCAATAAAGATATTATCTTTATTCTTCTTTTATAGTATACTTGGACAAAGCGTTTCTTGTTTGATTGTGGAGTCCATGTATGTGGAAGTTATAGTCTTTATGATTTCACTCTCATGATCACATCTTATGGTCATAAACACTATAGACCCCCCACTATAGTCTATGTAGTTATGATATGATTATGTTAATATGAATGACTTGTGCTATGCTTCAACATTGGTTCAACGATGTTTAGGTTAGTCATTGCCTTAGGATGGCTTGTGCCATGGTTGCTAAGGTATTTGCTTAGTATGCTAGGATGGTGCTAGGGTATTTAAGTAGCATTGGATGTCTCATAGACCCACAAATTGAAGAGGTAGGCAATAGGTGGTGATAGCCCTATCTGTCCTTTGTAATCCTCCACGTTCGGCTATGCCACAGGCTCTTGGCGGGAGTCGCCCTAGTATTGCTAGGGGTAAGCCCGTGCCCGATGTGTTGAATAGCATTGCATAGGAATTCATCTTTGACATGACCATTAGTATCTACCTTAGGCTATGTATATGTATTAGGAGCATTGTAGGAGCAACTCTCTAACTCTCAATCCAATCTCCCTCTAGGACCCATTTTACCCTTTAGAATAGATTGCCTAGGTGTGTGTCACACTACCCCTATTATCAACTTACCCCTGTCCGGATAATGGATTAGTATCCCATAGCTTGACCATAAGAGTAGTATATACTTTACTCCATTGCCTTCCTTTGGGATAAATACGATACTCTTGGGAATACTCATGGGTGAAATGCTACAACGGTATCTTCCGTGCGCTTGCGGTTCTCATCTCTTTATCGGAGATGATTTGTGGTGTTAAGAAATACCAACAAGCATTTCTGGCGCCGTTGTCGGGGATGATTTGTTAGTATATCTTAGGAGCCGTCAACATTTATGCAGAGAATTGATGATCGGATTTGGTATTTAAGGACTATCAACAAACTCCCCCACACTTAGTCCTTTACTCGTCCTCTAGTGAAGGCAGCAAGAACTAAGTGATATCATACTTTAGCCATAAGTATGAAATATGTATACAAAACATTTTAAGACATACCTTTGTTCAAGAACCTTTGATATGGATGTGGCTACCACATCATCTTAGATGTTTGAGAGGTTGAACAGTTTGAATGTAGTTCACCTGTACTCCTTCTGCTGAAATAAACTTGGAAATTGCTATATTTTCTGTGACACCCGGTTCCGAAAACTGAACCAAGTGCAGTATATGTGTGCCCAGGATGTTCACTACACATACACAAGTGCATCACAAACAATATATATATATATATATATATATATATATATAATTGCCACAAGACAAGATTAATTAACCACTTTTATTACACAATTCATAATATCCTCGAATTCAAGCTCTAATGAATATTAATGACAAGTTTCTGAACTAATGCAGCAGAAATAAACTAAAAAAAAAAGCAACTATGCAGCTAATCAAAGGGATATAAGGCGCAGCTCCAATCAACACCGCAGGCAAAGCTGACGGCAGACGCGACCTAGAACTCCGCATTATCAACGTTATACTCCCAAATCTGACCTGCAACTGTTGGTGGGGGAATTGCAAGGGTGAGTACATGTCGTACTCAACAAGTGTGGAAAGTATGACATGTAGCTGATACAAATGACGAATATAATAAAGGCTAAGTGCTGAAAAGTACATTAAAATATTTGAAAAAACAATATATTTTATGTATGTGAAGTGAACCCATCTCAAACTATGTAGTTATCATAATACCAGTCCATATTTCATTACCATCATCCATATTCCAGGTTTCTCATTACCGTTAACCATATCCGTTGCCATAAACTATAATACCATCCCATAACCAGTACCATACCATCCCAATACCAAAACATAACCAAACCATCCCAATTCCCAATTTCCCTCTAATCATGGAAGTTGTCCAGTTGCTCATAACCGGGAGCACGGCTATCATGATAGTTTTTAATTAACACTCTGCAGAGTTTGTACCACTTTACCCACATGTTTGTGATTCCATCACCTTTCAGTGACTACAACCTCTATTATGCAGTTTCACACTTCCGGTGGTGTGTGGCCAAGAGATCACAAAATAGCCTTTACAAAGGGACTACTAGCATGTACGGACCCATTGAGGTTTCACCGGTGGCGATGTCTCCAACTGAACACATCTTCAACCAAGGGCCCACTCTTGTGCCATTAAGATCCCAAGGAGTCCCACCACTCATACAAACCCAATCCGACTCTCCTTCCCCGGTGTGCCAAATGATCCACGCAGTACCAGCAATACCCTAATTAATCAGCTACGCCGCACTCATACTTAGCCTCGTTGTGGCACTATTGTCTTGACTTTTTCTCGCATGAACCGGTCCTTAGATCTAAAGCAAGCAACCACAATGTCTTCCAACCTATCCACATACCAGGCTTGCTTAGATCACCCATTACCATATCATTTTAACTAGTTCATATCAACCATAATCTCATAAATTCACAATAAATGGTATAGTTGTTTTCCCATCCCAATTAGTTAAGTGAAACAAAGGTAAAAAGACCTTTCTGACTCTCTACCATGTATCCCGAGTGACAAGGGTGGTTAAACAAAACAAGAAAACTTCCTATCATAGGAATTCCCATCAATTTGACACAAGCATGCAGTTTTGGAAACAAAACATTGATTGAAAAAATAGGATCAATATGTTCAAGGACACTTGCCTTGCTCTTGGGCTTCGTTTGGATCAAAGTCTTCAAATTTTCAGTACTGAAGGTCCTCTGCAGCACCCTCTAGCGCAAATCCATCTAAACTGCACAAAAGACATACAAAACAATCATTGCAATCAATAAATGCTCATATATTGCTCAATATGCTATGACATGCATGATTAATGCAATTATGTGGTAAGAAATGTTAATGAGTTGTTAATAATGTTCACTAACTAGTTTTAATGGTTTTTAACAAGTTTGGACAGGTTTGGAATTGATTCGAGTCAATTTGGAATTAATTCAGCACAATTCAGATTCAGAGGCTGAACAAGTCCGTATGCAGGGGCCGGACTAGTCCGCCCTGGACATAACTACAAAACAGGGTTTTCCTGATCTGAGAGAATTGGGGTTGAATTGACGTAGAAACTTGGATGTAGAGGGTATACCATGTGTTTAGAGCTCCAAAGATCGAGAATTGAAGAAGAAACTTGAATCTTGACGATCTAGGGTGGACGAAGAAACTTGAAGGTGACTTGTCGACGAAGAACGAAAACTTGATAGAGATCTTGATCACTTGATACTCTTTCATTTCCTCCTCGTCTTCTTCTTGCTTTGGATCTCCTTCTCCTCCTTGGTGGCAGCTCCCACAAACTAGGGTTTGGTGGTCTTTCAATTGAGGAAAAAGAGGTAAAAGGGTGGAGTGTTGGGTTGTTTATATAGGGGTGGAGGTGTAGGGTTTGATGGATTTCGAGTTTAAGATAGATGGAGGCCGTGTAGGGGTCTCACATGGGCTCCAAAGAGGTTAGGCACGATGTTCTTGGGCCTACTTAAGGCAAAAATCCAATAACAAGTCGTGGAGAAAAATATTGAATCCGAGTCGTGCACACCGGACAAGTCCGCTAGGGGACTGGACTAGTCCGATGTTGAACAGAGACAAAAACAGACAAGTCTGGTAGGAGGTCCGGAAAAGTCCGATCTTGTCCATAGAGAAAAATGGATAGGTCCAACATGCGTTGGACAAGTCCGGAGGTTTGACAACTTAATCAAAAATCGTAGGAAAGATCAGACTAGTCCGCACTAAACCACGGACAAGTCCGGAATGGAACAGAGGCTGAATCGGACTAGTCCGCAACAAAAACGGACAAGTCTGGAGGGCATCAGAGGGGAAAACCAGACTATTCTGGGGTACAAACCAGATAAGACCGTACTTCTAAAGACTTTTAATTGCTCTTTTGCTTCTAATTCATTTTAAACTTGTTTATTTTTATGTTGCTTAATGCTAAACATGTATAAGAATGTATGCAATGCATGATGCATGAAAATGAGGGTGTTACATTTTCACAAGTCAAAAAGATATTGTGATACTCCTCAAAAGAATGCTTTCATCTCTCGATGTGTTTAGTCATGTAACACTCTCATTTTCATGCATCATGCCTTGCATACATTCATATACATGTTTAACATTAACCCACATAAAGAGGAACAAGTTTAAAATTGATTTGGAACAAAACCGCACTTAAAATGCAGGAAAGTGCGGACTAGTCCGATTTTGCTAAGGACTAGTCCGATTTCTCTCTGACTAAAAACGGACTTGTCCATTTCTGCTGTGGAATAGTCCAATATTCCAAGAATCCTTGAAAATTGCCAAGTCCCTGGACTTTTCTGGACTAGTCCGGTGTTCCAGCGGACATGTCCGTTTTCCTCTCTCACTAAAGTCGGACTTGTCCGATTTTCTCTCTGAACAACTTCGGACTAGTCTGGTCCTTTTCGGGCTTGTCCGATATTTCGCGACTCCGAGTTGATCTTTTGTGTTATGACTTGTGTCTTGGGTTTCACGTTAAGTGGGCCTAGGGACGTCGTGCCTAACTCTTTTAGAGCCCATGTGGGACTCTAAACTGGCCTCTACTCCTCTCAAACTCGAAATCCATCTAACCCTAGCCTCCACCTCTATATAAACAACACCACCCCTTTGCTTGACATCTATTTGCCACTTTTCCACCCCACCCAAACCCTAGTTCGTGGAGAGCCACCATCAAGGAGGGAGGAGAAGATCCCAAGCAAGAAGAAGAAGAGGAGGAAATGAAAGAGGATCAAAATCTCCATCAAGCTTCCGTTCTTCATCACCAATTCACCTCCAAGTTCATCCCCAACCCTAGATCATCAAAATCCAAGTGTTACCTCCAAGTTTCTTGATTCATTGGAGTTCTAAACACCTGGTATACCTTCTATTCTCTTTTCCTTACGAAAATTCATCCCTAATCTCCAAATTTACATCGATCTAGAAAACCCTAGTTCACTAGTTCTGCGAAGTGCGGACTAGTCCGACCTTCTGCAGACTAGTCCGATTTTGCTGACTAAATTGTGTTGAATAGATTCTAAAAGTAGATTAATCAAATACAAACCTGTATAAACTTGTTAAAATCTATTAGAACTAGTTAGTGATCATTAAAATCAATCTATTAACAAGTTCTACCTTGCATTTGCATCAATCATGCATGTCATGTCATATTGAGTAATATTTGTGCACTCTTTGATTGTGTTTCTTATCTTGCATGTTTGTTGTGCGGATTAGACAGATTTGCGCTAGGGAGTGCCACGGGGGATCTACAACACCAAGAGTTTGAAGAAGTTGACTTGAGCCAATCCCAAGAGCAAGGCAAGTGTCCTTGAAGCATATTGATCCTGTTTTATAATAAATGTTTTGTTTGCAAATTGCATGCTTGTGTCAATTTGATGGGAAATCCTATGATAGGACGTTTACTAGCTTTGTTGACCACCCTTGTCACCTGGAATATATGGTAGAGAGTCGGGAAGGGCTTTTTACCTTTTTGCTTCGCTTAATCAATTGGGATGGGAAACCAACTATACCACTCAATTTAATTATGCATGGGTGAGATTATGGTTAACATGAACTGGTTAATATGATATGGTAATGGGTGATCTAAGCAAGCCCGGTATGTGGATGGGTTGGATGTTATGGTGGTTTTGCTTGCTTTAGATCTAAGGACTGGTTCGTGGAGCGACCATCCAAGATTTACAGTGCCACCACGAGGCCAAGTATGGGTGCGGCATAGCTGATTAATTAGGGCTTTGCCAGTGCTATTTGGACCATTAAGGATGCTCGGGGAAGAGGTAGTCAGATTGGGTTTGTTGATGATTGGTGGGACTACCCTGGGATCTGAATGGCTCAAGAGGGG
The DNA here is from genome assembly GCA_036927565.1 of Tuctoria greenei. Classification (NCBI taxonomy): domain Eukaryota; kingdom Viridiplantae; phylum Streptophyta; class Magnoliopsida; order Poales; family Poaceae; genus Tuctoria; species Tuctoria greenei. The sequence goes on from JAYESD010000005.1 coordinate 17,608,952, forward strand.
GCCCTTGGTTGAAGATGTGCTCAGTTGGAGACATCGCCAGTGGTGAAACTTAGTGGGGTCTAAATAGGCTAGTAATCCATTTGAGAAGGCTATTTTGTGATCTCTTGGCCACACACCTACATAAGTGAGCGATGACATAATTGAGATTCTATAGTTATCGAAAGGTGATGAAATCACAAACACGTGGGTAAAGCGGTACAACCTCTGCAGAGTGTGTCTAAAACTATAATGATAGCCGTGCTCCCGGTTATGAGCAACCTGGACCCTCACATGATTAGAGAAAACTTGGTATTAGTATATTTTTTGGGATGGTATTATGGTTATGGTTGGTATTAAGGTTATGGATGGTTATGAATTGAATTCTGGTAATGAATATGGATATTGGTATATGATGATGGATATGAAATATGGACTGACATTATGATAAATACATGGCTTATGATGGGTTTATTTCACAGACATGTAATATATTGCTTTTCAAATGTTTTAATGTACTTTTTAGCAATTAGCCATTATTATATTCATCATTTGAATCAGCCACATGTCATACTTTCCAAACTCGCTGAGTACAACATGTACTCACTCTTGCAATTCCCCCCCCAACAGTTGCAGGTCAGGATTGGGAGTTTAATGGCGAAAATACGGAGTTCTAGGCCGTGTCTACCATCAGCTTTGCCTGTGGTGCTGCATGGAGCTACGCATATATACCCTACTGCTTATGCTGCCTAGCTGTTTAGTTTGCTTATTTAGTTTATTTCTGCTGCATTAGTTGAACTTCTCATTAATATTCATTAGATCTTGTATTCGAGGATAATATGGTTTGTTTAATAAAATTTGGTTAATTAATCTTGTGGTGTGGTAATTTTCTGTATACTCTTTTGTGAATACACTCATGTATGTGTGTTGAACATCCTGGGCACACATATGCGTTAGCTTGGTTCATTTTTGGGAACCGGGCATCACAGATTGGTATCAGAGCCACAAGTTGACCGTAGGATGCAACCTAGATAGAATGGACACTTTAGAGCTCATAGGAGCACTCAAGAATCGATGTGTTTTTGTTTGGTGTGTTGTTTGCTATATATTGGTTGCTTGTGTGCTTAATAGATGATTTTGGGATGCTTTAGCATTGCCATGTCCACGTAGGCTAGTTAGTTGTCTAGTTTCATATCCCTTGATGCATATAGTTGGGGACGTTTTCTAATTCTTACCTATTGACTTTCTTCAGATGGTGAGAACTCGCAACCAGAGGGATGGCAATGATGAGGAGGAGAACCATGGAGTACCTCAGAACAACAATGGACAAGGACCTGCCCAAGGAGCTATTAATATTGAGCACCTTTTGGCTATGCAGAACCAGCTCATGCAGACCACGATACAAACTATGGGACAGCTGCAGGCTGACAACATCAACAATCAGCCCCACATGCCTCCACCGCCACACCCACCTCCTCATAACCGGCTGGGAGAGTTTATGAGGACTAGGCCACCGACCTTTGGTCAAACTTCTGACCCTATGGACACGGATGATTGGCTCAAGTCCGTGGAGAAGAAGCTTGCTATTGTCCAATTCAGTGACCGGGAGAAGGTCTTATTTGCTTCTCATCAACTAGTTGGAGCAACTACGAATTGGTGGGATTCATATTGCAATGCTCATGAGAACCAAGAGAGGATTACTTGGGCCGAATTCAAAGAGAGCTTCCGTTCTCATTATGCGCCTGAGGGTGTTATGATTTTGAAGAGTCAAGAATTTGAGAATTTAAGGCAAGGAAGATCGAGCGTGGGTGAATACCTCAACAAGTTCACTCAACTCTCAAGGTATGCGCCTGAGGATGTAAGTCGGGACAGCCGGAAGCAATATTTGTTCATGAGGGGCTTGAACAATGAAATTCAAGTGCAACTACTCAACTGTGATTATGCCAACTTTCAGAAGCTTGTGGACAAAGCAATCATGGTTAAGAACAAGATCCTTGAGATGGAGCAAGACAATAAGAAGAAGGCGCCATATCAAGGACAGCAACAAGGAAGTAATGTGCGCCCTCGCTATGCACCGCCCAATGCGTCTCATTACAACTCTTCTATTCCTGCTCAACGCCCTGGATTTGCACCGCGCCCAACTCAGTTTGTGCAGCAGTGCCCTGTCATGCAAGCACCTAGGCCTCCAATGCCTTATGCACCTCGTGCTAATTTTGCTGGTGCCAATGCTCAAAATCAAGTCCGTCCAAATTCTGGAGGAGTTACGAAGTGCTATACTTGTGGAGAATCTGGACACTTTGCGCATCAATGTCCTAAGTCAGGCCTAGGTCAAGGAAGTAATGCACCGAGGCAAAACCCAAGACCCAATGGAGGACAGCCACAAGGGAACCGTGTACAACAGAATTTTGCTCATGGCAACGTGAACCATGTCTCCACGGAGGATGCTCAACAAGCGGATGGCGTGATCATTGGTATGTTTCTCGCCAACTCCAACCCCGCGATTATGTTGTTGGATTCTGGAGCATCACATTCATTCATTGCATCGAAGTATGTTGCCAAGTATAGTTTGCCTATCTCTCATATGAAGTTTACTCTATTGGTTAAGTCTCCTAGGAGAGATGAGGACAAATATAGTATGTCCAAAAGTAAGCCTTAGAATAAGGGGGGTAGACTTCTCCGCCAACCTCATTGTTTTGGATTCTCAAGGATTGGACACTATACTTGGTATGGACTTGTTGAGGAAGCACAATGGAGTTATTGAGTGTTCCACGAAGACGGTGAAGTTGACCAATGAGGAAGAGATCACTGTAGAATTTGAAGCATCTCAAACCGCACCAAAGCAATTGGAGCTGAATCATATGGACGGTGTCGCAATTGAGGAGATTCCGGTGGTGTGTGAATTTTTGGATGTTTTTCCGGACGAGTTGCCAGGTATGCCACTTGATCGAGACATTGGGTTTATTATTGAATTAATACCTAGAACTGCACCTATAGCTAAGAGGTCGTATAGGATGCCTTCTATGGAACTAGCGGAGCTCAAGAAGCAAATTCAAGAGCAACAGGAGAAGGGTTTTATTCGCCCAAGCTCTTCACCTTGGGGAGCGCCCGTTCTATTTGTGGACAAGAAGGATGGAACACAAAAGATGTGTGTGGATTACCGAGCTCTCAACGAGGTGACCATCAAGAACAAGTACACCTTGCCACGCATAGAAGACTTGTTTGATCAGATGAAGGGTGCTTGTGTCTTCTCTTAGATTGATTTGAGGTCAGGATACTTTCAAATGAAGATTAGACCATCAGACATACCCAAGACAGCTTTTAGGACACAGTATGGATCTTATGAGTACACCGTGATGTCCTTTGGATTGACCAATGCGCCTGCGTACTTTATGTACCTCATGAATAAGGTATTCATGGAGTACTTGGATAAGTTCGTCGTGCTGTTTATTGATGACATTATGATCTACTCGAAGGATGAGAAGGAACATGAGGAACACTTGAGGCTTACGTTGCAGAAATTGAGGGAGCATCAATTGTATGCCAAGTTCAACAAGTGTCAGTTTTGGTTGGAAGAGGTGTCGTTTTTGGGTCATATCATCTCTGGAGGAGGAGTATCGGTTGACCCTGGAAAAGTGAGAGACGTGTTGAAGTGGGAACCACCGCAAAACGTAAAGGAAATAAGGAGCTTTCTTGGGATGGCTGGATATTGCCATCGGTTTATCAAGGACTTCTCCAAAATAGCCAAGCCTATGACGTAGTTGCTAATGAAGGAAAGACTTTCCAATGGACTCAAGCTTGTCAAAACAGTTTTGAGGAGTTGAAGAAGAGGTTAACAACAGCCCCAGTTTTGGTATTGCTGGATGTAAGCAAGAGTTTTGATATTTATTGTGACGCATCGAGACAAGGACTTGGATGTGTATTGATGCAAGAAGGTCAAGTGGTCGCCTATGCATCAAGACAATTGAAGAAACATGAGCAGAATTACCCCACACATGATTTAGAACTTGCAGCCGTGATACATGCATTGAAAATTTGGAGACACTACATCCTTGGACATAGGTGTGAAATTTATACGGATCACAAGAGTCTTAAGTATATTTTCACACAAACGGATCTGAATTTGAGGCAACGGAGATGGTTAGAGCTCATCAAAGATTATGATTTGGGGATCAACTATCATCCGGGAAAAGCCAATGTAGTGGCCGACGCTTTGAGTAGAAAAGGAGTAAGTCATCAACTCACGATTCGAGAATTGCCATCCGAGTTATGCAAGGAGTTTGAACGGTTGAATCTTGGATTTGTGAATGAGATGAGAATAATGGAGTTAAACCCAACCTTGGAGCAAGAAATTCGAGAAGGCCAAACTAAGGATGAGGAAATTCAGGAAATCAAGGAAAGGACCCAAGAGGGGAGAGAATTCAGATTTGATGAGGATGAACATGGTACCCTATGGCTTGTTAAGAGGATTGTTGGTTCTAATGTGAAGCATATTCGGGAGACAATAATAAAAGAGGCACATGACTCACCATACTCAATTCATCCTGGTTGTACAAAGATGTACAAGGATTTGAAGACATGCTATTGGTGGGATAGCATGAAAAAGGACATAGCTGAATATGTGGCATTGTGTGATGTGTGTCAACGAGTCAAGGCGGAACATCAAAGGCCAGCTTGATTGTTGCAACCATTAAAGATTCTGGAATGGAAGTGTGAAGAAATCGGTATGGACTTCATAGTTGGTTTACCACGTACTCAATCCGGTTACGACTCAATTTGGGTAATTGTGGATCGGTTAACTAAGTCAGCTCACTTCATTCCCGTCAAGACCACCTATAATGGAGAGAAATTGGCGGAACTGTATATGGGAAGAATAGTATGTTTGCATGGAGTTCTGAAGAAGATAGTCTCGGATAGAGGTTCACAATTCACTTCCAGGTTTTGGCAGAAATTGCATGAAGCTTTGGGAACGAGGTTGAATTTCAGTTCGGCATATCACCCTCAAACGGATGGACAAACCGAGAGGACCAACCAGATTTTAGAGGACATGTTAAGGGCTTGTGCTTTAAAGCATGGGAAAAGTTGGGACAAAGCTTACCATATGCGGAATTTTCATACAACAATAGTTACCAAGCAAGCTTGAAAATGTCACCATATGAAGCGCTTTATGGAAGGAAGTGTAGGACACCTTTATTCATGAATGAGGCAGGAGAAACTTAAGTAGTCTGGATGTGTTGCAAGAAGCCGAAAAGCAAGTCCAAATAATTCGTGAAAACTTGAGGGCAGCCCAATCAAGACAAAAAGGCTATGCGGACAATAGGAGAAGGAAATTAGCCTTTGAAGTGGGAGATTTTGTTTACCTCAAGGTGTCACCAATGAGAGGTCATAAGAGGTTTAACATAAGAGGCAAGCTAGCACCTCGTTATATTGGGCCATTCAAGATTTTGGACAAAGGAGGAGAAGTAGCGTATAAGTTGGAGATGCCAGCTCATCTTTCGGATGTCCATGATGTCTTTCATGTTTCCCAGCTCAAGAATTGCTTGAGAGTACCGGAAGAACAAGTGCCAATGGAAGAATTGGAACAAGAGGAAGATTTGACTTATGCCGAGCAACCGGTCAAGATCTTGGAAACCAAGGAGAGAGTCACAAGGAACAAGATTATTAGATGGTGTAAAGTTCAATGGAAGCACCACATAGAAAAAGAAGCAACGTGGGAATTGGAGGATGATCTCAAGAAGGAATTTCCCAATCTCTTCTCTTCCGCGTCGAATCTCGAGGGCGATATTCATTTTAAGGAGGGTAGGTTTGTAACACGCTCATTTTCATGCATCATGCCTTGCATACATTCATATACATGTTTAACATTAACCCACAAAAAGAGGAACAAGTTTAAAATTGATTTGGAGCATTTAAAATTGATTTGGAACAAAATCGCACTTAAAATGCAGCAAAGTGCGGAATAGTCCGATTTTGCTGAGGACTAGTCCGATTTCTCTCTGACTAAAAACGGACTTGTCCGTTTCTGCTGCGGACTAGTCCGATATTCCAAGAATCCTTGAAAATTGCCAAGTCCCTGGACTTTTCCGGACTAGTCCGGTGTTCCAGCGGACATGTCCGTTTTCCTCTCTCACTAAAGTCGGACTTGTCCGATTTTCTCTCTGGACAACTTCGGACTAGTCTGGTCCTTTTCGGACTTGTCCGATATTTTGCGACTCCGAATTGATCTTTTGTTTTACGACTTGTGTCTTGGGTTTCACGTTAAGTGGGCCTAGGGACGTCGTGCCTAACTCTTTTAGAGCCCATGTGGGACTCTAAACTGGCCTCTACTCCTCTCAAACTCGAAATCCATCTAACCCTAGCCTCCACCTCTATATAAACAACCCCACCCCTTTGCTTGACATCTATTTGCCACTTTTCCACCCCACCCAAACCCTAGTTCGTGGAGAGCCACCATCAAGGAGGGAGGAGAAGATCCCAAGCAAGAAGAAGAAGAGGAGGAAACGAAAGAGGATCAAAATCTCCATCAAGCTTCCGTTCTTCATCACCAATTCACCTCCAAGTTCATCCCCAACCCTAGATCATCAAGATCCAAGTGTTACCTCCAAGTTTCTTGATTCATTGGAGTTCTAAACACCTGGTATACCTTCTATTCTCTTTTCCTTACGAAAATTCATCCCTAATCTCCAAATTTACATCGATCTAGAAAACCCTAGTTCACTAGTTCTGCGAAGTGCGGACTAGTCCGACCTTCTGCAGACTAGTCCGATTTTGCTGACTAAATTGTGTTGAATTGATTCTAAAAGTAGATTAATCAAATACAAACCTGTATAAACTTGTTAAAATCTATTAGAACTAGTTAGTGATCATTAAAATCAATCTATTAACAAGTTCTACCTTGCATTTGCATCAATCATGCATGTCATGTCATATTGAGTAATATTTGTGCACTCTTTGATTGTGTTTCTTATCTTGTATGTTTATTGTGCGGATTAGACAGATTTGCGCTAGGGAGTGCCACGGGGGATCTACAACACCAAGAGTTTGAAGAAGTTGACTTGAACCAATCCCAAGAGCAAGGCAAGTGTCCTTGAAGCATATTGATCCTGTTTAAAAATAAATGTTTTGTTTGCAAATTGCATGCTTGTGTCAATTTGATGGGAAATCCTATGATAGGACGTTTACTAGCTCTGTTGACCACCCTTGTCACCTGGAATATATGGTAGAGAGTCGGGAAGGGCTTTTTACCTTTTTGCTTCGCTTAATCAATTGGGATGGGAAACCAACTATACCACTCAATTTAATTATGCATGGGTGAGATTATGGTTAACATGAACTGGTTAATATGATATGGTAATGGGTGATCTAAGCAAGCCCGGTATGTGGATGGGTTGGATGTTATGGTGGTTTTGCTTGCTTTAGATCTAAGGACCGGTTCGTGGAGCGACCATCCAAGATTTACAGTGCCACCACGAGGACAAGTATGGGTGTGGCATAGCTGATTAATTAGGACTTTGCCAGTGCTATTTGGACCATTAAGGATGCTCGAGGAAGAGGTAGTCAGATTGGGTTTGTTGATGATTGGTGGGACTACCCTGGGATCTGAATGGCTCAAGAGGGGGCCCTTGGTTGAAGATGTGCTCAGTTGGAGACATCGCTAGTGGTGAAACTTAGTGGGGTCTAAATAGGCTAGTAATCCATTTGAGAAGGCTATTTTGTGATCTCTTGGCCACACACCTACATAAGTGAGAGACGGCATAATTGAGATTCTATAGTCATCGAAAGGTGATGAAATCACAAACACGTGGGTAAAGCGGTACAACCTCTGCAGAGTGTGTCTAAAACTATAATGATAGCCGTGCTCCCGGTTATGAGCAACCTGGACCCTCACATGATTAGAGAAAACTTGGTATTAGTATGTTTTTTGGGATGGTATTATGGTTATGGTTGGTATTAAGGTTATGGATGGTTATGAATTGAATTCTGGTAAGGAATATGGATATTGGTATATGATGATGGATATGAAATATGGACTGACATTATGATAAATACATGGCTTATGATGGGTTTATTTCACAGACATGTAATATATTGCTTTTCAAATGTTTTAATGTACTTTTTATCAATTAGCCATTATTATATTCATCATTTGAATCAGCCACATGTCATACTTTCCAAACTCGCTGAGTACAACATGTACTCACTCTTGCAATTCCCCCCCCCCCAACAGTTGCAGGTCAGGATTGGGAGTTTAATGGCGAAAATACAGAGTTCTAGGCCGTGTCTACCATCAGCTTTGCCTGTGGTGCTGTATGGAGCTGCGCATATATACCCTATTGCTTATGCTGCCTAGCTGTTTAGTTTGCTTATTTAGTTTATTTCTGCTGCATTAGTTGAACTTCTCATTAATATTCATTAGATCTTGTATTCGAGGATAATATGGTTTGTTTAATAAAATTTGGTTAATTAATCTTGTGGTGTGGTAATTTTCTGTATACTCTTTTGTGAATACACTCATGTATGTGTGTTGAACATCCTGGGCACACATATGTGTTAGCTTGGTTCATTTTTGGGAACCGGGCATCACAGATTGGTATCAGAGCCACAAGTTGACCGTAGGATGCAACCTAGATAGAATGGACACTTTAGAGCTCATAGGAGCACTCAAGAATCGATGTGTTTTTGTTTGGTGTGTTGTTTACTATATATTGGTTGCTTGTGTGCTTAATAGATGATTTTGGGATGCTTTAGCATTGCCATGTCCACGTAGGCTAGTTAGTTGTCTAGTTTCATATCCCTTGATGCATATAGTTGGGGACGTTTTCTAATTCTTACCTATTGACTTTCTTCAGATGGTGAGAACTCGCAACCAGAGGGATGGCAATGATGAGGAGGAGAACCATGGAGTACCTCAGAACAACAATGGACAAGGACCTGCCCAAGGAGCTATTAATATTGAGCACCTTTTGGCTATGCAGAACCAGCTCATGTAGACCACGATACAAACTATGGGACAGCTGCAGGCTGACAACATCAACAATCAGCCCCACATGCCTCCACCGCCACCCCCACCTCCTCATAAACGGCTGGGAGAGTTTATGAGGACTAGGCCACCGACCTTTGGTCAAACTTCTGACCCTATGGACACGGATGATTGGCTCAAGTCCGTGGAGAAGAAGCTTGCTATTGTCCAATTCAGTGACCGGGAGAAGGTCTTATTTGCTTCTCATCAACTAGTTGGAGCAACTACGAATTGGTGGGATTCATATTGCAATGCTCATGAGAACCAAGAGAGGACTACTTGGGCCGAATTCAAAGAGAGCTTCCATTCTCATTATGCTCCTGAGGGTGTTATGATTTTGAAGAGTCAAGAATTTGAGAATTTAAGGCAAGGAAGATCGAGCGTGGGTGAATACCTCAACAAATTCACTCAACTCTCAAGGTATGTGCCTGAGGATGTATGTCAGGACAGCCGGAAGCAATATTTGTTCATGAGGGGCTTGAACAATGAAATTCAAGTGCAACTACTCAACTGTGATTATGCCAACTTTCAGAAGCTTATGGACAAAGCAATCATGGTTAAGAACAAGATCCTTGAGATGGAGCAAGACAATAAGAGGAAGGCGCCATATCAAGGACAGCAACAAGGAAGTAATGTGCGCCCTCGCTTTGCGCCGCCCAATGCACCTCATTACAGCTCTTCTATTCCTGCTCAACGCCCTGGATTTGCACCGCGCCCAACTCAGTTTGTGCAGCAGTGCCCTGTCATGCAAGCACCTAGGCCTCCAATGCCTTATGCACCTCGTGCTAATTTTCCTGGTGCCAATGCTCAAAATCAAGTCCGTCCAAATTCTGGAGGAGTTAAGAAGTGCTATACTTGTGGAGAATCTGGACACTTTGCGCATCAATGTCCTAAGTCAGGCCTTGGTCAAGGAAGTAATGCACCGAGGCAAAACCCAAGACCCAATGGAGGACAGCCACAAGGGAACCGTGTACAGCAGAATTTTGCTCATGGCAACGTGAACCATGTCTCCACGGAGGATGCTCAACAAGCGGATGGCGTGATCATTGGTATGTTTCTCGCCAACTCCAACCCCGCGATTATGTTGTTGGATTCTGGAGCATCACATTCATTTATCGCATCGAAGTATGTTGCCAAGTATAGTTTGCCTATCTCTCATATGAAGTTTACTCTATTGGTTAAGTCTCCTAGGAGAGATGAGGACAAATATAGTATGTCCAAAAGTAAGCCTTAGAATAAGGGGGGTAGACTTCTCCGCCAACCTCATTGTTTTGGATTCTCAAGGATTGGACACTATACTTGGTATGGACTTGTTGAGGAAGCACAATGGAGTTATTGAGTGTTCCACGAAGACGGTGAAGTTGACCAATGAGGAAGAGATCACTGTAGAATTTGAAGCATCTCAAACCGCACCAAAGCAATTGGAGCTGAATCATATGGACGGTGTCGCAATTGAGGAGATTCCGGTGGTGTGTGAATTTTTTGATGTTTTTCCGGACGAGTTGCCAGGTATGCCACTTGATCGAGACATTGGGTTTGTTGATGATTGGTGGGACTACCCTGGGATCCGAATGGCTCAAGAGAGGGCCCTTGGTTGAAGATGTGCTCAGTTGGAGACATCACCACCGGTGAAACCTCAGTGGGGTCTAAATAGGCTAGTAATCCCTTTGTAAAGTCTATTTTGTGATCTGTTGGCCACACACCTACGGAAGTGTGAGACGACATAATTGAGATTCTATAGTCATCGAAAGGTGATGAAATCACAAACACGTGGGTAAAGCGGTACAACCTCTGCAGAGTGTGTCTAAAACTATCATGATAGCCGTGCTCCCGGTTATGAGCAACCTGGACCCTCACATGATTAGATAAAACTTGGTATTGGTATGGTTTTTGGGATGGTATTATGGTTATGGTTGGTATTAAGGTTGTGGATGGTTATGAATTGAATTCTGGTAACAAATATGGATATTGGTATATGATGATGGATATGGAATATGGACTGGCATTATGATAAATACATGGCTTATGATGGGTTTATTTCACATACATGTAATATATTGCTTTTCAAATGTTTTAATGTACTTTTTAGCAATTAGCCATTATTATATTCGTCATTTGAATCAGCCACATATCATACTTTCCACATTTGCTGAGTACGACATGTACTCACTCTTGCAATCCCCCCCCCCCAACAGTTGCAGGTCAGGATTGGGAGTATAATGGCGAAAATACGGAGTTCTAGGCCGTGTCTACCGTCAGCTTTGCCTGTGGTGTTGCATGAAGCTGCGCATATATACCCTATTGCTTATGCTGCCTAGCTGTTTAGTTTGCTTATTTAGTTTATTTCTGCTGCATTAGTTGAACTTGTCATTAATATTCATTAGATCTTGCATTCGAGGATAATATGGTTTGTTTAATAAAATTTGGTTAATTAATCTTGTGGTGTGGTATTTTTCTGTATACTCTTTTGTGTATGCACTCGTGTATGTGTGTTGAACATCCTGGGCACACATATGTGTTAGCTTGGTTCATTTTTTGGAATGGTGTGTCACAAGTCCCTATCTTGGCATGAGTTGCCACTTCTTACAACTAAATATGGCTTTGTGTGGAGCTTGGTAGAGATAAAGAGAGCTCACTTGAAATTCGTATATCACTAAGTCAAAAACGAGATCCACACGAGAAGATCATGCAACAAAACCAATGACTAAACAAATTCTTGTGCACTTATTATGGATGGTGGATGTTGAATGGTTGTGATGACCCCAAATTGATCACTCTCTTTTGGTGCAAGGATTAAGCATGCCTACTTATTGGCTCTCTCTTTTCTTTCTTTTTTGTTTTCTTTGTTTTTTGAATTGTTTTTTTTTCTGAATTTTGTTTTGAGAGCTCTTATAGCCATGTATTCTACTCCTTTTTGTGCATCTTTTTATTGAGAGAGGATTTTGCAAAATTTGCATGGAGTATCTTTTGATGGTGAACGTGTGAAAGTCATGGAATATGTTGGAGTGAATAAGAAATTCCTAATCAAAGATTTCATTCAAGTCACTCAATAGGGTCAAGAGATTGACAAAGTTCAATGAAAATTCAAGTGGCATATGCATGTGGTTTTCAATAAGTTGCATCATTTGGCCATGGGGGGAATTTGTGTTCGTATGAGGAGGTAGGCAAAAATATGATGACTTCAAAAAAATGCAATACCAAAATTCAATTCCAGCATGAAGAGTTTCCAAGTTTCACTCATTTACCATATCACACCAATCAAATACTCAAATGACATGTTTTTTTTTTAAATCGATACGTGGTTCAAGAACTTGGTAATAAAATTGAAATGAGGTGCACACATATTCCATTCTCTATCAAAATATGATATATAAAATCGCCAAATTTTAGTTTCCAATAGTTTGATTTTAATGATATTATCATGCATAATCAAGTTTAACTAAAAAAATCAGCTATAGAAGGATAAGAGGTGAGAGAGCGCAAACATTGCCTTAATGAAGAAGGGTGGGCCAAGCCATCATGGCTTGGTCGAATCTTCACGTGGTCCTTCATGCAATTCCTGAATTGTTCTTTCATGATGGGTTGGGCATGTTGCGCTTGAGGAGGCCTATGGGACCTCCCCCACAGCTGTTCTTGTACCTATCTTTATTTGACACAAAAACAGTAGAAAAATGAAAGACTCTACCGGCCTTACCTACGCCGATGAGTCACAATTTATTTGACAAAGAGACTTCATATGAAGGAATCAAAATAAATAAGCGCCTATGTCCTAAGTAGGAAAGTATTAATGATATTCTATATTTTACTTCTCTCCTACTGAGAAAATGGGGATAGTGGGATGATTGGACAGGAGTTATAAAGGTTGGAGTTTGCTTTATGGAACATGGAAAATTTAACCAAACCTCAAGGATAGATGTTAAAGTCAATCAAATTGACTACGTCTTCCTCTTTGTCAAATTTTTCTTCCGGTTCTAAAAAGATCATGAGATGGTGCCCAATTAATTTTGAATAGATGACCTTCATCATTTTGGAGTGTAATTGCTCTATGAGATGAAGTGTCTACCACAGTTTAGGAACCTTCCCATTTACTTTTTAGTTTCCCATGTCCAAAAAGTTTGACTCTAGAGGTTAAAAGTATGACTTTATCTCCAGGCTTGAACTCCTTAGGCGCAATTCTTTTATCATGTCACCTCTTGGTTTTTTCTTTATAGATCTTGGCACTGTGGTACGCCTTATCCCTCCATTTTTCTATTTCAAAAATTTGCATCTTGCGCAACTTTCCAGCTTCATGGAGATCGATGTTCCACTTCTTTATAGCCCAATGCGCTCTATGTTTCAATTCTATAGGTAAATGACAAGTTTTTCTGTCGACAATTTGGAAAGGTGACATCCCAATGGGTGTCTTATAGGCGGTACGGTACGTCCAAAGTGCATCAGGTAGTTTGTGCTTCCATTCATTCCCCATCTCAAGGACCGCCTTTTGCAGAATATTTTTGGTTTGTTTGTTCGAAGTTTCTTCTTGACCACTTGCTTGGGGATGGTACGGAGTAGCAATGTTATGCCTAACCCCGATCTCCCACAGTAAGCTCCGGAAGGTCTTATCAATTAAATGAGACTCTCCATCACTTATGACCATTTGTAGTGTTCCAAAATGTGGGAAAATGGTTTCATGAAACATTTTCCGAGCGGTGTTGGCACCGACATCTTTGCATGGTAATGCTTCTACCCATTTAGACACATAATCTACAGCTACCAAAATATACTCGCAACCATAGGACTTTGGAAAAGGTCCCATGAAGTCGATCCCCCACACATCAAATAATTCTACATGGAGATTGTATGTGATGGACATTGCATTGTGAGCAGTGATTCCTCCATGCTTTTGGCATTACCGAGATCTTCGAACGAATTCCTTTGTATCCTCATACATTGAGGTTCAAAAGAATCCACTTTGCTAGATCTTTATCTGAGTACGGTAAACAATGTAGTGCCCGCCATAGGGAGCTGCATGTCATCTTTCGATGATTTTGGTGCCTTCGTTTGTTGGGACACACCTTCTAAGTAACTCATGGGAACATACCCTATAGAGGTATGGATCATCCCAAGGTGACGCCGACTCTCAAAAATGAGATTTTTCTTATCCTCCCCTGGTGGTACGTACCTGGTAACTATGAAGTTTACGATGTCTACATACCAAGAGTTAGAGTGGGTCACCTTGAGCAACATATCTTCATGTTGGAAATAATTGATAGGTATGACCAGTGTATTTGCGATTTTTATACGTGAGAGATGATCAGCGACAGAATTCTCTACTCCCTTTTTATCCCTTATCTCCAAGTCAAACTCTTGGAGTAGAAGAAACCATCGGATTAGCCTAGTTTTAGCATTTTTCCTGGTGAGCAAATATTTCAAAGCAGCATGGTCTATGCAGACTATGACTTTTGCTCCAATTAAGTGTGATCTAAATTTATCAATAGCAAAGACAACTGATAGGAGCTCCTTTTCAGCCGTGGCATAGTAAGTTGAGCTCCTGTTAAAATCATGCTAGCGTAGGCTATTGCGTGATGCATCTTATCCTTGGTTTGGCCAAGGACCGCTCCAACGGCATAATCACTAGCATCACACATGATTGCGAATGGTAGCATCCAATCAAGGATTGAATAATTGGAGTTGTTGTTGACGGTCCTTAAGTGCAATATTTAGACCGTCAATTCACCTCATAATGTGCACAAAAGAGAAACACAACGTAGTGGTAGGGTTAAGAACTAACCAATTCCACAAGTGTTGATGTTTATTTGTATGCATGTGAATTTAGAGTCAAAATTCTGAGACATGCAGGGAGTAATCCATAAAATAGGGTTTCAACAAATCAGGTGACGCCACATGTCATCACATGGATCAAATGGCCCACAAACAGAAGTATCCGAGGCCATCCAATGGTGTAGCACCAATATCAGTCAAGAGGACCCACCTGGCAGAGACCTGGAGAAAACACAGCCCCAACGGGGCCAAGACCAGGTCGGCCGAGCCCCCCCCCCCCCCCCTAGTCGACCGACTTGTTCTTGCCCCCAAAATCGGTCAAACACCACGTGTTGGCTCCTCCCGGCTTGAAGAGGCTATGGGTGACTGATTCACGCGCATTTGGTGGCGGGAACCCCACACTTACTTCACATACACACCAAATGTTGAGAATAGAACATCACTCCAAAGGTTTAGAGTAGTCTTAGAGGCTGCCAAGTAGGAGAGTGTGATGAAGAGTTTGGAAGAAGGAGGCTTGGGCTTTTCAAGTCCCACTTCTATAGTTGTACCCCTACCAAGGTGTTATTCAAATCAAGTAAGCCTTTGTGAATTCATTTAAAGTTTGATTCTCAATTCATAGTAGTTTCCACAAGTAGTTACTTGTGGGTTCATTGATTTAATTCATTAGAGGCTCTTGTTGTAGCTTTGTGTTCGAAATAACTAGAGCTGTGATTTAGAATGTAAGCATGGTGCTTAGGTTAGAAATTATCAGTGAATATCTCGTAGACCCAAGGATTGAAGTCAACGACTCCTGAACATCGTACGACTACAGCTGGCCTTAAGTCAGTCAAGACCCTTCTTTTTCCTAAAAAAGACGAGTCTATCCCAACGCTGCAGCCTGGCGAGGAGTTCATGTACACTCTGAAGACCAAGGACGATGACGTAGTGAGCCACCACTACAAGTCACCTACGCTCGCCTGAGCGTGTGGGAGAACGCCTAATTATCCATTGGGTGCGCCAGCCTAATGGTGGCTATGCAAAAGGCTTTTTCAAGCAAGTGTATAATTTGGCGATGGAGGAATCAACGGGCTTGTCACCCTCCAATATTAGGCGTCACCTCTCGTCACTTGCTATCAGAAGGCCACCTAGCCAATTTGAGGACAGCGACGGGAAATCTCCTCGTGCCCCTAAAGTGGCACAACTTCCTAAGGAGTTAGCTTCTCACCGTCTGAAGAACAAGAAGCTATCGAACTTAGTAGCTGAAGGGCGCATCAAGAGGGCAGAACTGAAGAATGAACTCATATCCCTCAAGGAGGAGATTGATGGTGTTCGCCGTGGCTGGAGCGCCAAACTGCAGCGCATATGCAATGCCGTCGGGAAGCATAGGATGCTTACTAGTTTTGTTTAGTTTGATTCTAATTTATTTATTTTCTTTCATTCACTTTAGGTTGAATAATGTAAGCATCCCCATATTTGAGTTCAATGAAAGGAACTTACCGGTTCATCTAACCCTATAAAGTTTCATCTTTAGTTTATTTTGTGTGAATAAAGAATTCAGAGAACAAGTGTGGGAGAGGTACCCCAAATTCGCAAAACCCCGACGTACAAAATTAGTGTTGCATCTCAAACACGTCATAACTGATTGCACGACTCAACACGTCAAAATAGAACAGCAGAGAGGCCAGAAGGGGTCGGCCGAACCCCCTAGTCGGCCGACCTGTTATGGGCCCCACACGACTTCGTTTCGCTTCACAAAATCGGTTTGGATCTCCTACCCATAAATACGCATGCTACGTTACTGTTTGAGTTGATTTGATATTTAATACTGAAAATATGAAAGGAATTCAACTCAACAATTAACATTTAAAACTTGGTAGTCAAAATTTGCTTGAGCTACAAATTTGAATACTTTGTATTTCGATTGATTACCTTGTTCATAATTACCACAAGCATGATAGGAAAACATGTCATCTAAGTATTTGACTAGTGCGATATGGTAAATGAGTTACTTGAGGAGATATCTCCTTTCTTGAAATTGATTTTTGATGTTTGCACAATTTGGAGTCTTGAACTTTGCCTGATTCTCTAATTGGAAATTTAAATACCCACCAAGGTCATAGGATTCAAATCCTTGAAAACCACATGCATATGCCATTTTGCTTTTCATTGAACTTAGTCAAACTCATGACCCAATTGAGTGATAGGCATGAACCTTTAACTTTGAAATTCTTGTGCACACTATTCATGCAAAATTTCTCACACTGAGTATTTGCATCCACCATTCATCCATCCAATAAAGAAGGTCCATACATTTTGGTCATAAAAAATCTCTCTAGAAAAAATAAAAGGATCAGAATACATGGCTACGGAATTCAAAAAAAACATCTACTCTTCAAAAGAGGAAGCATGCCAAAAAAAGGAAAAAAGAGAGTAGCCATGTTTCATCCTTAAAGAGAGAAAACCATGGAGTCCACATATATCCATCCCATTCATGTGCACAAGGATTTCTTTTGTCAATTTGTTTGCTGCATAAGTTTCTCATATGATCAAGTTTTGACTTAGTAATACATGAATTGCAATGTGTGCCACATTTATCCCTACCAAGCTCCAGATACAACCATATTTAGTATAGGGACAAAATTGGAACAACATGCCAAGGTGGAGACAAAAACACTTTGAGAGACTAGAGAGATTCCAATTGAGAGATAAGGACAATTGTTTCTTTGACCTTCCAAATATAGCAAATCGCCATATCATTTTGGGAGGGGAAGATCCAAGAGAACTACATTCCAACCATTCCACTCTTCAAACACCCAAGATTGATGTGGTAGCCACCTTCCACAAAAGGGAATTCATGAATTAAGGTATGAGTTGAAATAGCTAGTATTCTCACTTTCTAAACAAATTTATGACATCACCTTAGTTATTTCTCTTGCCTTCACTCGAGGACGAGCTAATGACTAAGTGTGGGGGAGTTTGTTGATGGTCCTTAAGTGCCATATTTAGACCGTCAATTCACCTCATAATGTGGACAAAAGAGAAACACAACATAGTGGTAGGGTTAAGAACTAACCAATTTCACAAGTGTTGGTGTTTATTTGTATGCAGGTGAATTTAGACTCAAAATACCAAGACATGCAGGGAGTAATGCATAAAATAGGGTTTCAATAAATCATGCGATGCCACATGTCATCAATGGATCAAATGGCCCACAAACAGAAGTATCTGAAGCCATCCAACGGTGTAGCACCAATATCAGTTAAGGGGACCCACCTGGCAGAGACCTGGAGAAAGCACAGCCCCAACGACCCCCCATAGTTGACCGACTTGTTCTTGCCCCCTAAACAAGTCAAATGCCACGTGTTGGCTCCTCCCGGCTTGAAGAGGTCATGGGTGACTGATTCTTGCGCATTTGGTGGCAAGAACCGACCCTTCTCCCCCCTATAAATAGAACCCCACACCTCACTTCACCCACACTAAAATTTGAGAATAGAACATCACTCCAAAGGTTTAGAGTAGTCTTAGAGACTGCCAAGTAGAAGGAGAGTGTGGTGAAGAGTTTGGAAGAAGGAGGCTTGGGCTTGTCAAGTCCCTCTTCTACACTTGTACCCCTACAAAGGTGTTATTCAAATCAAGTAATCCTTTGTGATTTCAATTCAAGTTTGATTCTCAATTCATAGCAGTTTGCACAAGTAGTTACTTGTGGGTTCATTGCTTTAATTCATTAAAGTCTCTAGTTGTAGCTTTGTGTTCGAAACAACTAGAGTTGTGATTTAGAACGTAATCGTGGTGCTAAGGTTAGAAATCACCAGTGAATATCTCGTAGACCCACAGATTGAAGAGGTAGGCAGTAGGTGGTAACAACCCTATCTGTCCTTTGTACCTCCACGTTTGGCTATGCCATAGGCTCTTGGTGGGAGTCGCCTAGTGTTGCTAGGGGTAAACCCATGCCCGAAGCAAGCAGCTACCACAAATTCTTTCAAATTAGAACCAATACCTTGAATTCCTCTCTCTTTCTTACCTATCAATCAACTTTGTGTCCTTGGGTGGATTAGTTCGTAAGATTACACACATGTTCCTTGGATTCGATACCCTTCGAATAATCTCTTAAGGGGAAGTGCTACATGACAGTTTCCGTGTGCTTGAGGATTTTCATCTGTGACGTACCAGACATCAACATATGTGATAAGTGCCTTCTTGAGGATTTTAAAAGATTTGTGACACTCATCATCAAAATCAAAGGGCACATCCTTAGCTATAGGCTAGCGAGGGGTCTAGCGATTTTGGAAAAATGCTTGATAAATCTCGGTAGAACTCCGCATTGCCTAAGAAGCTACAAATACCCTTAATGTTGGTGGGAGCTTGAAGCTTTTCAACAACTTTAATTTTAGCTTTGTCCACCTCAATCCCCCTTTCAGACACCAAGTGTCCTAAGACAATGTCTTCATGAGCCATAAAATGACACTTTTCCCAATTTAGTACCAGGTCCTTCTCTTGGCATCTTTGTAAGACCATGTCTAGGTTCTCAAGACAATGATCAAAAGTTTTTCCATAGACGAAAAAGTTGTCCATGAAAACTTCCATGATTTTCTCGATCATGTCTGAGAAAATAGACATCATGAATCTTTGGAATGAAGCGGGTGCATTACACAACCCGAACGACATCCGCTGATAGGCGTATGTTCCATAAGGGCATGTAAAGGTGGTCTTACTTTGATCATCAGGGTGGATGGGAATTTGATGATAACGAGAATACCCATCAATAAAACAAAAGAAGGAATGTTTTGCTAGACGCTCTAGAATTTTATCAATGAAAGGCATCGGTAAATGATCCTTCATTATTGCCTTGTTGAGTTTTCTATGGTCAATACACATTCTCCACCATGTGACAGTTCATTGAGGAATGAGTTTATTCCTCTCATTTTGAACAACCGTCATTCCTCCTTTCTTTGGCACTACTTGAATAGGGCTAACCCACTCACTGTGAGGAATGTATAATTATCCTGGCGTGCAAGAGTTTCAAGACCTCCTTCTTGACAACCTCCAGCATAACATTGTTCAACCTCCTTTGAAGCTCCCTAGAAGGTGTGCTAAATGGGTCTGTGGGAATGTGATGGGTGCAAAGAGCAGGGTTGATTCACTTAAGGTCTTGGAGTGAGTAGCCTAGGATGGATCTATGCTTTTCTAAGATGATTATGAGTTTGGCAGTTTCTTCTTATGAAAGCTTGTCATTTATGCTGACAAGAGATTTTGCGTCACCGTGTACGAAAGCATAGCGTAGGCCAAGAGGTAGGGATTTCAACTCAACCAAGGGCTTTTGTGATGGCTCTTCTTTGGGTAGATCAAATATCTCCTGCAGTTCATCCTCTTCTTGGATGAATTGTTCTTCTTCTTCATTTTCAGGAGAGTCTAAGAATTGAAGGGTCATTGATTTTTCGATTGGCTCACTCTCAGGGGGGAGTTCTGCTAATTTGTTCTTGGATCACGAAATGGGAATGGAAAACTTCCTCCCTCCGAGTTTTACATCTAGGCTGCCTTTTGAGGGTGCATGTATGAGTAATTTCTCAATGGTTAACCCTATCATTACATCGATGTCTTAGACTTCAAAGACATGAAAATCAAGGCAAAACTCGATGTTCTTGTGTCTTATAGACAAGTTTTGTAGAATCCCATATCCTTCCTTGATACTTCTCTAGGAATAAGTGAAGGATTTTCTTGTTGGAGCCTAGGGTAGATCAACCAAAATGGCTAAATCACATCTATCGGAAATGAATTTGGCTCCAACTGTGGGATTATAATGGACATTCACAATTACACCTTCAATAAGGCATTGAAGGGTTGTTGAGGGTGAGTTTACCCGAATTATTTCAGGGGAAAGCTCAACCTTCGTAGTCCATTCCCTACTCATGATCGACGTGAAGTCCTTGATTGTTTCCTGAAGGAATTTTCCTTTGGGCGGATCAAGGAGTGAGGGATGTAATTATGGTTTCCTTCAATTACAATACTTCGAGGCATTACCAAAATATTCAAAAAGATCTTCCTCGAAGCATAATGGAAATTCCGAAGGTCGAATATCTTCTTCCTTTGGTGTTTTTTGTTCAGGTGAGGACTTCATAGTCACAACTTGAGATGAACATGGTATAGGTTCTGGGGTCACTTTGGGGGAATCCTCATGACTCGACAGGGCTTCCTCTTGGAGAGGTTGTTTAAGATCCGCGACAAAAGATGTATTTTCTATAATTAGATCTAGAATTTCCCTTGCTTCCATCAGGGTCTTGTAGAGGAAAGACCCTCCTGCCGCTATGTTGATATATAGGGCAGATTCTTTGTTCAATCTCGTACGAAAATGCTAGAACAACATTGATTCCAGAATTGGCAAATTTTGGACTGAGTTTGTCAATAACAACATTCTTGCCCATGTGTTGACGGTTCCTACGCACTACTAACAATTCATCTCTAGCAGTGGTGCCAGAAATACTTGTTAATACATTTTAGATTATACATATAAATCCGCAAGCGCACAGAAACTATCGATGTAGCATTTCCACACTAAGAGTATTCCCAAAGGGTGTCATTTGTATTCTCCCAAAGGAAGGCTAGATGGAAGTAAAATAATCATCAAGTTGAGAGGCTAGGTTGGCCTAGGTAGGGTTCTAGCAAGGATGGATAAAGGGTAGTTGAGTAGTGTGACACACACAAGAGCATTCTATCCTAAGGGGATAATATGGGGTAAAGAGGGACCAGGCTAAGAACTAGGTAGAGACTCCTGCAATGCTTCTAATGTACATATACATAGCCTAGGTAAGTTACTAATGATCATGTCAATTATGAATTCTCATGCCATGTGGATTAACACATCGGGCATGGGTTTACTCCTAGCAGTACTAGGACGACTCCCGCCAAGAGACTATGGCATAGCTGAACGTGGAGGATTACAAAGGATAGATAAGGCTATCACCACCTACTGCATACCTCTTCAATCTTTGGGCATACGAGATATTCAACTTTAACCTCTATCCTAGCACCATGCTAGCATATTATGTTACTACCTTAAAAGCCTAGGCACAAGCCATCCTAAGGCAATGAACTAAATCATCGTTGAACCAATGTGAATTCATAGCACAAGTGTTTCATGTTAACATAATCATATCATAGATAATTAGACTATATTGGGGGTTTGTAGTGTTTATGATGATATAATGATAATGGTATAGCATCATCATAAATACTACTCCTACCACATACATGGAATCCACAAGCAAACAAGAAACACTTCATCCAAGTATATGAACAATGGAAGACTAAATATAACATCTTTATTAAGAATAAAGTCACAAATACAAATAGGAATATAAGAGCCATACCTTTCCCAATTGGAAATTGGGAAGAGACTCCTTCTACTCCTCTCCTACTTGGACTATGGACTAGAGGCTCTCCTCTCTACAGCTGTCAAAGTGTGCGATTGACACTTCCCCCGGTACTACTAAAACATAGTCCGTGGAGGTTCGTATTTGGTTGGGGCGCACATGAGATCAAGAACAAGATAGTGACACGAGAGTTTTTACGTGGTTTGGGCGCCTGAGCGTAATACCCTGCTCCACGGGTGGTTGCTGTATGTATGAGTATGTAGTGGCTTCTGTGAGTATGAGCTTAGTTGTCTCTGTTCGTGCGACGCAATCCTTTTATAGTCCAAGGACCGGCCGTTACAATGTTAGCCTGATCCAACAGATGGCCCCGGTGGTATTCAATCACCTATTCTCGATCTGCAAGTATTAAGTATAATTAATAGGGTGATATCGTGTCTTAATGGTGACGTTATTGGTGTTAACAGTCCTCTGATCGTGTGTCATTAACATGGCATTAATGACATGTAATCAGGTCTTGTAATGGCTTCTTTAACTGCCCCTTGAATGCCTGCACCATTGGAGATCTGGGAGTCCTCCCATTGCAGGCTTAGGTCCGGAGGCTCGACATGTGGCAGCTTCGGAGCTTCCCTCTGTGGGGAGTTAGGTCCGGAGTTGTCATACACATGACAGCACCAGAGCTTCCCTCTACTGGTCGTTAGGTCTGGGGTCACTGGACACGTGGCATGACTGGAGCTTCCCTATATAGGGATTTAGGTCTGGCCTTGCGTTACACATGGCGGCAGCCTTCAAAGGTCTTCAACTCGGACAGGTGGAACTCCGTAGCTTTTCTTGCGGTATCGTGGGGTACCTGGTACGTAGGGTACCGACAGTAGCCTCTGAGCCCACCTCTGGGAGAAATCCTTCGGGTGAAGTTATTCTACTAGAGGTATGGCCATCTTCAATTCCCGCGTTACGGCTTCAAAGGTATTTTCATGGGCTGTTGGGGCGATGGTCTGTAGTTAAACCATCGCCACGTGGCTCTTCTTGATGTGTCGCTAGTTCCCATTATGAAAACTGTATAAGTTTCGAGCGCCTTGTCAGGCCGCCACCCTCGGGCTTCCAACTTCATATCATGACAACGATTCACCTGGTGTGAGAAATTCGACTATTCTGTCGGAGTAGGCCTGGGCCCATTTATCATTGACAGAGTAATCTTTTGAAATGAAATCTAGATCTCGACGCGGTTTCCATCCAAGCGTTGTAGAGGCTTACTTAAGAAGGAAAGCCTGCACAGTTTGAGGACTCTTTACACTTTCATTCGAACTTGCGCTCACAGCCTCCCCACCTTTGCATAGCCTTCCCAACTTTTGCTCCACTTTGCCGCGATGGAGTTGGGTCTTTCCCGCAGCAAGATCAAGAGCGACGAAGATCTATCGAGGGTCCGGACCTACATGGGGTGGTCCAGCGACTCCTTCAACAACATGATCCTCTTCGGCAAGCTTCCTTTCAAGAAGGAGCGCAATGGAGAAATTGTCTACTTCTCGGTGTACGCCATGGTGGGTCTGATCCCGCCCTTCTCAAGCTTCCTGCTGATGCTGCTGGATTTCTACAGACTCCAACTTCATCACCTCGGCCCACACTCCTTCTTGCTAGTGGCGACCTTCGTCCATTTCTATGAGATGTGGGTGGGTGTGCCGCCGTGCATCGATCTCTTCTGGACCTTCTTCACAGTCCACACCACGGGAAGGAGAGTGAATTGATTGACTTCTACTACTTTGTGAAGCAAAAGAACTGCCCCTTCAAGTAACTGAGGACCTTCCCCTCCGAGAATTGGGATAACTGGAAGAAGGACTGGTTGATCATCGTTGTGGAGCAGCACGACAGGTTGGAGTTGCCTAAGATCCTCCCCAATGTCTACACCGATGCCTGCAATGCAGTTCCAGAGTTGTCTGAAGCATACAAGCCCATCCTGACAAGGATCCAGCAATGTGTGGATGGTGGAGTAACCCCCTAGATGGTCTTCAACAACTTCTCGGTGAACAGGTGGGCTCCGCTGAAGACAAGGGAGTTGTCCACATGGGCCTTCAACTGTGAGACAGATCATAACTGGATAGAAGTCGGTTTTCAAACCAACTTGGACGATGAAGCTTTGAAGCTCCATCTCTAGAAGTTTCAACATGGAGCCATCACCTAGGACGCATTGACCCCACCGGCGGAATTCCTCCCTTTGAATATGGTTCCGGAGATCAGGAGGGAGCTTCGAATGGTGATGCCGGAGTTGTACGACCTCAGATTGGTGTAGAGGCGTAGCACTGCCGGGATTGCCATTCCCGGAGCTTCAGAAAGGATCACTCCCACTGCTCCAAACCATAGGTTCGATGACGTCAGCAAAGGCAAAGGCAAGGGAAAGGAGCTGGCCCAATCTTCTAGCCGAAAGAGGAAGCTAAGGCATGCTGATGGGAGCTCCCTCAGGTTGTCTCCTCCTCCAGCAGCTTCTTCCCCCCGACCAAGCAGAGTTTTGACGATGAAACTTTCTTCGAAGCCGACATCCTTGAAGGGCGCTAGCTCTAGCAAGTTGACCCCGACCCAAGTGTCACCTTTGGGCTCTAGGTACGAGGGGCCTTCCCAGCTGAGGGAAGTTCCGGCTGAGGTGACTCCTGCCACTGCGACAAGCTCACAACCGAGGTCTGCGTTTCCTGCCTCGCCAGGTCTGGTGGGCTCCAACCCTAGACCTCAGAAGAAGAAGTTCCGCGGCGACTGGGGCGGAAGCCTCCCAAGGTGAGCATTGTCTTCTTAACATGAGTTGCTGTCTTTAGCATTTTCCTATTTTGAATTTTTTGATCTTTTGCTTCCAGGATGTCGAAGAAGAAATCCGAAGCTTCGATGCCCGTTTCAGCAACTGAGGTTGTGCAGACAGAGGCTCCTGCTTCGATCCCGGTGCCTCCCCAAGTGGTGGCTGATGACACGACAGCTCCGACGCCCGCTATCGTGGATCTGGGTCCAGTGACGACAATAGGAGCTCCTGTGGTAGCGCCGGACCATGGGGGAGAAATTCGTGATGAAGCGCCGATGGTCTTAGAGCTGGCGACTGAAGTTCTGGCATCAGAGCCAGAGATGGCAGAAGCTCTGGAAACTGAGCCGGGGGTAACCAAAGCTTTGGCTCTAGAGCCAGAAGTAGTTGAAGCTCCGACACCTGAGCCGAAAAAAGTTGAAGCTCCGGTACCTGAGCGAGAGTTAGTTGAAGTACTAGCACATGAGCCGGAGGTGGATGGGGCTCCGGACGAAGTTACTACATCACCCCCGAAGGTGATCACTCCGGAGGTGTCTATGTTCGAGCCGGAGCATCCTGAAGAGTTGGCGATGGATCCACCATCCATTGAGCCACAAGCAAATGATCCAGTTGCATGACCTTCCTCGTTAGCTCCGAGTGCTGTGGACGTGGAGGAGCTTCCGTTGATAGGTCCTGCCAATGTGGAGTTGCTGGAGAGGGAACTCGCGCCTTGGGGCCCCTCAGTTGTCTTGGAAGATCCGCTCGAGCCGGCGAGAGAGATCCAGGCTGGTCTAGAGCCAATTCCTTTGGCATTGTCTATAGACAATGCCTGCTCCAGTCTCCGTCAGGTCACTCACCTTTGACCACAATAGCAAAATCATCTAACAAGAGCGCAAAACTTTAAGGCGTTGGCGCAACAGACTTCACTTTGAGACGAAGTTGATGTAGTCGAGGCCGGCTGACCAGAAGGAATGGGTGGCCAAGGAGAA
The DNA here is from genome assembly GCA_036927565.1 of Tuctoria greenei. Classification (NCBI taxonomy): domain Eukaryota; kingdom Viridiplantae; phylum Streptophyta; class Magnoliopsida; order Poales; family Poaceae; genus Tuctoria; species Tuctoria greenei. The sequence continues at coordinate 17,634,788 of JAYESD010000005.1, forward strand.
GGCTCGATTAGCGCTGTTGGACCGCTTGCTGAATGAGCGGGAAGCTTCCATTAAGGCTCTCGACGAGAAGACTCGAGAGATTTTTGAGCATGCTCGGGAGACAAGCGAGGCAGCTAATGAGCGTCAGGATAGCCTCAAAGAGCTGAATGATATACTCCTCAAGCACCGGGAGGCCCTCGACGAGAGGGGGGAGAAGCTGAATGTGGCCTAGAGGGGGGGGGGGTAAATAGGCCTTTTTGGTTTTTGTCGGAACCTGCACCACTTAATAACCAGATCAAAACTCGAGATATCGAACTAGTCCGGTCAAGTGCGGACTAGTCCGGTGTGCACCGACTAGGTTAATCAAGTTTGATCAATTAATTTAATTCTAGGATGTATGTAGCGGAAATATACTTGTAATTAAAGTGTTACACGATTATGAACTAGGGTATACCACAAGTCAATCTTATATTTAATGTTTCAACGTAAAGTAAGCAAGATTGATTGAAACCCTAGATTGATATGATGTACAAGAACGATGAGTGCAAGATAAGAACACAAACAATTTATCACATGGTTCAGTTCCCACAGAGGCAACCTACATCCATGTTGAGGAGTCCACAAAAGGATCGGGTTTTCTCCAACCCTACCCTCGTTGGATCACCACAAAGGCCAATCCTCTTCACTTATCACTAAGGGTAAATAACCAAATTCAAGGGGCCTTCTCACACGTTGAGGTCTCCTCTAGATTACAACAACAACTCCACCAAGAACACACTCGAAAGATTACAATGAAAATCACTGGAGTGTGTTAGGGAATCAAACCAAGAGCTCAATGAGTGATGAATTGTGTCTCTCCAATGTTCCAAAGTGTATCCTCAAGGGATTGATCTTTGTGACTTTTGATTTCGTGGAGAGATGTGTTTTTGAGGCTCTTGGGAGGTGTGACGGCGCAGGGGGTCGAGTGAGGTTAAAGTTGGGCCGTGCACATCTATTTATATGGGGTTTCTAAAAGTGACCGTTAGGGTTTAGGAATATCAGACTAGTCCATGGTGGACACCGTACTAGTCTGGTGTGCTATGTGTAGCAAACCCTAAGTGTCCCCAAATATCAGACTAGTCCAGCTAGAAGTGGACTTGTCCGATTCCGCTTCTGGAAATCTTCAGACTAGTCCGATAATCATCAGACTTGTCCGGATGGGTGAAACCCTAAGTGAATTGGGTGACAAGTCCGCACTTGGAGGACTTATCCGATTTAGGTCAGAGGGTTTTCGGACTAGTCCGTGCCAATATCAAACTTGTCCGATTTTCATCAGAATGATATCAGACTAGTCCGTTGTGTGATCATACTTGTCCGATTTAGTGCAACTTGTGAAGTGTTTTGAGGACTAGTCCGCACTGGGGAGGACTAGTCCGATTCTAGTCACAGAGATATCGGACTAGTCCGTGTGAAAGCATCTAGGCCCCTCATGATGTACGGTTTCGGTGATTAATGACAACTAATGAACTTTACTAATGAATTTGTGAATGCAAGATCCCCATAATCACTCAATAAAATGAAATGAATATGTCATTGGAGACCCATATACAATCAACTTTTGAGATCAAATCAATGAGATAAAGACAAGAAGTGAAAGCTCTTATGTCTAAGTCACTCAACCATAAGTTGACAACATACAATGCCTGAAGATCATCAGAGAGCCTTGTGGAACAAATGTCTAAGAGGTCATCTGAGAAAGACACAAAAGATTCACTCAAAACAACTCGAAGCAAACAAAATCAACTCACCGGATCAACCGATGATTTTAGAAATGTACACATCGGTCGAGTTGGTTCAACTGAAGAAGAAGACCTCAGACAAATGTACTCACCGGATCATCCGATGTGAATGGCTCAGTGACATCGGTCCATCAGTACAGTTTGCAATACCATTGGACCAAGTGAAGCACCGGATCATCCGATGTGCAGACTTACACACATCGGTCGATCACTCCAGTAAGCATCAAGATTAAGCAAATTCTGGAGGAAGAGCCACCGGATCATCCGATGAGAAGACAGGGGCAACATCGGTCTAACAACGGTCATATCTGACATAATGACGTCAGCCAAAGTAATTAGACCGATGATAACTAAAGGGGGGACATCGGATCATCCGGTGTTCACAGTAAAGTTCTATCAGCCTACTTTTCCAACAGCTATTTCGGGGAGGCTGGCTATAAATACCCCCTAACCCTGTCATTTCGTTAAGTCTTGATCACCTGAAGCTATCCACACATCCACAAGTGTTCAAGGCCAAGAGCAATCATTTCCACACCTTTTTGATCACCTCTACACCAAGGTTTAGGCTAGAACTAGCTAGAGAGAGAGCTTGTGTGCCACCATTCTGTGTGAGTGGACTCTCTAGGTTAGTGTGAGAGCCTCAAGGGAGTGCCCTTGGTGTTGTAATCGCGAGAAGACTTCCGAAGCTTGCCAAGGCGTGTGTGGAAGCCCGGAAGGTCGAAGTTGTACAAGGCTTGAGCTCCACCTTGCCAAGGAGGCAAACGGAGGGGAATAGTGAAGACCCCTCGTCTTGGTGACGTGGGTGTGGAAAAACCCTTTGGTGGGTGCCACAACGTGGATGTAGGAAGATCTTCACGATCTTGCCGAACCACGGGATAAAACCTTGTCTCCTCGGGAGTTTGCATTCCTCTCCTTCCTTTTCTTTTATGCATTTATATTCCGCAAAGTTTCTATCTACTAGAATGCATAGTTAGTCGCGTAGGGAATTGGGCTTTAGGAATTAAGTTTCAATTGCTTAGAATTTTTCGAAGAAAGCCCAATTCACCCCCCCCCCTCTTGGGCATTCGGTCCTTACAATTGGTATCAGAGCGAGGTTGCTCATAGGATCATTCTAGCTTCACCGCTAGAGAGCTAAAATGGCTAAGGTTGGGGGTTCGGTTCCTATCTTCGAGGGCAAGAACTTTGCCTATTGGAAAGCACACATGCGCGCTTACCTTGAGGCTATTGCTCCCGAAGTATGGGAAGCGACCCACGCGGGGTTTGGAGAACATAATTATGTTGGTGATCAACTTAAATGGGATGCTAAAGCTAGGAATGCAATCTATGAATGTATTAGTCAAGATGTGTTTTCTAGGATTGCAAGCAAGGAAAAGGCTTGTGAAATTTGGGCTTGCTTAATTGAAATTCATGAGGGCTCTTCTCGTGTCAAGGAATTGAAATAGCACATGCTTAAAGCCAAATATATGAATTCAAAATGCTTCCTCATGAAAATGTCAATGAAATGTTCTCTCGCTTGAATGTGCTTATTGAAGAAATCAATGCTCTTGACATTGCTTCTCTTGGCAAGGGACTCATCAACCGCAAGATCCTCATGCTCCTTCCCAAGCCAAAGTACAACATCATCAACTCCATGCTCCAAAAAGAGTCACTTGACCACATTGAAGTTTCGGAGCTCATGGAGAAATACACGCTCATGAGATGAGTGTACTTGGGATGATGAGCAATCATCATCAAAGACAATTGCTCTAAAGGCTTCCACCAAGAAAACAAGCCTCAAGAAGAAGAAGGTGGTTGATCCTAGCTCAAGTGAAGAAGAACAAGCATCAAGTGAAGATGATGACGATGATCTTGCATTAATGATGAGAAAGTTCTCACGTTTGAACTCCAAGATTACCAAGAAGGGGTACACCTTTGACCCCAAGAAGAAAGCGTTCCTACCAAGGAGAGATGATCACAAGACTTGCTATAATTGTGGCGATCAAGGCCACATCTCCTATGATTGTCCAAAACCGGACAAAAGAAGAGAGAACTACAAAGGCAAGCATCGCAAGCTTGAAGGAAGCGATGATGATGAAGAAGAAGCCAAACCAAAGCCAAGATCCTATGGGAAGAAGAAACATGACAAGGGAAAGAAGGCAAGGCTCTTCCCAAAGAAGAGAAATGGCCCAAAAAAGGTGTTCATGTGTGAGGCAAATGAATGGGTCACCGATGAAGAAACAAGTGATGAAGAGAGTGAAGAGGAAGAAGAAAGCTTGGCCGGCCTCGCCATCGCCAACAATGATGATGCACCTCTTCATCCACCGCCCATGTGCCTCATGGCAAAAGGTAACACCAAGGTATGTGATGACTCTAGCGATGATGAGCTTTCCCCCGATGATTTAACTTCCTTGATAAATGAATATCATGCTATCATTAAGAGGGAAAAGAGTAAGGTTAAAGTGCTTGAAGAAACTCATGCTAAACTTTAGAGCACTAACCTTGATTTGCTTGACAAGTATGAAAGCATACTTAAAGAGCATGACACGCTCAAATCCCATGTCAAGCAAATTGAGGAAGAAAAGGCTAAAATCAAGATAGATAATCATGAACTTGACTTAGCACATCAAACACTCTTGGAATAGCACAACAAGTTAATACAAGAACATCAAACACTTAACCTTGCTCATGACATGCTTGATCAAGAGTTGAAAAATATGAAGAAGCAAACTCTTAATGATAATATATCCATTACTTCTCATGCCACTAATGCTTTGCACAAGTCTTTGCCTTTGAAAGCTAATGCTAGGGAGAAGGACTTGTTGGAAGAAATTGAGAGTCTCCGCACTAGTGTGGCTAGACTTTCAAAAGGAGAAGTCAAGCACAAGGAAATTCTCTTCCAACAAGCAAAGGCCTTCAACAAGAGAGGACTTGGATCCTTCTCAGTGCCTAACAAAGGAAAGGTGCCCTCACCGGAGCTAAGAACAAGCTTCATCAAGGAAGTTGGTTCTTATTGCCAACATTGTGGGGTCACTGGTCACCACACAAGGGAGTGTCCTCTTCCTAACCGACCTTCTCCTAAATTGCCTACTAACTATAAATCTACTTTCAATGATCATTATTATCTCTTGAGTAAAGTACAAGGCAAGGTGAAGGCAAGATTCATTGGCAAAGACATGAAAGGCATGAAGGGGAAGCTCCCCAAGCAACTTTGGGTCCCAAAAACACTTGTATCACACATACAAGGACCTAAGTTGGCTTGGGTTCCTAAAGCCAAAAATTGAATTCATGTGTGTAGGTGAACTACAAAGCCGGAGGAAAGCATTGGGTACTCGATAGCGGGTGCACTCAACATATGACCGGCAATGATGGTATGTTCACCACCATAGAAAACCTCGGCAATCATGAACAAGTCACCTTTGGTGATAACTCTAAGGGAATGATAATTGGGTTAAGTAAAATTGCTATTTCAAATGACTTGTCTATTTCCAATGTTTTGTATGTTAAGTCACTTAGTTTCAATTTACTTTCTATTGCACAACTATGTGATCTTGGACTAACGTGCACATTTAGCAAAAATGATGTTGTTGTGAGTAGTGAAACTAGCCAAGACATAGTCTTCAAAGGATTCCGGCATGGACATCTCTACATAGTGGACTTCGCCAACAAGAATGCTAGCTTGACCACTTGTCTTTTCACTAAGACAAGCTTGGGATGGCTATGGCACCAACGCATATCGCACATTGGAATGAGCAAACTCAAGAAGTCGTTCAAGCTTGGGATGGTGACCGGCGTGAAGGATGTCACATTTGAGAAGAACAAGCTTTGTAGCGCTTGTCAAGCCGGAAAGCAAGTTGCTTCACACCACCCAATGAAGACAATGGTGTCAACCTCCAAGCCACTTGAACTACTCCACATGGACCTCTTCGGACCGTCCACATATCAAAGCCTTGGCGGTAACCTCTATTGTCTCGTTATTGTTGATGACTATTCTCGCTATGCTTGGACTCTATTTCTAGGTGACAAGAGTGAGACTCTGGAAGTGTTCAAGACCTTTGCCAACCGCGCTCAAAGGGAATTTCAACTTCCCATCATCAAGGTCCGGAGTGACAACGGCACCGAATTTAAGAACTACAACATTGGGGAGTGGTGTGACCGTGAAGGAGTAAAACATGAGTTTTCGGCCACATACACCCCTCAACAAAACGGTGTCGTTGAAAGGAAGAACAAGATACTCATAACTCTTGCAAGAGCAATGGTTGATGACTACGGCACATCGGAGAAGTTTTGGGCCGAAGCGATCAACACGGCGTGCCATGCCGCAAATAGGGTCTATCTCCATCGACTACTTCAAAAGACCCCATACGAGCTTCTCATTGGGAGAAAGCCCAACATCTCCTACTTTCGAGTCTTTGGATGCAAGTGCTACATCTACCGCAAGAAAAGGCTCGGTAAGTTTGAAAGACGATGTGATGTTGGTATATTCCTTGGTTATGCATCAAACTCAAAAGCATATCGAGTATTCAACCAAACGTCCGGTTTAGTTGAGGAAAGTTGTGATATTGAGTTTGATGAGACTAACGGCTCCCAAGAGGAGAGTTTTGGTCATGATGAAATAGATGACGAGCCTCTAAGAGAAGCCATGAAGAACATGACCATTGGAGACATCAAGCCGGAAGTTGATGAGAGCCATGATCAAGGGGGAGCTTCAAGTTCCAACAACAACACCTCTATGGCGCCTCAAGTTGACGAAGAAGAGAAGGATGATCCATTGCCAACTCAAGACTCACAAGCACAACAACATCAAGAAGAAGAAGAAGTCCATGATCAAGTCCAACCACAAGAGGAGCAACACGCATCACCTTCGCCAAGTGCTTCACAACCGCTTATGAGGCATGGACGCATCTCCAAGGCGCATCCAATGGATCAAATCATTGGAAGTACGTCAAGGGGTGTAAGTACATGTTCTCGCCACGTTGCTTCGTTTTGTGACCACTACTCTTTTGTTTCGTGTGTAGAACCCACTGACATTGAGGAAGCGCTCCAAGACCCAAATTGGATGATGGCCATGCAAGAAGAACTCAACAACTTCATCTGCAATGAAGTTTGGGTGTTGGAGGAGCGACCCAAGGACAAGAACGTCATCGGAACAAAGTGGGTGTACCGCAACAAACAAGACGAGAATGGCGTTGTGGTCCGCAACCAGGCAAGACTTGTGGCCAAAGGGTTCTCACAAGTTGAAGGACTAGATTTTGGGGAAACATTTGCCCCGGTCGCCCGGCTAGAAGCCATCCGTATACTTCTTGCCTTTGCATCACATCATAGTATTAAACTTTATCAAATGGATGTGAAAAGTGCCTTTCTTAATGGCTACATTAACGAGCTTGTTTATGTTGAACAACCTCCCGGGTTTGAAGATCCGAGGAATCCTAATCATGTGTATAGATTGCACAAGGCGCTCTACGGGCTCAAGCAAGCACCTAAGGCGTGGTATGAACGACTACGGGACTTCCTCATCATGCAAGGATTCAAGATCGAGAGGGTGGACACCACACTCTTCACCAAGGACATCAACGGAGATTTGTTCATTTGTCAAATTTATATTGATGATATTATTTTTGGTTCAACTAATGAAGCTTTTAGCCATGAGTTTGGCAAAATGATGTCTAGGGAATTCGAGATGTCAATGATTGGAGAGCTCAACTTCTTCCTTGGATTTCAAATCAAGCAACTTCAACAGGGGACCTTCGTATATCAAGAGAAGTACACCAAGGACCTCTTGAAGAAATTTGAGATGGGAGATTGCATCTCAAGAAGCACTCCAATGGCAACCAATTGTCATCTCGACGCGGATAAGGACAGTAAACCTATTGATCAATCTAACTACCGTTCTATGATTGGTTCATTGCTTTACCTTACCGCATCTAGGCCCGATATCATGTTTAGCGTATGCTTGTGTGCTCGCTTTCAAGCAGCACCTAAAGAATCGTATAGGAAGGCAGTCTTTAGGATACTTAGGTATCTTAAGCATACTCCTAGTGTGGGCTTGTGGTACCCTAAAGGTGCAAAATTCCATCTTGTGGGATACTCAGATTCGGACTTTGCCGGATGCTGCGTAGATCGCAAGAGTACCTCCGGTAGGTGCCACTTGCTTGGGCGTTCCCTAGTTTCTTGGTCAAGCAAGAAGCAAAATTCCGTCGCCTTGTCTACGGCAGAAGCGGAATACATTGCGGCCGATGCATGTTGTGCCCAAATTCTTTACATGAAATGAACCCTTTTGGACTTTGGTATTAAACTTGGTTGTGTGCCTCTCCTTTGTGACAATGAAAGTGCGGTTAAGATAGCTAAAAACCCCGTTCAACACTCCCGCACTAAGCATATTGATATTCGCCATCATTTCTTAAGGGACCATGAAGCTAAGGGAGACATCTTTTTGAGAGGTGTTAGGTCCGAAGAACAATTGGCGGATATCTTCACTAAACCACTTGATGAGAAAACGTTTTCTAGGCTAAGAAGTGAATTAAATGTGCTAGATGCAACAAACGTCATGTAAGAATGCATATCATATAGGTCTTGCCTAACTCTCAAAGGATAGGGGTGAGCAAGGGTTAGCTTGGGATGGTGGTTCTTTTGGGTTTCCCAAGGCTTGGAGAGTAGCTCTCCCTGAAGAAGCCTTTGAAAGGTTCAAACTTGGCAAGATAGATTTACTTTATGCCTTGCATGATGCCTGCCATATAGATTTACAATTTCTTGCATTATAAAATGTTTGGCATTGCATACGGTAGATTGTCACAAAGGGGAACCCACCTCATGAGAAAGAGACTTATTTGAAATGCAATATCTCAACTCATATAAGGTGGAAAGAACAAAATGTTAGGTGCGTTAATGCCTAGAGGAACATGCTTCAAAGAGATAGAAGTCTGCATACTCTACCTCACAGAGCATGGGCCTTACATTTCATTTGGATATTTTCCTCCTATTTTTCTTCGTGTTCCATTTGCTTTAAGGATTAGCCAAGTTATTGGCATATTAGAATTTTTGAGGGGTAAGGGGTTGCCCACAAAGTCCTAAGACATGTGTTTCTCTTTGCTTGGTTGATTGGTCAAAGGACATATATGGGATGTTTTTGTTCTGCAGTCATCGGATTATCCGATGTCTAGGTCAATCCCTCATCGGACCAATAGGTGTTCAATCTTCAAGGGCCAGTTCAGTCAGAATCTCAAATGATCCGACGCGTTCATTCTGAAAAACATCGGCCCGTCCGGTGTTCTCTATTCTGGAGCTGTGGTCAATTCCACCGATGATACTTCCTCCCACGTCGGACCATCCGGTGTCAACATCCCTCTTTTGAACACCCTTAGTGTGCCATTCGACCGATGATCCAAACCCTAAACGTCGGTCCATCCGATGTCAACAGCAACTTTTTGAATATCCTTACTGTGGCATTCGACCGATGTATATCCCATCTAACATCGGTCCATCCGGTGTTAAAAATTCGGCTAGGGCTTGGGACCCACTATTTAAACCAGTCGTACCCCTTCGCCTACCTCTCTCCCGATCCCGACGCCACCACCGCCAACTCTCACGCACCGCTCCACCTCCACCGCCACCGGACGCCGCCGCCGCCGCCCACAGGCCACCGCCGCCGTCTCCGGCCGCCGCCCTCACCACATTGCTGCCGCCGCTCGCCAGCGCTGCCGCCTCACCAGTCGCTGCCTCCACCACTCGCCGCCGCATCCAAGCGCCGCCACCGCTCTTCCCATCGCCACAGCGCCTCCGCCGCCCCGCGCACACATTGCCATCGTGGTGCAGCCTTCGCCGCTAGGGTTTCGCAACCCCGTCAATCTCCGTCATCTCCTTCATCGACTCCGTGCAATCGCGTGATCGTAATGGCTCGCGACAAGAAGAACAAGGGCAAGGCTATCGCGGAGCCGGCCGCGAAGAAGCAAAAGTTGTCAAAGGAGGAGAAGAAGGCCTTGATGGCCGCTCGCCGCTGAGGAGCGTGAGCGTGGCCGAGGAGGGTCGCTAAGGATCTGTGAGGCTCGTCCGAGGCAGCCTCCTGTGATCGATGACTCCGAGGCAGAGGATGAGCCGGTTGAGCCTCTCGTCCGCCGGCGCTCAGCCCGGACCCGTGGGGGTCACACCACGGCAGCTCCTCATCCGAGACCGACGGCTGCCGACCATCGTCAGGACAGGGAGGCCCAGCGTGCTATCTACGAGATGGACACCACTGTCCATGTCGCTGGAGTTGTCCGGTTGACCGACTACCGGAAGATGAAGGCCAAGCAGCTTCGCAAGCTCAGATGGAATGTGCTGCTTGAGGAGTGGTATCCGCAGCCCCGAGAGGCTCTGGTGGATAGTCGCTTCTGGACTGTCACCCAGGCATCTCTCTACGAGACCTACAGGCGTCGAGGGCACAAGCTGTTCCAACACAATTATATGGATTGGGGACAGCTAGCTTTGGCTGCAGAGACGGAGATCCGTCCTTACTTTGAGAGGTACCGAGGTTTGGTACAGCTGATGGCATATGAGCGGAGTGCCTACGTGGAAGATTGGGTTTGCGTCTTCTACGCCACCCTCTATGTCTCTGAGGGCAGAAGATCAATTGACTTCATGTTTATGGGTCAGCACTACCACTTGACGAGGTAGACGCTGGGACAGTTGCTTGGAGTGGACTTGCACGACACCTGCGTGCATGAGAGGGTCTATGGTCAGGCAGACCCACCGAGGAGGCCGCTCACTGGAGGAGTGGCACCACCGCTGGAGGAGATTCGTTCTTTGTTCGGTCCTACCTTTTCACCTGACCAGCCGAGAGTTCCTGCTTTGTTGACTCCTGTTGCGCGCACAGTGCACCTCGTCTTGCGCCGCACGCTCCTGCCGAGGTGCGGCTATTTGGAGGGGTTGACCAGCTTGCAGCAGACTCTCCTGTTCTACATCATGAACAGGATGGAGTTCGACATCGTGGACGTCCTCATATGCGAGATGGAGGATGTGATCACAAACGGTGTGGGCATGATGAGGCAGCTAGTATATGGGCACTGGATCAGCTACCTGCTTACTATGATGGTTCCTAAGGGGTCCACCATGCACGACCGTCTCTCTGACGAGAGTGTGACACGATTCGGTCACTACCGTGCCCCAGCTCCTGGAGACTGCCGCCTTGGCCGTCCAGTTGAGCGTCAGGTCAGGGCCCGACTGTCTGAGGAGGACTGGTCTGACCTAGAGAAGGAGGATGAGAGGCTTGCCGAGGCTGAGGCACAGGGGGAGGAACTGCAGCATATCTGGTCTGAGAGCGACACCGATGAAAGTGTCGAGGAGTACTTCCCTCCTCCGCCCTCTCCCAGGCAGCACGACGCGGAGGCTGGAGGCTCTACAGTGCCACCACCTACTCCACCTCCCGTCACTGAGGCGCAGGTCACGCAGCCGTCAGAGCTGACGTCGCTCCTCCAGCGGATGGTTGAGCAGCAGCATCTGGACAGGCTGGCAGCCGAGTAGGCCCGAGCGGAGCAGGCCGCCCGTCTCCTTGAGCTCCAGCAGCAGCGGGAGATGCAGCGTCAGATCGCCCGTGAGAGGCGTGAAGACACTGACAGGCTGACGGGGCTCATCGACCAGATGCACCAGCGCACCCTCGACCAGCAGCAGCAGACGCAGCAGACGATGATGGGTATCCTTGGGTTGATCACCAACCTCTACACCCAGACTGAGATTGCCCACCCATCGCAGCTTCCAGGAGTCGCTCCACCACCTCCAGTCTTAGCTCCAGCTGCCGCTCCAGTGGCCCCAATACCTTCTACACCGATTCCCTCCTTCAGCATGTCTCCTCTTCTGGCTCCTAGTGCTCTGCTTCACTCCCTGCTGCCGGCCATGACTCTGTTCCAGCAGACGTCGGCCTCTGTCGTCAGTGCCCCTGCTCCAGCAGCTCCTCCACAGCAGGCACCGACGGTGGCTCCTTCGGCTCCGGCAGCTCCCTCCACCGCTACTCCAGCAAGCAGCTCCGACGACAGCGATGGTGACCAGTACATCATCGCGCCCAGTACTCAGGGTCCTTAGACGCTCAGATCCCTTTTTGGTTTCTTGATGCCAAAGGGGGAGAAGAGTTAGAGGAGTCAGGGGGAGCGTCTTAGTGTCAGGGGGAGTCTCTTTTATCTTTTATCGTTTATCATTCTTGTAATTCAGTGTGTCTACTACATTTGGTGTGTTTGCTACTCATTTGCTACTTTTGAGCTCTAATGAACTTATTTCCATGAGTTGTTAATCGATTAGGCTAATTTGGTGTTTATCTATGTTTTTTTTATCTCTTATTATTCACACTTGAGTTATTAATTGATGTTTAAGCTTCAAGTGTGACATCCTGTATTTATCGCATATTCTTTTAAGTTTCATTCTATCAAATTCATTACTATTGCGCTTTGATTATTGTGTTGTCATCAATCACCAAAAAGGGGGAGATTGAAAGCATCTAGGCCCCTCATGATGTACAGTTTCGGTGATTAATGACAACCAATGAACATTACTAATGAATTTGTGAATGCAAGGTCCCCATAATCAATCAATAAAATGAAATGAATATGTCATTGGAGACCCATATACAATCAACTTTTGAGATCAAATCAATGAGATAAAGAAAAGAAGTGAAAGCTCTTATGTCTAAGTCACTCAACCATAAGTTGACAACATACAATGCCTGAAGATCATCAGAGAGCCTTGTGGAACAAATGTCTAAGAGGTCATCTGAGCAAGACACAAAAGATTCACTCAAAACAACTCGAAGCAAACAAAATCAACTCACTGGATCAACCGATGATTTCAGAAATGTACACATCGGTCGAGTTCGTTCAACTGAAGAAGAAGACCTCAGACAAATGTACTCACCGGATCATCCGATGTGAATGGCTCAGTGACATCGGTCCATCAGTACAATTTGCAATACCATTGGACCAAGTGAAGCACCGGATCATCCGATGTGCAGACTTACACACATCGGTCGATCACTCCAGTAAGCATCAAGATTAAGCAAATTCTGGAGGAAGAGCCACCGGATCATCCGATGAGAAGACAGGGGCAACATCGGTCTAACAACGGTCATATCTGACACAATGACGTCAGCCAAAGTAATTAGACCGATGATAACTAAAGGGGAGACATCGGATCATCCAGTGTTCACAGTAAAGTTCTGTCAGCCTACTTCTCCAACGGCTATTTCGGGGAGGCTGGCTATAAATACCCCCTAACCCTGTCATTTCGTTAAGTCTTGATCACCTGAAGCTATCCACACATCCACAAGTGTTCAAGGCCAAGAGCAATCATTTCCACACCCTTTTGATCACCTCTACACCAAGGTTTAGGCTAGAACTAGCTAGAGAGAGAGCTTGTGTGCCACCATTCTGTGTGAGTGGACTCTCTAGGTTAGTGTGAGAGCCTCAAGGGAGTGCCCTTGGTGTTGTAATCGCGAGAAGACTTCCGGAGCTTGCCAAGGCGTGTGTGGAAGCCCGTAAGATCGAAGTTGTACAAGGCTTGAGCTCCACCTTGCCAAGGAGGCGAACGGAGAGGAATAGTGAAGAACCCTCGTCTTGGTGACGTGGGTGTGGCAAAACCCTTTGGTGGGTGCCACAACATGGATGTAGGAAGATCTTCACGATCTTGCCAAACCACGGGATAAAACCTTGTCTCCTCGGGAGTTTGCATCCCTCTCCTTCCTTTTCTTTTATGCATTTATATTCCGAAAAGTTTCTATCTACTAGAATGCATAGTTAGTCGCGTAGGGAATTGGGCTTTAGAAATTATGTTTCAATTGATTAGAATTTTTCGAAGAAAGCCCAATTCACACCCCCCCCTCTTGGGCATTCGGTCCTTACACCGTGGTGATATCGGACTTGTCCGATCTTATGCAGAAAGATATCAGACTAGTCCGGTGTCAGTCGGACTAGTCCAGACCTATATAAACCTGTGCAATGTGTGTGATTATTTGTGCTTTAGCTGTTGGGGTGCGTTTCCTTAACACACTCCATACACAATGATCTACTACACTTGTCCCTTGAACTCTTTTCCACATTGCTCTTCATTCTCCCTTCTTTTTGGCTCTTTGCTCATTTTCTCATAAAAACCTGTGCTCATCTCAACAAAGTAGTTAGGATCTCATTTGCTTGTCATAAATCATCCAAAACCCACAAGGGATTCCTAGATGCACTTCCAATCTCCCCCTTTTTGGTGATTGATGACAACCAATTGAGATTTCACAAAATATGATAAAAAGTTGAGATTTTCATAAAGTGTGCACGTATGAGTCTAAAATACATCAAGCAATGCAAACATGATCCATATGTGCATTATTTATGGTGGTATGCATAACTAAGTGCATTGAAACAATGAGAATGACATAATTGTCATTAATACACCAACAACAAGCATGTATGTCATTCTAGGAGCAAAATCACAGATTTCATCAATTACTTCATAAGTAGTTCAAAACATTGCATCATAGGACCATAAGAGCATGTTAAAAGTTTTACAACCCACAAAATAGCATAAAAGGAAGCTCTCCTCCCATTCCTACAGCTAAGACCTAAGACCTAAGACTCCCCCTCAATCTCTCCCCCTTTGGCATCAAGACACCAAAAAGGAGAGAAGGGACCTAAAGTCTTCAAGCCTCACTGTCGGTCCTCTATCGTCTTCATCTTCATCTTCGAGCTGATGAGGAGGAGGAGGAATGGAGCCACTCGAGCCCACAATGCCAAAATAGGCAAGCTCGGAGGGAGTCAAGGGCCCAAGCTCGGTATAGTCAGAATCAGAATCTTTAGAGATTACTAGAGATCCAATGGGCTCGATCTCCAGTTCTTGACAAATCTACTTCACATTTTCCTTGACATACTTCATGTCTTCCTTTCTTCTCTTGTTTAGCTTGTGGGCCTTCGCCTCGGCCTTTTTGCAGGAGGCAAAAATAGTAGCCAAGTACTTGAAGATGCCACTTACAGATCCCTTTTGAGGAGTTGCCCTAGTGGCAGGGGCAGCTCTAGCACTGGCACTGGCTCTCGCTGGAGCCTCAGGGCTGGAGGCCGGAGATGGAGCAGCTTGTACGCTTGGCTTTTGAGGCATCTGGGGCCTCAAGGGAAGGTGCTCCACATCTTTGACGAATTCTATGCCAGTGACCTTCTCAATCATGAACATCATATAAGGAGCATAGCCACATGACTTGTTGGGTGTGCAAGAGATGTTGACCATATCATTACAGATATAGTCAACTACATCAAACTTGCGGTCCTTGCTTATTATATTCATCAAGGTAAGGAGATAGCCGTGCACACTCCCAGCATCCCCATCCTTGGGGGCAATTGTCTTCCTCAGGACTCTATTCAAGACCACAAAGAAAGGCTTCATGTTCTTTGTAGAAGGAGGGTTGAACTTGGAGTTGGGCTCATAGAGGAACTTCATCTTGTCCTTCTCAATGACACCTATGTTGTGGATGATCAAGTTGTCATTGCTTGAGGTGTCAAGGTGTAGCAGTCTTGCAAATTCTGCATAAGTTATACTATACTTGGATCTGTGAGTCATCTAAGTCACACTCTCTTCCTCATCACTTGAGAAATGACAAGTCGCAAAGAACTGCGCGATGACCTCATCATTCCATTTGTTCCTGAAGGCAAAGAGATCCTTAAGGCCATGCTTCTCGACTACCTCCACCACTTCAACAAACAGTGAGCAGCACTTCTTCTCAAAATGCGCCCAATCGATCCAATGGTTGCACACTACAGGTGTCTTCATTGGGAGGTATACAGACTTGTAGAAATCTGCATGAAAATTGCTCCAAAATCTTCCATTGGCAGCTTGCTTCGGACGGCTGTAGAAATCAACATTTCAGAACTTAGCCGCTGAGTCACTACCCTTCCCGTTGAACCTTTCCTCGGCGGGATCCTAGCCCCTTGCTTTGGAGCTGACATCTTCAGAGGGCCAATCGGGCCTGTTGCGATCCCTTGGCTAGGCGGGCACTTGCCGAGCTAGGGCCACCACCAGCGGAAGCCCTGGAAGCAGGCACCTTATGTCGAGCCACCCTCTTTTGAGACTGAGGAGGAGAGGGGGCTGGCTCGGAGGGGCGCTTCTTTCTTTGGTCCGTCGAGGACCGAAGCGGGGCTTCTTGGTCCATCTCGGCTTCGAAGTCAGAAACTTCGCTGTGAGAGTTCGACATGCCCTGAGAATGGATCATACAAGGTATTGATGAGAATAGATGACAAGGAATTGCATTGAGGAATTGAAAGGTTAGGTTTGAATTCAGAAAAATCGGACAAATCCAGTGTTCAGGCATGGACTAGTCCGGGTGACCGTACTTGTCTGTGCATGGACCGAACTAGTCCGATATTCATCCTCAAAAACCTAAGCAATGAGACAAATGGTGATTCCTAATTCACAACTAGCTTAGCATCAATGTAATACATCAAGGAAGCATGTATATAGTGAGAGATACTAGGCTATTCGATCAACAATGAAGAAAATGGAGATTTCTAGGGTTTGGGGGAAAATTTACCGAAAAATTGCTTGAATCTCGAAGAGGAGGGTGTTGAAGGCCGGACAAGTCCGTGAACTTCAATCCCTATGCGAAGAAGATCAATTTCCACCCAAACTTGCGATGTTTTGATGGAGGAATCAAGGAATCGCCTTGGGGAGCTCGAGCGCGGAGAGAGAAGGCTTGAGGCAAGTGTGAGGCTGAGGAAATTAGGGTTTGGCGGCGGCTAGGGTTATGGACACGAAAAATCGGACAAGTCCGAAAATGATCGGACAAGTCCAAACTTTTCGAAAAGCTATATCGGACTAGTCCGGCCTAACCGGCGCTCTGCGGACTAGTCTGCATAGACGGACTAGTCCGGGTAACCACGGACTAGTCCGTGGTCACTAGGGAAGAACTTCTTAGCCCATTCGTATATATTCGAAGGTACTTATTTAGAAAATAGGGAGTCAAATCAAATCAAATAATCTTGATGAATATGATCAGTAAGCATACAACAATCAAGCAATGACCATAATTCACCAAGATCTAGTAATTGACATAGTTTTTCGGAGAAAATTGAGAGAGATGATTTTCACAATCCAATCAACATATTTTGAAGAATTCATACAGGTATACAAATTTTCAAGACACATTCCGAGCATCAAGGATATTTAGTTCATTTTGAAGCTCGCAAAAGCGTTTTTCATCAAGTGGCTTGGTGAATATGTCGGCTAATTGCTTTTCATTGTTGACATGGGAAATGGCTATATCTCCTTTCATGGAGTGGTCTCTCAAGAAGTGATGCCGGATGTCTATGTGTTTGATTTTAGAGTGCTCAACTCGATTATGGGCGATTTTAATGGCACTCTCATTATCACAAAGGAGTGGAATACGGTTCTATTGTAGCAGTAATCCCTTAGAGTTTGTTGCATCCAAAGGAGTTGTGCACAACAACTCCCGTCTGTGGATAAGGCAATGGAGTTTTGTTTCTTGGAGGACCAAGAAACTAGGGATCTACCTAGGAATGGGCATGTGCTGGAGGTACTTTTTCTATCTACTTTGTATCTGGCATAATCTGCATCGGAGTAACCAATGAGATTGAATTTGGAGCCTTTTCGATACCAAAGACCAAGGTTGGGTGTATGAACTAAATATCTCAAGATCCTTTTTACGGCTGTCAAGTGACACTCCTTAGGATTGGCTTGAAATCTTGCACACAAACATACACTCAACATAATGTCTGGCCTAGATGCACATAAATAAAGTAGACATCCAATCATGAAGCGATATACCTTTTGATCGACGTTTGGTCCATCTTCATTGAGATCCAAGTGGCCATTCATTGCCATGGGAGTCTTTATGGGCTTCACCTTGTTCATTCCAAACTTCTTGAGGATGTCTTGAGTGTACTTAGTTTTGCTTATGAATTTCCCTTCCTTTTGTTGCCTCACTTGGAATCCCAAGAAGTACTTTAGCTCTCCCATCATAGACATCTCAAATATATCTGTCATAATTTTACTAAATTCCTCACAAAAAGATTTGTTAGTTGAACCAAAGATTATATCATCAACATAGATTTGACAAACAAAGAGATCATTGTCAAAGTTCTTTGTAAACAATGTATAATCTATTTTACCGATCTTAAAGCCATTTTCAATTAAGAAATCTCTAAGACACTCATACCAAGCTCTAGTAGCTTGTTTGAGGCCGTAGAGAGCCTTACGCAATTTAAATATGTGGTCGGGGAACTCTTCATCTTCAAACCCGGGGGGTCGCTCCACATACACCTCCTCCTTGATTGGTCCGTTGAGGAAGACGCTTTTCACATCCATTTGATAGAGCTTGAAATCATGGTGAGTAGCAAATGCAAGTAATATTCTAATGGACTCAATTCTAGCTACGGGAGCAAAGGTCTCATCGAAATCCAAACCTTCGACTTGTGAATAACCTTTGGCCACAAGTCGTGCCTTGTTCCTTGTCACCACCCCGTGTTCGTCTTGTTTGTTGTGGAAGACCCATTTGGTGCCGACGATGCTGGATTTGGGTCTTTCGACTAGTTCCCACACCTCGTTCCTTTTGAAATTGTTGAGTTCTTCTTGCATGGCCACTACCCAATCCGGATCCTTCAATGCATCCTCAACCCTACGTGAGTCCAAAAAGGACACAAACGAGTAATGCTCACAAAAATTGGCTGTGCGAGATCTAGTAGTTACTCCATTTTGGATGTCACCGATGATGTTGTTGATTGGGTGATCCCTTTGGACGCATTGGTGTACTCTTGGGTGTGGTACTTGCTGTCTTGAATCTTCATGATCATCTTCTTCTCCCCTTGAATGGTTGCCCTCAATGACTTGTTGATCATCTTCGCTTTCTTGAAGTTGATCTTGTATGGAAGCTCCCCCTTGATCATTGGCCTCCTCTTGTGGTTCGTTTTCCTCATGCATATGTAGAGGTAGCTCTTGTGGTCGAACTTCGCCTAACGCCATTATTATCAATGCTTGACATGGAGCTTCTTCTCTATCTAGCACACATGGATCAACTTGCTCCTTTTGGGAGCCATTAGTTTCATCAAACACTACGTCACGTGCTACTTCAACAAGTTCGGAGGTCTTGTTGAAGACACGATCGGCGTAAGTGTTCGAATCATAACCAAGCAAGAAACCTTCATCGGACTTTGAAGCGAACTTTGAAGTCCTAGGCTTCTTGTTCAATATATAGCATTTGGAACCGAAAACTCGAAAATATTAAATATTAGGCTTGTTACCGGTGAGTAGCTCATACGATGTCTTCTTGAGTAGTCGATGAAGGTAAAGTCGATTTATGGCGTGGCAGGCGGTGTTGACCGCTTCCGCCCAAAATCAATCCGAGGTCTTGTACTCATCGAGCATTGTTCTCGCCATCTCTATGAGGGTTCGGTTCTTTCTTTCGGCAACTCCGTTTTGTTGAGGGGAGTAAGGTGCTGAAAACTCGTGCTTTATGCCTTCTTCATCTAGGTACTCTTCCACTTGTGTGTTCTTGAACTTCGTGCCGTTGTCGCTTCGAATGTTCTTGATTGTCAATGAGAATTCATTTTGAGCTCGCCTGAAGAACTTCTTGAGTATTCCTTGTGTTTCTTACTTATCATGTAAAAAGAAAACCCAACTGAAGCGAGAAAAATCATCAACAACTACTAAACCATATTTGTTACCGTCGATGCTTATGTAAGCAATTGTACCAAATAAGTCCATGTGAAGTAGCTCGAGCGGTCTTGTTGTAGTCATGACGTTCTTCGCGAGATGAGGTGCTCCAACTTGCTTCCCGGCTTGGCACACACTATAAGGCCTGTCTTTCTCAAAAACAACATTCTTCAAACCTCGGATGTGATCGCCCTTGAGGAGTTTTTGAAGATTCCTCATACCAACATGCGCTAGCCATCTATGCCACAGCCAACCCATGTTGGCCTTTGCAATCAAGCATGTGTCAAGATCGGCTTTATCATTGTTGAAGTCAACAAGATAAAGCTTTCCCTTTAACATACCCTTGAAGGCAATGGAACCATCACTCCTCCTAGAGACGGTCACATCCTCGTTAGTGAACAAGCAATTATAACCTTTGTCACATAATTGAGATATGGACAGCAGGTTATAATCTAAGGAATCAACATGTAATACGTGAGAAAGAGTGTGTTTAGATTATATGGCAATTTTACCGGTACCGAGCACCTTTCCTTGACTATTGTCTCCAAAATAGATGCCCTCGTTTGAATCCTCATGTTCTTCATACTCAACGAACATTCTTCTTTTTTCGGTCATATGGTTGGTGCAGCCACTGTCTAGCACCCATTTGGATCCACCAGAGGAATAGACCTGCAAAAACAAATTATTCCTTGGTTTTAGGTACCCAAGCTTGCTTGGGTCCTTTTAGGTTAGTCACAAGGGATTTGGACACCCACACATGAGATTTGGTGTTCTCATGGCGTGGCCCAACATAATGAGCATAAACTTTTCCATAATTACTTCTTATTAAGACATAAGATGCATCGAAAGTTCTAAATAGCAATTGTTGTTGTTTATATATCGGACTTGTAACACCCTCATTTTCATGCATCATGCCTTGAATACACTCATATACATGTTTAACATTAACCCATAACAAGAGGAACAAGTTTAAAATTGATTTGGAACAAAACCGCACTTAAAAATGTAGGAAAGTGCGGACTAGTCCAGTTTTGCTGAGGACTAGTCCGATTTCTCTCTGTCTAAAAATGGACTTGTCCGTTTTTGCTGCGGATTAGTCCGATATTTGCCTCTGGACAGCTTCGGACTTGTCCGATTTTGTGCGGACTAGTCCGGTATTCCATGAATCCTTGAAAATTTGCTAAGTCCCTGGACTTTTCCGGACTAGTCCGGTGTTCCAACGGACTTGTCCGTTTTCCTTTCTGACTAAGATCGGACTTGTCTGATTTTTGGCCAGACTTGTCCGATTTTCTCTCTGGACGACTTCGGACTAGTCCGGTCCTGTCCGGACTTGTCCGATATTTGGCGACTCCGAGATTGACCTTTTGTTTTACGACTTGTTTCTTGGGTTTCACGTCAAGTGGGCCTAGGGACGTCGTGCCCAACTCTTTTAGAGCCCATGTGGGACTCTAAACCGGCCTCTACTCATCCCAAAACTCGAAATCCATCTAACCCTAGCCTCCACCTCTATATAAACAGCCCCACCCCCTGGTTTGACATCTATTTGCCACTTTTCCACCCACCCAAACCCTAGTTCGTGGGGAGCCACCATCAAGGAGGGAGGAGAAGATCCCAAGCAAGAGGAAGAAGAGGAGGAAATGAAGGAGGATCAAGATCTCCACCAAGTATCGCCCTTCACCACCAATTCATCTCCAAGTTCATCACCAACCCTAGATCATCAAGATCCAAGTGTTACCTCAAAGTTTTTTGGTTCATTGGAGTTCTAAACACCTGGTATACCTTCTATTCTCTTTTCCTTACGTGAATTCAACCCCTAATCTCCAAATTCACGTCGATCTAGAAAACCCTAATCTGTTGATCTCGTCAAGTGCGGACTTGTCCGGTCCCTTGCGGACTAGTCCGATCTTTCTGGTTAAATTGTGTTGAATTAATTCTAAAATTTGATCTAATCGACCCCAAACCTGTATAAACTTGTTAAAATCTATTAGAGCTAGTTAGTGATCATTAAAAGCAATCTAGTGACAAGTTCTACCTTGCATTGCATCAATCATGCATGTCATGTCATATTGAGTAATAATTGTGCACTCTTTGATTGTGTTTCTTGTCTTGTATGTTTATTGTGTGGATTAGACGGATTTGCGCTAGAGAGTGCCGTGGAGGATCTAAAACATCAAGAGTTTGAAGGCTTTGACCCTAATCAACAGCAAGAGCAAGGCAAGTGTCCTTGAAGCATATTGTTCGTATTTTAAAATAAATGTTTTGTTTGTAAAACTGCATGCTTGTGTCAATTTGATGGGAAACCCTATGGTAGGAAGTTTACTAGT
The DNA here is from genome assembly GCA_036927565.1 of Tuctoria greenei. Lineage (NCBI taxonomy): Eukaryota > Viridiplantae > Streptophyta > Magnoliopsida > Poales > Poaceae > Tuctoria > Tuctoria greenei. The sequence continues at coordinate 17,656,497 of JAYESD010000005.1, forward strand.
TTTGTTTGACCACCCTTGTCACCTGGAATTTATGGTAGAGAGTCGGGAAGGGTTTTTACTTTTTTGCTTTGCTTAATCAACTGGGATGGGAAACAACTATATCACTCAATTTAATTATGCATGGATGGGATTATGGTTAACATGAACTGGTTAAACATGGTATGGTAATGGATGATCTAAGCAAGCCTGGTATGTGGATGGGTTGGATGTTATGGTGGGTTGCTTGCTTTAGATCTAAGGACCGGTTCATGCGAGAATAAGCCAGGACTACAGTGCCACCATGAGGCCAAGTATGGGTGCGGCGTAGCTGATTAATTAGGGCTTTGCTAGTGCTGTTTGGACCATTGTGGATGCTCGGGGAAGGGGTAGTCGGATTGGGTTTGTTGATGATTGGTGGGACTACCCTGGGATCCGAATGGCTCAAGAGGGGGCCCTTGGTTGAAGATGTGCTCTGCGGGAGACATCGCCACCGGTGAAACCTCAGTGGGGTCTAAATAGGCTAGTAATCCCTTTGTAAAGGCTATTTTGTGATCTCTTGGCCACACACCAACGGAAGTGTGTAATGTGACCGACGGGTCATGGGCATAAGGGAGGTTCTTAGTCGCCGAAGGGTGATGAAATCACGAACACGTGGGTAAAGAGGTACAAACTCTGCAGAGTGTTAAATAAAACTATCATGATAGCCGTGCTCCCCGTTATGAGCACCTGGACAACTTCCATGATTAGAGGCAAATTGGAATTTGGGATGGTTATGGTTTGGTAATGGTTATGGCTGGTTATGAGTTTATCTCTGGTATTGAATCTGGTTATTGGCAATGGTGAAATCTGGAATTTCTGATGATGGTAATGAATTCAGATTTGGTATTACGGTATTACTTATGATTATGATGGGTTTACTTCACATACTTATACTATATTGCTTTTCAAATGTTTTACTGTACTTTTCAGCACTTCGCCATTATTATTGTCGTCATTTGAATCAGCCACATGTCATACTTTCCACACTTGCTGAGTACGACATGTACTCACTCTTGCAATCCCCCCCCCCCCCAACAGTTGCAGGTGAGGATTGGGAGTTTAATGGCGATAATGCGGAGTTCTAGGCCATGTCTACCATCAGCTTTGCCTGTGGTGTTGATTGGAGCTGCGCATATATACCCTGTCGCTTATGCTGCATAGTTGCTTTAGTTGCTTAATTAGTTTATTTCCGCTGTGTTAGTTGAACTTGTCATTAATATTTATTAGAGCTTGTATTCGAGGATAAAATGGTTTGTGTAATGAAATTTGGTTAATTAATCTTGTTCTGTGGTAATTATCTGTATACTCTTTTGTGATTGCACTCGTGTATGTGTGTTGAACATCCTGGGCACACATATGCGTTAGCTTGGTTCATTTTCGGAACCGGGCGTCACTGATTGGTATCAGAGCCACAGGTTGACCGTAGGATGCAGCCTAGATAGAATGGACACTTTAGGACACATAGGAGCACTCAGGAATCGATGTGTCTTTGCTTGGAGTGATGCTTGCTATATATATTGGTTGCTTGTGTGCTTAATAGAGGATTTTGGGATGCCTTAGCATTGCCATGTCCACCTAGGCTAGTGTAGATAGCTGTCTAGTTTCATATCCCTTGATGCATATAGTTGGGGACGTTTTCTAATTCTTACCTACTGCTTTTCTTCAGATGGTGAGGACTCGCAACCAGAGTGATGGCAATGATGAAGAGGAGAACAATGGAGTGCCTCAGAACAACAATGGGCAAGGATCTACTCAGGGAGCTATCAACATCGAGCAGCTATTGGCCATGCAAAACCAGCTCATGCAGACCATGATACAGACTATGGGACAGCTGCAGGCTGGCAATATCAACAATCAGCCCCACATGCCTCCACCGCCACCCCCACCTCCACATAACCGATTGGGAGAGTTTATGAGGACTAGGCCGCCAACCTTTGCTCAAGCCGCAGACCCTATGGATGCGGATGATTGGCTCAAGTCCGTGGAGAAGAAGCTAGCCATTGTCCAATGGAACATCAATTGAGACCGGGAGAAGGAACATGAGGAACACTTGAGGCTTACGCTGCAGAAATTGAGGGAGCATCAATTGTATGCCAAGTTCAACAAGTGCCAGTTTTGGTTGAAAGAGGTGCCATTTTTGGGTCATATCATCTCAGGAGGAGGAGTATCGGTTGACCCTGGTAAAGTGAGAGACGTGTTGAAGTGGGAACCATCGCAAAACGTCAAGGAAATAAGGAGTTTTCTTGGGATGGCTGGATATTACCGTAGATTCGTCAAGGATTTTTCCAAGATAGCCAAGCCAATGACGGAGTTGCTAATGAAGGGAAAGGCGTTCCAATGGACTGAAGCTTGTCAAAACAGTTTTGAGGAGTTGAAGAAGAGGTTAACAACAGCCCCAGTTTTGGTATTGCCGGATATAAGCAAGAGTTTTGATATTTATTGTGATGCATCGAGACAAGGACTTGGGTGTGTATTGATGCAAGAAGGTCAAGTGGTCGCCTATGCATCAAGACAATTGAAGAAACATGAGCAGAATTACCCCACACACGATTTGGAACTCGCAGCCGTGGTACATGCATTGAAGATTTGGAGACACTATATTCTTGGACATAGGTGTGAAATTTACACGGATCATAAGAGTTTGAAGTATATTTTCACACAAACGGATCTGAACTTGAGGCAATGAAGATGGTTGGAGCTCATCAAAGATTATGATTTGGGGATCAACTATCATCCGGGAAAAGCCAATGTAGTGGCCGATGCTTTGAGTAGAAAGGGAGTAAGTCATCAACTCACGGTTCGAGAGTTACCATTCGAGTTATGTAAGGAGTTTGAACGGTTGAACCTCGGGTTTGTAAACGAGATGGAGATGATGGAGTTAAACCCAACCTTGGAGCAAGAAATTCGAGAAGCACAAACCACGGATGAGGAGATCAAGGAAATCAAGGAAAGAATCAAAGAAGGGAGAGAATTCAGATTTGATGAAGACGAACATGGTACCTTATGGCTTGGAAAGAGAATCGTTGTGCCTAATGTAAAGCATATTCGGGAGACAATATTAAAGGAGGCACATGACTCGCCTTACTCGATTCACCCCGGATGTACGAAGATGTACAAGGACTTGAAGGCTTGCTATTGGTGGGATAGCATGAAAAAGGACATAGCCGAATATGTTGCATTGTGTGACGTGTGCCAACGAGTCAAGGCGAAACATCAAAGGCCAGCCGGATTATTGCAACCATTGAAGATTCCGGAATGGAAGTGGGAAGAAATTGGTATGGACTTCATAGTTGGGTTACCGCGTACTCAGTCCGGGTATGACTCAATTTGGGTAATTGTGGATCGCTTAACCAAGTCAGCTCATTTTGTCCCTGTGAAGACCAAGTATACAGCTGCACGATTGGCCGAAATATACATGGAGCATATTGTGTGCCGACATGGAGTACCGAAGAAGATAGTCTCGGATAGAGGTTCTCAATTTACTTCCAGGTTTTGGCAAAAATTGCATGAAGCTTTGGGAACGAGGTTGAATTTTAGTTCAGCATATCATCCTAAAATGGATGGACAAACCGAGAGGACCAATCAGATTTTGGAGGACATGTTAAGAGCTTGTGCTTTAAAGCATGGGAAAAGTTGGGACAAAAGCTTGCCATACGCAGAATTTTCATACAACAATAGTTACCAAACAAGCTTGAAGATGTCACCATATGAAGCGCTTTATGGGAGGAAGTGTAGGACACCTTTATTCTGGAATGAAGCAGGGGAAACTCAAGTATTTGGTCCGGATGTGTTGCAAGAAGCTGAAAAGCAAGTCCAAATAATTCGTGAAAACTTGAGGGTTGCCCAATCAAGACAAAAAGGCTATGCAGACAATAGGAGAAGGAAATTAGCCTTTGAAATTGGAGATTTTGTTTACCTCAAGGTGTCACAATGAGAGGTCATAAGAGGTTTAACATAAGAGGCAAGCTCGCACCTCGTTATATTGGACCATTCAAGATTTTGGACAAAAGAGGAGAAGTAGCATATAAGTTGGAGATGCCAGCTCATCTTTCAGACGTACATGATGTGTTTCATGTTTCCCAACTCAAGAAGTGTCTCAGGGTACCGGAAGATCAAGTGCCAATGGAAGAATTGGAACTAGAGGAAGATTTGATGTACGCCGAGCAACTGGTCAAAATCTTGGAAACCAAGGAGAGAGTCACAAGGAACAAGGTGATTCGATGGTGTAAAGTCCAATGGAAGCACCATACCGAAAAAGAAGCAACTTGGGAGCTAGAAGATGATCTCAAGAAGGAATTTCCCTATCTCTTCTCTTCCGCGTCGAATCTCGAGGGCGAGATTCATTTTAAGGGGGGTAGGTTTGTAACACCCTCATTTTCATGCATCATGCCTTGAATACACTCATATACATGTTTAACATTAACCCATAACAAGAGGAACAAGTTTAAAATTGATTTGGAACAAAACCGCACTTAAAAATGTAGGAAAGTGCGGACTAGTACGGTTTTGCTGAGGACTAGTCCGATTTCTCTCTGTCTAAAAACGGACTTGTCCGTTTTTGCTGCGGATTAGTCCGATATTTGCCTCTGGACAGCTTCGGACTTGTCCGATTTTGTGCGGACTAGTCCGGTATTCCATGAATCCTTGAAAATTTGCTAAGTGCCTGGAATTTTCCAGACTAGTCTGGTGTTCAAGCAGACTTGTCCGTTTTCCTTTCTGACTAAGATCGGACTTGTCCGATTTTTGGCCAGACTTGTCCGATTTTCTCTCTGGACGACTTCGAACTAGTCCGGTCCTGTCCGGACTTGTCTGATATTTCGCGACTCCGAGACTGACCTTTTGTTTTACGACTTGTTTCTTGTGTTTCACGTCAAGTGGGCCTAGGTACGTCGTTCCCAACTCTTTTAGAGCCCATGTGGGACTCTAAACCGGCCTCTACTCATCCCAAAACTCGAAATCCATCTAACCCTAGCCTCCACCTCTATATAAACAGCCCCACCCCTTGGTTTGACATTTATTTGCCACTTTTCCACCCACCCAAACCCTAGTTCGTGGGGAGCCACCATCAAGGAGGGAGGAGAAGATCCCAAGCAAGAGGAAGAAGAGGAGGAAACGAAGGAGGATCAAGATCTCCACCAAGTTTCGCCCTTCACCACCAATTCATCTCCAAGTTCATCACCAACCCTAGATCATCAAAATCCAAGTGTTACCTCCAAGTTTCTTGGTTCATTGGAGTTCTAAACACCTGGTATACCTTCTATTCTCTTTTCCTTATGTGAATTCAACCCCTAATCTCCAAATTCACGTCGATCTAGAAAACCCTAATCTGCTGATCTCGTCAAGTGCGGACTTGTCCGGTCCCTAGCGGACTAGTCCGATCTTTCTGGTTAAATTGTGTTGAATTAATTCTAAAATTTGATCTAATCGACCCCAAACCTGTATAAACTTGTTAAAATCTATTAGAGCTAGTTAGTGATCATTAAAAGCAATCTAGTGACAAGTTCTACCTTGCATTGCATCAATCATGCATGTCATGTCATATTGAGTAATAATTGTGCACTCTTTGATTGTGTTTCTTGTCTTGTATGTTTATTGTGTGGATTAGACGGATTTGCGCTAGAGAGTGCCGCGGAGGATCTACAACATCAAGAGCTTGAAGGCTTTGACCCTAATCAACAGCAAGAGCAAGGCAAGTGTCCTTGAAGCATATTGATCGTATTTTAAAATAAATGTTTTGTTTGTAAAACTGCATGCTTGTGTCAATTTGATGGGAAACCCTATGGTAGGAAGTTTACTAGTTTTGATTGACCACCCTTGTCACCTGGAATTTATGGTAGAGAGTCGGGAAGGGTTTTTACCTTTTTGCTTCGCTTAATCAACTGGGATGGGAAACAACTATATCACTCAATTTAATTATGCATGGATGGGATTATGGTTAACATGAACTTGTTAAACATGGTATGGTAATGGATGATCTAAGCAAGCCTGGTATGTGGATGGGTTGGATTTTATGGTGGGTTGCTTGCTTTAGATCTAAGGACCGTTTCATGCGAGAATAAGCCAGGACTACAGTGCCACCACGAGGCCAAGTATGGGTGCGGCGTAGCTGATTAATTAGGGCTTTGCTAGTGCTTTTTGGACCATTGTGGATGCTCGGGGAAGGGGTAGTTGGATTGGGTTTGTTGATGATTGGTGGGACTACCCTGGGATCCGAATGGCTCAAGAGGGGGCCCTTGGTTGAAGATGTGCTCTGCGGGAGACATCGCCACCGGTGAAACCTCAGTGGGGTCTAAATAGGCTAGTAATCCCTTTGTAAAGGCTATTTTGTGATCTCTTGGCCACACACCAACGGAAGTGTGTAATGTGACCGACGGGTCATGGGCATAAGGGAGGTTCTTAGTCGCCGAAGGGTGATGAAATCACGAACACGTGGGTAAAGAGGTACAATCTCTGCAGAGTGTTAAATAAAACTATCATGATAGCCGTGCTCCCGGTTATGAGCACCTGGACAACTTCCATGATTAGAGGCAAATTGGAATTTGGGATGGTTATGGTTTGGTAATGGTTATGGTTGGTTATGAGTTTATCTCTGGTATTGAATCTGGTTATTTGCAATGGTGAAATCTGGAATATCTGATCATGGTAATGAATTCAGATTTGGTATTACGGTATTACTTATGATTATGATGGGTTTACTTCACATACTTATACTATATTGCTTTTCAAATGTTTTACTGTACTTTTCAGCACTTTGCCATTATTATTGTCGTCATTTGAATCAGCCACATGTCATACTTTCCAAACTTGCTGAGTACGACATGTACTCACTCTTGCAATTCCCCCCCCCCCCCCCCAACAGTTGCAGGTGAGGATTGGGAGTTTAATGGCGATAATGCGGAGTTCTAGGCCGTGTCTACCGTCAGCTTTGCCTGTGGTGTTGATTGGAGCTGCGCATATATACCCTGTCGCTTATGCTGCATAGTTGCTTTAGTTGCTTAATTAGTTTATTTCCGCTGCGTTAGTTGAACTTGTCATTAATATTTATTAGAGCTTGTATTCGAGGATAAAATGGTTTGTGTAATGAAATTTGGTTAATTAATCTTGTTCTGTGGTAATTATCTGTATACTCTTTTGTGATTGCACTCGTGTATGTGTGTTGAACATCCTGGGCACACATATGCGTTAGCTTGGTTCATTTTCGGAACCGGGCGTCATAGGACTACTGTGGAAAATCGGACTTTTTCGGAGGACCGGACTTGTCCGGATCCCGACCAGACTAGTCCGGTGATCATGCGTGTTGGATTCATTAATTTTGGATTTTCCAGTTTGAGAGAGTCTTCCCTTTACAAAGACATTGCTCTCCTTGTTATTCTTATGGCTTCTAGCATGTTGCTTTTCACCATAAGAGTAACCAATGCCATATTTGACATTTGGAGGTCTTGTGACCAAGTATGCACTACGTGCATATTTGATCTTCTCCTTGTCAAATATGCCATTTTGTGAAGGATGCTTTTCCTTGGTAGAGGTTGACTTGTCCTTCAAACTAGTGTCAACTTTATCACATATACAAGTAGAAGCAACTTCAGTTTTAATGGGTTGAGAAGGTGAACTTGAAGAGGATGAAGGGTCACCTTGCTTGAGAGACTCAACTTGTACTTCAAGGATCTTGTTAACCTTGATTAGGTTAGCAAGTTCTTCCATGACTGTAGCATTTGAGTCGCTTAACTCCAAGCAAGCTTCCTTGCTTGAAGCTAATTCAAGCTCTAGTGACTTTCTTCGCTCCTTTTCAAGTTCTAGAAGCTTGTCAAGTTTGACATATTCCTCCTTTTGAAAGATAATCATGTCTTCTTGACGATGTATCAACTTCTCCTTCTCAACATGTTGATCAAGTAAAAATTTCATTTTAGTTGCTGTTTTCTTATCTAACCCAATGAGCATATATTCATCACTATTAATTTCACTATCACTAGAATAGGAATGCATGGAAGAGGGTTTTGTTGTTACCTTGCATTTACCTTCCTTTGCCATGAGGCAAGTGGTGTTCCCCTTCCATGCGCTGAGAGTAGGGAAGAGAGTGGACTTCTTGGATGTCTTCTCGATGGCTATGCTTGCCATCTCTTCTTCTTCTTCTTCTTCAGATGAGGACTCATCATTTGAGTCCCACTCTTTCCCTATATGCGCTTGTTCGGCTTGTTTCTTCTTCTTGAAGAATTTCTTGGGTTGAGGCTTTGCTTCTTTGGTCTTCTTCTTATTCTCTTCATATGGGCAATCAACTATAAAGTGGCTATACTCACCACAATTATAGCATGCCCGCCTCAACTTTGACTTTGATCTTTCCTTGTACTTTCCTTCACTTGATTTAGCGCCTTGTCTCTTCTTCATCATCTTCTTGAATTTCTTCATGAATAGTATCATGTCATCTTCATCCAATTCACTGCTTTCATCATCACCGTCTTCTTCTAGTTGAGCTTCTCTAGCTTCTTTAGACAAGGGCTTAAGGGTGGACTTTAGAGCGACCCCTTTCTTCTTTGCCGAGGTGAGATCGGCAATTTCCTTAACATGTTTGGCTTGTTTTTACATCATCTCAAGTTGATGATTATCCCAAGTAGTTCATCTGGGGTCATCTTCTTGTATCCGGATCTTCTCGTATCATTGAACACAAGGTGACATTGCGAGGCATGAAGGCTCTAAGGATGAGCTTCACTACCTCGTGGTCGTTCTACTTCTTACTTCTGTAAGCTCGCACCTTGTTGATGAGCATCTTTAATCGGTTGTACATGTCTTGTGATGAGTCATCTTCTTCGATTTTGAACCTTCCCAGCTCGCCTTCAATCATCTCGATCTTCACTTCTCGCACATGGTGATCGCCTTCATGTGCGGTTTGCAATGTATCCCATATTTCTTTTGCGATCTCGAGTCCATCCACTTATGTAAACTCATCACGACTGAGGGATGAGGTGATAACTGCAGCAGCTTGAGCATTTCGATGGATCACATGCTCTTGGCTAGGTGTGAGCTCCTCATCATCATCCGGGATATCTATTCCTGTGCATACTATGTGCCATAAACTTGGATTGAGAGAAATCAGACGCATTTTCATGTTTTGCCTCCACATTGAGTAGTCATTGTCGTGAAAGTGTGGGGCTTTTCCAAGTGTAATAGATAAGTAATGATTATTGCTAGAATTAAGCCGATCATAGTTGAAAGGATATCGGGAGTAGTCAGTGTGACTACTCCCCTTCTTCTTCTTTTCATCTTCGATTTTCACCTTTCCCTTAGAAAGGGTTTTTGTCGGTGGTTTGGATCCGGCAGATCTCCCGACACTACTAAAGTGTTAGAGGAGTTTGAGGTTCGGTGTGGGCACGCGGAGATTCAAGAAGGTGAATTGTAAATAACACAGGAGACACAGAGATTTACGTGGTTTGGGCCGCCTGAGCGTAATACCCTACTCCACGGGATATGTTGGTGTTGTATTGGTTGTCTGAGCTCGAAGTGAGTTCAGAGTGTAGAGTGAGCGTATCGTGTATCGAGCGTCTCCTCTATGGAACGTTGTCGGTTTGTCCTTTTATAGTACAAGGGCAGGCCGTTACAAGTTAGCCTGGCTCGACATGTGGCCCCGGCGGTTACTGTTATTGATACACATTCAACACGTTTAATTGCCCTTAATGACCGAGTTATGGGCTTTGACAGCACCGTTACTGGTAATTAAGGTCGTCCGATCGTGTGTCATTAATATGGTTTTAATGACACTTAATCGGGTCTTGAAGTCCTTGATTCCCCTTTGAAGATCCGGAGCCGTTGTGGAGTCTTCCGGAGGTTAGAGGCTGAAGATCCGACGGTTGGACATGTGGCAGCTCCGAAGTGTACTGTGGGAAACAGATAGCTCCGGAGCTACTTGACACGTGTCAGTTCCGGAGCTTCCCTCGGTCTGGGGTTAGGTCCGGGGGTGCCATTTCGGTACATAGCCCGGAGCTTCCCCCTTGTGGGTGGTAGCTCCGGTTTTATAATACACGTGGCGACCCTGGGACTAACCACGTTGGAGAAGCGGGTCCGGTTATGTCTGACATGTGGGCCTCCGAAGGTCTTCAAATCAAGTAGATGACTTTTCCTTGAGATCTTTGTAATCTCAAGGGGTGTACGGTTCCCAGGGTATCGACAGTGGCCCCCTGGGCCCACCTCTGGGGAAGACCCCTTGGGTGAAGTCATTCCTCCAGAGGTGGGTCCATCCTCGCGACTTTTGAACTGAGTCTTCAAAGGTCTTCGGATGTGCCGTTGGCGATGGTTTGGAGTTAAATCTTCGCCGCGTGGCGTATCGCATGTGCGGCAGGTGAGATCTTTGGCGTGCGGATCTCACGCAATTGAAGGTCGCCAGTTCCCAATACGAAAATCGTATCGGTTCCGCACGCCCTGTCAGGCCGCCGCCTTCGGGCTTCCCGCCTCATGATGACAACCGTTCGCCTGGGTAAGAACCTCGACTTGATTGTAGGAATGGTCACTGGCCCTCTTGTCATCGATAGGGTAGGATTTTTGAGTAGTATTTCCGACTTCCTTGCGGTTTCCATCCAAGCATTGCGAGGGCTTACATAAGAAGGAAGGCGCGCACCGTCTGGAGTTCTTTACGCCTCTCATTTGATCTTGCGCTCAAACTCTCAACTTGTGCTCGCCTTTCCTCTCTTGCCTTGCTGTGCTGCAATGGAGTTGGGTCTCCGCGAGAGCCGTTTGAAGACCGACGGCAACCTGAAGAAGGTCCGGACCCTCATGGGATGGTCCTCGGACTTCTTCAACCGCCTGGTCCGCGCCGGGGGAGAGCTCCGTTTGAGAAGGAGCACGCCGGCGAAATGGTGTACTTCTATTCGTACGCCATGGTGGGGTTGATCCCACCTTTTTCCTCCTTTTTCTTGATGCTGCTAGACTTTTATGGTCTGCAGCTATACCACCTTGGCCCCCACTCCATTCTCCTTGTGTCTATCTTCATCCACTTCTGTGAGATGTGGGTGGGCATCCCTCCCTGCATTGAACTCTTTCGGACCTTCTTCACCGTCCATACCATCGGTAGGAGCAATGAGTACCTTGGCTTCTACTACTTCGTGAAGCACAAGAAGTGCCCATTCAAGTACCTCCGGTCGTTTCCCTCTGGGAAGTGGGATGATTGGAAGAAGGACTGGATAGTCATCCGAGTGGAGGAGCACGAGAGGCTGGAGCTGCCCGAAGGCCTCCCCAACATTGACACAATAGTCTGGAGTGAAGCTCCGGTGCTGGCGGACGCCTTCAACCCTGCTCTGACCAGGATCCGCCAGTGCGTGGAGGGAGGATTAACCCCTCAGGCGGTGTTTTGCAACTTCCTGGTCAACAGGTGGGCACCGCTGAAGAAGAGAGAAAAACTCGCTTGGGCCCTCAACAGTGTGATGGACGACGATCGGGTCGAGACCGGGCTGAAGTCCAACATGGTGGGGCCAACCTTGGAGTTTCATCTCAAGAAGTTCCAGCATGGCATCGATGTTGTGGGAGATGACTTGACTCCGCCATCAGCCTTTCTCCCTCTGAACGTGGAAGTGGAGTTCAGCAGGGAACTCCGGCGGAAGATGCCTGTGCTTGACGACCTTGGTGTCGTCGAGAGGAGATCGATCTCCAGGGTGGCGATCCCTGGGGTTTCCGAGGGTGGCTCCGACCCTGCCCCGAAGCCAAGGGTCGAGGTCGTCGGCAAGGGCAAGGAGCCGGCGGATGAACCCTTGAGCCGGAAGAGGAAGTTGCAGCATGCCGACGGAAGATCCGTCAAGCCTGCCACCTCTGCATCGGCTCCTTCTCCCCGGATGGGGAGGTCTTCTACAACCGCGGCGACTGTACCCGCAGCGGGGTCCTCCCGGGGTGCTAGCTCCGGGCATGCGACTCCAGCACCAGGGCCGGTTGTGGTCTCTAGGTCCGGAGGTTCTTCCCGATCGAGGGGGGCCTCGACTAGGGAAACGCCCGTGGCTGCAACGAGTTCCGGGGGGCCTTCCGGAGCTTCCACGCCGTCGGCGGTTATGACCAGCCCAGAACGCCCGGGAAAGAGGTTCCGCGCAAGCTGGTGCAGAAGCCTCCCAAGGTAATTTTTAATCTTTACCTTGGACAGATGTTTAGTTGTAATAACTATTTCTTAAGTTTCTCCGTCCATCATCTGCAGCATTCCCAAGAAGAGGAGTGAGGCTTCACCCTCAGCCACAGCAGCTGAAGCTGTGAGGGCGGAAGCTTCTGCTCTTGTCCCGGTGCCGCCCCAAGTGGTGGCTGAAGCTGCGACAGCTCCGGCGCCAGCTGTCGTGGTCATGGACCTCGACTCATCCCCAGAGACTCCCGTGGTAGCGCCAGACCACGGTAGAGAAGATGCGCCAGCGGCACCTGCCCCGGAGGTTGAAGCTCCGGGTCCTGGTGCAGAGATGATGGAAGCTCCGGCCGTTGAGCCAGAGGAAGCTATAATTCCGGCCCCAGAGACGGAAATTGCCGAAGCTCCGGCGGTTGAGCCGGAGGTGATTGAAGTCCCGGCGTGCGCGCCGGATGTTGAAGAAGTTCCGGCGGTTGGGCCGGCTACTTCTGAAGCGCTGGCCGCAGAGCCGGTCATTGTTGTAGCTCCGGCCGTAGGGCCGGTTGATGTTGAAGGCCTTCCGGCTCCCGAGCCGGTTGTTGCAGAGGCATCGGCGCTCGAGCCCCCAGTAGAGGAGGTGCCCAGGCCGGAGCTAGAAGCAACCCCTGCTCCGGAAGTGACAACATCGGAGTTACTCACGGCTGAGCCGGAGTGCCCTGGTGAAGTCGCTGGCCCCCTGCCTGAGGGGGCAGATGAGGACCTGGCGGTGGGGCCTTCAGAACCACTTCCGAAGGTCGGAGCTTCATCAGCTGGACCCTCCTCGATGGCGACTGAGGCCATCCCGGAGGACGGCCCTAGTGCCATGGAGACCCAGGGGACCACTCTTGTGGAGTGGACCCAATTTTTGTATCAGAAAACCCGCTGGAACCAGCGGAGGAGACCCCAGCAGGTCCGGAACCTATCCCGTTGTCATTGTCTATTGACAACACCTGTTCCAGTCTGCGTCAAGTTCAACTGGCCTTCTTCCACGACAGCAAGGCTCTTGAAGAGGAGCGCCAAACCCTTAGGCGGTGGCGTAACCGGCTCTACTTCGAGACCAAGCTGGCGCAGTCGAGGCTATCAGATGACAAAGAGTGGATCAAGCGGGAGAAGGTCCGCCTGGAATACTGGGGCAAGTTATTGGATGACAGGGAGAGTATGACTCGTGCCCTCGACGCTCAATCCCGGGAGATTTATGAGCAGACCAAAGCAGCTAACAGTGCGGCCGATGAACGCCAAGAAAGGCTTGAGGCCATTAACACTACTCTCATCAAGCGCTGGGAGGCACTTGAGGAGAGGGAGAAATGGCTCGAAGATGAAGAGTAGAAACTCCTAGAGCTGTGGGATGACATCCTGAGGAGGGAGGAGGAGCTCACCGAGAAGGTGGCTCTGGCCGACAAGGGCCTTGAAGAGCACGCCAAGAAATTAGAAGAGCGCTGCACTGAGGAGGAGGAGAAGGCCTGGGTGCGAGGGCAGAAACTCTACGAGCAAGAGTGTGCCCTTGCTGCCAGGGAGGAGAAAGTAAGGGGCAGGGAGAAGGACCTGGTTGACCGCCGGAACAAGATCCACCTCCGGGAGGAGGAGCTCGGAAAACTCGAGAAGCGAGTTGCTGAAAAGATTCAGCAAAACGCCAAAGAAGTTGAGCGCCTCGCTCGTGAGAATTCTGAACTGGTGGCGGCCAGAAGATCCTTGGAAGAATTGAAGGGCTTGAGGACTGCGGACTCCCTACAGATTTGGGAGTTCCTGGGCAAGCCCAACGACGCGCTGACACCGATGGGCTTCAGTCCCGTGTGCCCGGATGATTCGGAGCCGAAGCCAGACCTGACGTTGCAGGCGTTGAGCTCGGCAGGCAGCAAACTCTCCAAGGTGGGTGACATCATCGCGGACCAATTGGAGGTTGAGGGGCAATCCTTGGCAAAGAACGTCGCAGAGTATGTGTTGAAGTGCTACACCAGCCGGAATCCCCAATTTCCTCTGGACCCGGTGCTTGAAGGTCCCGTTGAAGGAGAAGGTGAAGCTTCCCGAGCCAACGTGTCGGAGGTTGCCCAGAAGGTCGCCCAATTCTTCTATAGGGTCTAGGACCATCTCTGTAGTTCCCACTTGTATTCTCTCTTCTTCTTCCTCAATTTTGTAATCCCTTATCTCCAGATGAATGAAATCCCCAAATTTTTGTGAATTTCACTTTTTGTCTTCAACACTTTTGTCTTCACTTGGCCCCCTGGTAGATGTACACAATTTGATTGTGAACATGTACCAAGAGGATATTGTGTTTTGTTGAAGACTCATTTGTTTCGAACTTGTAGAGTGTAGGTCCGAAGTCTTCAATAGTGAAGGCCCCCTGAGGTTGTCGGAGCTTAGGAGCTCCGGCATTGACTATCGTCGGAGCTTAGTAGCTCCGGCAATAGTCCCCATCAACGCGTAGAGCATTGATAGTTAGTCCTCTGGGGTGTCGGAGCTAGTAGCTCCGGCAGTGACCTTTGCCAACACGTAGTTTGTCGGCAGCAGACTCCATTTGTGGGGTCTTCTCACCATCTTTTATTTAGCGTCAACGGCTGGCCCCCCCTAGCTTTACCGTAGCTTGGTTGCTCCGGTGATGCTCGTTTTCAATGCTTAACATCGATTACAAGCAACCTAGGGGAGTCGGAGCTTTGTTAGTTCCGACTTTTCTCCATCAACGTAGATTTTTTATTTTTCCTGGACACTGAAGCCAGGAAAAATAGTAAAATTCGTTTCTCGTCTATAACTTCGTCGCGGCTTACGATTTTCAAGAAAATTTTAAGTCAAACACGATTCTAAATACAACTGAATGCGTTGTCTTTTCTTTCAGATCCAATTGTACTTGGACCCGCCTTACTTCGGCCTGCCAGGGTGTAGGTAGAGTGGCGTACTTAGGGTGCTTGACCAGGCTAAGTCGATAGCACACTCCGGCCCTAGGTTGGCTTGGCGGCATTCAGGCGAGTGGGCCATGAACAATATTTGAATCCAAAAGAGTCGACAATACAGCTCGAATCGTATATGAACCGGTTGAACTAAAATTTCTTAAGAATTGCACGTCTTTGTTATAGACAAGAAAGAGAAAAATAAAAAATGTTGAGCCTGTACAAAACGAATGCATGTGGAGTCTGTTTCACATGAAGATGTCTTTCATTATAGGTCCGGGGAACAGGGGAAACAAGTACACTCTTAGGGTACGGAACAAGGCTAAGCGTGTTTCATTTCTTGTTTGACCCAGGGTAGCTAGCCACACTTTTAGTCCTGAGACTGTGACAAGTGTTGCATGAACTTTGCGGACCTTCCGGGAAAGGTCCGGCTGTTCTCCCGGAGGAACTACCCGATTCTATACAATGACTCTATAACATACACCTCAAGTTACTACAGACTCACCTCCGTGATGTTAAGTGTAGAACTTACGGAGGTGCTCAATGTTCCAAGGATTTGGGAGAGGTGTCCCATCCTCGGTAGCCAAGCGAACGCTTTCGGGGCAGGATACTTTAATCACTCGGAAGGGTCCCTCCCAGCTGGGGGAGAGTTTGATTAACCCTTCTCTGGATTGTATTCTCCATAGCACCAGATCGCCTTCCTCGAGCTGTCGGTTGTGTACATGCCGCTGATGATAGCGACGAAGGGCTTGGCGGTATCGGGCATTCCGAACAGCTGCTTGGCACCTTCCCTCTTCAAGGAGGTCTAGGTCTTCATGCCGGAGCTGGTCCTGCGTGGCTTCGTCGAAGGTCCAGACCCAGAGTGACCCCAAGGTGATTTCTGGAGGAAGGATTGCTTCAGCTCCATACACCAGGAAGAAGGGTGTCTCTCCAGTTGACCGGTTTGGAGTTGTCCTGTTGGCCCATAAAGTGGGCGGAAGCTCTTCAATCCAGTTGGCTCCATGTTTTTTCAAGCGCTCATAGGTGCGCGTTTTGAGTCCTTTAAGGATTTCAGCATTTGCTCTCTCGGCTTGGCCATTGCTTGCTGGGTGAGCTACGGAAGCGTAGCAAACTTGAATGCCGAGGTCTTCGCAATATCCTTGAAATGCAGAGCTTGTGAATTGGGTCCCATAATCAGTGATGATTTTGTTTGGGACTACAAATCTGCATACAATGGACTGCAAAAGGTTGATAGCAGATTGCTTGTTGATTGTCACAACTGGAGTTGCTTCCGACCACTTGGTGAACTTGTCAATGGTGACGTACAGGAACTTGTAACCTCCGACGGCTCTTAGGAAAGGTCCCAAGATGTCCATCCCCCACACAGCGAAGGGCCACGTAGGAGGTATCATTTGTAGGGGCTGAGCCGGTGTGTGAATTTTCTTTGCATGAAATTGGCATGCTTCGCATTTCTTCACCAGCTCAGTTGCATCTTGGAGTGCTGTAGGCCAGTAGAAGCCATGCCGAAAGGCTTTACCAACCAGCGTGCGGGAAGACACGTGGTTCCCACACTCGCCTCCATGGACTTCTGCGAGGAGCTCGCATCCTTCTTCCCTTGTGATGCACCGCATTAGGATGTCATTGGCACCGCACCGGTAGAGATCCCCTTCTACCAGCGTGTATCTTTTAGCCAATCTGACTACCCGGTCAGCGGATACATCATCATCAGGAAGGATGTTGTCTTTCAAGTAGTTCCGGATCTCCGAGATCCATGCATCGGAACTAACTTGAGCATTTGAGTCTTGCGTGCTGGGTTGCTCGGAGCTTCTGGCAGCACCTACGACCCTTGATGGCTGCCAGGGTAATAGGGCCATCGGGACCGTCAGCTTCGGGATGCTGATCTCGACCCCTTCGCTCAGTTCGGCAGGCTGAGCTGTGGGTTTTGACAACCTCTGGACAAAAGTTCCGTCAGGAGCCGGAGCACCGGTTGACGCTTTCGTCGAGAGTTCGTCAGCTTCAGCGTTGTGGGCACGCTGGACATGATGGAGATCTAGGACTTCGAATTCCTTCTGAAGCCTCTGGACTTCAAGGAGGTAAGCAGCTAGCTGGATATTATTGCAAGAGCATTCACCCTTCACTTGCTTAATGATGAGCTGTGAATCTCCCTTGACCAGCAGTTGCTTGACACCGTATGACAGTGCCACCTTTAGTCCGTAGATGAGTGCTTCGTACTCCGCCATGTTGTTGGTCGCCTTGAAGTCAAGGTGTACCATGTATTTCACCTTCTCCCCGGTTGGTGAGAGGAGAAGGATTCCAGCTCTGGCCCCCTGCTTTTGCATGGAGCCGTCGAAGTAGAGGGTCCAATGAGGCTCGGTGAAGACCGGAGCTTTGTGTTCCGGCTTCTGCTCACTGGGGCCCCCAGGGTTTGATGGAGAGGGAGTCCATTCTGCCATGAAATCAGCCAATGCTTGACTCTTGATTGCTTGCCTTGAATTGAATTCGAGATCGAATTCAGCCAATTCTGCTCCCCACTTTGCAATATTCCCGGTTGAGTTGGGATTATGCAAGATTGCTCGAAGTGGGTAAGAAGTCACCACTGAGATTTTGTGAGCTTGGAAGTAATGGCGAAGCTTCCTGGAGGCAATAAGAACTGCATAGAGCAGCTTATGCACCTCTAGGTATCGAGTCTTGGCATCATGTAGTACTTCACTGATGAAGTACACTGTGCGCTGAATGGTCCGGACCCTCCCGGAGGGGCCCGGAGCTTCCTCTTCACTGATCCGGATCCTCCTGGAGGGATCCGAATTTTCTTCGGGGACCTCCGGGTCCTGGCTGGAGGAACCCGGAGCTTCTTCAGAAGCGACCTGGACCCTCCCGGAGGGGTCTGGGTCTTCTGAAGTAACTTCTTGTGGATTCTAGTCTGGGAGCTGGGACCCAGACTCGCTTTCAGAGATCTCCGGACCTTCCCGAAGGGGTCTGGATTCCTGAGTATGGGGTAGCTCTGGTCTCTCCGCAACCAGAACCATACTGTCGACTTCGTCAGTTACTGAAATGTAAAGCAACAAAGGCTCACCAGGGTTCGGAGCTACCAGAATTGGTAGGGTGGTGAGGAACTGTTTTAGCTCCTGGAACGCCTTTTTTGCTTCTTCAGAGCATTGGAATGGTCCAGACTTCCTCAATAACTTGAAGAAGGGGAGTGCCCGTTCTGCCAGTCTTGAAATGAATCGGCTGAGGGCTGCTAGACATCCAGTTAGCTTTTGGACATCTTTGATGCGGGCTGGTGGCCGCATGTCTTCAATGGCCTTGATCTTCGCTGGATTAGCTTCTATGCCCCGGTGACTTGCCAGGAAACCAAGAAGTTTTCCGGAGCTAACCTCGAAGACACACTTGTCTGGGTTTAGCTTTGTGCGGGTGACCCGCAGCTTATCGAAGACAGCCTGCAAGGTGTCAAGGAGTAACTCCTTGTTCTTGACCTTGACCGCGATGTCATCGACGTAAACTTCCACTATGTCTCTAATGAGTTCTTCAAAGGTTTTGTACATAGCTTGTACAAAGGTTGAAGCTGCATTCTTGAGACCAAATGGCATGGCTGTATAACAGTACAATCCATCTACTGTGATGAAAGAGGTATGCTCTTCATCTTCCCTAGACATTCTGATTTGATGATACCCAGAATATGCGTCTAGGAAACACAGTAATTCACACCTGGAGGTGGAATCCACTATCTGATCTATTCTAGGTAGTGGGAATGGATCTTTTGGACACGCCTTATTTAGTGTTGTGTAGTCGATACACATCCGAAGCTTCCCGCCGGCCTTGTGCACAATGACTAGGTTTGCCAGCCATTTTGGATGGAAGACTTCTCGGATGAATCCAGCTTCGAGCAACTTCTTCACTTCTTGTCGAATGAAGTTCTGTCGCTCTACAGATTGCTTTCGAGGCTTCTGATGCACAGGCCGGGCGTCGGGGTAGATCTTCAGATTGTGCTCAATCACTTACCTAGGGATCCCAGGCATTTGTGACGGTTGCCAGGCAAACACGTCGACATTAGCCCAGAGGAAAGCGCGAGTTCCTATTTGTCGTTCAATCCTCCCGATATACAGGTGGTCTGAGCGGCATGAGAACCGATTTAGACGACTTTGACGGGAATGTCGGTGTCGCCGCTTGGCTGCACACGAGGTGCAGATGTCGAGCCTCGTTGACGAATGCTCGGGGGTTTTGGAGCTTGCTCCTGCCTGGAGTCCTCCTCTTGCGCCGTAGTAAGCGCATGGAGTTCTTCTAGAGCAGTTACTCCGGCAGTACGATCTCCGCGGATCCGAAGAACGCCTACTGGTGTTGGCATCTTTAACAACAGGTAACCATAATGAGCATCTGCCATGAATTTGTACAAGGCAGGCCTACCCAAGATGGCATTGAAGGGTAAGTTGATCTGAGCAACGTCAAAGACCAACTTCTCGGTGCAATACTTCTCCCGCGTCTCGAAGGTAACGGGGAGGGTAATAGCTCCGAGTGGGGTAATGGCTCCCGGACCTACTCCGGAGAAAGGTCAGGAGGGGTGGAGATCCGAAGTTCGGAGCTGAAGCTTGGTAAAAGCTTCGAAGCTTATGAGGTTGAGCCCCGAACCTCCGTCTACCATGACATGGTGGAGCTGGATGTTATTGATGGTAGGAGATACCATCAAAGGTAACTGACCTGCTCCAACCATGCTTCGAGGGCAGTCCGAAGCATCAAAAGTGATGGCTGTATCCATCCACTTCCGATGAGGCTCTGCCCTGGCTGTAGGAGCTACAGCAGCCTTGTCCCGACGCATAGTCTTGATGACGCGGCGGGAGGTGATGTCCCATGATCCACCAAAAATGGTGTTCATGATCTTCCAACGCTCGTTATCAGAGACGTCGGAATCGTCGTCGACGGAGGTGTAGACGGCCTTCAGGACCTTTTTGGGATCCTGAAAACCTAACTCCTCTTCAGCCGGAGCTTCGTCGACTTTTTGTTTTCCTTCCCTTTGTCGGAAAGGAGCTTCTTCCTGACGCTTGTTGTAGCGCTCGGCAAGGTTTTAGACCTCCCGGCAGTCTTCCAAACTGTGGCTGTTCATTTTGTGAATTGAACACCACACTTTGGGTTTGCCACCGTCTTCAGAAGACGGTCGAGGTCGCTTCTCAGGGCGTGGCCCCCGGCCACCCGGAGCTGCAGCAGCTGCAGCATTGGATGCACCGGCCGACGGCTTCTTCTTGTCGTTGGTCTTTTTCTTCTTCTTACCACTCCCGGAGGTAGCGGCTTCTCCTTTGGAGGATTTCTTGTGATCCTCTGGAGTTGGTTTGGAGTGCATTTCACGGCCCTCCGCAACTCTGGCACATTTGTCGGCCAAACTGAAGAGTTCCGTGACACCGGTGATCTCCTTGATCGCCAGTTTCTCCAACATCTTCTTATCCCGTACACCCTGTCTAAATGCCACAATGACAGAAGCGCTAGAGATAGAAGGGATAGTGTTTTGTACCTGAGAGAATATCTGGATGAATGATCGCAGGGATTCTCCCCCTTTTTGCACGACTGCAAAAAGGTCTAGTTCAGTGCCTGGTCGGGTGTATGAACTCCCGAAGTTGGCGGTGAACTGCCGGCACAGCTCCTCCCAACTGTTGATGGAGTTGGGTGGAAGGCTCATAAACCAGGACCTGGCGGTCCCAGTCAAAGCCACTGGGAAATAATTGGCCATTACGACCTCATTTCCTCCAGCTGCCAAGATAGCAGTGGAGTAAATCTGAAGAAATTCAACAGGATTAACGGTACCGTCGAACTTCTATGGCAGGTGAGGCCGGAACTTCTGTGGCCACCTGACCATACGCAGATGCATGGCCAGGGCTGAACAGACTCCTCCTACCCCTTCAGAAGCAGGAACGTCTTCCGCTTCTCATCTTTCACGAGCACGCTCAATATGGACCCGACCGTCTTGTTGGCGATATCGGCGATCAAGCTCCGCCCGGAGGTCATGAGTTGAAAGCCTTGATACCGTGTGAGTGCGTCGTGCCCTGGAGGGCAATGACGTCACCTGCTGTGATGCAACACGTCTCCTATTGTTGGAAACGTGCGGACCGAGTCTACCAGACAAGGTCTGTCGCTGCGACGGGGCCCGTCCTGATGGAGGAGGACCCTGGTTGCTGATGCAGTCGGCTGCTGCTGCAACCAAATGTTCCACATCGGCCCTCCACTGTTCCAGCGCATCCCGGGATGCATCCGGAGGTGGTGGGCGTTGGAGAAGAGCACGTGCTGCATGGAGCGCGTGTTCCGGGTTGTCATGATTCGCCGACGCAGTGATTGATGCCGGTGCACCATCGCGTTGTCCAGCTTTATTTGCTAGTGGAGGCGGCGGTGGTGGTAGTGTGACTCCTGCTGGCGCTGAGGCTCCTGCTGGTGGCTGCATATTGGAGGGATTGCCCCCAACAACTTGAACAGCAGGATGACTGTTGGATGATCCTACAGCTGAGTTCGCCATCCTTGAAATCTCAGGCGCCCCCTTCCTGGCGCGCCAACTGTCGGTGGTTTGGATCCGGCATATCTCCCGACACTACTAAAGTGTTAGAGGAGTTTGAGGTTCAGTGTGGGCGCGCGGAGATTCAAGAAGGTGAATTGTAAATAACACAGGAGACACAGAGATTTACGTGGTTCGGGCCGCCTGAGCGTAATAACCTACTCCACGGGATGTGTTGGTGTTGTATTGGTTGTCTGAGCTCGAAGTGAGTTCAGAGTGTAGAGTGAGCGTATCGTGTATGGAGCGTCTCCGCTATGGAACGTTGTCGGCCTGTCCTTTTATAGTACAAGGGCAGGCCATTACAAGTTAGCCTGGCTCGACATGTGGCCCCGACGGTTACTGTTATTGATACACATTCAACACATTTAATTGCCCTTAATGACCGAGTTATGGGCTTTGACAGCACCGTTACTGGTAATTAAGGTCGTCCGATCGTGTGTCATTAATATGGTATTAATGACACTTAATCGGGTCTTGAAGTCCTTGATTCCCCTTTGAAGATCCGAAGCCGTTGTGGAGTCTTCCAGAGGTTAGAGGCTGAAGATCCGATGGTTGGACACGTGGCAGCTCTGAAGTGTACTGTGGGAAACAGATAGCTCTGGAGCTACTTGACACATGTCAGTTCCGGAGCTTCCCTCGGTCTGGGGTTAGGTCCGGGGGTGCCATTTCGGTACATAGCCCGGAGCTTCCCCCTTGTTGGTGGTAGCTCCGGTTTGATAGTACACGTGGCGACCCTGGGACTAACCATGTTGGAGAAGCGGGTCCGGTTATGTCTTACATGTGGGCCTTCGAAGGTCTTCAAATCAAGTAGATGACTTTTCCTTGAGATCTTTGTAATCTCAAGGGGTGTACGGTTCACAGGGTATCGACAATTTTCTTCCTTAGGAGCGCCTTGAGTTCAAGCGTCTCCTCATCGTCATCCTCGAAGTATTGAATAGATTCGAGGAGCTTTTCCAGTTTTTTGTTCTTGTCTTCATCAACCTTCTCTTGTTTGTTGCTCTTGTGTACGTCCTTCATGTCCGACATGATCTCTTTGAGCGATTAGTCTCCTTCTTGAAGAACCTGCTCTGATAACAATTGAATGTGGCCTAGAGGGGGGTGAATAGGCCTTTTTGATTTTTGTCGGAACCTGCAACACTTAACAACCAGATCAAAACGCGAGATATCAGACTAGTCCGGTCAAGTGCGGACTAGTCCGGTGGTCACCAACTAGGTCAATCAAGTTTGATCAATTAATTTAATTCTAGGATGTATGCAGCGGAAATATACTTGTAATTAAAGTGTTACAAAATTATGAATTAGGGTATACCACAAGTCAATCTTATATTTAATGTTTCAACGTAAAGTAAGCAAGATTGATTGAAACCCTAGATTGATATGATGTACAAGAATGATGAGTGCAAGATAAGAACACAAAAAATTTATCCCATGGTTCGGTTCCCACAGAGGCAACCTACATCCATGTTGAGGAGTCCACAAAAGGATCGGGTCTTCTCCAACCCTACCCTTGTTGGATCGCCACAAAGGCCAATCCTCTTCACTTATCACTAAGGGTAAATAACCAAATTCAAGGAGCCTTCTCACACGTTGAGGGCTCCCCTAGATTACAACAAGAACTCCACCAAGAACACACTCGAAAGATTACAATGAAAATCATAGGAGTGTGTTAGGGAATCAAACCAAGAGCTCAATGAGTGATGAATCGTGTCTCTCTAATGTTCCAAAGTGTATCCTCAAGGGATTGATCTTTGTGACTTTTGATTTCATGGAGAGATGTGTTTTTGAGGCTCTTGGGAGGTGTGACTGTGCAGGTGGTTGAGTGAGGTTAAAGTTGGGACGTGCACATCTATTTATATGGGGTTTCTAAAAGTGATTGTTAGGGTTTAGGAATATCGGACTAGTCCATGGTGGACACCGGACTAGTCCGGTGTTCTATGTGTAGCAAACCCTAAGTGTCCCAAAATATCGGACTAGTCCGGCTAGAAGCGGACTTGTCCAATTTCGCTTCTGGAAATCTTCGAACTAGTCCGATAATCATCGGACTTGTTCGGATGGGTGAAACCCTAAGTGAATTGGGTGACAAGTCCGCACTTGGAGGACTTGTCCAATTTAGGTCAGAGGGTTTTCGGACTAGTCCGTGCCAATATCGGACTTGTCCGATTTTCATCAGAATGATATCGGACTAGTCCGTCGTGTTATCGGACTTGTCCGATTTTGTGCAACTTGTGAAGTGTTTTGAGGACTAGTCCGCATTGGGGAGGACTAGTCCGATTCTCATCAGAGAGATATCGGACTAGTCCATGGTGATATCGGACTTGTCCGATCTTGTGCAGAAAGATATCGGGCTAGTCCGGTGTCAGTCGGACTAGTCAAGACCTGTATAAACTCGTGCAATGTGTGTGATTATTTGTGCTTGAGCTCTTGGGGTGTGTTTCCTTAACACACTCCATACACAATGATCTACTACACTTGTTCCTTGAGCTCTTTTCCACAATGCTCCTCATTCTCCCTTCTTTTTGGCTCTTTGCTCATTTTCTCATAGAAACCTGTGCTCATCTCAACAAAGTAGTTAGGATCTCATTTGCTTGTCATAAACCATCCAAAACCCACAAGGGATTCCTAGATGCACTTTCAGAAGCTACTAAAGAACAGGTGTACATCCTGAGGAGGGAGGAAGAGCTCGCTCAAAAGTTGTCTCTGGGAGAGCAAAGCTTGGCCGACCACACCAAAAAGTTTGAACAACGGTGCAAGAAAGAAGAGGAAAAGATTTCGCAGGTGGGACAATAACTCTCCAGGAGAGAGACTAAAGTCTCCACCAAAGAGGAGAAATTGAAGGGCAGGGAAAAGAATCTGGCGAACCGTCGGAACCACATCCACCTCCGGGAGACGGAGCTTGCTGACCGCAAAAAGCAAATGGTTGTGAGTATTGAGCAGCATGCCAAAGAGGTCGAGCGCATCTCCCGGGAAGGTTCGGACCTTGCGGACGCCAGAAGGTCACTGGAGGAACTTAGGAATTTGAGGGCGACTAAGTCCCAAAAAGTTTGGGACTTCCTGGGGTGTGCTAATAAAGCTTTGGTGCCGCTTGGCTTCAGTCCGGTACGTCCGGCTGACCTGAGTCGGAGCTGGACAAAGCGCTGATTGCGTTGAGCTCTGCCAGCAACAAGATGGATGTAATGGGTGACATCATCATAGACTAGCTGGAGACAGAGGGGAAGTCTCTAGCCATGAACGTCATCGAATACGTGCTGATGTGTTTCAAAAGTCGGGACCCTCAACTATCTTTAGATCTGGTAGTCGAAGGACCCATTATTGAAGAAGAAGATGCCGCCAAGGCCAGCATTCAAGAAGCTGCCCACAAAGTTGCCTCATTTTTCCATAGGACCTCCAGTAATTAGATCTTATTTTCTTCTGCCCTGACTTGTAATCCTCATTTTGAATCAATGAAAGCCAATCTTTTGAATGAATGAATTCCATTTAGTGTGTGTCTTCAATGCATTGTTCTTTATATTGTTGGACCCTGGTATATGTAAACAATTTGATTGCGAACATGTACCAAAAGAATTTGATGACTTCACTCCTCACTTGTATCCAAATCGATAGCTTCGAGTTCCGAGGTTTATCTCCGACATCTCCAGGGACCCTTTGTTACGTCGACGGCGGGCCCCCTGGTAGTTGTCGGTACTCCGTAGGTCCGACGGCGCCTACTTCCATCACGTAGAGCATCAACGGCGGCCCACTAGGGGTTATCGGAACTTTGTAGAATTGACGACACCCATTGCCAACACGTATAGCGTCGACGGCAAGCCCTCCGGGGGTTGTCGGATCTTTGTAGCTTCGACGGTGTCCACTGCCAACACATAGAGCATCGCCGACAGGCCCCCTATGAGTTGTCGGAGCTTTGTAGCTTCGACGGTGTCCACTGCCAACACCTAGAGCATCGACGGCAGGCCCCCTGAGGGTTGTCGAAGCTTTATAGCTTGACGGCGCCCACAATATATGCGTAGAGTGTCAACGGCGGGCCCCCTTGGGATTGTCGGACCCTTTTGGCTTCGACGGTGTCCACTGCCAACATTTAATACGTCGACGGCGGGGCCCCTCAGGGTGATTTCTTCAACATCTCTGTTTAGATTTCCATCAATTCTTCACGTGGACGGCTGGCCCCCAATGGAGTTGTCAGAACTTGGTAGCTCTGATGACACCCACTTTCAACATATGAAACATCGACGGCGGGCCCTCTGGGCATTGTTGGAGCTTAACAGCTCCGACAACATCCACCATTGCCATGAGTTTTTCATTTTTCCTGCGCACTAAAGAGAAGAAAAGCAGTAAAATTCGTCCTCTCGTCTGTAACTTGTTGGTTACTTATTGTTCTTATTTGAATTTTAGATCCAAAGGAACCCAACATAATAACAAGTATATCAATATAATCTCTTCAAATCTGAATGCTTCCACACCAGCCCTACTGAGGCCTGCCGGAATATAGGTAGATTGGAGTACTTAGGGTGCTTGACAAGTCTAAGTCGATAGCACACTCCGGACCCGTCATTGGCTTTGGTTTTCAGGTGAGTAGACCATCTAGAAATGCTAAGATCCGAAAAAGATCAACAATATAACTTGTATATCATATGAATAACTCGGACTAAGTTTCAAAAAGAATTGCACAACTTCGTTATAGACAAGAAGGAAAAGATAATAAAAGAAACGAGCATGTGCAAAATTAATGCACGTGGAGTCTGTTTTCACACAACAATGTCTTTTATTATAGGTCTGAATTACAGGGGAGACAAGGACACACTTAGGGTACGGAACCAGACCTAGTGTGCTATTCATCTAGTTCTAACCCAGGGTAGGTAAGCTGCACTTACAATACAGTGTCCAAGTTAAGTGTGCTTCAACTGCCCGGACCCTCTCGGAGGGGTCCGGATGTTCTCCTTGTGGACCTACCCGACTCTGTTCATAGACTCTATAATTTACATTATGTGTAATTACAGACCCACCTCCATGAAACTAAGCATAAAACTTACGGATGTGCTCGATGTTCTATGGATTGGGAAGCGGAGTCCCATCCTCTATTGCCAAGCGAACGCATCTGGGACGGGATACTTTGATCACTCGAAAGGGACCTTCCCAGCTAGGGGACAATTTGTTCATCCCTTCACGAGTTAGTATTCTCTGCAGCACCAGATCGCCTTCTTCAAGTTGTCGGTTGTGCACATGCCTATGGTGATAGCACTGGAGCGCCTGGCAATATCATGCATTCTAAACAAGCTTGGCACCTTCCCTCGTCGATGAGGTCAAGGTTTTCGCGCTGGAGCTTGTCCTACGTGGCTTCATCAAAGGTCCGGCCCCGGAGTGACCCCATGGTGATCTCCGAAGGAAGGAGCTCTTCAGCTCCATACACCAGGAAGAAAGGTGCCTCTCTAGTTGACCAGTTAGGTGTTGTCCTGCTCGTCCATAGTGCTAACGGAAGCTCCTCTATCCCGTTGGCTCCATGTTTCTTCAGGCACTCATATGTGTGCATCTTGAGTCCTTTCTGTATCTCTGCATTTGCTCTCTCGTCTTGGCCATTACTTGTCGGGTGAGCAACTGATGCGTAGCTGACTTGTATGTCGAGGTCTTCGCAATATTCTTGGAATGCTTCACTTGTGAATTGGGTTCTATTGTCAGTTATGACTTTGTTCGGAACTCCAAATCTACAGACTATGGACTTCAAGAACTTGATAGCGGATTGCTTGTTAATTGTCACAACTAGAGTAGCTTTCGACCACTTAGTGAAATTGTTGATGGCGACCTACAGGAACCTGTAACCTCCGATGGCTTTTGGGAAAGGTCACAAACAGCGAATGGCCATGTAGGAGGTATCATTTGCAGCGACTGAGCCAGTGTGTGAATTTGTTTCGAGTGGAACTGGCACGCTTCACAATTTTTTACCAGCTCAACTGCATCTTGGAGTGTTGTAGGCCAGTAAAATCCATGCCGAAAGGCTTTGCCGACCAACGTGCGGGAAGACGCATGGTTCCCACACTCGCCTCCATGGATTTCCCCGAGGAGCTCGCGGCCTTCTTCCCGGGCAATGCACCGCATTAGAACGCCGTTGGCACCGCGCCGGTAGAGATCCCTTTCTACCAGCGTGTATCTTTTAGCCAAACAGACGATTCAGTCAGCGGATGCACCGTCTTCAGGAAGGATGTTGTCCTTAGAGTAGCTCTGGATCTTCGATATCCGTGCATCGGAGCTAACTTGATCCTCTGGATCTTGCACGCTAGGTTGCTCGGAGCTTCCTGGAGCGCCTATGACCCTTGGTGGACGCCATGGTAATAGGGTCACTGGGACCGCTAGCTTCGAGGTGCTGATCTTGCCCCCTTCGCTTAGTTCGGCAGACTGAGCGGTAGGTCCTGACAACCTCCTGAAAAAAACTCTGTTGGGAGCTTGAGCTCCAGTTGAAGCCTTCGTCGAGAGTTCATCAGCTTCAACATTGTTGAGACCTAGGACATGGTAGAGGTCCAGGACGTGGAAGTCCTTCTGGAGCTTCTGCACTTCAAGGAGGTAAGCAGCGAGTTGTGGGTTGTTGCAGATGCATTCTCCTTTGACTTGCTTGATAATGAGTTGTGAATGACCCTTCACCAGCATCTTCTTGACGCCATATGATAGCGCCACCTTGTGCCCGTAGATGAGAGCTTCATACTCCGCCATGTTGTTGGTTGCATTGAAGTCAAGGTATACCATGTGCTTGACCTTCTCCCTGGTTGGTGCGAAAAGAAGGATTCCAGCTCCGGCCCCCTGCTTCTGCACAAAGCTGTCGAAGTAGAGAGTCCAGTGAGGCTCGGTGAAGATCGGGACCTTAGGTTCTGGCTTTTGCTCACTGGGGCCCCCTTGATTTGATGAATAAGGGGTCCACTCTGCCATGAAGTCAGCCAATGCCTGACTCTTGATAGCATATCGAGGCAAGATTTCGAGATTGAACTCTGCCAGCTCCGCTCCCCCCTTTGCAACATTTCCCGTAGAATTGGGGTTATGCAGTATAGCACGGAGTGGTTAGGAGGTTACCACTGATATCTTGTGGGCTTGGAAGTAGTGACGTAGCTTCCTTAAGGCGATGAGAACTGCATAGAGTAGCTTATGCACCTCAATGTATCGAGTCTTGGCGTCATGGAGTACTTCACTAATGAAGTACACTTGTCGCTGGATAGTCTGGACCTTCTCGGAAGGGCCCTAAGCTTCTTCTTCATCAACCCGTAACCTCCCGGAGGGGTCCAGAACTTCTTCTTCAGTCGTGAGAACTCCCTCGGATGAGAGAGGTTGATCCTCTGGTAACTTGCCTTGAGGATCCGTGCCTGGGGGCTGGCACCCAGACTCGCCTTCAGGTAGCTCCGGACCCTCCCAGAGGGGTCGGAGCTCTTGAACTGTAGGTGGTTCTGGTCCTTCCGCGACCATGACCATGCCAACAACCTCCATAGTTGCCGAAATATAAAGCAAAAGAGGCTCACCAGGCTTCGGAGCTACAAGGATTGGTAGTGTGGTGAGGAGCTGCTTGAGCTCTTGGAATGCCTTTTCTGCTTCTTCGGATCAATGGAATAGCTCCAACTTCCTCAATAGCTTGAAGAAGGGAAGCACCTGTACCGCCAGTCTTGAAATGGACCAGCTGAGCGCAGCTAGACATCCAGATAGCTTCTGGACATCCTTGACGCGGGTTGGGGGACGCATCTCTTCAATAGCCTTGATCTTCGCAGGATTTGCCTCAATTCCTTGATGATTCACCAAGAATCCAAGGAGCTTCCTGGAGCCAATCCCGAAGACACATTTGTCCGGGTTCAACTTGTTGCGCGTTATGCGCAGCTTCTCAAAGACGGCTAGTAGGTTGTCAAGGAGTGATTCCTTGTTCTTGACCTTCACGACGATGTCATCGACATAGACCTCCACATGGTCCCTGAAAAGCTCTCCAAATGTTTTGAGCATGGCTCACACAAAAGTTGAAGCAGCATTTTTGAGACCGAAAGGCATGGCAGTATAACAATACAACCCATCTACTGTTATGAAGGCGGTATGCTCTTCATCTTCCCTAGACATTTGGATCTGATGATATCCATAGTATACATCTAGGAAACACAATAGTTCGCACCCGGAGGTGGAATCCACTATCTGGTCTATCCTAGGTAATGGAAATGGGTCTTTTAGACATGCCTTATTCAAGTTGGCGTAGTCGATACACATCCGAAGCTTCCCACCGGCCTTGGGTACAACGACTGGATTTGCCAGCCATCGTGGATGATGAACCTCCCTAATTTAATCAGCTTCGAGCAGCTTCATGATTTCTTGTCTTATGAAGTTATGTCGCTCGACTGATTGCTTCTGGGGCTTCTAATCTGCTGGTCGTGCGTCGGGATATATCTTCAGGTTGTGCTCAACCACCTCCCTAGGGATCCCAGGCATCAGTGACGGTTGCCATGCAAACACGTCGACATTCGCCCGGAGGAAAGTGATATGCGCGGGTTCCTATTTGTTGTCCAGACCTCCCGATATACGAGTGGTATGGGCAGCATCAGAACCAATTTGGACGACTTTGACGGGAATGTTAGTGTCGCCACTTGGCTGCACATGTGGTGCAGAGGTTGAACCTCGATGGAAAGAGCTCGGAGGTTGAGTAGCTTGCTCCTTCCGGATGCTTCCTCCTGCGTTATTGCAAGCGCGTGGAGTTCTTCCTGCACAGTAACTCTTGCAGTGCAATTCCTGCGAATCCGGAGAACGCCTAAAGGTGTCGGCTTTTTCAACACCATGTAGTCGTAGTGAGATGCGGCCATAAACCTATACAAGGATGGCCTGCCTAGAATGGTGTTGAAGGGTAAGCTGATGTGCGCTACATCAAAGACCAGCTTCTCGGTCATGTAATTGTCCCGAGTCCCAAATGTCACCGGGAGTGTAATTGATCCAAGAGGAGAGATAGCTCCTGGACCTACTCCAGACAAGGGATGTGAGGTGCAAAGGTCTGAGAGTCGGAGATGAATCTTCACAAACACTTCATAGCTGAGGAGGTTGAGCACCGCACCTCCATCCACCAAGAAATGGTAGAGCTGGACGTTTTTTATGGTAGGAGAAACCATCAACGGTAGTTGACCAGCTCCGATCATGTTTCTCGGGCTTTCTGAAGCATCGAAAGTGATGGGAGTGTCCATCCACTTCTGGTGAGGTTCTGCCTTGGTGATGGGAGTTGTGGCAGCTATCTCCCAGCGCATGGTCTTGAGGATGCGGTAGGAGGTGATATCCCAGGACCCTCCATATATCGTGTGGAGAGTCTTCCGACGCTCGTTGTCGGAGATGTTAGAATCATCATCGATGGTGTTGTACACAGCCTTCAGGACCTTCTTGGGATCTTTTAAGCCTATCTCCGGATCAGCCGGAGCTTCATTGACCTTCTGCTTTCCTTCCCGTTGGCGGAAAAGAGCTTCTTCTCGATGATTGTTAAAGCGTTCAACAAGGTTCTGGACCTCGCGACAATCTTCAAGACTGTGAGTGTCCGTTTTGTGGATCGGGCACCACATCTTTTGACCGCCGCCGTCTTCAGGCAATGGTCGAGGATGTTTTTCGGGGCGTGGCCCCCAGCCACTTGGAGCTGCAGCTGCAACAGCAGTAGGTGTGTCGGCCGACGACTTCTTCTTGTCGTTGGACATTTTCTTCTTTTTTCCACTGCTGGAGGCAGTGGCTTTAGCCTTGGATGAGTTTTTACCAGCCTTCGGAGCTGGTTTGGAGTGCATCTCTTGGCCCTCCGCAGCTCTAGCACATTTGTCGGCTAGGTTGAATAGCTCAGTGACACTGTTGACTTCTTTCATCGCCATCTTCTCCAACACTTCTTATCTCTAACACCCTGTCGAAATGCGATGACGATGGAAGCATTGGAAATTGAAGGATTTGTATTTCGTACCTGAGAAAATCGTTGAATGAATGTCACCACCATGTTGTCTGGTGTTGTTTCCCAGAGCAGGTGGTGGTGGTGGTGGTGGTGGTGGTGGAATGACGCCCGCCGGGATAATAGCACCAGCTGGCTGTTGCACATTGGAGGGATTTCCTCCAGCAAGTTGATCAGCATTGCCATTGGAGGATCCTGCGGCAGAGTGCACTATCTCAAAATCTCAGGCCCCCTACCTGGCACGCCAAATGTCGAAGTGTGCGATTGACACTTCCCCCGGTACTACTAAAACGTAGTCTGCGGAGATTTGTATTCGGTTGGGGCACACATGAGATCAAGAACGAGGCAGTGACACGAGAGTTTTTACTTGGTTCGGGCCGCCTGAGCGTAATATCCTACTCCACAGGTGGTTGTTGTATGTATGAGTATGTAGTGGCTTGTGTGAGTATGAGCTTAGTTGTCTCTGTTCATGCAACATAGTCCTTTTATAGTCCAAGGACCGGCCGTTACAATGTTAGCCTAGCCCGACAGGTGGCCCCGACGATATTCAATCACCTATACAAGATCTGCATGTATTAAGTGTAATTAACAGGGTGATGACATGCTTTAATGGTGACGTTATCGGTATTAACAGTCCGTTGATCATGTGTCATTAACATGGCATTAATGACACGTAATCAGGTCTTGTAACGGCTGCTTTAATTGCCCCTTGAATGTCCGCGTTGTTGGAGATCTGGCAGTCTTCCCGTTGTAGTCTTAGGTCCGAAGGCTTGACATGTGGCAGCTTCGGAGCTTCCCTCTGTAAGGAGGTAGGTCCGGAGCTGTTATACATGTGGCAGCACTGAAGCTTCCCTCTACTAGTGGTTAGGTCCAGGGCCACTGGACACGTGATAGCTTCCCTATACAGGGAGTTAGGTCCGGCCTTGCATTACACGTGGCGGCGCTGGAGCTACCCAAACAAGGGAGGTGGGCCTAGTGCTGCGGGACACGTGGAGCCTTCGGAGGTCTTCAACTCGGAGAGGTGGAACTCTGTAGCTTTTTTTGCGGTATCGTGGGGTAGCCGGTACGTAGGGTACCCACAACAGCCTATACTCTAAATCTTTGAAGAGTAGTGGATACAATGGATGAATACTGAAGTGGTGTGTGTTGAAGTGAGGGGTGAGGGGTCCTATTTATAGCTTGGAGAAGGGTCGATTCGCACCACAAAAAGCGTGCAAATCAATCTTCATTGTGACTAGGGCACCACAGGGAGTCGACACGTGGAAGTTGATCGAGTTTGGCACCAGGAAGGGTTCGGCCGAACAGAATTGTTGACCATTTCTGGTATGCTTCCTTGGGATGACTTCTAGGTGGGTCCCATTGACTAATATGAGTGCTACACCGTTGGATGACCTCGGATACTTCTGTTTGTGGGCCATTTGATCCATGTGGTGCCACGTGGCA
This sequence comes from Tuctoria greenei, assembly GCA_036927565.1. Taxonomy (NCBI): domain Eukaryota; kingdom Viridiplantae; phylum Streptophyta; class Magnoliopsida; order Poales; family Poaceae; genus Tuctoria; species Tuctoria greenei. The sequence goes on from JAYESD010000005.1 coordinate 17,689,337, forward strand.
TCGCTTGATTCGCTGGAATGATATTTTATAGGATCCATCCCCTTGTTTCACTTCAATTATGCATAGAATGTCTGCATGCAATACTTTCTCCAAAGACAAGTGGAAATAGGTTAAATAGAAAGGTGATGTGTGCAAGAAATGATATTTTCTTCACATAAATGAGTTATATTGGTGGGTGAAATTGGTATATAACAGATGTCAACAAACTCTCCCAAATCTTATCCTTTGCTCGTCCTGAGCAAAGTCAAGACTTTAGGTTGATGATCAGCAGTTGCCACAATGTTCTGCTTTTCAAAAGTACAACGTGCACAACAAAATACTCTACCTAGTATTGCGAAAATTTGCACGGTACTTCACCCATCTTAAGTCATTATGTAGCTTATGCCATCTCCTATTCATGGGTGGATGAATGATAGAACAGCAAATGGAGCACGCATACCCTAGAAATCAAGTTCCACTAAAATTCCAGAGAGTTCAATTTAGATTTTAAGTATCTCAATTTTATTCTCTCATGTCTCTCCTTTGTGTGTAGTGGAAATATATCCTCACCAAGGCATTTTGCCTAAATTCATCCTACCTCCACATAAGGCTTGTATGTGGAGCTTGGTAGGGAATATAGTAGGCATATTTGCAACACATAATATTGCTAAGTCAAAAGAGTAAGCCTTAGAAGAAATCAATTCAAAACAATTTGATTCAAGACTTGTGCATATGTGATGGAATGGAGTGGATGTGGATCTTGAGATGACTCCTTTTTGAGTGGACTCTCTTATTTTGCAGGGATGAAACATGGCTACTTTTTTTCTCATGCTTATGATGTAAGCATTCATTTTTTTCTTTTTCTTGTAGCCATGTCTTCCACTCCCTTTTTATGCAAGAAATTCTGGAGAGAGTACTAAGCATGAATGATATGGAGTTTCTCTTTTTATTGTGGAATGGTGGTATGGTGGAATTTTTCTTACTTCTAGCATAGAAGTATAGCATGTGCAAGTGAAGTCTTGAATTCAAAAAGTAATGAATGAAATCTCACATAGGTCTATACTAGTTTGACAAAGCTCAATGTGAAGACAAATTTCATATGCATAAGGTCTATAATGTGATATATCATATGACTTTGGTAGGTATTTCCAATCAAATGAGAATAACTTAAATCTTGTTAGAATTTCTCCGTAAATCTAAGTTTCACTTTCAGACTAGTAATAGTAGCCCTATCACTATATAATATCTCATAACAACTTAGAAGGATTAAGCTTTTGCTACCAAAAATTTCCAAATCAAGGCAAAAGCAATTTTATCCAATGAGAGCAATATATTGGAGAGTAGTAAGTTATAAACTAGGGACTTAGGAAATTAAAATAGAGCAACTATTCATCATTTCATCTATGTGAATTCCAAAACTTTCTTATCGCACATCATTTATTTTATTTGAAAGCAAATCTATCCTATATATATCTATAATTTTTTTAAATGCAAGGTGGATGATAGGTGAGTGGAAAATAAATATGCAAGGGGTTGATACAATTTACCTCAAGTGTGGGTCCTCCCCCAAGCTTGTTCTTCAATCACCACCGTGTCAAGGGTTGAACCTTTGACGACGGAAGTATGCCGCGAGATCGGCTTGTTGTTGTTGTAGCATGGAGTTTGAGGTTGATGAATTGAGCATCAATGTGTTGTTGCCGATCTTGGGTACCTTGGACATGCTCTTGGAGAGTGTTGTAGATGTCACCTATTCTTAATTCAAGCTCATCCATACGTCTAGCAAGATCCATCATTCCTTGGCTATAATCATGATGACTTCGAGACAAAGAGGAACGACATCTTCTCATGGATGATGGAGCTTGAAGTGGATAGGGGCGGCTCCCATGTGGCACCTGGCCATCCATGCCAAGATGGACCCACGGTCTCAGACGATGGAGGTTGAGTCCATCCGGGTGCATCACCCGTAGGGTTCTCTTCCTCTTCGTACTCATGGACCGTGGAGGTTGTCGGAGGCATAGCCGCTCTCCTAGTATGGCTTCTAGTTACACTGCCAGAGACATTACTTCTTCTTCTTCCTCAATGGGAATGAGGTCAATGGTTAGCTTCCGGCATTTGTACAAATGATAATCTGGGTTAGGCAACCGAATTTGATTGACAAAGTTGGGATAATAAAATATCAAAGAGCCATCTTGATCATGCTTAAGGGTATGTCCTTGCACTAAATAATCTTCATCAATAAACTCTCTTTCATTTTCAATATACTCAAATGAAGAATATTCTAGTGCTACTACCCTAGTAGCAATACGGATAATAAATGAAGTACATTCAATTGGCTCTACCCTTGGAATGTAATCTAACAATTGTGTCATCATGGCAATGACTGGAGCAACTTTTATCTTTTTAATCATGGCATATAAAATTTTTAGCTCATCATCACGCACTACCCTTACATATCCTCTAGGGAACATGGTCATAGCCACCCATCTATGCATGAAGTGCAAAGTAGGGTTGTGCAAGTGGCTATTCCTAGGTGCACTACATCTGACGTCTCCAGTTAAATCTTGCCAAAAACTTTGTTTGTTAAATTGGGCAAAGTGTCCAAATCTAGCAAACAACATTTATGGAAGCCTAGGATTTCACTTAATTCTTTCCATAGGATGTTGTATTCTTTTTGAAATAATCTAAAAGTAATACCATTAAATCCTATCTTGGCTGTGCAAAGGAATTGTATGGAGAGAAGGCGTGAACCTATCTCCTCTATGTGAGCAAAGTTTTCCCATCCTAATACACGTCAAATAGCAATGAATTCGGAATCCATACCTATTTTGGCGATCAACTCCGGATCATAAGCTTTCGTATGAGAAAACTCACGATCTTGGAGGAGCTTGCGTGCTTCATCTTCAACTTCACTTTGTATGTCGAGGTCGTCGTCATGAAGATGTTGATGAGGGTTGATCCTCTCACCCATGGGAGTGTCCTCTCCTACACTCCTCCTCCGTTAACTGGGTGTAGCAATGGAAGAGGGGCATGCACTTGAGTCTCCACCATGGCCTGAGCTTGCAACCTCCTTCCTCTTTCCAAACAACCTCTTCATTCCTTTCATGGCCACAACAAGCAAGAACACAACAAGGTAAAAACTCGAAAGAGGTGATGTTAGTGAAAGCAAAACCACAATGAATTTTTCCCTTGAAGAACTTGTGAGCAAATTGCAAATGCAAACAAAAGCAAATCTTTTTGAGTTGGGAATTGATCAAGAGTACTTCAATGAAGAGCAAGAAAACAATGTGAGCAAGAGTGACTTTGGGGAGGTGTGAAATGAGGTGAAGTGTAAGGGGAAGAGCTCCTCAAGGCCACCATTTATAGTGTGCACTCCCCAACGGTCACTAGGGAACCAAATGTAGCCGTTGGAGGAGAGAGAGACAAAATGGCTCTTTCCCCTAGTCGGTCGAGCAGGGGGGAACGGTCGACCTGACAGGTGGGCTCTCCTGTTCCCCCTTTTAGCAGGTAGCTCCTCAACGGCTATGAAATTAGCACGTTGGTGAAATACCACTTTTGCAGCTCAAAAAAATTGTTTTCCAAATAAAAACTCCTTTTTTCAAAACCCAATAATTTTATTTTTGTGAAAAATAAATAAATAAAATGATAGTTGAGACTAAAAGATTCTCAACTTACTAGGAAAACCAAATATGTAGTGGGAAAAATCAAACTAAATGGGGTAAAACAAATAAAGAGAAAAGAAAAACAAAGAAAATGATAATTACCAATTTAACCTTTTGGATAGGTCTCACCACCGTCAGATGAGATGGACATTCCTCCTTCTTCATTTTTTGACATCCGGGCCTCGAGGGATGGGCTCGGACGGCTTGTCTTGCTTCTTCCGCCATACCTTCTTTGGCGGCTTGGTGGACTTGGGCCTTTGGGGAGGCCTGGGCTTCTCCGTCTTCTTGGGGTGTCAGTGTGGATGATAAGACGAGTTTTCCGCATAGATCAAATTCCTCATGAATGCAATGAGCAGGTACACCTTTGGAGGTGTGATTTCGACCTTTTCAATGTGTTTAACATTCGACCCATACTTGGTACAGATCATGGAGCATTGATCCAACTTTGGGCGAAAGTTAAACTTCTCCTTGTTGCCAGTGATATGGAAGTGGATTTCTCCAGCTCCCACATCTATGCAAGCCTTCGCGGTGCTTAGGAACGAGTGCCCAATAATGAGTGGCGTATCCTTCTTGACCTCCATGTCGAGCACCACGAAATCCACGGGTATGAAGCAGTTTCGGATTTTCACCGGAACATCTTCAGCGATACTCGCTGGATAACAGACTGAGGAATCAGCCAGTTGGAGTTGCATTGGTGTTGGAGTAAGTTCCATGAAGTTCACCTGGTCGAAAACCACCTTGGGCATCACACTCACACTTGCTCCAAGGTCACAAAGGGCCTTGTCAAAGTGGTGTGCTCCAATTGAGCATGATATTGTAGGACATCGAAAGTCCTTCAGCCAGTTGCCTCCTTGTAGATAAATAATGTTGACATTTTCCACAGGGGGTTTGGCTCTCCTAACATTTTACCATTATCCACAGGATGAACAGCAGCTGCCAGTTGAGCCAACTGAGTTTCCAACATCTTGTTGAAACTCAATTGATTCTTGAAGGCTGAGGATAATCCTTCAATCTTAGCATTAATGCTCTCTAGGGTCTTTTCATTGGCCGACAACTTCTTGGATATAGCCTCATTGATCTTCAGATAGCCAATGGCAAGTTCTCTCAAGTTGGGTTGATTTCCATTGTTGCCATTGTTGTTGTACCCTCCTTGAAAGAATGGGTGTGGTTGGCCCCACCCTTGACCTCCTGGACGATAGCCATTGTTGTTTCCATCGTTGGCTACATATAAGGCATCCTCACGGGTTTCTGGACGGTCATTGCCCAAATGGCCCGTGTTGCCACAGACTTCACAAGTGATGTGAGAGTCCAAGGCATAGGCATTGCCACATACCTCACAATTGCCTCTTCCATCAATCTTCTTCACCAGGAGGTCCAATTTGGAAGCTATCATGTCCACCTCCTTCAAGGTGTGCATGCCTCGTTGGCGGGTATGGAGACGCTCGTCGCTCCAACCCATGTTTGACACCATCTTCTCAATCAAATATTTGGCTTTGGGCACCGTCAGTGAGAAGAAGGCACCTCGAGCAGCAGCATCCACATGGTCACAGGCGGAAGGGATCAACCCGTCGTAGAAGTTTTGGATAATGAGCCAGTCATCCATCCCATGGTGGGGATAAGGCTAGGATGTACTCCTGAATCCTTTCCCAAGCCTCGGGAATAGATTCATTGGCATCTTGCTGGAAGCTGGAAATTCTTCCACGTAGGGCATTGGTCATTGCCCAATAGGAAAAACTTGGTGAGGAATGTCGTACAACACTTCTCCCAAGTATCTACAACACTTCGGTTTGCATAGAACCACTATTTCGCTCTCCCAAGAAGAGAGAACGGAAACATCCTAAGACGGACAACATCAGTAGATACATCCCTGATCTTAAAAGTGTTGCAGATCTCAAGGAACTGTTGCAGGTGAGCACTTGAATCCTCGTTAGCCTTCCCACAAAATGGGTTGGCTTGCACCATAGTGATAAGGCCAGTCTTGATTTCGAAGCTTACGTCTCCTTTGTTAATAGTGGGCCTAACAGGCACATTGTTAGCAGAGGGAGCTGAAAATCACGAAGGGTTTTCTGGGCTATTGGTGTTTCGGTTGTTGGTGCAGTTGTGCTGGCTTGCTTTGCTGCTCGAAGCTTCTGAGGAGTAACAACACGAGGTTGATCTCTCAGAAGGGATTTGAGATCTTTAACAAAGTTTTCCGGCAAGCAGAAACTAGACATACACTACTCTGTTTTCACATAAAATGCGAAAACAAAGAAGGGTCATGCTACGAAAACCTACCAGGGTCCTATCCTAATCACTCAATCATGCAATACTTCAGCTGCCTTCCCCGGTAATGGCGCTAGAAATGCTTGTTGACGGTTCCTACGCACTACTAACAATTCATCTCTAGCAGTGGTGCCAGAAATGCTTATTAATAAATTTTAGATTATACATATAAATCTACAAGCGCACGAAAACTATCAATTTAGCATTCCCCTCTTAGAGTATTCCTAAAGGCTGACATTTAGATTTTCCCAAAGGAAGGCTAGATGGAAGTAAAACAATCATCGAGTGGAGAGGCTAGGTTGGCCTAGGTAGGGTTCTAGCAAGGATGGATAAGGGGTAATTGAGCTAGTGTGACACCCACAAGAGCATTCTATCCTAAGAGGGTAATATGGGGTAAAGAGGGATCAGGCTAAGAACTAGGTAGAGACTCCTACAATGCTTCTAATGTATATATACATAGCCTAAGTTAGATACTAATGATCATGTCAATTATGAATTCTCATGCTAAGTGGATTAACACATCGGGCACGAGTTTACTCCTAGCAATACTAAGACGACTCCCGCCAAGAGCCTGTGGCATAGCCGAACGTGGAGGATTACAAAGGATAGATAGGGCTGACACCACCTACTGCCTATGTCTTCCATCCGTGGGCATACGAGACATTCAACGCTACTCTCTATCCTAGCACCATGCTAGCATATTAAGTAATTACCTTAAGAGCCTAGGCACAAGCCATCCGAAGGCAATGAACTAAACCATCGTTGAACCAATGTTAATTCATAGCACAAGTAATTCATGTTAACATAATCATATCGTAGCTAATTAGACTATAGTGGGGGTTTGTAGTGTTTATGTTGATATAATTATAATGGTATAGCATAATCATAAATACTACTCCTACCACATACATGGAATCCACAATCAAACAAGAATTGCTTCATCCAAGTATATGAACAATGGAAGACTAAAGATAACATCTTTATTAAGAATAAAGTCACAAATACAAATAGGAATATAAGAGCCATACCTTTCCCAATTGGAAATTAGGAAGAGACTCCTTCTACTCCTCTCCTACTTGGACTATGGACTAGAGGCTCTCCTCTCTACAGCCTATACTCCTCTAAACCTATGGAGAGTAGTGGATACAATGGATGAATACTCAAGTGGTGTGTTTTGAAGTGAGGGGTGAGGGCTCCTACTTTAGCTTGGAGAAGGGTCGATTCCCGCCACCAAAAGTGCGCGAAACCGTCTTCACCATGACCAGGGCACCACAGGGAATTTACACGTGAAAGTTGACCGAGTTTGACGCCAGGATGGGTTTGGCCGAACCCCCTAGTCGTCCGAAGAGAAATGTTGACCATTTCTGGTGTGCTTCCTTGGGTGACTTCCAGGCTGGTCCCATTGACTGATATGGGTGCTACACCATTGGATGGCCTTGGATACTTCTGTTTGTTGGTCATTTGATCCATGTGGTGCCACGTGGTGTCGCCGGATTGGCTGGAATGATATTTTATAGGATCCATCCCCTTGTTTCACTTTAATTCTGCATAGAATGTCTGCATGCACTACTTTCTCCAAGGACAAGTGGCAATAGGTTAAATAGAAAGGTGACGTGTGCAAGAAATGATATTTTCTTCATATAATTGAGTTATATTGATGGGTGACATTGGTATATAACAGTCGTCAACACCATGCTGCACCTATAGATTCCTTCTCCATCTGTCGGAAAGTGAGTATTTCTACACGTAAGGAGATAACAAGGGTTATAGGAAAGAATGCGAGACAAATTTTGTTTTGCAAGTCTTTCCAATTCCCATTTGTGCCCTAATGGTAGTAGTGTACCATTTCTTAGCTTTTTCCATGAGGAAGAAAGGAAACAATATCCACTTAAGAGTTTCTCGTATCATGCCTTCAATGTGACAGCATAGACACCATTGATCAAACTCACACGGATGGTGATATGGGTTCTCGCAATCCATTCTTGAGAAGGATTGTTCCCAAACCATGGCTATTAAGCTAGGGTGGAGTGCATAGCTTGTTGAGCATATGGGATCCGCTGATGGCGGTGGCTTACAGGACTCACCCTTTGGAGCAGAAAATGATCAAATGGGTGGTTGCTCCATTGTGCGGATGGTAAAGGAAAGGAATAAAGATAAGTAAAAATAGATATGGGGGTGAACAAAATTCAAAGATCAACAGCAACTGTTCCCCCGCAACAGCGCTAGAAATGCTTTTTGACAGCTAGTACGTCACAGTTGAAAATCGACAAGCGCACGGAGAAACCGTTGTAGCACTTCCCCTTAAAGTGTATTCCCAAGGGTATCTAATCCAAGGAATGTGTGTGCTAATCTTCTATCTAATTCACCCAAGGACACAAAGCATGGTGGTAGGCAAAGGATAGAGTGGATTTCCTAAGAGAAGGATTCCTAATTCAAGGCAAGTCGATCAGTAGCCACTTGTATTGGCACAGGCTTAACCTGGTCAGCCAGGCGACTCCCGCCAAGAGCCTACATTGTAGTCGATCGTGGAGGATTACAACAGACGGATAGATAACCTACCTCTACAAATCGTGGACTACGAGATAATCAAAGGAAATGTCAAGCCTAGACACCACACCTATGCTATCGGTTACTTTCCTAACCTCTCTAGCAAAGACTAGGGCCTCTATGTGAATAGAGAGATGAACGAACAAGCAAGGAAGGAAATAACTTGCTTGAATTAAGTAAATGAACTCAAATGGAAATCATGTGCCTTGCTTGAGATGGAAAGAACTGATGACGTACAATGGCGGAGTGGGTTCTACAAGCCCGAACCTTATCCTTAAGTGGTAGAAGCCCGATAAGTCGGAGCCTCCTCCTCCTCCTCTTTCTCACTCTCTCCCTATTTTCTATGCACTTGAGCAGCGCTACGCCTTTGGAGTGGGGTATTAAACTCAAGCTTTTGGTGTCTGGAGAAGAGTGAGCCTCTACCCCCTATTTATACCCTTCAAAGGTCGGTTGGGCGCCAGAATATGCGCGAGAATTAGTCAGCATCGTTATCAGGGAGTCATGAGGAGCCAACACATGGAGGTTGACCGAGTTTGGCGTGACTACCAGGTCAGGCGACCCCAGGGGTTGGGCAACTTTCTGGTGGGCCCAAACGCGGTGTTTTTTCCCTCAGGGGGCTATTTTGTGGACCCCCATGATGTGTATGGGTGATTCACGTCATTTTTAGTCAGTTTTCACCCCCGTGTGGGCCCATGAATCCTCATACTTGTGTCTGATTTGTCGGAAGGTCTGTTTTCTAGATTGGTCCCTGCAATTCCCTCTAATTATGGGCTTAATTCACCTTCATACATAATTACACCAACACTCGTGGAATTCGTTAGTAAATAACTCCTACTACTATGTTGGTTGTCCAATTCATATGTTTTATGTAGGGAACTGATGGTCAGATTTGGCATTTAAGAACCATCCATAGCTGCAGAGGTGAAATTGTTCGCCCAAGGCCCCTATCTTACTACGGGATTGTCATTGTGGGGACTGCGTCCCTCCACGCTGGCGTGAGCTTCGAGGAAGAGGGAGGCAAAGCGGGTCACGAGCGTCCGTGGTCTCTATCAGTTTTTATTGCAGTGCGGCTTTTGAGGAGGCAGAGCAGCGCGTGGAGGGAGTCTTCGGTCGCCCCAAGCCTTTATTTGCGGTGTCGGTTACAAAGCGTCTTATGCCCCACCACCGTAGCCTTTATCCCTTCGATTCTGAGAGACGCTAGCAGGGTCGAATCGTCTGCCCACTTGCCTTCTCTGGCACGCGAGCGAGGAGCAACTTCTGACCTTCGCCCGGCCCTCAAAACCCAACAAATGGCTTAGGAAGGGGTCATAAAACCCTAACCCGAGTCCAACGATGTTGTCCCCATCGAGGTGGCCAATACGACGATGACGAGGACTGAAGGCTGAGCCTCGATCCCTCGGAGCCCAAAGCATCCGAAAAACGGGTACATGGTGAAACTTTCTCGCTTTGCTTTCATGCGCCGACCAACATTGGTGAGTACATTGGTGAGTCAAACCCAAACGTTTTGCCAGAGGACTACCACCTAGAGTGCAGGGCCAGTGGCACCATGGACAACCTCTTCATCATCCAATACCTCCCCATCTACTTGGCCGAGTTGGCCCGGGCATGGCTCCAACACCAGTCGGTCGACACCATCCAAAGTTGGTTGAGCTCAAATCTTCCTTCAACGAACTTCTAGGGATGCCGATAGATGTCGGGTGAAACCCTCGGCAAGTACATACGATGTTTCTTCAAGACGTGCAACAAACTCCCCGACGTGATCGACTTGTGAGTCCTTGGTACATAAGCTCTGCTATGTGGGGCCAAGAAGCGCAAGAGAACTCCGCGACATAGCCACCGGTCACGCCTCTGGCAAGGAAGCAGTCGGGGCCATCTTAGACGCGCCAAAACCAAAACCAAACGGCCCCAGGACAAAAAAGGACCTAACACCCTACTAAAAGGAAAAGAAGAGGAAGATCGACCTCAACAAATGCAGCCCCGAGCAACACTCTTGAACATGGTCGTGGTCGCCGAACATCAGAAAAGCAAGAAGCTGGCCAAACCGCCGACCAAAAACTTTGAGAAGATGCTCGAGGAGCCCTGCACCCATCATGCATTCCCATTGAAGCACGCCTCGAAGGACTACGTCCTCCTTCGGCATGGCCTCGATGGGAAATTTCGAACCTTGACTGGTAAGTGGAAGAGACTAGCCTCATCGAGTCTCGAGTCAGAGGAGCCCACCCCTTATGAGGATGTTGACTGCCTCGTAATCTATGGGAATGATCCCGTTCACAAGAGTCGGCACAGGCGGAAGAAGGCACCCTACGAGGACCCATATGAATCATCATTGTGGATGATACAACCCAGCTAACTATACTATATGAGCTACACAATCGGGGAAAAATCCTCGGCAACGGCAACGACAATGGCAGAACCGAGAGAAGAATCCGGGGCTAGAGTCGGGGTCGGACCTGACCCCAACCATGCCTTATTCCCGGGCACCTACAAACCCAGGAGGGGCACTAAAAGGTTTCTCGAGCTGCCTCATGAACCCGTTTGAGGCAACCAGGGTCAGCACTGTGTCGAATGAAAAGCGGGAATGCACGCTCAACATCTCCTCAAACGGTCCACGCCTGGGCCCTCCAAGCCAGCAATTGGGTTCCACGTGACGTTCATACCATCGAGGAAGGATATGACTCACCCCCTCGAATGAGGCGGCCAAGAACCTCCTATGTCAGACCCACCACCCGAAGGATGTAAGCGACAATAGTGAGACCACGAGCATCTGGGATAAAAGCTAAGTGTCTTTTCCTTCTAGATAGCTTGTTTTATCATAGAAATAAAATGGCGCCAGGCTTGAGCCCGAACAGGCCCACCACCCCCAACTCCAACATTGCACCCAAACAAATGATGGCTACTTGAGCACCACACAACAAGGGAGACCAAACAATGACTACTCCGAAATGCTCGGGACTAAGTTAAGTTGGCCTGCTCTCTTGGCAGTTTATTCTTTTTTGTAGAAATAATCGCCAGGCATGAACTCGGACAGACCCGTCGCCAGCAAACTCTCAAAAGTTGGCACTCGGACTAGGCGTAATTCCTTCAGAGCGTTGCGAGACAAAAAGACCACATCAATTGTCCCGCACCACTCGGGGGCTACCTAACCGAAAAATAGTATGGCGATTCTTGATGAGGGGTTTAGGACTGATCTTCTGAAAGGTAATGGATAAGTCGATTGATGGAGAACTCGACGTTGATGATCTGCGGCACTCGAGCAGCTCAAATACTACTGCAATCACTAAACCACTACTCTGTTGGTTATCGACCGACGACCGTGTTGCACACGCTTGACCTCACCAAGAAGGCTAATCCCTACAAGTGCAACCGAGAACACAAGTAAGAATGTAGAAGACACGATCTGAAATTGCAAAGTTGGGGCCTCACAAACTGTAGAACAATGATATTATTATTATAAGCAAAACCAACCGAATATGGCTGAAGGTTGCAGTATTTAAAAGCTAGGGTTCAGCCAAAAAGACTCTTAGACGCATCCCTAATGAACTCCTACGAGATACAAGGCGCCAAGGCCCAATACGGTGGCGCAACACTGGACAGAAATTTGGACTCGACTTGTTTCGAAGATTTCTGTTGACTCCTTAATAATTTTGATGTGGCACCAGAGTCATTGGAAATTTTATCTTCTCTTATTTCCGTGCATATGTAGAATGTCGAAAATGGAGTCCGTATGCATCTTTGGCATCCGTTTTAAGGTGACTGCTTCTGGACTCCAAGTTGAACTCGAGTCCGAGTTAACTGTTTCCATCAACTTATGGACGTCCTAGATGGTTCTCCGTGATCCCAAGTCCTCCTCCCTTCACTTTTTTATCTTCCCCATTTTTCCTAATAAAAATTAAATAATTACATGGCAATCTATCATCAAACTCACATGAAAAGGAAGTTAGAAACGAGTTCCCCTGCTGACTTAGTAAACATGCTCTTGTAATTGGTCCTTGTAGTTCGATGTATGTATCCGCTGTTGTGATGTCCCCATTATCCCCCGCTCTTGAATTGGAGACGTCCTCAACTCAAGTTCATCTTCTTCTCCCAATATGGCCACAAATCTGAAAAGTTAAATGTGGGACTAACCCCGAAATCGAAAGGCAACTCAAGCTTATATGCATTATTATTAATTTTTTTCAACAATCTTAAAAGGACCAGCAGCTCGAGGCATAAGTTTAGACTTTCTCAAGTCTGAAAATCGCACTTTTCTCAAATGTAACCACACCAAATCACTTCTTTCAAATCTTACTTCTTTTCTACCTTTCCTACCTGCAATCCTATACTTCTCATTCATCTTTTCAATATTTTTCTTCGTAGTTTCATGCATCTTAAGAATGAATTCAGATTATTGTGTAGCATCCAAATTTATAGTTTTAGAAGGAGGCAAAGGTAGTAAATCAATAGGAACACAGGGTTTGAAACCATACACTACCTGGAATGGACGTACCTTCGTCGTGGAGTGAACGGATCTGCTGTAAGCAAATTCTAGATGTGGTAAACACTCCTTCCACAACTTTAAATTTGTTTTCAAGACAGCCCGCAACATAGTGGATAAAGTACGATTAACTACCTTGGTTTGTCCATCCGTTTGTGGATGACATGTAGTTGAAAACAGCAACTTGGTTTCCAATTTATACCACAAAGTTGTCCAAAAATAACTTAAAAGTTTTGCATCACAATTAGAAACAAAAGTATTTGGCACACCATGTAAATGAGCAATTCATGTCATAAACAAATCAGCTATGTGTGAAGTATTATCATTCTTATGACAAGGTATAAAGTGTGCCATTTTGGAGAAATGATCAACAACTACAAAATACTATCCCCCCTCTTAGTCCTAGGCAATCCAAAAACAAAGTCCATAGAAATATCCTCCCAAGATACACTAGGAATAGGAAAAGGCATATAAAGACCATGTCGATTTAGGCGAGACTTAGCTTTATTGCATGTAGTGCATCTTAACACGTAGCGCTCGACATCACGCCTCATCTTCAGCCAAAAGAAGTGTGTGGACAGCACGTCTTCAGTTTTCTTCACTCTAAAATGTCCCATCAAATCTCTTCCATGTGCTTCCTGCAAAAGTAATAGACGAACGGAGCTAGCTGGAACGCATAGCTTGTTAGCACGATAGAGGAGAACCTCTCGTAGTACATATTTATTCCATGTTCTTCCTTGTCTACAATTTTCAAAAGAATCTTTGAAGTCCAAATCAGTAGGATTTAATGCTTTTATTGTTTCCAAACCAGAGATTTTATGATCAATTTGGGACAGCATAGTACAACGTCTAAATAATGCATCGACAATGACATTTTTCCCCTTTCTTATGCTTAATGATGTATCGAAAAGACTCTATGAACTCAATCCATTTAGCATGACATTTATTCAGATTGGTTTGACACTTAAGATACTTCAAAGATTCATGATCGGAATGTATGAAAAACTCCTTAGACCAAAGATAATGTTGCCAAGTTTGTAAAACTCACACTAATTCATAGAATTCCTTATCATAAGTAGAAAAATTCAGAGAACTACCATGCAGTTTTTCACTAAAGAAAGCAACAGGTTTACCTCCTTGTATGAGAATGCCTCCAATACAAATGTCGCTTGCATTGCATTCTAGCTCAAAGGTCTTGTCAAAATCAAAAAGTTGCAGCAATGGTGCTTGTGTAAGCTTCAATTTGAGAGCATCAAAAGCTTGTTGCTGCTGTTTGCTCCACTGAAACGGCACTCCCTTCTTCGTTAGCTCATGTAGAGGTGCTGTAGTGGTGTTGAAATCCTGCACAAAGCAGGGATAAAAACCTGCAAGACCAAGAAAACTATGCACCTGAGTGACGGTTGTTGGAGCTAGCCAGCTAGTGATCGCTTCAATTTGAGACAACATATGCAAAAGACGCACTTTTCGAGGTTACCAAACAAGCGTGCATCTCTCAAAACAAAAAAATACCATGTAAATGATCAAGATGTTCATCATATGACTTGTTGTAAATGAGGATATCATCGAAGTAAACCACCACAACTTTTCCAATGAAAGCACGTAAAACCCCGTTCATTAATCGCATAAAGGTGCTAGGTGCATTAGTTACACCAAAAGGCATGACTAACCACTCATAAAGTCCAAACTTTCTTTTAAATGCAGTTTTTCATTCATCTCCTTGTGCCATTTTAATTTGGTGGTAACCACTATACATGTCAATTTTGTGAAGATGATAGCAACACTCAATTCACCAAGCATTTCATCTAAGCGAGGAATAGGATAACGATATCAAATGGTGATGTTATTAATCGCTCGACAATCAACACACATGCACCAACTACCATCTTTCTTAGGAACCAGAAGAACAGGAACAGAATAAGGGCTAAGGCTTTCACGAATGTACCCGTGGTCCAAAAGATCTTGGACCTATTGTTGAATTTCCTTAGTCTCCTCTGGATTCGCCCTGTACGCTACACAATTTGGCAAACTTGCTCCTGATATCAAGTGAGTCTTGTGTTCAATGTCTCTCATGGGTGGTAAACCAGGAGGAATCTCGGAGGGAAACACATTCTCAAACTCCTGCGAAAGGTTAGCAACAGCAGGGGGCAATACAATAGACAATTCATGAAGTGAAAACATAGCTTCTTTGCATACTAAAGCATAGCACATCCCCTTAGCATCGAATAAATCAGCAAGATCAGATTTAGTTGTAAGCAATGAAGGTGATTTTAACATAATGACTTGCTGTTTTCAGATTCTAGTTTTATTGCTTTGCCATCACAAATTTTACTCTTCTCAAAATGCACAATTTCATCAGGAGTCATGGAAGGCAAAGTGATTTTCTTTCCTTTATGCATGAGAGTATATTTATTAGTTCTACCATGATGAATAGCATCTGTATCAAATTCCCAAGGATGACCCAATAAAAGAGAACAAGCATCCATAGGCACGACATCAAAATCAGCAAAATCATTGTAAGAACCAATTGAAAAATGTATTCTTGTTGTTTGTGTTACCCGAACTTTACCGCTGTTGTTGAACCATTGAATGTGGTATGGGTGAGGGCGTGCTCTTGTTGTCAAACCAAGTTTCTTGATGACGTCCGTGTTCACCAAGTTATTGTAGCTGCCTCCATCAATTATAGTGTGTACACGGTAGTCCTTGACGATGAGAAACATGTGAAAGAGGTCGTGTCGTTGTAGCTTGTTGTCAGCCACCACTTGGGAACTCAAAGCACACTACACAATGATGCTCCTATAGTTCTCTGTCACTGCTGTACCAAATGCCTCTTCATCGGACTATTCATCATTTGGAGGACCTGCAACGTTAGTAGCAAGAGAATATTCATCTTCAACATCCGAAGTACTATCATACCAGCCATTGTTGCATGCTATGTATGCTCGTTTGCTCGGGCAATCTCTCATCATGTGACCAAGTCCTTGGCAGCGGTGACACTTAATATCAGATGTACAACTCGTAGGAGTGGAAGATGGAGGTTGGAATGATGTCGACTTGCTACCCTCTGGCACGCGAGAAGGTGGATCAGCAAGTGTAGTTCTTTGGCCGCCATTAGATGGTGTAGTGGCTGCACGAAAACTGGAAGATGGTGCTGTTTTGCATGGTGTAGACGTCAAACACGACGTGAAGGTGGTCCTCGTGCGTTGTTGCTGCTGTTGGCGGCCCTACAATTCTTCTTCTGCCAACATAGCAAAGTGAAATAACCTGTTAATAGTATCATATTCCTTATAATCAACAATGTCCTGAATTTCACGTCTCAACCCCCCATAAAAATGAGCTATTTTATCATGCATGTCCTCTACTACCCTATAATGCAACATACCTTTTTGTAGATCTTGATAGTACTCCTCTACTGACATGTTATCTTGGTCTAAACACTGTAATTGTTTTTGAAGATCTCGCTGAAAAGGAGGAACAAAACGAACACACATAGCTTCTTTTAATCTATCCCATGTTGGAGGATCAGTTCTAGTTTTAACAAGTTCATTCCACCATATGATAGCAAAATCCTTAAACTCACTAGTTGCTTCACGAACTCTATGTTGTTCAGGAATAAGATGGGCATTAAATTTTTGCTCTACTTTCATCTTCCAATCAAGACAAGCCTCGACATCATAAGCACTAGAAAAGGAGGGTATAGTAAATTTCACCTTAGCAAAAGGGTTATCAAAAGGACAGCTGTCGGTACCCTGTAGATGGGGGTGTACCCTCGCACAAAGGATGAAGACACCGAGGCACGTCCGGAGGCACCACGTGTCCTATAGGCGCCAAGGCCTTTGCCTCCCTCAAGATCAAGCTGCGGCGCTGCCACATAAGCCTTGAAGATGGGACTTGGCCCCTCCGGTGTGACGGGCTCCCGAGATGCCACATGTAGGGACGGGACCTCACCCATCCTTGGGAGAGCGCCCCCTGAACAGCCACATGGCACGGAGCGCAAGGACCAGCACCCCCCAAGGGAAAAGCACGGAGCTGCCACGTACCCTGGGGAGCCCCGGAGCCGCCACACTTCACGAAGGACCGAGGCTAGTCTGCCCACCAAGGACCTGCCCCGACGTTGCAACGTGTCCCGCAGCTCGCCCTAGACGGTAAGGTGTGGGAGTTAAAAGGTGGTACGCTCCACTCCAGTCAAGCAATGAAGACCCGCAACCACCCCCAGCGCACGACGCGGGGCACGCCAACAGTCAGAGACCGCTATGACCAATCGCATCACAGTGAAGGCGTTGCAGGCCTATCCTACTCAATCAAGTGGGTAGCTTGTGGCAACAAGACAAGCTGACGGGACACCTTCTGCTACCGTCAGCAACGGGGCGTGGGCTACGGACAAGGGAGGTGGCAAGACGGCAAGTCTCCACTGCCACCCTTAGAGGAAGCTTATGCGAGAAGTGATGAGGACATCACAACAGCGGAGACACACATTGAACTGCAAAGACCAATCACAAGAGCACAAGCACGGTTAATAAATCAGCATGTGAATTCTTTCCTAACTTCTTTTGCATGTGAGTTTGAGAATATATTGCTATGTGATGATTTAATTGTTATTAGAAATAATGGAGAATATCAACAAGTGAAGGAAAGAGGCCTCGGGAGCGTGGAGAACCAGCTGGGACGTCCACAAGTTGATGGAAACAGTTTACAACTCAGACTCGAGTTCAACTCGGAGTCCAGGAGCAGTCCACCTTAAAAAAGATGACCAGGAGGCATACGGACTCCGTTTTCGATGTTCCACATATGGATGGAAAGAGGATAAGATAAACTTTCTAATGGTTCTGGTCCCACCTCAAAATTCGTGCGGAGTCATTGGGAATAGTCGAAAAAATTTGAGTCCAGATTTCTGTCCGGTGCTGCGCCACCGAATCGGGCCTTTGGGCCTTGTGTCCCGTAAGAGTCCATTAGGGATGCATCTAATCGTGTTTTGGTCGAACCCTAGCCTATAAATACTGCAGCCACCAGTCATATTCGGTGGGTTTTGCTTAGATCAATAATATCACCATTCTACGTTTTGTGAGACCCCAACTTCGCGTTTTCAGATCGTGTCTTCGATGTTCTTGCTCGTGTTCTCGGTTGCACTTGCGGGGATTAGCCTTCTTGGTGAGGTCAAGAATGTGCAGCACGCTTGATAACCAAAGAGCCGTGGTGTAGTGATTGCAGGGGTACTCGAACCGCTCGAGTGTCGCGGATCATCAACGTCGAGTTCTCCACCCCAATCGACATACCATTCGGAAGATCGGGCCTAAACCTACTCATCAATTGGTATCAGATTCCCAGGTTTCCCATGAGGTATCTTTGTTTTTCCTTCCATTAGATCGATTTTGTTTCGTACCTAGAGTCCACAGAAAAGCCACAAAAAAATTATATCGTTTTTACCGCTTCCTAGACTATAGTGCCTGCAGTTTCGTTTTTCAGTTTGCATTGTTGAGTTTGTATTCGTGTGGTCGAGTCTTATTGCTGGTTTAGCTTTGTGTTTTGGGTCCTAGTTATCGTATTTCGTCCTTGTTTTCTTGTTGTTCGACACCTATTCCACAATCCCTAAGTAACAAACTGATCCACCACGTTCATCGGTTTGCCCTAGCTAGCTGCCTTGCGTGAACTCCCGCATCGCCAGCCCTAGATTACGTGACAAACATTTGTGCCACTCATCCTTGAATCATTACACACAACCCCATTAGTTTCCTTGCAAATTCCCGATTGTTTTCATATCCGATTGCGAGTTCTGTTCTCAAACCGAGTTGAAATCAACATCCAAAAAAATGTAACTCGGACAGCCTACCTTAAAACGGCCATAACTTTCGCATACAAACTCGAAACCGGGCAATTTTTTTTTCAAATTCATCTATGAGAAATTTTGCATCTGATTTTCAGCCGCGCAGCCGCGTTCGGAGAAATTAGATTGCCCAAATTCCTCTCAGAAGATAGGCTATCCAGCCTCCGAAGTTTCAGCACGAATTTTAAAGAATCTTCTTGATTTTCTATAGGCCGCATATTACACCCAATTGAGCTGAAAATTTGTGTGCTTCATATATTTGTGCTTCTGAGTAAAGAAAAAATATCAAAAAATATTACAAAAAAGAAAAAAAATAGTGAAGAGCACGCATATTAAAGCAATTGGCCTATACTACTTGTGCTGTGTTTATTGGTTATATCATTCTGTCTTCCTTTTGCCTTGCTACTTCCTTGTGTTGTACTAGGCCCTAGAGAACTTGGTTGACCAACAACAGTTTCCTGCATTGAATACTTATTCAACTTTGTTTAACTATTAACGATTTCCTACTTATTAGCCACCATATTGTGCCATCCAAGCTCCACCTTTCTCTTGAGAATAACATGTACCTTTGCAATCACCCCACGCTTCATTGGTTCATCTCACCGTCCACACCACCTGTTGTGTCAGTAAGAACACTTGTAAGAGCGTGGTAAGACGCTTGAGCGAGAAAGATTGTTTTTCTTCCACCTTTCACATTGTCATTGTAGTTGATAGGGATAACATATTTTTGTTGTCTTTTGTTTCCTACTAACAATGGCAGGAGAAGACAATGATGACCAATGTGTTCAACATGCTAAGTTATGTGATATGATGAAGACCATGATAGATATGTTTGCCAAATACAAAGCAGCAATGGAGGAGTCATTGGCGAACTTGACTCGCCAACTTGATGACCTTGCTCTTCGGATGAATACTTTTGAGGCTCGGTTGCCTCTCGCTGGAAGACATGAAGAAAATGCTTATGATGATATGGAAGATCACAACAATCAGCCAAGACTACCACTTTATCGTTGAGGTATGGGAGGTAATAATCATCATAATAATTACAATCGTCCTCCTGATGATCCTTTTGCTAAAGTGAAATTTACTATACCCCCTTTTTCTGGTGCTTATGATGCTGAGACTTATCTTGGTTGGGAGATGACAGTAGAGCAAAATTTTAATGCCCATCTTATTCCTGAACAACATAGAGTTCGTCAAGCCACTAGTGAGTTTAAGAACTTTGCTATCATATGGTGGAATGAACTTGTTAAAACTAGAACTGATCCTCCAACATGGGATAGATTAAAAGAAGCTATGCATGTTCGATTTGTTCCTCCATCTTTTCAGCGGGACCTTCTCGAAAAATTGTAGCGCTTAGACCAAGGTAACATGTCCGTAGAGGAGTATTATCAAGAGTTACAAAAGGGTATCTTGCGTTGTGGGGTAGTAGAGGACATGGATGATAAAATAGATTGTTTTTATGGGAGGTTGAGGCGTGAAATTCAGGACATTGTTGATTACATGGAATATGATATTGTTAACAGCTTGTTTCAGCTTGCTATGTTGGCAGAAAAAGAACTGCAGGACCGACAACACTAGCAACAACGCACGAGGAGCAACTTCACGCCGCGTTTGACGTCTACACCATCCAAAACAACACCATCTTCGACTCCTCGTGCAGCGACTACACCATCCAATGGCGGCTAATGAACTATACCTGCTGCTCCACCTTCTCGTGTGCCGGAAGGCAGCAAGGCGACATCATTGAAGCCTTCGTCGTCCACTCCTTGTACGGGTCGTACTTCCGACATTAAGTGTCACCGCTGCCAGGGACTTGGTCATATGATGATAGATTGCCCGAGCAAACGAGCATACATAGCACGCGACGATGGCAGGTATGATAGTACTTCGGATGTTGAAGATGAATATTCTCTTGCTACTGAATTTACAGATCCAAATGACGAACACACCAAAGAAGAGGTACTAGGTACAGCGGTGACGGAGAACTATAGGAGCATCATTGTGCAGCGTGCCTTGAGCTCCAAAGTGGAGACCGATGACAAGCTACAATGACACAACCTCTTCCACATGTTTCTCGTCGTCAAGGACTGCCGTGTACACACTATAATGGATGGAGGTAGCTGCAATAACTTGGTGAACAAGGACGTCGTCAAGAAACTTTGTTTGACAACAAGAGCATACCCTCATCTGTACCACATTCAATGGTTCAACAATAGCGGTAAGGTTCGAGTAACACAAACAGCGAGAATACATTTTTCAATTGGTTCTTACCATCATTTTGCTGATTTTGATGTTATTCCTATGGATGCTTGTTCTCTTTTATTGGGTCGTCCTTGGGAATTTGATACAGATGCTATTCATCATGGTAGAACAATTAAATATACTCTCATGCATAAGGGAAAGAAAATCACTTTGCTCCCCATGACTCCTGCTGAAATTGTGCATTTTGAGAAGAGTAAAATTCGTGATGGCAAAACAACAAAATTAGAATATGAAAAACAACAAGTTATTAAGTTAAAATCACCATCATTGCTCGCAACTAAATCTGACCTTGCTGATTTATTCGATGCTAAGGGGATGTGTTGTGCTTTAGTTTGCGAAGAAGCCATGTTTTCACTTCATGAATTGTCTATTGCATTGCCCCCTGCTGTTGTTAACCTTTTGCAGGAGTTTGAGGATGTGTTTCCCACCGAGATACCCCCTGGTTTACCACCGATGAGAGGCATAGAACACAAGATTGATTTGATTCCAGGAGCAAGTTTGCCAAATCGTGCAGCATACAGGGCAAATCCTCAGGAAACTACGGAAATTCAGTGACAAGTCCAAGATCTTTTGGATCGCGGGTACATTAGTGAAAGCTTTAGCCCTTGTTCCGTTCATGTTCTTTAGGTTCCTAAGAAAGATGGTAGTTGGCGCATGTGTGTTGATTGTCGAGCGATTAATAACATCACCATTCGATATCGTTATCCTATTCCTCGCTTAGATGAAATGCTTGATGAATTGAGTGGTGCTATCATCTTCACAAAAATTGACTTGCGTAGTGGTTACCACCAAATTAGAATGGCACTAGGAGATGAATGGAAAATTGCATTTAAAACCAAGTTTGGACTTTATGAGTGGTTAGTCATGCCTTTTGGTTTAGCTAATGCACCCAGCACCTTTATGCGTTTAATGAATGAGATTTTACATGCTTTCATTGGGCAATTTGTGGTGTTTTACTTCGATGATATCCTCATTTACAGCAAGTCATATGATGAACATCTTGATCATTTACATGCTGTTTTTACTGTTTTGAGAGATGCACGTTTGTTTGGTAACCTCGAAAAGTGCATCTTTTGCACCAATCGAGTCTCGTTTCTTGGCTACGTCGTTTCCTTGCAGGGAACTGAGATGGATGAGGCAAAAATTGAAGCAATCACCAGTTGGCCAGCCCCAACAACCGTTACGCAGGTTCGTAGTTTTCTTGGTCTTGCAGGTTTTTATCGGTGTTTTGTGCGGGATTTCAGCACCATTGCAGAACCTCTACATGAGCTAACCAAGAAGGGAGTGCCGTTTCGATGGGGCGAACAGCAGCAACAAGCTTTTGATGCTCTCAAATCAAAGCTTACACAAGCAACATTGCTACAACTTCCTGATTTTGACAAGACCTTTGAGCTAGAATGCGATGCAAGCGGCATTGGTATTGGAGGCGTTCTCATACAAGGAGGTAAACCCGTTGCTTTCTTTAGGGAAAAACTTCATGGTCCTTCTCTGAATTATTCCACTTATGATAAGGAATTGTATGCCTTAGTGCGAGTATTACAAACTTGGAAAAATTATCTTTGGTCTAAGGAGTTTGTCATACATTCCGATCATGAATCATTGAAGTATCTTAAGTGTTAAACAAATATGAATAAACGACATGCTAAATGGATTGAGTTCATAGAGTCGTTCCCATACATCATTAAGCATAAGAAAGGGAAGGAAAATGTCATTGCCGATGCATTATCTAGACGTTATACCATGCTGTCCCAACTTGATCATAAAATCTTTGGTTTGGAAACAATAAAAGCATTATATCCTACTGATTTGGACATCAAAGATGCTTTTGAAAATTGTAGAGAAGGAAGAACTTGGAATAAATATGTGCTGCGAGAGGGTCTCCTCTATCGTGCTAACAAGCTATGCATTCCAGCTAGCTCCGTTCGTCTATTACTTTTGCAGGAAGCACATGAAGGAGGTTTGATGGGACATTTTGTAGTGAAGAAAACTGAAGACGTGCTGTCCAGGCACTTCTTTCGGCCGAAGATGAGGCGTGATGTCGAGCACTACATGTCACGATGCACTACTTGCAACAAAGCTAAGTCTCGCCTTAACCCACATGGTCTTTATATGCCTCTTCCTGTTCCTAGTGTATCTTGGGAGATATTTCTATGGACATTGTTTTGGGATTGCCTAGGACTAAGAGGGGGGGATAGTATTTTTGTAGTTGTTGATCGTTTTTCCAAAATGGCACACTTTGTACCTTGTCATAAGAATGATAATGCCGCACACATTGCTGATTTATCTATGACGTAAATTGTTCATTTACATGGTGTGCCAAATACCATTGTTTCTGATCGTGATGCAAAAATTTTAAGTCATTTTTGGAGAACTTTCTGGTATAAATTAGGAACCAAGTTGCTATTTTCAACTACATGTCACCCACAAATGGATGGACAAACCGAGGTAGTTAATCGTACTTTATCCACTATGTTGCGGGCTGTCCTGAAAAAAAAAATTGAAGTTGTGGGAGGAGTGTTTACCACATATAGAATTTGCTTACAACAGATCCATTCACTCCACGACAAAGGTAAGTCCATTCCAGGTAGTGTATGGTTTCAATCCATGTGCTCCTATTGACTTACTACATTTGCCTCCTTATGAAACTATAAATTTGGATGCTACACAACGATCTGAATTCATTCTTAAGATGCATGAAACTACAAAGAAAAATATTGAAAAGATGAATGAGAAGTGTAGGATTGCAGGTAGTAAAGGTAGAAAGGAAGTAAAACTTGAACCGGGTGATTTGGTGTGGTTACACTTGAGAAAAGAGCGATTCCCTAACTTGAGAAAATCTAAACTTATGCCACGAGCTGCAGGTCCTTTCAAGATTGTTAAAAAGATTAATGATAATGCATATAAGCTTGAATTGCCTCCCAATTTTGGGGTTAGTCCTACATTTAACATTTCAGATTTGCGACCGTACTTGGGAGAAGAAGATGAACTTGAGTCGAGGACAACTCCAATTCAAGAGGGGGAGGATGATGAGGACATCACAACAGCAGAGACGCACATTGAACTACAAGGACCAATCACAAGAGCACGAGCACCGTTAATAAATCAGCAGGTGAATCCGTTCCTAACTTCTTTTGCATGTGAGTTTGAGAATAGATTGCTATGTGATGATTTAATTGTTATTAGGAATAATGGAGAAGATCTACAAGTGAAGTAAAGAGGCCTTGGGAGCATGGAGAACCATCTGGGACGTCCACAAGTTGATGGAAATAGTTTACAACTCGGACTCGAGTTCAACTCGGAGTCCAGGAGCAGTCCACCTGAAAACAGACTCCCAGGAGGCATACGGACTCCGTTTTAGACGTTCTACATATGCACGGAAAGAAGAGAAGATAAAATTTCCAATGGTTCTGGTCCCACCTCAAAATTCATTTGGAGTCATCGGGAATCGTCGAAACAAAACGAGTCCAGATTTCTGTCCGGTGCTGCGCCACTGAATCGGGCATTTGGGCCTTGTATCCCGTAAGAGTCCATTAGGGATGCGTCTAATCATGTTTTGGTCGAACCCTAGCCTATAAATACTGCAGCCGCTGGTCATATTCGGTGGGTTTTGCTTAGATCAACAATATCACCGTTCTACAGTTTGTGAGACTCCAACTTTGCATTTTCAGATCATGTCTTCGACGTTCTTGCTCGTTTTCTCGGTTGCACTTGCAGGGATTAGCCTTCTTGGTGAGGTCAAGTGTGTGCAGCACGGTTAATAACCAACGGAGCCGTGGTGTAGTGATTGCAGGGGTACTTAAACCGCTCGAGTGCCGCGGATCATCAATGTCGAGTTCTCCACCCCAATCGACATACCTTTCGGAAGATCGGGCCTAAACCTACTCATCAAGAAGCCTTCGATCTTTAGGATAAGATCGATTCAGGACCACCTGTTGGGCCCCGGGACCAACTTGTAAGGCGTCCGACCTTGTCTATAAAAGGCCCGGACCGCCATCGCTATAGGGACGAGACTCAGAATCTCTAATACACACACACATGCATACACACTAACCTGCAAAACAATCAACCGTGGAGTTGGGTGTTATGCTCCTTGCGACCCGAACTACGTAAAAACCATCGTGTGACATACTCTTCCGCTAGAACACTAGTTTGAGGCCTAAGCCCTGCCGAACAAGAACCTCTGCGGGCTGCTCCTTAGCAGAATCGGGGAATGTGTCGCATTAACACTTCAACATTCGGCGCCCCAGGTAGGGGCTTTTTCCCTCAAAAAAGTGGTCGTGCTTTCATCACTATGGTGTTCATCAAGCCTGCGAGCTGCAGCGAGAACAAGCCGCAAGAGTTCGACCATCGTGTTGACAAAGATGTGGAGAAGGAGTTCCAAAGGCCGGAATGCGCCGTGGAAATGGTACACCAGGCTATGAACTTCGACCTCAACAGCAACCACGAGCGTCACAAAGCATTTCACGTCATCTGTGGGGGATCTTTGGAACCCACATCCAGGAATGCGGTCAATACCTTGCACCGGGCAATGGCTTCGACAGCCTCTACGCATGCCCCGACGCTGCATCACAAATGGATGGAGGCGCTGATTAGCTACAACGCCTCCAGTTGCCCCGAGAACATGGAGGGAGCCGGGCAGCTGCCCCTCCTCGTCGCCCCCACCATCGCAAATGTAAAGTTTTACCACGTCCTAGTAGATGGTGGAGCCGGCCTCAACCTCATCAGCCGTGCGGCCTTCAACAAGTTGAAGATCCCCGTGTCTTAGCTTGCCCCATCAAGATCATTCTCCGGGGTAGGACCGGAGAGTGTTATCCCGTACGGCTGCATCCACCTCCGGGTGACCCTAGGGACACCCAAGAACTTTAGGACGAAGAATATCCTATTCGACGTCGTGGAGGTTAGCCTCCCCTACCACACCATTATTGGCAGGCCAGCCCTATACCGGTTTATGGCTATAGCCCATTACGGCTACCTTGTCCTCAAGATGCCGACATCCTCCGGCGTCCTCAAGATCTGCGGAGATTGTGCTGCTGTGATGATAGTTTTGGAGAAGTTTCAAGCGCTGGCAACGGCCGCAACACCTGTCCTGAGCGATGCTGGGTCGAGTAAGCCTTCGCAAGACCCACACGCACGCAGCCGCGCTGCTGCACCACGAGTGCAGCCCTCCGACGACAACGACATACCCATGAAGACAATCCAGATTGGCTCTGATGCGGCTCATACCACCCGTTTCATGGGGAGTCTGGACAGCGAGCAGGAATCGGCGCTCACTACTTTCCTGCGAGCTAACATCAACGTCTTCGCCTGGCAACCATCGCAGATGCCAGGCATCCCCAGGGAAGTGATCGAGCACCGTCTGAAGATCTACCCCGATGCATGGCTGCAACAACAAAGGCCCCGTAAGCAATCCATCGAGCGGCAGAACTTCATCCGCGAGGAGATCAAGAAGCTCCTCGATGCTAGCTCCATACGAGAGGTCCACCATCCCAGATGGTTGGCCAATCCGGTTGTTGTCCCCATGGCTAGTGGTAAGCTTCGGATGTGCATTGGCTACACCAACCTCAACAAGGCACGTCCTAAATATCCTTTCCTTCTACCTAGAATTGATAAAATTGTAGATTCAACTTCAGGGTGCGATATTCTATGCTTTCTAGATGCATATTCAGGGTTTCACCAAATCCCAATGTCTAGAGAAGATGAGGAACATACCGCTTTGATAACAGTAGATGGTCTTTACTGCTATGTCTCCATGCCTTACAGTCTTAAGAATGCCCTCCCCACCTTTGTACGTGCCATGCATAAAACATTTGGGGACCTCATTCGGGACCTAGTAGAGGTTTATGTTGATGATATTGTAGTAAAAATCCAGTCACATAAATCATTACTAGAAAACCTCGCCCTAGTCTTTGACAGACTGCGAACCACACGCACAAAGCTCAACCCAGACAAGTGTGTGTTCGGAGTCAAAGCTGGGAAGCTCCTCGGGTTCTTGGTCCCACACCAAAGAATCGAGGTCAACCTAGAAAAAACCAAAGCAGTGGAGCTGATGCGGCCTCCAGCCCACATCAAGGACGTGCAGAAGCTTACAGGGTGCTTGGCAGCGCTTAGCCGGTTTATCTCTAGGCTGGGTGAGTGGGCTCTCCCATTCTTCAAGCTCCTGCGCCAGTCTGGACCATTCGTCTGCACCGAAGATACGGAGAAGGCATTATGTGAGCTGAAGCCACAGCTGATGTCGCTACCAATAATGGTGGCGCCGGAGCCCGGGAGCCCCTGTACCTCTACATCGCCGCCACAATCTAGGTGGTAAGTATGGTTTTGGTTGCAGAACGGGCCGGCCCCCAGCGGCCCCGACGAAGGTGTGAGACCTATTTGTGCTGAATACATTTGTTTTGACAATAAAAGTTTTGAATGCTGCCATAACATCTTTTTGGCAAGGTTCGAATCTAGCTCCGAGCTTCTGCAAGGTCTAACAATAGGTCCGACTTTCTTTGTCTAGATCTGAAATGTTTTTGGGTAGCTCTGGTGAGCTTTGTCTTTAGCTCTGGCATGTCTTTGATAGCTCCGGCATGTCTTTGTTAAGCTCCGATATGTTTTGCTAGGTCCGACTTATGTTGGTTAGCTCTGACATGTTTTTCTAGCTCTGACTTTTGGGATGACTAGTTCTAACTAGTTTTGGTTAGCTCCAGAGCTAGGTCCGACTTGCTTTGGTAAGATCCAGCGCTAGGTTGTACTAGCTTTGGTAAGCTCCGACACTAGGTTGTACTAGTTTTGGTAAGCTCCGGCTCAACCTCCGGTTATCTTTGGCATGGTTTGGAGCTTGATCGTAATGTTCCAAATTTTCATGTGAAATGTTTCGAACTTGCTTTACATTGTTGGAATGTTTTCTTAGTATTCTTTTACTATGTTTTTGCTGCGTTTTAGTTGATATGGCTTATATCGTTTTGCTATGCTTTGCAACATGCTTAAGTGAGGTTCTCACGTAAGGTGTTGTGTTTGGAACTGACTTGAGTCAAGTCGCAGACTTGGGCTCGTACGGATTGGTTGTTTGTTCATGTGCAGGTGTTGCTTGAGTTCAAGTCATGGCTGGTGACAGGATCCTTTGGACTAGTCTCAGGGAGGAGATGAGGTTCCAACAACCAAATTCAAGAGGAATTGTGGTTGAGCGGGTCAGGAGGTCGCGCAAGATGATTAAATCAAGGGCAGTGCATATGAAGGTTACTGGATGTCGAAGGAAGGTGTTTGCACGTATGCATGCGGTGCATGACATGGAAACATGGTTCTGAAGATGGTTTATAGATGGGAAGATCTGGTTGGAAGGATCGGATCGTATCGGTTGATGACTTTGGCTGCGGCGGAGTCGGTTATGGCTCGGTATGGAAAATATAGAGTTGGTTATGATAGGATTTCATGTGGGTCACGAATTTGAGTTGTTTTAGGAATGTGGGATACGTTTCTAAGGTGTTTGGAAGTCTTAAGATTGCTTCTATCTACGTATAGAAGAGTCCTAAGCAGTTATATAAAGTTTTGATTCGTGAACGGAGTAGGATTAGGGTCCTGATTTGACTTGAGTTGACTTTCGAGCTGGTTCTATAAACAAGGGAGGCCAGAGCTCGTGGTGCATGACTTGGGGATGTTCCTCTTGTGTTCTATTGAATAAAATTCGTAGTTTGAAGGAACTTTTGTGCCTTGTTCATCCGACTTGTTCCACACAAGTTTTACTCGTCGAGTTTCTGAACAGCACTACCTTTCGTCGGTGGTTTTATCATAACTCGAGTTTTACAGATCCAATTGACGTGATTCTTTTTGGGTTGTCTTCAAAACTTAATTATCTATCATCTTTCAAAATTTCACGGTCATTGGATTTGTGGTTTCTGATCTACATGAGTTTCTTTGCCGCATTCCAGAACTGTTTTTCTCGGGTAGGACAGATTGACCTTTGTTCGATCTTTCGATAATAACTTGAGTTTCTCTCTACGGATTTGAGTGATTCTTCTTGTGTTTTCTTCATGACTTGATTCTCTCTGATATATATCACTTTTTTCACGGTGAAACACGTTTAGATTAGTCTCACACACGATTTCTTTAACAGATCGTTTTTCTGCCAAAGGGGTTGGGAGTTAATTGTTTCTGCTGTGTAAGATTTTTTTAAATCTACCATTCACCCCCCTGGTAGCTTTTCACGTGATATTTGATCCTACAATTGGTATTAGAGCCACGGTGCTCTAATTGTTATGATCTGCACATGTTTTTGACTATTCATCATGGAGAAATACTCCGCCAAACCTTGTGTGTTTGCTGGTATTGATTTTCAGGTTTGGAAGGCACGCATGGAGGCTTTCATCCAGGCGCAAGGCTTCACAATATGAGAGAAGGTGTACAAGCCTTACGAAGTGCCACCTAACGATCAAGTTACGTCTACAAACCTACAGAACGTCGACAACAACAACAAATCCTGAAACTTGATCATACAAGGACTCACTCAAAGTGATTTCGACCGCGTTGCAAATCTCCAATCGGCATACGATGTATGGAGAGCACTTTGTGACTATCATGAAGGATCCAACACGATCAAGTAGGTAAGTCAAGACATGTTCAAGAAAGAATATATGCGCTTTGAGATGCAACCCGGTGAGTCCATCGATGATCTCTTTGCTCGCTTTCACAAAATTCTCAGTAACTTGCGAAGTGTCAACGTTAATTTTTCTGATGCTGAAAATGCTAGGCAACTTCTTAGTGCATTAGACATGTCAATCTGGGAGATGAAAGTTACATCTATTCGTGAATCTACTGTCATGAGTACACTTACTTTAGATGTGCTTTACTCTAAACTCAAAACTCATGAAATTGACATCTTATCACGTAAGAACCCAAATAAGTCTATTGCATTTGTCTCATAACGTGATATGCCTAGCTCCGGCCAATCATCATCTTGCAATACTCTTGCTTTGTTGTCCTCACTAACCCTGGAGCAGATCGAGGAATTTCCAGAAGAGGAGTTAGCACTAATCTCTACTAGGTTCTCAAAAGCATTGCAAAATGTGAGAACTAGAAGGAGAGGAAGCCCCGGACCTCAACGCTATTTTGAATGTTGTAAGACAGGACACTTTCATACAGAATGCCCTAACCTTACAGGTCCTACTACCCTTGAAGAAAACAGAACAAGTTCAACACCACCTCTGTAAACCCCAACAACAAAGAGAAGGGTACCATAGGACGCAAGATGATTAACAGCTTCATCACTACACTTCAAGAGCTCGGTTCAAGAGATGTAGACTTTGAAAGTGATGAAGATGATGACGATCTGGCCAACTTATGGTTCATGGCAGGCAAAACAAGATTAAGATCAAGTTAGGAGGATGCAGAACACAATAGTGACGACGATGAGGTATGTTCTACCTGTAATGAAATGTGTGATGCAATTTCTCGTGCAACTATTATTGTTAAGAAAACGTACAAAAAGCTTAGGGATAATGCTACTAAAATTGAATCACTAGAATCTGAAATCAACCGTTTGAAAACCTTGATTCCTAGTGATGATTCTTGTCCCTCGTGTGATTTAATCTATGAACAATTGTCCACACTAAGAACTGCACACTCCTCCACTCTGGATACACTTGAAATTGAAAAGAACAAAAAGCTTGCTGCACTTAATATTGGAAACTTAAAAGATGCCTCTTATTCTACAATTGATTTGCATTGTTCTAGTTGTGATGATCTTAAAAAGAAACTAAAAGATGCTATGAATGAAATTTTAATATTGAATAATGCTTTACATTCTCATGAAGTTAAATATTACTCCAATTGCAAATTAAAAGG
Source organism: Tuctoria greenei (assembly GCA_036927565.1). Lineage (NCBI taxonomy): Eukaryota > Viridiplantae > Streptophyta > Magnoliopsida > Poales > Poaceae > Tuctoria > Tuctoria greenei. Next base: position 17,720,157 of record JAYESD010000005.1, read on the forward strand.
AAAAACTTCATGTGAAAATTGCCTTGATTTGTCCAATAAACTTGATAATATGCATAAGACATTAGATCGGTTTTGTAATGGGAATAAGAACCTAAACTTGCTGCTGAATTCATCCAAGTCTTGCAATGATAAAACTGGTTTAGGTTTTGATTCTCATACTTATGCTAAGGCACATCCACCTAAAATTGTAAAGTCATTAGGAAGTGGTTTGATTCAAACAGTTCCTAAATAAAAAGAAGTGGTTTTCAAATCTGTAGGAGTGCTTTCTAATTCTGTTTCTAATGTTGGATGCTCATCTAGACATGATTACAAAATTAAATTTCATTGTACTTACTGTGATAAAAATGGTCATGTCGTAGATTTTTGTTATAGACTAGATAAACAAATTAAAAAGGATAAAATGTCTGCTAGATCTCATAACTTTCATGATAAATCTACCATGCTTGCTAAACAGAAAATTAGAAACATGCAACTTGCTTTAATGAGTCACAAATTTGCAAAGGTAGCATCCGGACCTTCTGGTAATAAATCTACAAAGGCAACTCCGGTAGTTCCGATATATCCGAGAGTCCCCGGACCTTCTTGTAAGAAACCTACAAAGGCAGCTCTGGTAGTTCCGATAGCTCCGAGAGTTCCCGGACCTTCTGTTGTTCCCTCTGGAACTTCTGTTTTTGCACCTAGAGCTTCAGCGTTTACCCTTAGAACTTCTGTGTTCACCTCCGGAGCTACTGGTTTTCATGCTAAACGCATAACAACTTTTAAATCAGGAGTTAAGAACAGAAAACCTCAAACTTTGACTCATAAACCTGTTGTTTTATCTCAGCTTTTGCGTGTTTTTCCTGCTGCACGTCATGTGACTCAGTATTGGATACCTAAATGTCTTTTGACTAACCCCAGTATTGAGTCATCGACGTATTGTGCTTCTATGTAGGTTACATGCTTGAGGAAGGAGAATATTTGGATTGTGGATTCAGGTTTCTCACGCCACATGACCGGTAACAAAGAATGGTTCTCCTCCCTCTCTTTTGTGTCACGTGTAGAGAATGTTACTTTTGCCGATAATTCTTCAACTCCTATAATTGCTAAGGGTTTGGTTAGAGTAAATGATCACTACACTTTGAAGGATGTGGCACTTTTCAAAAATTTGAAATACAACTTGCTTTCTGTTTCACAATTGCTAGATGAAAATCTGGAAATTATTTTCATAAAAACAGTTGCAAAGTTGTAGGTTCAAATAGTGAGCTTATTTTTAACATGTCTCAGTTTTGAAGAGTTTTTAAAGCTGATTTTGATATGTCTTCCTCTAAGCATAGGTGTCTAGTTGCTAATGATTCAAAAGACTTATATTTTTGGCATGTAGACTTGGTCACGTAGGCTTTGAACACCTAACGCATGTTAGTGCTCTTGATCGCATACGTGGGCTACCTAAGCTTAAAGGGGACAAAGAAATTATGTGCTCTTCTTGTAGACATGCTAATATGGTTGCAGGTTCACATACTCCTCTCACAATGATCATGACAACTGAACTGGGTCAACTTTTGCACCTGGACACCGTAGGACCTTCACGTGTTCAATCCTTCGGAGGTAAATGGTTTGTTCTTGTTATTGTTGATGATTATTCTAGATACTCTTTGTTCACAGCTCCTAAGATATACTAACAAATCATCCCTGGCAACGGCGCCAGAAATGCTTGTTCGTATTTCTTATGCACCATTAACTAAACATCTCCAACTGATATGTCAGAAATGCTTGTTAACGGTTCTATTGGATCACAAAGTGAATTCCGAATGTGCACGGAGATATCATTGTAGCATTTGCCCTTAAGAGTATTCCCAAGGGTGTCATTTATTTGATCCCAAAGGAAGGCAGGGAAGAGATATAACAATCGTCAAGTGGAAAGGGTAGAAAGGTCTAGGTAAGAATCTAGTAAGGATGGATAAAATAATAGTGGAGGTAGTGTGACACACACAAAAGCTTTCAAGTCTAAGGTGGATAAGAGGATCCTAGAGGTTAGTTAAGGTTGAGAGTTATGGAGGTACTCCTACCATGCTCTATTGTACATATACATAGTCTAAACTAATTATTCATAAGCTAGATCAATAGTGAATACTTATGCTATATGTTTCAACACATCGGGCCCGGGCTTACCCCTAGCAATACTAGGGCGACTCCCGCCAAGAGCCTGCGGCATAGACGAACGTGGAGGATTACAAAGGACAGATAGGGCTGTCACCACCTACTGCCTACCTCTTCAATCCGCGGGTCTACGAGAAATCCAATGCTACTTAGCTATCCTAGCACCATGCTAGCATATTAAGTAATTACCTTAAGAGCCTAGGCACAATCCATCCTAAGGCAATGAATTGAATCATCATTGAACCAATGTTGATACACAACATAATTATCCATACTAACCTAGTTATGTTATAATTAACTAGACTATAGTGGGGGTCTATAGGTTCTATGATAATGAGATATGTTCATTATGAAATAGTCATAGAAGCTATACCTTCCACATACATGGACTCCACAATCAAACAAGAAACGCTTTGCCCAAGTATATGTATAAGTAGAGACTAAAGATACTATCTTTATTATGCATAAAGTCACAAATACAAGAAAGAATACATGACCCATACCTTTCCTAATGTAGGATTGGGAAGAGAGAGACTCCTTACTCCTTTCCCAATTTGGACTTGGGACTAGAGACTCTCCTCTCTACAACCTAACTCCTTTAAGACTATGGATTATAGTGTATACAATAGAGATGAAGCTCAAGTGGGGTGTGTTGAGGTGAGGGGTAGGGGGTCCTATTTATACTAGTGTTGAGGTCAGTTCCTTCCACCAAAAGCGTGTGAATCAGTCTCCATTGACTCCAGGGAGCCGGGAGGAGCCAACACGTGGAGGCTGACTGAGTTTGGTGCAGAGACCAGGTCGGCCGACCCCCCTGGTTCGGCCGACCTGGTCATTGCACCGTTTCTCGTGTGCTTTCTCCAGGTGGCTGCCAGGTGGGTCCCATTGATGTATATGAGTGATACAGCATTGGATCTTCTCGAATACTTCTGTTTGTGGGCCATTTGATCCATGGGATTCCACGTGTCGTCGCCTGATTGGCTGGGATGATATTTTATAGGATTGGTCCCTCTAAATTTCCTCATTTCCTGCATAAAATGCTGCATACACATATTTCTCCAAGTCCAAGTGGATTTGGGTTAGATAGAAAGGTGATGTGTGCAAGAAATGACAAATCCTTCACATAATTGAGTTAAATTGATAGATGAAATTGGTATATAACAGCCGTCAACAAACTCCCCCAAGCTTATCCTTTGCTCGTCCCGAGCAAAGTCAAGACTTTAGGTTGATGATCAAGAGTTGCTACAATGTCTTATTTTCAAAAGTATCTAATGCACAACAGGATACTCTACCTAGTATTGTAGAAATTGGCTATGATACTCTACCTTTCTTAAGTTATCATGGGGCTTATGCTTTTCCATATTCATTAGTAGTTGAAAGGTAGAACAGCAAATGCAGCAAACATATCCTATAAATCAAGTTCCACTTAAATCCCGGAGAATTCAATTTAGATATTAAGTACCTCAATTGGATTCTCTCAATCACTCCTTTGTGGATAGTGGAAATATTTCCTCACCAAAGCATTGTGCCTCTACTATTCCTACTCATTGATATGGCTTGTATGTGGAGCTTGGTAAGGAAAGTAAGTAGGCATATTTGCATCACATATATTGCTAAGTCAAAAGAGTAAGCCTTAGGAGAATTCAAATCAAAACTTTTTGATTCAAGACTAGTGCATGTGTGATGGAGTGGAAGTGGATGTGGATACTTAAGATAACTCCTTTTCGATATAATCTCTCTTTCTTTTGCAGGGATGAAACATGGCTACTTTTCTTTTCTCTTTTTTTTTTTCTTTCTCATACTTATGATGTAAGCATGCCCTTTTTTATAGCCATGTCTTCTACTCCCTTTTTTTGCAATGAATTTTGAAGAGAGTGCTAATCATGAATAACATGGAGTTTCTCTTTTTGTTGTGGTATGGTGGATATGATGGACGTTTTGCTTACTTCTAGTGTTGAAGTATAGCATGTGCAAGTGAAGTTTTGAATTCAAAAAGAGTTGAATGATTTCTCACATAGGTCTATACTAGTTTGACTAGGCTCAATGTGAAAGCAAATAGCATATGCATAAGGTTTTGTCTATGTATGAATATCATATGGCTTTGGTAGGTATTTCCAATCAATTGAGGGGAACTTAAATCTTTTTAGAATTTTTCCGAAAATCTAAGTTTTACTTTCAAACTAGGACTAGCGGCCCTATTACCAATTCCAGTCTTGCACCAACCTAGAATTAGATCAAGATTTTGCTACCTACAACTTCCAAATTAAGGTAAAAGTATTCCAAACCAATGAAATCAATATTTGGAGAGTAGCAAGTTGTAAACTAGAGACTTAGGAAAATAAAACAGAGCAACTATTCAACATTTCATCTATGTGAATTTTAAATCATTCTTACCGCACATCTTTATTTGATGAAAGCAAATCTAACCTATATTTTTTTAAATGCAAGGTGGATGATGGATGGATGGAAAATAAATATGCAAGGAATGTGATACATGTTACCTCAAGTGGGGGTCCTCCCCCAAGCTTGTTCTTCAACTACCTCCGTGATAAGGGTTGAACCCTTGATGACGGAAGTATGCTGCAAGATCGGCTTGTTGTTGTTGTAGCGCCGTGTTGAAGTTGGTGAATTGAGCATCCATGTGTTATTGCAAATCCTGGGTACCTTGAACATGCTCCTGGAGTGTGCTATAGATGTCACCCATTCTCACTTCAAGTTCTCCCATACGTCTAGTGAGATCCGTCATTCCTTGGCTATAGTCATGATGACTTCTAGCCGAAAAGGAACGACGTCCTCTCATGGACATTGGGGGCAAGCTGCTAGATCTTGAAGTGGATAAGGGTGGATCCCTTTGCAATTCTTGCCAAGATGATCCCCCAGCCTCATACGTTGGAGGTTGAGTCCATTCAGGCGCATAACCCGTTGGGTTCTCTTCCTCTTGGTATTCATGGACCGGAGAGATTATTGGTGGCATGCCTGTAGCTGCAGCCCTCGCACGATTCTTTGTTACCCTGCCAGAGACATTACTTCTTCTTGCTTCCTCAAGGGGAAGAAGATTAATGGTTAGCCTCCGACATTTGTACAAATGAAAATCCGGGTTAGGTAACCGAATTTCATTGACAAAGCTGGGATAGAAAAATATCAAGGACCCATCTTGATCATGCTTAAGTGTATGTCCTTGCACTAAATAGTCTTCATCAATTAATTCTCTTTCCGTTTCAATATATATTCAAATGAAGAGTATTTAAGTGCTCCTATCCTATCAGCAATATGAGTAATCAATGAAGTGCATTCAATTGGTCCTGATTTTGAAATGTAATCTAACCATTGTGTCATCATGGCTTTGACTGGAGCAACTTTTATCTTTTTAGTCATGGCAAACAAAATTTTCAATTCATCATCTCGCACAACCCTAACATCTCCCCTAGGGAACATAGTCATAGCCACCCATCTATGCATTAAGCGTAAGGTAGGGTTTTGGATGTGGCTATTCCTAGGAGCCCTACATGTGACCTCACTAGTTAGCTCATGCCAAAAACTTTGTTTGTTAAACTTAGGCAAATTGTCTAAATCTAGCAAACACTGTTTATGGAAGCCTAGGATGCTACCTAATTCTTTCCATAGGATGTTGTATTCTTTTTGAAATAATCTAAAAGCAATACCATCAAATCCTATTCTTAGCGTGCAAAGGAATTGGATAGTGAGAAGGCGTGAACCTTTCTACTCTATGTGAGCAAAGTCATCAAATCCAATTGCATGCCAAATAGAAAGAAATTCGGAGTCTATACCTATTTTGGAGATCAAATGTGGATCGTAAGCCTTGGTGTGGCGGAACTCACGATCTTGGAGAAGCCTGCGTGCTTGATCTTCAACTTTGCTTCGTATGTCGAGGTCGTTGTCATGAAGAACTTGGTGTGGGTTGCTTCTCTCTTCCATGGGAGTGTCCTCACACACACTTCTCCTCCTTGGGCTTGTACCCATGGAAGAGAGGCGTGCACTAGAACCTTCACCATGGCTTGAGCTTGCAGCCCCCTTCCTCTTTCCGAACAACCTCTTCATGTCTTTTTGAGTTCAACAAGTAAGAACAAAACAAGGCGAGAAAAATCCAAAAAGAAGTGATGTTTGGAAAACAAAACTCTCAACGAATTTTCTCCGCTTGAAAGCTTGAGTGCAAAATGCAAATGCAGACAAAAGGAAATCTTTTTTTGGGGATGGATTTGAGCAAGAGTGTTGCAATGAAAAGCAAGAAAAACAAGGTGAGCTAGGGAGTGACTTGGGGAGGTGTAAAATGATGTGGTGTGTCAAGAGAGGTGGTCCTCATGGCCACAATTTATAGGGTGCACCCTCCAACAGTCACTTGGGGTTCAAACTATAGCCGTTGGAGGAAAGGGAGCCAATTTGGCTCCACTCCCTGTTCGGCCGACCTGACAGGTGGCCCCCCTGGTTCCCCTTTTGGCAAGTGGCTCCCCAACGGCTATAAAGTTAGCGCGTTTGTGAAATGCCACATGTGCAGCTCAGAAAATTGTTTTTCAAATAAAAACCTTTTTCAAATCCAATAAAAATTTTCTTTTGAAAAGAAAGAAAGAAAAAGATAGTTGAGAATATAATATTCGACTTGCTAGGAAAAATCAAATATGCAATGGGAAAAATCCAAAAGGGGTGGAAAAAGAAAGAAATAAAAAATAAAGTGGGATAACTACCAATTTGACCTATTGGCGTAGGTCTCACCACCGTCCGATGAGATGGACATTCCTCCATCTTCATTTCACATCCGGGCCCAAAGGCATGGGCTCGGACGGCTTGTCTTGCTTCTTCCACCATTCCTTCTTTGGCGGCTTGGTAGACTTGGGCCTTTGGTAAGATCCAGATGATTCTGTCGCCTTTGGATGTCGGCATGGTCGAAATGACGGATTCTCCTCGTAGATTAATCTTCTCATGAATGGAATGAGTGAGTCCACCTTTGGAGGTGTGACTTTGACCTCTCTGATGTGTTTATCATTCGGCCCATACTTGATTCGAATCATGGAGCATTGTTCTTATTTTGGCCGTAAGTTAAACCTTTCCTCCTTGCCATTGATATGGAAGTGGATTTCTCCAGCTCCCACATCTATGCGAGCTTTTGCAGTGCTGAGGAATGGGAGCCCAAGAATGAGTGGTGTATCCTTCTTGGTGTCCATGTCTAGCACCACAAAATCCAAGGGTATGAAGCAGTTCCGGATCTTCACCGGGACGTCTTCAGCAATACCTGCTTGGGCATCACACTAACACTTGCTCCCAGATCACAAAGTGCCTTGTCAAAGTGGTGAGCCCCAATTGAGCATGAAATGGTAGGACATCCAATGTCCTTCTTCTTTTCAGGAAGCCTATTGAGGATGGCTGCATTGTAGTCTTCCGTAAGCTTGACGACCTCAGTGGTGGGCAATGGCCGTTTGTTGTTCAATATGTCCTTGAGATAGTGAGCATAAGTGGGGACTTGCATCGCATCAATAAGGGGCACATTGATGTGGATCTTTTGGATGATCTCAACAAAACGGTTGAATTGCTCATCCACTGTTGGCTTCCTTTGTCTGTGAGGGAATGGCAATAAGTTAGTGTCTTCAAAGTGTTTGGCCATTCTCTCACCAAGTAATTCACTTGGGACATCCTCCTTTTCAGGGTCAGTTGTCCTCTTTTCTTGTGTGGGATATGGTGGGTCACGAGTGGTCTTTCCTCTTCTTGTAACTACTGCACCGACGTTCTCCACTAGGGCTTCTGGCTGCCCCAAAATTTTGTTGTTTTCTAATGGAGGGACAACTGCAGCAAGTTGTGCCAACTGAGTCTCCAACATCTTGTTGAATCTTAGTTGATTCTTGAATGCTGAGGATAGTCCTTCAATTTTTGCATTGATATTCTCTAGGGTCTTGTCATTAGCTGACAGCTTCTTGGATAGGGCATCATTGATCTTGAGCTGGCTAATGGCAAGTTCTCTCAAGTTGGGCTGATTTCTAGGGTTGCCATTGTTGTTGTACCCTCCTTGACAGAATGGGCGTTGTTGACCCCACTCTTGACCTCCTGGACGATATCCATTGTTGTTGAAATTTCCGTTGTTGGTGAGGTATAATGCATCCGCACGAGTTTCTGGGCAATCATTACCCATATGACCCGTGTTGCCACACACTTCGCACGTGATGTGAGAGTCTAGGGCACAGGCATTGCCAGACACTTCACCACTAGCTTGTCCATCAATTTTCTTTATTAGTAGGTCCAATTTTGCAGCAATCATGTCCACCTCCTTCAAGGTGTGCATGCCTCGCTGTCGGGTATGGAGACGCTCAACGTTCCATCCCATGTTAGACACCATATTCTCAATACGATCTTTAGCTTTTGGCACCGTCAATGAGAAGAAGGCTCCTCCAGTAGCAGCATCCAAATGGTCATGAGATGATGGGATCAGCCCGTTATAGAAATTTTGAATAAGGAGTCAGTCATCCATCCCATGGTGGGGACAGGCTAGGATGTACTCCTGAAGCCTTTCCCATGCCTCGGGAATAGATTCCTTGGGCTCTTGCTGAAAGCTGGAAATCCTTCCACATAGGGCATTGGTTTTGCCCAACGGGAAGAATTTGACGAGGAATGTCGTAGAACACTTCTCCCAAGTGTCTATAGCACTTCGGTTCACGTAGAACCACTGTTTCGCTCTCCCAAGGAGAGAGAACGGGAACAGTCTCAAATGGACCGCATCCGGAGACACGTCCTTGATCTTAAAAGTGTTGCAGATCTTAAGGAATTGTTGCAGGTGAGCACTGGCATCCTCGTTAGCCTTCCCACAGAATGGGTTGGCTTGCACCATAGTGAAAGTTGCCTAGAGGGGGGGTGAATAGGCTAATCGACCTGCAAATGACTTAATAAAACGAGATTAAATTACAGGAGGCGGACTAGTCCGGTCTGGGGGCGGACTAGTCCGGTCAGCCTGCGTGAAGATCCCTAAAAAGTGTTTCTAGCAAGTTTTAAGGCGATTTCTCGAGTCTACAGGTGAGGATATGGTTATGTCAAGTTTAGCAACTACCAACACAAGTATATGACTAAGAGTAACAAGTTTATAGCAATATGAAGCACGAGACAAAACTAGCAACCCTAGAACAAAATATTCGATAAATGAAATGCGAAGAACATGGAGACACAAGGATTTTATCCTGAGGTTCGATCCCACACAAGGAATCTACGTCCCCGTTGAGGAGTTCACAAAGGACCGGGTTCAACAACCCTTCCCTCACCAAGTTTACCGCACGGGCCTAACTTGGTTCTCCACTATCACAAAGAATGAATACAAGATTCGTTGGGGCTTCTCACAATCTAAGGCTCCCACCACAATTACAATTGCAAATCACAAAGATTAACTCAAGCCACAGATCACAATGATTCACAAAGTGCAAGAAATCAAACCGGGAGCCTAAGTGCGATGTTCTTCCTCTTTTCCACCTCACTAAACCCTAATCCACTCAGGAATTAGTTTTAGAGGGAAAGTAGGCAAGAAAGAGGCTCAAGAATGCTCCAAGTTTTGCTGTGGTGGCGCTAGGGTTCCAGGTTGCTCAAAGATATTTCAAAAGAACCCAGAGGACCTCTATTTATAGAGGTCCCAAGCCCATACTGCTGACTTCAGCAGATGGGCGGACTAGTCCGGCCTACAGCCCGGACTAGTCCGGCCTAGGGGACCACTAACGCCTTTGATAACTGTTGCACTGCGCGGCAATCGTCACACTACCCGCCAAACTTCAAATTCAAAAAGTCACTTCAACAACAGACTAGTCCGGTCCTCACCGCACTAGTCCGATCTCACACAGAACCTTTTGTTCCGTGTGAAAACGGACTAGTCTGAAGACCACGGACTAGTCCGGCCCCATGGGCGGACTAGTCCGGCCTTCCCAGACTTAGTCGCAAAACCTCTCTACACTTAGCAACGCGGACTAGTCCGGCCCATGGACGGACTAGTCCGATCTCACTCGGAACCTTTTGGTCCGCCCCAAAACGGACAAGTCCGCTCTCCTGGACTTAGTCCCGAATCTTCACCTTAGGAGTACCACAGACTAGTCCTTCCTACTACGGACTAGTTCGAAGTCACACATGACCTTTTGGTCCGTGCCAAAACGGACTAGATTGCCCATGAGCAGACTAGTCCGGCCGCTCAGGCGGACTAGTCCGGCCCCTCCTGCCAGACTACTCTAACTTCAACTCTCAAAGGGGTTTCTACCTAAACCACCACTCTTGGGCTCCTAACTTGATCTCATTGCACTTTACTCACACACCCTCCTATTTCTACGGCTAGTCCAACTCAACACGCTAGAAACCCTAGTTTCTACGCTTCGAGTCGACTCCGTTTCCTTCCTTTTCCTTTTTGAGGGTTTGCGTCTCCGATCGAGTCCACACCTGTGCTAAGGATCACTTGAGCTCATTAGCGACTTAATTGTCATCATCAATCATCCCAAACCCACGGCGAACCTAGATGCACTTTCAATCTCCCCCTTTTTGGTGATTGATGACAACACATCAAGTCCTTCACAATTAAGAGTATAAATTTGGTTTTCATAACATGTGTGCGTATGATAGACTCCCCCTCAATGTATGCAACATGTAAAAGAGGTGGAGGAGATCTTTCATACCCACACACGTTATGGTGGGGTGCCTACGTGATGTGCTCAACAATTGTGACAAGATATAAAGAACATCAATATTATCACAAGATAGACAATGAGAGCATCATATTGAAATTAAGCAATAGTAACATGTCTTGCACAAAAGTAAACATCCAACATGCAAGTAGCATAAATATATTACAAGACAAGTCCAAAGGCACCACACAAAAGACTAACTCCCCCTAACTCTCCCCCTTTGGGATCAAGGCACCAAAAAGGAAAAGAAGGGGAACTAGGACCTAAAAGCTAGTCCTCATCCTCGTCACTGCCACTCTCCGTGGCCTCGGGGTCCGTGACATCCTCATCATCATCGGCATTGTCGTCGTCGTCGTCGGAGGTCGGTGCAGAGGTACCCTCCGTCTCACCCAAGAGTGTCAACTCGTCGGGGGTGACAAGCGAGTACGGAGTGAGCTCATCGTCGGAGGCCTCAGGGCTCATTGGGATCTCGAGCTCGTCGCAGATCTTCCTCACATACCGCTCAATCCTCTGAGCTCGCACCTCGGCTTTGCGGCACGAGGTGAAGATGGACCAAAGAAACTTGAGGACTCCGCTGCTAGAGGAGCCCGCCGAGTGCTGAGACGGAGGTGCAACGGAAGGAGGCACCTCGGAGCGTAAGGATGGCTCCGCATTCTTCCTCCGGGCAGGAGTCGGGACAGCAGGTGGCATCTGGGGTGGGAGATGCTGGTGAGTGGTGTCCTTCACAAACACGAGCCCGGACACCTTCTCTATCAGGCACATTATGTAAGGGGCATAGCCACAGGCACGGTTGGGTGTGTGTGAGATGTTGTAGATATCATCGAAGATGTAATCCACAAGGTTGAACATCTCATGTCCATCAATGAGAACCAACAGGTGCCTGAGGTGTCCCTGGATGATCCCCGCATCCCCTTCTTTAGGAGCCACCGTCCTCCTAAGAATCCTGTTAAGGATGCTGTAGAAGGGAAGGCTGTTTTTGGCCAATCCAGATTCATAGTGGACGTGAGGAGGGTACATGTAGTTCATGTCATCCTTGTCCATAGCCTTGAGATTGGAGATAATGATCTCATGGTCCAGGTGACTCTCCAGTCCAAGTGCCTGAGCAAAGACCTCGAAGGTGGCATAGTACTGCTCACCGTTGGTCATCCAAGTGATGGCTCGGTTGCCATGAGAGTGAAGTGAATTGTGGTATAAAACTGTACGATAACCTCCTCATTCCAGTCATACTTGAATCCAAGAATGTCTTTGATCCCGTGGCGCTCAGCTGCCTCGATCACTGCGTCAAATGCCTCGTGTTTCTTCTTAGCCATATATGCCCAGTCCACCCATTGAGCGTGGATCACTGGCTTCTTCATTGCCTGATAGACTGTGCGATAGTAATCGCAATGGAAGTCACACCAAAACCGAGGGTCGGTGGTGGACCTCTCAAACCTATAGACATTCTCATCTCTGAGCCTCCTGGCCTTCTCAGCTCCCTTTCCTTTGAACACATTTGCAGCCAAGTTGGGCTGCCTATTGGGGTTTCGCGCTGGACTGTGCATCTTGAGAGGGCCAATGGCCTGGGCCTTCCCTTTCTCTCGGATCACTACCCCTTCGGCTGCCTTCTTGGCTGGCACCTTGACAGCTGGCTTTTTCTTCTTCAGCTCGACTGGAGCCGGAGCCTTTCCCTTCTTAGGGTCACGCTCGACCCTAGGCTCAGCTACCCCTTAGGCTTGCTCCTTGCTCTTAGCCTTCTCGCCAATGGTGACGAGCTTCTTCCTCTTGGAGGCATTGGCCTCTGCGGCCCTGGAATTGTGAGCCTCTCTTTCTTCTCTCTTCTTCTTCCGTGCCTCACGGAGAGAGTCTTCAGTAGCACGAGCAATGGCTTCGTCCTCGTTGTAGATAGTTGCAGCTACTCTGGAAGCTTCAAGTGTCTTCAGCTGCCGTTCTTCCTTTGCTTTCTGCGCCTCGATGAGGGCAGCCTTAGTTCTTGCCTCGATGATTTGGGCTTTGGTGCGTGCCTCCCGGGGATCTCTGGGAGGGGAAGGCACTTCAGCACCCCTCTCCTCGGTGCGGCGCTCCTCACCCACAGGGTTGGAACTCGGAAGATTGCGCTCGAAATCCGACATCGTGCTGAAAACACAACGAGAAGAGGACATAAGAGACCAAGGGTGTGAAATATTGCGGAAGGAATCTCAAGAAATAGCTAATATTAGGGTTTGCCCTGTGCAAAACGGACTTGTTCGCCTTAGGGGCGGACTAGTCCGTCGGCGGACTTGTCCGCCAGGGCCGGACTAGTCTGGGCTGCACAGGATGAACCCTAACCCTAACGATTTTTTAAAAAAAACTTCAAATCAACGCGCAATACTTCTAGAATATGATCGCAAGAATGTATGGAGCAACATTAATGAAGGTACTCCTATAAAAAACTCCAAGAATCAAAAATGAGAGGAATTTTTGAAAAGAGGGAAATACCTCCTCAAATTCGAAGAAATCAACAAGATCAGAGTAGGAAAGCATCGAAGAAGTGCGGGGAAACGATCCCACACTCCTAAAGGCTTCAATGTGCGGATTGGATGCGAGTTTTGGTGGTTGGAGCGAAAAATCGCCGACGGGGCGGTTGCTTGCGCGCGGGAGAGAGAGAGGCGAGTGTGAGAGGAGAGAAGAGGGGCCTGGGCCGCCCCTGGGGGTTTAAGTTCCCAAGGGCCGGACTAGTCCGGTACCAGGACGGACTAGTCCGGTGTGCGGACCAGCCGTGGACTAGTCGCCTCCGGACTCGTCCGGCCTTAGGGCGGACTAGTCCGGTCCTACTGGGTTGAAGTCAATATATATGAGTTTATGCCCACAACTATAGGTCCTTTTGGACAAATAAGCACAACAAAACTTTGTGAATATGGTCAGTAAGCAATCAACATTCAAACTATGACCATGACTCACAAAGTCACTAGTTTTTCAAATATTTAGGAGAAAATTGAGATAGAGAGAGTTTTTCCAACCACATGCATTCTTTTGAACAAGGCATAAGTAAACATTCAGATGTGCATGTTTCAAGCCACATTTCGAGAATCTAAGATATTGAGCTCACTCCTAAGCTCACAAAATCGCTTCTCATCTAGGGGCTTGGTGAATATGTCGGCTAGTTGGTTCTCGGTTCTCACATGGGAAATCACTATATCCCCCTTTAAGGAATGATCTCTCAAGAAGTGGTGTCTAATGTCTATGTGTTTGGTCCTTGAATTCTCAACTGGATTATGGGCTATTTTGATGGCACTCTCATTGTCACATAGGAGAGGGATATGACGCAAGTTTATACCATAATCCCTTAGAGTTTGTCTCATCCACAGAAGTTGTGCACAACAACTTCCGGCTGCGACGTACTCCGCTTTGACTGTGGAGAGAGCAATGGAATTTTGTTTCTTAGAGGACCAAGACACTAATGATCTACCCAAGATTTGGCATGTCCCGGATGTGCTCTTTCTATCAACTTCGCACCCCGCATAATCCGCATCGGAATAACCAATGAGGTTGAACTTGGATCCTTTGGGGTACCAAAGTCCTAGGCTCGGTGTGTGAACTAGATATCTAAGAATTCTCTTCACGGCGGTCAAATGACACACCTTTGGTGCAGCTTGAAACCGTGCACACATACACACACTAAGCATGATATCCGGTCTAGATGCACAAAGATATAACAGGGACCCAATCATGGAACGATACACCTTTTGGTCCACACTTGGACCATCTTCGTTGAGGTCTAGGTGTCCATTCGTCGCCATAGGGGTCTTAATGGGTTTGGCCTTGTCCATGTCAAACTTCTTCAATATGTCTTGAGTGTACTTTGTTTGACTTATGAACGTGCCTTCTTTGAGTTGCTTGACTTGGAAACCTAAAAAGAACTTCAACTCCCCCATCATGGACATCTCAAATCTTTCCGTCATAATCTTTGAAAACTCATCACAAAACACTTTGTTAGTAGAACCAAATATAATGTCATCGACATATATTTGGCACACAAAAAGATCATCATTGAAGTGCTTCGTAAATAGAGTGTAATCAGCTTTTCCTATCTTAAAACTATTTTCAATTAGAAAGTCTCTAAGACACTCATACCAAGCTCTAGGAGCTTGTTTGAGGCCATAGAGAGCCTTACGCAATTTGAAGACATGGTTTGGGAATTCTTGATCTTCAAAGCCCGGTGGTTGCTCCACATATACTTCCTCCTTGATTGGGCCATTTAGGAACGCACTCTTGACGTCCATTTGATAGAGCTTAAAATCATGGTGAGTAGCAAAGGCCAGTAATATTCGAAATGACTCTAACCTAGCTACTGGAGCAAAGGTTTCATCAAAATCCAAACCTTCGACTTGTGAGTACCCCTTGGCCACAAGTCGTGCCTTGTTCCTTGTCACAACACCATGTTCATCTTGCTTGTTGCGGAACACCCACTTGGTGCCTACGACATTTGCTTGTGGACGCTTGACAAGCTCCCAAACTTTGTTCCTCTCGAAGTTGTTAAGCTCCTCTTGCATGGCCACCACCCAATCCAGATCTCTCAAGGCATCTTCAACCCTATGGGGCTCCAAAGAAGAGACAAAGGAGTAATGTTCACAAAAGTTTGCAACACGAGAACGAGTGATTACCCCTTTAGTAATGTCTCCTAGTATGTTGTCAACAGGGTGATCCCGTTGAACACTTTGATGTACGCGAGGATGTGGAGGTTGAGCTCTTGAGTCATCTTCTTCTTCTTCTTCTTCTTCTTGATCTCCCCCTTGATGAGTGCCTCTCTTTTGACTTTCATCTTCTTGATCGTTTTGAGGTCCTACTTGACCGTCGACAACTTGATCGCATGGAGGAGTACTTGCATCATCTTGTTGTTGGTCACTTGAGCATTGAGGTTGTTCTTGTGGTCAAACATCTCCAAGTTCCATTCTCCTAAGTACTTCTTGTGGAGAGTCTTCTTGATCTAGCACACTTTGATCAACTTGCTCCACTTGGGAGCCATTAGTTTCATCAAACACCACGTCGCGTGTTATTTCAACAATTCCGGAGGTTTTGTTGAAGACACGGTAGGCGTGAGTGTTTGAGTCATAGCCAAGAAAGAAACCCTCATCGGACTTTGAAGCAAACTTTGAAGTCCTAGGCTTCTTGTTGAGAATATAACACTTGCTCCCAAAAACACGAAAATAAGAGATATTGGGTTTCTTACCAACTAGAAGCTCATAGGGAGTCTTCTTGAGGAGGCGGTGGAGGTATAATCGATTGACGGCGTGGCAAGCGGTGTTAACCGCCTCCGCCCAAAACCGATCCGATGTCTTGTACTCATCAAGCATCGTCCTTGACATCTCAATGAGTGTTCTGTTCTTCCGTTCCGCCACCCCGTTTTGTTGAGGGGAGTATGGAGCTGAAAATTCATGCTTGATGCCTTCCTCATCCAAGAATTCTTCTACTTGAGTGTTTTTGAACTCGGTGCCGTTGTCACTTCTTATAGCTTTGATTCTTGAGGCGAACTCATTTTGATCTCTCCTCAAGAACCTCTTGAGGACACCATGGGTTTCACCCTTATCATGCAAGAAAAACACCCAAGTGAAACGAGAAAAGTCATCAACAACAACAGGACCATATTTGTTACCGCCAATGCTTATGTAGGTTATTGGCCCGAAAAGGTCCATGTGTAGCAGCTCCAACGGTCTTGTTGTCGTCATGATGTTCTTGGAGGGATGTTGAGCTCCTACTTGCTTCCCGCTTGGCACGCACTACATGGCCTGTCTTTTTCGAAGACAACATTCTTCAAGCCATGGATGTGATCGCCCTTAAGAAGCTTTTGTAAGTTCCTCATGCCAACATGGTCCAGCCGTCTATGCCAAAGCCATTCCATGTTGGTTTTCGCCATTAAGCATGTGTCAAGTTGAGCTTTATCCGACGCAAATTCCACAAGATAAAGCTTTCCCTTGAGCACACCCTTAAAAGCAATTGAGTTATCACTTCTTCTAAGGACGCTCACACCCTCATTAGTGAAAACACAATTATAACCCTTGTCACATAGTTGTGATATGGACAAGAGGTTATAGTATAAAGATTCAATATGTAGAACGCTAGAAAGAGTGTGTTGAGGAGAAATGACAATTTTACCGGAGCCAAGGATTTTTCCTCGGCTATTGTCTCCAAAGAGGATTCCTTCATTTGGATCATCGTGCTCTTCATACTCCTCGAACATCGTCCTCTCTCCGGTCATGTGGTTTGTGCACCCACTATCAAGCACCCATTTGGAACCACCGGAGGAGTATGCCTACAAAACAAGATTATGCCTTCCTTTTAGGTACCCAAGCGGAGTTGGGTCCTTTGACGTTAGTGGTAAGGCATTTGGGCACCCACACGCAAGGCTTGGGGATCTTGCAGAGAGGCCCAACATATCTAGCAAACACCTTGCCATATTTGTTCCTCATAAGCACATAAGAAGCATCAAAATCAAGAAATAGAGGATGCGGTTCAGATTTAGGCATTTTGTTGCTAGTGGATGTGTTCTTCTCAATTTTAGTTGTAGATGAACTTCCCTTAACAAAGACAATCATGTCTTTGCCATACTTGGAGGTTTTGGCGTTGTGCCTACCACTTCTAGTATAGCCAAGACCATCCTTGACATGGGGAGGTCTCTTGTTGGTGTATGCACTTCGTGCATACGCCACCTTCTCCTTGTCAAAGATGGCACCCTTAGGTGCTTGCTTGCCTTGCGCTAAGTTTAGTTCATCCTTAAGTTTAAGGATTAAGTTAGAGCACTTGCAAGGCGTGGTTGCATTGGATGAGGCCTTTGAGGAGGTTGAGCTCTTGGAGGAAGAGGCTACATTGTTCTTAAGGGACCCAACTTGAGTCTCAAGGATCTTGTTAACTTTTGTCAAGTTCCCAAGTTCATCCTTGAGCTCAATTGATTTCTCCTCAAGACTTGAACACGTTTTCTTGCTTAGGGCAAGTTCGTGTTCCAATGCCTTGCTCTTCTCTCTTTCAAGCTCAAGGAGCTCATTGAGCTCTTGACATCTCTCCTTTTCAAGGATGAGCATGTCCTCTTGTCTGTTGATGAGCTCCTCCTTCTCAAAGATCTCATCCATAAGCAACTTCATCCTCCGCAAGGTGCTTTTGCTTATGTCCTTAAACATGTGCTCATTTTCACTAGCGCTATCAAATTCATCATGAGAGGAAATGGAGGAGGAGGATTGGGATGTTACCTTTATCCTTCCCTCTTTTGCCATAAGGCAAGTTGGTTTGTAGTCGTTGTTGAGGTTGGGGAAGAGCTTGCTTCCCTTGGAGCTCCTCCCGATGGCTATGGTGGCCATCTTCTCCTCTTCTTCTTTGGAGGAGGACTCATCATTAGAGTCCCACTCCTTGCCAAAGTGTGCTTGTCCGGAGGGCTTCTTCTTCTTGAAGAACTTCTTCTCTTGAGGCTTGCCCTCCTTTTTCTTCTTCACTTCTTCATGGGGGCAATCAACTATGAAGTGGCCATACTCGCCACAATTGTAGCAAGCCCTCTTGTTTTTGGGCCTTGCCTTTTCTTTGCCTTTTCCTTCATGCTTGTATCCTCCTTTTCTTCTCCTCATCATCCTCTTGAAGTTATTGATGAAGAAGGCCTCTTCCTCATCGGTGTCAAGGCTCTCCTCATCCTCTTCTGTTTGCTCTTTTGGGGAGGATGTTGCTTTGAGCGCAACATTCTTCATCTTCGAGGTGGTGAATCTTTGAAGGTCGTTGTAGAAGAGCGCCTCCTTTTCCATGATCTCGTGATTGATGATCCTTTCAAGGACCTCTTCCGGGGTCATTTTGGCAAACCCCGGACTTTCTCGGATCATGGAGCATAGAGAGACGTTCCTAGGCATGAATGCCCGAATCATTCTCTTCACCACCTCGTGGTCCATCCACTTGGTACAGCCGTAAGATCTACTCTTGTTGATGAGTATCTTTAGGCGGTTGTACATCTCTTGGGGCGATTCACCATCCATAATGGCAAACTTCCCGAGCTCTCCTTCAATGAGTTCAATCTTTGCTTCCTTGACGACTCGGTTGCATTCATGATCCGTCTTGAGAGTGTCCCAAATGTCTTTGGCCACCTCAAGTCCATCCACTCGGTTGAACTCATCTCTTGAGAGGGATGAGATGATCACTCCGGCCGCTTGAGCATTGCGGTGACGGAGCACAGCTTGCTCCAGAGTGATATCTTCTTCATTCTTAGGAATGTGCACCCCGGTCAACACAATTTGCCATAGTGAGGGATTGAGTGACACAAGGTGGATCTTCATGTTGTGCTTCCACATCCCATAGTCAGTTCCATCGAATTGGGGAGGTTTCCCCAATGGGATGGAAAGGTAGTGGTTGTTGGCGGCAAGGCGTTCATAGTTGAACCCTTGTTGGTTGTAGTTGACTCCGCCACAACCACTTGATGAGCTTGACGGATCAACTGCAGCAATCTTCAGATTCTCCCGGAGCTTCACCTTGAGCTGGCGAGTCTCCTCAACATCGGTTGGCTTGTCTTGATAAGCCATTGTCTCCTCACGTGTCGGTTGAGAATCATTGGTCGACACCTCTTCAAACACGACTCCGGCCATCTCTCCGAGTTGTTAGACTCTTCGTGGAGAGTCCTGCTCTGATACCAATTGAAAGTTGCCTAGAGGGGGTGTGAATAGGCTAATCGACCTGCAAATGACTTAATAAAACGAGATTAAATTACAGGGGGCGGACTAGTCCGGTCTGGGGGCGGACTAGTCCGGTCAGCCTGCGTGAAGATCCCTAAAAAGTGTTTCTAGCAAGTTTTAAGGCGATTTTCTCGAGGCTACAGGTGATGATATGGTTATGTCAAGTTTAGCAACTACCAACACAAGTATATGACTAAGAGGAACAAGTTTATAGCAATATGAAGCACGGGACAAAACTAGCAACCCTAGAACAAAATATTCGATAAACGAAATGCGAAGAACACGGAGACACAAGGATTTTATCCCGAGGTTCGATCCCACACAAGGAATCTACGTCCCCGTTGAGGAGTCCACAAAGGATCGGGTTCAACAACCCTTCCCTCACCAAGTTTACCGCACGGGCCTAACTTGGTTCTCCACTATCACAAAGAATGAATACAAGATTCATTGGGGCTTCTCACAATCTGAGGCTCCCACCACAATTACAATTGCAAATCACAAAGATTAACTCAATCCACAGATCACAATGATTCACAAAGTGCAAGAAATCAAACCGGGAGCCTAAGCACGATGTTCTTCCTCTTTTCCACCTCACTAAACCCTAATCCACTCAAGAATTAGTTTTAGAGGGAAAGTAGGCAAGAAAGAGGCTCAAGAATGCTCCAAGTTTTGCTGTGGCGGCGCTAGGGTTCCAGGTTGCTCAAAGATAGTTCAAAAGAACCCAGGGGACCTCTATTTATAGAGGTCCCAAGCCCATACTGCTGACTTCAGCAGATGGGCAGACTAGTCCGGCCTACAGCCCGGACTAGTCCGGCCTAGGGGACCACTGACGCCTCTGACAACTATCGCACTGCGCGGCAATCGTCACACTACCCGCCAAACTTCAAATTCAAACGGTCACTTCAACAACGGACTAGTCCGGTCCTCACCGGACTAGTCCGATCTCACACAGAACCTTTTGTTCCATGTGAAAACGGACTAGTCTAAAGACCACGGACTAGTCCGGCCCCATGGGCGGACTAGTCCGGCCTTCCTAGACCTAGTCGCAAAACCTCTCTGCACTTAGCAATGCGGACTAGTCCGGCCCATGGACGGACTAGTCCGATCTCACTCAGAACCTTTTGATCCGCCCCAAAACGGACAAGTCTGCTCTCCTGGACTTAGTCCCGAATCTTCACCTTAGGAGTACCACGGACTAGTCCGTCCTACTATGGACTAGTCCGAAGTCACACAGGACCTTTTGGTCCGTGCCAAAACGGACTAGATTGCCCAGGAGCGGACTAGTCCGGCCGCTTAGGCGGACTAGTCCGGCCCCTCCTGCCAGACTACTCTAACTTCAACTCTCAAAGGGGTTTCTACCTAAACCACCACTCTTGGGCTCCTAACTTGATCTCATTGCACTTTACACACACACCCTCCTATTTCTACGGCTAGTCCAACTCAACATGCTAGAAACCCTAGTTTCTACGCTTCGAGTCGACTTCGTTTCCTTCCTTTTCCTTTTTGAGGGTTTGCGTCTCCGATCGAGTCCACACCTGTGCTAAGGATCACTTGAGCTAATTAGCAACTTAATTGTTGTCATCAATCATCCAAAACCCACGGGGAACCTAGATGCACTTTCACATAGTGATAAGGCCTGTTTTGATCTCGAAGTTCACATCTTCCGTGTTAACAGTGGGCCCAATAGGCACATTGTTAGCAGAGGGAGCTGAGAACTCACGAAGGATCATCTGAGCCATTGGCGTTTGGATTGTTGGTGCAGAAATGCGGGCTTGCTTTGCCGCTCGAATCTTCTGAGGAGTAACAACACGGGGTCGGTCTCTCAGAAGATTCAGGATCTTCAATAAAGTTTTCTGGCAGGCGGAAACCAGACATACACTACACTGTTTTCACATTAAAAATGCGAAAACAAAGAATGGTTGTCCTACTAAAATCCTACCCAGGGTTCTATCCTATTCACTTAGTCATGTTATATATCTATTTGCCTTCCCCGGCAACGGCGCCAGAAATGCTTGTTGATGGCTCCTAAGATATACTAACAAATCAACCCCGGCAACGGCGCTAGAAATGCTTGTTGGTATTTCTTATGCACCATTAACTAAACATCTCCAACTGATGTGTCAGAAATGCTTGTTAACGGTTCTATTGGATCACAAAGTGAATTCCGCAAGCACACGGAGATATCATTGTAGCATTTCCCCTTAAGAGTATTCCCAAGGGTGTCATTTATTTTGATCCCAAAGGAAGGCAGGGAAGAGATATAACAATCATCAAGTGGAAAGGCTAGAAAGGTCTAGGTAAGAATCTAGTAAGGTGGGATAAAATAATAGTGGAGGTAGTGTGACACACACAAAAGCTTTCAAGTCTAAGGAGGATAAGAGGATCCTAGAGGTTAGTTAAGGTTGAGAGTTATGGAGGTACTCCTACAATGCTCTATTGTACATATATGTAGTCTAAACTAATTATTCATAAGCTAGGTCAATAGTGAATACTTATGCTATGTGTTTCAACACATCGGGCACGGGCTTACCCCTAGCAATACTAGGGCAACTCCCACCAAGAGCCTGTGGCATCGCCGAACGTGGAGGATTACAAAGGACAGATAGGGCTGTCACCACCTACTGCCTACCTTTTCAATCTGTGGGTCCACAAGAGATCCAATGCTACTTAGCTATCCTAGCACCATGCTAGCATATTAAGTAATTAGCTTAAGAGCCTAGGCACAATCCATCCTAAGGCAATGAATTGAATCATCATTGAACCAATGTTGATACACAACATAATTATCATACTAACCTAGTTATGTTATAATTAACTAGACTATAGTGGGGGTCTATAGGTTCTATGATAATGAGATATGTTCATGATGAAATAGTCATAGAAGCTATACCTTCCACATACATGGACTCCACAATCAAACAAGAAACGCTTTGCCCAAGTATATGTATAAGTAGAGACTAAAGATACTATCTTTATTATGCATAAAGTCACAAATACAAGAAAGCATACATGAGCCATACCTTTCCCAATGTAGGATTGGGAAGAGAGAGACTCCTTACTCCTTTCCCAATTTGGACTTGGTACTAGAGACTCTCCTCTCTACAACCTAACTCCTCTAAGGCTATGGATGATAGTGTATACAATAGAGATGAAGCTCATGTGGGGTGTGTTGAAGTGAGGGGTAGGGGGTCCTATTTATACTAGTGTTGAGGTTGGTTCCCGCCACCAAAAGCACGCGAATCAGTCACCATTGACTCCAGGGAGCCAGGAGGAGCCAACACGTGGAGGCTGACCGAGTTTGGTGTAGAGACTAGGTCGGCCGACCCCCTGGTTTGGCTGACCTGGTCATTGCACCGTTTCTCGTGTGCTTTAACCAAGTGGCTGCTAGGTGGGTCCCATTGATGTATATGGGTGATACACCGTTGGATCTTCTCGGATACTTCTGTTTGTGGGCCATTTGATCCATGGGATGCCACGTGTTGTCGCCTGATTGGTTGGGATGATATTTTATAGGATTGGTCCCTCTACATTTTCTCATTTCCTGCATAAAATGCTGCATACACATATTTCTCCAAGTCCAAGTGGAATTGGGTTAGATAGAAAGGTGATGTGTGCAAGAAATGACAAATCCTTCACATAATTGAGTTAAATTGATGGATGAAATTGGTATATAACAGCCGTCAACACTCTTGGGTTTACTTTATGGCGTCTAAGAATGAAGCCTTTAGTCACTTTATAACTTTATTTCTTAGATTATCAATTGATCACCCAGGATCTTTAAAAGCAATTAGAAGTGATAACGGCACTGAGTTTAAAAATCAATATTTTGATCACTTTTGTGCTGAAAATGGAATAGATCATCAATTTTCTTCACCATATGTACCTCAACAAAACGGTGTTGTAGAAAGAAAGAACAGAACCTTAGTTGAGATGGCTAGGACTATGCTTGATGAATACCAAACTCCTAGGAAATTTTGGGCTGATGCAATTGCAACCGCTTGTTATGTCTCAAATCGTGTTTTCTTGCGCACTAAGCTAGGTAAAACACCATATGAGCTCTGGTTTGGACATAGGTCTAGTGTTACACACTTTCGAGTCTTTGGATGCAAATGCTTTCTTAAGAAATATGGTAATCTTGATAAATTTGAACTTAGATCCATTGATGGCATGTTTCTTGGTTATCCATCTCATACTAGAGGCTACTGTGTGTTTTTACTTAACACTAACAAAATTGTGGAGACTTATGAAGTGTCTTTTGATAAAGCTAGCCCAGGTACTAGCTCAAATATTGCAGTTCCAGATCCATATCCGCAGGGGGGAGAGCATTTTCGTTGAAGATGAGAAGAATTGGAGCTGCTGCCCAAAAATTCAACAGCTAAAAACTTTGGTTCAGCTTCGGATGTTAACTCTTAACCAGCACCGACAACCATCAATGCTGATTCAAATCATCCTCAAGTCACAAGCTCATCGATTTGTGATGAACATGAAGAAGAAGAAGCTTGTGAGTCATCTGTTCCCCTATAGTTTTACAGGGATCATCCCCCGCAACAGATAATTGGAAGCCTACACGAACGAGTCACACGGTCCTGGTTTTGCGATCCAAACTCTCATGCTCATTCTGCTTTTGTTGCTTCTTTTGAACCCAAAGATATATCACACGCGCTCACTAATGAATCTTGGATTATTGCCATGCAAGAAGAGTTAGAAATTTTTGAAAGAAATAATGTTTGGAAACTTGTACCACCTCATCAAGGTCACACTTTAATTGGAACTAAATGGGTGTTTAAAAATGAACAAAGTGAGGATGGGGTTGTGGTTAGGAATAAGGCTAGGTTGGTTGCTCAAGGTTTCACTCAAGTTGAAGGTCTAGATTTTGATGAAACTTTTGCTCCTGTTGCTGGATTAGAAGCCATAAGAATTTTGTTATCTTTTGCTACATCTAAAGGTTTTAAGCTATATCAAATGGATGTTAAAAGTGCTTTTCTTAATGGCTACATATATGAGGAGGTTTATGTCAAACAACCACCGGGTTTTGAAAATTCAAATTTTCCTAATCATGTTTACAAACTGTCCAAAGCCTTGTACGGTCTCAAACAAGCCCCTAGAGCATGGTATGATAGGTTAAAAACAATATTACTTGAAAAGGGCTTTACCATGGGCAAGGTTGATAAAACTCTTTTTGTGCTTAAGCATGGCAATGACTCATTATTCGTTCAAGTGTATGTGGATGATATTATCTTTGGTTGTGCCTCTCATGATCGTGTGTCCAAGTTTTCAGCTATGATGAGTTCAGAATTTGAGATGAGTATGATGGGAGAACTCACGTACTTTTTGCGCTGCAAATCAAGCAAACCAGGGAGGGTACCTTTGTACATCAAACAAAGTATACAAAAGAACTCCTAAGGCACTTCAACATGGACAAAAGCAAGCCTCTTCGGACACCAATGGGAACATCAACAACACTTGAACTTGATGAAGATGGTGAACCCATGGATCAAAAAGAATATAGAAGCATGATCGGATCACTTTTGTACCTCACGGCATCAAGACCGGACATACAATTCAGCGTATGTCTTTGTGCATGGTTTCAAGCCTCCCCACGTTCTTCACATCGTCAAGCCGTCGAATGGATTCTCAGGTACTTACATGGAACTCAAGAATTTGGCATTTTTTTCCTTCTTCCTCAACCGTTACTTTGAAAGTGTTTTCTGATGCTGATTTTGGTGGTTGTAGGATTGATAGGAAAAGTACTTCCGGTGCTTGTCATTTTCTTGGTAATTCTCTTGTTGCTTGGTCCTCTAGAAAACAAAGCTCAGTTGCACAATCCAGGGCTGAATCTGAATATGTAGCTGCTGCTAGTGCTTGCTCACAAATTCTTTGGATTGTTCAAACACTTAAGGACTATGGGGTTGATCTACATAGTGTTCCACTATTTTGTGATAACACTAGTGCCATTTGCATTGCTAAAAACCCTGTGCAACATTCTAGAACTAAGCACATTGATATTAGGTATCACTTTCTCCGTGATAATGTTGAAAAAGGAAACATTGTGCTTCACCATATAGATACCAAACAACAATTGGCTGACACCTTTACAAAACCTTTGGATTTCACTCGTTTTTGTTACATTCGTAGTGAAATAGGGGTTATGCATCCTCATGGTTTAAATTGAGGGGGAGTTTTCAAACCCTAGAAGTCTATGTGTGAATCTGAAACTAAAATAATATGAGCATAGTATTTCATACATATATGACTTTGTGATTCCTATTACATGCTGAAAGTTCTTACTACATTACTCGTGTTATACATTTTGTAGTTTTTGACATGTCTAGTAATTGGAATAATTACTTACACTAAATCTGGTCATGGTTGAACTTTCTTGCTGTTCTGAACTTGTTGCATGCTCACAAGTGTTTTTAATCATAAAGAATTAATCAAGTAATCAACTCACATGTTTTGAATTTTTGTGAACAAATATAAGTTGAGAAAAGATCAAGAGAATATGCATGCATCGCACTTCTTCTTTTGAGATGGCTTATCATTGCACTTAGATATGAACTTGGAAGAAGTTGTGTATGACTAAAACCATGTCCTTGCTTCTGATTGTCAAATGACATAGGCTTGACTTGGTTGGTTAGAATAAGGCAGATGCGCATATAATCTCTTGCAAATATCATATGATCTAAATTTGTGCTTTGAAAAATAATAAAATGCAGCAACAAGTGTCATGCTTCCAGGTATTGAAATAGTTAAGTTTGTGCAATCATGACTTGCTTAAATTGGAAATTACATTTGATCTCTAGCATGGCTTACACTACTTTATGTATTTCATTGATGTGATAGTGTAAGTTACTTGATAGTATGACTTGGATGAGCTTTGTTTTATATGTATATGTTATAATATGCTCATAACAATTAAAATTTGTCTTATAAACCTTGTTGAATACATTGTCAAAGGGGGAGAGATAATAGGTGAATTTTCAAAAAACAAATATGCAAGGGGGAGACATTGATTACACATTGCACATATTCACAATTGTTTTTGGCACGATTCTTCTCAGGGGGAGAATTTCTTTCTCTCATTTTATTTCTGTTTTACAAAGGGGAGAAATTGTTTCAAAACTTTTAATGTGAATAAGCCAATGTTCGGATCTTAAGTGGTGTTGCCAGTGCATTCATCAAGGGGGAGATTGTGAGACCTATTTGTGCTGAATACATTGGTTTTGATAATAAAAGTTTTGAATGCTGCCATAACATCTTTTTGGCAAGGTCCGACTCTAGCTCCGAGCTTCTGCAAGGTCTGACAATAGGTCTGACTTTCTTTGTCTAGATCCGACATGTTTTTGGGTAGCTCAGGTGAGATTTGTCTTTAGCTCCGGCATGTCTTAGATAGCTTTGGCGTGTCTTTGTTAAGCTCTGATATGTTTTGCTAGGTCCAACTTATGTTGGTTAGCTCCGACATGTTTTTCTAGCTCCGACTTTTGGGATGACTAGTTTCGACTAGTTTTGGTTAGCTCCGGTGCTAGGTACAACTAGCTTTGGTAAGCTCTAGCGCTAGGTTGTACTAGCTTTGGTAAGCTCTGGTGCTAGGTTGTACTAGTTTTGGTAAGCTTCGGCTCAACCTCCGGTTAGCTTTGGCAAGGTTCGGAGATTGTTAGAAAGTTTGCTTAGTATTCTTTTGCTAAGTTTTTGGTGCGTTTTGATTGATATGGCTGATATCGTTTTGCTATGCTTTGCAACATGCTTATGTGAGGTGCTCATGTAAGGTGTTGTGTTTGGAACTGACTTGAGTTGAGTCGCGGACTTGGGCTCGTACGGATTGGTTGTTTGTTCATGTGCAAGTGTTGCTTGAGTTCAAGTCATGGCTGGTGACAGGATCCTTTGGACTAGTCTCAGTGAGGAGATGAGGTTCGAACAACCAAATTCAAGAGGAATTGTGGTTGAGCGGGTCAGGAGGTCGCGCAGGATGATTGAATCAAGGGCAGTACATATGAAGGTTACTGGACGTCGAAGGAAGGTGTTTGCACGTATGCATGCGGTGCATGATGTGGCAACATGGTTCTGAAGATGGTTTATGGATGAGAAGATCTGGTTGGAAGGATCGGATCGTATCGGTTGATGACTTTGTGAAAGTGCATCTAGGACTCCCTTGTGGGTTTTGGATGATTTATGACAAGCAATTGGGATCCTAATCCTTTTGTTGAGATGAATGCAGGAAAATGATGAAAAATGAGCAAAGTGCCAAAAAGAGGGAAATTGAGAAGGAAAATGAATTTGAGCTCAAGGAGAAGAAATTAGTAGTTTAGTATGTATGGAGTGTGTTAAGGAAACACACCCAAGAGCTCAATCTCATTTGATCACACACACACAATGCACAAAGCTATACAGGACCGGACTAGTCCGATATCAGCCGGACTAGTCCGATATCACTTTCTGCACTAGATCGGACAAGTCCGGTCTCTACCGGACTAGTCCGATATCTTTCTGATCCACTTCGGACTAGTCCTCTCCAATGCGGACTAGTCCTTAACACAATGCACAAGTCACACAAAATCGGACAAGTCCGTTGTGACCCGGACTAGTCCGATATTCATTCTGATCCACTTCGGACAAGTCCGGTGTCTACACGGACTAGTCCGATATACACACTGATCTAAATCGGACAAGTCCTCCAAGTGCGGACTTGTCATCCCAAACACTTAGGGTTTCATTTGTCCGGACAAGTCCGATGGCAATCGGACTAGTCCGAAGCTTTCCAGTAGCAAAATCGGACAAGTCCGTTTTCAACCGAACTAGTCCGATATTCCTGGACACTTAGGGTTTGCTTCGCACAGCACACCGGACTAGTCCGGTCACCACCACGGACTAGTCCGATCTTTCTGAACCCTAACGGTAACTTTTAGAAACCCCATATAAATAGAGGTGCACGGCCCACTTTCACCCTCTCTTGAACCCTAGCGCCATCACACCTCCCAAGAGACTCAAAAACCATCTCTCTCCACGAAATTAAGTGCAAAGTCAATCAATCCATTGAAG
The DNA here is from genome assembly GCA_036927565.1 of Tuctoria greenei. Lineage (NCBI taxonomy): Eukaryota > Viridiplantae > Streptophyta > Magnoliopsida > Poales > Poaceae > Tuctoria > Tuctoria greenei. The sequence continues at coordinate 17,748,622 of JAYESD010000005.1, forward strand.
ATCACTTCTAGATCATTGGAGAGGCACTTGGCACACGATTGAGCTCTTGGTTTGAATCTCTAACACACTCTTGTATCTCAATTTGTATATTTCGAAGTGTGTTATTGGTGGTCTTGAAACTTGTAATCAAGGGAGCTCTCAAATTGTGAGATCGCCCCTTCAACTTGGTGATTTACCCCTGTGTGATTAGTGGAAGAGGATTGGCCTTCGTGGCGATCCGACGAGGGAAGGGTTGGTGAAGACCCGGTCCTTTTGTGGGCTCCTCAACGTGGACGTAGGTTGCCTTCGTGGTAACCGAACCACGGGATAAATCTTGTGTCTTGTTTATTTGTGTTCATCATTCTAGTTGATCAACATTATCTAGGGTTTGATTCATTTTGTTGAATTCAAGTTAAATAGTTGAACAAGAATCATACTTGCAATAGAACTTGACATACAACTATTGAACTGTTATTAAAGTTTATATTTCCGCTGCAAACGTCAACGAAACAATCAAATTGACCTAACTTGATCAACCTAGCCCGTGAAATCCGGACTAGTCCGCACTTTACCGGACTAGTCCGATATATCTGGTTTTGACCTTGTTGTTGAAGTGCTACAGGAACCGAGAAATTTCAAAAAGGCCTATTCACCCCCCTCTAGGCCTACATTCAATTGGTATCAGAGCCGGTTCTTCAAGAAAGAGTGCAACCACTCGAAGAGATCATGTCGGACATGAAGGAAGTCCAGAAAATCAACAACCAGGAAGAAATGAACAATGACAAGCACCAAAAGCTTGAAAAGTATCTCGAAGCCATTCAAGACTTCGATGATGATGATGAGGAGACATTGGAGCTGAAAGCACTCCTTAGAAAGAAAGCGCTTTCCAAAGGGAAATCTAAAGTCGAAGAAAAGAAGAAGGGGAGTAGTCACACCGACTACTCCCGATATCCTTTTAATTATGACCGTTTAAATTCTAACAGCAGTCATTATCTATCTATTCCTCTCGGAAAAGCCCCACACTTCGATGGGAGTGATTACTCCATGTGGAGGCAAAATATGAAGATGCACTTGATTTCCCTTAACCCAAGTTTATGGCATATTGTGTGCACAGGAATAAACATCCCCGATGACGATGAAGAGCTCACGCCAAGTCAAGAACAAGCCATCCACAGGAATGCCCAAGCCGCAGCCGTTATCACCTCATCTCTAAGTCGAGATGAATTCACAAAGGTGGACGGATTGGAAATTGCCAAAGAAATCTGGGACACACTACAGACAGCACATGAAGGTGACCGGCATGTGCGGGAGGCAAAGATTGAAATGATTGAAGGCGAACTAGGAAGGTTCGCGATTGGGGAAGATGAGTCTCCCCAGGACATGTACAACAGACTGAAGACTCTTGTGAACAAGGTTCGATCATATGGGAGCAAAAAGTGGAATGACCACGAGGTTGTAAAGCTCATCCTTAGAGCCTTTATGCCTCGCAACGTCACACTTTGCTCTATGATCCGAGAAAGTCCCGGGTACAAGAAAATGACTCCGGACGAACTGCTTGGCAAAATCATCAACTTTGAGATGATGGAGAAGCAAGCCAAGCACGTAAAAGAAATAGCCGACCTCACATCAGCCAAGAAGAAGGGAGTTGCCCTAAAGTCCTCACTCAAGCCTCTATCCAAAGAAGTAAGAGAAGCACAGCTTGAGGAGGACAGTGATGATGAAAGCAGCGAGCTGGACGAAGAAGATATGATTTTGTTCATGAAGAAATTCAAAAGAATTACGAAGAAAAGACAAGGAACAAAATCGAGTGAAGGAAAATACAAGGAGAAGACAAAGCCGAAGATGAGGCGGGCATGCTATAATTGTGGTGAGTACAATCACTTTATAGTCGATTGCCCGTATGAGGACAACAAGAAGAAGAGTAAAGAGTCCAAGCCTCAACCGAAGAAATTCTTCAAGAAGAAGAAACAAGCTGAACAAGCACACATCGGAAAGGAGTGGGACTCAAACGATGAGTCCTCATCGTCCGATGAAGAAGAAATGGCTAGCATAGCCATTGAAAGCATGTCCAAGAAACCCACACTCTTCCCCACGCTCGGTGCAAAGAAGGCAAATGGAACTTGCCTCATGGCTAAGGAAGGTAAACGCAAGGTAAACATCAAAACTCCTTCCTTGCATTCTTACTCAAGTGATGATGATCTAGATAGTGATGATGAAGATATGCTAATTGGTTTAGATAGAAAAACTGCTGCTAAAATGAAATTCTTGCTTAACCAACTTGTTGAGAAGGAAGAGCTAATTGATCGTCAAGAAGACATGATTATCTCCCAAAAGGAGAAGCATGTCGAACTTGACAATCTTCTAGCTCTTGAAAAGGAGAGAAACCACTCACTAGAGCTTGAGCTAGCTTCAAGCAAGAAAACTTGCTTGGAGTTAACCAACTCAAACGTTGCAATCAAGGATCAACTTGATGACCTAATCAAGGTCAACAAGATCCTTGAAGTGCAGGTTGAGTCACTCAAGCTTAGTGAACCTTCCTCCTCTTCAAGCCTACCTTCTCAACCCACTTCAACTAATATCGCTCATATTTACAAATGTGATAAAATTAACACCAGGTTGAAGGAAAATTCTACCTCCACAAAGGATAAAAATCCTACACAATGTGTAATATTTGACAAGGAGAGGATCAACTATGCACGTAGTGCATATTTGGTCCAAAGACCTCCAAATGTCAAGTATGGCATTGGTTACTCTTATGATGGAAAGCAAAGAGCTGGAAATCATAAGAATAACAAGGGAAGGATTACCTTTGTGAAGGGAGGACCCTCACAACCTGGTAACTCGAAAACTAAAAACCTGAACTCTCATGAAAACCGGACTAGTCCGGTTGTGGTCCGGACAAGTCCGGTCATCCGGACAAGTCCGGTCACACAGACTAGTCCGACCCATAATCAACAGCAACTCTTGTTTAAAACCATTGATGCTTCTTATGTATTAATGAAAAATAATGTTGGTAAAGTGTATGCTTATTATGCTGGGCCACGCCATGGGAACACAAAATCCCATGTGTGGGTGCCCAAATGTATTGTTACTAACCTCCAAGGACCCAAGCAAGCCTGGGTACCTAAAACCAAGGCGTAATTTGTTTTTGCAGGCCTACTCCTCCGGTGGATCCAAATGGGTGCTAGACAGTGGATGCACCAACCACATGACCGGAGAAAGGAGGATGTTTGTGGAGTATGAAGTGAACAAGGACCCAAACGAAGGCATCTACTTTGGGGATAACAGTCAAGGAAGGGTCCTCGGTACCGGTAAAATAGCAATATCCTCTGAACATACTCTTTCGCATGTTTTACACATTGAATCTTTAGATTATAACCTGCTGTCCATATCTCAATTATGTGACAAAGGTTATAATTGCTTGTTTACTAACGAGGGTGTGACAGTCTCAAGGAGAAGTGATGGTTCCGTTGCATTCAAGGGTATATTAAAGGGAAAGCTTTACCTTGTTGACTTCAACAAGGATAAAGCCGAACTCGACACATGCTTGATTGCAAAAACCAACATGGGTTGGCTGTGGCATAGACGGCTGGCACATGTTGGTATGAGGAACCTTCAAAAACTCCTCAAGGGCGATCACATCCGAGGTTTGAAAGATGTTGTGTTTGAGAAAGACAGGCCTTGTAGCGCATGCCAAGCAGGGAAGCAAGTTGGAGCACAACATCCCGCGAAGAACATCATGACCACGACAAGACCACTCGAACTACTTCATATGGACTTGTTTGGTCCAATTGCTTACATAAGCATCGGCGGTAATAAATACGGTTTAGTTATTATTGATGATTTTTCCTGCTTCACTTGGGTGTTCTTTTTGCATGACAAGTCAGAAACACAAGGAACACTCAAGAAATTCTTCAAGCGAGCGCAAAACGAGTTCTCACTATAAATCAAGAGTATTCGGAGAGACAACGGCACGGAGTTCAAGAACATACAAGTGGAGGAGTACCTTGATGAGGAAGGAATCAAGCACGAATTTTCAGCACCATACTCTCCACAACAAAATGGAGTCGCCGAGAGGAAGAACCGAACGCTCATACAGATGGCAAGAACAATGCTCGATGAATACATGACTTCGGATCGATTTTGGGCAGAAGCAATCAACACCGCTTGCCATGCCACAAATCGGCTCTACCTTCATCGACTACTAAAGAAGACCCCCTATGAGCTACTCACCGGTAACAAACCGAACATTTCATATTTTCGAGTTTTCGGTTCTCCTTGCTATATTTTGAACAAGAAGCCCAGGACTTCAAAGTTCGCTTCGAAGTCCGATGAAGGTTTCTTGCTTGGTTATGATTCGAACACTTATGCCTATCGTGTTTTCAACAAGGCCTCTGGACTTGTTGAAGTGGCACGTGACGTAGTGTTCGATGAAACTAATGGCTCCCAAAAGGAGCAAGTTGATCAATGTGAATTAGGTAAAGAGGAAGCCCCCTATCAAGCATTGAAGAGGATGGCTCTAGGCGAAGTACGACCACAAGAGTCATCGTCACAAATACAAGAGGAAAGTGAACCACAAGAGGAGATCAACAATCAAGGGGGAGCCTCGATACAAGATCAATCACTGGAATATGAACATGATCAACAAATCAACGAGGACAACAACTCAGGGGGAGAAGAAGATGGTCACCAACATACGACCCCCCAAGTGCCACACCCAAGAGTACACCAATGCATTCAAAGGGATCATCCAATCGACAACATCATCGGCGACATCCAAAAGGGAGTAACCACTAGATCTCGTATAGCAAATTTCTGTGAACATTACTCGTTTGTCTCCTTTTTGGAACCCCGCAGGACTGAGGATGCATTGAAGGATCCGGACTGGGTGGTGGCAATGCAAGAAGAGTTGAACAATTTCAAGAGAAACGAAGTTTGGGAACTTGTGGAAAGACCCAATGCAAATATTGTGGGCACCAAGTGGGTCTTCCGCAACAAGCAAGACGAACACGGAGTGGTGACAAGAAACAAGGCACGACTTGTGGCCAAAGGTTACTCACAAGTCGAAGGTTTGGATTTCGATGAAACCTTTGCTCCAGTAGCTAGGCTTGAATCAATTAGAATATTACTTGCATATGCTACTCACCATGATTTCAAGCTGTATCAAATGGACGTGAAAAGCGCCTTCCTCAATGGACCGATCAAGGAGGAGGTGTACGTGGAGCAACCACCTGGGTTTGAAGACGAAGAGTTCCCCGACCACGTGTATAAACTGCGTAAGGCTCTCTATGGCCTCAAACAAGCTCCTAGAGCTTGGTATGAGTGACTTAGAGATTTTTTAATTGATAATGGTTTTCAAATTGGCAAAGTAGACTATACATTATTCACGAAAAATCTGGATAATGATCTTTTTATTTGCCAAATCTATGTTGATGACATAATTTTTGGATCAACTAACCAATCTTTCTGTGAAGAGTTTAGTAAAATTATGACAGACAGATTTGAAATGTCAATGATGGGAGAATTGAAGTACTTCTTGGGATTCCAAGTGCGGCAACAAAAGGAGGGAACATTCATAAGCCAAACCAAGTACGCGCAGGACATACTCAAGAAATTTGGCATGGACAAGGCAAAGCCCATAAAGACTCCCATGGCTACGAATGGCCACTTGGATCTCAATGAAGATGGACCGAGCGTCGACCAAAAGGTATATCGCTCCATGATTGGATCCTTACTATACTTATGTGCATCTAGGCCAGATATTATGTTGAGTGTCTGTTTGTGTGCAAGATTTCAAGCCAACCCTAAGGAATGTCATTTGACAGCCGTAAAGAGAATCCTAAGATATTTAGTTCATACACCCAACCTTGGTCTTTGGTACCCAAAAGGCTCAAAATTCAATCTCATTGGGTATTCCGATGCAGATTATACCGGGTGCAAAGTTGATAGAAAAAGCACCTCTGGCACATGCCAATTCCTAGGAAGATCCTTAGTTTCTTGGTCATCCAAGAAACAGAATTCCATTGCATTATCCACAGCCGAAGCGGAGTATGTTGCAGCCGGGAGTTGTTGTGCACAACTCCTTTGGATGCGACAAACTCTAAGGGATTACGGTTACAATATGAACCGTATTCCTCTCCTTTGTGATAATGAGAGTGCCATTAAAATAGCCCACAATCCAGTTGAGCACTCTAGGACTAAACACATTGACATAAGACACCATTTCTTGAGAGACCATTCCATGAAAGGAGACATAACCATCTCACATGTCAACACACAAAAACAATTGGCCGACATATTCACCAAGCCACTTGATGAAAAGCGTTTTTGCGAACTCCGAAATGAGCTAAATATTCTTGATTCTCGGAGTGTGGCTTGAAAAGTTGCATACCTGTATGCTTACTTCAAAATGTTGATTGATTTGTGAAAATTTCCCCTCCCCATTTTTCTCTCGAAAAACTATGTCAATGATTAGATCTTGATGAACTTTTGATCATAGTATGATTGTTGTTTGCTTACTGGTCAAATTCATCAAGATTATTTGAATTGTTTTGCCTCTCTACTCTCAATTATTGGACCTTCAAATATATATGAATGGGCTATGCAATTCTTTCCTGGTGACCACGGACAAGTCCGTGGTTACCCGGACTAGTCCGCCATTGCAGACTAGTCCACAGAGTGCCGGTTAGGCCGGACTAGTCCGATAGACCACGGACTAGTCCGATATAGGTCTCTGGATGACTTCGGACTAGTCCGGTCATGTCCGTACTTGTCCGATTTTTCGTGTCCATAACCATAGCCGCCACCAAACCCTAATCCCTTCACCCCACACTCGCCCCCAAGCTTTCTCTCTCTTGCGCTCGAGCTTCCAAGGCGAATCCTTGATTCCTCCGTCGAAAAGCCTCAATCTTGGACGGAGATCAAGCTTGAAGACTCGGGGATTGAAGTTAGCGGACAAGTCCGGCCTCCAACCCCCAAAATCTCAAGCTTCCTTTGATTTCTTGGTAAATTTTCTTCAAAACCCTAAGAAATCACAAATTTCTCTATTGCTTATCGTTTGGCCTAGCATTCTTCACTAGTTACATGTCTAGTTGATGTACTATGTGTATGCTAGACTAGTTTTACCTTAGGGATCAATTTTTGTCCAGTCTGTTAGGTTTTTGCAGATGAACACCGGACTAGTCCGGTCCAGGTACGGACAAGTCCGGTCCCCCGGACTAGTCCGTGCCTGTGCACCGGACAAGTCCGTTGTTTCTGAACCAAAACCTAATTCTTTAATTCACTAATGTCTTCCATTGCCATCTTACCTCACCAATACCTTGTATAACTTGTCCTTTCTCTTGATCACTCATTCTCAGATCATGTCGAGCCCCGACAACGAAATCTCCGATTTCGAGGCCGAGTTGGACCACGAGGTGGCACCTCGGTCCTCGGCGGGTCTTGTCAAGAAACGCCAAGAAAGACCTTTCGAGCCTGCTATTTCCCCTCCCCAGGCTCGGAGGAAGGTCTGTGCCAAGAAGCCTGCCTCGAAGGCTGCTCCGTCTACAAGCGGCCTTCGACAAGCTAAAGGGAAGGGCAAGGGGGTTGCCACAAGGCCTGTTGGGCCCCTGAAGCTGCATACTCCCAGAGAAGGGGTCCGGGACACCAATGAGGAAAGATTCACTGGCAAGGGCAGCGATGTGGCTGCGAAGTTGAGAAGTGTTGATTGCTATGCAAGGTCCAAGCAAGCAGCTGATGGCAGATTTTGGTCAAATTTCCATGCTGATTTCGACAAGCTGGTCTACTTGCCGATGAAGACCCCGGTGGTGCGCAGTCAATGGATTGACTGGGCCCACCTTGAGAAGAAGAAATGTGCAACTTTTGATGAAGTGATAGCAGCTGCAGAGAGACATGGTCTGAAGGATCTCTTTGCCTTCAGACACAACTGGAATGATGAAGTGATAGCACAATTTTATGCAACGTGCCACTTCTCAAGCGAAGAAGAAGAAAGTGTGACTTGGATGACTCATGGATCCAAGTATTCTATTACTCAGGAAGATTTTGCCAGCCTGCTCCACTTAGACTCTGCTGGAAATGACCACCTAATCATCCCCAACATAGGGGTCGTTGAGAGGGACGGAATGAAGTTCATGTATGAGCCCAACTCTAAGTATGTTCCTCCCTCCACAAAGAATATGAAGCCTTTCTTTGTGGTCCTCAACAGAGTCCTCAGGAAGACCATTGCCCCCAAGGATGGGGATGAAGGGAGTGTGCAAGGCTACCTCCGGACCCTGATGAAGGTCATAAGCAAGCAAAGGCAATTCGATGTTGCAGACTATATTTGGAATGATATGGTCAATATCTCAAGTACCCCCAACCGATCCTGTGGCTATGCCCCTTACTTGATGTTTATGATTGAGAAGGTCACAGGGATCGAGTTTGTGAAGGATGTGGAGCACACTCCACTGAGGCCTCAAAAGCCTCTACCAGTGAGTGTCCAGGCTGCTCCATCGCCGGCCTCAAGCCCCGAGGCACCGGCAAGGCAAGAAGAAGCTGCTAGGGCTCCTCCTGCCTCCAGGGAAGCCCCTCAGAAAGGATCCGCCAGTGGGATCCTCAAGTACTTGGCTGCAATTTTCTCCTCATGCAAGAAAACTGAAGTGAAGCTTCACAAGCTAAATCAGAAGAGGAAGGAGAACATGAGGTATATAAAAGCCAATGTGAAGCAGCTGAGTGAGAAGCTGGAGATCAACCCAATTGGATCTCCAGTACTTTCTGAAGATTCTGATCCGGAAATCACCGAGCTCAGCCCCTTGACTCCCTCCGAGCTTGCCTATTTTGGCATTGGGGGCTCGAGCAGCTCCGCTCCTCCTCCTCCCTCTCAACCTCGTCAAGCGGAAAGCGATGAAGACGATGAAGACGACGAGAGGACTGACAGCAAAGAGTGAAGCCCTAGGACCTTCCTCTCTCTCTTTTTGGTGTCTTGATGCCAAAGGGGGAGAGATTGAGGGGGAGTCTCTAGTCTTAGCTTTAGCTGAATAGGATGCGAGGAGAGAACTCTCTATGTATTTTTAATTGTGATGGTATTTGTTTAACACTATTTTCATATCATGGTTGGTACTGTGTTAAATTGCTCAATTAATTTGCAAGTGTGTGATGAAATCTGAATTTTTTTTGCTCCTGAAATGCCATATTCACTTGATATTAGTTGATCAATGCAAATTCTGTCATTCTTAATGCATTCATGCTCTTAGTATGCATCCCACCATAAAGAATGCACATATGAATAATTATCTTGTTGCTTGATGTATTTTTGAGTCATATGTGCATACTTTATGAAAATCTCATTTTATACCTCATTTTGTGAAATCTCAATTGGTTGTCATCAATCACCAAAAAGGGGGAGATTGAAAGTGCATCTAGGACTCCCTTGTGGGTTTTGGATGATTTATGACAAGCAATTGGGATCCTAATCCTTTTGTTGAGATGAATGCAGGAAAATGATGAAAAATGAGCAAAGTGCCAAAAAGAGGGAAATTGAGAAGGAAAATGAATTTGAGCTCAAGGAGAAGAAATTAGTAGTTTAGTATGTATGGAGTGTGTTAAGGAAACACACCCAAGAGCTCAATCTCATTTGATCACACACACACAATGCACAAAGCTATACAGGACCGGACTAGTCCGATATCAGCCGAACTAGTCCGATATCACTTTTTGCACTAGATCGGACAAGTCCGGTCTCTACCGGACTAGTCCGATATCTTTCTGATCCACTTCGGACTAGTCCTCTCCAATGTGGACTAGTCCTTAACACAATGCACAAGTCACACAAAATCGGACAAGTCCGTTGTTACCCGGACTAGTCCGATATTCATTCTGATCCATTTCGGACAAGTCCGCTGTCTACACGGACTAGTCCGATATACACACTGATCTAAATCAGACAAGTCCTCCAAGTGCGGACTTGTCATCCCAAACACTTAGGGTTTCATTTGTCCGGACAAGTCCAATGGCAATCGGACTAGTCCGAAGCTTTCCAGTAGCGAAATCGGACAAGTCCGTTTTCAACCGGACTAGTCCGATATTCCTGGACACTTAGGGTTTGCTTCGCACAGCACACCGGACTAGTCCGGTCACCACCACGGACTAGTCCGATCTTTCTGAACCCTAACGGTAACTTTTAGAAACCCCATATAAATAGAGGTGCACGGCCCACTTTCACCCTCTCTCGAACCCTAGCGCCGTCACACCTCCCAAGAGACTCAAAAACCATATCTCTCCACGAAATTAAGTGCAAAGTCAATCAATCCATTGAAGATCACTTCTAGATCATTGGAGAGGCACTTGGCACACGATTGAGCTCTTGGTTTGAATCTCTAACACACTCTTGTATCTCAATTTGTATATTTCGAAGTGTGTTATTGGTGGTCTTGAAACTTGTAATCAAGGGAGCTCTCAACTTGTGAGATCGCCCCTTCAACTTGGTGATTTACCCCTGTGTGATTAGTGGAAGAGGATTGGCCTTCGTGGCGATCCGACGAGGGAAGGGTTGGTGAAGACCCGGTCCTTTTGTGGGCTCCTCAACGTGGACGTAGGTTGCCTTCGTGGTAACCGAACCACGGGATAAATCTTGTGTCTTGTTCGTTTGTGTTCATCATTCTAGTAGATCAACATTATCTAGGGTTTGATTCATTTTGTTGAATTCAAGTTAAATAGTTGAACAAGAATCATACTTGCAATAGAACTTGACATACAACTATTGAACTGTTATTAAAGTTTATATTTCCGCTGCAAACGTCAACGAAACAATCAAATTGACCTAACTTGATCAACCTAGCCCGTGAAATCCGGACTAGTCCGCACTTTACCGGACTAGTCCGATATATCTGGTTTTGACCTTGTTGTTGAAGTGCTATAGGAACCGAGGAATTTCAAAAAGGCCTATTCACCCCCCTCTAGGCCTACATTCACTTTGGTTGTGGCGGAGTCGGTTATGGCTCGGTATGGAAAGTATCGAGTTGGTTATGATAGGATTTCGTGTGGGTCACGAATTTGAGTTGTTTTAGGAACATGGGATACGTTTATAAGGTGTTTGGAAGTCTTAAGATTGCTTCTATCTGCGTATAGAAGAGTCCTAAGCAGTTATGAAGAGTTTTGATTCGTGAACGGAGTAGGATTAGGGTCCTGATTTGAGTTGAGTTGGCTTTCGAGCTGGTTATATAAGCAAGGGAGGCCAGAGCTCGTGGTGCACGACTTTGGGGATGTTCCTCTTGTGGTCTATTGAATAAAATTTGTAGTTTGAAGGAACTTTTGTGCCTTGTTCGTCTGACTTGTTCCAGACAAGTTTTACTCGCCGAGTTTCTGGACAGTACTACCTTTCGTCCGTGGTTTTATCATAACTCGAGTTTTACAGATCCAGTTGACGTGATTCTTTTTGGGTTGTTTTCAAAACTTAATTATATATCATCTGTAGAAATTTCACGGTCATTGTATTTGTGGTTTCTGATCTACACGAGTTTCTTTGCAGCATTCCAGAACTGTTTTTCTCGGGTAGGACATATTGACCTTTGTTCGATCTTTCGATCATAACTTGAGTTTCTCTCGACAAATTTGAGTGATTCTTCTTGTGTTTTCTTCATCAATTGATTCTCCCTAATATATATCACCTTTTTCACGGTGAAACTCATTTATATTTGTCTCACACACGATTTCTTTAACAGACCATTTTTCTGCCGAAGGGGTTGGGAGTTAATTGTTTCCGCTGCGAAAGATTTTTTTAAATCTACCATTCACCCCCCCCCCTCTGGTAGCTTTTCACGTGCTCTTTGATCCTGCAGGAAGGGACCCCTGCCGTTGATTCTAAGCCCCAGGGCTTGGATCTTGCAGAGGGTCCCAACGACCAAGAAGCCTCTGGGTCCCAGCCCCCAGGGGATGTTCGGGTCCTCCAAGGGAGCCCCGGAGAGTAAGGAGCCTATGGGTCCCAACCCCCAGAGGATGTCCTGGTCCCCCAAGGCGGCCTCGGAGACCAAGGAGCCTCTGGGTCCTAGCCCTCAGAGGATGCTCGGGTCCCCCAAGGGGGCCCCGGAGACCAAGGAGCCTCTGGGTCCCACCCGAGAGGATGTTCGGGTCCCCCAAGAGGGCCACGAAGACCAAGGAGCCTTTGGGTCCCAGCCCCCAGAGGACGTCCGGGTCCCCTAAGGGGGCCCCAGAGACCAAGGATCCTTTGGGTCCCAGCCCCCAGAGGATGACTGGGTCCCCCTAGGTGGCCCCGGAGGTCAAGAAGCCTTTGAGTCGCAGCCCCCAAAGGAAGCGCCAGGCACAGGAGACATGGATTCGCTGATGCGCCAGATTTCCAAAAAATGTCCCGGACCATCCAACGCCCGGTCTACTTCATCAGTGAAGTCCTGCATGTGGAAAAGATAAGGTACCTCGAAGTGCAAAAGCTGCTCTATGCGGTGCTAATCTCATCGAGGAAGCTCCGCCTCTATTTTTAGGCACACAAAGTATCAGTGGTGACTTTGTTCCTACTTGGAGCAGTGTTGCACAGCCCGAATGCAACTAGCAGTATCGCCAAGTGGGCAGCTGAATTAGCGGAGTTCGAGCTTGATTTATTGCCATGACATGCACTCAAGAGTCAAGCTATGGCGGACTTTGTTGCCAAGTGGACCCCTCACCGAGCAACCTAGGGGGGCGGGAGATCAGTGAGCTGGAGCCTAGGGCTTCGGTGCTTACCGGACCTCACTAGACGCTCTTCTTTGATGGATCCTCAAGGAAGCAAGGGGCCGGAGCCGGTGTACTGCTCACCTCGCCAACAGGGGAGCAGTCCATGTATGCAGTGCGCCTCGACTTCAAGGCTACCAACAACATGGCAGAGTACGAAGCCCTCATCTTTGGACTCACGGCTGCGCAGGGTCTCGGTATCCAGCAGATGCTAGTCAAGGGAGACTCCCAGCTAATCATCAAGCAAGTATGGGGTGAGTGCTGCTGCAACGACCCGCAGCTCGTGACATATCTGATACATGTCAAGAAGCTAGAAGCTGGATTCGAGGCCTTGGATCTCTGCCATGTGTCATGCGCTGATAACTCCATTGCCGATGCCCTGTCAACTATGGCGTCCACAGGAGCCCTTGTTCCAGACGGGGTCTTTGGCAGGAGGTTGGTGCAGCCGACCGCTAGGCCAGCAGGGCCTAATGTAGAAGGTGAGCCCAGCTTCATAGAGCTAGCAACCATAGCAGCCCTGCAACCATGGGGGCCGCCAAGGTTCTTGAGCATTACCAGGGATCCCAAATCACCTGCGCCCAAGATTTAGAAGCTCAGGAGAGTCCCGACGTGTGGATCACAGAGGTCCAGGACTACTTGAAGGACAACCTCCTCCCGGAGGACCCAACATCCGCTGAGAGGATCATGAGATGGCGAAACGCTACATGCTGTAGAAGGTGATCTCTACCGACATGGTGCCAACAGCGTACTGCTACGGTGCATAACTCGGCGGGAAGGCTGCGACTTGCTCGCAGAAATCCACGAAGGAGAGTGTGGCAATCACGCAGCTCCCGCACGCTGGTTGGCAAAGCCTTTCGGCATGGCTTCTACTGGCAAACAGCACTACAAGACGTCGTCGAACTGGTCAAAAAGTGCAAGGCATGCCAGCTCCACGCCAAGCAAATTCACACTCCAGCGCAGTCACTGCAGATGATCCCGCCCTCCTGGCCTTTCGCGGTCTGGGGCTGGATATCCTGAGACCCTTCCCAGGGCAGTCGAAGGGTACGGGTTCCTCTACATCACCATAGATAAGTGCACCAAGTGGCCGGAGGTAGCCCCAGTGATCAACATCAACAAGGAGTCCGCAGTCAAGTTCATCAAATCAATTGTCTGCAGGTTCAGGGTCCCGAACAGGATCATCACCGACAATGGGACCCAATTCACCAGTGTAGCTTTCAAGGACTACTGTGAAGACCTCAGCATCCAAGTTTGTTATGCATATGTGCCTCATCCAAAGAGCAACGTACAAGTCGAAAGGGACAACATTGAGATCCTCACTGGCCTCATGACACACACATATGACAGCTTGGATAAGCATGGTGCCAAGTGGGTTGACGAACTCCCCTATGCACAGTGCGCAAGCCGAACGTTACCCAACCGCGCCACGGGAGAAACGCCTTTCTTTCTGGTGTATGGGGTCGAGGTTGTCCTCCCCCCAGAGATCGTTGTGGGCTCGTTCAGAGTCCGAGCGTTCAATGAAGCCTCACAGGACCAGCTCTGATGAGAAGATGTCGACCTCATCGATGAAGCAAGGTGGCACGCCACCATCCGAAACGCACGTTATCGACAGGCGCTGAGGCCCTACCAAGAGCGGTTCGTGCAGAGTAGACACCTCAAGACAGGTGACCTGGTGTTGCGGCGCATACTCTCTCGAGAAGGGTGGCACAAACATCCCCCCAGCTTGGAAGGCCCCTTTCGAGTGATACAAGTGTCCCGCCCCGGGTGTGTCCGCCTCGCCACGGAAGAAGGAGAACCCCTCCCCAAGCCTTGGAACATATACCTTTGTAAGTTCTACCCTTAAGCATAAATTGCAGGACAGTGTAGGGTGTCATGGTGCCAGGGAGCGACAATTAGGACAACCACACTCTGGGGGGGGGAGGTCCAGAGTGTACAACTGTTTAGCTTGGTTTCGTACCCTAAGCATGAACACTCTGCCTCCCTAGCCAAATGGAGTGGGTCGTTGCCTTATTGTAAAGCCAATCCACTCCTGAGACCACCAATGAGAAGAATTCACTGTCTTACCATGCGCTTTCTCTACGTTCACTTGAAATTACCTGTTAATTTTGTGATCAATCAAGCTAGTCTCGTCTTTCGTATATTGTCTTCATATACTTGGTGAAATTTGTTCTATATCACCCTAGTAGAGTCATGCAACCCTGCTGTAGGCGGATGTATTTGAGGTACCTGCAAGGTGTCTTGGAACCTCACAGTTCCCTCTTACTTGGGGTCTTGTGGTGCCAAATGGTTCCTCGTGAAAGGCCAACCTGAGCTGGAGGTCCAGAGTGCGCAGAATGCTTAGGTTGGTCGTGTACCCTAAGCGTGTGCGCTTTGCCTCCATGTGCTGCGGCTAAGTACAGGAGGCTAGGATGCTCACACCCCGAACAAGAAGGAAGCCGGACCCTGAGCGCCAATGCACAGAATTACCCGAATCCCGCATGCCAGCCAAGGACTGTAAGACATGACAATACTTAAGGATAGGAAAAGATCACCAGCAAGCAAAAAAATATGCACCTATGTTATGTGTGCAGGACATACAAAGCACGTTACGCTAGAGCATCCAGCTCCGGCACCTCGCAAGGGGCCTGCAGTTGACGTCCCAGAATGTCAACATTCGCACCAAGCGCGGATAAGTGAGTAAACTCTCCTGCCCTGCACTTGTTGCTAACAGGGTTCTCTCATGATAGCCTGTACACTAGGGACCTGCTGTTGATGACTCTACAATGATGGTGGACGACGCCAGAGCATCCAGCTCTGACACCCTCCAAGGGGCCTGCCGTCGATGTTTCCATGAAGGTTGTGGGCGACGTTGGAGCATCCAGCTCCGGCACCTCCCAAGGGGCCTGCCGTCGACGTTTCTACGGAGAGGGTGGGCGAGGCCGGAGCATCTAGCTCTGGCACCTCGCAAGGGGCTTGTCGTCGACGTCCTAGAACATCAACGTCAGCACCAAGCGCGGATAAGTGAGTAAACTCTCCTGCCCCGAACTTGTTGCTAAAAGGGTTCTCTCGCGATAGCCTGTACACGAGGGGCCTGCCGTTGACGACTCTACGACGATGGTGGACAACACCAGAGCATCCAGCTCCGGCACCCCCCAAGGGGCCTGCCGTCGACATCTCAACGGTGATGGTGGACGACGCCAGAGCATCCAGCTCCGGCACCTCCCAAGGAGCCTGCCGTCGACATCTCAACGGCAATGGTGGACAGGGCCAGAGCATCCAACTCTGGCACCTCTCAATGGGCCTGCCGTCGACGTCTTTATGAATATGGTGGGCGACACCAGAGCATCCAGCTCCGGCACATCCCAAGGGGCCTACCGTCGATGTTTCCATGAAGATAGTGGGCGACGCCAGAGCATCCAGCTCCGGCACCTCGCAAGGGACCTGCCGTCGACGTCCCAGAATGTCAACATCAGCACCAAGTATGAATAAGTGAGTAAACTCTTCTGCCCCGCACTTGTTGCTAAAAGGGTTGCCTCGCGATAGCCTGTACACCAGGGGCCTGCCGTTGATGACTCTATGACAATGGTGGACGGCACCGGAGCATCCAGCTCCAGCACCCCCCAAGGAGCCTGCTGTCAACGTATCAACAGCGATGGTGGGCAGCGCCGGAGCATCCAGCTGCGGCACCTCCCAAGGGGCCTGCCTTCAACGTTTCTACGAAGATGGTGGGCGACGCCGGAGCATGCAACTTCTGCACCTTCCAAGAGGCCTGCTGACAACGTACCTACGAAGATGGTGGGCGACGCTGGAGCACACTGTGACACCGGTTCCAAAAAAGAACCAATTGAACTCATATGTGTGCCCAGGACGTTCAACACACATATATGAGTGCAATCACAAAAGGATATACAGAAAATTACCACAAAACTATATTAATTAACCACTTTTGCTACACAATTCATAATATCCTCGAATATAAGCTATAATGAATATTAATGACAAGTTTGAACTAATGCAACGGAAATAAACTAATTAAGCAAACTAAGCAACATAAGCAAAGGGTATAGCGCAGCTCCAACACTCCACGGGCAAAGCTGACTGTAGACACAGCCTAGAACTTCACATTTTCATCGTTAAACTCCCAATCCTGACCTGCAACTGTTGGGGGGGGGGATTGCAAGGGTGAGTACATGTCGTACTCAGCAAGTGTGAAAAGTATGACATGTGGCTAATTCAAATGGCGAATATAATAATGGCTAAGTGTTGAAAAGTACATTAAAACATTTGAAAAGCAATATTTTATATTTATATGAAATAAACCCATCATAAATCATGTAATCATAATACCAGTTCCTATTCATTACCATCATCCATATTCCATATTTCTCCTTACCAATAACCATAATCAATATCAGAATTAAATTCATAACCAGCCATAACCATATTACCAAATATAACCATTACCAAACTATAACCATAACCAAATTTCCCCTAATCATGTGAGGGTCCAGGTTGCTCATAACCGGGAGCACGGCTATCATGATAGTTTTATTAGACTCTGCAGAGTTTGTACCAATTTACCCACGTGTTTGTGATTTCATCACCTTGTAGTGACTAGAACCTCTATTATGCCGTCTCACACTTACGTCGGTGTGTGGCCAAGAGATCACAAAATAGCCTTTACAAAGGGATTACTAGCCTCTTTATACCCCACTGAGGTTTCACCAGTGGCGATGCCTTCAACTGAGCACATCTTGAACCAAGGGCCCCCTCTTGAGCCATTCAGATCCTAGGGTAGTCCAACCAATCATCAACAAACCCAATCCGACTACCCCTTCTCCGAGCATCCTTAATGGTCCAAATAGCACTGGCAAAACCCTAATTAATCAGCTACGCTGCACCCATACATGTCCTCGTGGTGGCACTATAGTCCTGGCTTATTCTCGCATGAACCGATCCTTAGATCTAAAGCAAGCAACCACCATAACATCCAACCCATCCACATACCAGGCCTGCTTAGATCACCCATTACCATATCATATTAACCAGTTCATATTAATCATAATATCATTAATGCATAATTAAATTTGTAGTGTTGTTTTCCCATCACAATTAATTAAGCGAAGCAAAAAGGTAAGAAGCCCTTCCCGACTCTCCACCATGAATTCCAGGTGACAGGGGTGGTCAAACAAAGCTAGTAAACTCTACCATACAATTCCCATCAAACTGACACAAGCATGCAGTTTTGCAAACAAAACATTTATTTCAAAAGAGGATCAATATGCTTCAATGATACTTGCCTTGCTCTTGAGATTGGTTCGAATCAAAGACTTCAAACTCTTGGTGTTGAAGATCCTCCGCAGCACTCTCTAGCGTAAATCCATCTAATCTGCACAATAAACATACAAGACAAGAACTACAATCAATAGATGCACAAATATTACTCAATATGATATGATATGCATGATTGATGCAAATGCAAGGTAGAACTTGTTAATGAGTTGATTTTAATGGTCACAACTAGTTCTAATAGCTTTTAACAAGTTTATACAGGTTTGGAGTTGATTAGATCAAATTTTGGAATTCATTCAACACAATTTAACCACGAAAATCAGACTAGTCCGCTAGGGACCGGACAAGTCCGCACTTTGCAGAACTGGCAAAATAGGGTTTTCTAGATCGACGTGAATTTGGGGATTAGGGGTCGAATTCACGTAAGGAAAATAGAATAGAAGGTATACCAGGTGTTTAGAACTCCAATGAATCAAGGATCTTGGAGACAACACTTAGATCTTGATGATCTAGGGTTGATGATGAACTTGGAGGTGAATTGGTGATGAAGAACGGAACTTGATGGAGATCTTGATCCTATTTCATTTCCTCCTCTTCTTCTTCTTGCTTGGGATCTCCTCCTCCCTCCTTGTTGGTGGCTCTCCACGAACTAGGGTTTGGGTGGGGTGGAAAAGTGGCAAATAGATGTCAAGCCAAGGGGTGGGGTTGTTTATATAGAGGTGGAGGGCTAGGGTTAGATAGATTTCGAGTTTGGGATGAGTAGAGGCCAGTTTAGAGTCCCACATGGGCTCTAAAAGAGTTAGGCACGACGTCCCTAGGCCCACTTAACGTGAAACTCAAGAAACAAGTTGTGAAACAAATGATTAATTTGGAGTCGCGAAATATCGGACAAGTCTGAAAAGGGTCGGACTAGTCCAAAGTTGTCCAGAGAGAAATCGGACAAGTCTGGACTGGACATCGGACAAGTACGAATTTATCCAGAGGGGAAAACAGACAAGCCTGGCCTAAAATCGGTCAAGTTCGACTTTAGTCACAGAGGAAAACGGACAAGTCCGCTGGAATATCGGACTAGTCCGGACAAGTCCAGAGACTTAGCAAAATTTCCAAGGGCATTGGAACACCGGACTAGTCCGCACTAAGCCAGACAAGTTCAAAAGTGTCCAGAGGCAAAAATAGACTAGCCCGCAGCAAAAACGGACAAGTCCGAATGAGGTCAGAGAGAAATGGGACTAGTCCGCACCAAAATCAGACTAGTTCGCACTTTCCAGAATTCTTATGTGCGGTTTTGTTCTAAATCATTTTAAACTTGTTCCTTTTTATGTTGCTTAATATTAGACATGTATATGAATGTATGCAGGGCATGATGCCTGAAAATGAGGGTGTTGCACTCGCCCTCGAGATTCGACGTGGAAGAGAAGAGATAGGGAAATTCCTTCTTGAGATCATCCTCCAACTCCCATATTGCCTCTGATTCTGTGTGATGCTTCCATTGAATTTTACACCATCTGATGACCTTGTTTCTTGTGACTCTCTCCTTGGTTTACAAGATTTTGACCGGTTGCTCGGCATAAGTCAAATATTTCTCTAGTTCTGATTCTTCCATTGACACTTGTTCCTCCGGCACCCTTAAACACTTCTTGAGCTGGGAAACATGGAATACATCATGAACATCTGATAAGTGAGGTGGCATCTCCAACTTATAGGCTACTTCTCCTTTTTTGTCAAAATCTTGAATGGTCCAATGTATCGAGGTGCTAGCTTGCCTTTTATGTTAAACCTCCTATGACCTCTCATTGGTGACACCTTGAGGTAAACGAAGTCTCCCACATCAAAGTCTGGTTTCCTTCTCCTATTGTCCGCATAGCCTTTTTGCCTTTATTGAGTAGCCATCAAGTTCTCATGAATAACCTGAACTTGTTTTTTAGGTTTTTGCAACACATCGGGTCGAAATACTTGGGTTTCTCCTGTCTCATTGCAGAACAAAGGTGTCCTACACTTCCTTCCATACAGTGTTTCGTATGGTGACGTCTTCAAACATGCTTGGTAACTATTGTTATATGAAAATTCTGCATATGGCAAGCTTTTGTCCCAACTTTTTCCATGCTTCAAAGAACAAGCTGTTAACATATCCTCTAAAATCTGATTGGTCCTCTCAGTTTGTCCATCCGTTTCAGGGTGATATGCTGAGCTAAAATTTAACCTTGTTCCCAATGCTTCATGCAATTTCTGCCAAAACCTGGAGGTAAATTGAGAACCTCGTCCGATACTATCTTCTTTGGAACTCCATGCAAACATACTATTCTTCCCATATACCGCCAATTTCTCTCCATTGAAGGTGGTCTTGACGGGAATAAAGTGAGCGGATTTGGTTAACCGATCAATAATTACCCAAATTGAGTCGTAACCGGACTTTGTACGCGGTAAACCAACTATAAAGTCCATGCTGATTTCTTCCCACTTCCATTCCGGAACCATCAATGGTTGCAATAATCCAGCTGGCGTTTGATGTTCCGCCTTGATTTGTTGGCACACATCACACAACGCTGCGTATTCAGCTATGTTCTTTTTCATGCTAGACCACCAGTAACATGTCTTCAAGTCTTTGTACATCTTGGTACAACAGGGGTGAATCAAGTATGGCGAGTCATGTGGCTCCCTTAATATTGTCTCCCGAATATGCTTCACATTAGGCACGACAATCATCTTACCAAACCATAGGGTACCATGTTCATCCTCATCAAATCTGAATTCTCTCCCTTCTTGGGTCATTTCTTTGATCTCTTGGGTTTCCTCATCCTTTGTTTGAGCTTCCTGAATTTCCTGCTCCGGGGTCGGATTTAATTCCATCATCCCCATCTCATTCACAAATCCAAGATTCAACCGTTCAAACTCCTTACATAACTCGGATGGTAGCTCTAGGATTGTGAGTTGATGACTTGCTCCCTTCCTACTCAAAGCACCGTCCACTACATTGGCTTTTCCTGGGTGATAATTGATCCGCAGATCATAATCTTTGATGAGCTCCAACCATCTTCATTGCCTCAAATTCAAATCTGTTTGTGTGAAAATATATTTATGGCTCTTGTGATCCGTATAAGTTTCACACCTATGTCCAAGGATATAATGTCTCCAAATCTTTAATGCATGAACCACGGCTGCAAGTTCCAAATCATGCGTCGGATAATTCTACTCATGCTTCTTCAATTGCCTCTATGCATAGGCTACCACTTGACCTTCTTGCATCAATACACATCCAAGTCCTTGTCTCGACGCGTCGCAATAAATATCGAAACTCTTGCTCACGTCTGGCAATATCGAAATTGGGGCTGTTGTTAACCTCTTCTTCAATTCCTCAAAACTCTCTTGATAAGCTTGAGTCAACTGAAATGCTTTCCCCTTCATTAGCAACTCCGTCATTGGCTTGACTATCTTGGAAAAGTCTTTGATGAACCGACGGTAATACCCAGTCATCCCAAGAAAACTCCGGATCTCCTTTATGTTTTGCGGTGGATCCCATTTCAACACATCCCTCACTTTTCCTGGGTCGACCGATACTCCTCCCGAGATTATATGACCCAAAAATGACACCTCCCTTAACCAAAACTAACACTTGTTGTACTTGGCATACAATTGATGCTCTCTCAACTTCTGCAATGTAAGCCTCAAGTGTTCCTCATGCTCCTTCTCCTCCTACGAGTAGATCATAATGTCATCAATGAACACCACAATGAATTATCCAAGTACTCCATGAATACCTTATTCATGAGGTACATAAAGTTGGCAGGCGCATTTGTCAATCCGAAGGACATCAAAGTGTACTCATATGATCCCTACCGTGTCCTAAAAGCTGTCTTGGGTATGTACGTTGGTCTAATCTTTATTTGAAAGTATCCTGACCTCAAATCAATCTTAGAAAAGACAGTAGAACCCTTCATCTGTTCAAAAAGTCCTCTATACGTGGCAAGGTGTACTTGTTTTTTATTATCACCTCATTGAGAGCTTGGTAATCTACACACATCCTTTGTGATCCATCCTTCTTGTCCACAAATATTATGGGTGCTCCCCAAGGTGAAGAACTGGGGCGGATAAAACCTTTCTCTTGTTGCTCTTGAATTTGCTTCTTGATCTCCGCTAATTCCTTAGGAGGCATCCTATATGGCTTCTTAGCTATAGGTGCAGTTCCAGGTATTAAATCAATAACAAACTTAATGTCTCGATCAGGTGGTATACCTGGCAACTCATCTGGGAACACATCCAAGAATTCGCACACCACTGGAATCTCCTCAATTGCGACACCGTCCATGTGATTCAGCTCCAATTGCTTCAGCGCGTGCTGAGATGCTTCAAATTCTACAATGATCCCTTTCTCATTAGTCAACTTCACCGTCTTTGTAGCATGCTCAATAACTCCATTGTGTTTCCTCAACCAGTCCATACCAAGTATAATGTCCAATCCTTGAGAATCCAAAACAATGAGGTTGGTGGAGAAGTTTACCCCCCTTATTCTAAGGCTTACTTTTGGACATACTATATTTGTCCTCATCTCTCCTCTAGGAGACTTAACCAATAGAGTAAAATTCATATGAGAGATGGGCAAACTACACTTGGGAACATATTTTGATGCAATGAAGGAATGCGATGCTCTAGAATCAAATAACATAGTCGCTGTTGACAGCTCCTAAGATATACTAACAAATCATCCTTGGCAACGGCGCCAGAAATGCTTGTTGGTATTTCTTATGCACCATTAACTAAACTTCTCCAACTGATGTGTTAGAAATGCTTGTTAACGGTTCTATTGGATCACAGAGTGAATTCCACAAGCGCACGAAGGTATCATTGTAGCATTTCCCCTTAAGAGTATTCCCAATGGTGTCATTTATTTGATCCCAAAGGAAGGCAGGGAAGAGATATAACAATTATCAAGTGGAAAGGGTAGAAAGGTCTAGGTAAGAATCTAGTAAGGATGGATAAAATAATAGTGGAGGTAGTGTGACACACACAAAATCTTTCAAGTCTAAGGGGAGTAAGAGGATCCTAGAGGTTAGTTAAGGATGAGAGTTATGGAGGTACTTCTACTATTCTCTATTGTACATATACATAGTCTAAACTAATTATTCATAAGCTAGATCAATAGTGAATACTTATGCTATGTGGTTCAACACATCGGGCACGGGCTTACCCCTAGCAATACTAGGGCAACTCCTGCCAAGAGCTTGTGGCATAGCCGAACGTGGAGGATTACAAAGGACAGATAGGGCTGTCACCACCTACTGCCTACCTCTTCAATCCGTGGGTCTACGAGACATCCAATGCTACTTAGCTATCCTAGCACCATGCTAGCATATTAAGTAATTACCTTAAGAGCCTAGGCACAATCCATCCGAAGTCAATGAATTGAATCATCATTGAACCAATGTTGATACACAACATAATTATCCATACTAACCTAGTTATGTTATAATTAACTAGACTATAGTGGGGGTCTATAGGTTCTATGATAATGAGATATGTTCATGATGAAACAGTCATGGAAGCTATACCTTCCACATACATGGACTCCACAATCAAACAAGAAACACTTTGCCCAAGTATATGTATATGTAGAGACTAAATATACTATATTTATTATGCATAAAGTGACAAATACAAGAAAGAATACATGAGCCATACCTTTCACAATGTAGGATTGGGAAGAGAGAGACTCCTTACTCCTTTCCCAATTTGGACTTGGGACTGGAGACTCTCCTCTCTACAACCTAACTCCTCTAAGACTATGGATGATAGTGTATACAATAGAGATGAAGCTCAAGTGGCGTGCGTTGAAGCGAGGGGTAGGGGGTCCTATTTATACTAGTGTTGAGGTCAGTTCCCGCCACCAAAAGCGCGCGAATCAGTCACCATTGACTCCTTCAAGCCAGGAGGAGCCAACACGCGTCGTTTGACCGCGTTTGGCACCAGGAAGAGGTCGGTCGAACCCCTGGTTCGGCCGACCTGGTCAGCACTCCAAACGTGGAGTGCTTCCTCCAGGCGGCTGCCACGTGGGCTGCCTTGATGTATCTGGGTGATACACCATTGGATCTCCTCGGATACTTCTGTTTGTGGGCCATTTGATCCATGGGATGCCACGTGTCATCGCCTGATTGGTTGGGATGATATTTTATAGGATTGGTCCCTCTACATTTCCTCATTTCCTGCATAAAATGCTGCACACACATATTTCTCCAAGTCCAAGTGGAATTGGGTTAGATAGAAAGGTGATGTGTGCAAGAAATGACAAATCCTTCACATAATTGAGTTAAATTGACGGATGAAATTGGTATATAATAGCCGTCAACAGTCGCAGGGTTGGAGTTTGCGAGAAACATACCAACGACCACGTCATCCGCTTGTTGGGCATCCTCCGTAGATACATGGTTCACGTTGCCATGAGCAAAATTCTGTTGTCCATGGTTTCCTTGTGGCTGTCCTCCATTGGGTCTTGGGTTTTGCCTTGGCGCATTGCTTCCTTGACCAAGGCCTGACTTAGGACATTGATCTGCAAAGTGTCCAGCTTCTCCACAAGTATAGCACTTCTTTACTCCACCGTAATTTTTGGGACGAGCTTGGTTCTGAACATTTGCACTAGGAAAATTAGCACGAGGTGCATAAGGCATTGGAGACCTAGGTGCTTGCATGACAGGGCGCTGCTACACATACTGAGTTGGGCGCGGCGCAAATCCAGGGCGATAAGCAGGCGCAGACAACTATAATATGGTGCATTGGGTGGTGCAAAGCGAGGGCACACATTACTTCCTTGTTGCTATCCTTGATATGGCGCCTTCCTCTTGTTGTCTTGCTCCATCTCACGGACCTTGTTCTCAACCACAATTGCTTTGTCCACAAGCTTCTGGAAGTTAGCATAATCACAATTGAGCAATTGCACTTGGATTTCATTGTTAAGGCCCCTCATGAATAAGTATTGTTTCCGGCTGTTCCTACTAACATCCTCGGGCACGTACCTTGAAAGTTGAGTGAATTTATTGAGATATTCACCCACGCTCGATCTTCCTTGCCTCAAGTTCTCAAATTCTTGCCTCTTCAAGATCATAACTCCCTCCGGCACATAACGAGAACGGAATCTCTCCTTGAATTCAGCCCAGGTGATCCTCTCCTGGTTCTCATGAGCATTGCATAGCGAATCCCACCAATTCGCAGCTGCTCCAACTAGTTGATGAGAAGCAAAAAGCACTATCTTCTGATCGTTGCATTGGACAATAGCAAGCTTCTTCTCCACAGACTTGAGCCAATCATCGGCGTCCATAGGGTCAGCGGCTTGAGCAAAGGTCGGCGACCTAGTCCTCATAAACACTCCCAATCGGTTATGAGGAGGCGGGGGTGGCAGTGGAGTCATGTGGGGCTGATTGTTGACGTTACCATCTTGCAGATGTCCCATAGTTTGTATCATGGCCTGCATGAGCTGGTTTTGCATAGCCAAAAGCTGCTCAATGTTGATAGCTCCATGAGCATGTCCTTGTTCATTATTGTTCTAAGGTGCTCCATTGTTCTCCTCCTCATCATTGCCATCCTTTTGGTTGCGAGTCCTCACCATCTGAAGAAAAGCAAGAGATAAGAATTTAGAGATGTCCCCAACTATATGCATCAAGGGATATGAAACTAAGCAACTAACTAGCCTAGGTGGACATGGCAATGCTAAAGCATCCCAAAATCCTCTATTAATCACACAAGCAACAATATATGCAAACAACATACCAAGCAAAAACACATCGATTCCTGAGTGATCCTATGTGCTCTAAAGTGTCCTATGTGCTGCGTCCTATGGTCAACCTGTGGCTCTGATACCAATTTTTGACACCCGGCTCCAAAAATGAACCAAGTGAACGCATATGTGTGCCCAAGACGTTCAGCACACATACACGAGTGCAATCACAAAATGATATACAGAAAATTACCATAGAACTAGACTAATTAACCACTTTAATTACATAATTCATAATATCCTGGAATACAAGCTCTAATGAATATTAATGACAAGTTTGAACTAATGCAGTAGAAATAAACTAATTAAGCAAACTAATCAACATAAGCAAAGGGTATAGCACAGCTCCAACACTACACGGGCAAAGCTAACGGTAGACACGGCCTAGAACTCCGCATTTTCATCGTTAAACTCCCAATCCTGACCTGCACCTGTT
This sequence comes from Tuctoria greenei, assembly GCA_036927565.1. NCBI lineage: Eukaryota > Viridiplantae > Streptophyta > Magnoliopsida > Poales > Poaceae > Tuctoria > Tuctoria greenei. Next base: position 17,774,760 of record JAYESD010000005.1, read on the forward strand.
AAGGGGGGGATTGCAAGGGTGAGTACATGTCGTACTAAGCAAGTGTGAAAAGTATGACATGTGGCTGATTCAAATGGCGAATATAATAATGGCTAAGTGCTGAAAAGTACATTAAAACATTTGAAAAGCAATATTTTATATTTATATGAAATAAACCCATCATAAATCATGTAATCATAATACCAGTCCATATTCATTACCATCATCCATATTCCATATTTCTCCTTACCAATTACCATAATCAATATCGGAATTAAATTCATAACCAGCCATAACCATATTACCAACTTTAACCATTACCAAACCATAACCATAACCAAATTTCTCCTAATCATGTGAGGGTCCAGGTTGCTCATAACCGGGAGCACGGCTATCATGATAGTTTTATTAGACTCTGCAGAGTTTGTACCACTTTACCCACGTGTTTGTGATTTCATCACCTTGCAGTGACTAGAACCTCTATTATGTCGTCTCACACTTCTGTCGGTGTGTGTCCAAGAGATCACAAAATAGCCTTTAGAAAGGGATTACTAGCCTATTTAGATCCCACTGAGGTTTCACCGGTGGCGATGCCTCCAACTGAGCACATCTTCAACCAAGGGCCCCCCTCTTGAGCCATTCGGATCCCAGGGTAGTCCCACCAATCATCAACAAACCCAATTCGACTACCCCTTCCCCAGGCATACTTAATGGTCCAAATAGCACTGACAAAGCCCTAATTAATCAGCTACGCCGCACCCATACTTGGCCTCATGGTGGCACTGTAAACCCTAGATGATCGCTCCACGAACCGGTCCTTAGATCTAAAGCAAGCAAACTACCATAACATCCAACCCATCCACATACCATGCTTGCTTAGATCACCCATTACCATATCATATTAACTAGTTCATGTTAATCATAATCTCTTAAATGCATAATTAAGTTAAGTGGTATAATTGTTTTCCCATCCCAATTAATTTTAGAAAAGCATAAAGGTAAAAGCCCTTCCCGACTCTCTACCATAAATTACAGGTGACAAGGATGGTCAAACAAATCTAGTAAACTTCCTATCATAGGATTCCCATCAAATTGACACAAGCATGTAGTTTTGCAAACAAAACATTTATTTGAAAACAGGATCAATATGCTTCAAGGACACTTGCCTTGCTCTTGGGATTGGTTCTTGTCAAAGCCTTCAAACTCTTGGTGTTGTAGATCCTCTGTGGCACTCTCTAGCGCAAATCCGTCTATTCCACACAACAAACATACAAGACAAGAAACACAATCAAAGAGTGCACAAATATTACTCAATATGACATGACATGCATGATTAACGCAAATGCAAGGTGGAACTTGTTAATGAGTTGCTTTTAAGGATCACTAACTAGTTCTAATAGCTTTTAACAAGTTTATACAGGTTTAGAGTTGATTAGATCTAATTTAGAATTAATTCAACAGAAATTAACCAGGAAAATCGGACTAGTCCGCCAGGGACCGGACAAGTCCGCACTGCGCGAGATCAGCAGATTAGGGTTTTCTAGATCGACGTGAATTTGGAGATTTGGGGTTGAATTCACGTAAATAAAGGAGAATAGAAGGTGTACCATGTGTTTAGAACTCTAATGAATCAAGGATCTTGGAGGCAACACTTGGATCTTGAAGATCTAGGGTTGATGAAGAATTTGATGGTGAATTGTTGACAAAGAACGCGAAGTTGATGGAGATCTTGATCCTCTTTCGTTTCCTCATCTTCTTATCCTTGCTCTAGATCTCCTTCTCCCTCCTTGGTGGTGGCTATTCACGAGCTAGGGTTTGGGGTGGAGTGGAAAAGTGGCAAATAGATGTCAAGCCAAGGGGTGGGGTTGTTTATATAGAGGTGGAGGCTAGGGTTAGATGGATTTCGAGTTTGAGATGAGTAGAGGCCGGTTTAGAGTCCCACATGGGCTCTAAAAGAGTTAGGCATGACGTCCCTAGGCCCACTTAACGTAAAAGCCAAGAAATAAGTGGTATAACAAAAGATCAATTCGGAGTCATGGTTTATCGGACAAGTCCTAAAAAGACTGGACTAGTCCGAAGTTGGATAGAGAGAAATCAGACAAGTCCGCTCTGGACATCGGACAAGTCCGAACTTGTCCAGAGAGGAAAAACAGACAACTCTGGCCAAAAAAGTCAGAAGGTAAAATGGACAAGTCCGCTGGATGACCGGACTAGTCCGGACAAGTCCAGGGACTTAGCAAATTTTCAAGGATTCTTGGAACACCGGACTAGTCCGCATAGGACCGGACAAGTCCAAAAGTGTCCAGAGGCAAAAACAGACTAGTCTGCAGAAAAATGGACAAGTCCAAGCGAGGTCAGAAAGAAATCGGACTAGTCCGCACTTCCCAGAATACTTAAGTGCGGTTTTGTTTCTAATTCATTTTAAACTTGTTTCTTTTTATGTTGATTAATGTTAAACATATAATAGGATGTTTGCATTGCCTGATGGATGAAAATGAGGGTGTTACACATACAGCTCTGGCATCCCCTAGGGGGCTTGCCGTCGACGTCCCGGCACGTCAGCGACAACAACAAGCGTGGACAAGTAAGTGCACTCTCCTCCCCTGCTTCTGCTGCTAACAAAGTTTGCTTGTGGTATTCTGTCCACCAGGCGCCCGCATTCCACGACTACACGATGGTGGAAGGCAACGTCGGAGCACCCAGCTCTGGCACCTCCCAGGGGCCTACCGACGACAACTTCACATCGACGGAGGGTGGAGCCAGAGCAGCCAACTCCGGCTGCCGGCAACGATAGCAATCATACTCCCTCACTCCGATGGGGGCCAGTCGAAGACATCCTGTGTTGAAATGGCAGGCATACCCAACAATCTGGCCACACCTACCAGGGGGCCTCTAAGGGGGATTCCATAGGCAGGACGTCATCTAGCAACAAACTAGCCATGTCAACGGTACACACATTGGTCCCTGAAAGGATAACGGCATCAACAAAGGCTCTTCAATACCTTACAATGAGGGGAATTGGGGCAGCAATCGAAAGCACATGTCAAGACAACAAACAAAACAACATGAATCCAAATTCATTTACACAAGGGGATCTCTCTCTTCGCAGTCTTCTCCCGGTCGATGAGCTCCTGAGCACGACGCTCCAGATCATCCTCCCGGCGCTTGATGACGAGCTCCAGGTCTTACGAAGCCTGACGCTTCTCCTACAGGCCCTGGGAGACCTCCTCCTCCTTTGCTGCCAACTCTTGTTTTGCGTCAGCTACGACAACTTCGCAACGGACCAACTCCAGCAGCTGATACTCACACAGCTTCAGGCAGGCATTGGTGGCAGCATGGGCCTTCAAAGCCCTCACCTCAATCTCCTTATTATTGGCATCAACTAGATTCACAAAGTGCCACTCCTCCGCAAGTTGATCCCACTCTTGGGCGAAAGCAGCCTGCGTCTGGCGCAAGATGGATTGGGCCGCGGCAATAGCATCAGAAAGAGGGATTGGCTCAACCATCACCACCAACGGCTGCTCCTCTGCCCCTCCTGCCAACGCCGTGGCACACACCAGCTCCCGGGGACCAGATGGTTCCCCGGCCGGAGCCCCAAAGACCGCTGCACCGCTGCGCGGCACTGAAGCCCCTTCCTCCGATGCAAAGACATCATGCCCGCTAGTGGTGAGTTGCCATATTGTGCGTCAAGAACGTCGGGCGCTGGCGCCGCTTCAATGTCTTCCTGGTCAGCCCCACCAAGGGAGGCAGCCTGGACCAAGAGAGCCCCCTCCTCGCTGGGCACCTCCTTGCCTAGCGCCTTCTCGCCAAGCACCCCCTCGCCTGGCACTTCCACGCTTGGCGTCACTTCTACCACACCTTCCACATCGGATGGGGGTGCAAAGTCCTCAATGACACATAAGGCCGACGCACCTTTGGGTGTAGGATGCGGCACGTCAGTCCCCGTTCTAGCTCCAGGAAGGACAAGGTCGGTGCCGCCATCTCTGGTACCGACCCCCGGTCAACCCGAGCCAGTGTGGTAGTCTGCGCAGGACCCTCGGCATCTCCTCCAGAACCAAGGCCACTGCTGGAATCAGAGGCTAAGTCTATGACAGAAGCTTCAGCCCCGCCAGCTCCCTGGTGATGGGAGATGGGAGTACCGTCCCCCCGAAATAACTTTCGCTTCTCCAGCATAGAAGTAGCAGAGTCCGCGACCAACGTGAGGGAATGCTTTCTCGACTCTGGGGCTGGTGCCGGCTGGCTGACCTCTGCCCTGTCAGAAGTAGCTGAGGGCTCTGCCTCCGCCCTTGCCGAAGGATGCGAGGAAGACCCCGACCATGGATGTGCAGCTTCACGACACCGCTTCAGGACAGCCGATTCCCCAGCCATATCTTCGGGATGCAGGCGAGTGAGGCCGAACTGTGAGACCTATGTGTGCTGAATACATTGGCTTCGACAAAAAAAGTTTTGAATGCTGCCATAACATATTTTTAGCAAGGTCCGACTCTAGCTCCGAGCTTCTGCAAGGTCCAACAATAGGTCCGACTTACTTTGTCTAGGTCTGACATGTTTTCGGGTAGCTCCGGTGAGCTTTGTCTTTAGCTTCGGCATGTCTTTGATAGCTCCAGCATATCTTTATTAAGCTTCGATATGTTTTGCTAGGTCCGATTTATGTTGGTTAGCTCCGACATGTTTTTCTAGCTCCGACTTTTGGGATGACTAGTTCCGACTAGTTTTGGTTAGCTCCGGCGCTAGGTTGTACTAGCTTTGGTAAGCTCCAGCGCTAGGTTGTACTAGCTTTAGTAAGCTCCAGCGCTAGGTTGTACTAGCTTTGGTAAGCTCCGTCTCAAGCTTTGGTTAGCTTTGGCTAGATTCGGAGCTTGATTGCAATGTTTCTGCTTTTATATTGCAATGTTTCGAACTTGCTTTATATTCTTAGAAAGATTGCATAGTATTCATTTGCTAAGTTTTTGGTGCATTTTGGTTGATATGGCTGATATCGTTTTTCTATGCTTTGCAACATGCTTATGTGAGGTGCTCATGTAAGGTGTTGTGTTCGGAACTGACTTGAGTCAAGTCGCGAACTTGGGCTCGTACGGATTGGTTGTTTATTCATGTGCAGGTGTTGCTTGAGTTCAAGTCATGGCTGGTGACAGGATCCTTTGGACTAGTCTCAAGGAGGAGATGAGGTTCCAACAACCAAATTCAGGAGGAATTATGGTTGAGCGGGTCAGGAGGTCGCGCAGGATGATTGAATCAAGAGCAGTGCATATGAAGGTTACTGGACGTTGAAGGAAGGTGTTTGCACGTATGCATGTGGTGCATGACATGGCAACATGGTTCCGAAGATGTTTTATGGATGAGAAGATCTGGTTGGAAGGATCGGATCGTATCGGTTGATGACTTTGGCTGCGGCGGGGTCGGTTATGGTTTGGTATGGAAAGTATTGAGTTGGTTATGATAGGATTTCGTGTGGGTCACGAATTTGAGTTGTTTTAGGAACGTGGGATACGTTTCTAAGGTGTTTGGAAGTCTTAATATTGCTTCTATCTGCGTATAGAAGGGTCCTAAGCAGTTATGGAAAGTTTCGCTTTGTGATCGGAGTAGGATTAGGGTCCTGATTTGAGTTGAGTTGGCTTTCGAGATGGTTATATAAGCAAGGGAGGCCGGATCTCATGGTGCACGACTTTGGGGGCTGTTCATCTTGTGTTCTATTGAATAAAATTCGTAGTTTGAAGGAACTTTTGTGCCTTGTTCGTCCGACTTGTTCCAGACAAGTTTTACTCGTCGAGTTTCTGGACAACACTACCTTTTGTCGGTGGTTTTATCATAACTCGAGTTTTACAGATCCAATTGACGTGATTCTTTTTGGGTTGTCTTTACAACTTGTTATCTATCATATTTCAAAATTACACGGTCATTGGATTTGGTGTTTCTGATCTACACGAGTTTCTTTGCAGCGTTTCAGAACTGTTTTTCTCGGGTAGGACAGATTGACCTTTGTTCGATCTTTCGATCTTAACTTGAGTTTCTCTCGACGGATTTGAGTGATTCTTCTTGTATTGTCTTCGTGACATGATTCTCTATGATATATATCACTTTTGTCACGGTGAAAAACATTTAGATTAGTCTCACACACGATTTCTTTAACAGATCGTTTTTCTGCCGAAGGGGTTGGGATTTAATTATTTCCGCTGCGTAAGATTTTTTAATCTACCATTCACACCCCCACTGGTAGATTTTCACGTGCTCTTCGATCCTACAATTGGTATCAGAGCCACGGTGCTCTAATATTTGTGATTTGCATGTATTTTGACTAATCATCATGGAGAAATACTCCACAAAACCTTGTGTCTTTAGTGGTATTGATTTTCAGGTCAAGAAGGAACGCATGGAGGCTTTCATCCAGGTGCAAGGCTTCGCAATATGGGAGAAGGTGTACAAGCCTTACGAAGTGCCACCTAACGATCAAGTTACGGCTACAAACCAATGGGACGTCGACAACAACAACAAAGCCCAAAACTTGATCATCCAAGGACTCACTCAGAGCGACTTCGACCGTGTTGCACATCTCCGATCGGCATACGATGTATGGAGAGAACTTTGTGACTATCACATATTAAACCGAATGTTAGGAACAAGCAATCTGCTATTATGAGTCAAAAACATTCAAAGTTTACCTCTGGACCTTCTGTTTTTGCCTCCGGAGCTACTGATTTTTATGCTACACAAGTAACACCTTATAGGTCGGTAGTTAAGAATAAAAAACCTCAACTTTGACTCATAAACCTGCTATTTTATCTCAGCTTTCGCGTGTTTTTCCTACTGCACGTCGTGTAACTTAGTATTGGATACCTAAATGCCTTTTTACTAACCCCAATATTGAGTCATCGATGTATTGTGCTTCTATGTCGGATACATCCTTGAGGAAGGAGAACATTTGGATTGTGGATTCAGGTTGCTCACGCCACATGACAGGTAACAAAGAATGGTTATCCTCCCTCTCTTTTGTGTCACGAGTAGAGAATGTTACTTTCGCCGATAATTCTTCAACTCCTATAATTGCTAAGGGTTCGGTTAGAGTAAATGATCACTACACTTTTAAGGATGTGGCACTTGTCAAAAATTTGAAATACAACTTGCTTTCTGTTTCACAACTGCTAGATAAAAATCTGGAAATTATTCTCACTAAAAATTGCTGCAAAGTTGTAAATTCAAACAATGAGCTTATTTTTAACATGTCTCGGTTTGGAAGAGTTTTTAAAGCTGATTTTGATATGTCTTCCTCTAAGCATAGGTGTCTAGTTGCTAAAGATTCAAAGGACTTATATTTTTGGCATCGTAGACTTGGTCATGTAGGCTTTGATCACCTAACGCGTGTTAGTGCTCTTGATCGCATACGTGGGCTGCCTAAGCTTAAAGGGGACAAAGAAATTGTGTGCTCTTCTTGTAGACATGCTAAGATGGTTGCAGGTTCACATACTCCTCTCACAATGATCATGACAACTGAATCGGGTCAACTTTTGCACCTTGACACCGTAGGACCTTCACGTATTCAATCCTTCGGAGGTAAATGGTATGTTCTTGTTATTGTTGATGATTATTCTAGATACTCTTGGGTTTACTTTATGGTGTCTAAGAATGAAGCTTTTAGTCACTTTAGAACTTTATTTCTTAGATTATCAATTGATCACCCAGGATCTTTAAAAGCAATTAAAAGTGATAACGGAACTTAATTTAAAAATCAATCTTTTTATCACTTTTGTGCTGAAAATAGAATAGATCATCAATTTTCTTCATAATATGTACCTCAACAAAACGGTGTTGTAGAAAGAAAGAACATAACCTTAGTTGAGATGGCTAGGACTATGCTTGATGAATATCAAACTCCTAGGAAATTTTGGGCTGGTGCGATTGCAACCGCTTGTTATGTCTCAAATCGTGTTTTCTTGCGCGCTAAACTAGGTAAAACACCATATGAGCTCAAGTTTGGACATAGCCCTAGTGTTACGCACTTTCGGGTCGTTGGTTGTAAATGCTTTGTTAAGAAACATGGTAATCTTGATAAATTTGAACCTAGATCTATTGATGGTATGTTTCTTGGTTATCCATCTCATACTAGAGGCTACCGTGTGCTTTTACTTCACACTAACAAAATCGTGGAGACTTGTGAGGTGTCTTTTGATGAATCTAGCCCAGGCACTAGCTCAAACATTGCAGGTCTAGATCCATATCCGCAGGGGGGAGCATTTTCGTTGAAGATGAGGAAGAGGTGGAGCTGCTGCACGAAAATTCAGCATCTAATGACATTGTTCGAGCTCCTGACTTTGATTCAAAGCCAGCACCGACGACCACCATTCCTGGTCCAGATCCTCCTCAAGTCACAAGATCATCAATTTTTAACGAACATGAAAAAGAAGAAGAAACTTGTGAAGTGTCCACTCCCCTCCGGGTTCTCAAAATTCATCCTCCACAACAAATTATTGGAAGCTTGCACGAATGAGTTACACGGTCTAGGTTTTGCGATCCAAACTCTCATGCTCATTCTGCTTTTGTTGCTTATTTTGAACCCCAAGATATATCACACGCACTCACTAATGAATCTTGGATTATTGCCATGCAAGAAGAGTTAGAAATTTTGAAAGAAATAATGTTTGGAAACTTGTACCTCCTCCTCAAGGTCACACTTTAATTGGAACTAAATGGGTGTTTAAAAATAAACAAAGTGAGGATGGGGTTGTGGTTAGGAATAAGTCTAAGTTGGTTGCTCAAGGTTTAACTCAAGTCGAAGGTCTAGATTTTGATGAAACTTTTGCTCCTGTTGCTAGATTAGAAGCCATAAGAATTTTGTTAGCTTTTGCTGCATATAAAGGTTTTAAGCTATATCAAATGGATGTTAAAAGTGCTTTTCTCAATGGCTACATAGATGAGGAGTTTTATGTCAAACAACCACCGGATTTTGAAAATTTAGATTTTCCTAATCATGTTTACAAACTGTCCAAAGCCTTGTACAGTCTCAAACAAGCCCCTAGAGCATGGTATGATAGGTTAAAAACATTCTTACTTGAAAAGGGGTTTACCATAGGCAAGGTTGATAAAACTCTTTTTGTGCTTAAGCATGGCAATGACTCATTATTCGTTCAAGTGTATGTGGATGATATTATCTTTAGTTGTGCTTCTCATGATCTTGTGTCTAAGTTTTCAGCTATGATGAGTTCAGAATTTGAGATGAGTATGATGGGAGAACTCACGTACCTTTTGGGGCTGCAAATCAAGCAAACCAAGGAGGGTACCTTTGTGCATCAAACGAAGTATACAAAAGACCTCCTAAGGCGCTTCAACATGGACAAAAGCAAGCCTCTTCGGACATTAATGGGAACAACAACAACACTTGAACTTGATGAAGATGGTGAACCCGTGGATCAAAAAGAATATAGAAGCATGATCGGATCACTTTTGTACCTCACGGCATCAAGATCGGACAAACAATTCAGCGTCTGTCTTTATGCACAGTTTCAAGCCTCCCCACGTGCTTCACATCGTCAAGCCGTCAAAAAAGATTCTCAGGTACTTACATGGAACTCAAGAATTTGGCATTTTCCTTCCTTCTTCCTCAATCGTTACATTGAAAGTTTTTTTCGATGCTGATTTTGGAGGTTGTAGGATTGATAGAAAAAGTACTTTCAGAGCTTGTCAATTTCTTGGTAATTCACTTGTTGCTTGGTCCTCTAGAAAACAAAATTCAGTTGCACAATCCACAGCTGAATCTGAATATGTAGCTGCTGCTAGTGCTTGCTCACAAATTCTTTGGATTGTTCAAACACTTAAGGACTATGGGGTTGATCTAGATAGTGTTCCACTATTTTGTGATAACACTAGTGCCATTTGCATTGCTAAAAACCCTGTGCAACATTCTAGAACTAAGCACATTGATATTAGGTATCACTTTCTCCATGATAATGTTGAAAAAGCAAACATTGTGCTTCACTATGTAAATACCAAACAACAATTGAGAGAAATTGTGGAATCTAATTTTTCCAAACTCGGCAAAGCCGAAAAAAATCAGATGCGAAATTTCCGTGTAGATCAATTTGAAAAAAAAAATCATCCAATTTCGAGTTCGTATGCGAAAGTTATGGCTGTTTTAAGGTAGGTTGTATGAGTTATGGTTTTTTGGATGTTGATTCCAACATGGTTTGATAACAGATCTCGCAATCAGATACAAACATGATCGGAAATTTGAAAAACGACTGATGGGGTGTTGTGTGATGATCCAAGGATGACTAGCATAAAGGTTTGTCAACTAATCTACAGCTAGCGATGCGGGAGTTCGTGCAAGGCGGCTAGCTAGGGCAAACTGATGAATGTGGTAGATCGGTTTGGTGTTTACGGATTGTGGAATTGGTGTCGAATAGCAAAAAAATAGGGACAAAAAACGATAACTAGGACCCAAAACACAAAGCTAAGCCATCAAAAAGACTCGACCACACGAATGCAAACTCAACAATGCAAACCGAAAAACAAAACTACAGGCATTATAGGCTAGGAAGCGGTAAAAATGATTTTTTATGTCTTTTCTGTGGACTCTAGGTATGAAAAACAAACTAATCTAATGGAAAACGAAGATACCTCATGGGCAATCTAGAAATCTGATACCAATTGATAAGGGGTTTAGGCCCGATCTTATGAAAGGTAATGTATAAGTCGATTGATGGAGAACTCAACATTGATGATCCGCGGCGAGCTGCTCAAATACCCCTGCAATCACTACACCACTGCTCTGTTGGTTATCAATCGTGATGTACACGCATGACCTCGACAAGAAGGCTAATCCCTGCAAGAGTAACCAAAAACACAAAAAAGAACGTAGAAGGCACGATCTGAAATTGCGAAGATGGGGTCTCACAAACTGTAGAATGGCGATTTTATTAATCTAAGCAAATATGGCCGGCAGCTGCAGTATTTAAAAGCTAGGGTTCGTCCAAAAAGACTCTTAGACACGTCAAGGCCCAATACGGTGGCCAAGCACCGGACAGAAATATGGACTCGACTCTTTTCAACAATTTCTGTTGACTCCTTAGGAATTTTGACGTGGGACAAGATCCATTGGAAAGTTTATCTTCTCCTCTTTCCGTGCATATGTAGAACATTGAAAATGGAGTCCGTATGCATCATGGGCATTCAATTTAAGGTGGACTGCTTCTGAGCTCCGAGTTGTAAACTATTTCCATCAACTTGTGGACATCTCAGCTGGTTCTCCATGTTCCCAAATCCTCCCCCCTTCACTTTTTGATCTTGGCCATTGTTCCTAATAACAATTAAATAATTATATACCAAGCTATCCTCAAACTCACATGAAAAGGATGTTAGGAACGAGTTAACCTACTGATTTAGTAGCCGTGCTCTTGTCATTGGTCCTTGTAGTTTAATATATGTATTCGCTGTTGTGATGTCCTCATCAATTCTTGACCCCCAATACTCCTGCACTAAAGGTCTTTTCCCTACGTAAATTCATTTACCAAGCACCCATCTAACTCCACGTCGTGTAATCCATCGCTTAGAGCAACGTAAGTCCTCAGAGTCGTAGATCGAACAGGACGCGGAGACGGGAGTAGGCACTAAGGAAAAGGAGTAAGTTCTCAGGGTTAGGCGAGATAATATCAAGTCAAGCTTGATCCTAACATTAGGATCAAACAGGTTCCAGGCTCGACTCGAGCTTGTCTTGAATTCTAACCGAGCTTGAGCTTTATATGACAAGATCGCTCAAGCTCAGCTCATTGACAACCCTAATTGTGATGTACGTGGGGGCATAAATAACCAATTTTATATGCACCACCAAATTGCACTAGGGCTCTAGCTGCTCCACACAAAGCTCGGGAGGGCTCGACCAAAATCTAGGGCAGAGTTGAAATCAGTAAGGCTTTGGAACATTTTCTATAGATGGCATCCAACTAAAACGCATAGCTTAGTGATTCAATTTGACTTTATATACTAGAGTTTAATGGTTTAATTGCACTCTGCCTATGTTGTCGTGACATAGCTGGTCTAAAGGATAGATTGTGATAGGCTTGGTGAGCCATCAACTATTTATGCTATTCTTATGGAGATGAAAGTGGTGCTAGCAGATGAGAGTATGATAGGGTTAATCAAAATTTGGAATTATGGAGGCGGGCTTTAGAACAAAAACATAGGTGCATGAAGATTCCATTGGTGTACAATCAAACATTCACATGGCTCAGCAATACATTTTGATTCCCATTTTCAAACAAAAATAGTTTGCTACAAGAGTGTTAACAATATGTGGATATGATAGTCGATAGTTGGCTACAAAAAGGAAAACATCATAATCACAAATCGTGTAGGAAGTACTTACACTTGAGTTTGTATTTCTATGTGATTATCACTTCCTCATGTCCACTTAATGTACTATGCAAGACATACTTCTACCATAGGCTACCAAATCGGCACTCTACGAACTATCATTGTTTGCAAATTGATTCAAGAACTACGAATCTAACCATTTGCTATAAAATCATCACAAAAATAGAGCTACCTTTCGTACTGCCGATTTGAATAATATGAAGGACAAATACATGATGGTTGTCAAGTATATGGATGTCACATATTGTAGTAGATTATTTAAAGTTGTTATCTATCTGCATCGTTCACCGAGTTGCATGAGAGTGGGAACTGAAGCTATAATTGAGTTGTGCAATCTCTGTCATGATTTAGTCTATACTAAGATTCACCGCTTTTAAAGTTCAATTATGCATTAATCTTTCCTAAAAATCTGTTATGTGATGCACTATATATATAGTGAGTTTAACCATTTTGTTTGAATAATAAAACGAAAAATACTTTTGTGACTTCTTAGGTTTTTTATCATGAAAATGTCGGCTAAATAGAAATACAATTCAATAGATTGATTTTTTATGTTATAATTGATCATGACTAAAGTCAGTTTATGGAAGTTCGTAGAACTGACTGATAGTTTATCTAATGAAATGAATTTATCATTGTTGAATGGTTTATTCGGCCTCCCGTCCGATATAAATAGAGTATAGGAGATTGATACATATGATAATCTGTTATACTAATATCTATCATACAAAATATTTTTATGATATATGGTAGTCTATCTAAACTATTAAATATATTTTTCACAAATATGATAGTTCATAATATAAATATCTACTATATAAAATATACTTTAATATCTAAGCCCATCCTTGGGCATTTGATAATTTTGAATGTGAAGTTGGAGTAAAAAAAATGCACCCAAGGACTCTACTTGAACAAATTGATGACTAGAAATGATTGATTGAAATACATTGACATTAACTTTAGATCGTTCATCAACTTTTTTCGATATTACGTTAGCACAAAATATAAATTTATGGAATAATGGTTGCAAAATGTTGGATGAGAAGAGAAATGTATAACGGGTTCATGCGGGAAAATTTAGTGTGAGACCTATGTGTGTTGAATACATTGGCAACTAGAATAAAAGTGAGGATTGACAAGTAAAGTTTTGAAGCTTACACCGATACACCATGATACACCCCGTGTAGGATCGAAGAGCACGTGAAAAGCTACCAGAGGGGGGTGAATGGTAGATTTAAAAATCTTACGCAGCGGAAACAATTAAACCCCAACCCCTTTGGCAGAAAAATGATCTGTTAAAGAAATCGTGTGTGAGACTAATCTAAACGTGTTTCACAGTGAAAAAAGTGATAGATATAAGAGAGAATCAAGTCACGAAGACAACACAAAAAGAATCACTCAAATCCGTCGAGAAAAACTCAAGTTATGATTGAAAGATCAAACAAAGGTCAATCTGCCCTACCCGAAAAAAAACAGTTCTGGAACGCTGCAAAGAAACTCATGTAGATCATAGACCACAAATCCAATGACCGTGAAATTTTGATAGATGATAGATAATCAAGTTGTGAAGACAACCCAAAAAGAATCACGTCAACTGGATCTATAAAACTCGAGTTATGATAAAACCACCATCGAAAGATAGTGCTGTCCAGAAACTCGATGAGTAAAACTTGTCTGGAACAAGTCGGACGAACAAGGCACAAAAGTTCCTTCAAACTACGAATTTTATTCAATAGAACACAAGAGGAACAGCCCCAAAGTCGTGCACGACGAGCTCTGGGCTCCCTTGCTTATATAACCAGCTCGAAAGCCAACTCAACTCAGATCAGGAACCTAATCCTACTCTGTTCACAAATCATAACTTTCTATAGCTGCTTAGGATTCTTCTATACGCAGATAGAAGCAATCTTAAGACTTCCAAACACCTTAGAAATGTATCCCACATTCCTAAACAACTAAAATTCGTGACCCACACGAAATCCTATCATAACCAACTCAAATCTTTCCATCTTTGAGTCAAAACCGACTCAGCCGCAGCCTGAGTCCATAACCTAGTCGGTTGGACCTTTCCGACCAACTCTTTACGTCGACATTTCTTCATCACGTCTCGAAACCATGTAGCCACGTCGATTCACTCCTTGTACACGTGCAAACATCTTCCAATGACGTCCACGATACCTTCACATGCATTGTTCTTGATTCAATCATGCTGCGCAACCTCCTGATCAGCTCAACCACAATTCCTCCTGAATTTGGTTGTTGGAACCTCATCTCCTCCCTGAGACTAGTCCAATGGATCCCATCACCAGCCATGTCTTGAACTCAAGCAACACCTGCACATGAATAAACAACCAATCCATACAAGCCCAAGTCCTCGACTTGACTCAAGTTAGTTCCAAACACAACACCTTACATGAGAACCTCACATAAGCATGTTGCAAAATCACAGTAACACGATATCATCCATGTCAACCAAAAATGCATCAAAGACTTAGCAAATGAATACTAAGCAATCTTTCCAGAGATGTAAAGCAAGTATGAAACATTTCAAATGAAAAACAGAAGCATTGCGGTCAAGTTCTGGACCTTGCCAGAGCAACCCGGACCTTGAGCCGGAGCTAACAAAATCTAGTAGAACCTAGCGTCGGAACTTACCAAAACTTGTTGGACCTTAATAAAAAGGTGTTTTGGTGATATTCAAAACTTTTATTGTCAAAGCAAGTGTATTCACTACAAGCCAATGTATTCAGCACACATATGTCTTACAATCTCCCCCTTGATGAATGCATTAGCAACACCATTTAAAATCCGAACATTGGCTCATTCACATAAAAGTTTTGAAGGCAATTTCTCCCCCTTTTTAAATCAAAAGTAAAATGAGAAGAAAATCCAAAAATTATCCCATATTATCTCTCCCCCTTTATTATCTCTCCTTATGCACATATTCTCTTTCTCTTCATGCTTATCTCTCCCCCTTTGACAATGTATTCAGCAAGTCATGAGCATATAAACAAATTATCTCTCCCCATTTAGTTGTTATGAGCATATTATAACATATACATATAAACAAAGCTCATCCAAGTCATACTATCAAGCACCTTACATTATCACATCAATGAAATACATAAAGTAGTGTAAGCCATGCTAGAGATCAAATGTAATTTTCAATTTAAGTAAGTCATGATCTCACAAACTTAACTATTTCAAAACCTGAAATCATGACACTAGTTGCTGCATATTATTATTATTCAAAGCATAAATTTAGATCATATGATATTTGCAAGAGATTTTATGCGCATCTGCCTTATTCTAACCAACCAAGCCAAGCCTATGTCATTTGACAATCAGAAGCTTAAGGATATGGTTTTAGTCATACACAACTTCATCCAAGTTCATATCTAAGTGTAATGATAAGCCATATCAAAAAAGAAGTGTGATGCATGCATATTCTCTTGATCTTTTCTCAATTTATATTTGTTCATAAAAACTCAGCATGTGAGTTGATTACTTGATTAATTCTTAATGATTAAAAGCACCTGTGAACATGTAACAAGTTCAAAACAGCAAGAAAGTTCGACCATGACCAGTTTTAGTGTAAGTAACTATTCCAATTACTAGACATGGCAAAAAGTACAAAATGTATAACATGAGTAATGTAGTAAGAACTTTCAGCATGTAAAAGGAATCACAAAGTCATATATGTATGAAACACTATGCTCATATTATTTTAATTTCAGATTCACACATAGACTTCCCAAGTTTCAAAACTCCCCCTCAATTTAAGCCATGAGGATGCATAACCCCTATTTCACTACCAATGTAACAAAAACGAGTGAAATCCAAAGGTTTTGTAAAAATGTCAGCCAATTGTTGTTCGGTATCTACATGGTGAAGCACAATGTTTCCTTTTTCAACATTATCTCGAAGAAAGTGATACCTAATGTCAATGTTCTTAGTTCTAGAATGTTGCACGGGGTTTTTAGCAATGCAAATGGCACTAGTATTATCACAGAACAGTGGAACACTATCTAGATAAACCCCATAGTCCTTAAGTGTTTGAACAATCCAAAGAATTTGTGAGCAAGCACTAGCAGCAGCTACATATTCAGCTTCGGCTGTGGATTGTGCAACTGAATTTTATTTTCTAGAGGACCAAGCAACAAAAGAATTACCAAGAAAATGACAAGCACCGGAAGTACTTTTCCTATCAATCCTACAACCCCCAAAATCAGCATCCGAAAAAGCTTTCAAAGTAAAGGTTGTGGAAGAAGGAAGAAAAATTCCAAATTCTTGAGTTCCATGTAAGTACCTGAGAATCCTTTTGACGGCTTGACGATGTGAAGCACGTGGGGAGGCTTGAAACTGTGCACAAAGACATACGTTGAATTGTATGTCTGGTCTTGATGCCGTGAGGTACAAAAGTGATCCGATCATGCTTCTATATTATTTTGATCCATGGGTTCACCATCTTCATCAAGGTTAAGTGTTGTTGCTATTCCCATTGGTGTCTGAAGAGGCTTGCTTTTGTCCATGTTGAAGCGCCTTAGGAGGTCTTTTGTATACTTCGTTTGATGCACAAAGGTACCCTCCTTGGTTTGCTTGATTTGCAGCCCCAAAAAGTAAGTGACTTCACCCATTATACTCATTTCAAACTTGGAACTCATCAGCGCTGAAAACTTGGACACAAGATCATGAGAAGCACAGCCAAACATAATATCATCCACATACACTTGAATGAATAATGAGTCATTGCCATGCTTAAGAACAAAAAGAGTTTTATCAACCTTGCCCATGGTAAACCCATTTTCAAGTAAGAATGTTTTTAACCTATCATACCATGCTCTAGGGGCTTGTTTGAGACCGTACAAGGATTTGGACAGTTTGTAAACATGATTAGGAAAATCTAGATTTTCAAAACCCGGTGGTTGTTTCACATAAACCTCCTCATCCATGTAGCCATTAAGAAAAGCACTTTTAACATCCATTTGATATAGCTTAAAACCTTTAGATGCAGCAAAGGCTAACAAAATTCTTATGGCTTCTAATCTAGCAACGGGAGCAAAAGTTTCATCAAAATCTAAACCTTCAACTTGAGTGAATCCTTGAGCAACCAACCTAGCCTTATTCCTAACCACAACCCCATCCTCACTTTGTTTATTTTTAAATACCCATTTAGTTCCAATTAAAGTGTGACCTTGAGGTGGAGGTACAAGTTTCCAAACATTATTTCTTTCAAAATTTTCTAACTCTTCTTGCATGGCAATAATCCAAGATTCATCAGTGAGTGCGTGTGATATATCTTTGGGTTCAAAAGAAGCAACAAAAGCAGAATGAGCATAAGAGTTTGGATCGCAAAACCTAGACCGTGTGACTCGTTCGTGCAAGCTTCGAATCATCTGTTGTGGGGGATGATCTTTGTAAAACCGCAGGGGAACAGATGTCTCACAAGCTTCTTCTTCTTCATGTTCATCACAAATCGATGAGCTTGTGACTTGAGGATGATTTGAATCAGCATTGATAGTTGTCAGTGCTGGTTGAGAATTAACATCCGGAGCTGAACCAAAGTCTTTAGCTGCTGAATTTTCGGGCAGCAGCTCCAATTCTTCCTCATCTTCAACGAAAATGCTCCCCCCCTGCGGATATGGATCTGGACCTGCAATGTTTGAGCTAGTACCTGGGCTAGCTTCATCAAAATACACTTCACAAGTCTCTACAATTTTGTTAGTGTCAAGTAAAAGCACACGGTAGCCTCTAGTATGAGATGGATAACCAAGAAACATGCCATCAATGGACCTATGTTCAAATTTATCAAGATTACCATGTTTCTTAACAAAGCATTTGCAACCAAAGACCCGAAAGTGTGTAACACTAGGCCACCAAACCGGAGCTCATATGGTGTTTTACCTAGCTTAGCACGCAAGAAAACACGATTTGAGACATAACAAGCGGTTGCTAACGCATCAGCCCAAAATTTCCTAGGAGTTTGATATTCATCAAGCATAGTCCTAGCCATCTCAACTAAGGTTAAGTTCTTTATTTCTACAACACCGTTTTGTTGAGGTACATATGGTGAAGAAAATTGATGATCTATTCTATTTTCAGCACAAAAGTGATCAAAAGATTGATTTTTAAATTCAGTTCCATTATCACTTCTAATTGCTTTTAAAGATCCTGGGTAATCAATTGATAATCTAAGAAATAAAGTTCTAAAGTGACTAAAAACTTCATTCTTAGACACCATAAAGTAAACCAAAGAGTATCTAGAATAATCATCAACAATCACAAGAACATACCATTTACCTCCGAAGGATTGAACACGTGAAGGTCCTACGGTTTCAAGGTGCAAAATTTGACACAGTTCAGTTGTCATGATCATTGTGAGAGGAGTATGTGAACCTGCAACCATATTAGCATGTCTACAAGAAGAGCACACAATTTCTTTGTCCCCTTTAAGCTTAGGCAGCCCACGTATGCGATCAAGAGCACTAACACATGTTGGGTGATCAACGCCTACGTGACCAAGTCTACGATGCCAAAAATATAGGTCCTTTGAATCATTAGCAACTAGACACCTATGCTTAGAGGAAGACATATCAAAATCAGCTTTAAAAACTCTTCCAAACCGAGACATGTTAAAAATAAGCTCACTATTTGAACTTACAACTTTGCAGCAGTTTTTATTGAAAATAATTTCCAGATTTTCATCTAGCAATTGTGAAACAAAAAGCAAGTTGTATTTCAAAATTTTGACAAGTGCCACATCCTTCAAAGTGTAGTGATAATTTACTCTAACCGAACCCTTAGCAATTATAGGAGTTGAAGAATTATCGGCAAAAGTAACATTCTCTACACATGACACAAAAGAGAGGGGGGAGAACCAATCTTTGTTATCGGTCATGTGGCGTGAGCAACCTGAATCCACAATCCAAATGTCCTTCTTCCTCAAATGTGTAACCTCTTCATTGTCGCTGTTGTGTTCTGCCTCCTCCATATTTGATCTTGACTTGCCCGGCATGAAGCACAAGTTTGCCAAATCATCTTCATCTTCATCACTTCCAATGTCCACGTCACTTGAGCCAAGTTCCTGGAGTGCTGAGATAAAACTGCTCACCAATTGACGTCCTGTAAAACCCTTCTTTTTCTTCGTATCTTTTGCAGAGGAGTGCTTCGTTCTTGTTTTCTTTTCATCCCGGGAAGTAGGACCTGAAAGGTTAGGGCAATCTAAACAAAAATGTCCTGTCTTACCACATTCAAAGCATCGTTGAGGTCCGGAGCTTCCTCTCCTTCTAGTTCTCACATTTTGCAATGCTTTTGAGAACCGGGTAGAGATGAGCGCTAGCTCCTCCTCTGGAAACTCCTCAATCTGTTCAAGGGTTAGAGAGGACAACAAAGCAAGTGTACCACAAGATGATGTTTGACCGAAACTAGGCATGTCACATTGAGAAACAAAAGCAATAGACTTGTTGGGGTTCTTATGTGAGATTATGTCAATTTCATGAGTTTTTAATTTGGAATATAGCACATCTAAAGTAAGTGAACTCATGACAGTAGATTCACGAATAGATGTGACTTTTATCTCCCAAATTGACATATCTAATGCACTTAGCAATTGCCTAGAATTTTTAGCATCTGAAAAATTAACATTGACACTACGCAAGTTGCTGAGAATCTTATTAAAGCGAGCAAAAAGGTCATCAATAGACTCACCGGGTTGCATCTCGAAGCGCATGTATTCTTTCTTGAACATGTCTTACCTTACCTCTTTGATCGTGTTGGATCCTTCGTGGTAGTCACAAAGTGCTTTCCACACATAGTATGCAGATCGAGGTGTGCAACGGTCGAAGTCACTTTGTGTTAATCCTTGTATGATCAAGTTTCAAGCCTTGTTGTTGTTGTCGACATCTCTTAGATTTGTAGCTGTAACTTGATCGTTTGATGGCACTTCGTAAGGCTTGTATACCTTCTCCCATATTGCAAAGCCTTGTGCCTGGATGAAAGCATCCATGTGTGCCTTCCAAACCAAAAAATCAATACCAGCGAACACACAAGGTTTGGCAGAGTACTTCTCCATGATGATTAGTCAAAAACACGCGCAAATCACAAAGATTAGAGCACTGTGGCTCTGATACCAATTGTAGGATCGAAGAGCACGTGAAAAGCTACCAGAGGGGGGTGAATGGTAGATTTAAAAATCTTATGCAGCGGAAACAATTAAACCCCAACCCCTTTGGCAGAAAAATGATATGTTAAAGAAATCATGTGTGAGACTAATCTAAACGTGTTTCACCGTGAAAAAAGTGATAGATATCAGAGAGAATCAAGTCACGAAGACAACACAAAAAGAATCACTCAAATCCGTCGAGAATAACAGATTACGGGCTCGACTCGAGCTTGTCTCGAATTCTAACCGAGCTCGAGCTTTATATGACAAGATCGCTCAAGCTCAGCTCATTGACAACCCTAATTGTGATGTACGTGGGGGCATAAATAACCAATTTTATATGCACCACCAAATTGCACTAGGGCTCTAGCTGCTCCACACAAAGCTCGGGAGGGCTCGACCAAAATCTGGGGCAGAGTTGAAATCAGGAAGGCTTTGGAACATGTTCTATAGATGGCATCCAACTAAAACACATAGCTTAGTGATTCAATTCGACTTTATATACTAGAGTTTAATGGTTTAATTGCACTCTGCCTATGTTGTCGTGACATAGCTGGTCTAAAGGATAGATTGTGATAGGCTTGGTGAGCCATCAACTATTTATGCTATTATTATGGAGATGAAAGTGGTGCTAGCGGATGATAGTATGATAGGGTTAATCAAAATTTAGAATTATGGAGGCAGGCTTTAGAATAAAAACATAGGTGCATGAAGATTCCATTGGTGTACAATCAAACATTCACATGGCTCAACAATACATTTTGATTCTCATTTTCAAACAAAAATATTTTGCTACAAGAGTGTTAACAATATGTGGATATGATAGTCGATAGTTGGCTACAAAAAGGAAAACAACATAATCACAAATCGTGTAGGAAGTACTTACACTTGAGTTTGTATTTCTATGTGATTATCACTTCCTCATGTCCACTTAATGTACTATGCAAGACATACTTCTACCATAGGCTACCAAATCGGCACTCTACGAACTATCATTATTTGCAAATTGATTCAAGAACTACGAATCTAACCATTTGCTATAAAATCATCACAAAAACAGAGCTACCTCATGTACTGCCGATTTGATATGAAGGACAAATACATGACGGTTGTCAAGTATATGGATGTCACATATTGTAGTAGATTATTTGAAGTTGTTATCTATACGCGTCCTTCACCGAGTTGCATGAGAGTGGGAACTGAAGCTATACTTGAGTTGTGCAATCTCTATCATGATTTATTCTAAACTAAGATTCAACGCTTTTAAAGTTCAATTATGCATTAATCTTTCCTAAAAATATGTTATGTGATGCACTGTATATATAGTGAGTTTAATCATTTTGTTTGAATAATAAAACAAAAAATACTTTTGTGACTTCTTAGGTTTTTTATCACGAAAATATCGGCTAAATAGAAATACAATTCAATAGATTGATTTTTTATGTTATAATTGATCATGACTAAAGTCGGTTTATGGAAGTTCGTAGAACTGACTGATAGAATTATCTAATGAAATGAATTTATCATTGTTGAATGGTTTATTCTGCCTCCCGTCCGATATAAATAGAGTATAGGAGATTGATACATATGATAATCTATTATACTAATATCTATCATACAAAATATTTTTATGATATATGGTAGTCTATCTAAACTATTAAATATATTTTTCACAAATATGATAGTTCATAATATGAATATCTACTAAACATTGCAAATGAAAAACAGAAGCATTGCGGTCAAGTTTCGGACCTTGCCAAAGCAACCCGGACCTTGAGCCGGAGCTAACAAAAGCTAGTAGAACCTAGCGCCGGAACTTACCGAAACTAGTTGTACCTTAATAAAAAGGTGTTTTGGTGATATTAAAAACTTTTATCGTCAAAGCAAGTGTATTCACTACAAGCCAATGTATTCAGCACACATAGGTCTTACACCCCGATACATACTGTTCGAACTTGTCTCAGTTCATTTTGGGAGTAATGTTACCTTCGACAGTTTTGGACTGTTCGAACTTTTCAATGTGTTTTTGGGGAGTAACGTTACCCTCAATGGTTTTGGATTGTCATAACTTTTCCTCACGTGATTCACACGTGTTTCTCGCATTCGATTGTTCGAGCTTTCAGATACGTGAGTTGCACGTGAGTTGACACAGTTGGTTTTTACTAACGTGTTTTGTAAGTAACATTTAATCTTTACTTGGTTAGGACTATCCTAACTTTCCAGAACATAATTTGCACGTGAGTTTGGGATTGGACTGTCCGATCTTTTGTCTTTACATTGCAGTGCTGCTTTTGGTCGATTCGATAATTTTATTTGCTAAAATAATTGTGCGGCAGATCTGTTTTTAACTTGCAATGTTTCAAATTTGTTTTTTCCCTGATGGAATGTTTGCTTAGTATTGTCTTACTGAGTTTTTGATGTGGTATGGCTGATTATGGTGGTTAAACATTGTTATGGTATGCAACATGCTTATGTGACGTGCTCACGTAAGGTGTTGTGTGTTCGGACTAACGAGAGTCAAGTCGAGGACTTGAGCTCGCAAAGTTTGGTTTTTTGTTCATTTGCAGGTGTTTCTTGAGGTCAAGACATGGTTGGTGACGGGATCTATTGAACTAGTCTTAGGGAGAAGATGAGGTTCAACAACCAAGTTCAGGAGGAATTGTGGTTGAGTTGATCGGGAGGTCACGTAGCATGTTTGTGTCAAGAACAATGCATATGAAGGTATCATGGATGTCGTTCAAATGTGTTTGAACGTGTGCAAGGAGTGCATGTACATGGCAACATTGTTCCAAGGCCTGATGAAGAGAAGTGGACGTGAAGATGTGGTCGGAAAGGTCCAACCAACTGGTTTATGCCTCAGGCTGCATCAGAGGTGGTTATGGTTTGTTTATAAAAGGTATCGTGTTGTTTTGGTTTGATTTCAAGGTGAGCACAAAGTTGAGTTGTTTTAGGAATGTTTGCTTCTATCTGCATATGCAAGAGTAGCAGTTATAGTAAGTTTGAGTTAGAGTCCAAGTAGGATTAGAGTCCTAGTTTGGATTGGGTTGGTTTTAGGGCTGGTTATATAAGCAAGAAAGGCCAGAGCTCATGGTAAGACGACTTTGGATTGTTCCTCTTGTGTTCTATTGAATAAAGATCATAGTTTTAGAGGAGATTTTGTGCCTTGTTCATTCGACTTAATTCAGACAAGTTTTTCTCGCCGAGTTTCTGGACAGACCAACGTTGATTCGGTATTTTGATCATAACTCGTGTTTTACAGATCCGATTCATTTTGAGTTATCATCACAACTTGATTCTCTATCATCTTTGAAAATTTCACAGTACATGGATTTCTTGTTCTTTTATCTACACGAGTTTCTTTGCAGCATTGTTGATCTGTTTTTAAATCGGGTAGAACAGATTGACATTTGTCTATTCTTTTGAACATATTTCAAGTTCTACTTAGTGTTTTCACGTGATTCTTGTTGAATTGGCTACGTGACTTGATTATATACAATCTACACTTGTTTTTTTCATGGATGTAAATGTTGAAAACATATTACATGCACGATTTCTTAAAATATTGATTCTGTCGAGGGGTTTTTGTTGCTTCCGCTGAAAATGTTTAAATCTACCATTCACCCCCCTCTAGTAGATTTTCACGTGCTCTTCGATCCTACAATTGGTATCAGAGCCACGATGCTCTAAGCTCCTTTATTTGCACGTGTTTTGACTAATCTTCATAGAGAAATACTCTGCAAAACCTTGTTTGTTCGATGGTGTTGATTTTCAGGTTTGGAAGGCTCGTATGGAGGCCTACATACAAGTGCAAGGCTTCACTATATGGGAAAAGGTCTACAAGTCTTTTGACGTGCCACCAAACGATCAAGTTATGGCTGTGAACATGAGAGATGTCGACAATAATAACAAGGCTCGCAACTTGATCATACAAAGATTGACTCAAAGCAACTTTGATCGTGTTGCACACCCCCGATCAGTGTATGATGTGTGGAAGGAACTTTGCGACTATCACGAAGGATCTAACACGATCAATAAGGTAAGGCAAGATATGTTCAAGAAAGAGTATATGCGCTTTGAGATACAACCAGGTGAGTCCATTGATGATTTATTGGCTCGCTTTAATAAAATTCTCAGCAACTTGCGTAGTATCAATGTTAATTTTTTAGATGCTAAAAATGCTAGGAAATTGTTAAGTGCATTAGACATGTCGATTTGGGAGATAAAAGTTACATATATTCGTGAATCTACTATCTTGAGTACACTTACTTTAGATGTTCTATATTCTAAATTGAAAACTCATGAACTTGATATAATATCACGTAAAAATCTTAACAAGTCTCTTGCATTTGTTTCTCAACGTGACATGCCTAGTTCTAGCAATTCTTCATCTTGTGGTACACTTCCTTTGCTTTCCTCTTTAACTCTTGAACAGATTGAAGAGTTTCCAGAGAAGGAACTTGAACTCATATCTACTCGGTTCTTAAAAGCATTGCAAAATGTGAGAACTAAAAGGAGAGGAAGTGTCGGTTCTCAACGATGCTTTGAATGTGGTAAGACAAGACATTTTCGTACGGATTGCTCTAACCTTTTAGGTCCTACTTCCCGTAATGAAAAGCAAACAAGGACGAAGCACTCCTCTACAAACAATAAGAAGGAGAAGAAGAAGGGTTTTACAGGTCACCAATTGGTAAACAGTTTTGTCTTCACACTTCAAGAACTTGGCTCAAGCGATGTGGACATCGAAAGTGACAAAGATGAACAGAATTTGGCAAATATGTGCTTCATGACGGGCAACTCAAGATCAAGTATGGAGGAGGCGGAACACAACAGCGATGATGAAGAGGTATGTCCCACTTGCAAAGAAATGTGTGATGCTATTTCTCATGCCACTATTATACTTAAGAAAAAAGGACAAAAAACATAGGGACAATGCTTTTAAAATTGAATCACTAAAATCTGAAATTAATCATTTGAAATCTTTAATTCCTAGCGATGATTCTTGTTCCTCATGTGAGCTTATATATGAACAGTTGTCCTCTCTAAGAAGTGCACACACCTCCACACTTGATAAACTTGAGTTAGAAATTAAATAGAACATAAAGCTTGCTGCACTTAATAATAAAAACTTGAAAGATGCTAGCTGTTCAACAATTGATTTACATTGTTCTAACTGTGATAATCTTAATAATAAATTGCATGATGTTGTGAATGAAATTTCTATTTTGAACAATTCTTTACGTTCTCATGAAGTTAAATATTATTCTAATTGCAAATTAAAAGGAAAAACTTCATGTGAAAATCGTCTAGACTTGTCTAATAAACTTGATGACACGCATAGGACACTAGAACAGTTTTGTAATACAAATAAGAACTTAAACTTGCTTTTCAATTCTTCCAAGTCTTGCAATGATAAAAATGGTTTAGGTTTTGATTCCCATGCTCATGCTAAGGCACATCCACATAAAATTTTAAAGTCATTAGGAAGTGGTTTGATTCTAACAGTTCTTAAACAAAAAGAAGTGGTTTTCAAATCTGTGGGAGCGTTGTCTCATTCGGTTTCTAATAAACATGTTGCTTGCTCATCTAGACATAATCACAATGTTAAATTTCATTGTACCTACTGTTGTATAGATGACCATGTCATAGATTTTTGTTATAAACTAGCTAAACAACAGAAAAATGAAAGAATGCAAGCTAGATCTCATAACTCTCATGCAAAATTTGTTGCACATGCTGAACCGAATGTTAGGAACTTGCAACCTGCTTTGATGAGTCATAAACATGCAAAGTTTGCTCCCAAATCTACTATTTTTGTGATACACATGTAACACCTCGTAGGTCAGTAGTTGGGTACAAAAATCCTAAAACTTTGGCTCATAAACCTGTTGTTTTATCTCAACTTTTGCATGTTATTCCTGTTGGACGTCGTGTGACTCAAGTACTTGATTCCTAAATGTCTTTTTACCAACCCCAGTATTGAGTCTTTGACGTATTGTGCTGCTATGTAGGTTAAATGCTTAAGGAAGGAGAACATTTGGATTGTGGATTCAGGTTGCTCACGCGACATGACTGATAACAAAGACTAGTTCTCCTCCCTCTCTTTTGTGTCACGTGTAGAAAATATTACTTTTGTCGATAATTCTTCGGCTCATATAATTGCTACAGGTTCGGTTAGAGTTAATAATCACTACACTTTGAAAGATGTGGCACTTGTTAAAAAATTAAAATACAACATGCTTTCTGTTTCATAATTACTAGATGAAAATCTAGAAATTAACTTTACTAAAAATTCCTGCGAGGTTGTAGATTCAAATGGTGAGCTTATTTTTAACATATCTCGGTTTGGAAGATTTTTTAAAGCTGATTCTCATATGTCATCCTCTAAGCATAGGTGCCTAGATGCTAATGATTCAAAGGACTTATATTTTTGGCATCGTAGACTTGGTCATGTAGGCTTTGATCATCTCATGCGTGTTAGTGCTCTTGATTGCATACATGGGTTTCCTAAGCTTAAAGGGGACAACGTTATTGTGTTCTCTTCTTATAGACATGCTAAGATGGTTGGAGGTTCACATCCTCCTCTCACAATGACGATGACAACTGAACTGGGACAACTTTTGCACCTTGATACCATAGGTCCTTCACGTGTTCAATCTTTTGGAGGTAAATGATATGTGCTTGTAATTGTTGATGACTTTTCTAGATACTCTTGGGTTTACTTTATGGCATCTAAGAATGAAGCTTTTATTCACTTTAGAACTTTATTTCTTACACTATCAATTGATCACACATGATCTTTAAAAGCAATTAGAAGTGATAACATAACCGAATTTAAAAATCAATTGTTTGATCACTTTTGTGCTGAGAAAGGAATAGATCATCAATTTTCTTCACCCTATGTACCTCAACAAAATGGTGTCATAGAGAGAAAGAACAGAACCTTAGTTGAGATGGCTCGGACTATACTTGATGAATATCAAACTCCTAGGAAATTTTGCGATGATGCAATTGCGACTGCTTGTTATGTCTCAAATCGAGTTTTCTTGTGTTCTAAGCTAGGAAAGACCCCATATGAGCTTCGGTTTGGACATAGGACTAGTTTCACACACTTTAGGGTCTTTGGTTGCAAATGCTTTGTTAAGAAACATGGTAATCTTGATAAATTTGAACCTAGATGTGTTGATAGTATGTTTCCTAGTTATCCATCTCATACTAGAGGTTGTCGTGTGCTTTTACTTGACACTAATGAAATCGTGGAGACTTGTGAGGTTTCTTTTGATGAAGCTAGCCCAGGTACTAGCTCTATTATTGCAGGTCCAGATCTATATCCGCAAGGGGAGAGTATTTTCATTGAAAATGAAGGAGTGGAGCTGCTGCCTGAAATTTCAGAAACAAACAATGATGTTCCAGTTCTTGATGTCACTCCACAACCAGCACAACCAACCACTACTGCTGGTTCGGATCTTCCTCGAGCCACAAGTTCTTCGATTTTTGCTGAATATGAAGAAGAAGGAGCTTGTGAAGTGTCTACTTCCCTCTACATTCTCAAAAGTCATCCTCCACAACAAATCATTAGAAGCTTGCACGAACGAGTCGCACAGTCCAAGTTTTGCGATCCAAACTCTCATGTTCATTCTGCTTTTGTTGCTTCTTTTCAACCCAAATATATATCACACCCACTCACTAATGAATCTTGGATTATTACCATGCAGGATGAGTTTGAAAATTTTGGAAGAAATTATGTTTGGAAACTTGTACCTCCACCTCAAGGTCACACCTTAATTGGAACTAAATGGGTGTTTAAAAATAAACAAAGTGAGGATGGGGTTGTGGTTAGGAATAAGGCCAGGTTGGTTGCTCAAGGTTTCACACAAGTTGAAGGTCTAGATTTTGATGAAATTTTTGCTCTCGTTGCTAGATTAGAAGCTATAAGAATTTTGGTAGCTTTCGTTGCATCTAAAGGATTGAAGTTATATCAAATAGATGTTAAAAGTGCTTTTATTAATAGCTACATAGATGAGGAGGTTTATGTCAAGCAATGTAACACCCTCATTTTCATGCATCATGCCCTACATACATTCATATACACGTTTAACATTTATCCACATAAAGAGGAATAAGTTTAAAATTGATTTGGAACAAAACCGCACTTAAAATTCTGGAAAGTGCGGACTAGTCCGATTTCTCTCTGACCTCGATCGGACTTGTCCGATTTTGCTGTGGACTAGCCCGTTTTTGCCTCTGGACACCCGGTCCTATGCGGACTAGTCCGGTGTTCCAAGAATCCTTGAAAATTTGCTAAGTCCCTGGACTTATCCGGACTATTCTGGTGTTCCAGTGAACTTGTCCGTTTTCCTCTCTGACTAAAGTCGGACTTGTCCAATTTTTGGCCAGAGTTGTCTGATTTCTCTCTAGACAACTTCGGACTAGTCCTGTCCTTTTCAGACTTGTCCGATATTTCGCGACTCCGAGTTGATCTTTCATTTCACGACTTGTTTTTTGGGTTTCATGTTAAGTGGGTCTAGGGACGTCGTGCCTAACTCTTTTAGAGCCCATGTGGGACTCCAAACCGGCCTCTACTCATCACAAACTTGAAATCCATCTAACCCTAGCCTCCACCTCTATATAAACAACCCCACCCCTTGGCTTGACATCTATTTTCCACTTCTCCACCCCACCCAAACCCTAGTTCATGGAGAGCCACCATAAAGGAGGGAGGAGGAGATCCCAAGCAAGAAGAAGAGAAGGAGGAAACAAAAGAGGATCAAGATCTCCATCAACTTCGAGTTCTTCACCAACAAACCACCATCAAGTTCATCATCAACCCTAGATCATCAAGATCCAAGTGTTACCTCCAAGTTTCTTGATTCATGGAGTTCTAAACACCTGGTATACCCTCTATTCTTTTTTATTACGTGAATCCAACCCCATTTTCCCCAATTTACGTCGATCTAGAAAACCCTAGTTCGCCAGTTCTGTGAAGTGCGGACTTGTCCGGTCCCTAGCGGACTAGTCCGATTTTCATGGTTAATTTCTGTTGAATTAATTCTAAGATTAGATCTAATCAACTCCAAACCTGTATAACTTGTTAAAATCTATTAGAACTAGTTAGTGATCATTAAAAGCAATCTATTAACAAGTTCCACCTTGCATTTGCATTAATCATGCATGTCATGCCATATTGAGTAATATTTGTGCACTCTTTGATTGTGTTTCTTGTCTTGTATGTTTATTGTGCGGATTAGACGGATTTGCGCTAGAGAGTGCCGCGGAGGATCTACAGCACCAAGATTTTGAAGGCTTTGACCCGAACCAATCCCAAGAGCAAGGCAAGTGTCCTTGAAGCATATTGATCCTGTTGTAAAATAAATGTTTTGTTTGCAAAACTGCATGCTTGTGTCAATTTGATGGGAACCCTATGATAGGAAGTTTACTAGCGTTGTTTAACCACCCTTGTCACCTAGAATTTATGGTAGAGAGTCGGGATGGGCTTTTTACCTTTTTGCTTTGCTTAATTAATTGGGATGGGAAAACAACTATACCACTTACCTCAATTTTGTAATTATGAGATTATGTTTAACGTGAACTGATCAATATGATATGGTAATGGGTGATCTAAGCAAACCTGGTATGTGGATGGGTTGGATGATATGGTGGTTTGCTTGCTTTAGATCTAAGGACCAATTCATGCGAGAATAAGTCGGGACTACAGTGCCACCACGAGGCCAAGTATGGGTGCGGCATAGCTGATTAATTAGGGCTTTGCTAGTGCTATTTGTACCATTGTGGATGCTCGGGGAAGGGGTAGTCGGATTGGGTTTGTTGATGATTGGTGGGACTACCCTAGGATCCGAATGGCTCAAGAGGGGGCCCTTGGTTGAAGATGTGCTCAGTTGGAGGCATCGCCACCGGTGAAACCTCAGTGGGGTGTAAATAGGCTAGTAATCCCTTTGTAAAGGCTATTTTGTGATATCTTGGCAATACAACAAAGGAAGTGTAATTGGCGTGAGGGAGGTTCTCTAGTCGCTGACAGGTGATGAAATCACAAACATGTGGGTAAAGTGGTACAAACTCTGCAGAGTCAAATAAAACTATCATGATAGTCGTGCTCCCGGTTATGAGCACTTGGGCAACTTCCATGATTAGAGGGAACTTGGTATTGGGATGGTTTGATACTGGTTTTGGTTATTAATATGGTTATGGATGGTTATGGATTTAATTCTGGCATTGGATATGATTAATGGTAATGGTGAAATCTGGAATTATTGATGATGACAATGGATACGGACTGGTGCTATGTTATTACTTATATGGTTTATGACGGGTTTATTCACATACATATAATATATTGCTTTCAAAATGTTTTAATGTACTTTTCAGCACTTGAATCAGCCACATGTCATACTTTCCACACTTGCTGAGTACGACATGTACTCACTCTTGCAATTCCCCCATCAATAGTTTCATGTCAGGATTGGGAGTTTAATGGCGATAATGCGGAGTTCTAGGTCGTGTCTACCGTCAGCTTTGCATGTCGAGTGTTGGAGCTGCGCTATCCCATATGCCTATTTGCTTAGTTGCTTATTCAGTTTATTTATGCTGCATTAGTTGAACTTGTCATTAATATTCATTAGAGCATGTATCCGATGATGTTATGAATTGTGTATTAAAATGGTTAATTAATCTTGTTCTGTGGTAATTTTTTGTATAATCTTTTGTGAATGCACTCGTGTATGTGTGTTGAACATCCTGGGCACACATATGCGTCCACTTGGATCATTTTTCGGAACCGGGTGTCACAAATTGGTATTAGAGCCGGGTTTGACTGTAGGATGCAGCATAGATAGAATCGACACTCTAGAGCACATAGGAGCACTCAGGAATCAATGTGTTTTTGCTTGGTGTGTTGTTTGCTATATATATATATTGTTTGATTGTGTGCTTAATAGAGGATTTTGGGATGCATTAGCATTGTCAAGTCCACCAAGGCTAGTGAGTTGTCTAGTTTCATATCCCTTGATGCATATAGTTGGGGACGGTTTTCTAATTCTTACCTATTGCTTTTCTTCAGATGGTGAGGACTCGCAACCATAGGGATGGCAATGATGAGGAGGAGAACAATGGAGCACCTCAGAATTACCCTGGGCAAGGACCTGCTCATGGAGCTATCAACATTGGAGCAGCTCTTGGTGATGCAGAACCACCTCATGCAGACCATGATACAGACAATGGGACAGCTGCAGGCTGGCAACATCAACAATCAGCCCCACATGCCTCCACCGTCACCACCACCCCCTCATAAACGGTTGGGAGAGTTTATGAGGACTAGACCGCCAACCTTTGCTCAAGCCGCTGACCCTATGGATGCGGATGATTGGCTCAAGTTCGTGGAGAAGAAGCTTGCTATTGTCCAATGCAGTGGCCGGGAGAAGGTCTTATTTGCTTCTCATCAACTAGTTGGAGCAGCTGCGGATTGGTGGGATTCCTATTGCAATGCTCATGAGAATCAGAAGAGGATCACTTGGGCCGAATTCAAGGAGAGTTTCTGTTCCCATTATGTGCCCGAGGGTGTTATGATCTTGAAGAGGTAAGAATTTCATAACTTGAGGCAAGGAAGATCGAGTGTGGGTGAATATCTCAATAAATTCACTCAACTCTCAAGGTATGCGTTTGAGGATGTGAGTTGGGACAGCCGGAAATAATACTTGTTCATGAGGGGCTTGAACAATGAGATCCAAGTGCAATTGCTCAACTGTGATTATGCCAATTTTCAGAAGCTTGTGGACAAAGCAATTGTGGTTGAGAACAAGATTCGTGAGATAGAACAGGATAACAAGAGGAAGGCGCCATATCAAGGACAGCCGCAAGGAAGTAATGTGCGCCCTCGCTTTGCGCCTCCTAATGCGCCATATTACAGCTCCTCTACCCCTATACAGTGCCTTGGTTATGCACCGTGCCCAACTCAGTTCGTGCAGTAGCGCCCTGTTATGCAAGCACCTAGGCATCCGATGCCATATGCACCTCGTGCTAATTTTCCTGGTGCAAATGTTCAGAACCAAGCTCGCCCCAATAATCCCGGTGGAGTAAAGAAGTGCTATACTTGTGGAGAAGTTGGAGACTTTGCGCATCAATGTCCTAAGTCAGGCCTTAGTCAAGGAAGCAATGCATCGAGACAAAACCCAAGACCTAATAGAGGAGCGCCACAAGGGAACCGTGGACAGCAGAATTTTGCTTGTGGGAACGTGAACCATGTCTCTACGGAGGATGCGCAACAAGCGGATGACGTTGTCATTGGTATGTTTCTCACCAACTCCAACCCCGCGATTATATTGTTTGATTCTATAGCATCGCATTCATTCATGGCATCGGAGTATGTCGCCAAGTATAGTTTGCCTATCTCTCATATAAGGTTTACTCTATTGGTTAAGTCTCCTGGAGGAGAGATGAGGAAAAATATAGTATGTCCAAAAGTAAGCCTTAGAATAAGGGGGGTAGACTTCTCCGCCAACCTCATTGTTTTTTATTCTCAAGGATTGGACATTATACTTGGTATGGACCGGTTGAGGAAGCACAATGGAGTTATTGAGTGTGCCACAAAACGGTAAAGTTGACCAATGAGGAAGGGATCACCGTAGAATTTGAAGCATCTCAAACCACACCGAAGCAATTGGAGATGAATCATATGGACGGTGCCGCAATTGAGGAGATTCCGGTGGTGTGTGAATTTTTTTTTGTTTTTTCGGACGAGTTGCAAGGTATGCCACCTGATCGAGATATTAAGTTTGTTATTGATTTAATACCTGGAACTGCACCTATAGCTAAGAGGCCGTATAGGATGCCTCCTATGGAATTAGCGGATCTCAAGAAGCAAATTCAAGAGCAACTAGAGAAGGGTTTCATTCGGCC
Organism: Tuctoria greenei; assembly: GCA_036927565.1. Lineage (NCBI taxonomy): Eukaryota > Viridiplantae > Streptophyta > Magnoliopsida > Poales > Poaceae > Tuctoria > Tuctoria greenei. Next base: position 17,808,169 of record JAYESD010000005.1, read on the forward strand.
CAACTCTTCACCTTGGGGAGCGCCCGTTCTATTTGTGGAAAAAAAGGATGGATCCCAAAGGATGTGCATAGATTACCGAGCTCTCAACGAGGTAATAATCAAGAACAAGTACACCTTGTCACGCATAGAAGACTTGATTGATCAGATGAAGGGTGCTTGTGTCTTCTCTAAGATTGGTTTGAGGTCAGGATATTTTCAAATGAAGATTAGACCATCGGACATATCCCCAAGACATCTTTTAGAACACGGTATGGATCTTATGAGTACACTGTGATGTCTTTTGGACTGACAACTACGACTGCCTACTTTATGTACCTCATGAATAAGTTCTTCAAGGAGTACTTGGATAGGTTTGTAGTGGTGTTCATAGACGACATTATTATCTACTCGAAGGATGAGAAGGAACATGAGGAACACTTGAGGCTTACGCTGCAGAAATTAAGGGAGCATCAATTCCATGCCAAGTTCAACAAGTGTCAGTTTTGGTTGAAAGACGTGTCGTTTTTAGGTCATATAATCTCAGAAGGAGGAGTATCGGTTGACCCAGGAAAGGTGAGGGACGTGTTGAAATGGGAACCCCAGCAAAACATAAAGGAAATAAGGAGTTTTCTTGGAATGACTGGATATTACCGTCGATTCATCAAGGACTTCTCCAAGATAGCCAAGCCAATGACAGAATTGCTAATGAAGGGAAAGGCTTTCCAATGGACTCAAGCTTGTCAAAACAGTTTTGAGGAGTTGAAGAAGAGGTTGACAACAGCCCCAGTTTTGGTGCTGCCGGATGTGAGCAAGAGTTTTGATATTTATTGCGACGCATCGAGACAAGGAATTGGATGTGTATTGATGCAAGAAGGACAAGTGGTCGCCTATGCATCAAGACAATTGAAGAAACATGAGCAGAATTAGAACTTGCAGCCGTGGTACATGCGTTGAAGATTTGGAGACACTATATCCTTGGACATAGGTGTGAAATTTATACGGATCACAAGAGTCTTAAGTATATTTTCAGACAAACGGATCTGAATTTGAGGCAACAAAGATGGTTGGAGCTCATCAAATATTATGATTTGGGGATCAACTATCATCCGGGAAAAGGCAATGTAGTGGCCGATGCTTTGAGTAGAAAGGGAGTAAGTCACCAACTCACAGTTCAAGAATTATCATCTGAGTTATGTAAGGAGTTTGAACAGTTGAACCTCGGGTTTGTAAATGAGATGGAGATGATGGAGTTAAACCCAACCTTAGAGCAAGAAATTCGGGAAGGCCAAACTAAGGATGAGGAAATTCAAGAAATCAAGGAAAGGACCCAAGAAGGGAGAGAATTCAGATTTGATGAGGATGAACATGGTACTCTATGGCTTGGTAAGAGGATTGTCATGCCTAATGTGAAGCATATTCGGGAGACAATATTAAAAGAGGCACATGACTCACCTTACTCAATTCACCCTAGTTGTCCAAAGATGTACAAAGACTTGAAGACTTGCTATTGGTGGGATAGCATGAAAAAGGACATAGCTGAATATGTAGCATTGTGTGATGTGTGTCAACGAGTCAAGGCGGAACATCAAGGGTCAGCTGGATTATTGCAACCATTGAAGATTCCGGAATGGAAGTGGGAAGAAATCGGTATGGACTTTATAGTTGGTCTACCGCGTACCCAGTCTGGGTATGATTCAATTTGGGTAATTGTGGATCGCTTAACCAAGTCAGCTCATTTTGTCCCTGTGAAGACCAAATATACATCTGCACAATTGGCCGAAATATACATGGAGCATATTGTGTGTCGACACGGAGTAACGAAGAAGATAGTCTCGGATAGAGGTTCTCAATTTACCTCTAGATTTAGGCAGAAATTGCATGAAGCATTGGGAACAAGGTTGAACTTCAGTTCGGCATATCACCCTCAAACGGATGGACAAACCAAGAGGACCAATCAAACTTTGGAGGACATGTTAAGAGCTTGTGCCTTAAAGCATGGGAAAGGTTGGGACAAGAGCTTCCCATATGCAAAATTTTCATACAACAATAGTTACCAAGCAAGCTTGAAAATGTCACCATATGAAGCGCTTTATGAAAGGAAGTGTAAGACACCTTTATTCTGGAGTGAGGCACGAGAAACTCAAGTATTTGGTCCGGATGTGTTGCAAGAAGCCGAAAAGCAAGTCCAAATTATTCGTGAAAATTTAAGGGTTGCCCCATCAAGACAAAATGGCTATGCGGACAATAGGAGAAGGAAATTAGCCTTTGAAGTGGGAGACTTTGTTTACCTCAAGGTGTCACCAATGAGAGGTCATAAGAGGTTTAACATAAGGGCAAGCTAGCACCTTGCTACATTGGACCGTTCAAGATTTTGAACAAAAGAGGAGAAGTAGCGTATAAGTTGGAGATGCCAGCTCATCTTTTGGATGTCCATGATGTCTTTCATGTTTCCCAGCTCAAGAAGTGCTTGAGATACCGGAAGAACAAGTGCCAATGGAAGGATTGGAATTAGGGGCAGATTTGACTTATGCCGAACAACCGGTCAAAATTTTGGAAACCAAGGAGAGAGTCACAAGGAACAAGGTTATTAGATGGTGTAAAGTTCAATGGAAGCACCATACAGAAAAAGAAGCAACGTAGGAATTGAAGGATGATATCAAGAAGGAATTTCCCTATCTCTTCTCATCCGCGTCGAATCTCGAGGGCGAGATTCATTTTAAGGGGGGTAGGTTTGTAACACCCTCATTTTCATGCATCATGCCCTACATACATACATATACACGTTTAACATTAATCCACATAAAGAGGAACAAGTTTAAAACTGATTTGGAACAAAACCGCACTTAAAATTCTGGAAAGTGCGGACTAGTCCGATTTTTGTGCGGACTAGTCTAATATCTCTCTGACCTCGATCGGACTTGTCCGTTTTTTCTACAGACTAGTCCGTTTTTGCCTCTGGACACTTTTGGACTTGTTCGGTCCTATGTGTACTAGTCCGGTGTTCTAAGAATCCTTGAAAATTTGCTAAGTCCCTAGACTTATCCGGACTAGTCCGGTGTTCCAGCGGACTAGTCCGGTGTTCCAGCGGACTTGTCCGTTTTCCTCTCTGACTAAAATCAGACTTGTCCGATTTTTGGCCAGAGTTGTCTGATTTCTCTCTGGACAACTTCGGACTAGTCCTGTCCTTTTCAGACTTGTCTGATATTTTGCGACTCCGAGTTGATCTTTTGTTTCACGACTTGTTTTTTGGGTTTCATGTTAAGTGGGCCTAGGGACGTCGTGCCTAACTCTTTTAGATCCCATGTGGGACTCTGAACCAGCCTCTACTCATCTCAAACTCGAAATCCATCTAACCCTAGCCTCCACCTCTATATAAACAACCCCACCCCTTGGCTTGACATCTATTTGCCACTTTTCCACCCCACCCAAACCCTAGTTCGTGAAGATCCACCATCAAGGAGGGAGGAGGAGATTCCAAGCAAGAAGAAGAGGGGGAGGAAACGAAAGAGGATCAGGATCTCCATCAACTTCGAGTTCTTCACCAACAATCCACCATCAAGTTCATCATCAACCCTAGATCATCAAGATCCAAGTGTTACCTCCAAGTTTCTTGATTCATTGGAGTTCTAAACACCTGGTATACCTTCTATTCTCTTTTTATTATGTGAATCCAACCCCATTTTCCCCAATTTACGTCGATCTAGAAAACCCTAGTTCACCAGTTCTGTGAAGTGTGGACTTGTCCGGTCCCTAGCGGACTAGTCCGATTTTCATGGTTAATTTCTGTTGAATTAATTCTAAGATTAGATCTAATAAACTCCAAACCTGTATAAACTTGTTAAAATCTATTAGAACTAGTTAGTGATCATGAAAAGCAATCTATTAACAAGTTCCACCTTGCATTTGCATTAATCATGCATGTCATGCCATATTGAGTAATATTTGTGCACTCTTTGATTGTGTTTCTTGTCTTGTATGTTTATTGTGCAGATTAGACAGCTTTGCGCTAGAGAGTGCCGCGGAGGATCTACAGCACAAAGAGTTTGAAGGCTTTGACCCGAACCAATCCCATGAGCAAGGCAAGTGTCCTTGAAGCATCTTGATCCTGTTTTAAAATAAATGTTTTCTTTGCAAAACTACATGCTTGTGTCAATTTGTAGGATCGAAGAGCACGTGAAAATCTACTAGAGGGGGGGGTGAATGATAGATTTTAAAATCTTACGCAGCGGAAACAATTAAACCCCAAACCCTTTCGGCAGAAAAACTATCTATTAAAGAAATCGTGTGTGAGACTAATCTAAACGTGTTTCACCGTGACAAAAGTGATAGATATCAGAGAGAATCAAGTCACGAAGATAACACAAAAAGAATTACTCAAATCCGTCGAGAAAAACTCAAGTTATGATTGAAAGATCAAACAAAGATCAATCTGACCTACTCGAGAAAAAATAGTTCTGGAACGCAGCAAAGAAACTCGTGTAGATCAAAAACCACTGATCCAATGACCGTGAAATTTTGATAGATGATATATAATCAAGTTGTGAATACAACCCAAAAACAATCACGTCAATTGGATCTGTAAAACTCGAGTTATGATAAAACCACCGACAAAAGGTAGTGCTGTCCAGAAACTCAATGAGTAAAACTTGTCTGGAACAAGTCGGACGAACAAGGCACAAAAGTTCCTTCAAACTACGAATTTTATTCAATAGAACACAAGAGGAACAGCACCAAAGTCGTCCACCACGAGCTCTGGGCTCCCTTGCTTATATAACCAACCCTTACGCCAACCCAATATCAAATAGGACTCCAATCCTACTCAGATCACGAACCCTAACTTTCCATAACTTCTCAATATTCTTCTATACACAGATAGAAGCAATCTTAAGACTTCCAAACACCTTACGTATCCCACATTCCTAAACAACTCAAATTCGTGACACACACGAAATCCTAACATAACCAACTCGATACTTTCCATACCGAGCCATAACTGACTCCGCCGCAGCCAAAGTCATCAACCGTTACGATCCGATCCTTCAACCAGATCTTCCCATCCATAAACCATCTTCGGAACCATGTTGACACGGCATGCACCGCATGCATACGTGCAAACACCTTCCTTCGACGTCCAGTAACCTTCATATGCACCGCCCTTGATTCAATCATCCTGCGTGACCTCCTGATCAGCTCAACCACAGTTCCTCCCGAACTTGGTTGTTGGAACCTCATCTCCTCCCTGAGACTAGTCCAATGGATCCCGTCGCCAGCCATGTCTTGAACTTAAGCAACACCTGCACATGAATAAACAACCAATCCATACGAGCCCAAATCCTCGACTTGACTCAAGTTAGTTCCGAACACAACACCTTACGTGAGAACCTCACATAAGCATGTTGCAAAGCATAGCAAAATGATATCAGCCATATCATCCAAAGCGCACCAAAAACTTAGTAAAAGAATACTAAGCAAACTCTCCAACAATGTAAAACAAGTACGAAACATTGCAAATGAAAAGCAGAAGCATTGCAGTCAAGTTCTGGACCTTGCCAGAACAACCTGGAGCTTGAGCCGGAGCTAACAAAAGCTAGTAGAACCTAGCGCCGGAGCTTACCAAAAACTAGTCAAAACTAGTCAACCCAAAACTAGAGCTAGACAAAGTACGTCGGAGCTTAGCAAAAGCATTCCGGAGCTATCAAATATATGCCGGAGCTATCAAAGACATGCCGGAGCTAATAAAGACATGCCGGAGCTAAAGATAAAGCTCACCGGAGCTAACCAAAGCTAGTCGGACCTTACCAAGAAGCCGGACCTAGCATCTAACATAGCCGGAGCTACCCAAAAAAAAGTCGGACCTATGGTCGGACCTTGCTATAGCTCGGAGCTAGAGTCGGATCTCGATAAAAAGGTGTTTTGGTGATATTTAAAACTTTTATCATCAAAGCCAAGTGTATTCACTACAAGCCAATGTATTCAGCACACATAGGTCTTACAATCTCCCCCTTGATGAATGCATTGGCAACACCATTTAAAATCCGAACATTGGCTTATTCACATAAAAGTTTTGAAGGCAATTTCTCCCCTTTTGTAAATCAAAAGTAAAATGAGAAGAAAATCTCTCCCACTTTATTATCTCTACTTATGCCCCCTTTATTATCTCTCCTTATGCACATATATTTATGCACATATTTTCTTTCTCTTCATGCTTATCTCTCCCACTTTGATAATGTATTCAGCAAGTCATGAGCATATAAACAAATTATCTCTCCAACTTTAGTTGTTATGAGCATATTATAACATATACATATAAACAAAGCTCATCCAAGTCATACTGTCAAGTACCTTACATTATCACATCAATGAAATATAGAAAGTAGTGTAAGCCATGCTAGAGATCAAATGTAATTTTCAATTAAAGCAAGTCATGATCTCACAAACTTAACTATCTCAAAACCTGAAAGCATGACACTAGTTGCTGTATTTTATTATTTTTCAAAGCATAAATTTAGATCATATGATATTTGCAAGAGATTATATGCGCATCTGCCTTATTCTAACCAACCAAGCCAAGCCTATGTCATTTGACAATCAGAAGCTTAAGGACATGGTTTTAGTCATACACAACTTCTTCCAAGTTCATATCTAAGTGCAATGACAAGCCATCTCAAAAGAAGAAGTGCGATGCAAGCATATTCTCTTGATCTTTTCTCAATTTGTATTTGTTCATAAAAACTCAACATGTGAGTTGATTACTTGATTAATTCTTTATGATTAAAAGCATTTGTGAGCATGCAACAAGTTCAAAACAGCAAGAAAGTTCGACCATGACCAGATTTAGTGTAAGTAATTATTCCAATTACTAGACATGGCAGAAACTACAAAATGTATAACATGATTAATGTAGTAAGAACTTTCAGCATGTAAAAGGAATCACAAAGTCATATATGTATGAAATACTATGCTCATATTATTTTAATTTCAGATTCACACATAGACTTCCCAAGTTTCAAAAAGTCCCCCTCAATTTAAGCCATGAGGATGCATAACCCCTATTTCACTATGAATGTAACAAAAACGAGTGAAATCCAAAGGTTTTGTAAAAATGTCAGCCAATTGATGTTCGGTATCTACATGGTGAAGCACAATGTTTCCTTTTTCAACATTATCTCGGAGAAAGTGATACCTAATGTCAATGTGCTTAGTTCTAGAATGTTGCACGGGGTTTTTAGCAATGCAAATGGCACTAGTGTTATCACAGAACAGTGGAACACTATCTAGATCAACCCCATAGTCCTTAAGTGTTTGAACAATCCAAAGAATTTGTGAGCAAGCACTAGCAGCAGCTACATATTCAGATTCAGCTGTGGATTGTGCAACTGAATTTTGTTTTCTAGAGGACCAAGCAACAAGAGAATTACCAAGAAAACGACAAGCACCGGAAGTTCTTTTCCTATCAATCCTACAACCCCCAAAATCAGCATCCGAAAAAGCTTTCAAAGTAACAGTTGAGGATGAAGGAAGAAAAATGCCAAATTCTTGGGTTCCATGTAAGTACCTGAGAATCCTTTTGACGGCTTGACGATGTGAAACACGTGGGGAAGTTTGAAACCGTGCACAAAGACATACGCTGAATTGTATGTCCGATCTTGATGCCGTGAGGTACAAAAGTGATCCGATCATGCTTCTATATTCTTTTTGATCCACGGATTCACCATCTTCATCAAGTTCAAGTGTTGTTGTTGTTCCCATTGGTGTCCGAAGAGGCTTGCTTTTGTTCATGTTGAAGCGCCTTAGGAGGTCTTTGGTATACTTCGTTTGATGCACAAAGGTACCCTCCTTGGTTTGCTTGATTTGCAGCCCCAAAAAGTAAGTGAGTTCACCCATCATACTCATTTCAAATTCGGAACTCATCATTGCTAAAAACTTGGACACAAGATCATGAGAAGCACAACCAAAGATAATATCATCCACATACACTTGAACAAATAATGATTCATTGCCATGCTTAAGCACAAAAAGAGTTTTATCAACCTTGTCCATGGTAAACCCCTTTTCAAGTAAGAATGTTTTTAACCTATCATACCATGCACTAGGGGCTTGTTTGAGACCGTATAAGGCTTTGGACAGTTTGTAAACATGATTAGGAGAATTTGGATTTTCAAAACCCGGTGGTTGTTTGACATAAACCTCCTCATCTATGTAGCCATTAAGAAAAGCACTTTTAACATCCATTTGAAATAGCTTGAAACCTTTAGATGCTGCAAAAGCTAACAAAATTCTTATGGCTTCTAATCAAGCGACAGGAGCAAAAGTTTCATCAAAATCTAGACCTTCAACTTGAGTGAAACCTTGAGCAACAAACCTAGCCTTATTCCTAACCACAACCCCATCCTCACTTTGTTTATTTTTATATACCCATTTAGTTCCAATTAAAGTGTGACCTTGAGGTGGAGGTACAAGTTTCCAAACATTATTTCTTTCAAAATTTTCTAACTCTTCTTGCATGGCAATAATCCAAGATTCATTAGTGAGTGGGTGTGATATATCTTTGGGTTCAAAAGAAGCAACAAAAGCAGAATGAGCATGACAGTTTGGATCGCAAAACCTGGACCGTGTGACTCGTTCGTACAAGCTTCCAATCATCTGTTGTGGGGGATGATCTCTGTAAAAACGTAGGGGAAAAGATGTCTCACAAGCTTCTTCTTCATTAGGTTCATCGTAGATTGATGAGCTTGTGACTTGTGGACGATCAGGACCAGCATAGGTGATAGCCGGAGCTTGTTCAATGTCCGGAGCTGGACACGTGTCAACTTTGGAACTACCAGGCGGTATCACTGGCTCTTCTTCATCTTAGAAAATACCCTCCCCCCTGAGGATACGGATCTAGTCCTGCAACACCGGAGCTAGTACCTGGGCTAGCTTCATCAAAAGACACTTCACAAGTCTCCACAATTTTGTTAGTGTCAAGTAAAAGCACACGGTAGCCTCTAGTATGAGATGGATAACCAAGAAACATGCCATCAAAGGATCTAGGTTCAAATTTATCAAGATTACCATGTTTCTTAACAAAGCATTTGCAACCAAAGACCCGAAAGTGTGTAACACTAGGCCTATGTCCAAACCGGAGCTCATATGGTGTTTTACCTAGCTTAGCACGCAAGAAAACACGATTTGATACATAACAAGCGGTTGCTAACGCATCAGCCCAAAATTTCCTAGGAGTTTGATATTCATCAAGCATAGTCCTAGCCATCTCAACTAAGGCTTTGTTCTTTCTTTCTACAACACCGTTTTGTTGAGGTACATATGGTGAAGAGAATTGATGATCTATTCTATTTTCAGCACAAAAGTGATCAAAAGATTGATTTTTAAATTCAGTTCCATTATCACTTCTAATTGGTTTTAATGATCCTGGGTGATCAATTGATAATCTAAGAAATAAAGTTCTAAAGTGACTAAAGACTTCATTCTTAGACGCCATAAAGTAAAGCCAAGAGTATCTAGAATAATCATCAACAATAACAAGAACATACCATTTACCTCCGAAGGATTGAACACGTGAAGGTCCTACGGTGTCAAGATGCAAAAGTTGACATGGTTCAGTTGTCATGATCATTGTGAGAGGAGTATGTGAACCTGCAACCATCTTAGCATGTCTACAAGAAGAGCACACAATTTCTTTGTCCCCTTTAAGCTTAGGCAGCCCACGTATGCGATCAAGAGCACTAACACGTGTTAGGTGATCAAAGCCTACGTGACCAAGTCTACGATGCCAAAAATATAAGTCCTTTGAATCATTAGCAACTAGACACCTATGCTTAGAGGAAGACATATCAAAATCAGCTTTAAAAACTCTTCCAAACCGAGACATGTTAAAAATAAGCTCACTATTTGAACCTACAACTTTGCAGCAGTTTTTATTGAAAATAATTTCAAGATTTTCATCTAGCAATTGTGCAACAGAAAGCAAGTTGCATTTCAAATTTTTGACAAGTGCCACATCCTTTAAAGTGTAGTGATCGTTTACTCTAACCGAACCCTTAGCAATTATAGGAGTTGAAGAATTATCGGCAAAAGTAACATTCTCTACACGTGACACAAAAGAGAGAGGGGAGAACCAATCTTTGTTACCGGTCATGTGGCGTGAGCAACCTGAATCCACAATCCAAATGTTCTCCTTTCTCAAACGTGTAACCTACATAGAAGCACAATACGTCGATGACTCAATACTGGGGTTAGTCAAAAGGTATTTAGGAATCCAGTACTGAGTCACGCAACGTGCAGTAGAAAAAACACGCGAAAGCAGAGACAAAACAGCAGGTTTATGAGTCAAAGATTGAGGTTTTCTGTTCTTAGCAATTGATTTAGAAGTTGTTACTTGTTTAGAGTGAAAACCAGTAGCTCCGGAGGTAAAAGCAGAAGGTCCGGAGGCAAAAACTAAATCTTTGGAGTGAACAACAGAAGATCCGGGAGCTCTCGGAGCTATCAGAACTACTGGAGCTGCCTTTGTAGATTTCTTGCCAAAAGTTCCGGAAGCTACCTTTTCAAATTTCTGACTCATTAAAGCATGTTGTGTTTTTTTAATTGCATGAAAGTTATAAGATATAGAAATCATCCTTTCCTTTTTTTGTTGTTTAGCTAGTCTATAACAAAAATTTATGACATGACCATCTCTACCACAGTAGGTACAATGAAATTTAACTTTGTGTTCATGTCTAGATGAGCAATCAACATTTTTATTTGATACCGAATGAGACAACACTCCTGCAGATTTGAAAACCACTCCTTTTTGTTTAGGAACTGTTTGAATCAAACCACTTCCTAATGACTTTACAATTTTAGGTGGATGTGCCTTAGTATGAGCATGAGAATCAAAACCTAAACCAGTTCTATTATTGCAAGACTTGGAAGAATTCAGCAGCAAGTTTAGGTTCTTATTCCCATTACAAAACCGATCTAATGTCCTATGCATGTCATCAAGTTTATTGGACAGATCAAGGCAATTTTCACATGAAGTTTTTCCTTTTAGTTTGCAATTTGAACAAAATTTAACTTCATGAGAACATAGAGCATTGTTCAATATAGAAATTTCATTCATAGCATCCTCTAGTTTCTTATCAAGATCCTCACAAGTAGAACAATGCAAATCAATTGTAGAACAGCTAGCATCTTTCAAGTTTTTATCATTAAGTGCAGCAAGCTCTTTGTTCTTTTCAATTTCTAACTCAAGTATGTCAAGTGTGGAGGTGTGCGCACTTCTTAATGAGGACAATTGTTCATATATTAAATCACATGAGGAACATGCATCATCACTAGGAATCAATGTTTTTAACCGGTTGATTTCAGATTCTAGTGATTCAATTTTAGCAGCACTATCCCTAAGCTTTTTGTCCTTTTTCTTAAAAATAACAGTGGCACGAGAAATAGCATCACACATTTCTTCGCAAGTAGGACATACCTCTTCATTGTCGCTGTTGTGTTCTGCCTCCTCCATGCTTTATCTTGACTTGCCCGCCATAAAGCACAAGTTTGCCAAATCATCTTCATCTTCATCACTTCCAATGTCCACGTCGCTTGAACTGAACTCTTGAAGCGCGGTGATGAAACTGTTGATCATCTTGCGTCCTATGGTACCTTTCTTCTTCTTGTTGGAATTTCCAGAGGGGGTCCGGATCTTTCTTTGTTTTTCTTCCCGGGTGGCCGGACCTGAAAGGTTAGGGCATTATGTACGAAAGTGTCCTGTTTTACCACATTCAAAACAGCGTTGAGGTCCGGAGCTTCCTCTCCTTCTAGTTCTCACATTTTGCAATGCTTTTGAGAATATAGTAGAGATGAGTGCCAACTCCTCTTCTGGAAATTCTTCGATCTGCTCCAGGGTTAGTGAGGACAACAAAGCAAGAGTATTGCAAGATGATGATTGGGCGGAGCTAGACATATCTCGTTGTGAAACAAATGCAATAGACTTATTTGGGTTCTTACGTGCTAGGATGTCAATTTCATGAGTTTTTAGTTTAGAATAGAGTACATCTAATGTAAGAAAACTCATGACAGTAGATTTACGAATAGATGTTACTTTCATCTCCCAAATTGACATGTATAATGCACTAAGAAGTTGCCTAGCATTCTCAGCATCAGAAAAATTAACATTGACACTACGTAAGTTGCTGAGAATTTTATTGAAACGAGCAAAGAGGTCATCGATAGACTCACCTGGTTGCATCTCAAAACGCATATATTCCTTTTTGAACATATCTTGTTTTACCTCCTTAATTGTGTTGGAGCCTTCATGATAATCACAGAGAGCTCTCCAAACATTGTATGCTGACCGGAGGTGCGCGACACGATCAAAGTCGCTTTGAGTGAGTCCTTGGATGATCAAGTTTCGGGCTTTGTTGTTGTCGACGTACCGTAGGTTTGTGGCCGTGACTTGATCATTAGGTGGCACTTCATAAGGCTTATACACCTTCTCCCATATTGCAAAGCCTTGTGCCTAGATAAAAGCTTCCATGCGTGCCTTCCAAACCTGAAAATCAATACCAGCGAACACACAAGGTTTGGCGGAGTACTTCTCCATGATGATTAGTCAAAAACACGCGCAAATCACAAAGATTAGAGCACCGTAGCTCTGATACCAATTGTAGGATCAAAGAGCACGTGAAAAGCTACCAGGGGGGTGAATGGTAGATTTAAAAATCTTACGCAGCGGAAACAATTAAACCCCAAACCCTTTCAGCAGAAAAACGATATGTTAAAGAAATCGTGTGTGAGACTAAACTAAACGTGTTTCACCGTGACCAAAGTGATAGATATCAGAGAGAATCAAGTCACGAAGACAACACAAAAATAATTACTCAAATCCGTCGAGAAAAACTCAAGTTATGATCGAAAGATCAAACAAAGATCAATCTGACCTACTCGAGAAAAAACAGTTCTGGAACGCAGCAAAGAAACTCGTGTAGATCAAAAACCACAAATCCAATGACCGTGAAAATTTGATAGATGATAGATAATCAAGTTGTGAAGACAATCCAAAAATAATCACGTCAATTGGATCTGTAAAACTCGAGTTATGATAAAACCACCGACGAAAGGTAGTGCTGTCCACAAACTCGACGAGTAAAACTTGTCTGGAACAAGTCGGACGAACAAGGCACAAAAGTTCCTTCAAACTATGAATTTTATTCAATAGAACACAAGAGGAATAGCCCCAAAATCGTCCACCACGAGCTCTGGGCTCCCTTGCTTATATAACCAGCCCTTAGGCCAACCCAATATCAAATAGGACTCCAATCCTACTCAGATCACGAATCCTAACTTTCAATAACTGCTCAAGATTCTTCTATATGCAGATAGAAGCAATCTTAAGACTTCCAAACACCTTAGGGACGTATCCCACATTCCTAAACAACTCAAATTCGTGACACACACGAAATCCTAACATAACCAACTCGATACTTTCCATACCGAGCCATAACCGACTCCGTCGCAGCCAAAGTCATCAACCGTTACGATACGATCCTTCAACCATATCTTCCCATCCATAAACCATCTTCGGAACCATGTTGCCACGTCATGCACCGCATGCATACGTGCAAACACCATCCTTCGACGTCCAGTAACCTTCATATGCACCGCCCTTGATTCAATCATCCTGCGTGACCTCCTGATCAGCTAAACCACAGTTCCTCCCGAACTTGGTTGTTGGAACCTCATCTCCTCCCTGAGACTAGTCTAATGGATCCCGTCGCCAGCCATGTCTTGAACTCAAGCAACACCTGCACATGAATAAACAACCAATCCATACGAGCCCAAGTCCTCGACTTGACTCAAGTTAGTTCCAAACACAACACCTTACGTGAGAACCTCACATAAGCATGTTGCAAAGCATAGCAAAACGATATCAGCCATATCATCCAAAGCGCACCAAAAACTTAGTAAAAGAATACTAAGCAAACTCTCCAACAATGTAAAGCAAGTACGAAACATTGCAAATGAAAAGCAGAAGCATTGCAGTCAAGTTCCGGACCTTGCCAGAACAACCCGGAGCTTGAGCCGGAGCTAACAAAAGCTAGTAGAACCTAGCGCCGGAGCTTACCAAAAACTAGTCAAAACTAGTCAACCCAAAACTAGAGCTAGACAAAGTACGTCGGAGCTTAGAAAAAGCATTCCGGAGCTATCAAATATATGTCAGAGCTATCAAAGACATGCCGGAGCTAATAAAGACATGCCGGAGCTAAAGATAAAGCTCACTGGAGCTAACCAAAGCTAGTCGGACCTTACCAAGAAGCCGGACCTAGCATCTAACGTAGCCGAAGCTACCCAAAAAACAGTCGGACCTATGGTCGGACCTTGCTATAGCTCGAAGCTAGAGTCGGACCTCGATAAAAAGGTGTTTTGGTGATATTTAAAACTTTTATCATCAAAGCCAAGTGTATTCACTACAAGCCAATTTATTCAGCACACATAGGTCTTACACAATTTGATGAGAACCCTATGATAGGAAGTTTACTAGCGTTGTTTAACCACCGTTGTCACCTAGAATTTATGGTAGAGAGTCGGGATGGGATTTTTACCTTTTTGCTTTCTTAATTAATTAAGATGGGAAAACAACTATACCACCTACCTTAATTATGTAATTATGAGATTATGATTAACATGAACTAGTCAATATGATATGGTAATGGGTGATCTAAGCAAGCCTGGTATGTGGATGGGTTGGATAATATGGTGGTTTGCTTGCTTTAGATCTAAGGACCGGTTCATGCGAGAATAAGACACGACTACAGTGCCACCATGATGCCAGGTATGGGTGCGGCGTAGCTGATTAATTAGGGCTTTGCTAGTGCTATTTGGACCATTGTGGATGCTCAGGGAAGGGGTAGTCAGATTGGGTTTGTTGATGATTGGTAGGACTACCCTGGGATCCGAATGGCTCAAGAGGGGGCCCTTGGTTGAAGACGTGCTCAGTTTGAGGCATCGCCACTGGTGAAACCTCAGTGGGGTCTAAATAGGCTAGTAATCCCTTTGTAAAGGCTATTTTTTGATCTCTTGACCATACACCAAAGGAAGTGTAATTGGCGTGAGGGAGGTTCTCTAGTCACCAACGGTGATGAAATCACAAACATGTGGGTAAAGTGGTACAAGCTCTGCAGAGTCAAATAAAACTATCATGATAGCCATGCTCCCGGTTATGAGCACTTGGACAACTTCCATGATTAGAGGGAACTTGGTATTGGGATGGTTTGATACTGGTTTTGGTTATTAATATGGTTATGGATGGTTATGGATTTAATTCTGGCATTAGATATGATTAATTGTAATGGTGAAATCTGGAATTATTGATGATGACAATGGATATGGACTGGTACTATGTTATTACTTATGTGGTTTATGACGGATTTATTCACATACATATAATATATTGCTTTTCAAATGTTTTAATGTACTTTTCAGCACTTTGCCATTATTATATTCGTCATTGGAATCAGCGACATGTCATACTTTCCACACTTGCTGAGTACGAGATGTACTCACTCTTGCAATTCCCCCACCAACAGTTTCAGGTTAGGATTGGGAGTTTAATGACAATAATGCGGAGTTCTAGGCCGTGCCTACCGTCAGCTTTGCCTGTGGAGTGTTGGAGCTGCGCTATCCCATATGCCTATTTGCTTAGTTGCTTATTTAGTTTATTTCCGCTACATTAGTTGAACTTGTCATTAATATTCATTAGAGCATGTATCCGAGGATGTTATGAATTGTGTATTAAAATGGTTAATTAATCTTGTTCTGTGGTAACTTTCTGTATACTCTTTTGTGAATGCACTCATGTATGTGTGTTGAACATCCTGGGCACACATATGCATTCACTTGGTTCATTTTTCGGAACCGGGTGTCACGAGCAACCATCGGGTTTTGAAAATCCAAATTTTCCTAATCATGTTTACAAACTGTCAAAATCCTTTTATGGTCTCAAACAAGCCCCTAGAGCATGGTATGATCGGTTAAAAACATTCTTACTTGAAAAGGGGTTTACCATGGGCAAGGTTGATAAAACTCTTTTTGTGCTTAAGCATGACAATGACTCATTATTCGTTTAAATGTGTGTGGATGATATTATCTTTGGTTGTGCTTATCATGATCTTATGTCCAAGTTTTCAGCTATGATGAGTTCAGAATTTGAGATGAGTATGATGAGAGAACTCATGTACTTTTTGAGGCTGCAAATCAAGCAAACTAAGGAGCGAACCTTTGTGCATCAAACTAAGTACATGAAAGATCTCCTTAAGGGATTCAACATGGACAAAAGCAAGCCTCTTCGGACACCAATGGGAACAACAACAACACTTGAACTTGACAAAGATGGTGAACTCGTGGATCAAAAAGAATATCGAAGCATGATTGGGTCACTTTTATACCTCACGTCATCAAGACCGGACATACAATTCAGCATATGTCTTTGCGCACAATTTCAAGCTTCTCCACGTGCTTCACATCGTCAATCTGTCAAAAGAATTATCAGGTACTTACATGGTACTAAAAAATTTGGCATTTTCTTCCTTCTTCCTCAACCATTACTTTGAAAACTTTTTCTGATGCTGATTTTGGTAATTCAAGTGCTTGTCATTTTCTTGGTAATTCATTTGTTGATTGGTCCTCTAGAAAACAAAATCCAGTTGCACAATCCACGGTTAAATCTGAATATATAGCTGCTGCTAGCGCTTGCTTATAAATTCTTTAGATTGTTCAAACACTTAAAGACTATGGGGTTGATCTAGATAGTGTTCTGCTGTTTTGTGATAACACTAGTATCATTTGTATTGCTTAAAACCCCGTGCAAAATTCTAGAACAAAGCACATTGATATTAGGTATCACTTTCTCCGTGATAATGTTGAAAAAAGGAAACATTGTGCTTCACCATGTAGATACCGAACAACAATTGGCTGACATTTTTATAAAAACCTTTGGATTTCCCTCATTTCTGTTTCATTCGTAGTGAAATAGGGGTTATGCATCCTCATGGCTTAAATTGAGGGGGGTTTTTTTTGAAAATTGGAAATTCTATGTGTGAATCTAAATTTAAAATAATATGAGCATAGTATTTAATACATATATGACTTTGTGATTCCTTTTACATGCTGAAAGTTCTTACTACATTACTCGTGTTATATATTTTGTAATTTTTTTCATGACTACTAATTGGAACAATTACTTACATTAAATTTGGCCATGCTCGAACTTTCTTACTATTTTGAACTTGTTGCATGCTCACAAGTGCTTTTAATAATGAAAAATTAATCAATCAACTATCCACATGTTGAGGTTTTATGGTCAAATAAAAAATGAGAAAAGATCAAGAGAATATGCATGGATCACACTTCTTCTTTTGAGATGGCTTATCATTGCACTAAGATATGAACTTAGAAGAAGTTGTGTATCACTAAAACCATGTTCTTAAGCTTCTGATTGTCAAATGACATAGGCTTGGCTTGGTTGGTTAGAATAAGACTGATGCGGTATATAATATCTTGCAAATATCATATGATCCAAATTTGTGTTTTGAATGATAATAAAAATTGAAAAATGCAACAACATGTGTCATGTTTTCAGAGAATTGAAATAGTTAAAGTTCGTGAGATCATGACTTGCTTAAATTGAA
Organism: Tuctoria greenei; assembly: GCA_036927565.1. Lineage (NCBI taxonomy): Eukaryota > Viridiplantae > Streptophyta > Magnoliopsida > Poales > Poaceae > Tuctoria > Tuctoria greenei. Next base: position 17,825,805 of record JAYESD010000005.1, read on the forward strand.
AAATTATACTTGATCTCTAGCATAGCTTACACTAATTTATGTATCTTATTGATGTGATAGTGTAGGTTACTTGATAGTATGACTTGGATGAGCTTTGTTTTATATGTATATGTTATATTATGCTCATAAAAATTGAAATTTCTCTTTGAGATCTTATTAAATACATTGTCAAAGGGGGAGAAATATGTTTTACATGTTCTTTTCAGGGGGAGAATTTGTTTTTGAAATTTCTTTCTCATTTGATTTTTGATTTTCAAAAGGGGGAGAAAATTATTTTCAAAACTTTTCATGTGAATGAACCAATATTTGAATTTTAAGTGGTGTTGCCAATTCATTCATTAAGGAGAAGATTGTGAGACCTATGTGTGTTGCATACATTGGCAATTAGAATAAAAGTGAGGCTTGACATGCAATGTTTTGAAACTTACACCGATACACTATGATACACTCCGATACACACTGTTTAAACTTGTATCAGTGCATTTTGGAAGTAATGTTACCTTCAACAGTTCTGGAATGTCCGAACTTTTCAATGTGTTTATGGGGAGTAATGTTACCCTTGATGGTTTTGGATTGTTTGAACTTTTTCTCACGTGATCCGCACCTGTTTTTCGCTTCGGATTGTCTGAATTTTCAGTCACGTGAGTTGCACGTGAGTTGACACGGTTGGTCTTTACACACGTGTTTTCAGGAGTAACATTTACTCTTTACTTGGTTAGGACTGTCCGAAATTTCTGACACATGATTTGCATGTGAGTTTGGGATCGGATCGTCCGATCTTTTGCCTTTACATTGCAACGCCGCTTTTGGTCGATTCGATAATTTATTTGCTCAAATAATTGTGTTGCGGATCTATTTTTGAATTGCAATATTTCAAAGTTGGTTTTGTCTTATGGAATGTTTGCTTAGTATTCTATTACTAAGTTTTTTATGTGTTATGGCTGATTATGGTGGTTAAACATTGTTATGGTTTGCAACATGCTTATGTGACGTGCTCACGTAATGTGTTGTGTTTTTCGGACTAACGAGAGTCAAGTCAAGGACTTGGGCTCGCAAAAATTGGTTGTTTGTTCATGTGCAGGTGTTGCTTGAGGTCAAGACATGGCTGGTGATAGGATCCATTGAACTAGTCTTAGATAGAAGATGAGGTTCAACAACCAAGTTCAGGAAGAATTGTGGTTGAGTTGATCGGGAGGTCACACGACATGTTTGGGTCAAGAACAATACATATGAAGGTATCATGGACGTCGTTAAAAGGTGTTTGCACGTGTGCAAGGAGTGCATGGATATGGCAACATTGTTTCAAGACTTGATGAAGAGAAGTGGACATGAAGATGTGGTCAAATAAGTCCAACGGGCTGGTTTATGCTTCAGACGGCAGTTGAGGTGATTATGGTTCGTTTATGGAAGGTTTCAAGTTTGTTTTGGTTAGATTTGTCGTGAGCATGAAGTTTAGTTGTTTTAGGAATGTTTGGTACTTTCCTAAGGTGTTTTAAAATCTTAAGATTGTTTCTATCAAAGTGTGGAATACGACACTTCCCCCGGACCCGCTGAGAAGCAGCCCGCGGAGGTTCTTTTGTGGTTGTGGGACGCAAGATCAGTATCAAGATGGTGACCTCAGAGATTTATGTGGTTCGGGCCGCCTGAGCATAACACCCTACTCCACAGGATTTGTGTAATTGTATTCAGCGAGTGAGTTCACTAAGGTCAGGTCGCAATCGCCTGGATCAGAATTCGTCTCTCGTGTTCGTGCAGTGTAGCCCTTTTATAGTTCTGAGGACTGGCCGTTACAAAGCTGGCATGGACCGACATGTGGCCCTAGCATGCTTAATGACCTAATACATTGTCTAAAGAGTATTAAGTACAATTAGTAGTGTGGTAACATGACTTCATGGCAGCGTTACCCCTATTAACGGTGCACTGATCATGTGTCATTAATATGGCATTAATGACACGTTATCAGACCTTGTAACTGTCGCCTTAACCATCCTTGAATGTCTGTACTGGTCATGATTGGCTTGTATTTCCGTTGGTGACGAAGGTCTGGAGGCTCCGCACGTGGCAGGTCCGGAGCTTTCCCTTGCAGGAGAGTAGGTCTGGGGTTGCTGTACACGTGTCAGTACTAGAGCTCCTCTGTGACGGGAGCTAGGTCTGGGGCTATTGTACACGTGTAGTTGCCGGAGCTTCCCTTGGTTAGGAGTTTTGTTCCGAGCTTATTTTACATGTGTTAACCCGGGAGTCGGCCATGTGAGGGGAGCAGGTCCGGTGCAACGTGCCATGTGGGGCCTGCGAGAGCCTTTGATTCTGATGGGTGAAACTTCCTTGTACTTGTTGCGGTATCGTGGGGTACCCGGTACGTAGGGTACCGATAGTGGCCCCCTGGGCCCACCTCTGGGAGAAACCCTTTGGGTTAAGTAGTTCTGCCGGAGGTGGGGCCATTCTCGATTCCCGCACTTCGATTTTCGAGCGTTCGCTGATAGATTGGCGGTTCGGGGGTGAACCTTTGACGTGTGTCTTGTTATGAATATGGTAGATGAGATCTTTGAGTGCGGATCTCACACAATTGGAGGTCGTCGGTTCCCAATACGAAAACCGTATCGGTTCCGCGTGCCCTGTCAGAGCGCCGACTTTGGGTTTCCCGCCGCTCATCATGGCAACGGTTGGCCTTGGGTAAGGACCTCGATCTCTTCGTCGGGGTGGCCCCAGGCCCACTCGTCAGTGACGGGGTAGATTTTTGAAGAGTACTCTTGATATCATTGCGGTTTCCATCCAAGCGTCACAGAGGCTTACTTAAGAAGGAAAGAGCGCACAGTTTGAGGACTCTTTACGCCTTTGGTCATCTTTGTGCTCAGAGCCTCCCAAACTCTGCCTAACTTTCCATCTTTTGCTCCACTTTGCCGCGATGGAGTTGGGTCTCCCCAAGAGCCGCCTCAAGAGCGATGATGATCTGAAGAAGGTCTGAACCTATATGGGGTGGTCCAACGACTCCTTCAACCATCTGGTCCACACCGGCAAGCTCCCGTTCAAGAAGGAGCGCGGCAGCGACATGGTGTACTTTTCTGTGTACGCCATGGTGTGGCCGATCCCACCTTTCTCAACTTTCCTTTTGATGCTGCTGGACTTCTATGGTCTGCAGCTATACCACCTTGGCCCCCATTCTCTTCTTCTTGTTTCAACATTCATCCACTTCTGCGAGATGTGGGTGGGTATCCCCCCTGCGTCGAGCTTTTCCGCACCTTCTTTACCATCCACACCACCGGGAAGGGGTATGAATTTCTTGGCTTCCATTATTTCGTGAAGCGCAAGAAATGCCCCTATAAATACTTGAGGTCGTTTCCTTCTGGCAAGTGGGACGACTGGAAGAATGATTGGGTCGTCGTCACGGCAGAGGAGCACGAGAAGTTGGAGCTGCCCGAAGGTCTCCCCAATGTTGACACTAACGCATGGAGTGTGGTTCTGGTGCTGTCAGAGGCCTTCAACCTTGCCTTGACCAGGATCCGCGAATGCGTGGAAGGTGGAGTGACCACCCAGATGGTCTTCTGCAACTTCCTGGTCAACAGGTGGGCTCTTCTGAAGAAGAGGAAGAAGCTTGTGTGGTCCCTCAACAGCGTGATGGATGAAGACCAAATTTAAATCGGTCTGAAATCCAACTTGGATGGCGTAGCTTTGGAGCTTCATGTCAAGAAGTTCCAGCATGGAATTGACGTCGAAGGCGATGACTTAACTCCGCTAGTGGCTTTCCTCCCTCTGAACATGGAGGCACAGTTCAGCAGGGAGCTCCAAAGGATTATGTCGGCGCTTGACGGTCTTGGTGAGGTGGAGAGGCTTCCGACCACCAGATTGGCGATCCCCAGAGCTCCGAGGGTGGTCCTGTCCCCGCCCCAAGCCGAAGGACTGAAGACGTCGGCAAATGCAAGGACAAAGAGCCAGCTAAGCCTTCCAGCCGGAAGAGGAAGTTGAAGAATGCTGACGGGAGCTCCGTTAGGCCCGCTCCTTCCACGACGGCTGCTTCTCCCCGGAGGGGGAGGTCTTCTGCTACTACTGCTGCTCCGGTGCAAGCGTCTTCAAGAGGCATCAGCTCCGGGCAGTCGACTCCGGCTGCAGTGCCAGCTAGAAGCTCCAAGTCCATGGGTTCTTCCCGGCGAAGGGAAGATCTGGCCGAAAGAGTTCCGGCTGCTGCGAGTGTTCTTCAACCGAGGTACAAAGAAGTTGCCTCACTAGACTTGGTGGGCTCTAGCTCCATGCCTCAGAAGAAGAGGTTGTGAGGCGACTGGGGTGGTAGCATCCTGAGGTAAGCATTGATTGCTCACTCTGAAATGTTAATCTTGCTTTTGGATGTGTCTTTAATCTTCTCTTCCCTTTATTTTTAGGGTATCAAAGAAGGGACAAGGAGCTTCAACGCCTGTTGCAACGGCTGGGGCTGCACCTATCGAAGCTCTGGCTTCGATTGTTGAGCCTCCTCGTCAAGCGGAGGTGGAAGTCATGGCAGCTCTGGCGCCAGCTATCGTGAGCTTAGACTGGGAGTCCTCACTCGAAGCTCCTGTGGTAGCATCGGACCGCAAGAGGGAAGTTGAATACATGTCCCTGGCAGCAGGGGTTGATGCTCCAGCACCAGCTATGCCAAAAGTTCCAGCTTCGGAGCCGGAAGTTGCTGAAGCCCTGGCTGTTGAGTCAGAGGTAGCTGAAGCCCCAGCCATTGAGCCGGAGATTGTCGAGGCTCCATCCCTTGTGTCGGGAACAGTTGAAGATCTGGCAGCAGAGCCGGAAGTTGTAGAGGGTCTGGCTGCTGAGATGGAGGAGGTTGGAGGTCCAGCAATTGTGCCGGAGGTGGTTGAAGGTCCGGCGGCTGTGCCAGAGGTGGTTGTCGCGTCGTAGCCCGAGCCAGTGGAGGTTGAGGCCCAAGTTGAAGCTCCTGCCGCTGCTCCAAAAGTGGTGGTCCCGAAGGTACCAAGGCCGGAGCCAGAGCAGCTTGCAGGACCGGTGACAGGTCCTTCAATGTCAGAGTCGTCGACTGAAGACCCGGAAGCGGTGCCTTCACCTGCTCCGGAGGCGAAAGTTCCCCCCGTGGGTTCTTCTGCTGCCACTGAAGGACTCACGGAGAGCGGCCCCAGCACCGCAAGAGTACAGGGGACCACTATTGTAGAGTGGGACCCAATTTTTGTTACAGAGAACCCGTTTGAGCCTGTGGAAATGGTCCCAGAAGGCCCAGAACCTATCCCCCTTGCGTTGTCTATAGACAATGCCTGCTCAAGCCTCAGGCAGGTTCAACTCGCCTTCGACCATGAGAGCAAAGCTTTGGAGGAGGAGCACAACACCTTGAGGCGTTGGCACAGCAGACTCCATTTTGAAACCAAGCTTGCTCAGACGAGGCTAGCTGACCAAAAGGAATGGATCAAAGGGGAGAAGGCCCGGTTAGAGTACTGGGACAAGTTGATGGAGGAGAAGGAGGTCGCCATCCGGGCGCTCAATGTGACGCCCGGTTCCGAAAACTGAACCAAGCTAACGCATATGTGTGCCCAGGATGTTCATCACACATACACGAGTGCAATCACAAAAGAGTATACAGAAAATTACCACAAGACAAGATTAATTAACCAAATTTTATTACACGAACCAGATTATCCTCAAATACAAGCTCTAATAATTGTTAATGACAAGTTCAACTAATGCAGCGGGAATAAACTAATTAAGCAAACTAAGCAATTAAGCATAAGCAATAGGGTATATATGTGCAGCTCCAATCAACACCACAGGCAAAGCTGACGGTAGACACGGCCTAGAACTCCGCATTATCGCCATTAAAATCCCAGTCCTGACCTGCAACTGTTGGGGTGGGCATTGCAAGAGTGAGTACATGTCGTACTCAGCAAGTGTGGAAAGTATGACATGTGGCTTATTCAAATGTCGACAATAATAATGGTAAAGTGCTGAAAAGTACATTTAAACATTCGAAAAGCAATATAGTATAAGTATGTGAAATAAACCAATCATAATCACGAGTAATACCATAATACCAAACTGAATTCATTACCATCATCAATAAGTCCAGATTTCACCATTGCCAATAACCATATTCATTACCAGAGATTAATCCATAACCATCCATAACCATTACCAAACCATAACCATCACCAAACCATAACCATAATATTAACCTTAACCATTACCCAACCATAACCATCCCAAATTCCAATTTGCCTCTAATCATGGAAGTTGTCCAGGTGCTCATAACTGGGAGCACGGCTATCATGATAGTTTTAGTTAACTCTGCAGAGTTTGTACCTCTTTACCCACGTGTTCATGATTTCATCACACTTCGACGACTAAGAACCTCCCTTATGCCCATGACTCGTCGGTCACATTACACACTTCCGTTGGTGTGTGGCCAAGAGATCACAAAATAGCCTTTACAAAGGGATTACTAGCCTATTTAGACCCCACTGAGGTTTCACCAGTAGCGATGCCTCCAACTGAGCACATCTTCAACCAAGGGCCCCCTTTTGAGCCATTCGGATCCCAGGGTAGTCCCACCAATCATCAACAAACCCAATCCGACTACCCCTTCCCCGAGCATCCACAATGGTCCAAACAGCACTAGCAAAGCCCTAATTAATCAGCTACGCCGCACCCATACTTGGCCTCGTGGTGGCACTGTAGTCCTGGCTTATTCTCGCATGAACCGGTCCTTAGATCTAAAGCAAGCAAACCACCATAACAGCCAACCCATCCACATACCAGGCTTGCTTAGATCATCCATTACCATACCATGTTTAACCAGTTCATGTTAACCATAATCTCATCCATGCATAATTAAATTGAGTGATATAGTTGTTTCCCATCCCAGTTGATTAAGCGAAGCAAAAAGGTAAAAACCCTTCCCGACTCTCTACCATAAATTCCAGGTGACAAGGGTGGTCAAACAAAACTAGTAAACTTCCTACCATAGGGTTTCCCATCAAATTGACACAAGCATGCAGTTTTACAAACAAAACATTTATTTTAAAAACAGGATCAATATGCTTCAAGGACACTTGCCTTGCTCTTGCTGTTGATTAGGGTCAAAGCCTTCAAACTCTTGATGTTGTAGATCCTCCGCGGCACTCTCTAGCGCAAATCCGTCTAATCCACACAATAAACATACAAGACAAGAAACACAATCAAAGAGTGCACAAATATTACTCAATATGACATGACATGCATGATTGATGCAATGCAAGGTAGAACTTGTTACTAGATTGCTTTTAATGATCACTAACTAGCTCTAGTAGATTTTAACAAGTTTATACAGGTTTGGGGTCGATTAGATCAAATTTTAGAATTAATTCAACACAATTTAACCAGAAAGATCGGACTAGTCCGCTAGGGACCGGACAAGTCCGCACTTGACGAGATCAACAGATTAGGGTTTTCTAGATCGACGTGAATTTGGAGATTAGGGGTTGAATTCACATAAGGAAAAGAGAATAGAAGGTATACCAGGTGTTTAGAACTCCAATGAACCAAGAAACTTGGAGGTAACACTTGGATCTTGATGATCTAGGTTTGGTGATGAACTTGGAGATGAATTGGTGGTGAAGGACGAAACTTGGTGGAGATCTTGATCCTCTTCCGTTTCCTCCTCTTCTTCTTCTTGCTTGGGATCTTCTCCTCCCTCCTTGGTGGTGGCTCCCCACGAACTAGGGTTTGGGTGGGTGGAAAAGTGGCAAACAGATGTCAAACCAAGGGGTTGGGCTGTTTATATAGAGGTGGAGGCTAGGGTTAGATGGATTTCGAGTTTGGGATGAGTAGAGGCCGGTTTAGAGTCCCACATGGGCTCTAAAAGAGTTGGGCACGACGTCCCTAGGCCCACTTGACGTGAAACCCAAGAAACAAGTCGTAAAACAAAAGGTAAATCTCGGAGTCGCGAAATATCGGACAAGTCCGGACAGGACCGGACTAGTCCGAAGTCGTCCAGAGAGAAAATCGGACAAGTCTGGCCTAAAATCGGACAAGTCCGATCGTAGCAGAAAGGAAAACGGACAAGTCCGCTGGGACACCGGACTAGTCCGGAAAAGTCCAGGGACTTAGCAAATTTTCAAGGATTCATGGAATACCGGACTAGTCCGCACAAAATCGGACAAGTCCGAAGTTGTCCAGAGGCAAATATCGGAATAATCCGCAGCAAAAACGGACAAGTCCGTTTTTAGACAGAGAGAAATCGGACTAGTCCTCAGCAAAACCGGACTAGTCTGTACTTTCCTACATTTTTAAGTGCGGTTTTGCTCCAAATCAATTTTAAACTCGTTCCTCTTGTTATGGGTTAATGTTAAACATGTATATGAGTGCATGCAAGGCATGATGCATGAAAATGAGGGTGTTACAAACCTACCCCCCTTAAAATGAATTTCGCCCTCGAGATTCGACGCGGAAGAGAAGAGATAGGGAAATTCCTTCTTGAGATCATCTTCTAGCTCCCAAGTTGCTTCTTTTTCAGTATGGTGCTTCCATTGGACTTTACACCATCGAATCACCTTGTTCCTTGTGACTCTCTCCTTGGTTTCCAAGATTTTGACCGGTTGCTCGGCATACGTCAAATCTTCCTCTAGTTCCAATTCTTCCATTGGCACTTGATCTTCCGGTACCCTGAGACACTTCTTGAGTTGGGAAACATGAAACACATCATGTACGTCTGAAATATGAGCTGGCATCTCCAACTTATATGCTACTTCTCCTCTTTTGTCCAAAATCTTGAATGGTCCAATATAACGAGGTGCGAGCTTGCCTCTTATGTTAAACCTCTTATGACCTCTCATTGGTGACACCTTGAGGTAAACAAAATCTCCTATTTCAAAGGCTAATTTCCTTCTCCTATTATCCGCATAGCCTTTTTGCCTTGATTGGGCAGCCCTCAAGTTTCCACGAATCATTTTGACTTGCTTTTCGGCTTCTTGCAACACATCCGGACCAAATACTTGAGTTTCTCCTGCCTCATTCCAGAATAAAGGTGTCCTACACTTCCTCCCATAAAGCGCTTCATATAGTGACATTTTCAAGCTTGCTTGGTAACTATTGTTGTATGAAAATTCCGCGTAGGGCAAGCTTTTGTCCCAACTTTTCCCATGCTTTAAAGCACAAGCTCTTAACATGTCCTCCAAAATCTGATTAGTCCTCTCGGTTTGTCCATCCGTTTGAGGATGATATGCTGAACTAAAATTCAACCTCGATCCCAAAGCTTCATGCAATTTTTGCCAAAATCTGGAGGTAAATTGAGAACCTCTATCCGAGACTATCTTCTTAGGGACTCCATGTCGACACACAATATGCTCCATGTATATTTTGGCCAATCGTGCAGCTGTATACTTGGTCTTCACAGGGACAAAATGAGCTGACTTGGTTAAGCGATCCACAATTACCCAAATCGAGTCATACCCGGACTGAGTACGTGGTAACCCAACTATGAAGTCCATACCAATTTCTTCCCACTTCCATTCCGGAATCTTCAACGGTTGCAATAGTCCGGCTGGCCTTTGATGTTCCGCCTTGACTCGTTGGCACACATCACATAATGCTACATATTCAGCTATGTCCTTTTTCATGCTATCCCACCAATAGCAAGCCTTCAAGTCCTTGTACATCTTCGTACATCCGGGGTGAATCGAGTAAGGCGAGTCATGTGCCTCCTTTAATATTGTCTCCCGAATATGCTTTACATTAGGCACAACGATTCTCTTTCCAAGCCATAAGGTACCATGTTCGTCTTCATCAAATCTGAATTCTCTCCCTTCTTCGATTCTTTCCTTGATTTCCTTGATATCCTCATCCGTGGTTTGTGCTTCTCGAATTTCTTGCTCCAAGGTTGGGTGTAACTCCATCATCTCCATCTCATTTACAAACCCGAGGTTCAACCGTTCAAACTCCTTACATAACTCGAATGGTAACTCTCGAACCGTGAGTTGATGACTTACTCCCTTTCTACTCAAAGCATCGGCCACTACATTGGCTTTTCCCGGATGATAGTTGATCCCCAAATCATAATCTTTGATGAGCTCTAGCCATCTTCGTTGCCTCAAGTTCAAATCCGTTTGTGTGAAAATATACTTCAAACTCTTATGATCCGTGTAAATTTCACACCTATGTCCAAGAATATAGTGTCTCCAAATCTTCAATGCATGTACCACGGCCGCTAGTTCAAGATCATGCGTGGGGTAATTCTGCTCATGTTTCTTCAATTGTCTTGATGCATAGGCGACCACTTGACCTTCTTGCATCAATACACATCCAAGCCCTTGTCTTGATGCATCGCAATAAATGTCAAAACTCTTGCTTACATCCGGCAATACCAAAACTGGGGCTGTTGTCAACCGCTTCTTCAACTCCTCAAAACTCTCTTGACAAGCTTGAGTCCATTGGAATGCCTTTCCCTTCATTAGCAACTCCGTCATAGGTTTGGCTATCCTGGAAAAATCCTTGATGAATCTACGGTAATATCCAGCCATCCCAAGAAAACTCCTTATTTCCTTGACATTTTGCGGCGGTTCCCACTTCAACACATCCCTCACTTTACCAGGGTCAACCGATACTCCTCCTCCTAAGATGATATGACCCAAAAATGGCACCTCTTTCAACCAAAGCTGACACTTGTTGAACTTGGCATACAATTGATGCTCCCTCAATTTCTGCAACGTAAGCCTCAAGTGTTCCTCATGTTTCTTCTCATCCTTCGAGTAGATCATAATATCATCAATAAACACCACAACAAACTTATCTAAGTACTCCATGAAGACCTTATTCATGAGGTACATAAAGTAGGCAGGTGCATTTGTCAATCCAAAAGACATCACGGTGTACTCATAAGATCCATACCGTGTCCTAAAAGTTGTCTTGGGTATGTCCGATGGTCTAATCTTCATTTGAAAGTAACCTGACCTTAAATCAATCTTGGAAAACACACAAGCACCTTTCATCTGATCAAACAAATCCTCTATACGGGGCAAGGTATACTTGTTCTTGATTGTTACCTCGTTGAGAGCTCGGTAATCCACACACATCCTTTGGGATCCATCCTTCTTGTCCACGAATAGAACGAGCGCTCCCCAAGGTGAAGAGCTAGGGCGAATAAAGCCCTTCTCTAATTGCTCTTGAATTTGTTTCTTGAGCTCCGCTAATTCCATAGGAGGCATCCTATACGGCCTCTTAGCTATAGGTGCAGTTCCAGGTATTAAATCAATAACAAACTCAATGTCTCGATCGGGTGGCATACCTGGCAACTCGTCCGGAAAAACATCCAAAAATTCACACACCACCAGAATCTCCTCAATTGCGACACCGTCCATATGATTCAGCTCTAATTGCTTCGGTGCATGTTGGGTTGCTTCAAATTCTACGGTGATCCCTTCTTCATTAGTCAACTTCACCGTCTTTGTGGCACATTCAATAACTCCATTGTGCCTCCTCAACCAGTCCATACCAAGTATAATATCCAACCCTTGAGAATCTAAAACAATGAGGTTGGCGGAGAAGTCTACCCCCCCTATTCTAAGGCTTACTTTTGGACATACTATATTTGTCCTCATCTCTCCTCCAGGAGACTTAACCAACAGAGTAAACTTCATATGAGAGATAGGCAAACTATACTTGGCAACATACTTCGATGCAATGAATGAATGCGATGCTCCGGAATCAAATAACATAGTCGCGGGGTTGGAGTTGGCGAGAAACATACCAATGACCACATCATCCGCTTGTTGAGCATCCTCCGTAGATACTTGATTCACATTGCCACGAGCAAAATTTTGCTGTCCACGGCTTCCTTGTGGCTTTCCTCCATTTGGTCTTGGGTTTTGCCTCGATGCATTGCTTCCTTGACCAAGGCCCGACTTAGGACATTGATGTGCAAAGTGTCCAGCTTCTCCACAAGTATAGCACTTCTTAACTCCACCAGAATTATTGGGACGAGCTTGGTTTTGAACATTGGCTCCAGGAAAATCAGCACGAGGTGCATAAGGCATCGGAGGCCTAGGTGCTTGCATGACAGGGCGCTGCTGCACAAACTGAGTTGGGCGCGGTGCATAACCAGGGCGCTGAGCAGGAATAGAGGAGCTGTAATGAGGCACATTGGGCGGCGCAATGCGAGGGCGCACATTACTTCCTTGTTGCTGTCCTTGATATGGCGCCTTCCTCTTGATTTCTTGCTCCATCTCACGGATCTTGTTCTCAACCACGATTGCTTTGTCCACAAGCTTCTGAAAATTGACATAATCACAGTTGAGCAATTGTACTTGGATCGTATTGTTCAATCCCCTCATGAACAAGTATTGCTTCCGGCTGTCCCGGCTAACATCCTCAGGTGCATACCTTGAGAGTTGAGTGAACTTATTGAGATATTCACTCACGCTTGATTTTCCTTGTCTCAAGTTCTCAAATTCTTGCCTCTTCAAGAGCATAACACCTTCCGGCACATAATGAGAACGGAAACTCTCCTTGAATTCCGCCCAGGTAATTCTCTCTTGGTTCTCATGAGCATTGCAATAAGAATCCCACCAATCTGCAGCTGCTCCAACGAGTTGATGAGAAGCAAATAGCACCTTCTCCCGGTCACTGCATTGGACAATGGCTAGCTTCTTCTCCACAGACTTGAGCCAATCGTCCGCATCCATAGGGTCTGCAGCTTGAGCAAAGGTTGGTGGCCTAGTCCTCATAAACTCTCCCAATCGGTTATGAGGATGTGGGGGTGGCGGTGGAGGCATGTGGGGTTGATTGTTGATATTGCCAGCCTGCAGCTGTCCCATAGTCTGTATCATGGTCTGCATGAGCTGGTTTTGCATGGCCAATAGTTGCTCGATGTTGATAGCTCCATGAGCAGGTCCTTGTCCGACGTTGGTCTGAGGTACTCCATTGTTCTCCTCCTCACCATTGCCATCCCTCTGGTTGCGAGTCCTCACCATCTGAAGAAAAGCAGTAGGTAAGAATTAGAAAACGTTCCCAACTATATGAATCAAGGGATATGAACTAAACAACTAGCTACACTAGCCTAGGTGGACATGGCAATGCTAAAGCATCACAAAATCCTCTATTAAGCACACAAGCAACCAATATATATAGCAAACAACACTCCAAGCAAAAACACATCGATTCCTGAGTGCTCTTATGTGCTCTAAAGTGTCCATTCTATCTAGGCTGCATCCTACGGTCAACCTGTGGCTCTGATACCAATCTGTGACGCCCGGTTCCGAAAACTGAACCAAGCTAACGCATATGTGTGCCCAGGATGTTCATCACACATACACGAGTGCAATCACAAAAGAGTATACAGAAAATTACCACAAGACAAGATTAATTAACCAAATTTTATTACACGAACCAGATTATCCTCAAATACAAGCTCTAATAATTGTTAATGACAAGTTCAACTAATGCAGCGGGAATAAACTAATTAAGCAAACTAAGCAATTAAGCATAAGCAATAGGGTATATATGCGCAGCTCCAATCAACACCACAGGCAAAGCTGACGGTAGACACGGCCTAGAACTCCGCATTATCGCCATTAAAATCCCAGTCCTGACCTGCAACTGTTGGGGTGGGGATTGCAAGAGTGAGTACATGTCGTACTCAGCAAGTGTGGAAAGTATGACATGTGGCTTATTCAAATGTCGACAATAATAATGGTAAAGTGCTGAAAAGTACATTTAAACATTCGAAAAGCAATATAGTATAAGTATGTGAAATAAACCAATCATAATCACGAGTAATACCATAATACCAAACTGAATTCATTACCATCATCAATAAGTCCAGATTTCACCATTGCCAATAACCATATTCATTACCAGAGATTAATCCATAACCATCCATAACCATTACCAAACCATAACCATCACCAAACCATAACCATAATATTAACCTTAACCATTACCCAACCATAACCATCCCAAATTCCAATTTGCCTCTAATCATGGAAGTTGTCCAGGTGCTCATAACCGGGAGCACGGCTATCATGATAGTTTTAGTTAACTCTGCAGAGTTTGTACCTCTTTACCCACGTGTTCGTGATTTCATCACCCTTCGGCGACTAAGAACCTCCCTTATGCCCATGACCCGTCGGTCACATTACACACTTCCGTTGGTGTGTGGCCAAGAGATCACAAAATAGCCTTTACAAAGGGATTACTAGCCTATTTAGACCCCACTGAGGTTTCACCGGTGGCGATGCCTCCAACTGAGCATATCTTCAACCAAGGGCCCCCTCTTGAGCCATTCGGATCCCAGGGTAGTCCCACCAATCATCAACAAACCCAATCCGACTACCCCTTCCCCGAGCATCCACAATGGTCCAAACAGCACTAGCAAAGTCCTAATTAATCAGCTACGCCGCACCCATACTTGGCCTCGTGGTGGCACTATAGTCCTGGCTTATTCTCGCATGAACCAGTCCTTAGATCTAAAGCAAGCAAACCACCATAACATCCAATCCATCCACATACCAGGCTTGCTTAGATCATCCATTACCATACCATGTTTAACCAGTTCATGTTAACCATAATCTCATCCATGCATAATTAAATTGAGTGATATAGTTGTTTCCCATCCCAGTTGATTAAGCGAAGCAAAAAGGTAAAAACCCTTCCCGACTCTCTACCATAAATTCCAGGTGACAAGGGTGGTCAAACAAAACTAGTAAACTTCCTACCATAGGGTTTCCCATCAAATTGACACAAGCATGCAGTTTTACAAACAAAACATTTATTTTAAAAACAGGATCAATATGCTTCAAGGACACTTGCCTTGCTCTTGCTGTTGATTAGGGTCAAAGCCTTCAAACTCTTGATGATGTAGATCCTCCGCGGCACTCTCTAGTGCAAATCCGTCTAATCCACACAATAAACATACAAGACAAGAAACACAATCAAAGAGTGCACAAATATTACTCAATATGACATGACATGCATGATTGATGCAATGCAAGGTAGAACTTGTTACTAGATTGCTTTTAATGATCACTAACTAGCTCTAGTAGATTTTAACAAGTTCATACCGGTTTGGGGTCGATTAGATCAAATTTTAGAATTAATTCAACACAATTTAACCAGAAAGATCGGACTAGTCCGCTAGGGACCGAACAAGTCCGCACTTGACGAGATCAGCAGATTAGGGTTTTCTAGATCGACGTGAATTTGGAGATTAGGGGTTGAATTCACATAAGGAAAAGAGAATAGAAGGTATACCAGGTGTTTAGAACTCCAATGAACCAAGAAACTTGGAGGTAACACTTGGATCTTGATGATCTAGGGTTGGTGATGAACTTGGAGATGAATTGGTGGTGAAGGACGAAACTTGGTGGAGATCTTGATCCTCTTCCGTTTCCTACTCTTCTTCTTCTTGCTTGGGATCTTCTCCTCCCTCCTTGGTGGTGGCTCCCCACGAACTAGGGTTTGGGTGGGTGGAGAAGTGGCAAATAGATGTCAAACCAAGGGGTTGGGTTGTTTATATAGAGGTGGAGGCTAGGGTTAGATGGATTTCGAGTTTGGGATGAGTAGAGGCCGGTTTAGAGTCCCACATGGGCTCTAAAAGAGTTGGGCACGACGTCCCTAGGCCCACTTGACATGAAACCCAAGAAACAAGTCGTAAAACAAAAGGTAAACTCGGAGTCGCGAAATATCGGACAAGTCCGGACAGGGCCGGACTAGTCCGAAGTCGTCCAGAGAGAAAATCGGACAAGTCTGGCCTAAAATCGGACAAGTCCGATCTTAGTCAGAAAGGAAAACGGACAAGTCCGCTGGGACACCGGACTAGTCCGGAAAAGTCCAGGGACTTAGCAAATTTTCAAGGATTCATGGAATACCGGACTAGTCCGCACAAAATCGGACAAGTCCGAAGTTGTCCAGAGGCAAATATCGGACTAATCCGCAGCAAAAACGGACAAGTCCGTTTTTAGACAGAGAGAAATCGGACTAGTCCTCAGCAAAACCGGACTAGTCCGTACTTTCCTACATTTTTAAGTGCGGTTTTGCTCCAAATCAATTTTAAACTCGTTCCTCTTGTTATGGGTTAATGTTAAACATGTATATGAGTGCATGCAAGGCATGATGCATGAAAATGAGGGTGTTACATCAATGCTAACTCCAGGGAAATTCTGGAGCAAGCCAAAGAGAGACGTGATGCTGCTGACGAGCGTTACGAAAATCTCGCAGAGTTGAATGAAACTTTCATGAAGCATCGAGCAGACCTGGAGGCAAGGGAGGAAAAACTCCTGGGGTAGCAGGAAGATGTAGTGAGGAGGGAAGCGAAGGTCACCCAGAAGTTGACTCTGGGTGAGAAAAATTTGGCGGATCGTAGCAAAAAGTTGGATCTATGGAAGGAGGAAGAGAGGAAAAAGAACTGGAAGGTGGGGCAAGAGCTCTCGAAAAGAGAGTCTAACATTGCCGCTAGGGAGGAGAGAGTCAAGGGCAGGGAGGAGGACCTTGCTGAGAGGCGGAACCGCATCCACCTTCGGGAGATGGAGCTAGCTGACCAGAAGAAGCAGGTTGCTGAAGTCATGCAGCAGCATGCTAAGTTGGCTGAGCGACTTGCCCGTGAAGGTTCGGAGCTTGCGGCCGCCCGGAGGTCCCTGGAAAAGTTGCGAAGCCTAAAGGAGACTGAAGCTATTCAAGTGTGGGACTTCCTCGGGCGGGCGAATGACGCGCTGACACTACTGGGTTTCAGTCCAGTACGTCCGGACAACCCGGAGCTGGATCTGGACCGAGCGCTGGTGGCCTTTAACGGTGCTGGCAGCAAACTTGATGCAATGGGTGATGTCATCGCGGATCAGCTAGAGACAGAGGGGAAAACTCTGGGTACAAATGTCGTAGAATATGTGCTGACGTGTTATGTAAGCCGAGATCCCCAATTCCCACTGGACCTGATGCTCGAAGGTCCCGTTGCTGAAGAGGAAGACGCCGCCAAAGCCAGCGTCCAGGAAGTTGCCCAAAAAGTAGCTTCATTCTTCCGCAGGTCTTAGGTCTTCCAGTACCTTGGACTTTTTCTCCTTTTGTCCCTTGTAATCTCAATTTGTAATCCAGTTCTTCTGATTAATGAAATCCTCCTTTTTGCCTTGAATTTCACTTTGTCTTCAATATACGATGTCATGTCTTGTTGGCCCCCTGAAATGGTCAGAGCTTGGTAGCTCCAGCATCAACATATTAGATGTTGACAGCGGACCTATCTTGGGAGATGTCGGAGCTTAGTAGCTTCGGCGTCGTTTATCATCGCTATGAATTTTTTCTTTTCCTACACATTAAAGGCAAGAGAAAAAGTAAAATTTGTCCTCTTATATATAAATTGGTTGTGGCTTATTGTTCTTATTTGAACTTTGAGCAAGAAACTCAGCATGATAACGAGCATTTTGATATAATCTTTTTGGATCTACATGCCTTTTTAGAACTCACCCTACTAAGGCATGTCGGGGTGTAGGTAGAACGGCGTACTTAGGGTGCAGGACCAGACTAAGTCGATAGCACACTCCGGACCTATGTTGGCTTGGTGTTCAGGCAAGTAGACTATGTGGCGGTGTTGAGATCCAAAAAGACTATCAATAAGGCTTGTAATCCATGTGAATTACTTGTAACAAAACTCAAAAAGATTTGCACAACTTCATTATAGACAAGCGGGGTAAAAATAATTTGACATATTGAGCCTTGTACAAAAAGTAAATGCACATGAAGTCTGTTTTCACACAACAATGCTTTTCATTATAGGTCTGGATTATAGGGGAGACAAGGACACACTTAGGGTGCTGGACCAAGCTAAATGTGCTATACATCTTGTGCTAGCCCAGAGCAAGTAGTTACACTTTTAGTACTGTGACTGTGTCAAGTGTTACTTGAACTTCCCAAACCCTCCTGGAGGGGTCCGGATGTTCTCCCAGAGGACTTGCTCGACTATGTATAACGAATCTACAACAAGCATTGTGTGTAATTACAGACTCACCTCCGTGATTCTAAGCATAAGACTTACGAAGGTGCTCGATGTTCCAAGGATTGGGAAGTGGGATCCCATCCTTTGTTGCCAAGCGAATGCAGCCTAGTCGAGATACTTTAATGACTCGGAAAGGACCCTCCCAGCTGGGGAAAGTTTGTTCATCCCTTCAAGAGTTAGTATCTTCCGAGCACCAGGTCGCCTTCTTCGAGCCGTCGGTCACGCACATGCCTTTGATGGTAGCGCCGGAGCGCTTGGCGATAACGTGCATTTCGAACAGCTCCTCGGCACCTTCCCTCGTCAACGAGGTCAAGGTCTTCACGCCAGAGCTGGTCCTGTGTGGCTTCATCGAAGGTCCGGACCTGGAGAGACCCCAAGGTGATCTCCGGAGGAAGGACTGCTTCAGCTCCGTACACCAGGAAAAATGGAGTCTCCCCAGTTGACCGGTTAGGTGTTGTCCTATTCGCCCATAATGTAGACGGAAGCTCATCAATCCAGTTAGCTCCATGCTTTTTCAAGCGCTCATATGTGTGCATCTTGAGTTCTTTTAAGATTTCTGCATTTGCTCTCTCGGTTTGACCATTGCTTGCCGGATGAGCTACTGAAGCGTAGCTAAGTTGAATGTCAAGGTCTTCGCAATACTCTTGGAATGCAGCACTTGTAAATTGTGTTCTATTGTCAATTATGACTTTGTTTGGAACTCCAAATCTGCATATAATGGACTTCAAGAACTTGATTGCTGATTGTTTGTTGATTGTTACTACTGAAGTTGCTTCCGGCCACTTGGTAAACTTGTCGATGGCGACATATAGGAACATGTAACCTCCGATGTCTTTTGGGAAAGGTCCCAAGATATCCATGCCCCACACAACAAATGGCCATGTAGGTGGTATCATTTGTAGTGATTGAGCTGGTGTGTGAATTTGTTTTGCATGGAACTGATATGCTACACATTTTTTCACTAGCTCAACCGCATCCTGGAGTGCTATAGGCCAGTAAAAGCCATGCTGGAAGGCTTTACCGACCAACGTACAAGAAGATGTGTGGTTCCCGCACTCGCCTCCATGGATTTCTGCGAGAAGATCGCAGTCTTCTTCCTTTGCAATGCACCGCATTAGGATGCCATTGGCACCGCGTCGGTAGAGATCCCCTTCTACCAACGTTTATCTTTTAGCCAACCTGACAATCCGGTCAGCAGATACACTGTCTTGGATATTGTCTTTCAAGTAGCTGCGGATCTCCGAGATCCATGCATTGGAACTAACTTGAGCTTCTGAGTCTTGCGTGCTGGGTTGCTCGGAGCTCCCGACAGAACCTACGACCTTTGGTGAACGCCATGGTAACAGGGCCACCGGGACTGCCAGCTTCGAGGTGCTGGTCTCGCCCCCTTCGCTTAGTTCGACAGGTTGAGCTGTTGGTTTTGATAACCTCTGAACGAAGATTCTGTCAGGAACCAGAGCTCTGGTTGAGGCTTTCGTCGAGAGTTCATCAGCTTTGGAGTTATTAAGGCGCTAAACATGATGGAGATCCAGGACTTTGAAGTCCTTCTGAAGCATCTGGACTTCAAGGAGGTAAGCAGCTAATTGAGAATTGTTGCAGGAGCATTCACCTTTCACTTGTTTGATGATGAGCTGTGAATCTCCCTTCACCAACAGCTGTTTGACACCATAAGATAGTGCCACCTTGAGTCCATAGATGAGAGCTTCATACTACACCATATTGTTGGTTGCCTTGAAATGAAGGTGTAGCATATACTTGACCTTCCCTCCGGTCGGAGCTAGGAGAAGGATTCCAGCTCCGGCCCCCTGCTTTTGCACGGAGCCATCAAAGTAGAGGGTCCAGTGATGCTCAGTGAATACCGGAACTTTGAGCTCTGGTTTCTGCTCACTGTGTCCCCCACGGTTTGATGGAGAGGGAGTCCACTCCGCCACAAAGTCAGCCAAGCCTTGACTTTTAATTGCTTGTCTTGACACAAATTTTAGATCGAATTCTGCCAGCTCTGCTGCCCACTTTGCAATATTCCCAGTAGAATTAGGGTTATGCAAAATTGCACGCAGTGGAAAAGAAGTTGCCACTGATATTTTGTGGGCTTGGAAGTAATGACGAAGCTTTCTTGAGACGATGAGAACTGCGTAAAACAGTTTATGCACCTCAATGTATCTTGTCTTGGCGTCGTGGAGTACTTCACTGATGAAGTACACTGGACGTTGGACTGTCTGGACCCTCCCGGAGGGGCCCGGAGCTTCCTTCTCATCTACCCAGACCCTCCCGGAGGGGTCCGGACCTTCTTCTGGAATTTCCTGGTCCGTACCAAAGGAACCCGGAGCTTCTTCTGGAGTGACCCAGACCCTCCCAGGGGGGTCTAGATCTTCTTGTTCAGCAACAGTTACTCCTTCGTTTGAATGAGGTTGATCCTCTAGCATCTTGCCTTGAGGATATGTGTCTGAGGGTTGGTCCCCAGACTCGCCTTCAGGTAGTTCTGGACCCTCCCGGAGGGGTCTAGACTCCTGAATTGGGGATGGCTTCAGTCTTTCCATGAATAGGACCATACTGACAACCTTTGTAGTTGCCAAAATGTAAAGCAGTAAAGGCTCACCAGGGTTCGGAGCTACCAAGATTGGTAGTGTGGTGAGGGCTGCTTCAGCTCTTGAAACACCTTTTCTGCTTCCTCAGACCAATAAAATGGCTCGGACTTCCTCAAGAGTTTGAAGAAGGGTAGCGTTCATTCTGCCAGTCTTGAGATAAACCGACTGAGCGCAGCTAGACATCCAGTCAATTTTTGGACATCTTTAATGCGGGCTGGGGGCCCCATTTCTTCTATAGCCTTGATCTTCGCCAGATTTGCTTCAATTCCTCAATGAGTCACCAAGAAACCCAGAAGATTTTCGTAGCTAACCCTGAAGACACACTTGTTCAGGTTCATCTTGGTGCGCGTAGTATGCAACTTGTCGAAGACGGCTTGTAAGTTGTCAAGGAGTGACTCCTTGTTTTTGATCTTCACGATGATGTCATCAACATACGCCTCCACCAAGTCTCTGATTAGCTCTCCAAATGTTTTGTACATGGCTCGCACAAATGTTGAAGCAGCATTTTTAAGACCAAATGGCATGGCAGTATAACAATACAATCCATCTAATGTTATGAAAGCAGTATGCTCTTCATATTCCTTAGACATTTGGATTTGATGATATCCAGAATATGCATCTAGGAAACACAGTAGTTCACACCCAGAGGTGGAATCCACTATCTGATCTATTCTAGGTAGTGGAAATGGATCTAATGGACATGCCTTGTTTAAGGTGGTGTAGTCGATACACATCCGAAGCTTCCCACCGGACTTGGGTACAACAACTTGGTTTGCCAGCCATTTTGGATGGAAGACTTCCCGAATGAATCCAGCTTCGAGCAACTTCTTGATTTCCTGTCGGATGAAGTTTTGTCGCTCGATTGATTGCTTCCGGGGCTTCTGGTGTACAGGCCATGCATCTGGGTAAATCTTCAGATTATGCTCAATCAGCTCCCTAGGGATCCTAGGCATTTGTGACGGTTGCCAGGCAAACACATCGACATTAGCCCGAAGGAAAGTGATGAGTGTGAGTTCCTATATGTTGTTCAGGCCCCCCGATATACGGGTAGTCTGAGCAGCATGGGAACCAATTTGGACGACTTTGACAGGAATGTCGGCGTCGCCGCTTGGTTGCACACGAGGTGTAGAGGTAGAGCCTTTGTGGCGAATGCTTGGAGGATTCGCAGCTGGCTCCTTACCGGATGCTTCCTCTTGCGCTGTGGTAAGCACATAGAGTTCTTCCAGTGCAGTGACTCCAGCAGTACGATCTCCGCGAATCCGGAGAACGCCCGTAGGTGTTGGCATCTTCAACACCAAATAACCCTAATGGGCAGCAGCCATAAACTTGTATAAAGCTGGCCTACCCAATATGGCATTGAAAGGCAGACTGATCTGCGCAACGTCAAAAACCAGTTTCTCGGTTTTGTAGTTCTCCCGGGTCCTGAAGGTCACTGGAAGTGTAATAGAACCAAAAGGAGTAATGGTTCCCACACCTACTCCGGAGAAAGGTCGGAATGGACTGTGATGTCCGGATCCAAAAAATGAACCAAGCTAACGCATATGTGTGCCCAGGATGTTCAACACACATACACGAGTGCAATCACAAAAGATATACAGATAATTACCACAGAACAATATTAATTAACAAAATTTTATTAAACAAACCATATTATCCTCGAATACAAGCTCCAATGTATATCAATGACAAGTTCAACTAATGCAGCGGAAATAAACTAATTAAGCAACTAAGCAAACTAAACAACTAAGCATAAGGGATAGCGCAGCTCCAATGACACCACAGGCAAAGCTGACGGTAGACACGGCCTAGAACTCCGCATTATCGCCATTAAACTCCCAATCCTGACCTGCAGCTGTTGTGGGGGGGGGGGGATTGCAAGAGTGAGTACATGTCGTACTCAGCAAGTGTGGAAAGTATGACATGTGGCTTATTCAAATGATGACAATAATAATGGCAAAGTGCTGAAAAGTACATTAAAACATTTGAAAAGCAATATATTACGTATATGTGAAGTAAACCCATCATAATCATAAGTAATACCATAATACCAGTCCACAATTCACCATCCTCATCAATAATTCTAGATTTCACCATTTGTTAATAACCATATTCAATACCAGAAATAAATCCATAACCGTCCATAACCATTAACAAACCATAACCATCCCAAATTCCAATTTCCCTCTAATCATGGAAGTTGTCCAGGTGCTCATAACCGGGAGCACGGCTATCATGATAGTTTTATTAGACTCTGCAGAGTTTGTACCACTTTACCCACGTGTTCGTGATTTCATCACCTTTCGATGACTAAAACCTCTATTATGCCGTCTCACACTTCCATCGGTGTGCGGCCAAGAGATCACAAAATAGCCTTTACAAAGAGATTACTAGCCTATTTATACCCCACTGAGGTTTCACCGGTGGCGATGTCTCCAACTGAGCACATCTTCAACCAAGGGCCCCCTCTTGAGCCATTCGGATCCCAAGGTAGTCCCACCAATCATCAACAAACCCAATCCGACTACCCCTTCCCCGAGCATCCACAATGGTCCAAATAGAAGTGGCAAAGCCCTAATTAATCAGCTACGCCGCACCCATACTTGGCCTCGTGGTGGCGCTGTAGTCCTGGCTTATTCTCGCATGAACCAGTCCTTAGATCTAAAGCAAGCAAACCACCATAACATCCAACCCATCCACATATCAGGCTTGCTTAGATCACCCATTACCATATCATATTTAACCAGTTCATGTTAACCATAATCTCATCCATGCATAATTAAATTGAGTGGTATAGTTGGTTTCCATCCCAGTTGATTAAAAGGTAAAAAACCCTTTCCAGACTCTCTACCATATATTCCAGGTGACAAGGGTGGTTAAATAAAGCTAGTAAACTCCCTATCATAGGATTCCCATCAAATTGACACAAGCATGCAATTTTGCAAACAAAACATTTATTTTAAAACAGGATCAATATGCTTCAAGGACACTTGCCTTGCTCTTGCGGTTGATTAGGGTCAATTTCTTCAAACTCTTGGTGTTGTAGATCCTCCGCGGCACTTTCTAGCGCAAATCCGTCTAATCCACACAATAAACATACAAGACAAGAACACAATCAAAGAGTGCACAAATATTATTCAATATGACATGACATGCATGACTGATGCAAATGCAAGGTAGAACTTGTTACTAGATTGCTTTTAATGATCACTAACTAGTTCTAATAGCTTTTAATAAGTTTATACAGGTGGATTCGATTAGATCAAATTTTAGAATTAATTCAACACAATTTAACCAGAAAGATCGGACTAGTCCGCTAGAGACCGGAGAAGTCCGCCCTCTGCGAGATCAGAAGATTAGAGTTTTCTAGATCGACGTAAATTCGGACATTAGTGGTTGAATTCATGTAAGGAAAAGAGAATAGAAGGTATACCAAGTGTTTAGGACTCCAATGAATCAAGAAACTTGGAGGTAACACTTGGATCTTGGTGATCTAGGGTTGGTGATGAACTTGGGGATGAATTGGTGGTGAAGGGCGAAACTTGGTGGAGATCTTGATCCTCTTTTGTTTCCTCCTCTCCTTCTTCTTGCTTGGGATCTTCTCCTCCCTCCTTGATGGTGGCTCTCCATGAACTAGGGTTTGGGTGGGTGGAAAAGTTACAAATAGATGTCAATCCAAGGGGTGGGTTGTTTATATAGAGGTGGAGGCTAGGGTTAGATGGATTTCGAGTTTTGGGATGAGTAGAGGTCGGTTTAGAGTCCCACACGGGCTCTAAAAGAGTTAGGCACGACGCCCCTAGGCCCACTTAACATGAAACCCAAGAAACAAGTCGTAAAACAAAAGATCAACTCGAAGTCATGAAATATCGGACATGTCTGAAAAGGATCGGACTAGTCCGAAGTCGTCCAGAGAGAAAATCGGACAAGTCTGGCCAAACATCGGACAAGTCCGACTTTAAACAGAGAGGAAAACGGACAAGTCCATTTTTAGTCAGAGAGAAATCGGACTAGTCCTCAGCAAAATTGGACTAGTCCGCACTTTCCTGCATTTTAAGTACGGTTTTGCTCCAAATCAATTTTAAATGCTCCGAATCAATTTTAAACTAGTTCCTATTGTTTTGGGTTAATGTTTAAACATGTATATGAGTGTATGCAGGGCATGATGCATGAAAATGAGGGTGTTACAAACCTACCCCCCTTAAAATGAATCTCGCCCTCGAGATTCGACGCGGAAGAGAAAAGATAGGGAAATTCCTTCTTGAGATCATCTTCCAATTCCCACATTGCTTCTTTTTCGGTGTGGTGCTTCCATTGAACTTTACACCATATAATGACCTTGTTCCTTGTGACCCTGTCCTTGGTTTCCAAGATTTTGATCAGTTGCTCGGCATAAGTCAAATCTTCCTCTAATTCCAATTCTTCCATTCGCACTTGTTCTTCTGGTACTCTCAAGCACTTCTTGAGCTGGGAAACATGAAAGACATCATGTACGTCTGAAAGATGAGCTGGCATCTCCAACTTATATGCTACTTCTCCTCTTTTGTCCAAAATCTTGAATGGTCCAATATAACGAGGTGCGAGCTAGCCCCTTATGTTAAACCTCTTATGACCTCTCATTGGTGACACCTTGAGGTAAACAAAATCTCCTATTTCAAAGGCTAATTTCCTTCTCCTATTGTCCGCATAGCCTTTTTGTCTTGATTGGGCAGCCCTCAGGTTCTCACGAATTATTTGGACTTGCTTTTTGGCTTCTTGCAACACATCCGGACCAAATACTTGAGTTTCTCCTGCTTCATTCCAGAATAAAGGTGTCCTACACTTCCTCCCATAAAGTGCTTCATATGGTGACATCTTCAAACTTGCTTGGTAACTATTGTTGTATGAAAATTCCGCGTATGGCAAGCTTTTGTCCCAACTCTTCCCATGCTTCAAAGCACAAGCTCTTAACATGTCCTCCAGAATCTGATTAGTCCTCTCGGTTTGTCCATTCGTCTGAGGATGATATGCTGAACTAAAATTCAACCTCGTTCCCAAAGCTTCATGCAACGTTTGCCAAAACCTGGAAGTGAACTGAGAACCTCTATCCAAGACTATCTTCTTAGGGACTCCATGTCGACAAACAATATGCTCCATATATATTTCGGCCAATTGTGCAGCTGTATATTTGGTCTTCACAGGGACAAAATGAGCTAACTTGGTTAAGCGATCCACAATTACCCAAATTGAGTCATACCCGGACTGAGTACGTGGTAACCCAACTATGAAGTCCATTCCAATTTCTTCCCACTTCCATTCCGGAATCTTCAACGGTTGCAATAATCCGGTTGGCCTTTGATGTTCCGCCTTGAGTCGTTGGCACACATCACACAATGCTACGTATTCAGCTATGTCCTTCTTCATGCTATCCCACCAATAGCAAGTCTTCAAGTCTTTGTACATCTTCGTACAACCGTGGTGAATTGAGTAAGGCGAGTCATGTGCCTCTTTTAATATTGTCTCCCGAATATGCTTCACATTAGGCACAACGATTCTCTTCCCAAGCCATAAGGTACCATGTTCGTCTTCATCAAATCTGAATTCTCTCCCTTCTTCGGTCCTTTCCTTGATTTACTTGATCTCCTCATTTGTGGTTTGTGCTTCTCGAATTCTTGCTCCAAGGTTGGGTTTAACTCCATCATCTCCATCTCATTTACAAACCCGAGGTTCAACCGTTCAAACTCCTTGCATAAATCGGATGGTAACTCTCGAACTGTGAGTTGGTGACTTACTCTCTTTCTACTCAAAGCACCGACCACTACATTGGCTTTTCCCGGATGATAGTTGATTCCCAAATCATAATCTTTGATGAGCTCCAACCATCTTCGTTGCCTCAAGTTCAGATCTGTTTGTGTGAAAATATACTTCAAACTCTTATGATCCGTATAAATTTCACACCTATGTCCAAGAATATAGTGCCTCCAAATCTTCAATGCGTATACCACGGCTGCAAGTTCTAAATCATGTGTTGGGTAATTATGCTCATGTTTCTTCAATTTTCTTGATTCATAGGCGATCACTTGACCTTCTTGCATCAATACACATCCAAGCCCTTGTCTCGATGCGTCGTAATAAATATCAAAACTCTTGCTCACATCTGGCAGTACGAAAACTGGAGTTGTTGTTAACCTCTTCTTTAACTCCTCAAAACTATTCTGACAAGCTTCAGTCCATTGGAACGCCTTTCCCTTCATTAGCAACTCCGTCATAGGCTTGGCTATCTTGGAAAAGTCCTTGATGAATCTACGGTAATATCCAGCCATCCCAAGAAAACTCCTTATTTCCTTGACATTTTGCGGCGGTTACCTCTTCAACACGTCTCTCACTTTTCCGGGGTCAACCGATACTCCTCCTCCTGAAATGATATGACCCAAAAACAACACCTCTCTCAACCAAAACTAACACTTGTTGAACTTGGCATACAATCGATGCTCCCTAAATTTCTGTAACATATGTCTCAAGTGTTCCTCATGTTCTTTCTCATCCTTCGAGTAGATCATAATGTCATCAATAAACACCACAACGAATCTATCCAAGTACTCCATGAAGACCTTATTCATGAGATACATAAAGTAGGCAAGCGCATTTGTCAATCCAAATGACATCACAGTGTACTCATAAGAACCATACCGTGTCCTAAAAGCTATCTTGGGTATGTATGATGGTCTAATCTTCATTTGAAAATATCTCGACCTCAAGTCAATCTTAGAGAAGACACAAGCACCATTCATCTGATCAAACAAGTCTTCTATACGTGGTAAGGTGTACTTGTTCTTGATTGTTACCTCGTTGAGAGCTCGGTAATCCACGCACATCCTTTGGGATCCATCCTTCTTGTCCACAAATAGAACGGGCGCTCCCCAAGGTGAAGAGCTAGGGCTAATAAAACCATTCTCTAGTTGCTCTTGAATTTGCTTCTTGAGCTCCGCTAATTCCAAAGGAGGCATCCTATACAGCCTCTTAGCTATAGGTGCAGTTCCAGGTATTAAATCAATAACAAACTCAATGTCTCGATCAGGTGGCATACCTGGCAACTCGTCCGGAAAAACATCCAAAAATTCACACACCACCGGAATCTCCTCAATTGCGGCACCGTCCATATGATTCAACTTCAATTGCTTCGGTGCGATTTGAGATGCTTTAAATTCTACGGTGGTCCCTTCTTCGTTGGTCAACTTCACCGTCTTTGTGGCACACTCAATAACTCCATTGTGCTTCCTCAACCAGTCCATACCAAGTATAATTGTAACACCCTAAATTTTTCGCGTCATGCATTGCATACATGGTCATGCATTAAACACTAGTAGAATAAAAGGAAAATAATAAAACATATATATACAAATGTATGTAGCAAAAGAAGAAAAAGAAAATAATAATTATAGCCTAAAACTTGTAATAGAGAATAAGTATAAAAATTATAATAAAAAATAATATAAAAGATATAAATAAATAATATATATAATAAGAAAAATATATAATAAAAGAAAATGAATAAAATAAATAAGATGAATAAAAATAATAAAACATAAATAATAATATAATAATAATATATAAAAAAAGTATATATAATAAAAGAAAAAGAAAGAAAAAAAAAGGACCGCTGGCCAGGCGACCGAGCCAGCCCAGCCAGCCGGCCCCGATCCCCGCTGGGCCCCGCCCCCACGCCGAACCCGCCGCCTGCCACCCCGGACCCCACCCACCAGCGCCGAGGCGCCTGGCCCCGCCGTACCGGACGCCAGCCCCGAGGCCGCAGCGGGCTCCGCACCAGCCCCGCTGGACCCCTCCCGCGCGTGGCCTCCGCGGCCTCCCGTCCCACCCCGATATTCCCGCTCCCGCGCGGAACCACTCCCGCCGCCGTACGCCTCCCGTCACGCACCCTGGGTCCCGCCACCGACGCGGTTCCGATTTCCCCCGATCCCGCCGGCTCCGCAACAGATTCCCCCGATAGCTCCCGCCGCCCCTATAAATACGACCGAAGCCCCACGATCCCAGCCGCCAGAAGCAGCCGCCGAACAGAGGGAAAGAAAAAGAGGAGGGCGCCAGGGAAGAACAGAGAGCTGCACCCAGGGAAGAAAAAAAGAGAAAAAGAAGGGGAAGAAGAGGAAGAAAAAGAGGAGGGCGCCACCGTTCGCCGGAGATCGTCGCCGACATCGCGCCGCCGTCGTCGTGCCGCCGAGGGACTGCTGCACCATCTACTTCGTCTACGCGTCGCATTTGTTCCGCGACCGTCAAGCCATCAGATCTACGGTAGGCCATGTTCCCGATGCGAATTTTAGCGATCATATTGAATCTAATAGGCGTGAATTGATTTTAGTTGCACCATAATTTTATTTTCAGAAGCATTAATCCACCCTAAAACCCCCGTAAACTCATATGAACACGTATGAACTACTCGCATCTAATCAATAAACGACCGTAGTAAATTAAATTATTAAACTGTGCATGCATGCATGTCATTGCATGTTGATTATTTTGTGTGCATTATGTTGAATTGTATATGTTTTCTTGTATGTATGATCACGCATAGAGGAACGTGCTCAAGAGGCCGCATACGAGGATTTCCAAAACCAAGACTTTGAAGCGCTTGAGCAACCCCATCTGCCGGAGCAAGGCAAGTGTCCTTGAAGCATATTGATCCTATTTTTAAAATAAATGTTTTATTTGCGAACTTGCATGCTTGTGCCAAATTGATGGGAATCCTATGGTAGGAAGTTTACTAGTTTTGTTTGACCACCCTTGTCACCTGGAATTTATGGTAGAGTGTCGGGAAGGGTTTTTACCTTTTTGCTTCGCTTAATTAATTGGGATGGCAAACAACACTACACATTTAATTGTGCATCAATGATATTCTGGTCAATGTGAACTGGTCGATATGATGGGTGATCTAAGCAAGCATGGTTTTGTGGATGGGTTGGATGTTATGGTGGTTTGCTTGCCTTAGATCTAAGGACCGGTTCATGCGAGAATATGCCAGGTCAACAGTGCCACCACAAGGCCAAGTATGGGTACGGCGTAGCTGAATAATTAGGAGCGCTGCTAGTATGGTATGGACCATTGGATGGCGCGGGGAATGGGAGTCGAGGAGGACTGCCCTGGGATCCGCATGGCACACGAGGGGGCCCGTGGGTGGGAGAATGGAGATTCAAGCCTGCCGGTGAAACCTTAGTGGGCCCGTACATACTAGTAGTCCCTTTTGAAAGGCTATTTTGTGATCTTTTAGCCACACACCTACGGAAGTGTGAGATGGCATAATGGAGGTTTCTTAGTCATCGAAAGGTGATGAAATCACAAACATGTGGGTAAAGTGGTACAACCTCTGCAGAGTGTTTAAAACTATCATGATAGCCGTGCTCCCGGTTATGAGCGCCTGGATGACCTACATGATTAGAGTTGGAAATTGGGATTTGGGATGGTTATGGTTGGTTTATGGTTATGGTCTGGTAATGGTTATGGTTGGTTTATGGTTATGGTTTGGTAATGGTTATGGTTTATGGATTATGGTCATGGATATGAAATTGAGTTATGGTAATTGGACATGGATAATGGTGATGTTGGTAATAATTGGATATTGTTTATATTTTGTTAATATGATGGGATTGTTTCACATAGACATAGTATAATGCTTTTCAAATGTTTTACTGTACTTTTCAGCACTTAGCCATTATTATTGTCTTCATTTGAATTAGCCACATGTCATACTTTCCACACTTGCTGAGTACGACATGTACTCACCCTTGCAATCCCCCCCAACAGCTACTGGAGACAATTGGGAGTACCCTGAGGATCACGTGGAGTAAGGTTGCGTACCGCCGTCAATTGCCTGTGGATTGTAGTCGTGTTGTTTAGTTTGTTTTCCACTGCAATTATTTAGAGTTTTATTATTCGTGAACTATTGGATTTTTGTAATAAAGTACTTATTATTTAGTTAAGACGTGGTTAAATTCTGTATATCGTTTGTGATGCAACCGTATATGTGTGATGAACTTCCTGGGCACACATATGCGTTACGCTTGGTTCATATTTGGAACCGGGTGTCACAAATTGGTATCAGAGCCGCGTTGACCGTAGGACGCAGCCTAGGTAGAATGGACACTCTAGAGCACTTAGGAACACTCTTCTAATCTGCTATTTTCGAAAATTTTTGCTGCTGTTTTGTTTCCTTTATTTTCAGCCACAAAAAGTACTGATCGCTGCTGCGTTTTTGATAAAAATTTTCAGAAGTGAGCAATATTAAGTGCTGCTGTTTTGCCGCGTAAATTTTCGCGGAAAAAGTGTGTTTTGCCGCCATTATGTGTGGGTAAAATTATTGTGTTGGTTGCTGTAATTTTTCTCTTTATTTTTTGTTCTTTTGGAACCGCTGCACCGCTCTTTTTCCACCGTTTTAGCTGCTGAAATTTTCAGATTTGTATTTTGTTATATTTTTCTTTCCTCTAATGTATTTTTGTTTTCTGTAGATGGCCCGCACCAAGACAACCCCCCGTAAGTCGACCGGTGGACTTGTGCCCCCGCGTAGGTTGGCTAGTCGCTCTCCGGCCGTCGACCCCCGTCACCCCGTGGTGATCCGTTCTGACGGCAGAGCCGCAGGACAACTGCGTCACCGTCTTCGTGCCCTACTCCGTGAGGCTGGCTACCGTCACCACAGCCTCTCGCTCTCCTACCACACCACTGGAGTGCAGCGCCCTGGCAGGAAGGAGTGGAGCTGCAAGATCTATATCTACTACGGTGACGAGTTGGTGAATACCCACAGCAGCCCCGCTTGGAGGAGCTCCCGCCGATCTGAGGAGCAGGATGCTAGCTGGAAAGCAGCCACTTTTTGGAGCCACGCCCGCCGTTTCCGTCTGGAGGACACAGTGCACGCCTTCGTCCCGCAGCGTCCCAGTGGCACTGCGCGCTTCGTCTCCAGGCACGTGGAGGGACCCCTGGACCTCCCGCAGTCTCGTCAGACTGTTGACGATGTGGCCCAGCTCAGTGCCCGGCTTCAGAGGGCGCAGCAGGAGATTCAGGATGGACGTGACCTCGCCCAGCGCCACGAGGCGATAATCAGGAGGTATCGTCGGATCACCGACGAGGACCCGGACGACTACGCGTCCGACACCCCGACGTGGACCCCAGACTCTCCAGACCATCGCAACGGTCAGCGTGAGTCGTCTTCTGAGGAGTCCTCTGACGAGGAGCCTTCCAGTGTGGCGTCTACCGCACCACCGCCGCCTGCTACCTCACCACCCCAGGACCCACAGGACCCCGAGGACCCCGACGACGACGACGAGGACCCGGATGAGTTCCCGCTCGACGACGAGTAGTCCTCGACCTATGCCACGACTCAAGGATAGGCACACCCCCATTAGTTAAATAAGAGCGATGTAGACATACTTGTGTGACCTTGAGTTGTATTACTTCTTTTAGGATTTTTGTCAATCTTGTTTGGTGCTTGTTTGAGTGCTTGTTTTCTTAGTAGAGAGTTGTGGAATTCTTCGGCACTTGTCCATATCCTCATAATATAGGTCTATATTAATAAAGGATTATTTAGTGTCACATACCTTGATGCATATAGTTGGGACGTTTCTTTCCAAATTCTAAATCCTTCTGTCCCCACCCTTCTTTCGCCAACAGATGGTGAGAACTCGTAACCAGAGGGATGCCAACGATGAGGAGGAGCGCAATGAAGTACCTCAGAATAACCAGGGACATGCTCATGGAGCCATCAATATTGAACAACTGTTAGCTATGCAGAACCAGCTCATGCAGACCATGATACAGACCATGGGACAGCTGCAAGCTGGCAACAACAATCAGCCCCACCTGTCTCCACCGCAACCCCCACCACATCACAACCGTTTGGGAGAGTTCATGAGGACCAGACCGCCCACCTTTGCGCAAGCCACAGACCCAATGGAAGCTGATGATTGGCTGAAGTCCGTTGAAAAGAAACTTGCTATTGTCCAGTGCACTGATAGGGAGAAGGTTCTCTTTGCATCACATCAGCTAGTTGGAGCAGCTGCCGACTGGTGGGAAGCTCTTTGCAACGCTCATGATAATCAGGAGACAATCACTTGGGCTGAGTTTAAGCAGAGTTTCCGTTCCCACTATGTACCTGAAGGAGTTATTATACTGAGAAGACAAGACTTTGAAAATCTCAGGCAAGGAAGGATGAGTGTGAGTGAGTATCTCAACAAATTCACTCAATTATCAAGGTATGCTCCAGAAGACATCAAAACTGATAGTAGGAAGCAGTATCTGTTTATGAGGGGTCTCAACAATGAAATTCAAGTCCAGTTACTCAATACTGATTATCCAAACTTCCAAAGGCTGGTGGACAAGGCTATTGTGGTTGAGAACAAGATTCGTGAGATGGAGCAGGACAACAAAAGGAAGATGTCACATCATGGACCGCAGCAAGGAAGCAATGTTCGCCCCCGCTATGCACCACCTACTGCACCACACTACAACCCATCTGCTCCTGCATACCGCGTTGCTTATCCGCCCCGCCCAAATCAGCCACCGCAGCAACGCCCCGCCATGCAAGCGCCTCGCAATCCTGTGCCACCTGCGCCGCATCCTAACATGGCGGCAAATGCTCAAAACCAGTTGCGCCCAAACTTCCCTAATGCTACGGGTGGTAAGACATGCTATGCGTGTGGAGAACCCGGACACTTTGCAAGTCAATGCCCCAAGAGAAACAATGGTCCTATGAACAATGCACCAAGGCCAAATCACTCGCGACCAAATGGAGGAGCACCACAAGGCAACCGTAGACAGCAGAATTTTGCTCGTGGCAATGTGAATCATGTCTCTACTGAGGAAGCCCAGCAAGCTGATGACATCGTGATTGGTATGTTTCTCGCCAACTCCAACCCCGCGACTGTTTTATTTGATTCAGGAGCATCTCATTCATTCATCTCGTCAAAGTATGTTGCCAAGTACAATTTGCCTATATCTCATATGAAGCAAACTATGCTAGTAAGTTCTCCTGGCGGAGAGATGAGGACAAATATAGTATGTCCGAAAGTAAGCATTAAAATAAGGGGGGTAGACTTTCTCGCAAACCTCATAGTATTGGACTCCCAAGGAATAGACATAATACTTGGAATGGACTGGCTGAGCAAGTATAATGGAGTCATTCAATGCGCCGAGAGGATTGTGCAGTTGACAAGTGAACATGGTACACGCATTGAAGTTGAAGCAGCCCAACCTGCAAGAGGGAAAGCGATGCTGAATCACGTGGAAGAAGTGACATTGAAAAGCATTCCGATCGTTCGCGAGTACCCGGACGTGTTCCCAGATGAGTTGCCAGGTATGCCACCTGATCGTGACATAGAATTCGCCATTGAGTTGATACCCGGAACTGCACCTATAGCTAAGAGGCCATATAGGATGCCTCCTAAGGAATTAGCAGAGCTCAAGAAGCAAATTCAAGAGCAGCTAGAGAAGGGTTTTATACGCCCCAGTTCATCCCCGTGGGGAGCCCCAGTGCTCTTCGTAGATAAGAAGGATGGAACCCAGAGGATGTGTGTGGACTATAGGTCTCTCAACGAAGTGACAATTAAGAACAAGTACTCACTGCCCCGTATAGAGGATTTGTTCAACCAAATGAAGGGTGCCTGTATCTTCTCCAAGATCGACTTGCAGTCAGGATACTTCCAAATGAAGATTAGACCATCGGATATACCCAAGACAACGTTTCGGACACGATATGGATCTTATGAGTACACCGTCATGTCATTTGGATTGACGAACGCGCCTGCGTACTTTATGTATCTCATGAATAAGGTCTTCATGGAATATCTGGATAAGTTCGTTGTAGTGTTCATCGATGATATTATGATCTACTCGAAGGATGAGAAGGAACACGAGGAACACTTGAGGCTTACGCTGCAGAAATTGAGGGAGCATCAATTGTATGCCAAGTTCAGTAAATGTCAATTTTGGTTACGGGAAGTTTCTTTCTTAGGCCATATTATTTCCGGAGGAGGAGTATCAGTTGACCCAGGGAAGGTGAGAGATGTGCTTAAGTGGGAACCGCCACAGAATGTTAAGGAAATTCGGAGTTTCCTTGGAATGGCTGGATACTACCGCCGATTCATTAAGGATTTCTCCAAAATAGCCAAGCCTATGACCGAATTACTCATGAAGGGAAAGG
Organism: Tuctoria greenei; assembly: GCA_036927565.1. Classification (NCBI taxonomy): domain Eukaryota; kingdom Viridiplantae; phylum Streptophyta; class Magnoliopsida; order Poales; family Poaceae; genus Tuctoria; species Tuctoria greenei. The sequence continues at coordinate 17,860,489 of JAYESD010000005.1, forward strand.
CATTCCGATGGACTCAAGCTTGTCAGGATAGCTTTGAGGAGTTAAAGAAAAGGTTGACAACCGCCCCGGTGTTAGTATTACCGGACGTGAGCAAGAGTTTTGATATATATTGTGATGCATCAAGACAAGGATTAGGATGTGTGCTCATGCAAGAAGGCCAAGTGGTAGCTTATGCATCGAGGCAACTAAAGAAACATGAGTTGAATTATCCTACACACGACCTTGAACTCGCAGCTGTGGTACACGCCTTGAAGATATGGAGACACTATGTTTTTGGTCACCGATGTGAGATTTATACAAATCACAAGAGTCTCAAGTACATATTTACGCAAACGGATCTGAATCTGAGGCAACGCCGATGGTTGGAGCTCATCAAGGATTATGACGTGGGAATCAACTATCACCCAGGGAAGGCCAACGTAGTGGCCGATGCTTTGAGCCGAAAAGGAGTAAGTCATCAACTCACAGTTCGAGAGCTGCCACACGAGTTATGCAAGGAGTTTGAACGGTTGAACCTTGGATTCGTAAATGAGATGGGAACGATGGAAGTCAACCCAACATTAGAGCAGGAAATACGAGAAGGACAGACAAAGGACAAGGAAATACAGGAAATCAAGGAAAGGACCCAAGAAGGAAAAGAATTCAGGTTTGATGAGGACGAACAGGGTACCTTATGGCTTGGAAAGAGGATTGTGGTACCTAATGTTAGGCATATTCGGGAAGAAATATTGAAGGAGGCACATGACTCGCCTTACTCAATTCATCCTGGATGTACGAAGATGTACAAGGACTTAAAGACATGCTACTGGTGGGCCAGCATGAAAAAGGACATAGCCGAATATGTTGCACTTTGTGATGTGTGCCAACGAGTTAAAGCTGAACATCAAAGGCCAGCCGGATTGCTACAACCATTGAAGATCCCGGAGTGGAAGTGGGAAGAGATTGGTATGGACTTTATAGTTGGATTACCGCGAACTCAGTCTGGCTATGATTCAATATGGGTTATTGTGGATCGATTGACAAAATCAGCTCATTTCATCCCCGTCAAGACCACATATACCACCGTGAAGCTAGCAGAATTGTATATGGAGCACATTGTGTGTCGACACGGAGTACCGAAGAAGATAGTCTCGGATAGAGGTTCTCAGTTTACCTCCAGATTTTGGCAGAAATTGCATGAAGCAATGGGAACAAGGCTGAATTTCAGTTCGGCGTATCACCCTCAAACAGATGGACAAACCGAGAGGACCAACCAAATTTTGGAAGACATGTTGAGAGCATGTGCTTTAAAGCATAGGAAAAGTTGGGATAAAAGTTTACCGTATGCTGAATTCTCGTACAACAATAGTTACCAAGCAAGTTTGAAAATGTCACCCTATGAAGCATTATACGGAAGGAAATGTAGGACTCCCTTGTTTTGGAATGAAACCGGAGAGAACCAAGTGTTTGGTCCCGACGTGTTACAAGAAGCTGAAAGGCAAGTCCAAATAATACGAGAAAACATAAAGGCTGCCCAGTCTCGACAGAAAGGTTATGCTGATAATAGGCGAAGGAGTTTGACTTTTGAAGTTGGAGATTTTGTATACCTCAAAGTGTCACCTATCAGAGGTCAGTGACGGTTTAACGTCAAAGGAAAATTGGCACCACGTTACATCAGACCATTCAAGATTCTGGACAAGCGAGGAGAGGTAGCTTATCGACTTGAGCTGCCGACGTATCTCTCCGATGTACACGACGTGTTTCACGTCTCTCAACTCAAGAAGTGTCTCAGGGTACCGGAAGAACAAGTGCCGATGGACGAGTTAGAACTTCAAGAGGATTTGTCTTATGTCGAGCAACCTATCAAAATTTTGGACATAAAGGAAAGAGTTACGAGAAATAAGAGGATCCGTTGGTGCAAAGTGCAATGGAAACACCATACGGAAGCCGAAGCTACATGGGAACGTGAAGAAGACCTGAAGACAGAATTCCCTCATCTTTTCTCCACGCTATCGAATCTCGAGGGCGAGATTCACTTTAAAGGGGGTAGGTTTGTAACACCCTAAATTTTTCGCATCATGCATTGCATACATGGTCATGCATTAAATACTAGTAGAATAAAAGGAAAATAATAAAACATATATATACAAATGTATGTAGCAAAAGGAGAAAAAGAAAATAATAATTATACCCTAAAACTTGTAATAGAGAATAAGTATAAAAATTATAATAAAAAAATAATATAAAATATATAAATAAATAATATATATATAATAAGAAAAATATATAATAAAAGAAAATGAATAAAATAAATAAGATAAATAAAAATAATAAAACATAAATAATAATATATAAAAAAAGTATATATAATAAAAGAAAAAGAAAGAAAAAAAAAGGACCGCTGGCCAGGCGGCCGAGCCAGCCCAGCCAGCCGGCCCCGATCCCCGCTGGGCCTCGCCCCCACGCCGAACCCGCCGCCTGCCGCCCCGGACCCCACCCACCAGCGCCGAGGCGCCTGGCCCCGCCGTACCGGACGCCAGCCCCGAGGCCGCAGCGGGCTTCGCACCAGCCCCGCTGGCCCCCTCCCGCGCGTGGCCTCCGCGGCCTCCCGTCCCGCCCCGATATTCCCGCTCCCGCGCGGAACCACTCCCGCCGCCGTACGCCTCCCGTCACGCGCCCTGGGTCCCGCCACCGACGCGGTTCCGATTTCCCCCGATCCCGCCGGCTCCGCAACAGATTCCCCCGATAGCTCCCGCCGCCCCTAGAAATACGACCGAAGCCCCACGATCCCAGCCGCTAGAAGCAGCCGCCGAACAGAGGGAAAAAGGGGAGTCCAGAGAGCTGCGCCCAGGGAAGAAAAAAAGAGAAAAAGAAGGGGAAGAAGAGGAAGAAAAAGAGGAGGGCGCCACCGTTCGCCGAAGATCGTCGCCGACATCGCGCCGCCGTCGTCGTGCCACCGAGGGACTGCTGCACCATCTACTTCGTCTACGCGTTGCATTTGTTCCGCGACCGTCAAGCCGTCAGATCTACGGTAGGCCATGTTCCCGATGCGAATTTTAGCGATCATATTGAATCTAATAGGCGTGAATTGATTTTAGTTGCACCATAATTTTATTTTCAGCAGCATTAATCCACCCTAAAACCCCCGTAAACTCATATGAACATGTATGAACTACTCACATCTAATTAATAAATGACCGTAGTAAATTAAATTATTAAACTGTGCATGCATGCATGTCATTGCATGTTGATTATTTTGTGTGCATTATGTTGAATTGTATATGTTTTCTTGTATGTATGATCACGCGTAGAGGAACGTGCTCAAGAGGCCGCATACGAGGATTTCCAAAACCAAGACTTTGAAGCGCTTGAGCAACCCCATCCGCCGGAGCAAGGCAAGTGTCCTTGAAGCATATTGATCCTATTTTTAAAATAAATGTTTTGTTTGCGAACTTGCATGCTTGTGCCAAATTGATGGGAATCCTATAGTAGGAAGTTTACTAGTTTTGTTTGACCACCCTTGTCATCTGGAATTTATGGTAGAGTGTCGGGAAGGGTTTTTACCTTTTTGCTTCGCTTAATTAATTGGGATGGCAAACAACACTACACATTTAATTGTGCATCAATGATATTCTGGTCAATGTGAACTGGTCGATATGATGGGTGATCTAAGCAAGCATGGTTTTGTGGATGGGTTGGATGTTATGGTGGTTTACTTGCCTTAGATCTAAGGACCGGTTCATGCGAGAATATGCCAGGTCAACAGTGCCACCACAAGGCCAAGTATGAGTGCGACGAAGCTGAATAATTAGGAGCGCTGCTAGTATGGTATGGACCATTGGATGGCGCGGGGAATGGGAGTCGAGGAGGACTGCCCTGGGATCCGCATGGCACACGAGGGGGCCCGTGGGTGGGAGAATGGAGATTCAAGCCTGCCGGTGAAACCTTAGTGGGCCCGTACATACTAGTAGTCCCTTTTGAAAGGCTATTTTGTGATCTCTTGGCCACACACCTACGGAAGTGTGAGATGGCATAATGGAGGTTTCTTAGTCATCGAAAGGTGATGAAATCACAAACATGTGGGTAAAGTGGTACAACCTCTGCAGAGTGTTTAAAACTATCATGATAGCCGTGCTCCCGGTTATGAGCGCCTGGATGACCTACATGATTAGAGTTGGAAATTGGGATTTGGGATGGTTATGGTTGGTTTATGGTTATGGTCTAGTAATGGTTATGGTTGGTTTATGGTTATGGTTTGGTAATGGTTATGGTTTATGGATTATGGTCATGGATATGAAATTGAGTTATGGTAATTGGACATGGATAATGGTGATGTTGGTAATAATTGGATATTGTTTATATTTTGTTAATATGATGGGATTGTTTCACATAGACATAGTATAATGCTTTTCAAATGTTTTACTATACTTTTCAGCACTTAGCCATTATTATTGTCGTCATTTGAAATAGCCACATGTCATACTTTCCACACTTGCTGAGTACGACATGTACTCACCCTTGCAATCCCCCCCAACAGCTACTGGAGACAATTGGGAGTACCCTGAGGATCACGTGGAGTACTAGGTTGCGTACCGCCGTCAATTGCCTGTGGATTGGAGTCGTGCTGTTTAGTTTGTTTTCCGCTGCAATTATTTAGAGTTTTATTATTCGTGAACTATTGGATTTTTGTAATAAAGTACTTATTATTTAGTTAAGATGTGGTTAAATTCTGTATATCGTTTGTGATGCAACTATATATGTGTGATGAACTTCCTGGGCACACATATGCATTACGCTTGGTTCATATTTGGAACCGGGTGTCACAATAATGTCCAATCCTTGAGAATCCAAAACAATGAGGTTGGCGGAGAAGTCTACCCCCCTTATTCTAAGGCTTACTTTTGGACATACTATATTTGTCCTCATCTCTCCTCCAGCAGACTTAACCAATAGAGTAAACTTCATATGAGAGATAGGCAAACTATACTTAGCAACATACTTCGATGCAATGAATGAATGCGATGCTCCAGAATCAAATAACATAGTCGCGGGGTTGGAGTTGGCGAGAAACATACCAATGACCACGTCATCCACTTGTTGAGCATCCTCCGTAGAGACATGGTTCACGTTGCCACGAGCAAAATTCTACTGTCCACAGTTCCCTTGTGGTTGTCCTCCATTGGGTCTTGGGTTTTGCCTCGGCGCATTGCTCCCTTGACCAAGGCCTGACTTAGGACATTGATGCGCAAAGTGTCCAGCTTCTCAACAAGTATAACACTTCTTAACTCCACCAAAATTATTGGGACAAGCTTGGTTTTGAACATTTGCAGCAGGAAAATTAGCACGAGGTGCATAAGGCATTGGAGGCCTAGGTGCTTGCATAACAGGGCGCTGCTGCACAAACTGAGTTGGGCGTGGTGCATAACCAGGGTGCTGAGTAGGAATAGAGGAGCTGTAATAGGGCGCATTGGGTGGTACAAGGCAAGGGCGCACATTACTTCCTTGTTGTTGTCCTTGATATGGAGCCTTCCTCTTGATTTCTTGCTCCATCTCACGGATCTTGTTCTCAACCACAATTGCTTTGTCCACAAGGTTCTGAAAATTGGCATAATCGCAGTTGAGTAGTTGCACTTGGATCTCATTGTTCAAGCCCCTCATGAACAAGTATTGCTTCCGGCTGTCCCGACTAACATCCTCAGGCGCATTCCTTGAGAGTTGAGTGAATTTATTGAGATATTCACTCACGCTTGATCTTCCTTGCCTTAAATTATCAAATTCTTGCCTCTTCAAGATCATAACACCCTCGAGCACGTAATAAGAACGAAAATTCTCCTTGAATTCGGCCCATATAATTCTCTCTTCGTTCTCATGAGCATTGCAATAAGCATCCCACCAATCCGCAGTTGCTCCAACTAGTTGATGAGAAGCAAACAAGACCTTCTCCCGGTCACTGTATTGGACAATAGCAAGTTTCTTCTCCACGGACTTGAGCCAATCATCCGCATCCATAGGGTTGGCAGCTTGAGCAAAGGTTGGTGGCCTAGTCCTCATAAACTCTCCCAATCGGTTATGAGGAGGCGGGGGTGGCGGTGGAGGCATGTGGGGTTGATTGTTGATATTGCCAGCCTACAGCTGTCCCATAGTTTGTATCATGGTCTGCATGAGCTGGTTTTGTATAGCCAATAGCTGCTCAATGTTGATAGCTCCCTGAGTAGATCCTTGTCTGATGTTGTTCTGAGGCACTCCATTGTTCTCCTCCTCATCATTGCCATCCCTCTGGTTGCGAGTCCTCACCACGTGAAGAAAAGCAATAGGTAAGAATTAGAGAACGTCCCCAACTATATGCATCAAGGGATATGAAACTAAACAGGTAGCTACACTAGCCTAGGTGGACATGGCAATGCTAAAGAACCCCAAAATCCTCTATTAAGCACACAAACAAACAATATATATAGCAAACAGCACTCCAAGCAAAAACACATCGATTCCTGAGTGCTCCTATGTGCTCTAAAGTGTCCATTCTATCTAGGCTGCATCATACGGTCAACCTGTGGCTTTGATACCAATCTATGATGCCCGGTTCCGAAAAATGAACCAAGCTAACACATATGTGTGCCCAGGATGTTCAACACACATACACGAGTGCAATCACAAAAGATATACAGATAATTACCACAGAACAAGATTAATTAACCAAATTTTATTAAACAAACCATATTATCCTCAAATACAAGCTCCAATGTATATCTATGACAAGTTCAACTAATGCAGTAGAAATAAACTAATTAAGCAACTAAGCAAACTAAACAACTAAGCATAAGGGATAGCGCAGCTCCAATGAACCCACAGGCAAAGCTGACGGTAGACACGGCCTAGAACTCCACATTATCGCCATTAAACTCCCAATCCTGACCTGCAGCTGTTGGGGGGGGGGTTGCAAGAGTGAGTACATGTCATACTCAGCATGTGTGGAAAGTATGACATGTGGCTTATTCAAATGACGAAAATAATAATAGCAAAGTGCTGAAAAGTACATTAAAACATTTGAAAAGCAATATATTATGTATATGTGAAGTAAACCCATCATAATCATAAGTAATACCATAATACCAGTCCACAATTCACCATCCTCATCAATAATTCCAGATTTCACCATTTGCCAATAACCATATTCAATACCAGAAATAAATCCATAACCGTCCATAACCATTAACAAACCATAACCATCCCAAATTCCAATTTCCCTCTAATCATGGATGTTATCCAGGTGCTCATAACCGGGAGCACGGCTATCACGATAGTTTTATTAGACTCTGCAGAGTTTGTACCACTTTACCCACGTGTTCGTGATTGCATCACCTTTCGATGACTAAAACCTCTATTATGCCGTCTCACACATCCATCAGTGTGCGGCCAAGAGATCACAAAATAGCCTTTACAAAGGGATTACTAGCCTATTTAGACCCCACTGATGTTTCACCGGTGGCGATGTCTCCAACTGAGCACATCTTCAACCAAGGGCCCCCTCTTGAGCCATTCGGATCCCAAGGTAGTCCCACCAATCATCAACAAACCCAATCCGACTACCCCTTCCCCGAGCATCCACAATGGTCCAAATAGCACTAGCAAAGCCCTAGTTAATCAGCTACGCCGCACCCGTACTTGGCCTCGTGGTGGCACTGTAGTCCTGGCTTATTCTCGCATGAACTGGTCCTTAGATCTAAAGCAAGCAAACCACCATAACATCCAACCCATCCACATATCAGGCTTGCTTAGATCACCCATTACCATATCATATTTAACCATTTCATGTTAACCATAATCTCATCCATGCATAATTAAATTGAGTGGTATAGTTGGTTTCCATCCCAGTTGATTAAGCGAGGCAAAAAGTTAAAAAACCCTTTCCCGACTCTCTACCATATATTCCAGGTGACAAGGGTGGTTAAACAAAGCTAGTAAACTCTCTATCATAGGATTCCCATCAAATTGACACAAGCATGCAATTTTGCAAACAAAACATTTATTTTAAAACAGGATCAATATGCTTCAAGGACACTTGCCTTGCTCTTGCGGTTGATTAGGGTCAATTTCTTCAAACTCTTGGTGTTGTAGATCCTCCGCGACACTTTCTAGCGCAAATCCGTCTAATCCACACAATAAACATACAAGACAAGAACACAATCAAAGGGTGCACAAATATTACTCAATATGACATGACATGCATGACTAATGCAAATGCAAGGTAGAACTTGTTACTAGATTGCTTTTAATGATCACTAACTAGTTCTAATAGCTTTTAACAAGTTTATACAGGTTTGGATTCGGTTAGATCAAATTTTAGAATTAATTCAACACAATTTAACTAGAAAGATCGGACTAGTCCGCTAGAGACCGGACAAGTCCGCCCTCTGCAAGATCTGAAGATTAGGGTTTTCTAGATCGACGTAAATTTAGAGATTAGGGGTTGAATTCACATAAGGAAAAGAGAATAGAAGGTATACCAGGTGTTTAGGACTCCAATGAATCAAGAAACTTGGAGGTAACACTTGGATCTTGGTGATCTAGGGTTGGTGATGAACTTGGGGATGAATTGGTGGTGAAGGACAAAACTTGGTGGAGATCTTGATGCTCTTTTGTTTCCTCCTCTCCTTCTTCTTGCTTGGGATCTTCTCCTCCCTCCTTGATGGTGGCTCTCCACGAACTAGGGTTTGGGTGGGTGGAAAAGTGACAAATAGATGTCAATCCAAGGGGTGGGATGTTTATATAGAGGTGGAGGCTAGGGTTAGATGGATTTCGAGTTTTGGGATGAGTAGAGGCCGGTTTAGAGTCCCACACAGGCTCTAAAAGAGTTAGACACGACGCCCCTAGGCCCACTTAACGTGAAACCCAAGAAACAAGTCATAAAACAAAAGATCAACTCGGAGTCGAATATCGGACAAGTCCGAAAAGGACCGGACTAGTCCGAAGTCGTCCAGAGAGAAAATCAGACAAGTCTGGCCAAACATCGGACAAGTCCGACTTTAAACAGAGAGGAAAACGGACAAGTCCGTTTTTAGTCAGAGAGAAATCGGACTAGTCCGCACTTTCCTGCATTTTAAGTGTGGTTTTGCTCCAAATCAATTTTAAATGCTCCGAATCATTTTTAAACTCGTTCCTCTTGTTGTGGGTTAATGTTTAAACATGTATATGAGTGTATGCAGGGCATGATGCATGAAAATGAGGGTGTTACATGGACGAAGGTCCGGAGGCCAGAGCTAAAGCTTAACGAAAGCTTTGAAGCTTATGAGGTTAAGCCCAGAACCTCCGTCCACCATTACATGGTGGATTTGGATATTGTTAATGGTGGGTGACACCATCAACAGGAGTTGACCAGCCCCAATCATGTTTCGGGGACAGTCCGAAGCATCGAAAATGATGGGTGTATCCATCCACTTCCGATGTGGTTCTGCCTTAGCAGCAGGAGCTACCATGGCCATGTCCCACCGTATTGTATTGAGGATGCGAAGAGAGGTGATGTCCCAAGAACCACCATAGATGGTGTTCAGGGTTTTCCGACGTTCGTTGTCGGAGGCGTCGGAGTCGTCGTCAATAATGTTGTAGACGGCTTTCAAGACCTTTTAGGGTCCTGGAAACCTAGCTCCTCTTCAGTCAGAGCTTCATCGACTTTTTGTTTTCCTTCCCTTTGACGGAAAGGAACTTCTTCCCGGCGCTTGTTGTAGCGCTCGGCAAGGTTCTGGACCTCTCGGCACTCCTCCAAGCTGTGTCGATTCGTCTTGTGAATTGGACACCATGCTTTGGAACTGTTACCGTCCTTCTGATGAAGGACGAGGTCGCTTCTCAGGGTGTGGCCCCCGGCTTAAAGGAGCTGCAGCAGCAACCGGAGCGCCGGTTGATGGCTTCTTTTTGCCGTTGGCCTTCTTCTTCTTCTTGCCACTACCAGAGGTAGCAGCTTCAGTTTTGGAGGACTTCTGGTTGGCCTCCGGGGCTGGCTTGGAGTGCATTTCACATCCCTCCGCAGCTCTAGCACATTTGTCGGCTAGGCTGAAGAGTTCTGTGATGCTGGTTACTTCTTTGATAGTCAGCTTCACTAGCATATTCTTATCTCGAACACCCTGTCTGAATGCCACGATAACAGAAGAGCTTGATATAGAAGGAATGGTATTTCGTATCTGAGAGAATCGTTGGATGAACTACCGTAGCGATTCCCCCGATGTTTGCTTCACAACAAACAAGTCCAGTTCAGTGTCGGGTCAGGTGTAGGAGCTCCCAAAGTTGGCAGTGAATTGCTGGCATAGTTCCGCCAAACTATTGATGGAGTCGGGTGGAAGACTCATGAACCAGAACCTTGCAGTCCCGGTTAAGGCCACCGTGAAGTAATTGGCCATTACAGCCTCATCACCCCCCGCTGCTAGTATGGCAGTAGAGTAGATTTGCAGAAATTCAGCGGGGTTGATGTCCTGTCGAATTTTTCCGGCAAGTGAGGCCGGAAGTTCTGTGGCCACCTGACCATACGTAAGTGTATGGCCAGGGCAGAGCAACCTCCCCCTACTCCTTGAGGAGCAGAGTTGTCCCTAGCCTCTCGCCTTTCGCGAGCATGCTCAATGTGGACTCGTCCGTCCTGTTGTCAGTAACGGCGATTCAGTTCCGACCGCAAGTCATGGGTCGGGATCCTGGTGATGGTATGGGTGTGTCGCGCCCAGGGGCAATGAAGTCACCTGCTGGGCGGCAGCTCGCCTCCTTTGTTGAGAGGTTTCTGGACCAAGCCAACCGGATAGGGTCCGTCGTTGTAAAGGTGCTCGCCCAGAAGGAGGAGGACCTTGGTTGTTGATGCCTGCAGCCGCATCTGCAACCAGATGGTCGACATCAGCCCTCCACTGCTCCATAGCACCTTGGGGTGCGCCTGGAGGTGGTGGATGTTGCAGAAGAGCTCCCGCAGCAATGAGCGTGTGCTCGGGGTTATTGTTTGCCGATGCAGTGATCAACGCGGATGCCCCATCTCGTTGACCAACATTGTTTGCCGGAACAGATGGTGCTACAGTGCCTGCTGGAGCATTGGCACCCGCTGGCTGCTGAACGTTGGAGAGGTTGCCTCCAATAGGTTGTTCGACATGATTGCCGTTGGATGATCCAGCAGCTAAATTTACCATCTTCTGATCTCGGGAAGCACCCCTTCCTGGCGCGCCAAATGTCGAAGTGTGGAATACGACACTTCCCCCAGACCCACTGAGAAGCAGCCCACGGAGGTCCTTTTGTGGTTGGGGGACATAAGATCAATATCAAGATGGTGACCTCAGAGATTTACATGGTTCGAGCCGCCTGAGCGTAACACCCTACTCCACGAGTTTTGTGTAATTGTATTCAGCGGGTGAGTTCACTAAGGTCAGGTCGCAATCGCTTGGATCAGAATCTGTCTCCCGTGTTCGTGCAGTGCAACTCTTTTATAGTTATAAGGACTGACCGTTACAAAGCTGGCCTGGCCCGACATGTGGCCCTAGCGTGCTTAATGACCTAATACATTGTCTAAAGAGTATTAAGTACAATTAGTAGTGTGGTAATGTGACTTCATGGCAGTGTTACCCATATTAACGGTGCACTGATCGTGTGTCATTAATATGGCATTAATGACACGTTATCAGACCTTATAATTGTCGCCTTAACCATCCTTGAATGTCTGTAATGGTCATGGTTGGCTTGTATTTCTGTTAGTGACAAAGGTCTGGAGGCTCCACACGTGGCAGATCCGGAGCTTTCCCTTGCGGGAGAGTAGGTCCGAGGTTGCTGTACACGTGTCAGTACCGAAGCTCCTCTTTGACGGGGGCTAGGTCCAGGGTTGTTGTACACGTGTAGTTGCTGGAGCTTCCCTTGGTTGGGAGTTTTGTTTCGAGCTTATTTTACACGTGTTAACCCGGGAGCCGGCCATGTGAGGGGAGCGGGTCTGGTGCAACGTGCCATGTGGGGCCTGCGAGAGCCTTTGATTCTGATGGGTGAAACTTCCTTGTACTTGTTTCTGTATCGTGGGGTACCCGGTACGTAGGGTACCGACAGTTTCTAACCGCGTATGGAAGAGTCTTAAGCAGTTATAGTAAGTTTGAGTTAGAATCCAGGTAGGATTAGGGTCCTAGTTTGGATTGGATTGACCTTAGGGCTGGTTATATAAGCAGTGAAGGCCAAAGCTCGTGATAAGACGATTTTGGGTTGTTCCTTGTGTGTTCTATTGAATAAATATCGTAGTTTTAGAGGAGATTTTGTGTCTTGTTCGTCCGACTTGTTTCAGACAATTTTTTCTCGCCGAGTTTCTTGACGGACCGATGTTGCTTCGGTGTTTCGATCATAACTCGCGTTTTACAGATTCAATTGACGTGATTCTTTTTGGGTTGTCTTCATAACTTGATTCTATATAATCTTTGAAACATTTTGGTCATTAGACTTGTGGTTTTTTTATCTACACGAGTTTCTTTGCAGTGTTGCTGATCTGTTTTTAAATCGGGTGGAACAGATTGACCTTTGTCTAGTCTTTTGATCATATTTCAAGTTCTACTTAGTGTTTTCACGTGATTCTTGTTACATTAGTTCCATGACTTGATTCTCTACAATCTATCCTTATTTTTGTCACGGTTGGACACGTTAAAAATAGATGACACACACGATTTATTAATAGATTGATTTTCTGCCGAGAGGTTTTTGTTGCTTCCACTAAAAAAAGTTTAAATCTACATAACCCCCTCTAGTAGCTTTTCACGTGCTCTTCGATCCTAAATTTAGCTTTAAAAAAACGATGACATGCTTCTCCCACTTCCTAGCTAGAGGCGAAACTACAAAGGATGTTGGTTTGTTGGGTATGCGCACCTAGGCCATGTAATGGGTCGGGCTCAAATAGCCTTTTCACAATTTATTTCGTTTCTTATCAAATGCTAGAGTAAAAATGAATAAGAATTTGATTCGATTTAAATTTGATTCGATCCTTTCACTTTTAGTTTATTTTTTTTGTCCCTTTACCACCTCTATTCGCATCCCCTTTAGCCTAAAAGTTTCAGTCTCATCTAAGCTATTTTTCAACAACTTTAGCCCAAAAACCTTTATTGATCCATGCTCATTTCCATTAATCTTAGCCGAAGCATCCCCTTCGAAAAGATTTTAGCTCCACCCCTACAGTAGCTGCTATGTTCCTTCCCTCGTCAAACTTGGAGCATTTTTTCATCGTTAATTTATATAAAAATGTGTACTTCCTCCATCCTTAAAGTATACTTGTTGTCTTTTTTTTACTAGAAAAGGGAGTATAGTTTAACAACACAACATTTGTTCAGGGATAGAAATATTTGACTACCCTCTTTTTTTCTTATACAAGTCAGGCTACCGCTAAACAATACTCTCCGGACAAATTTAGGCCAATGACTTGATACCTAATACTACACTCTTCACAAGCTAGCATAATCGAGCGGCAAATCAGGCCGCAGCATTCTATAAATCATTCCACTTGCACGCTTCATACTAGTGTTCCCTAGAGAATTTCTCCGTGTGTAACAATTTCTTTTTTTGTTACAAAATACGATAACTGCAACGACAAACGAAACAACATCATCCTATACATTATCGCTCGCATATCTTAATACTAGTACTTCCTCTGTTTATGTTTATTTGACGCAGTTGACTTCTAGTGTTATCTCTGACCGTATAACTTATTCATCAGAAGATTAATTCAAATATAGAAAATTATAAACCATGCTTCCAATACTTTAATGATAAAACAAACCATGACAAAATGTACAGTATTTATTTATTTATATTCTTTGAATAAGACAAATATTCAAACACAATTTAATATTTCAACCGCGTCAAATAGAATTGTCGTGGTACTGACCGCAATCCATTTTTCTTCAGATCAAATTTTGGCATGGTGCATGAGGCGGGTTTGACCCGGGGCCCTACCAGACCCTCTTTTTCGATACAAAATCAGGCCGACGTTGCTGTCCAGCCAGGGCAGAAGTATCTTTAATTTGGGCCCATCTTCTTTTCTGCTCACAATCCGTTCGTACTCCTGTTTGCTGTATGTCGTCCCTACGTTTGTCCACAACCGTCATTAGCCGCCAACTAATCCACTACTACAACAGATTTAAAACGATGGACAAAGAGAGGTCTAATCAACAACATGGGGACGTGTAGTCCAGTAGCTCAATTCTCGTGGATTCCAAACTCGCTGCCCTGTGTTGCCTTTGTTTAATCGTGTGCAACAGTATCGTCTATTTCAAACTCGAGGTGTGGTTGAGGCATTACTCTGGCGTCGTCCTATGATTGCAACGTTGATGGGTGTCTTTCATCGGAACCAAATCCCTCGCTACTGCTAGATGACAAACATGATTGAGTATTTTATTTTTGTACAAGTTAACTACATAGCACCTTTAACTGCTCCGCTTGCTGACCAGGGGTCGGCCTGGTTATCTGGGATGGGTACTGAGTTGCTCCGAGGCGGTGAGAGTGAGATCCCCACACCGCAGCTTCCCCTCCGGTGACAGTTTCAATCCGGTTAACTGGAGGAAGTGCCGAAGTGGCTCAAATTAAAATAAAAGAAAAAGTGCTCCTCCGGCTGGAACCTAATCCTAGATTGGTCATTAGTCTGTAGACGTCGAAAATAAATATTTTAGTTCTTTTGTCCTCAAATATTTATCGTTAATTAATCTATTTTTGAAGTAATCAGCATTTCTTTCTATAGCATTGCTAAAATGACAAATATTTGAAACTAAAGAGAGTACTAGCGTCGATCGCTGCGCACGGAGCGGAAGAAATACAGTTCGGACGAATGGACGATACATATGCACAAAGTAATAAAGGCAGATAGATCGATGCAGCTCAACTTTAATTTCATTGTTGCTTCCTCTGGCCTATCTTGAGGCTGGCTCTCCCTTGACTATTGCAAGGTGATCGAATGATTCGGCCTGCAAATGATTAGCAGTAGTTGCGTTGATTAAAGTAGACCGATCGATGCGTGCGTTCCAGTAAGGTGACGATGCTATATATCAATTTTATTTGCGCTTTGGCGTGCGCACCGCTAGCTGAAGAAAATTTGTATCGGTGTCTCGCACTTGAGTGTTTAGAAAATATTTAATACTGTATTCCAGAGGGTCGCTCTCCTTGGAAAGAATGCGAAATATATTTGGACTTTGGAGGCTATAGTAGTGTAATGTTGTTTTTTCTTAGGAGAGATGTCAGAGGTTAGAGAGCCAACAACCGTGAATGCCGGCCCGAACGACAGCCGATGGATGCATGCAGAAGCGGCGCACCATCGATCAACAGCTAACAACCATCTTTTGATGGTGCAGTCCCGGACCTCAAGTCCGGTAGATCGGAGAAAGACTTTGAAAACTCCCTTCCCAAGCTAAAGGACAGGCCAGATCCAACGGAGAAAGTAAGCCATCACAACTGGATCCAACGTTTGATCTGAACCAGCCGGCTCCCGAGCTGAATGAACTGAGCTGAATGAACCCGACGCGAAAACGCCGCAGGCGCGTAGCGTGGTGGGCCTGCGCCGTGGGAGCATAGGGAGGAAAGGGAGCCCGGACGGTGAAAGAGCCAGGGGAAGCCGGATCATTTGACGGAAATGGAAGGCGACTCATTCATTCTTGAAAAAGGGAGCCAATGTATCAATGAATAGATACAGTCTTACGCCTGTTAGTTTCAGAAGAGAGGGACTGCTTGATCCCAGCTGTGCCTGTAGCGAGTTACTACTGTCGGAGCTTGAGCTCCACAGAAAACCATATGGGTGAGATATGTATCCTACTATCCTAGCATGTTGCGCACATATAAAAAAACAGAAATAGTGTGGGTTTGTAAGTTCATGGCAACTGGTTTTCTGTATTCATTGTTAGAATAAATAGGCTTGGTCCATATAATATTCAGAATTAATTCCTATTAAATCTCAAAGCCCATTAGGGTAAGAGGGAGTGGTGTTAAGTGTTTAGTCTCACATGGGAAGTGGAAGTGGAGCAACCCCTACATATAAGGGTGGTTGCTCTTCCACTCCTTGAGTGAGAGAGAAGAGAGGAAGAGGGGGTGGCCCACGCGTGCTCCTCCTCATCGTCTCGCCTCGCCCCGCACACGCGCGCGCATGTGTTCGTGTGAATTCGAGCCGAGCCCAGATTTTATATTTTTGCAGAAAATTAAATTGGGTTTTTAGGCTTCCGAATTTTTGGGGCTACCGAGTCAGAGTCCAAGTCGGTGAAGACGGACGCGTCTACGACTGCGGAGTCAGTTCGGATCCGGACCCTCCGTGAGACTCTATAAATACGGGTGTGCATCGTGCGGCAGAGGGTATTCCCACGATCAGATCGTTCCCACGTTCGCGTTCCTTGTACCGCCGTCTAGTCTATTCCATCCCGCGCCGGCGTGCAACGACGATCGGAAGAGCAGGTCTCCGGAACCACTCGCCCTTACGATCCTGCACCGGGAGAGGGCGAATAAGGTTTTTGGGAAGCGCTCCGCGCGACTGCTCACGTTCTTCACCACGGCTCGTCTACCGAGGAGATCAGGCGCTGCGGCTCAACGTCGTCATCAACGCCTGCAGCGGCTGTTTGCCGTCGGATCTACAACGGTGCATTCGGCTTCAAATCGGTACGCATTATTTCTCGTCCCGTCTGTCTGCCGATCGTTACTAGTTTTCTTGTGTTCTTCCGGAATTGTTCAGTAAATTGTCTCCTATTTTCTAACATTCATTCATTGTTTCAACAGGGTGGTATCTCGGTGTTAGAGGTATAATAGTGATATGATATTAGATGATGTATTAGGGACTTACTTGCATATTTGTCACTCTTGTACATCTATTTATAGAGGCCTCCGGCCTACTCAATAATATAAGATCACAACATTCAATATTCATAACATGGTATACAGTTTCGGCGGCAACGGTGCTTTCTCGATCGATCCTGCCGCCGCCGGTGGATCCTGTCGTCCTCCTGAGCCGCCGCCAGCGACCCATCCTCTCTGCGGTTTGTCAAGGGCGGAAGCGGTGCGCGCTACGGACGGACATTGCCGCGTTGGTGGCGGCCAAGGAGTTCGCGACCGGGGTCATCCTCGCCACGGGGTTCGTCCACATGCTCCACGACGCGGAGCACGCTCCCGTCGCTCTCGGCGCCGTGAACCTAACCCTGGTGTCGTCCAAGCCCGACGAGTACCGCAAGCTCGGCTCCTTCGCCTTCTCCGGCCTCTCATCCGCGGTTGTAAGGATCGAAATGCCCAAGAGGGGGGGGGTGAATTGGGCTTTCTTTCAAATTTTAAAACGATTAAGAACTAACAACCTCAAGCCCAATTCCCTATGCAATTAAACTATGCAATCAATGTGAATTAAGGTTGCGGAATGAAGATTGCATAAGAGTAAAAAGGGAGAGAGATGCAAACGCTCAAGGGACACGGAGTTTATCCCGTGGTTCGGTAAGATCACAAGGATCTTCCTACATCCACGTTGTGACACCCACCGAAGGGTTTTGCCACTCCCAAGTCACCGAGACAAGGGGCTTCTTCACTATTCTTCTCCGTTCGCCAACCTCGGCAAGGTGGAGCTCAAGCCTTGTACACTTTGGGATCCTCCGGGCTTCCACAATCTTCTTGGCAAGCTCCGGAAGTTGCACACACCAAGGGACACTCCCTTATGGCTCTCACTACACTAGAGACTCCAATCACCAAGAATGGAGGCACCCAAGCACTATCTCTAGCTAGTTCTAGCCTATCTCTTGGTGTACAAATGATGAACAAATGATATGAAAGTGATTGCTCTATTGCTTGAATGCTCTAGGATGTGTAGAGTATGTCTGGGCTTCAAGTCTTATCGATTTGACAGGTTGAAGGGGTATAAATAGCCAGCCTCCACGAGATAGCCGTTGGAAAAGTAGGCTGACATCACTTCTCTGCGAACACCGGATGATCCGATGTCTCCCCTTCAGTTATCATCGGTCAAAGCCAAATTAGCTGATGTCACTGTGTCAGATATGACCGTTGTTAGACCGATGTTGATCTGTCTTCTCATCGGATGATCCGGTGGCTCTTCCTCCAGAATTTTGCTTGATCTTGAGGCTTACTGGAGTGATTGACCGATGTATGTAAGTCTGTACATCGGATGATCCGGTGCTTCACTTGGTCCAATGATGTTGCAATCTGTGATGATGGACCGATGTCACTGAGCCACTCACATCGGATGATCCGGTGAGTGCATTTGTCTGAGGTCTTCTCCTTCAGTTGAACCAACTTGACCGATGCAGTCAACTCCAAGACCATCGGATGATCCGGTGTGTTCAACTTGTTGACTTCGAGTTGTTTTGAGTTGTTCTTTTGGAATTTTGAACTTGTGACCTCTTTGACATTTGTTTGAAGTGTTGTTTTGAATGTCTTCAAGCATTGAGTGATATCAAGTTAGAGCTTTCACTTCTTGTCTTCATATGATTTGATTTGATCTCATTCGTTGATTTTATATGGGTCTCCAATGTAATTTTGATTTCATTTGATTGAGTGTCATTGAGACCTTGCATTCACAAATTCATTAGTAATATCGAATGGTTGTCATTAATCACCGAAACCGTACCTCATGGGGCCTAGATGCTTTCAATCTCCCCCTTTTTGGTGATTGATGACAACACAATAATTTAAAGCGCAGTAATAATGAATTTGATGATAATACTCAAGAATATATGCAATGAATACAGCATAGGACACATTAAGCTTGTAAAACGCATAAGAGATTTGTGGGCGAAAAACTCAATTGATTAAGAACATAAGCAAATGAGACAAGTGAAAGAGTGCTTAATTAAAATTACAAAAGAGTACTCAAGCACGAATACAACGGATAAGCACACACACACACTCCCCCTAAGACTGCTACTACCACTCCCCCTGACTCTTCTACATCTTCTCCCCCTTTGGCATCAAGACACCAAAAAGGGATCAAAACGCCTACAGACCCTGAGAGCTGGGCGCGAGGACGAACTGGGCAGCGTCGCCGTCGTCGGAGCTGGAGTCGCCGGACGTAGGAGCTGCCGGGGCGGCGGGAGCTGGAGGGTCTGCTGCCGGTGCTGGAGGAGAGGAAGCAGGTGCCTGTGGAGCTGGAGGAAGTGGGGCGCTCACCACGGACGCTGGTGTCTGCTGGAACAAGATCGTCGCCGGCAGTGGTGAGTGAATCGGTGCGCTAGATGCCAGAAGTGGTGACATACTGATGGAAGGGATGGGAGTAGTGGGCACCTGAGCAACACCTGGAGCCAGTCCCAGTCCAGGCTGCTGTGGAGGAAGGGCGATCCCGGTCTGAGTGTAAAGGTTGGTGATCAACCCTAGGATCCCCATCATGGCCTGTTGGGTCTGCTGCTGCTGGTCGAGGGTACGTCGGTGCATCTGATCGACCAGGTTGGTGAACCGATCCGTATCCTCTCGCCTCTGACGGGCGATCTCTAGCTGGAGCTCCTGCTGCTGCCGCTGCAGCTGTGCCAGGTGAGCAGCCTGCTCCGCCCTGGCCTGCTCAGCTGCGAGCCTGTCCTGGCGCTGCTGCTCGATCATCTGCTGGAGAAGTGCCGACAGCTCTGACGGCTGTGACACCTGCGCCTCGGACACAGGAGGTGGTGTCGGTGGCGGAGCAGCTGATCCTCCTGCCTCGGCGTCGTGCTGCCTCGGTGAGGGTGGAGGCGGAGGGAAGTACTCCTCGACACTCTCGTCTGTGTCGCTCTCGGACCAGACGTGCTGCAAGTCCTCCCCCTGAGCCTCGGCCTCAGCAAGCCTCTCGTCCTCCCGCTCTAGGTCGGACCAGTCTTCCTCTGACAGACGGGCCCGGACCTGGCGCTCAACTGGACGACCAAGGCGACGGTCTCCAGGAGCAGAGGCACGATAGTGACTGAAGCGAGTCACACTCTCGTCAGCTAGCCGGGCTTGTGCTGTGTGTCCCTCAGGCACCACCATAGAGCAAATGTAACTAATCCAGTGCCCGTAGACCATCTGCCTCATCATCCCAATCCCATCCGTGATCACGTCTTCCATCTCACAGAGGAGTATGTCCACGATATCAAAATCCATCCCGTTCATTATGTAGAACAGGAGGGTCTGCTGCAGACTCGTGAACCCCTCCAAGTAACCTGACCTCGGCAGGAGCGTGCGGCGCAAGGCGAGGTGCACAATGCGCGCAGCTGGGGTCAGGAGTGCTGGGACTCTCGGCTGGTCTGGAGAGAACGAGGGGCCAAACAAGGAGCGGATCTCGTCCAGCTGTGGTGCTACCCCTCCAGTAAGTGGCCTCCTTGGTGGATCTGCCTGCCCATAGACTTTCTCGTGAATGCTGGTGTCGTGCAGGTCCAAACCAAGAATATGCCCCAATGTCTGCCTCGAGAGATGGTAGTGCTGACCATTGAACATGAAGGCAATTGACCTCCTGCCCTCTGAGATGTACAGGGTCGCGTAAAAGACACGGACCCACTCTTCCACATAGGCACTTCTCTCATAATCCAGTAGCTCCACCAAGCCTCTGTATCTCTCAAAGAAGGGGCGGATCTCAGTCTCCGCTGCCACTGCAAGCTGCCTCCAGTCCAAGTGGTTGTGCTGAAAAAGCTTGTGCCCCCGGCGCTTGTAGGTCTCATAGAGAGACGCCTGGGTGACAGTCCAGAAGCGACTGTCAACAAGAAGCTCTTGGGGCTGTGGGAACCACTCCTCAAGCAGAACACTCCATCTGAGCTTCCGGAGTTGCTTAGCCTTCATCTTCCGGTAGTCCACAAGACGGACTCCTTCACCGACCCGGACGGACGTGTCCATCTCATGGATGTCCCTCTCAGCCTCCCTGTCCTCACGACGGTCGGCAGCCGTCGGTCTCGGACGAGGAGCAGCCTCGGCGTGACCCCCACGCGTCCGGGCTGAGCGCCGGCGGACGAGGGGCTCAACTGGCTCCTCTTCGGCGTCGGAGTCGTCGACCACGGGAGGCGGCCTTGGACGGGCCTCGCGAATCCTCAACGAACCCCCACGGCCGCGCTCACGCTCCTCGGCGGCGCGAGCGGCCATCAAGGCCTTCTTCTCATCCTTCGAAAGTTTGCGCTTTTTCGCGGCAGGCTCCGCGATCGCCTTGCCCTTTCCTTTGCGATCACGACCCATCTAGATGGAAGGGAGAGGTAGGGTTAGCGACGATGAAAGAGAACGGCGAGAGAAGCAACGAGAGACGTCGCACGGCACGGAGCTCACCTTAGCGACGATGGAGCTCGGGAAAACTTAGCGACGGGGGCCGGAGAAGACGGCGTTTCTCGGGTGGAGGTGCTTCGACGGAGGGAGGAGCGGTGGCGATGCTTGGATGCGGTGGAGAGGTGCGTGGAGGCGGTGGTGGCGCTTGGGCGCGGGTGGAGCACGGCGGCGGCGGCGCCTAGGGCGACGGCGGCGGCGGCGGCTGCCGGCGGAGGTGGCGCGGTGCGCGGGAGGAGCACGGCGGCGGCGGCGCCTAGGGCGGCGGCGGCGGCTGCCGGCGGAGGTGGCGCGGTGCGCGGGAGAGGCGGCGGCGCGGTGGACGGTGGTCGGCGGCGGCGATGGGCACGGGGGAGCGAGGCGTCGGGGAGAGAGAAGGAGGCGGCGGCGCGGGTGTTTAAATAGTGGGACCCAAACCCTAGCCGTTATTTAAACACCGGATGGACCGATGATATGCGAAGTGAGCATCGGTCAAATGCCACAGAAAGGATATTCAAGAAATGCTTTTGACATCGGATGGACCGACGTTTAGGGTTTTGAACATCGGTCGAATATCACAGTAAGAGTGTTCAACCGAGTGATGTTGACACCGGATGATCCGACGTTAGAGGGAGGTAGACATCGGTTGAATAGATCACAGCTCCAGAAGAGTGAACATCGGATGGACCGATGTTTTCCAGGATGAACGCGTCGGATCATTTGAGGTTCTGACAGAGTTGGGCTTTGAGGATTGAACACCTATTTGACCGATGAGGGATTGACATAGGCATCGGATAATCCGATGACAACAGAACGAAAACATCCCATATATGTCCTTTGACCAAACAAACAATCGAGGAGAAACACATGTCTTAGGACTTTTTGGGAAACCCTTTACCCCTCAAGAAGCTAATATGCCAATAGCTTGGCTAGACCTTAACACAAATGGAACACCGAGAAAAATGGAGGAAAATATCCAAATAAAATGTAAGGCCCATGCTTTGTGAGGTAGAGTATGAAGACTTCTATCTCTTTGAAGCATGATCCTCTAGGCATTAACGTACCCAACATTTTGTTCTTTCCACCTTATATGAGTTGAGATATTGCATTTCAAACAAGTCTCCTTCTCATGAGGTGGTTTCCCCTTTGTGACAATCTACCGTATGCAATGCCAAACAAATTATAGTGCAAGAGATTAGATGAGTGCAAGTTTATATGGCAGGGATCATGCAAGGCATAAAATAAATCTATCTTGCCAAGTTTGAACCTTCCAAAGGCTTCCTCAGGGAAAACTACTTCTAGCTTGCCCCTATCCTTTGGGAGTTAGAAAAGACCTATATGATATGCATCCTTACATGAACATGGCAACTTACATGACGTTAGATGCATCTAGCACATTTAATTCACTTCTAAGTCTAGAAAAGGTTTTCTCATCAAGTGGTTTTCTGAAGATATCCGCCAATTGTTCTTCGGATCTAACACCTTGCAAAGAGATGTCTCCTTTAGCCTCATGATCACGCAAGAAGTGATGGCGAATATCAATGTGCTTAGTGCGGGAGTGTTGAACGGGGTTTTTAGCTATCTTAACCGCACTTTCATTGTCACAAAGGTGAGGCACATAATCATACAAGCATTCATTTAACATGACATGGGGCCTAGATGCGGAAAGATATAGCAATAGACTATTTATGGAATGGTAATTTGATTTGACAATAGGGTTACCGTCCATATCCGCGTTGGGCTCCCATTCTCAACTCTCTTCAAGAGGTCCTTGGTAGATTTTCTTTGATGGTGGAGGTCCCCTCTTGAAGTCACCTCGTGGACGATCACGTGTTCTTGACTTTAGGCACCCAAGCTAGCTTTGGTCCTTGTATATGTGATACAAGTGCTTTTGGGACCCAAAGTTGCTTGGGGAGCTTCCCTTTCATCCCCTTGACGTTCATACCAATGAATTTTGCCTTCACCTTAGCACCTACTTTGCTCAACAAATAATAGTGATTCTCAAAGGTAGATGTATAGTTAGTCGGCAATTTTGGAGAAGGTCGGTTAGGTAGAGGGCACTCCCTTGTATGGTGACCGGTGATCTTGCAATGTTGGCAATAGGAGCCAACTTCCTTGATGAAGCTTGTTTTGAGCTCCGGTGAGGGCACCTTTCCTTTGTTGGGCACCGGGAAGGATCCAAGTCCTCTCTTGATGAATCCCTTTGCTTGATGGAAGAGGATTTCTTTATGTTTATCTTCTCCCTTAGATAGTTTTGCTAAGCTTGTGCGGAGACTTTCAATCTCCTCCATCAAGTCCTTCTCCCTAGCATTTTCTTTCATGGGCAAAGACTTGTGAAAACGGTTAGTAGCATGAGACGTAATCTCATTATTAAGGGTTTCTTTCTTCATAGTTTTTAATTCTTGATCAAGAACTTCATGAGCAAGGCTAAGTACTTGATGTTCTTGTTTTAACTTGTTGTGCTCTTCTAAGAGTGTTTGGTGTGCTAAGTTAAGCTCATGATGATCAAGCTTGATTTTAGTCTTTTCTTCCTCAACTTCCTTGACGTGAGATTTGAGCGTGTCATGCTCCTTAAGTATGCTTTCATACTTGTTAAGCAAATTGAGGTTAGTATTCTCTAGTTTAGCATGAGCTTGTTCAAGAGCCTTGACTTTGTTCTTTTCCCTTTTAATGATGGTGTGGTATTCATTTATCAATGAAGTTAATTCATCGGGGGAAAGCTCATCATCACTAGAGTCGTCACATACCTCATTGTTACCTTTTGCCATGAGGCACATGGGAGGTGGACGAAGAGGTGAGTTATCCTTGTTGACGACGGCAAGCCCCGCCAAGTTTTCTTCATCTTCACTCTCTTCGTCGCTTGACTCTTCATCCGTGATCCACTCATTTGCCTCGCACATGAAGACTTTTTGAGGCCCTCTTCTTTTCTTTGGAAAGAGTTTGGTCTTCTTGCCCTTGTCAAATTTCTTCTTTCCAAAGGAGCGCTTGGGCTTGACCTCTTCTTCTTCATCACTTTCTTCTTGCTTTTGATGCTTGCTCTCGTGGTTCTCCCTTCTCTTGTCCGGTTTTGGACAATCGTAGGAGATGTGGCCTTGTTCACCACAATTATAGCAAGTCTTGCTATTTTCTTTCTTGGGGAGGAAGGCTCTCTTGTTGGGATCAAAAGTGTATCCCTTCTTGGCAATCTTGGAGTTCAAGCGGGAGAATTTTCTCATCATTGATGCAAGCTCATCATCATCATCTTCACTTGATGTTTGCTCTTCTTTGCTTGAACTAGGCTTGATCATTTTCTTCGTTTTCTTGAAAGCCTTGAGAGCAATTGTCCTTGTAGAGGATGAACTCTCCATCATCCCAAGTACACTCATCTCATGAGCGTGTATTTCTCCAATGAGCTCCGAAACTTCAATGTTGTCAAGTGATTCCTTTTGGAGCATAGAGTTGATGATATTGTACTTGGGCTTGGGAAGGAGCATGAGGATCTTTCGGTTGATAAGTCCCTTGCCAAGAGACGCAATGTCAAGAGCATTAATCTCCTCAATAAGAACATTTAAGCGTGAAAACATTTCATTAACATTTTCATGAGGAAGCATTTTAAATTCATCATATTTTGCTTTAAGCATGTGATATTTAAGTTCTTTAACACGAGAGGAACCCTCATGAATTTCAATTAAGCATGCCCAAATTTCACAAGCTTTTTCTTTACTAGCTATTCTTGCAAATACATCTTGACTAATGCATTCATAAATGGCATTTCTAGCTCTAGCATCCCATTTAATTTGATCACCAATATAGGCATTATCTCCAAATCCCGCATGGGTCGCTTCCCAAACTTCGGGAGCAATAGCCTCTAGGTAGGCACGCATGCGTGCTTTCCAATAGGCAAAGTTCTTGCCCTCGAAGATAGGAACCGAACCCCCATTCTTGGCCATTTAAGCTCTCTAGCGGTGAAGCTAGAATGATCCAATGAGCAACAAGGCTCTGATACCAATTGTAAGGATCGAAATGCCCAAGAGGGGGGGGGTGAATTGGGCTTTCTTTCAAATTTTAAAACGATTAAGAACTAACAACCTCAAGCCCAATTCCCTATGCAATTAAACTATGCAATCAATGTGAATTAAGGTTGCGGAATGAAGATTGCATAAGAGTAAAAAGGGAGAGAGATGCAAACGCTCAAGGGACACGGAGTTTATCCCGTGGTTCGGTAAGATCACAAGGATCTTCCTACATCCACGGTGTGACACCCACCGAAGGGTTTTGCCACTCCCAAGTCACCGAGACAAGGGGCTTCTTCACTATTCTTCTCCGTTCGCCAACCTCGGCAAGGTGGAGCTCAAGCCTTGTACACTTTGGGATCCTCCGGGCTTCCACAATCTTCTTGGCAAGCTCCGGAAGTTGCACACACCAAGGGACACTCCCTTATGGCTCTCACTACACTAGAGACTCCAATCACCAAGAATGGAGGCACCCAAGCACTATCTCTAGCTAGTTCTATCCTATCTCTTGGTGTACAAATGATGAACAAATGATATGAAAGTGATTGCTCTATTGCTTGAATGCTCTAGGATGTGTAGAGTATGTCTGGGCTTCAAGTCTTATCGATTTGACAGGTTGAAGGGGTATAAATAGCCAGCCTCCACGAGATAGCCGTTGGAAAAGTAGGCTGACATCACTTCTCTGCGAACACCGGATGATCCGATGTCTCCCCTTCAGTTATCATCGGTCAAAGCCAAATTAGCTGATGTCACTGTGTCAGATATGACCGTTGTTAGACCGATGTTGATCTGTCTTCTCATCGGATGATCCGGTGGCTCTTCCTCCAGAATTTTGCTTGATCTTGAGGCTTACTGGAGTGATTGACCGATGTATGTAAGTCTGTACATCGGATGATCCGGTGCTTCACTTGGTCCAATGATGTTGCAATCTGTGATGATGGACCGATGTCACTGAGCCACTCACATCGGATGATCCGGTGAGTGCATTTGTCTGAGGTCTTCTCTTTCAGTTGAACCAACTTGACCGATGCAGTCAACTCCAAGACCATCGGATGATCCGGTGTGTTCAACTTGTTGACTTCGAGTTGTTTTGAGTTGTTCTTTTGGAATTTTGAACTTGTGACCTCTTTGACATTTGTTTGAAGTGTTGTTTTGAATGTCTTCAAGCATTGAGTGATATCAAGTTAGAGCTTTCACTTCTTGTCTTCATATGATTTGATTTGATCTCATTCATTGATTTTATATGGGTCTCCAATGTAATTTTGATTTCATTTGATTGAGTGTCATTGAGACCTTGCATTCACAAATTCATTAGTAATATCGAATGGTTGTCATTAATCACCGAAACCGTACCTCATGGGGCCTAGATGCTTTCAGCGGCCTACCCGACGCCATTCGTCGCCTCCGGCGAGGAGTCTTCCCGCTATGCCGTCATCATCGGCGGGCCCAACTTTGATCAAGAATGACGCCGCTGACGTGCACTACGATCTCCTCGCCGAGATCGCGAGACAACCCGGAGTGGTGTCGGTGTTCCCCAACCGCGACCGCTCGTCTCAGTTCGTGAGCTCCGGCTCCTACCTTCCGTCGTCGCACATCTGAGTTTTGGCGTCGGAGCAGGCAGATCGGATCAGATCCGGGGTTTCAGCGCAGTTGTGGATGCGCTGCTTCCCCTGGCTCTGCCTCTTGGGCTGCGGCGACATTGCCGACGCTCTTCCACCCTCAACTTGCCTTGTCGGTTCCATGCCCCCCCCCCCCCCCCCCCCCCCGCGCTCCCCTCTTCCACCGTCTTCGAGATTGGGGAAGTCGCGGTGTCCCTGCAGAGCTTGTGCGTGGGCGTGGGATTGAGTGGCACTACAGAGGCCACAGCTTCATTCAGCGCTGACATCAGCGTGACGTCGGCATGACGTCATGATGATGTCAACATGGTGTCATCTTTGCATCAGCAAGCTAGGGTTTGAACTTAAAAAAAATCTGGCGGCGTCGGCTCTTCTTTGGATTTGGGATGAAATTGACGTCTTTTGAGCGCTTTCATTTTGGATGTCAATGACGTCTTAATCCATCGTTGATTCATTCGGAAGCTTCGCCTCTCCCTAAAAAAAATGTTGTCTGCGCCGCTTCTTTTGCGCTCTTGCCGCCGCCTGCCGCTGCATATGTTTGCATCTTGCCGTTTTGGTCATCTTCATCATGATGACTTTCTCCTTTGGTCGGAATTCCAGCTATGCGGTGTGCTTTTCAATTGCACTAATAGCCGTGATTGAGTTCCTCGGATGCGTCTATATATGTATGGTTTACGACTCTAGGAGTGCTCATGGACGATCTCTGGTTGGTACTGATCCTCGTCGGTGTGATTCACAGCATGTTTGGGAGCTTGATTGGCTTCGTCTTCCGTTGCGCGTGCCAGTTTTGCTGGCTCTTGTTTTGCTGCTTCATCTACATCGACGTTTGCAGAGTGGGACCACCTTTTGGATCATCTTTGTGGCTCTTAACAGGATTTTTATCTTTTCAAACTTAATGTTCTTGATACACTTGAGTTTGAGGGGAGTGTTAGAGGTATAATAGTGATATGATATTAGATGATGTATTAGAGGCTTACTTGCATATTTGTCACCCTTGTACATCTATTTATAGAGGCTTCTGGCCTCTTCAATAATATAAGATCACAACATCCAATATTCATAACACTCGGAAACGTCTAACCAAAGTATGCTGCTGTCTGATTGTTACAATCCAGTGCAACTGGTTTGTGTACGTAGTGTCGTACATGTGCAGCCTCTCACGACGCCGTAGAAAGATACAAGAGGACTAGTCAGTGACATTACCACGACAGCACACAAGGCCACAAGCCTACAAGAAAACTCTATACCAATCCGCCGAGCACCAGTCAATTTTTTTACTACAAAAAAATCCATTTCTGCAGCTAGGTTCGTGTACGTACAGTGTCAGGGTGCAAGGCCAAATATGCCAAATGTTTCACTGCAACTGGCCGATCCAGGAGGCCGTCGCAGCAGCAGAGCAGAGGGGGGAGCGAATTGCTTTGCACGCGGTACAGCTGGCTTTGTACGCTTTCACCATATCCTGTGCGCGGCCTGGATACATCGCTCTGCGGGGTCTGGCCTACTTTGGCGGCAGCTCCGATCCCGGCAGGCGCAGCCCACCGGATGGCCGACGACGAAGCAGGGAAGAGGAAGACGACGCAGGCAGCCATCAGAGCCGGACGGAACGGCCCAGGCCAGTTGTCTCTGCTCTGTTGCGCGCTAAGCGGCGAGGCCTGTCTCTCTCCCCGACATGCGGGACCCATCTCCTCGCTTGAAAACCGCCCGGTTATATAAAGCCGCCCCCGTCGCCAGCCAGCCTTGCTCGATTCTTCTCCCTCGCTAAAACCTTTTTCGCTTTCTCTCTCTGCTTGCTGAGCTGCGCGTGAGCGTATAGTGGTGTTTGTTGGGCGCCGCGTCGCATCGAAGGGAGGAAGAAGAAGAAGAAGCCGGAAGGGGGAGTGGACCGCGATGGGCAAAGGCGGGTTGAGCAAGCTGCGGTGCATGATCAGGCGGTGGCACTCGTCCAGCCGCATCTCCCGTGACGAGGGGAGAAGCGACGCCGGCGCCCTGTCCCCCCGCGGCGCCGGAGACGGAGCGCGCGCGGCGTCGTTCCACGGCGCGGACGAGGTGCCCAAGGGCCTGCACCCCGTGTACGTCGGCAAGTCGCGGCGCCGGTACCTCGTCGCCGAGGAGCTCGTGCGCCACCAGCTGTTCCAAACCCTCGTCGACCGCACCGGCGGCGCCGGCGGCACGGTGGTCGGCTGCGAGGTCGTGCTGTTCGAGCACATGCTCTGGATGCTCGAGAACGCCGACCCGCAGCCGGAGTCCCTCGACGAGCTCGTCGAGTACTACGCCTGCTGAGTGCACAGAGCCCCCACCGCTCCCCGGCCGTGACGGCGCCACCGCGCCGGAGTTGGACAGCCGATCCTCGGAGCTACGGCTGGTGAATCTAATGAAGAGCGATTACCAGCCGTCTTAATTACCGTCCGCCATTGTTACCGGCGCTAATCTCTCGGCGCCGTCGAATTGATTGGATTCTTCTTCTCTGATTCGTTCATGCAATAGACATTTGATTTTTTTTACTCTCTCACCTCCTCAATAAGATCTCTGGCTCTTCAGAGCCTGGACAAGTGTATCCATGTACATTTGCAATGTGTAAAAGAAAAAAAAATTGGTTTGCGCTGTCGCTGGTCGCTGCCATATCCGCGCGCGAACAGTTGTCCGCCAAAAGCACCACCTGCTGTGACAACGACAGGTGTTTAATCGAGCAGAGATACGAGGGCTCGCGGTGCGCACGTTTGCGTGCGACCTTCAAGTCCTGCCTGGCACGGGGCCAGCCGGCCGGCTTGATGCCACCTCCTTCCGTCCTTCGTTATCAGCAGCAACTAATCCAAGACGACTTTCTTCCTCGCAATGATTCGGGCGCTAATAAAGTAAGAAACCACCCTTAATCCATTTGACGACTATTTGGCTTTGATTTGCGTGCCAGCCGGGCCATCAGCTGATGAAGGTGGTTGGCTTGCTGGCTGCTGCCTGCTGGTAGTATGTCCACTGTCTAGTGCTGCCTAATCCAATCAACAAGTTCTGGTGTGAAGATGAATACAAACTAAGGAATTCATTCAATGCAACAACAGTTCTGTCAAATGGATCGTTTGTTTCCATCCGTACACCGATACTAAACTATTGAACTGTCAAATCAAATTGCTGTAGGGCAATGTGTTCGGATCTGTGGTTTAGGCGTAACATGATGAGTTCAGATCAATTTGCTGTTAAGGTCAAGGACAGTGACCTCATTCAGTACAACTTCTGTTCTTGTCCGTGTGAGCGTGTTATATATAAATAGCCAGGAGGCTACAAAATCTGCAGGGATTCGGAGACTCTTGAGTAAACGAAATTGCAAAGGTTGTTGTTAGCTATGTACGGCCATCAGATACAATGGTGTCATTGTTCTTTTTTGTTGTCGAGAAAAGTGTCAATTGCTCTTTAGGCGGAAACTGTTATCATATCTGAAGAAAATGGGTAAGATATGATGGGAAATATGAAATACTCCCTCGGTTCTTTTATATTATCGTTTAGACAAAAAAAAATGAACTAAAAATGAACTAGTTTTAGTGTCGTGACGACACCTACTATGATATCGGAAGGAGTAGTAGAAACCATCCTCTGTGGAGAAATCTGCTTAGTTTCGTGGTAACATCACCGCCGAAAACATTTTATTATGAAACTTTTTCCTGTTCAGATGCAGCTAGATTAACCATACTCAGCTCGAACGCTTTCGTTGACCTGTCAGGGAGATTACCGTTGGTTTTCTGAAACCACGCGGTTGATCCAGTGGGCTGGGAACGTTATCTGCACCGAACAAGCATCATCTGATTGCGTCCAAGTCAGTGCTGCATGTATACATTGGACGGGCGTGGCAACATGACGCGGCACGCGCGTGTAGTACTACCAAGCATGAATGAGGGTTCGGGAACAAAAGAACGCTGCTTGTAGAGGTGGCAATCGGGCCGTGCCGGCCCGGCCCGGCCCGGCCCGTTTGTGCTTGGGGCCGAAATGGCCCGCGGTCCGAAAGCACGGCGGGCCGCCTCGTGCCGGCTGCGGAGAAATAGGGCCCAGGCACGGCCCAAAACACGTCAGGCCGGCTTTGTGCCGTGCCGGTCCAAGCACGGCCCACAAGGATGGTTTGGTCCACAGAATTGAAATGTGAACAAAAATTGAGTATTTTATGAAATAAATGGATAAAAAATTAGCAAAAAATATAGAAAAACTTGGAAGTGATAGAGAATATTATTTGAAGAATTTACGAAAAAAATCATCGAATTTCAACCATACTGACGAAAACTATAAATGTTTGAAGTTTCACTTTTGAATATAAATAAAAAAGCCACAAAACCCAGCAGCAGCCCAAAAGCAGCAGACATGGCACATCATGTTTAAAATTCGATTTTTAGAGAAATTCAGTTAGAGTACATAGACAAAAATACTTCAAAAAATATGAAAAATTTTGGAAAGGTATGAAATATTGAATTACACGTTCTTGCAAAATTTGACATTAAAAAACATGATATATTGTTGGTAATAAAAAAACAAAGAAAAAGCAATATTTGTCTTTTTTGTATCTCAAAAAGTAAATCGAATTTTGACATGAATTTTTTGGTGCAGTTGTTAAATCACAATAAGAACCTCTATGATGTTTTTGAGATTTTTTTGTTTATGTTTGCATCAATGTGTGTTCAAAATTTAGAAATGGCTAATATGTTAATAGAGTTTCAATGAAATGAGAAATAATATGAATTTTTACATGTAGGAGTGCTTCAAAAAAATTTGTACAAAATTCATGTATGTAGACATATATAACAAGTATGCACACAACAAATTTCAGCTCAAGATCCATTGATTTTGATGAGATATAAAAAAATGAACAATGTGTGCATAAAGATTATTTTGAGATTTACCTAAACAAACAAAAGTTATCATTATAAGTCTGAAAATTACTCATCCAAGTGGTAGATATTGTTTTTTTGAAGAATATAGAAAAAAGAATCATCGAATTTGGATCTAATTTGCGGATTCTATACAAATTTGAATATTTTAATTAGAATTAAAAAAAGACTAGCAAACTGAAGAACAACCGCGTTCGAGCCTCGGGCCTATTTCGTGCCTCGAGCCTATTTTCGTGCTTTGGGCCTATTTCGTGCTTCAGGCCTATTTCGGGCCGTGCCGGCCCGAGCACAACCCAAATCTCGTGCCATGCCGTGCCGCCCGCCGGGCCCAATATCACGGGCCGGCACGGTCCGAAAAAAAATCGTGCCGAGCCGTGCTCATCCTCGGGCCGGCAGTGCGTGCTTCGTGGCGCCCGTATTGGGCCCGGCCCAATTGCCAGGACTAGCTGCTTGCAAGTTGAGAGTCCGAGTAGGCAATTGCAGGACAACGAGGTTCGGCATTTCGTCGAGCAGTTGGCCACCGGCTGCGCGCGGTGAACGAGGACACACGGGCAAGGACAAGGAGGCCTCGTGTCAGGGCCTAGCCATGTACGGCGAATGGCAACCCGTGGGCCGAGTTGCTGCTACCAAGTTGAAGCCTAGACAAGCTTTGGGACGCAGCTCCAGAGGCGGGTAGCTACCAGGGAACAGAACCGAACTTTTTTTTTTTAAAGCTAACAGGACCGAACATTATTCACAAACAAGCTGTTGCTGATGCCTTCTTCCTCTTTCCGACCTGCTACCATGCTTCTCCTTTAGATTTCCTCCTCTATCTCCAACGTTATGAATCTCCAACCTACCCTCGATGCCCTTGCTTTGCTACCCATCTCATACTCTATTTCTGCTAATCGTATCAGTTACCTACTGGGTCCTTACTTTGGTGCTTGTTAATGGAGGCTACTGATGCCGCCCACGACCAGGCTGTGGGGCCGTACAGACCTGAACATCGTACTTCGCGTCCTCTGCCAACAGGACGACGAGGTCGCGACCACTTCTTGAACCGGACTTCAGCTCCCCAAGAGGCGGTAATGGCTGCCAATTTGGCTTGCAGGATCTTTTTATTCTTGCGGCAAAGACTGATACGTGTGTTGCAGACTTCAACTTGCACATTAAGATTTAAGACGGAGGTGTAGGGGTGCCCAGATGAGCCGACACGAAGCACGACAACTTTAGCCCGACTCGAGCACGACTCGGCACCGAAAGAATCTAACTCAGATCGGTCCGAAAACCAGTACGGGCCATGCTTGGGCTCAGCCACAGGCTCATTGTGCTAGCCTGACACGACACGATTAAGAGTCAACCCGACGTCTGGTCCGTATAATCTATTCGGGTCGGCCCGACACTAGCACGATCGATTTAGCCCGGCTATATACAACGAGGAGTGAACCCTTATCCCTACCCGCATGCCTCTTCATGTGAGCCGCCTCTCCGGCGTCCCCGCATGCCTCTCCTGTCCCCGCCTCTTCTCCCGTTCTTCGCTCGAGCGAGCACACGAACAGGCCTCCAACGTCGTCCATGGCTAGCTTCCTCCCACTTCATGGTGTCGCCCCTCTTCCTATTGCCACCCTTTGAATCTCATGGGCCCGCAGCAGCCATGGCGGCGGAAGCACCTCCGTCGTCGTTTCGCCATCGCCCGCCCGACCACCCTCGTCCTCTGCCCGACTCTCCCGCCTCGCCACCATGAGGGTGTGCCCCCTGCCTCCCCGCCTCTTCACGGGAGCGCGAGATCCGTAGGCGGCGAGATCCTCGCTGGCCCCAGGCCGCTCGACATGTTCAATCCGATATGGGTCGGGCCCGACACAACCCGTGTAATCAGGTCACGTGCCTGGGCCTGGGCCTAGGGAATGTCTGTCGGGTGGGCTGGTACAACCTGTTTAATAATCGTGTCAGGCCAGTGTGAAGCTTTTTAGACCTGAGCCTGACGGGACTCCCGGCACGGCTCGTTGGCCACCTCTAGGAGGGGGTATAAAGTGTATCGTTCGTATAGGAAACAAATTGCCACTTCAAATCACCGCTAATTTGTATTCTTCTGCGTTGCAAATGTTTGCAGATAATGACCAAAGTAGAAATTAGGCACCTATATTTTTTGAGTAAAATACATCAGTAGTGTCTGAACTTGTCTGGGTGTGTCATCTAGGTCTATGAATTTTTGAAGTGCATATTTAGGTACATAAACTTGTTAAACTGTGTCATCTGAGTCTAAAATATCGAAAACGCCCCTACGTTTATTAATAAACTTGTTACTTGAGCTTTATATTTCATATTTATTCTCTCCTAAAATCAGTTTGTTAGCCTCCAATATGAATTATGATAACAATGTTGATTTTGAAAGAGAACAAATATGAAAATAAAGCTCAACTAATAATTTTGTCAATAGTCAATAGGGGTATTTTCGGTATTGTGGACCTATATGACACATTTTAACAAGTTTATGGACCTAAATATGCACTTTAGAAGTTCATAGAACTAGATGACACACATACAAGTTTAAGGATCATTGTTGCAATTTACTCTATTTTTTTTCATACTGTTAGCAGGTCTGTTTGCAATAATATTGACAGTTTACCACTGAAAGAAGTTCAGAATGGAAAGATCGCCAGAAGCAAATTTCCGGACTGGAAACCTGCACAAAAGCAATTTTTCATAATGACAAACTAATTATGTATGAATAATCGGAAATGCTATCCATCACGCAACTGAAATTTTCCTCCATTTCAGGCAACCTTTAGATTCATTTTGAGATTCGTGCTGATCCTTTTATCTACTTTTCCCTAGCTCTAATCTCACGAGTCCAACGTTCTGTCCCTGATACCGATGGCAACACTTGGCTCCCGTGTGGTCGTGCCCGGCAGGGCCCGGTGCGGCGGCGCCGGTGCAGAGGCGCTCGTCAGCGGCGTCTGGTGCGAAGGCGCTCGGCGCGTGGCAGCGCGGCGCCAGGATCTCGCGGCCGCGGCGGCGCGGCGACTGGATCTCGCGGCGGCGGTGGAGGCGCCGCCGACCGAGTGGCGGGAAGGGAAGAAGATGAGCTAAGTTCTTCAATTGTTAATTTGTAATTGTGAATCCATTGTTGTAAGAGTTATGTTAATTGTAAAATAATCTAACTAACAATTTGTAATTGATTACCCTATAGATTTAAGGTTTAATGGTTAATTACAAAATTAGGGATTAATCACAGTAATTAGCTACTACACTACAGGAATCCCGATCAATTACGTCGGCCAGGGCCGACGTAATTAAGGCAAAAGCCGATATAAGTTACTTAATTACGCCAGTTTTCTCTTAATTACATTGGTTATTGGCTGACATTAAGCTTTGATCGTAATTAAGGTAATTCTTTTAAAAATGAGAAACATCCTACCTCACATGATAGCAAGCTCATAGAACAACAATACACAAAGATATAGAGTAACAACAACAACGAACAATCATAAATTATTCCAAACACATCAATCACAACACAAAATCTAAACGGGCTACATGCTTGCCCCTCGACTACCTTCGGAGTCGAAAAGCTCGTATTCGCGCGTCCTTCCGGGTGCCGGTACCTGTGCCGAAGGAGTTTGTGCCTCTCTCTTTTTCTTCCTCTCTCTCTCTTTCTCTCATTCTTTCACTCTCCTCCTCTCCCTCACTTTCTCTCCCTCTCTTTCTGCCAGACTTTCTCTCTTCTTCTCCCTCTCTCTCTTTCTCTATTCTCTCACTCTCTTCCACTTGCTCACTTTGTCTCACTCTCTTTCTCTTCCTATTTTTCTATCACACTTTGTCTCTTCCTCTCCCTCTCTTTTTCTCATTTTCACTCTCTTCCTCTCTCTCACTCTCTTCCTCTCCCTTTCTCTACATCCATTCTCTCTTTCTTTAACTCTCTTCCTCTCCCTCTCTAGCATCCTCTCTCTCACTTTACTCTCTCTCTAGCACTCTCTCTCTCCCCCTATCTATGTATCTCTTACTCCACCTCTATCTCAACTCTCTCTCTCAACCTATCTCTGTCTCTCTTCCTCCACC
The DNA here is from genome assembly GCA_036927565.1 of Tuctoria greenei. Lineage (NCBI taxonomy): Eukaryota > Viridiplantae > Streptophyta > Magnoliopsida > Poales > Poaceae > Tuctoria > Tuctoria greenei. Next base: position 17,896,132 of record JAYESD010000005.1, read on the forward strand.
TCAATCTCATTCTCTCTCTCTCACACCCTATGTTCTACCTCCTTCTCTTTCTATATGAAATACTGAAATGAATACGACAAATTAAAGAAAGGGTTTATTACATACCTGCACCAGGGGCACCTGTGCTGGGGGCATCTGTGCCAGGGTCACCTGCGGTAGCGAAAACGGAGGAACCTCGATCCACTGACCAGTCTATCGAGCAAGGGCCTACCATTACAAAATATTAGAAGATATATATTACTAAAATGCTATGAAATGAAAATACAACAGTTTAAATTATTTACCTGCATCGTTGCCTGCATCTGGGCCATGTACATGGTCGTGGCCTCCTAGAAGGCCCTCGACCTCTGCACCTCCGCCTGGGTCTGCGTCAGCGACTCCTTCACGGCATTGAGCTCCAACTGGGTCTATGAAAGACGACCATCTAATGGGCCAAAAGACGAGATCTGCTTCAATGAAGCGCCTCTCGAAGGTCGCACCGACCTCGAGTCAGCAACTTTGTCAAAAATGGCAAATCTGCAAAAGAATGAAAAATAGTAAATAAAAGAAGGTAGATTAAAAAAAATGAAACAAATGACCAACTCACCATCCATGGGCCTTCCCGCCCCCGCTCGCGTACACGGCTTGTGGGTCAGTTGGCGCGTTTTCCCAATCTTAATCTCGCCATGTATCTTCACGACCTCCCGCACGTACTTTTCTTAAAAAAACAAAGAAATCTTGCAAGCTAGTATTAATTATAATTAAAATGATGATTTTTGAAAACTTATCAGTCGATCGGCCATGACTTGACTGCACTGCCCAGGGTGGGAAGGGTGACTTTCCTTGTGACCATTCTTTCAAACCTGGGTCGGGGTCGGCTCCTGACTGGTGTCTCGTTCCTGTATAGCCGTGTTAGTGGGACAAATATATTATGAACACATAAATGAACTTAAAATATACTTACCATGCTTTTAGCCAAACGCAAGTAGCCATCGCTGCCGTAGTTGTGCTTGCCTGCGAACCCCGTCACTCTCTTGCCTTTATGGACTTAGCAATGAAAGCATCGCTTGCCCAGTACCGACCGAGAGCTCGGTACGCATGTGGTCGACCCTATAACAAGGAAATACTAACGTGCACATAATTCATATTTCATCAATGCAATTAACATACGTAGATATTGTAAATATTTGACAATAAAAACTTACCTGCTATTAAAAACTTACCTGCTATTGCACCTCTGTCAAGTACGTGTCGGAGTCCTTCCTAAATAGACCCCGTTCCTGCTGCTTCTGATGCCGCTTCTGGTAGTCATTCATGACCTAGATCCGGGCGTACGACAACATCGCCGTCACCAGTTTCCGAGTACTGTGGTGGAACATGCGTCTCGTGTGCTCCTCCATGCTCGGTTCCTCTAACTGGTATCTTGGTTGTAAGCAAACAAACATTTAAGTGATATGCATTAAGAATTTAAATGAGAGTTGAAAATTTTAAATAGTAAAACTTACTACAAAATCATTCCACATGGCTCCCTGAAAAGAGCCATGGACGTTGTGAGAGACACGAGCGTAGTCGTCCCAGGACAGGGCAGGGAAACCGTCGATGACACCGGGGTAGTGCAACTTAACTAAAGCCTTGATGACGCCGTTAACCTGCCTATGGTGTCCCTGGCCCGAGAATGAACCGTCTAACCAAGATCTGCAAAATTTGTTAACTTAGTAAGTATCGGAAGACAACATCTAATATTTAATACTATATAGTTTTTTACTTATCTCTGATAGGATGAATAGTGATCCGCTGACTACAAGCCAGAGGAGGACCCGCAAATTGAGTCCTCCTCGTCCGCCGCCTTTGCGGCACCACCGCGTCCTGTGATCCGGAAGGCTGGTCACCACGGGAGCCTGAAGGCTCCACGCTAGGCGGCTCCGAAGGGAGGCTAGCTGGATCCTGTGGTGGCGCCCTAGCCTCTGACTCAGATGACTCCGAGTCAGACTGCAAAATTAAAAAGATTGATAAGAAATAATTATTTATAAGTAAAATTTAAAACAACATGATTGTCAACTAAATTTACCTCCGTGAGCTATAAGGCCACCTCACCTGACTGGACCTGAGCGTAAACTCTGGAAGGTGTGCCAGCAGTTGGGAGCGTCTGCTCGCACCTAACGAGGTACCTGAGAAAAGGTCTCGTGCCGGCTCTCGTGCCTCGGCAAGGAACCCTCTCACTCCCTTCTCCTTCTTTCTCGTGGATGATGACATCCCGTTGTAAGGAATAATTGATTAATATGATAAGATAATATAAGGAACAAATGATTAATATGATAAGATAATATACAAAATTCATGTTAAGTTAGTGAATAAAATGTTACTTCATAAATTTAAAAATTCAGCAATTCCACGGTCATGCACCCTACTCCTTAAACCAGCCCATCGATCTTCTTCTTCCGTGACTGTCTCGATTGCATTTTGTTTCCGTTTCTGCATAGCTGCAGACTCGACTAAATCATTGATACCTTGAGTTTCTGTTTCCGTTTCCATGCTCGTCCCGATATATTGAGCATCTCCAACTAAGTCATCGAGTCCTACACCAGGCTCAACTGTGAACGAGTATGTCAACTCTTCCTCTTGGTAATTCTCATCAACCTTATATTCCTCATGGTAATCATCATCTGCTGGAGCGTATAACCGCTCACGAGGATTCACCTTATGTACCACCCACCAAGCTTTGAGTTTTTTGCATAGATAAGATAGATAGTACACTTGCTCCACTTGGTGTACAAGAACAAATGAATCAAATCCTTTCAACCTTTCCTTGTGTTTTACTTCGACCATGCCAAATTGGTTTAGTCGAATTCCATGACTGGCATCAAACCAATCATAGTCAAAGAATACTACTCGAATATCCTTGTTTCCAACAAAAGCAAATTTAATAATCTCATAGTAATTAGTTTCACGTCCTTGAGAATCGGTTTCCCTCATCACAACTCCGGTAGTACATGTTGCCATGAGAGGATGAAGAGATTCAAATTGAGATTCAAATCAAGAGTTGGGCGGTTACAAATCTCAGGCAGATCCTTTCGAGCCTATAAATTGTCTTTCATTTTGCCCGTCATGTCCATGAATGTGCTTATTATACATTCACCCATGTTACGCTCTTGATGCATGACATCAATGTTGTGTATTAGAATCAACGACTTCACATATGGTAGCTCCCAAAGTCCACATATGTGAGTCCAAATGTGTTCGTCTCCGTAACCTACGAAATATCTTGGATGACCTTCATCTTGCACCAGTTTATCCAACATATCTGATATTTTTGACCCGTTAAGACATTTATGTGGTCCTTTAATGACAACAGTGTCCTTTCTGAAGACATTCCTTTGTTACCTAAAAACATGATTTGGAGGCAGCCAACGTCTGGGACCACCGAAGTAGCTTATATTGCCTCTATGAGTAAGTCGAAAGCAATCGGTGTCCGAAGAACATATTGGACACGTCAAACGATCATGAGTGCTCCATATAGAAAACATGTCGTATGTCGGGAAATCATGAACGGATCACAAATAAGCAGCTCGAAGGTTGAATTTCTGCTTCTTGTAATAGTCGTACGCTTCGACTCATGTTCACAATGTTTTCAATTCTTCAGTCAACGAATTTAACATCACATTGAGACGTGACCCAGGATGATCCGGCTCAGGTACAATGAGGCTAAGAAACATGAATTCATACTTCATGCAAAAAACCAATGGTAGGTTGTACGGAATGACAAAGACAGGCCAAAAGGAGTATGGTGTTGCGCTTGTGCTGAACATCGAGAATCTGTCTGTCACCAACCAGATGCAGACATTTCTTGCTTCACGGCCGAAACTGGATCGAACCAGTCCAACATCTTCCATGCCTTACTGTCGGACGGGTGCGTCATAACTCCATTGCTTTTACGTACACCTTCTTTGTGCCATCTCATGTGTCTGGCAGTTTTTTTAAAGGAGCAAGCGCTTCAACATAGGTGTCACGGGTAAGTAATGAAGCTGCTCACGTGCTACTTCTGTCATCAGAGTATCACCATCGTTATTAACAACTTCGACAAGCCTTGGTTGATCATATTTTAAACATTGTTCTCATTGGCATGCTCTCTCCAGAAAAACATGCAGTTGTTCAAACTGTGAGATCTATGTGTGCTGAATACATTGGCTATGACAATAAAAGTTTTGAATACTGCCAAAACACCCGTCTTAACAAGGTTCGTCTCTAGGTCCGATCTCCTGCAAGGTCCGACAATAGGTCCGACTTGTTTTGGGTAGCTCCGGCAAGGTCCGACGTAAGGTCCAACTTATTTTGGCTAGGTCCGACATGCTTTGGATAGGTTCGACTTTTTTTGTCTAGGTTTGACTTATTTGTCTAGGTCCGACTTGCTATGGCTAGGTCCGACATGTTTTTGCCAGCTCTGGTGCTAGGTCCGACTAGCTTTGGTTAACTCCAACACTAGATCCTGCTAGCTTTGGCGAGCTCCGGTTCAAGGTTCGGTTAGCTTTGGCAATGACTGGTGCTAGATTGCAATGGTTCTGCTTTTATCTTGCAATGCTTCAAACTTTATTTACATTTATGGAAAGATTGCTTAGTATTCTCTTACTAAGTTTGTGGTGTGTTTTGGTGGTTATGGCTGATATCATTTTGCTATGGTTTGCAACATGCTTATGTGAGGTGCTCACGTAAGGTCTTGTTGTTTCGAAACTAAAGTGAGTCAAGTCAATGACTTGTGCTCAGAAGTATCGATTGTTTATTCATGTGCAGGTGTTGCTTGAGTTTAAGACATGGCTGGTGACGGGATACATTGAACTAGTCTTAGGGAGAAAATGAGGTTCAACAACCATGTTCGGGAGGAATTGTGGTTGAGTTGATCAGGAGGTCGCACAACATGTTTGAATCAAGAACAATACATATGAAGGTATCGTGGACATCGTTGGAAGATGTTTCCACATGTGCATGGAGTGCATGGACGTGGATGCATGGTTCCAAAGCGTGATGAAGAGATGTGGACATAAAGATTTGGTCAGAAAGGTTCAACCGACTAGGTTATGGACTCATGTTGTGGTTTAGACGTGTTTGACTCAAATATGAAAATATTTGAGTTAGTTATGATAGGTTTTCATGCGGTTCACGAAGTTGAGTTGTTTTTAGGAATGTGGGATACGTTCTTAAGGTGTTTGTGAAAGTGCATCTAGGCAATCCCTAGTGGTTTTTGGACGATTGATGACAAACATTTGAGATCCTAATGAACTTGTTGAGATGACCGCGGGTCAATTTAAATGATATAGTTTGGTGCACTCAAAAAGTGAAAAATGAAGTGGTGAAGAAAAAGAGAAAAGCCCAACTAATGACTGAAGCAAAAAGTAGACTTAAATGTATAGGATGTGTGTGAGAGACACATCTCAAGAGCTCAAGTCTTTGCGTAGGGGTAAGGGCTTAACATCAACCTAAAAATTCACTGAGCACCGAACTAGTCTGTTTATGGACCGGACTAGTCGGTTCAACTCTCTGTTGTCTAAATTCACAGTGCACCAGACTAGTCCGAACATGGACCAGACTAGTCCGATCAACTTTCTGGAACCACATTTCACCATGCACCGGACTAGTCTGTTCATGAACTGGACTAGTACGTTAAACCTTCTGTAAACCCATTACACTGTGCACTAGACAAGTCCGTCCATAGGACCGGACTAGTCTGTTGAACTCTCTGATGTTCCATAACACATCACGCCAGACAAGTCCGTCCGAGGACCGGACTAGTTCGAGAAAGTTTTAGATGTTCAAATACACAGGGCACCGAACAAGTTCGAACACCTGCCGGACTAGTCTAGTATACCTCACACAATTTAGGGTTTCTAGTGTGCTGCACATTCCACGCCTACTTTACACAACATACTGGACAAGTTCAGTATCCAGTACGGACTAGTCCAGCCGTCGGAATCCCTAACGGTAACAGTTCTCGAAACACTATAAATAGGAGATCCACGAGCCCACAAATACAACTTACGTATTCTACTGTGTACAACTCAAACCCTAGCGCTGCCACTTGTCCCAAGAGCACAAAACACATCTCCCACACATCTAAGATTCTCAAAAGCAAAATCCTTTGTGTATTCAGTTTTGGGATTAGGAGATCGTTGTCTACGCGTCATTGAGCTCTTGGGGTTTGATCTCTTTACACTCGTGCAATTACTTGTAATCTTTTCGAGTGTATTTGATCATCTTTTTGCTGTAATTCTTGTGGGAGCCCTCAACGTGTGAGGTTGCCCCACCAACTCGGTGATTATCCGTAATACTGGAATCAAGTCGGCCTTGTGTGGTGACTTGACGAGGGAAAGGGTTTGAAAAGACCTGACTCTTTGTGGGCTTCCTCAATGAAGAGTAGATCTCTTTGGTGAGATCGAACCTCGGTAAAATCCGTGTCTCCATGTGATTTACTCTTTTACTTTTGAAAGTTTGATTATCTAGGGCATTAGATTTAATTTATCAATTAATTTGTATTTCAGTGTAACCTTACAACACTAGTTGTTCGATCAAGTGATCTCAATAGTTGTTCAATTTCCGCTGCTATAACATATAAATTTCCTTCATTAACACTTGATTATTTCACAACACATCATCACACCAGACTAGTCCGCTAGAGCATCGGACAAGTCCAGTCTCTCTAGTATTTGACGATTTGATTAAGTGTGCAGGAAATTATCTAAGCCTATTCACCCCCCTGTAGGCCACATTCAATTGGTATCCGAGCAGGTTCTCCATCGACGAGACTCACCGCTCGGAGAGATTAATGACCTCTGAGAAGAACAATGAGATCCCGAAGGTGCTCAACACCGAAGAAGAGCAAGATACAAAAGCCTTCAATGTACTCAGGGAAAATCAACACGATGATGAAGAAGTGCGTCACCTCAAGGCACTTTTAAGGAAGAAACTTCTGAGTCAAAAAGGAAAAGAGGACGAGAAGACGACGGGGAGTGGTCATCACGACTACTCCCGATATCCTTACAGTTACAATCATCTCAATTCAAATAATCATTATCATTCCATTCCCATGGGAAAACCTCCGCAATTCGACGAAAATGATTATACCATGTAGAAATACAATATGAAAATGCATTTATTCTCATTGAACCCAAGTCTTTGGCATATTGTGTGTACAGATGTAGATATCCCAAAAACAGATGATGAACTCACTCCGGAACAAGAACAAGAAATTCACCACAGCTGTTGCAGTGATCACTTCATCTCTAAGCCGAGAAGAGTTCACCGAGATTGAGGGACCAGAAAGTGCGAAGAAATTCTGGTATACACTCAAGACTGCACATGAAGGAAATTGGTTAGTCTGAGAAGCTAAAATTGAAATGCTTGAAGGAGAATTGGGGATATTTGCCATTGAAGAGGGAGAATCACCTCAAGACATGTACAACAGGATGAAGGCGCTAATCAACAAGATCCGCGCCGATGGAAGTAAGAAGTAGACTGAGCATGAGGTGTTCAAAAGAATGATTAGAGCATTTATGTCAAGAAATGTCACCTTGTGCTCTATGATTCAAGAAAGTCCAGGGTTCCACAAAATGACTCCGGATGAACTATTGGGCAAGATTATAAACCATAAGATGATGGAGAAGGAGGCCCAATACGTCAAAGACCTAGCTGAGCTCACTTCCTCCAAGAAAAAGGATGTTGCTCTCAAAGCAACTTGCAAGCCTGAAGGAAAGGAAGCTCGTGAAGCACAAGATGATGAAGACAGAAGTGATGAAAACACCAATTTGGATGAATAGGAAATGACACTATTCATTAAGAAATTCAAGTGCATGATGAGAAGAAGGAAGGGCAACAACTCAAGTGAAGGGAAGAGCAAAGAAAAAGGAAAATCCAAGGATCGAGATACCTGCTGCAGCTGTGTCGAGTATGGTCACTTCATGGTTGACTCACTTACGAAGAAAATAAAAGGAAGAAGGAAGCGAAGCCTCAAGAAAAGAAAATCCTCAAGAAAGGAGGCAAGCTCACCAAGTGCACATAGGCAAGGAGTGGGAATCAAATGACGAGTCCTCCTCCAATGAAGAAGTGGAGATGGCCAACATTGCCATCAAGAAGCCTACCAAGAAATCTACGCTCTTCCCGAACATGGGAGGATGGGAGACTCGTAATCACACTTGCCTCACGGCTAAGGAAGGCAAGGAAAAGGTTCGACTTACACCTCCCTCGCTAAATTCCTCTATTGATGATTTTTACAGTGTAAGTGCATCTAGGATATCCCTTGTGGGTTTTGGCTAATTGATGACAAACATATGAGATCCTAATGAAACTACTGAGATGATTGCAGGACAAACAAGTGAAACAGCTCGGTGCGCACAAAAAGGTGAAAAATGAAGTGGTGTTCAAAGAGAGATACTTTGATGAAGCTTGGAAGACCAAATTAGATTTTGAATGTATAGGGAGTGTATGAAAGACACACTCCAAGAGCTCACAACTTTGCGTGAGGGTAAGGGATTAAAATTAACCTAACTTTCACAAAGCACCGGACTAGTCCGATCATGGACCGGACTAGTCCGTTCATCTTTCTGGAATATCACTTATTGGGAGACCGGACTAGTCCGTGCATCCACCGGACTAGTCCGTTGATGTTTCTGGAGTCTCTCATATTGAGGGACCGAACTAGTCCGTTGACCACCGGACTAGTCTGTTGACCTTTCTAGAGTCTCCCATATGTGGAGATCGGACTAGTCCGCGGACTAGTCCGTTGAACTTTCTGGAGTTCACCTTCACACAGCACCAGACTAGTCCGAGCTTGGACCCGACTAGTCCGGCAGACTTTCTGGACTTCAAAATGCACTGAGACCGGACAAGTCCGGACTTGCACCGGACTAGTCCGGTGTTAGGGTTTTTCAACGACTACCTTTTGGAAACCCTATAAATAGAGAGTCCACGGCTTTCCTATTGTCACACACGTTGAATACTGATCAAAGAACAAACCCTAGAGCCGCCACTTCGTCCCAAGAGCCCAAAACACATCTCCCCACACATCTAAAGTGCAAAAAGAGTGAAATCAATTGAACACTTGGATTCGGGATTGGGAGATCATCGTTCTTTCATTGCGAGCTCTTGGGGTTTGATCTTTCTACACTCATACTCTGCATTGTAATACTTTTGAGTGTATTTGATCACTTCTTTCGTTGTAATTCTCGTGGGAGCCCTCAACGTGTGAGGTTGCCCCACAAACTTGGTGATTACCCGTGATAGTGGAATCAAGTCGGTCTTCGTGGTGACTTGAAGAGGGAAAGGGTTGGAGACCCGGCTCTGTGTGAGCTTCCTCAACAAGGACGTAGATCTCGTGGTGCGATCGAACCTCGGGAAAAATTCGTGTGTCTTGCGCCTTATCTCATTTAAATTTTGTTCAGTAGATCACTTGAGGGCTAAAACATCAACCTAAAGCAATTATAAGTTTTACCTGCATTCTTATATTAATCTCAAATAAAAATATCACTTGTTCTCATTTCCGCTGCTAAAGAAATTTAGTTTCCCAAATAACACCTGATCAACACACATATTTTTAGCACACCGGACAAGTCCGCCCACACGACCGGACTAGTCCAGCCAACCAAGTTTTGACGATTCTATTAAGTGTGCAGGAAATTCAAAAGGCCTATTCACCCCCCCTCTAGGCCACATTCATACAACTCTAGTGAAAATGAGGAAAATGTTTAGGGGATTAAGTAAAACTGCATTAAAGAAATTGAAAATGTTGTCGGATGAAATTTTTGAGAAGGAGGAGATTGTCAACCGACAAGAAGATATGCTCATCCGTGAAAGGAAGAGATATCAAGGGGTTGAGAAACTCCTTGAGCTTGAGAGGAAAAAGAGAAAGTCACTTGAGCATGAGCTAGCATTAAGTAAGGAAACTTACTCAAAACTAGAAGACTCACACATTGCAATCAAGGATGAACTTGCTAACTTGTTAGAAGTTAACAAAATCCTTGAAGTGCTAGTTGAGTCACTAAAGCAAAGTGACTCCTCCTCCTCCTCCAAGAGCTCACCTTCCAAAGATGTAAATTCGACAACAACTACAACTTGCACATGCTCTAGTAAGAAGTATGTTGTTAAGATGATTCTTCTGTTTCACACACTAAACATCCATCCCAAAGTGGCATCTTTGACAAGGAAAAGATTAAATATGCACGCAGTGCATATATGGTCACAAGACCTCCTAATGTCAAAGATGGTCTTGGGTTTACTAGAAATAAACACATGTCCACTAAGTTCAAGTTAAGAAGCAAATTACTTTTGTTAAGGAAACATCACGTGAATCTGAATTATAAATACTATTTCGTACTTTTGATGCTTCCTATGCACTCATGAAAAACAAATCTGGACATGTATTTGCTAAATATGCAGGGCCATGCCACAAGAAGTCAAGAGTTTGTGTGTGGGTGCCCAAGACTCTTGTGACTAACCTGCGAGAACCCAAACAAGCATGGGTACCTAAAACCAAGAAATAATTCTGTTTTGCAGGCCTACTCCTCTGGTGGATTGAAATGGATGCTAGACAGTGGATGCACTAATCACATGACTATAGAGAGGAGTATGTTCGTGGAGTATGAGCGCAACACAGATCCAAGTGAAGGGATATACTTTGGAGACAACATCCAAGGAAAGGTCCTTGGTAGCGGTAAAATTGAAATCTCTTCTCAACATACTCTCTCAAATGTTTTACATGTAGATTCTCTAGATTATAACCTTTTGTCCATATCTCAGTTGTGTGACAAAGGTTATAACTATTTATTCACTGATGAGGGTGTGACCATTTTTAGAAGAAGCGATGGCTTGATTGCATTCCATGGAATGTTGAAGGGAAAACTTTATATTGTTGACTTCAACAAAGATAAAGTTGGACTCAACACTTGCTTGGTTGCTAAAACTAACAAGGGATGGATGTGGCATAGACAGCTAGCCCATGTTGGGATGAGAAATTTGCAGAAACTTCTAAAAGGTCGTCACATCCGAGGTTTAAAGGATGTTGTTTTTGAGAAGGACAGGTCGTGCAGTGCTTGCCAGGTGGGAAAACAATTTGGAGCACCACATCCCGCCAAGAACGTGATGACTACCTCAAGACTGCTAGAACTTCTACACATGGACCTCTTTGGTACAATTGCTTATATAAGCATCGGCGGTAAAAAAATATGGATTAGTTATCGTTGATGATTTTTCTAGATTTACCTTGGTGTTTTTCTTGTACGATAAATCAGAAACTCGGGGAATCATCAAGAAATTCCTGAAAAGGGCACAAAATGAATTCTCCTCAACCGTGAAGAACATTAGAAGTGACAACGGAATGGAGTTCAAGAATACACAAGTTGAGGATTACCTAGATGAAGAAGGAATAAAGCATGAATTTTCGGCACCCTACTCCCCTGAACAAAATGGGTGGCTAAAAGGAAGAACATGATGCTCATCGAGGTGGCTAGGACAATGCTGGATGAATACAAGACTTCAGACTAGTTTCGGGCTGAAGTGGAGAACACCGCTTGTCACACAACAAACTGGTTGTATCTTCACCGACTCTTGAAGAAAACGCCATATGAACTTATCACCGATAACAGACCAAATGTTTCATGCTTCAAAGTATTTGGTTGCAAATGTTTTATTTTGAACAAGAAACTGAGGACTTCAAAGTTCGCTTCAAACACGCCTATCGTGTCTTCAACAAAGTCTCTGGCCTTGTTGAAGTAGCACATGCCATAGTGTTCAATGAAACTAACGACTCCCAAGTGGAACAAGTTGATAAGTGTGTGGTAGATCAAGAAGAAGCCCCATGTCAAGCGTTGAAGAAAATGACACTTGGTGATATTCGAACTCAAGAGCAACCACAAAACTCAAGTGCTCGAGATGAACCTCAACAGGAAAGCAATGATCAAGGGGGAGCTCATGCACAAGATCAAGATCAGGAAGATCAAGAAGATCAATATAATCAATGAAGTAATGATCTAGGGGGAGACATTGACAATGAAGAAAATGAAGTGCAAGCAACTTCACAAGTTCCTCACCTAAGAGTACATCAGAGTATATAAAGAGATCATCCCGTCAACAACATCATTGGAGACATTGCTAAGGGAGTAACCACTAGATCTCACATAGTCAATTTTTGTGAATGTTACTCTTTTGTCTCTTTTCTAGAACCATACAGGGTAGAAGAAGCACTAAAGGATCCAGGTTGGGTAATTGCAATGCAAGAGGATCTGAACAACTTCAAGAGAAATGAAGTGTGGGAACTTGTAGAAAGACCAAAGGCAAACATTGTAGGAACCAAATGGGTCTTTCGAAACAAGTAAGACGAACATGGAGTGGTAACAAGAAATAAGGTGCGACTTGTGGCAAAAGGTTACTCATAAGTCGGAGGTTTGGACTTCGACGAAACTTTTGCTCCCGTAGCTAGACTTGAGTCCATTCGTATTTTATTAGTATATGCTACTCACCATAATTTTAAGTTGTATCAAATGGACTCCAAAAGTGCTTTCCTCAACGGTCGCATTAAGGAGGAAATGTACGTGGTGCAGCCACCAGAATTTGAAGATCAAGAGTATCTCAACCATGTGTACAAACTGCGTAAGGCTCTCTGTGGCCTCAAATAAGCTCCCCGAGCTTGGTATGAGTGCCTTAGAGATTTTCTAACTCAAAATGGGTTTAAAATTGGTAAAGCTGATTATACCTTGTTCCCAAAACACTTTGATGATCATCTATTTGTATGTCAAATCTATGTTGATGATATCATCTTTGGTTCTACTAATAAGTATTTTTGTGAAGAATTTAGCAAGATTATGACAGACATATTCGAGATGTCAATGATGGGCAAATTAAATTTCTTCCTGGGATTCCAAGTGAAGCAATTAAGAGAAGGCACATTCATAAGCAGACCAAGTACACACAGGACATCCTCAAGAAGTTCAATATGGACAAGGCCAATCCCATCAAGACACCCATGGCAACTAATGGACATCTCGATCTCAATGAAGATGGTCCAAATGTGGATCAAAAGGTATACCGGTCTATGATTGGCTCATTACCCTATTTGTGTGCATCTAGGCCAGATATTATGCTTAGTGTGTGTATGTGTGCAAGGTTTGAAGCCGCACCTAAAGAGTGTCATTTAAGAGTTGTAAAAAGAATTTTAAGATACCTTGTGCACACACCCAACTTGGGCCTTTGGTATCCCAAAGGATCCAAGTTTAACTTGATAGGATATTCCGATGCCGACTATGCAGGATGCAAAGTCGATAGAAACAACACATCGGGGACTTGCCAATTTCTTGGTAGATCCTTAGTTTTATGGTCATCTAAAAAGAAAAACTCCATTGCTCTTTCCACAGCCGAAGTAGAGTATGTTGCAGTCGGTAGTTGTTGTGCACAACTACTTTGGATGTGATAAACTCTAAGGGATTACGGTTACAATTTGAACCATATTCCACTCCTATGTGATAATGAGAGTGCTATAAAAATTGCACACAACCCAGTAGAGCACTCAAGAACTAAGCACATAGATATTTGTCACCATTTCTTAAGAGATCATTCATTAAAAGGTGACATAGTAATCTCACATGTTAGGACTGAAAAACAACTTGCAGACATTTTCACCAAACCATTAGATGAAAAGAGATTTTTTGAGATAAGAAATGAGCTAAATTTACTTGACTCTCGGAATGTAGCTTGAAACACTGCATACCTGATTGTGATTTCAAAATTTACCCATTTTTGCGTAAGTTTGTCCCTTATCTCGATTTTCTCTTGAAAACTATTTAAATTAGTGAATCTTGGTGATTTATGGCCATTGTATGATTGTTGATTGCTTACTGGTCATGTTCATTAGGATTATTTGTGAAATGATGTCCTTTATATCACTATTAGATCAAACAACCAAAATCAAGTTGTTCAATTCTGTTCTATCTCGCTGACATCGGACTAGTCCGGCCCTGGTCTGACATACTGGACTTGTCCAATGTCGACCGTACTAGTCCGTATATATTGGGGTTAACCCTAGCCCGCCACCAGGAGCTCATCCACCACATATCATAATATTTTTTGCTCTCTCTCTCTCTCTCTTCAACCTTGAGCTCCAAAGGAAATTTTTGCTTCCAGCCATCAAAATAGCATATTTCTCCAAGGGAAATTGTCAGTGCTTGGAACCGACAGATCTCCCGACACTACTTTTGGTAGATCGTGGAGTTGTAGTTCGGTAATGGGCGCGCAAAGATTCAAGAAGGTGAAAGACACGTGTACACAGGGATTTACGTGGTTCGGGCCGCCTGAGCGTAATACCCTACTCCACGAGGTGTGTTGGTGATGTATTGAGCTCAAGAGTCTAGAAGAAGCTCCAGAAGAAGAAGCTCGTCTAGATCAGAGTGTTAAGCAGTGGTCTGGAACCATCCCTTGTGTATCGTCGACCAGTCCTTTTATAGTACAAGGACTGGTTGTTACAACGTCAGCCTGGCCTGACAGGTGGCCCCGGCGATTACACACGCTTGATACTGTAAGTGCATCTAGGATATCCCTTGTGGGTTTTGGCTAATTGATGACAAACATATGAGATCCTAATGAATCCACTGAGATGATTGCAGGACAAACAAGTGAAACATCTCGGTGCACACAAAAAGGTGAAAAATGAAGTGGTGTTCAAAGAAAGATACTTTGATGAAGCTTGGAAGACTAAATTAGATTTTGAATGTATAGGGAGTGTATGAAAGACACACTCCAAGAGCTCACAACTTTGCGCGAGGGTAAGGGATTAAAATTAATCTAACATTCACAAAGCACCGGACTAGTCTGATCATGGACCGGACTAGTCCGTTCATCTTTCTGGAATCTCACTTATTGGGAGACCGGACTAGTCCGTGCATCTACCGGACTAGTCCGTTGATGTTTCTGGAGTCTCTCATATTGAGGGACCGGACTAGTCCGATCATGGACCGGACTAGTTCGTTGAACTTTCTGGAGTCACCTACACACAGCACCGGACTAGTCCGAGCTTGGACCGGACTAGTCCGGCAGACTTTCTGGACTTCAAAATGCACAGTGACCGGACAAGTCCGGACTTGCACCGGACTAGTCCGGTGTTAGGTTTTTTCAACGGCTACCTTTTGGAAACCCTATAAATAGAGAGTCCACAGATTTCCTATTAAGACACACGTCGAATACTGATCAAAGAACAAACCCTAGCGTCGCCACTTCGTCCCAAGAGCCCAAAACACATCTCCCCACACATCTAAAGCGCAAAAAGAGTGAAATCAACTGAACACTTGGATTCGGGATTGGGAGATCGTCGTTCTTTCATTTCGAGCTCTTGGGGTTTGATCTTTCTACACTCATACTCTGCATTGTAATACTTTTGAGTGTATTTGATCACTTCTTTCGTTGTAATTCTCGTGGGAGCCCTCAACGTGTGAGGTTGCCCCACAAACTTGGTGATTACCCGTGATAGTGGAATCAAGTCGGCCTTCGTGGTGACTTGAAGAGGGAAAGGGTTGGAGACCCGGCTCTGTGTGAGCTTCCTCAACGAGGACGTAGATCTCGTGGTGAGATTGAACCTCGGGAAAAATTCGTGTGTCTTTCGCCTTATTTCATTTAAATTTTGTTCACTAGATCACTTAAGTGCTAAAACATCAACCTAAGGCAATTATAAGTTTTACCTGCATTCTTATATTAATCTCAAATAAAAATATCAGTTGTTCTCATTTCCGCTGCTAAAGAAATTTAGATTCCCAATAAACACTTGATCAACACACATATTTTTAGCACACCGGACAAGTCCGCCCACACGACCGGACTAGTCCGACCAACCAAGGTTTGACAATTCTATTAAGTGTGCAGGGAATTCAAAAGGCCTATTCACCCCCCTCTAGGCCACATTCAATTGGTATTAGAGCAAGGTTCTCCACCAACGAGACTCACATCTCGGAGAGATCAATGGCCTCTGAGAAGAACAACGATATCTCGAAGATGAACATTAATGAGGAGGAACAAGAAACTAAAACTTTTGATGTGCTGAAAGAGATCGCACACGATGATGAAGAAGTGCGACAATAGAAGGCACTTCTGAGAAAGAAACTTCTAGGACAAAAGGGAAAAGAAGAAGACAAGACGACGGGGAGTGGTCATCACGACTACTCCCGACAGCTTTACAACTACAACCGTCTCAATTCAAACAACCATTATCTTTCCATTCCTATGGGAAAACCTCCACAGTTTGATGGAAGCGACTATACAATGTGGAAGTACAACATGAAGATGCATCTAATATCCCTAAATCCTAGTCTATGGCACATTGTTTGCACTGACATAGACATCCCGGACACGGATGAAGAGCTCACCCCAGAACAAGAACAAGAGATTCACAGAAATGCACAAGCCGTCACCGTGATCACATCATCACTAAGCAGAGAGGAATTCACCAAGATTGATGGCTTAGAAAGTGCAAAGGAAATCTAGGATACACTCAAGACAGCTCACAAAGGAAATAGATCGGTTCGTGAAGCAAAAATCGAAATGCTTGAAGGAGAGTTGGGGAGATTCGCTATTGAAGAAGGCGAATCACCTCAAGACATGTACAACCGGATGAAGGCACTCATCAACAAAATACGTGCCTATGGAAGTAAGAAATGGACGGATCACGAGGTAGTCAAGAGAATGATTAGAGCCTTCATGCCATGAAATGTCACACTTTGCTCAATGATTAGAGAAAGCCCCGGGTTTCACAAAATGACTCCCGATGAGTTGTTGGGAAAGATCATAAACCATGAAATGATGGAGAAAGAGGCACAATACGTCAAAGACTTGGCCGAACTCACTTCCTCCAAAAAGAAGGAGGTTGCTCTCAAAGCAACATGCCGACCCATACTCAAAGATGCTCGTGAAGATCAAGACAATGGGCATACAAGTGACGAGAGCACCGATCTTGATGACGAAGAAATGGTACTCTTTATCAAGATGTTCAAGCGAATGATGAAAAGAAGACACGACAACAACTCAAATGAAGGCAAAAGCAAGGATAAAGGAAAATCCAAGGCTCGACGCACTTGCTACAACTGCGGAGAGTATGGTCACTTCATGGTGGACTGCCCTTATGAAGAAAACAAAAAGAAGAAGGAAACAAGATCTCAAGAAAAGAAAAATTTCAGAAAAAGAAGACAAACCCATCAAGCTCGCATTGGCAAGGAGTGGGACTCAAACGACGAGTCCTCCTCCAATGAAGAAGAAGAAATGGCCACTATCGCAATCAAGAAACCTACTATGAAGGCCACACTCTTTCCAAACATGGGAGGATGGGACATGAACAACCACACTTGCCTTATGGCTAAGGAAGGCAAGAAAAAGGTACGGCTCACTCCTCCTACGCTAAATTCCTCTATTGATGACTTTGACAGCTCTAGTGATAATGAAGAAATGTTTAGAGGACTAAGTAAAATTGCTCTAAAGAAAATGGAAATGTTGTCGAACGAAATCTTTGAAAAGGAGGAACTTCTTGACCGACAAGAAGATATGCTCATTCGTGAAAGGATGAGATATCAAGAAGTTGAAAAGCTTCTCGAGCTTGAAAAAGAGAAGAACAAGTCGCTTTAAGTTGAGCTAGCCTTGAGTAAGGAAACTTACTCAAAGCTAGAAGACTCACATATTGCAATCAAGGAAGAACTTGGTAACTTGTCAAAAGCTAACAAGATCCTTGAGGTGCAAGTCGAGTCGCTCAAGCAAAGTGACTCCTCATCCTCCAAGAGCTCCTCCTCCAAATATATGAGTTTGACAACAATCGGAACTTGCACTTGCTCTAGTAAGAAGAATATTATTTCTAATACTTCAACTTCTCATAATATGCATGCCCCTCCAAGCGGCATCTTTGATAAGGAGAAGATCAAATATGCACGCAGTGCATATATGGTCACTAGACCTCCTAATGTCAAAGATGGCCTTGGTTTTGATAAGAACAAACACATTTCTACTTCTAATCATGCTAAAAATAGAATTGTCTTTGTTAAGGAAAAATCCCATGAATCTGAACCACAAATATTGTTTCATACATTTAACGCCTCTTATGTTCTTATGAAAGCCAAATATGGAAAAGTCATTGCCAAATATACAGGTCCATGCCACAAGAACTTGAAAACTTGTGTGTGGGTGCCCAAGACTCTTGTGACTAACCTGAGAGGACCCAAGCAAGCTTGGGTACCTAAAACCAAGGAATAATTCTTTTTGCAGGCTTACTCATCCGGTTGAACAAAATGGGTACTTGATAGCGGATGCACAAATCACATGACCAGAGAGAGAGGTATGTTTGTAGAGTACGAGTACAACAAGGATCCAGGTGAAGGCATATACTTCGGAGACAACAGCCAAGGAAAGGTCCTTGGTAGCGGTAACATTGAAATATCCTCTCAACATATCTTATCAAATGTTTTACACGTAGATTCTCTAGATTATAACCTTTTGTCAATATCCCAACTATGCGACAAAGGTTACAA
The DNA here is from genome assembly GCA_036927565.1 of Tuctoria greenei. Taxonomy (NCBI): domain Eukaryota; kingdom Viridiplantae; phylum Streptophyta; class Magnoliopsida; order Poales; family Poaceae; genus Tuctoria; species Tuctoria greenei. Next base: position 17,914,632 of record JAYESD010000005.1, read on the forward strand.
CTGATTATTCACTAATGAGGGTGTGACTATTTTTAGAAGAAGCGATGGCTCGATTGCATTCAAGGGAATGTTGAAGGGCAAGCTTTATCTAGTTGACTTCAACAAAGATAAAGCCAAACTCAACACTTGCTTGGTTGCTAAGACCAACATGGGATGGCTGTGGCATAGACGGCTAGCCCATGTTGGGATGAGAAATCTGCAGAAACTTCTAAAAGGTGGTCACATCCGTGGTCTTAAGGATGTGGTTTTTGAAAAAGACAGGCCGTGCAGCGCTTGTCAAGCAGGAAAACAAGTCGGAGCACCACACCCCGCCAAGAATGTGATGACTACCGCAAGACCGCTGGAACTTCTCCACATGGATCTTTTTGGTCTAGTTTCGTACATCAGCATCGGCGGTAACAAATACGGTTTAGTAATTGTTGATGATTTTTCAAGATTTACCTGGGTATTTTTCTTGTATGATAAATCAGAAACTCAGGGGATCCTCAAGAAGTTCCTGAAAAGAGCTCAGAACGAATTCTCATCAACCATAAACAACATCCGAAGTGACAACGGGACAGAATTCAAGAACCTCCAAGTTGAAGAGTTTCTCGATGAAGAAGGGATAAAGCATGAATTATTGACACCCTACTCCCCTCAACAAAATGGAGTGGCCGAAAGGAAGAACAGAACATTGATCGAAATGGAGAGAACTATGTTGGATGAATACAAGACATTAGATCAATTTTGGGCAGAAGCGGTGAACACCGCTTGCCATGCCACGAATCGACTGTATCTCCATCGACTACTGAAGAAAACTCCATATGAGCTCCTTACCGTTGATAAGTGTATGCTATATAAAGAGGAAGCTCCATTTGAAGCACTGAAGAAAATGGGACTTGGTGATATCTTACCACAAGAGCAAACATTCGACTCAAATGCACAAGATGAACCTCAACACGGAGGCAATGATCAAGGGGGATCTCTTGCTCATGATCAAGAGGAGGAAGATCAAGAAGATCAGGACAATCATGGAAACAATGATCTAGGAGGAGACAATGCACCTGAAGATAATGAAGAACAAACAACTACACAAGCTCCACACCCAAGAGTACACTAGAGCATGCAAAGAGACCACCCTGTCAACAATATCATCGGAGATATTGCTAAGGGAGTAACTACTAGATCTCGAATTGCAAATTTATGTGAATCCTACTCTTTTGTGTCTTTTCTGGAACCATACAGGGTAGAAGAAGCCTTAAGGGATCCAGACTGGGTGATTGCAATGCAAGAGGAGCTAAACAACTTCAAGAGAAATGAAGTATGGGAGCTGGTGGAGAGACCAAAGGCGAATATAGTTGGAACCAAATGGGTCTTTTGGAACAAGCAAGATGAACATGGAGTAGTAACAAGAAATAAGGCAAGACTGGTGGCCAAAGGTTATTCTCAGGTCGGAGGTTTGGACTTCGACGAAATTTTCGCTCCTGTAGCTAGACTTGAGTCCATTCGTATTTTATTGGCATATGCTACTCACCATAATTTTAAGCTGTATCAAATGGATGTCAAGAGCGCTTTCTTAAATGGCCCAATCAAGGAGGAAGTTTATGTGGAGCAGCCACCAGGATTCGAAGACCAGAAATATCCCAACCATGTCTACAAACTGCGTAAGACTCTCTATGGCCTCAAACAAGCTCCTCGAGCTTGGTATGAGTGTCTTAGAGATTTTCTAATTCAGAATGGATTCAAAATTGGTAAAGCTGACTATACACTTTTCACTAAACATTGTGATGATCATTTATTTGTATGTCAAATTTACGTTGATGACATTATCTTTGGATCCACTAACAAATCCTTCTGTGAAGAATTTAGTAAAATTATGAGAGATAGGTTCGAGATGTCAATGATGGGCGAATTAAGGTTCTTCTTGGGATTCCAAGTGAAGCAACTAAGAGAAGGTACATTTATAAGCCAAATCAAATATAAACAAGACATTCTCAAGAAATTCAATATGGACAAAGCCAAGCCCATCAAGACAACCATGGCCACTAATGGACACCTCGACCTCAATGAAGATGGTCCAAATGTGGACCAAAAGGTATATCGGTCCATGATTGGCTCCTTACTTCATTTATGTGCATCTAGGCCAGATATTATGCTTAGTGTTTGCTTGTGTGCAAGGTTTCAAGCTGCACCTAAAGAGTGTCATTTAGTTGCTGTAAAAAGAATCCTAAGGTACCTTGTGCACACACCCAACTTGGGCCTTTGGTATCCCAAAGGATCCAAATTTAACTTGATAGGGTATTCCGATGCCGACTATGCAGGATGCAAAGTCGATAGAAAGAGCATGTCAAGGACTTGTCAGTTTCTTGGTAGGTCCCTGATATCTTGGTCATCTAAAAAGCAAAACTCCATTGCCCTTTCCACAGCAGAAGCAGAATATATTACAGCCGGTAGCTGTTGCGCCCAATTACTTTGGATGCGACAAACCCTTAGGGACTACGGCTACAATCTTAACCATATACCACTACTATGTGACAATGAAAGTGCTATAAAAATTGCACAGAACCCGGTAGAGCACTCAAGAACTAAGCACATAGATATCCGTCATCATTTTCTTAGAGATCATTCATTAAAAGGTGACATTGCTATTTCTCATGTTAGAACTGAAAAAGTACTTGCCGATATTTTTACCAAACCATTGGATGAGAAAAGGTTTTGTGAACTTAGGAATGAACTTAATATTCTTGACTCTCGAAATGTGGCTTGAAACGTTGCACACCTGGTTGAAACTTCAAATGTTACATTTTATTACTAAAACTGCCCCTCACCTCTTTTTCTTCTAAGAAAACTAACTTTGATGAAGAAATCCTAGAATTTATGACCACTCGTTTGTGTTGATTGCTTTCTGGTCATAATCACCAAGATTATTTGCAAAACTTGTCCTTGGATCACCTTTAGTTATCTCTAAATACTCAGTTTTTCCAGGGACACCGGACTAGTCAGGTTTGCCACCGGACTAGTCCGGACAGTCCCTCCTTCTAGGTTTTCCAGGGGCACCGGACTAGTCCGTCCTCTGACCGGACTAGTCCGGCCGGCCGCGTATATAAGCAGCTGGCCGGCCCAAAACCGTTTCAAACCTCCCTCCACTTTGAGTTGAACCCTCACCTCTCAAACCCTAGCCCCCAAAAGTGATTTTCGAGTTGAGCCCTAAAATCAAAGCTTCCTCCGTGGGAAATCCTCCCCTCGTCGAGTAGATACTCCACTCCAAACTCATCCGGACAGATTCGTGCTCCTTCAACATGAATCTTCAAATCTCGGTAAATTTCTCCCAAAAATCAAACTCTCAACTTTTCTAGTTCTAGCTTATTTCTCTTGATTCCAAGGAAGTACATTAGCTTCAGAGATGTATTTCTTTCACCTTCATGCTCCCTTGCATCCTTAGATAGAAGTTGTGATTCTAGTTTTGTTAGGGTTCTTGTGCCAGGCCGGACTAGTCCGTCTCCCAGATACGGACTAGCCCGGTACACCGGACAAGTCCGCACTCTGAAACTGGACAAGTCTGGTCTCTGACATTTGAATCCTCACATCACCTTCATTCTTAGTTCATTCTCATCTAAATCATGAACTCCTTGTTAGGCACGATGTCTTCAAGCTCAGATAACAGCTCCTTCCATGTTGATGAAGAAGTTGAACGCGAAAAAGTGAAGAGAGCCAAGGAGAGGTACATGAAGAAAAGGCATGATGTAAATGTGCACTCTCCACCCTCCGACGACAACTTGCCCAAGAAAAGGAGGGTAGTTGTGAAGAAGGCCCAAGGAAAGGCTGGTGATAGCTCCTCAGGGCCAAAGAGGACTCTCAACAAAGGAAAGGGGCTTGCTAGTGGTCCCATTGGACCCCTGAAAATGAAGAACCCAAGTCACCGCAACAGGCAGCGCTCAAGTAAGGATTTCACCGGAAAAGGGGGGAGCTTGCCGATAGCTTCAGGCAGGTTAATGTGTATGCTCAACCTCGGCAATGCTCAGATCCAAGATTTTGGAGAAACTTCCATGCCGACTACTACGAGCATGTGTACATGAAGATGAAGAATCCCGTTGTGAAGAGTCAATGGGTGAACATTGGGTACATGCAGTCGAAGAAGTATCCTGCCTTCCGTGAGGTGGTTGAGTCCCTGGAGAGGCACAGACTGAAGGAACTGTTTTCCTTTGAGAATGACTGGAACAATGATGTCATCACCCAATTCTACTCTAACATCTACTTTACTCGTGGTGATGGAGACAATCTTACTTGGATGACTCATGGTTCCAAGTATAGTGTTACTTATGATGAGTTTGCAAGAATTCTCCACCTTGAACACACTTTGGATCATGATCTTGTTATCCACAATCTGCAACCCTTGGAGAAGGATGAGCTCAAATTTCTCTATGACACAAGGATGCCTTATGTCCCTCCCAATATCAATTATTTGAAGCCCTTCTATGTGGTCCTCAATAGAATTTTGAGGAAGACAATAGCCCTGAGAGATGGAGATGCGGGGACTATTCAAGGAACTTTGAGGACCCTAATGAAGGTCATTGGTGGGAGGAGACCGTTCAATGTCTTTGAATACATCTACAATGACATTGTGAACATCTCAATCACTCCAAACAGATCCTGCGGGTATGCCCCGTACATCATGTTCATGATTTACAAGGTGACTGGACTTGAGTTCGTCAAGGATGTTCACCATACGGGGTTGAAGCCGCAAAAGCCCACCGAGTACACTCTACCTTCGGCTCCTGATGCACCTCCCTCCCCTGAAGCTGAGAGGAGGACTAAACAAACTCGGGATGTGAATGTCATAAGATCTTCAGCTGCTCCTCCTAGCTCTGCACCTGCCCATGAATCCTCCGGTGGTGTGCTCAAAATGCTCACCTCTATCTTTGCCTGCTGTCGCAAGATTGAAGTCAGGCAGAAGAAGCATCAACAATATGTCAATGACAACATCAAATCTATATGTGACAAGCTAGAGATTGAGCCGGTGGGATCTCCGCCCGCCTTCGAGGACTCCGAGGAAGAGTCTACTCTGGTGAATGATGATGATGGTGGTGAAGATGAGGACCGGACCGAGACTGAAGAAGAGAGTGGCGATGAGTGATTCCCCTCAATTTTTCCCTTTTTGGTGCCTTGATGCCAAAGGGGGAGAGATTGAGACTAGTAGCTTGAGACCATCTCTAGTTGGTGTCTTTATTCCCCTCATTTTTTCCCCTTTTTGGTGCCTTGATGCCAAAGGGGGAGAGATTGAGACTAGTAGCTTGAGACCATCTCTAGTTGGTGTCTTTATGTTTTTGTAATCAAGGACATGTACTTACTTTTAAAACCTTGTAATGCACTATTTCTTCTCTTATGTGTGATGCTTATTGTTGCTTGGATGATTATCTCTATGCTCATTATTGATTACCTTTACTTCATCACACCTTGTTAATCACACACCTGTTAGGCACCCCACCATAAGGTGTGTGCATATGTGAGAAGCTTTTTGTGGACTTATCATTATTCTCATATGTGCACACCTTATGAAAATCAAGATTTTATTCTCAATTGTGATATCTCAAATGGTTGTCATCAATCACCAAAAAGGGGGAGATTGTAAGTGCATCTAGGATATCCCTTGTGGGTTTGGGCTAATTGATGACAAACATATGAGATCCTAATGAATCCACTGAGATGATTACAGGACAAACAAGTGAAACAGCTCGGTGCACACAAAAAGGTAAACAATGAAGTGGTGTTCAAAGAAAGATAATTTGATGAAGCTTGGAAGACTAAATTAGATTTTGAATGTATATGGAGTGTATGAAAGACACACTCCAAGAGCTCACAACTTTGCGCGAGGGTAAGGGATTAAAATTAACCTAACTTTCATAAAGCACCGGACTAGTCCGATCATGGACCGGACTAGTCCGTTCATCTTTCTGGAATCTCACTTATTGGGAGACCGGACTAGTCCTTACATTAGTCCGTTGATGTTTCTGGAGTCTCTCATATTGAGGGACCGGACTAGTCTGATCATGGATCGGACTAGTCCGTTGAACTTTCTGGAGTCACCTACACACAGCACCGGACTAGTCCGAGCTTGGACCGGACTAGTCCGGCAGACTTTCTGGACTTCAAAATGCATAGTGACTGGACAAGTCCGGACTTGCACCGGACTAGTCCGGTGTTAGGGTTTTTCAACGGCTACCTTTTGGAAACCCTATAAATAGAGAGTCCACAACTTTCCTATTAAGACACACGTCGAATACTGATCAAAGAACAAACCCTAGCGCTGCCACTTTGTCCCAAGAGCCCAAAACACATCTCCCCACACATCTAAAGTGCAAAAAGAGTGAAATCAATTGAACACTTGGGATTCGGGATTGGGAGATCGTCGTTATTTCATTGCGAGCTCTTGGGGTTTGATCTTTCTACACTCATACTCTGCATTGTAATACTTTTGAGTGTATTTGATCACTTCTTTCGTTGTAATTCTCGTGGGAGCCCTCAACGTGTGAGGTTGCCCCACAAACTTGGTGATTACCCGTGATAGTGGAATCAAGTCGGCCTTCGTGGTGACTTGAAGAGGGAAAGGGTTGGAGACCCGGCTCTGTGTGAGCTTCCTCAACGAGGACGTAGATCTCGTGGTGAGATCGAACCACGGGAAAAATTCGTGTGTCTTGCGCCTTATTTCATTTAAATTTTGTTCACTAGATCACTTAAGTGCTAAAACATCAACCTAAGGCAATTATAAGTTTTACCTGCATTCTTATATTAATCTCAAATAAAAATATCAGTTGTTCTCATTTCCGCTGCTAAAGAAATTTAGATTCCCAATCAACACTTGATCAACACACATATTTTTAGCACACCGCACAAGTCCGCCCACACGACCGGACTAGTCCGGCCAACCAAGGTTTGACAATTCTATTAAGTGTGCAGGGAATTCAAAAGGCCTATTCACCCCCCTCTAGGCCACATTCAGATACACAATAAATGTGGTTAATTACCCTTAGTAGCCTGGTAATGGGCCTTAATAGTGCCATTACCAATATTAAGGGCCATCCGATCATGTGTCATTAATATGGCATTAATGACACTTAATCGGGTCTTGAAGTCTTTGATAGATCCTTGAAGGTCCGGAGACGTTGGGGTCCTCCGGCCTGATAGTTGAAGTTGAAGGTCCGGTCGGTTGCCACGTGGCAGCTCTGGAGCTCACCGTCGTGGACGGGTAGGTCCGGACACATGTCAGTACTGGAGCTTCCCTCTGTGTGGGGTTAGGTCAGGGGGTGCCATATTGGTATTCTGACCGGAGCTTCCCAGGTGTGGGTGATAGCTCCGGTCTTGTGATACACGTGGCGTCCTCGGGACTAACCATGTCGGGGAAGCAGGTCCGGCTACGCCTGACATTTGTGGCCTTCGGAGGTCTTCAAATGTGGTATATGGAGTTTCCTTGTGATCTTTGCAATCCCAAGGGGTATCCGGTACGGAGGGTATCGACAGTGGCCCCCTTGACTCACCTTCGGGAGAGACCTTTTGTATGAAGTCATTTCACTGGAGGTGGGTCCATTCTTCAGTTTCTCAACTGTGTCTTCAAGGGTCTTTGGTTATAACGTTGGCAGTAGTTCACAGTTAAACTTCGGCCACGTGGCGTATCTTGAAGGCGGCAGGTGAGATCTTAGCGTGCGGATCTCACGCAATTGATGGTCCCCGGTTCCTGATACGAAAATTGTATCGGTTCCGCGCGCCCTGTCAGGCTGCCGACTTCGGGTTTCCTGCCTTTCATGACGACAACCGTTTGCTTGGGGTAAGAACCTCGACTTGATCGTCGGGGTGGCCCCGGGCCCCCTTGTCATTGGCAATGTGAAATCTTTGACTGGTATCATCGGCTCCTCTGCAGTTTCCATCCAGGCGTTGCGGGGGCTTACTTAAGAAGGAAAGCACGCACCGTTTGGGGTTCTTTACTCCTTTGAATCAATCTTGCGCTCAAACCTTCCAAACTTTTGCTTGCCTTTCCTCTCTTGCCTCGCTGTGCTGCGATGGAGTTGGGTCTCCGCCAGAGCCGACTGAAGACCGATGATGATTTGAAGAAGGTCCGGGCCCTCATGGGACGATCACCTGACTTCTTCAACCACCTGGTCTGCGCCGGCAAGCTTCCGTTCGAGAAGGTGCACGTCGGCGACATGGTGTACTTCTTCGCGTACGCCATGGTGGGACTGATCCAACCTTTATCCTCCTTCTTCTTGATGCTGCTAGACTTCTATTATCTGCAGCTTTACCACCTTGGCCCCCACTCCATTCTGCTGGTGTCCATATTCATCCACTTCTGCGAGATGTGGGTGGGGATTCCCCCCTGCATTGAGCTCTTCCGCACCTTCTTCACTGTCCAGACCACAGGTCGGAGCAACGAGTACCTTGGCTTCTATTATTTCATGAAGCGCAAGAAGTGCCCGTACAAGTACTTGCGGTCGTTCCCTTCTGGGAAGTGGGATGACTGGAAGAAGGATTGGATTGTAATCAGGGTGGAGGAGCACGAGAAGCTGGAGTTGCCAGAAGGCCTCCCCAACATCGACAGTGCAGTTTGGAGTGAAGCTCCGGTGCTGTCGGATGCCTTCAATCCTGCTCTGACCAGGATCTGCTTATGTGTGGAAGGAGGATTGACTCCCCAGGTAGTGTTTTGCAACTTACTGACCAATAGGTGGGCTCTGTTGAAGAGGGAGAAGTTGGCTTGGGCCCTCAACAGTATGCTGAACGACGACCGGATCGTGACCGGTTTGAAGTCCAACATGGAGGGTGCAACTTTGGAGTTCCACCTGAAGAAATTCCAGCACGACATCGACGTAGAGGGCAATGATTTGGCTCCGCCGCCAGCTTTCCTCCCATTGAACATGGAGGCAACATTCAGCAGGGAGCTCCGACGGACGATGCCGGTGCTTGATGACCTTGGTGTCGTCGAGAGGCACTCAACCACCGGGTTGTCAATCTTCGAAGCTCCGGAGGGTGGCTCCGTCCCCACCCCTAAGCCAAGAACCGAAGTCGTCGGCAAGGGCAAGGAATTGGCCAAGCCCTCGAGCCGTAAGAGGAAGCATGCCAACAGTAGGGCCAGTCATTCTTCTTCTGCAGCGTCCCCTTCTCCCCAGAGGGGAAGGTCTTCAACGGCGGCGTCTACTCCAATTGCGACACCTTCCCGGGGTGCTAGCTCCGGCCAAGTGACTCCAGTCCTAGGGCCAGCTGAGGGCTCCGGGTCCGGAGGTCCTTCCCGGTCAAGGGGGGCCTTGACCAGAGCAACGCCGATAGTAGCAGCAAGCTTCGGGGGACCCTCTGGGACTACCACGCCAGTGTCGGCTGGGGCCAGTCTGGAGCGTCCGGGGAAGAGGTTCCGCGGGAACTGGTGCGGAAGCCTTCCGAGGTAATTTCTGATTTTTTACCTCAGTCAGTTGTTTTATTGTTAACTGTATTTTGAGTCTCTTCGTCCTTCATTCACAGCGTGCCCAAGAAAAGGGCTGAAGCTCCAGCCCCTGCAGCAGCAGTTGAGGCTGTGCAGGCTGAAGCTCGGGCTCCGATTCCAGCGCCGCCCCAAGAGGTGGCAGAGGCTGCGGCAACCCCGGCGCCGGCTGTCGTGGTATTGAACGACTCATCCCCAGAAGCTCCCGTGGTAGCGTCGGACCACGGGACTGAAGATGTACCAGCAGCGCCAACCTCGGAGGTTGAAGCTCCAGGCTTGGATGCTGTGATGTTGGACGCTCCAGTCACAGAGCCGGAGGAAGCTGCGATTCTGACCCTAGAGCCGGATGTTGTTGAAGCCCCGGCAGTCGAGCCGGTGGTTGAGGAGGCCCCGGCAGCAGAGCTGGGTGTTAATGAAGCTCCGACCCTTGAGCCGGTGATCGAGGAAGCTCTGGCATGTAGGATCGAAGAGCACATGAAAAGCTACCATAGGAAGGGGTGAATGGTAGATTTAAAAATCTTATGCAGCGGAAACAATTAAACCCCAAACCCTTTCGGCAGATAAACGATCTGTTAAAGAAATTGTGTGTGAAACTAATCTAAACGTGTTTCACCATGACAAAAGTGATAGATATCAGAGATAATCAAGTCACGAAGACAACACAAAAAGAATCACTCAAATCCGTCGAGAAAAACTCAAGTTATGATCGAAAGATCAAACAATAGTCAATCTGCCCTACCCGAGAAAAAACAGTTCTGGAACGCTGCAAAGAAACTCGTGTAGATCAAAGACCACAAATCCAATGACCTTGGAATTTTGACATATGATATAAAATCAAGTTGTGAAGACAACCCAAAAAGAATCACGTCAATTGGATCTGTAAAACTCGAGTTATGATAAAACCACCAACAAAAGGTAGTGCTGTCCAGAAACTCAACGAGTAAAACTTGTCTGGAACAAGTCGGACGAACAAGGCACAAAAGTTCCTTCAAACTATGAATTTTATTCAATAGAATACAAGAGGAACCACCCCAAAGTCGTCTACCACGAGCTCTGGGCTCCCTTGCTTATATAACCAGCCCTTAGGCCAACCCAATATCAACTAGGACGCTAATCCTACTCAGATCACGAATCGTAACTTTCCATAACTGCTCAAGATTCTTCTATACGCAGATAGAAGCAATCTTAAGACTTCCAAACAACTTAGGAACGTATCCCACATTCCTAAACAACTCAAATTCGTGACCCACACAAAATCCTATTATAACCAACTCAAATCTTTCCATATTTGAGTCAAACCCGACTCAGCCGCAGCCTGAGTCCATAACCTAGTCGGTTGGACCTTTCCGACCAATTCTTTACGTCCACATCTCTTCATCATGCCTCGAAACCATGCAGCCACGTCCATGAACTCCTTGCACATGTGCAAACATCTTCCAATGACGTCCACGATACCTTCATATGCATTGTTCTTGATTCAATCATCCTGCGCGACCTCCTGATCAGCTCAACCACAGTTCCTTCCGAACTTGGTTGTTGGAACCTCATCTCCTCCCTGAGACTAGTCCAATGGATCCCGTCACCAGCCATGTCTTGAACTCAAGCAACACCTGCACATGAATAAACAACCAATCCATACCAGCCCAAGTCCTCGACTTGACTCAAGTTAGTTCCGAACACAACACCTTACGTGAGAGCCTCGCATAAGCATGTTGCAAAACCACAGTAACACGATATCATCCATATCATCCAAAACGCACCAAAAACTTAGCAAATGAATACTAAGCAATCTTTCCAACAATGTAAAGCAAGTACGAAACATTGCAAATGAAAAGCAGAAGCACTGCAGTCAAGTTCCGGACCTTGCCAGAGCAACCCGGATCTTGAGCCGGAGCTAACGAAAGCTAGTAGAATCTAGCGCCGGAGCTTACCAAGACTAGTACAACCAAGCTCCCGCTGGAGCTTACAAAACTAGCAGGACCTAGCGCCGGAGCTAACCAGAACTAGTCGGAACTAGTAAACCCAAAAGACGGAGCTAGACAAAGTACATCAGAGCTTAGCAAAAGCATGCCGGAGCTATTAAATATATGCCGGAGCTAACAAAGACATGCCAGAGCTAAAGATAAAGCTCACCGGAGCTAACCAAAGCTAGTCGAACCTTACCAAGAAGTCGGACCTAGCTTCGAACATAGCCGGAGCTACCCAAAACAAGCTGGACCTACCGTCGGACCTTGCTGTAGCTCAGAGCTAGAGTCGGACCTTGATAAAAAGGTGTTTTGGTGATATTAAAAACTTTTATCATCAAAGCCAAGTGTATTCACTACAAGCCAATGTATTCAGCACATATAGGTCTTACAATCTCCCCCTTGATGAATGCATTGGCAACACCATTTAAAATCCGAACATTGGCTTATTCTCATTAACAGTTTTGAAAGCAATTCCCCCCCCCTTTGTAAATCAAAAGTAAAATGAGAAGAAAAAAATTATCCCATATTATCTCTCCCCGTTTATTATCTCTAGTTATCTTTCTCTTCATGCTTATCTCCCCCCCTTTGACAATGTATTCAACAAGTCATGAGCATATAAACAAATTATCTTTCTAACTTTAGTTGTTATGAGCATATTATAACATATACATATAAACAAAGCTCATCCAAGTCATACTATCAAGTACCTTACATTATCACATCAATGAAATACATAAAGTAGTGTAAGCCATGCTAGAGATCAAATGTAATTTTCAATTTAAGCAAGTCATGATCTCACAAACTTAACTATTTCAAAACCTGAAATCATGACACTAGTTGCTGCATTTTAATATTTTTCAAAGCATAAATTTAGATCATATGATATTTGCAAGAGATTATATGCGCATCTGCCTTATTCTAACCAACCAAGCCAAGCCTATGTCATTTGACAATCAGAAGCTTAAGAACATGGTTTTAGTCATACACAACTTCTTCCAAGTTCATATCTAAGTGCAATGACAATCCATCTCAAAAGAAGAAGTGCGATGCATGCATATTCTCTTGATCTTTTCTCAATTTATATTTGTTCATAAAACCTCAACATGTGAGTTGATTACTTGATTAATTCTTTATGATTAAAAGTATTTGTGAGCATGCAACAAGTTCAAAACAGCAAGAAAGTTCGACCATGACCAGTTTTAGTGTAAGTAATTATTCCAATTACTAGACATGGCAAAAACTACAAAATGTATAACACGAGTAATGTAGTAAGAACTTTCAGCATGTAAAAGGAATCACAAAGTCATATATGTATGAAATACTATGCTCATATTATTTTAATTTCAGATTCAGACATAGACTTCCCAAGTTTCAAAAACTCCCCCTCAATTTAAGCCATGAGGATGCATAACCCCTATTTCACTACGAATGAAACAAAAACGAGTGAAATCCAAAGGTTTTGTAAAAATGTCAGCCAATTGATGTTCGGTATCTACATGGTGAAGCACAATGTTTCCTTTTTCAATGTTATCTCGGAGAAAGTGATACCTAATATCAATGTGCTTAGTTCTAGAATGTTGCACGGGGTTTTTAGCAATGTAAATGGCACTAGTGTTATTACAGAATAGTGGAACACTATCTAGATCCACCCCATAGTCCTTAAGTGTTTGAACAATCCAAAGAGTTTGTGAGCAAGCACTAGCAGCAGCTATATATTCAGATTCGACTGTGGATTGTGCAACTGAATTTTGTTTTCTAGAGGACCAAACAACAAGAGAATTACCAAGAAAATGACAAGCACCGAAAGTACTTTTCCTATCAATCCTACAACCCCCAAAATCAGCATCCGAAAAAGCTTTCAAAGTAACGGTTGAGGAAGAAGGAAGAAAAATGCCAAATTCTTGAGTTCCATGTAAGTACCTGAGAATCCTTTTGACGGCTTGACGATGTGAAACATGTGGGGAAGCTTGAAACCGTGCACAAAGACATACGCTGAATTGTATGTCCGGTCTTGATGCCGTGAGGTACAAAAGTGATCCGATCATGCTTCTATATTCTTTTTGATCCACGGATTCACCATCTTCATCAAGTTCAAGTTTTGTTGCTGTTCCCATTGGTGTCTGAAGAGGCTTTCTTTTGTCCATGTTGAAGTGCCTTAGGAGGTCTTTGGTATACTTCGTTTGATGCACAAAGGTACCCTCCTTGGTTTGCTTGATTTGCAGCCCCAAAAAGTAAGTGAGTTCACCCATCATACTCATTTCAAATTCGGAACTCATCATTGCTGAAAACTTGGACACAAGATCATGAGAAGCACAACCAAAGCTAATATCATCCACATACACTTGAACGAATAATGAGTCATTGCCATGTTTAAGCACAAAAAGAGTTCTATCAACCTTTCCCATGGTAAACCCCTTTTCAAGTAAGAATGTTTTTAACCTATCATACCATGCTCTAGGGGCTTGTTTGAGACCGTATAAGGCTTTGGACAGTTTGTAAACACGATTAGGAAAATCTGGATTTTCAAAACCCGGTGGTTGTTTCACATAAACCTCCTCATCTATGTAGCCATTAAGAAAAGCACTTTTAACATCCATTTCATATAGCTTAAAACCTTTAGATGCTGCGAAAGCTAACAAAATTCTTCTGGCTTCTAATCTAGTGACAGGAGCAAAAGTTTCATAAAAATCTAGACCTTCAACTTGAGTGAAACCTTGAGCAACCAACCTAGCCTTATTCCTAACCACAACCCCATCCTCACTTTGTTTATTTTTAAATACCCATTTAGTTCCAATTAAAGTGTGACCTTGAGGTGGAGGTACAAGTTTCCAAACATTATTTCTTTCAAAATTTTCTAACTCTTCTTGCATGGCAATAATCCAAGATTCATTAGTGAGTGCGTGTGATATATCTTTGGGTTCAAAAGAAGCAACAAAAGCAGAATGAGCATGAGAGTTTGGATCGCAAAACCTGGACCGTGTGACTCGTGCGTGCAAGCTTCCAATCATCTGTTGTGGGGGATGATCTTTGTAAAAACGTAGGGGAACAGATGTCTCACAAGCTTCTTCTTCATTAGGTTCATCGTAGATTGATGAGCTTGTGACTTGTGGACAATCACGACCAGCATAGGTGATAGCCGGAGCTTGTTCAATGTCCGGAGCTGGACACGTGTCAACTTCGGAACTACCAGGCAGTATCACTGGCTCTTCTTCATCTTCGAAAATACCCTCCCCCTGAGGATACGGATCTGGTCCTGCAACACCGGAGCTAGTACCTGGGCTAGCTTCATCAAAAGACACTTCACAAGTCTCCACAATTTTGTTAGTGTCAAGTAAAAGCACACGGTAGCCTCTAGTATGAGATGGATAACCAAGAAACATGCCATCAATGGATCTAGGTTCAAATTTATCAAGGTTACCATGTTTCTTAACAGAGCATTTGCAACCAAAGACCTGAAAGTGTATAACACTAGGCCTATGTTCAAACTGGAGCTCATATGGTGTTTTACCTAGCTTAGCACGCAAGAAAACACGATTTGAGACATAACAAGCGGTTGCTAACGCATCAGCCCAAAATTTCCTAGGAGTTTGATATTCATCAAGCATAGTCCTAGCCATCTCAACTAAGGTTCTGTTCTTTCTTTCTACAACACCGTTTTGTTGAGGTACATATGGTGAAGAAAGTTGATGATCTATTCCATTTTCAGCACAAAAGTGATCAAAAGATTGATTTTTAAATTCAGTTCCGTTATCACTTCTAATTGCTTTTAATGATCCTGGGTGATCAATTGATAATCTAAGAAATAAAATTCTAAAGTGACTAAAAACTTCATTCTTAGACGCCATAAAGTAAACCTAAGAGTATCTAGAATAATCATCAACAATAACAAGAACATACCATTTACCTCCGAAGGATTGAACACGTGAAGGTCCTACGGTGTCAAGATGCAAAAGTTGACATGCTTCAGTTGTCATGATCATTGTGAGAGGAGTATGTGAACCTGCAACCATCTTAGCATGTCTACAAGAAGAGCACACAATTTCTTTGTCCCCTTTAAGCTTAGGCAGCCCACATATGCGATCAAGAGCACTAACACGCGTTAGGTGATCAAAGCCTACGTGACCAAGTCTATGATGCCAAAAATATAGGTCCTTTGAATCATTAGCAACTAGACACCTATGCTTAGAGGAAGACATATCAAAATCAGCTTTAAAAACTCTTCCAAACTGAGACATGTTAAAAATAAGCTCACTATTTGAACTTACAACTTTGCTGCAATTTTTATTGAAAATAATTTCCAGATTTTCATCTAGCAATTGTGAAACAGAAAGCAAGTTGTATTTCAAATTTTTGACAAGTGCCACATCCTTCAAAGTGTAGTGATTATTTACTCTAACTGAACCCTTAGCAATTATAGGAGTTGAAGAATTATCGGCAAAAGTGACATTTTCTACACGTGACACAAAAGAGGGGGAGGAGAACCAATCTTTGTTACCGGTCATGTGGCGTGAGCAACGTGAATCCACAATCCAAATGTTCTCCTTCCTCAAACGTGTAACCTACATAGAAGCACAATACGTCGATGACTCAATACTGGGGTTAGTCAAAAGGCATTTAGGAATCCAGTACTGAGTCACGCGACGTGCAGCAGGAAAAACACGCGAAGGCTGAGACAAAACAGCAGGTTTATGAGTCAAAGTTTGAGATTTTTTATTCTTAACTCTTTTAGCACAAGAACCAGTAGCTCCGAAGGTAAAAGCAGCAGTTCCAAAAGACAAGGCTGAAGCTCCGGAAACAAAAGCTGTTCTGAAGGAAACAACAGAAGGTCCGGGAGCTCTCGGAGCTATCGGAACTATCGGAGCTGCTTTTGCGGATTTCTTACCAGAAGGTTCGAAAGCTACCTTTTCAATTTTTTGACTCACTAAAGCAGGTTGTGTTTTTCTAATTGCATGAAAGTTATGAGATCTAGCAACCATTCTTTCTCTTTTTTGTTGTTTAGCTAGTCTATAACAAAACTCTATGACATGACCATCTCTACCAGAGAAGGTACAATGAAATTTGACTTTGTGTTCATGTCTAGATGAGCAAGCAATATTTTTATTTGAAACCGAATGAGACAACACTCCTGCAGATTTGAAAACCACTTCTTTTTGTTTAGGAACTGTTTGAATCAAACCACTTCCTAATGACTTTACAATTTTAGGTGGACGTGCCTTAGCATGAGCATGAGAATCAAAACCTAAACCAGTTTTATCGCTGCAAGACTTGGAAGAATTCAGCAGTAAGTTTAGGTTCTTATCCCCATTACAAAACCGATCTAATGTCCTATGCATGTCATCAAGTTTATTGGACAGATCAAGGCAATTTTCACATGAAGTTTTTCCTTTTAGTTTGCAATTGGAACAAAATTTAACTTCATGAGAACGTAAAGCATTGTTCAATATAGAAATTTCATTCATAGCATCTTGCAGTTTTTTTATCAAGATCATCACAACTAGAACAATGCAAATCAATTGTAGAACAAGAAGCATCTTTTAAGTTTCCAATATTAAGTGCATCAAGCTTTTTGTTCTTTTCAATTTCTTCATCAAGTCTATCTAGAGTGGAGGAGTGTGTACTTCTTAATGTGGACAATTGTTCATAGATTAAGTTACATGAGGGACATGCATCATCACTAGGAATCAAAGTTTTTAAACGGTTAATTTCAGATTCTTGTGATTCAATTTTAGCAGCATTATCCCTAAGCTTTTTGTCCTTTTTCTTGACAATAATAGTTGCACGAGAAATAGCATCACACATTTCATTGCAGGTAGAACATACCTCATCGTCTTCACTGTTGTGTTCTGCATCCTCCTGACTTGATCTTGATCTTGTTTTGCCCGCCATGAAGCATAAGTTGGCCAGATTATCATCATCTTCATCACTTTCAAAGTCTACATCACTTGAAATAAGTTCTTGAAGTGCGGTGATGAAGCTGTTAATCATCTTGCGTCCTATGGTACCCTTCTTCTTCTTGTTGGAATTTCCAGAGGAGGTCCAGACCTTGCTTTGTTTTTCTTCCCGAGTGGTCGGACCTGAAAGGTTAGGGCATTCTGTACAAAAGTGTCCTGTTTTACCACATTCAAAACAGCGTTGAGGTCCGGAGCTTCCTCTCCTTCTAGTTCTCACATTTTGCAATGCTTTTGAGAATCTAGTAGAGATGAGTGCCAACTCCTCTTCTGAAAATTCTTCGATCTGCTCCAGGGTTAGTGAGGACAACAAAGCAAGAGTATTGCAAGACGATTATTGGCCGGAGCTAGACATATCACGTTGTGAAACAAATGCAATAGACTTATTGGGGTTCTTACGTGCTAGGATGTCAATTTCATGAGTTTTTAGTTTAGAATAGAGTACATCTAATGTAAGAGAACTCATGACAGTTGATTCATGAATAGATGTTACTTTCATCTCCCAAATTGACATGTCTAATGCACTAAGAAGTTGCCTAGCATTCTTAGCATCAGAAAAATTAACATTGACACTACGTAAGTTGCTGAGAATTTTATTGAAACGAGCAAAGATGTCATCGATAGACTCACCTGGTTGCATCTCAAAACACATATATTCCTTTTTGAACATATCTTGTTTTACCTCCTTGATTGTGTTGGAGCCTTCATGATAATCACAGAGAGCTCTCCAAACATCGTATGCTGATCGGAGGTGCACGACACGATCAAAGTCGCTTTGAGTGAGTCCTTGGATGATCAAGTTTCGGGCTTTGTTGTTGTTGTCGACGTCCCGTAGGTTTGTGGCCGTGACTTGATCATTAGGTGGCACTTCATAAGGCTTATACACCTTCTCCCATATTGCAAAGCCTTGTGCCTGGATAAAAGCCTCCATGCGTGTCTTCCAAACCTGAAAATCAATACCAGCAAACACACAAGGTTTGGCAGAATACTTCTCTATGATGATTAGTCAAAAACACGTGCAAATCAAAACGATTAGAGCACCGTGGCTCTGATACCAATTGTAAGATCGAAGAGCACGTGAAAAGCTACCAGAGGGGGGGGGGGGTGAATGGTAGATTTAAAAATCTTATGCAGCGGAAACAATTAAACCCCAAACCCTTTCGGTAGACAAACAATCTGTTAAAGAAATCATGTGTGAGACTAATCTAAACGTGTTTCACCATGACAAAAGTGATAGATATCAGAGATAATCAAGTCACGAAGACAACACAAAAAGAATCACTCAAATCCGTCGAGAAAAACTCAAGTTATGATCGAAATATCAAACAATAGTCAATCTGCCATACCCGAGAAAAAACAGTTCTGGAACGCTGCAAAGAAACTCGTGTAGATCAAAGACCACACATCCAATGACCGTGAACTTTTGACATATGATAGAAAATAAAGTTGTGAAGACAACCCAAAAAGAATCACGTAAATTGGATCTGTAAAACTCGAGTTATGATAAAACCACCAACAAAAGGTAGTGCTGTCCAGAAACTCGACGAGTAAAACTTGCCTGGAACAAGTCGGACGAACAAGGCACAAAAGTTCTTTCAAACTATGAATTTTATTCAATATAACACAAGAGGAACCGCCCCAAAGTCGTCTACCACGAGCTCTGGGCTCCCTTGCTTATATAACCAGCCCTTAGGCCAACCCAATATCAACTAGGACTCTAATCCTACTCAGATCATGAATCGTAACTTTCCATAACTGCTCAAGATTCTTCTATACACAGATAGAAGCAATCTTAAGACTTCCAAACACCTTAGGAATGTATCTCACATTCCTAAACAACTCAAATTCGTGACCCACACGAAATCCTATCATAACCAACTCAAATCTTTCCATATTTGAGTCAAACCCGACTCAGTCGCAGCCTGAGTCCATAACCTAGTCGGTTGGACCTTTCCGACCAATTCTTTACGTCCACATCTCTTCATCACGCCTCAGAACCATGCAGCCACGTCCATGCACTCCTTGCACACGTGCAAACATCTTCCAATGACGTCCACGATACCTTCATATGCATTGTTCTTGATTCAATCATCCTGCGCGACCTCCTGATCAGCTCAACCACAGTTCCTTTCGAACTTGGTTGTTGGAACCTCATCTCCTCCCTGAGACTAGTCCAATGGATCCCGTCACCAGCCATGTATTGAACTCAAGCAACACCTGCACATGAATAAACAACCAATCCATATGAGCCCAAGTCCTCGACTTGACTCAAGTTAGTTCCGAACACAACACCTTACGTGAGAGCCTCACATAAGCATGTTGCAAAACCACAGTAACACGATATCATCCATATCATCTAAAATGCACCAAAAACATAGCAAATGAATACTAAGCAATCTTTCCAACAATGTAAAGCAAGTACGAAATATTGCAAATGAAAAGCAGAAGCACTGCAGTCAAGTTCCGGACCTTGCCAGAGCAACCCGGACCTTGAGCCGGAGCTAACAAAAGCTAGTAGAATCTAGCGCCGGAGCTTATCAAAACTAGTACAACCAAGCTCCCGCCGGAGCTTACAAAACTAGCAGGACCTAGCACCGGAGCTAACCAGAACTAGTCGGAACTAGTAAACCCAAAAGCCGGAGCTAGACAAAGTACATCGAAGCCTAGCAAAAGCATGTCGAAGCTATCAAATATATGCCGGAGCTAACAAAGACATGCCAGAGCTAAAGATAAAGCTCATAGGAGCTAACCAAAGCTAGTCGGACCTTACCAAGAAGTCGGACCTAGCTTCCAACATAGCCGGAGCTACCCAAAACAAGCCGAACCTACCGTCGGACCTTGTTGTAGCTCAGAGCTAGAGTGGGACCTTGATAAAAAGGTGTTTTGGTGATATTAAAAACTTTTATCATCAAAGCCAAGTGTATTCACTACAATCCAGTGTATTCAACACATATAGGTCTTACATCGCGGCAGAGCCGGTTGCTGTAGAAGTTTCGGCTGTGGAGTCGGCTGTTGAAGAAGTTCCGACGTCTGAGACAGTTGTTGCAAAGGCGACGGCGCCTGAGCCTATGGCGGTCGAAGTGCTAGCACCGGAGCCCATGATGGATGAAGCGCCAGCGCCCGAACCAGAGGCGGAGGAAGCGCCTGTGCCGGAGCCAGAAATAGCTTCTGCTCCGGCCGAACCTTCAACGCCCATTCCGGAAGCAGTGATCTCAGAGGTGCCCGTTGCCGAGCCAAAGTGCCAGGATGAAGCTGTTAGCCCCCGCTGGAGGGACCAATTGTTGATGACCTTGCAACTGAGCCTCCAGAATCAATTCCGGAGGTCGGTACTTCTGCTGCAAGCACTTCCTCGGCGGCGGCTGAGGCTATCCTGG
Source organism: Tuctoria greenei (assembly GCA_036927565.1). Lineage (NCBI taxonomy): Eukaryota > Viridiplantae > Streptophyta > Magnoliopsida > Poales > Poaceae > Tuctoria > Tuctoria greenei. Next base: position 17,935,357 of record JAYESD010000005.1, read on the forward strand.
AGGACGACCCTGGTGCTGTGGAAGCTCAGGGTATCGCTCTCGTAGAGTGGTACCCAATTTTTGTTGCTGAAGATCCACTGGAGCCAGCAGAGATGACTCTGGCAGGTCTGGACCCGATCCCCCTATCGTTGTCTATCGACAACGCCTGCTCCAGCCTTCGCCAGGTTCAACTGACCTTCTACCACGACAGCAAGGCCCTCGAGGAGGAGCGCCAAACCCTTAGGGGGTGGCGCAACCGACTCCATTTTGAGACCAAGCTGGCACAGTCGAGGCTGGCTGACGACAAGAAGTGGGTGCGAAGGGAGAAGGTCCGCCTGGAGTACTGGGGAAAGTTGTTGGATGAGAGGGAAAGCATGACGCGGACCCTCGACAACCAGTCCCAGGCCATCTATGAGCAGACCAAGGCTGCCAATAGTGCAGCAGATGAATGCCAGGAAAGGCTCTCTACCACCCACGATAGTCTCGTCAAGCGTCGGGAGGCTCTTGAAGCTCGGGAAAAACGGCTCGAGGATGAAGAGTAGAAATTCCTGAAGCTGCGAGATGACCTCGTGAAGAGGGGGGAGGAGCTTGTGCAAAAGACAGCTCTGGCTGACAAGAGCCTTGAAGAACACACCAAGAAATTGGATGGGCGTTGCAAGGAGGAGGAGAAGAAAGCCTGGGAGCGAGGGCAGGAACTCTACAAGCAGGAGAATGCCATCGCCGCCCGGGAGAAGAAAGTGCGGGGCCAGGAGAGAGATTTGTTCAAACTCCAGAATGAGATCCACCTCCGGGAGGAAGAGCTCAGCAGGCTCGAAAGGAAAGTTGCTGAAACGATTCAGCAGAATGCCAAAGAGGTGGAGCGTCTTGCTCGGGAGAGCTCGGAGCTGGCGGCGGCCAAAAGATCCTTGGCGGAGATGCGTGGTGCAAGGGATGTGGAGTCCCAACAAGTTTGGGACTTCCTGGGCAAGGCCAACGATGCGCTGACGCTAATGGGCTTCAGTCCCGTGCGTCCGGATGATCCGGAGACGGAGCTAGACCAGGCGTTGGAGGCTGGGGTCAGCAGGCAACAAGCTCTCCAAGGTGGGTGATGTCATCACGGACCAATTGGAAACTGAGGGTCAGGCCCTGGCGAAGAACGTCGCAGAGTATGTGCTGACGTGCTACTCCAGCCGGGACCCTCAATTCCCTTTGGACCCGGTGCTTGAAGGTCCCATCGAAGGAGAGGGTGAAGCCGCCCGAGCCAACGTGTCGGAGGTGGCCCAGAAGGTTGCCCAATTCTTCCATAGGGTCTAAGATCGTCTCCCTGTACCTCCCGCTTGTACTTTCTCTTCTTCCTCCCCAATTTTGTAATCTCTTGTCTCCAGATGAATGAAATCCAAATTTTTGTGAATTCAAATTTCATTTTTTGTCTTCAACACCTTTGTCTCGCTTGGCCCCCTGGTAGATGTACACAATTTGATTGTGAACATGTACCAAGAGGATGTACCAGTTGTTGAAGACTTGCATGCTTCGAACTTGTAGAACGCATGTCCAAAGTCTTCGATACTGTAGGCCCCCTGAGGCTGTCGGAGCTTAGTGGCTCCGGCATTGACCATTGATGGAGCTTAGTAGCTCCGAAGCATTGATGGTTAGTCCTCTGGGGTGTCGGAGCTTTGGTAGCTCCGGCAGTGACCTACGTCAACACGTGTTGTGTCAATGTTAGACTCCACTTTAGAGTCTTTCCACCATCTTCACGTTGACGACTTGCCTCCTAGCTTTACCGGAACTGAGTAGCTCCGGATATGTTCAATGTCAATGTTTGAACATTGAGCACAAGCCGCGTAGAGGATGTCATAGCTTATTTATTTTTCCTGCACACTGAAGTCAAGAAAAATAGTAAAATTCATTTCTTATCTATAACTTCGTTGCGGCTTACTGTTCTCGAGAAAGTTTTAGGTCGAACACAATCCTAAGTACAATCAAGAGCTCCGTCCTGCTTCCTCCGGGTCCGATTGTTTCTGGACTCACCTTACTTCGGCCTGCCGGGGTGTAGGTAGAGTGGCGTACTTAGGGTGCAGGACCAGGCTAAGTCGATAGCACACTCCGTCGCTAGATTGGCTTGGCGACATTCAGACAAGTAGGCCATCAACAATGCTTGAACCCGGAAGTACAGACAATGCAACTCGAATTGTACATGAACTGGTCGAGCTAAAGTTTCATAAGAATTGCACAACTTTGTTATAGACAAGAAAGAGAAAAATAAAAAATATTGAGCCTGTACAAAGTAAATGCACGTGGAGTCTGTTTTCACACAATGATGTCTTTCATTATAGGTCCAAGGTACAGGGGAAACAAGTACACTCTTAGGGTACGGAACCAGGCTAAGTGTGTTTCGTTTCTCGTTTGACCCAAGGTAGCTAGCTACACTTTTAGTTATGAGACTGTGACAAGTGTTGCATGGGCGTTGCAGACCTAACAGGGTAGGTCCGGCTGCCCTCCCGGAGGAGCTACCCGACTCTGTAGAATGACTCTATAACATACATCATATGTAATTACAGAATCACCTCCGTGACACTAAGCGTAGAACTTACGGAGGTGCTCAATTTTCCAAGGATTTGGGAGAGGTGTACCATCCTCGGTTGCCAAGCGAACGCATCCGAGACGGGATACTTTGATCACTGGGAAGCGTCCCTCCTAGCCGGGGGAGAGTTTGTTTAACCCTTCTCTGAATTGTATTCTTCGTAGCACCAGATCGCGTTCCTCGAGCTTTCGGCTATGAACATGCCGTTGGTGATAGCGCTGAAGAGCTTGGCGGTATCGGGCATTCCGAATATCTTCTCAACACCTTCCCTCTTCAAGGAGGTCAAGATCTTCACGCCGGAGCTGGTCCTGCGTAGCTTCGTCAGAGGTCCGGACCTGGAGCGACCCCAAGGTGATTTTCGGAGGAAGGACCACTTCAGCTCCGTACACCAGGAAGAAGGGTGTCTCTCCAGTTGACGGGTTTGGAGTAGTCGTGTTGGCCCATAAAGTGGGCGGAAACTCTTCAATCCAGTTGGCTCCATGCTTTTTCAGGCGCTCATATGTGCGCGTCTTGAGTCCTTTCAGGATTTCTGCATTTGCCCTCTCGGCTTGGCCATTGCTTGCCGGATGAGCTACAGAGGCGTAGCTGACTTGGATGCCGAGGTCTTCACAGTATCCTTGGAAAGCAGAGCTTGTGAATTGGGTCCCATTACCTGTTATGATTTTGTTCGAGACTCCAAATCTGCATACTATGGACTGCAAGAAATTGATAGCTGATTGCTTGTTTATTGTCACAATTGGAGTTGCTTCCGGCCATTTGGTAAACTTGTCGATGGCGACATACAGGAACTTGTAACCTCCGACGGCTCTTGGGAAAGGTCCCAAGATGTCCATCCCCCACACGGCGAAAGGCCATGTAGGAGGTATCATTTGTAGAGGCTGAGCCGGTGTATGAATTTGCTTTGCATGGAACTGCCATGCTTTGCATTTCTTCACCACCTCAGTTGCATCCTGGAGCGCTATGGGCCAGTAGAATCCATGCCGGAAGGCTTTATCGACCAGCGTGTGGGAAGACACGTGGTTCCCACACTCGCCTCCATGGATTTCTGCGAAATGCTTGCAACCTTCTTCCCTTGTGATGCACCACATTAGGACACCATTGGCACCGCGCCGGTAGAGATCCCCTTCTACCAACATGTATCTTTTAGCCAATCTGACTATCCGGTCAGCGGATACATCATCGTCAAGAAGGATATTGTCTTTCAAGTAGGTCCGGATCTCTGAGATCCATGCATCGGAGCTTGCTTGAGCATTTGAGTCTTTCGTGCTGGGTTGTTCAGAGCTTCCTACAGCACCTACGACCCTTGATGGCTGCCATGGTAACAGGGCCATCAGGACCGCCAGCTTCGAGATGCTGGTCTCGCCCCCTTCGCTCAGTTCGGCAGGCTGAGCTGTTGGTTTTGACAACCTCCGGACGAAGGTTCCGTCAGGAGCCGGAGCTCCGGTTGATGCTTTCGTTGAGAGTTCGTCAGCTTCAGCTTTATGGACACGCTGGACATGATGGAGATCCAGGACTTCAAAGTCCTTCTGAAGCCTCTGGACTTCAAGGAGGTAAGCAGCTAATTGAGGATTGTTACAGAAGCATTCACCCTTCACCTGTTTAATGATGAGTTGTGAATCTCCCTTGACCAACAGCTGCTTGACACCGTATGATAGTGCCACCTTTAATCCATAAATGAGTGCTTCATACTCCGCCATGTTGTTGGTCGCCTTGAAGTCAAGGTGGACCATGTATTTTACTGTAAGACCTATGTGTGCTGAATACATTGGCTTGTAGTGAATACACTTGCTTTGATGATAAAAGCTTTGAATATCACCAAAACACCTTTTTATCAAGGTCCGACTTTAGCTTCGGCATGTTTTTGATAGCTCCGACATGTTTTTGTTAGCTCCAGCTCAAGGTCCGGGTTGCTCTGGCAAGGTCCAGAACTTGACCGCAATGCTTCTGTTTTTCATTTGCAATGTTTTGTACATGCTTTACATCTCTAGAAAGATTGCTTAGTATTCATTTGCTAAGTCCTTGGTGTGTTTTTTATTGACATGGATGATATCGTGTTACTGTGGTTTTGCAACATGCTTATGTGAGGTTCTCACGTAAGGTGTTGTGTTCGGAACTGGTGTGAGTCAAGTCGAGGACTTGGGCTCGTATGGATTAGTTGTTTATTCATGTGCAGGTGTTGCTTGAGTTCAAGACATGGCTGGTGATAGGATCCATTGGACTAGTCTCAGGGAGGAGATGAGGTTCCAACAACCAAATTTAGGAGGAATTGTGGTTGAGCTGATCAGGAGGTTGAGCAACATGATTGAATCAAGAACAATGCATGTGAAGGTATCATGGACGTCATTGGAAGATATTTGCACGTGTGCAAGGAGTGCATGGACGTGGCTACATGGTTCCAAGACGTGATGAATAGATGTGGACGTAAAGAGTTGGTCGGAAAGGTCCAACCGACTAGGTTATGGACTTAGGCTATGGCTGAGTCGGGTTTGACTCAAATATGGAAAGATTTGAGTTGGTTATGATAGGATTTCGTGTGGGTCACAAATTTGAGTTGTTTAGGAATGTGGGATACGTTGCTAAGGTGTTTGGAAGTCTTAAGATTGCTTCTATCTGCGCATAGAAGAATCCTAAGCAGTTATGGAAAGTCACGATTTGTGAACAGAGTAGGATTAGGTTCCTGATCTGAGTTGCAGTTGGCTTTCGAGCTGGTTATATAAGCGAGGGAGCCCAGAGCTCGTGGTGCACGAATTTGGGGTTTTTCCTCTTGTGTTCTATTGAATAAATTCGTAGTTTGAAGGAACTTTTGTGCCTTGTTCGTCCGACTTGTTCCAGACAAGTTTTACTCGTCGAGTTTCTGGACAGCACTACCTTTTGTCGGTGGTTTTATTATAACTCGAGTTTTACAGATCCAATTGACGTGATTCTTTTTGAGTTGTCTTCAAAACTTGATTATCTATCATCTTTCAAAATTTCACGGTCATTGGATTTGTGGTCTATGATCTACACGAGTTTCTTTGTAGCGTTCCAGAACTGTTTTTCTCAGGTAGGACAGATTGACCTTTGGTTGATCTTTCGATCATAACTTGAGTTTTTCTAGATGGTTTTGAGTGATTCTTGTTGTGTTGTCTTCGTGACTTGATTATCTCTGATATCTATCACTTTTGTCATGGTGAAACACGTTTATATTAGTCTCACACACGGTTTCTTTAACAGATCGTTTTTCTGCCAAAGGGGTTGGGGTTTAATTGTTTCCGCTGCGTAAGATTTTTAAATCTACCATTCACCCCCCTCTGGTACTTTTCACGTGATCTTCGATCCTACAATTGGTATCAGAGCCACGGTGCTCTAATCTTTGGGATTTGCGTGTGTTTTTGACTAATCATCATGGAGAAGTACTCTGCCAAACCTTGTGTGTTCGCTGGTATTGATTTTCAGGTTTGGAAGGCACGCATGGAGGCTTTCATCCAGGCACAAGGCTTTGCAATATGGGAGAAGGTATACAAGCCTTACGAAGTTCCATCAAACGATCAAGTTACAACTACAAATCTGAGAGATGTCGACAATAACAACAAGGCTCGGAACTTGATCATACAAGAATTAACACAAAGCGACTTCGACCGTGTTGCACACTTCCGATCTGCATACGATGTGTGGAAAGCACTTTGTGACTACCACAAAGGATCCAACACGATCAAAGAGGTAAGGCAAGACATGTTCAAGAAAGAATACATGCGCTTCTAGATGCAACCCGGTGAGTCTATTGATGACTTTTTTTGCTCGCTTTAATAAGATTCTCAGCAACTTGCGTAGTGTCAATGTTAATTTTTCAGATGCTGAAAATGCTAGGCAATTGCTAAGTGCATTAGATATGTCAATTTGGGAGATGAAAGTCACATCTATTCGTGAATCTACTATCATGAGTTCACTTACTTTAGATGTGCTATATTCTAAGTTAAAAACTCATGAAATTGACATAATCTCACGTAAGAACCCCAACAAGTCTATTGCTTTTGTTTCTCAACGTGACATGCCTAGTTCCCGTAAAACATCATCTTGTGGTACACTTGCTTTGCTGTCCTCTCTAACCCTTGAACAGATTGAGGAGTTTCCAGAGGAGGAGCTAGCGCTCATCTCTACCCGGTTCTCAAAAGCATTGCAAAATGTGAGAACTAGAAGGAGAGGAAGCTCCGGACCTCAACGATGCTTTGAATGTGGTAAGACAAGACATTTTTGTTCAGATTGCCCTAACCTTTCAGGTCCTACTTCCCAGGATGAAAAGAAAACAAGAATGAAGCACTCCTCTGCAAAAGATACGAAGAAAAAGAAGGGTTTTACAGGACGTCAATTGGTGAGCAGTTTTATCTCAGCGCTCCAGGAACTTGGCTCAAGCGACGTGGACATTGGAAGTGATGAAGATGAAGATGATTTGGCAAACTTGTGCTTCATGGCGGGCAAGTCAAGATCAAGTATGGAGGAGGCAGAACACAACAACGACAATGAAGAGGTATGTCCTACTTGCGAAGAAATGTGTGATGCTATTTCTCATGCCACTGTTATTGTTAAGAAAAAGGACAAAAAGCTTAGGGACAATGCTATTAAAATTGAGTCACTGGAATCTGAAATTAATCGTTTGAAATCCTTGATTCCTAGTGATGATGATTCTTGTTCCTCATGTGACTTAATATATGAACAATTGTCCTCCCTAAGAAGTGCACATACCTCCACACTTGATAAACTTGAACTTGAAATTGAAAAGAACAAAAAGCTTGCTGCACTTAACATTGGAAACTTAAAAGATGCTTCTTGTTCTACAATTGATTTGCATTGTTCTAGTTGTGATGATCTTGATAAGAAACTGCAAGATGCTATGAATGAAATCTCTATATTGAACAATGCTTTACATTGTCATGAAGTTAAATATTGTTCCAATTGCAAATTAAAAGGAAAAACTTCATGTGAAAATTGTCTTGATCTGTCCAATAAACTTGATAACATGCATAAGACATTTGATCGGTTTTGTAATGGGAATAAGAACCTAAACTTGCTGCTGAATTCATCCAAGTCTTGCAATGATAAAACTGGTTTAGGTTTTGATTCTCATGCTCATGCTAAGGCACATCCACCTAAAATTGTAAAGTCATTAGGAAGTGGTTTGATTCAAACAGTTCCTAAACAAAAAGATGTGGTTTTCAAATCTGCAGGAGTATTGTCTCATTCGGTTTCAAATAAAAATGTTGTTTGCTCATCTAGACATGAACACAAAGTTAAATTTCATTGTACCTACTGTGGTAGAGATGGTCATGTCATAGATTTTTGTTATAGACTAGCTAAACAACAGAAAAGGGAAAGAATGGTTGCTAGATCTCATAACTTTCATGCAAAATTTGTTGCACCTATTGAACCGAATGTACAACCTGCTGTTTTGAGTCAAAAACATTCAAAGTTTACCTCTGGACCTTCTGTTTTTGACTCCGGAGCTACTGATTTTTGTGCTACACAAGTAACACCTTATAGGTCAGTAGTTAAGAATAAAAAATCTCAAACTTTGATTCATAAACCTGCTGTTTTGTCTCAGCTTTTGCGTGTTTTTCCTGCTGCACGTCGCATGACCCAGTACTGGATTCCTAAATGCCTTTTGACTAACCCCAGTATTGAGTCATCGACGTATTGTGCTTCTATGTTGGTTACGCGTTTGAGGAAGGAGAACATTTGGATTGTGGATTCAGGTTGCTCACGCCACATGACCGGTAACAAAGATTGGTTCTCGTCCCTCTCTTTTGTGTCATGTGTAGAGAATGTTACTTTTGCCGATAATTCTTCAACTCCTATAATTGCTAAGGGTTCAGTTAGAGTAAATGATCACTACACTTTGAACGATGTGGCACTTGTCAAAAATTTGAAATACAACTTGCTTTCTGTTTCACAATTGCTAGATGAAAATCTGGAAATTCTTTTCAATAAAAACTGCTGCAAAGTTGTAAGTTCAAATAGTGAGCTAACATGTCTCGGTTTGGAAGAGTTTTTAAAGCTGATTTTGATATGTCTTCCTCTAAGCATAGGTGTCTAGTTGCTAATGATTCAAAGGACCTATATTTTTGGCATCGTAGACTTGGTCACATAGGCTTTGATCACCTAACGCGTGTTAGTGCTCTTGATCGCATACGTGGGCTGCCTAAGCTTAAAGGGGACAAATAAATTGTGTGCTCTTCTTGTAGACATGCTAAGATGGTTGCTGGTTCACATACTCCTCTCACAATGATCATGACAACTGAACCATGTCAACTTTTGCATCTTGACACCGTAGGACCTTCACGTGTTCAATCCTTCGGAGGTAAATGGTATGTACTTGTGATTGTTGATGATTATTCTAGATACTCTTGGGTTTACTTTATGGCATCTAAGAATGAAGTTTTTAGTCACTTTAGAACTTTATTTCTTAGATTATCAATTGATTACCCAAGATCTTTAAAAGCAATTAGAAGTGATAATGGAACTGAATTTAAAAATCAATCTTTTGATCACTTTTGTGCTGAAAATAGAATAGATCATCAATTTTCTTCAGCATATGTACCTCAACAAAACGGTGTTGTAGAAAGAAAGAATAGAACCTTAGTTGAGATGGCTAGGACTATGCTTGATGAATATCAAACTCCTAGGAAATTTTACGCTGATGCGTTAGCAACCGCTTGTTATGTCTCAAATCGTGTTTTCTTGCGTGCTAAGCTAGGTAAAACACCATATGAGCTCCGATTTGGACATAGGCCTAGTGTTAGACACTTTCGGTTCTTTGGTTGCAAATGCTTTGTTAAGAAAATGGTAATCTTGATAAATTTGAACCTAGATCCATTGATGGCATGTTTCTTGGTTATCCATCTCATACTAGAGGCTACCGTGTGCTTTTACTTGACACTAACAAAATTGTGGAGACTTGTGAAGTGTCTTTTGATGAAGCTAGCCTAGGTACTAGCTCAAACATTGCAGGTCCAGATCCATACCCGCGGGGGGGGGGGGGGGGGGAGCATTTTCGTTGAAGATGAGGAAGAATTGGAGCTGCTGCCCGAAAGATCAGCAGCTAAAGACTTTGGTTCAGCTCCGGATGTTAATTCTCAACCAGCACCAACAACCATCAATGCTGATTCAAATCATCCTCAAGTCACAAGATCATCGATTTGTGATGAACATGAAGAAGAAGAAGCTTGTGAGACATCTGTTCCCCTACGGTTTTACAAAGATCATCCCCCACAGCAGATGATTGGAAGCTTGCACGAACGAGTCACACGGTCCAGGTTTTGCGATCCAAACTCTTATGCTCATTCTGCTTTTGTTGCTTCTTTTGAACCCAAAGATATATCACACGCACTCACTAATGAATCTTGGATTATTGCCATGCAAGAAGAGTTAGGAAATTTTGAAATAATGTTTGAAAACTTGTACCTCCACCTCAAGGTCACACTTTAATTGGAACTAAATGGGTATTTAAAAATAAACAAAGTGAGGATGGGGTTGTGGTTTGGAATAAGGCTAGGTTGGTTGCTCAAGGTTTCACTCAAGTTGAAGGTCTAGATTTTGATGAAACTTTTGCTCCTGTTGCTAGATTAGAAGCCATAAGAATTTTGTTAGCTTTTGCTGCATCTAAAGGTTTTAAGATATACCAAATGGATGTCAAAAGTTCTTTTCTTAATGGCTACATAGATGAGGAGGTTTATGTCAAACAACCACCAGGTTTTTAAAATCCAGATTTTCCTAATCATGTTTACAAAGTGTCCAAAGCGTTGTGCGGTCTCAAACAAGCCCCTAGAGCATGGTATGATAGGTTAAAAACATTCTTACTTGAAAAAGGGTTTACCATGGGCAAGGTTGATAAAACTCTTTTTGTGCTTAAGCATGGCAATAACTCATTATTCGTTCAAGTGTATGTGGATGATATTATCTTTGGTTGTGCTTCTCATGATCTTGTGTCCAAGTTTTCAAAAATGATGAGTTCCGAATTTGAAATGAGTATGATGGGTGAACTCACTTACTTTTTGGGGCTGCAAATCAAGCAAACAAAGTAGGGTACCTTTGTACATCAAACGAAGTATACAAAAGAACTCCTAAGGCACTTCAACATGGACAAAAGCAAGCCTCTTCATACACCAATGGGAACAGCAACAACACTTGAACTTGATGAAGATGGTGAACCCGTGAATCAAAAGGAATATAGAAGCATGATCGGATCACTTTTGTACCTCACGGCGTCAAGACCGGACATACAATTCAGCTTATGTCTTTGTGCACGGTTTCAAGCCTCCCCACGTGCTTCACATCGTCAATCCGTCAAAAGGATTCTCAGGTACTTACATGGAACTCAAGAATTTGGAATTTTTCTTCCTTCTTCCTCAACCGTTACTTTGAAAGCTTTTTTCGATGCTGATTTTGGAGGTTGTAGGATTGATAGGAAAAGTACTTCCGGTGCTTGTCATTTTCTTGGTAATTCTCTTGTTGCTTGGTCCTCTAGAAAACAAAATTCAGTTGCACAATCCACAGCCGAATCTGAATATGTAGCTGCTGCTAGTGCTTGCTCACAAATTCTTTGGATTGTTCAAACACTTAAGGACTATGGGGTTGATCTAGATAGTGTTCCATTGTTCTGTGATAACACTAGTGCCATTTGCATTGCTAAAAACCCCGTACAACATTCTAGAACTAAGAACATTGACATTAGGTATCACTTTCTCCGAGATAATGTTTAAAAAGGAAACATTGTGCTTCACCATGTAGATACCGAACAACAATTGGCTGAAATTTTTACAAAACCTTTGGATTTCACTCGTTTTTGTTACATTCGTAGTGAAATAGGGGTTATGCATCCTCATGGCTTAAATTGAGGGGGAGTTTTGAAACTTGGGAAGTCTATATGTGAATCTGAAATTAAAATAATATGAGCATAGTATTTCATACATATATGACTTTGTGATTCCTTTTACATGCTGAAAGTTCTTACTACATTACTCGTGTTATACATTTTGTAGTTTTTGCCATGTCTAGTAATTGGAATAATTACTTACACTAAATCTGGTCATGGTCGAACTTTCTTGCTGTTTTGAACTTGTTGCATGCTCACAAATGCTTTTAATCATAAAGAATTAATCAAGTAATCAACTCACATAAGGTTACTGTGGTTTTGCAACATGCTTATGTGAGGTTCTCACGTAAGGTGTTGTGTTCGGAACTGGCGTGAGTCAAGTCGAGGACTTGGGCTCGTATGGATTGGTTGTTTATTCATGTGCAGGTGTTGCTTGAGTTCAAGACATGGCTGGTGATGGGATACATTGGACTAGTCTCAGGGAGGAGATGAGGTTCCAACAACCAAATTCAGGAGGAATTGTGGTTGAGCTGATCAGGAGGTTGCGCAACATGATTGAATCAAGAACAATGCATGTGAAGGTATTGTGGACGTCATTGGACAATATTTGCACGTGTGCAAGGAGTGCATGGACGTGGCTACATGGTTCCGAGATGTGGTGAAGAGATGTGGACGTAAAGAGTTGGTCGGAAAGGTCCAACCGACTAGGTTATGGACTTAGGCTATGGCTGAGTCGGGTTTGACTCAAATATGGAAAGATTTGAGTTGGTTATGATAGGATTTCTTGTGGGTCACGAATTTGAGTTGTTTAGGAATGTGGGATACGTTCCTAAGGTGTTTGGAAGTCTTAAGATTGCTTCTATCTGCGTATAGAAGAATCCTAAGCAGTTATGGAAAGTCACGATTTGTGAACAGAGTAGGATTAGGTTCCTGATCTGAGTTGAGTTGGCTTTCGAGCTGGTTATATAAGCGAGGGAGCCCAGAGATCGTGGTGCACGACCTTGGGGTTGTTCCTATTGTGTTCTATTGAATAAAATTCATAGTTTGAAGGAACTTTTGTGCCTTGTTCGTCCGACTTGTTCCAGACAAGTTTTACTCGTCGAGTTTCTGGACAGCACTACCTTTCGTCAGTGGTTTTATGATAACTCGAGTTTTACAGATCCAATTGACGTGATTCTTTTTGGGTTATCTTCATAACTTGATTATCTATCATTTGTCAAAATTTCACGGTCATTGGATTTTTGGTCTATGATCTACACGAGTTTCTTTGTAGTGTTTCAGAACTGTTTTTCTCGGGTAGGACAGATTGACCTTTGGTTGATCTTTCGATCATAACTTGAGTTTTTCTCGACGGTTTTGAGTGATTCTTGTTGTTTTGTCTTGGTGACTTGATTCTCTCTGATATATATCACTTTTGTCACGGTGAAACATGTTTATATTAGTCTCACGCACAGTTTCTTTAACAGATCGTGTTTCTGCCGAAGGGGTTGGGGTTTATTTGTTTCCGCTGCGTAAGATTTTTAAATCTACCATTCACCCCCCTCTGGTATCTTTTCACGTGCTCTTCGATCCTACATTTACCTTCTCCCCGGTTGGAGCGAGGAGAAGGACTCCAGCTCCGACCCCCTGCTTTTGCATGGAGCCGTCGAAGTAGAGGGTCCAATGAGGTTCGGTGAAGACCGGAGCCTTAAGTTCCGACTTCTGCTCACTAGGGCCCCCAGGGTTTGATGGAGAGGGGGTCCATTCCACCACAAAATCTTCCAATGCTTGACTCTTGATCGCTTTCCTTGGGATGAATTCAAGATCAAATTCGGCCAATTCCGCTGCCCACTTTGCAATGTTCCCAGTAGAGTTGGGACTATGCAAGATCGCACGCAGTGGGTAAGAGGTCACCACTGATATCTCGTGAGCTTGGAAGTAGTGGCGAAGCTTCCTGGAGGCGATGAGAACTGCATAGAGCAGCTTGTGTACCTCTAGGTATCGAGTCTTGGCATCATGTAGTACTTCGCTGATGAAGTACACTGGCGTTGGACTGTCTAGACCCTCTCGGAGGGGCCCAGAGCTTCCTCCATATCGACCCGGACCCTCCCGGAGGGGTCCGGACCTGCTTCGGGGACCTCCGGGTTCCTACTAGAGGAACTCGGAGCTTCTGTTGGAGTGACTCGGATCCTCCCGGAAGGGTCCAAGTCTTTCTGGATAACTCCCTGTTGATCCAAGTCTGGGGACTAGGATCCAGACTCTCCTTCAGGAACCTCCGAACCCTCTCGGAGGGGTCTGTATTCCTGAGCTTGTGATGGTTCTGGTCTCTCCGTGACCAGGACCATGTTGACAACCTCGTCGGTTGCTGAAATGTAAAGCAGTAAGGGCTCACCAGGGTTCGGAGCTACCAGGGTTGGTAGAGTGGTGAGGAGCTGCTTTAGCTCTTGGAACGCCTTTTCTGCTTCTTCAGACCATTGAAATGGTCCGGACTTCCTCAATAGCTTGAAGAAGGGTAGCGCCCGTTCCACCAGTCTTGAGATGAATCGGCTGAGGGCGGCTAAACATCTAGTTAGTTTTTGGACATCTTTGATGCGAGCTGGTGGCCGCATCTCCTCAATGGCTTTAATCTTCGCCGGATTTGCCTCTATGCCCCGGTGGTTTACCAGGAAACCAAGAAGCTTTCCGGAGCTAACCCTGAAGACGCACTTGTCTGGGTTTAGCTTCGTGCGGGTGATCCGCAACTTGTTGAAGACAGCTTGCAAGGTGTCAAGGAGTGACTCCTTGTCCTTGATTTTGATTACGATGTCATCAACATACACTTCCACTACGTCTCTGATGAACTCTCCAAAGGTTTTGTACATAGCTCGTACACATGTTGAAGCTGCATTCTTGAGACCAAATGGCATGGATGTATAACAGTACAATCCATCTACTGTGATGAAAGAAGTATGTTCTTCATCTTCCCTAGACATTCTGATTTGATGGTACCCAAAATATGCGTCTAGGAAACACAATAATTCACACCCAGGGGTGGAATCCACTATCTGATCTATTCTAGGTAGTGGGAATGGATCTTTTGGGCATGCCTTATATAGTGTTGTGTGGTCGATACACATCCGAAGCTTCCCGCTGGCCTTGGGTACAGTGACTGGGTTTGCCAGCCATTTTGGATGGAAGACTTCTCGGGTGAATCTAGCTTCGAGCAACTTCTTCACTTCTTGTCGTATGAAGTTTTGTCACTCTACGGATTGCTTCCGAGGCTTCTGATGTACGGGCTGAGCATCGGGATAGATCTTCAGATTATGCTCGATCACTTCCCTAGGGATCCCAGGCATTTGTGATGGTTGCCAGATAAACACGTCGACATTAGCCCAGAGGAAAGTGATGAGCGCGAGTTCCTATTTGTCATTCAGACCTCCTGATACACGAGTGGTCTGAGTGGCATCGGAACCAATTTGGATGACTTTGACGGGGACGTCGGTGTCGCCGCTTGGTTGCACGCGAGGTGCGGAGGTTGATCCTCGCTGACGAATGCTCGTGGGTTTTGGAGCTTGCTCATGCCTGGATTCTTCCTCATGTGCTGTAGCAAGAGCATGGAGTTCCTCCAGAGCAGTCACTCCAGCAGTACGGTCTCCGCGGATCCGGAGAACGCCAACTGGTGTCGGCATCTTCAACACCAGGTAGCCATAATGAGCAGTAGCCATGAATTTGTACAAGGCAGGCCTGCCCAGAATGGCGTTGAAGGGCAAGTTGATCTGAGCGACGTCAAAGATCAACTTCTCAGTGCGATAATTCTCCTGAGTCCTGAAGGTCACAAGGAGAGTAATGGCACCGAGCGGTGTTATGGCCCCCGAACCTACTTTGGAGAAAGGTCGGGAAGGGCGAAGGTCCGAAGGTCGGAGCTGAAGCTTGACAAAAGCTTTGAAGCTTATGAGGTTCAGCCCCAAACCTCCGTCCACCATTACATGGTGGAGTTGAATGTTGTTGATGGTAGGTGATACCATCAGAGGTAGCTGGCCAGCTCCGATCATGTTCCGAGGGCAGTCCGAAGCATCAAAAGTGATGGTAGTGTCCATCTTGTTCCGATGAGGTTCCGCCCTGGCTGTAGGAGCTACTGAGGCCATGTCTCGCCGCATAGTCTTAAGGACACGGCCGGAGGTGATGTCCCACAAACCACCAAAGATGGTGTTCATGGTCATTTGACGCTCATTGTCGGAGACATCGGAGTCGTCGTCGACGGAGGTGTATAAAGCCTTCAGGACCTTTTTAGGGTCCTGGAATCCCAACTCCTCTTCAGCCGGAGCTTCGTCAACTTTCTGCTTTCCTTCCCTCTGACGGAAAGGAACTTCTTCCCGACGCTTGTGGTAGCGCTGATCAAGGTTTTGGACCTCCCGACAGTCCTCCAAGTTGTGGTCGTTCGACTTGTGGATAGGACACCACATTTTGGAGTTGCCACCATCTTCAGAGGACGGTCAAGGTCGTTTCTCAGGGCGTGGCCTCCGGCCACCCGGAGCTATATTTGTTCAAAATAGGAAATTATGGTTCTTATGCTAGACCAGACTAGTCTGTTGTTAAAGTGCGGACAAATCCGGTACTCCGGACAAGTCCGCACTCTGGGAACGAACAAGTCCGGTACCTAACAATTTGAACCTCTAAATTCTTATCTGCACATAGTCTCAAATCAATTCTTATAAATCCTTGAATTCCTTTGTCAACCATGATGACTTCAGGTTCCGAGGACAACTCTTTTGATTATGATGAAGAGTGTGATCATGCTAGAGTGCAAAGAGCCAAAGAGAGGGTGATGAAGAAAAGACACGACCACAATGTTCACTCCTCTCCTCCCATACTTCCCAAGAAGAGGAGAGTGGTGGTGAAGAAACCATTAAGCAAGGAAGGTGCTGTGAGTTCATCAGCACCCAAGAGAACTCTCAACAAAGGCAAAGGATTGGCTAGTGATCCTATTGGCCCATTGAATATGAAGGCTCCTATTCATCGCAATAGGCAGCCCTCTAGTGATGACTTTACATGAAAAGGGAGTGAATTGGCTAACAAGTTCAGAAAGCTGGAAGTCTATGATCAGCCCAAACAGTCAACTGACCCCAGATTTTGGAGCAGTTTCCATGCTGACTATTACGAACATGTATATATGAAGATGAGGAACCCAATGATTGAAAATCAGTGGGTCAATATCACTTACCTCCAGTCCAAGAAGGAGCGACATGGACTGAAGAATCTTGTTTCATTCCAGTGGGACTGGAACAATGAGATGGTCACTCAATTCTACTCTACTCTATAGTTTGCTCGTGATGACGGATACAAAATGATATGGATGACACATGGAGCGAAGTACAGTGTCACATATGAAGAATTTGCCAGAATTCTTCACCTTGAAGATTTTTTGGAGAATGACATCATCATTCACAACCTAAAACCTCTGGAGAAAGATGAGCTTGACTTTCTCTATGATACAAGAATGCCATACAATTCCCCAACTACAAAATACTTGAAGCCTTTCTTTGCAATGCTGAATAGAATCCCGAGGAAGACCATAGCTCCTAAGGAGGGAGATGCAGGTACTATCCAGGGGACACTCATGACATTGATGAAGGTGATAAGCAAGAGAACGACCTTCAATGTCTTTGAGTACATTTATAATGACATTGTGAACATCTTCATCACCCCTAGTAGGTCATATGGCTATGCACCCTATATCATGTATATGACTGAGAAGGTGACATGACTTGAGTTTGTAAAGGATGTTCCTCACACTAGTCTCAGGCCTCAGAAGCCTACATTTTACACTGTCCTCTCTGCTCCTACCTCACCTGCAGAGGAACAAAGATCTAAAAGGACTCATTAAGGCACAAGAACTGAAGCTGCTACTCCTGCTCCTCCACCTCATAGAGAGTCCTCCAGTGGTGTGCTGAAGATGCTCTCATCCATCTTTGCATCCTACCGCATAGTGGAAATTAAGCAGCACAAGGAGAGTCTGGCCAGGAAGAAGCATCAACAATATGTGAAACCCAACATCAAAGCAATCTGTGAGAATCTGGAGATGGACTAGTAGGGTCACCTCAGATCTCAGAAGATTCTTGTCGGTACCCTCCGTACCGGATACCCCTTGGGATTGCAAAGATCACAAGGAAACTCCATCTACCAGATTTGAAGACTTCCAAAGGCCCCACATGTCAGGCGTAACTAGACCTGCTTTCCCGACATGGTTAGTCCCAGGGTCGCCACATGTATCATAAGACCGGAAATATCACCCCTACATGGGAAGCTCCGGTTGGAATACCAGTATGGCACCCCCGGACCTAACCCCAGACAGAGGGAAGCTCCGATACTGACACGTGTCCAACAGCACCAGAACTACCCGTCCACGACGGTAAGCTCCAGAGCTGCCACGTGGCAACCGCCGGACCTTCAGCTTCAACAATCAGGCTGGTGGACCCCCCAACAGCTCCGGACCTTCAAGGAGCAATCAAAGACTTCAAGACCCGATTAAGTGCCATTAATACCATATTAATGACACACGATCGGATGGCCCTTAATACTGGTAACATCACTGTTAAGGCCCGTTACCAGCCTATTAAGGGTAATTAACCCCATTTATTGTGTATCAAGCATGTGTAACCGCCGGGGCCACATGTCGGGCCAGGCTAACGATGTCACGGCCAGTCCTTGTACTATAAAAGGACTGGTCGATGATACACAAGGGACGGTTCTAGACCACTCCTGAACTCCCTAAGCTAGACGAGCTTCTTCTTCTGGAGCTTCTTCTAGACTCACATTCTTAATACATCACCAACACACCCCGTGGAGTAGGGTATTACGCTCAGGCGGCCCGAACCACATAAATCTCTGTGTACACATGTCTTTCACCTTCTTGAATCTCTACGCGCCCTTCACCGAACTATAACTCCTCGATCTACCAAAGGTAGTGTCGGGAGATCTACTGGATCCAAACACCGACAGTTGGCGCGCCAGGTAGGGGGTGCCCGAGATTTCGAGTATGGTGAACTCAGCTGCTGGATCATCCAACGGCAACCCTACCGTTCAACCCGCTAGAGGCAATTGCTCCAACATGCAACAACCAGCAGGTGCCATGGCTCCAGTAGGAGTCATGCCTTCACCACCACCGCCTGCACCAGCACGTCAAGCTGCGCAACATGACAGTGCATCGACGTCGGTCACTGCATTGGCGAATAACAACAACCCTGAACACGCGCTTCATGCAGCGCGTGCTCTCCTCCAACGTCCACCACCTCCACGTGCATCCCAAGGTGCGATGGAGCAGTGGAGGGCTGATGTGGAACATCTAGTTGCAGCAGTAGCTGACCGCATTAGCAACCAAGGTCCTTTTCCTTCAGTGCAGGCCCCATCGCAGTGCCGGACCGTGTCTGGCAGACTTGGTCCACACGCTTCCAAGAATAGGAGGTGTGCTGCGTCACAGCAAGTTACGTCGCTACCTTCTGGGGCGCGACGAACTCATACGGTGACCAGTCTTTCAACTCATGACCTCCGGGCGGAGCTTGATCGCTGTTACCGTCAATAGGATGACTGTTTCCATATCGAGCGTGCTCGCGAAAGGCGAGAGGCTCGAGACAGTCCTGCTCCCGAGGGAGTAGGAGGAGGCTGTTCTGCACTGGCCATGCATCTACGCATGGTCAGATGGCCACAAAAGTTCCGGCCTCACCTGCCGGAGAAATTTGACGAGACTGTTAATCCCGCCGCTCCAAATTTGCACCACCGCAATCCTTGCACCCGGAGGTAACGAGGCCGTAATGGCCAACTACTTCCCAGTGGCCTTGACTGGGACTGCCCTCTGTCTGGGGTTCTGGTGGACGGGTAGTTCTGGTGCTGTTGAACACGTGTCAGTACCGGAGCTTCCCTCTGTCTGGGGTTAGGTCCGGGGGTGCCATACTGGTATTCCGACCGGAGCTTCCCATGTAGGGGTGATAGCTCTGGTCTTATGATACACGTGGTGGCCCTGGGACTAACCATGTCGGGGAAGCAGGTCCGGTTACGCCTGACATGGGGGCCTTCGAAGGTCTTCAAATCTGGTAGATGGAGTTTCCTTGTGATCTTTGCAGTCCCAAGGGGTATCCGGTACGGAGGGTATTGACAGTGGCCCCTTCGACCCACCTCCGGGATAGACCTTTTGGATGAAGTCATTCCGCCGGAGGTGGGTCCATTCTTCGGTTTTTGAGCCGTGTCTTCAAGGATCTTCGGACGTGCCGTTGGCGACAGTTCGTAGTTAAACCTCCACCGCATGGCATATCCAGGAGGCAGCAGGTGAGATCTTAGCGTGTGGATCTCACGCAATTGAAGGTCGCCGGTTCCCGATACGAAAATCGTATCGGTTCCGCGTGTCCTGTCAGGTCGCCGCCTTCGGGTTTCCCGCCTTTCATGATGACAACCGTTCGCCTGGGGTAATAACCTCGACTTGATCGTCGGGGTGGCCCCGGGCCCCCTTGTCATTGGCGGGGTGAAGTTTTTGACTAGTATCGTCGGCACCTCTGCGGTTTTCATCCAGGCGTTGCGGGGCTTACTTAAGAAGAAAAGCACGCACCGTTTGGGGTTCTTTACGCCTTCCATTCGATCTTGCGCTCAAATCTTCCAAACTTTAACTTGCCTTTCCTCTCTTGCCTCGCTGTGCCGCGATGGAGTTGGGTCTCCGCTAGAGCCGACTAAAGACCGATGATGATTTGAAGAACATTTGGGCCCTCATGGGATGGTCCCCTGACTTTTTCAACCACTTGGTTTGTGTCGGCAAGCTCCCATTCGAGAAGGAACACGCCGACAACATGGTGTACTTCTCTGCGTATGCCATGGAGGGACTGATACCACCTTTCTCCTCTTTCTTCTTGATGCTGCTAGACTTCTATGGTCTGCAGCTGTACCACCTTGGCCCCCACTCCATTCTGCTAGTGTCAATCTTTGTCCACTTCTGCGAGATGTGGGTGGGCATTCCCCCCTGCATTGAGCTTTTCTGCACCTTCTTCACTGTCCAAACCACGGGCAGGAGTGATGAGTACCTTGGCTTCTACTATTTTGTGAAGCGCAAGAAGTGCCCGTAGAAGTACTTGCGGTCGTTCCCTTCTGGGAAGTGGGACGACTGGAAGAAGGATTGGATTGTAATCAGGGTGGAGGAGCACGAGAAGCTGGAGCTGTCGGAAGGCCTCCCCAACATCAACATTGCAGTTTGGAGTGAAGCTCCGGTGCTGTCGGATGCCTTCAACCCTGCTCTGACCAGGATCCGCCTGTGCGTGGAAGGAGGGGTGACTCCCCAGGCGGTGTTTTGCAACTTCCTGACCAACAGGTGGGATCCGTTGAAGAGGAGGGAGAAATTGGCTTGGGCCCTCAACAGTATGCTAGACGACGACCGGATCAAGACCGGTTTGAAGTCCAACATGGAGGGTGCAACTTTGGAGTTCCACCTCAAGAAGTTCCAGCACGGCATCGACATCGAGGGCGACGACTTGGCTCCGCCTTCAGCTTTCCTCCCTCTGAACATGGAGGCCGAGTTTAGCAGGGAGCTCCGGCGGATGATGCCGGTGCTTGACGACCTTGGTGTCGTCGAGAGGCGCTCGACCACCAGGTTGGCGATCTCCAAAGCTCCGGAAGGTGGCTCCGTTCCTGCCCCTAAGCCAAGAACTGATGTCGTCGGCAAGGGCATGGAATTGGACGAGCCCTCGAGCCGTAAGAGGAAGCATGCTGATAGAAGGTACGCCAGACATACTTCTTCCACGGCGTCTCCTTCTCCCCGGAGGGTGAGGTCTACGATGGTGGCATCTACTCCAGTAGCGGCTTCTTCCCGGAGTGCTAGCTCCGGCCAGGTGACTCCGGTTCCAAGGCCAGCTGAGGGCTCCGGGTCTGGAGGTCTTTCCCGGTCGATGGGGGCCTCGACCAGAGCAACGCCGATAGCAGCATCAAGTTCTAGGGGAACCTCCGGGACTACCACGCCAGCGGTGGTTGGGGCCAGTCCGGAGCATCCGGAGAAGAGGTTCCGTGGTAACTGGTGCGGAAGCCTTCCGAAGTAATTTTTGATCTTTTACCTTAGTCCGTTATTTTATTGTTAACTGTATGTTGAGTTTCTTTGTCCTTCATCCTCAGTGTGCCCAAGAAGAGGGCTGAAGCTCTGGTGCCTGCAGCAGCAGTTGAGGCTATGAAGGCCGAAGCTCCGGCTCCGATTCCAGCGCCGCCCCAAGAGGTGGCTGAGGCTGCTGCAGCCCCGACGCTGGCTGTCGTGGTTTTGGATGACTCATCCCCAGAAGCTCCCGTGGTAGCGCCGTACCATGGGAATGAAGACGTACCAGCGGCGCCAGCCCCGGAGGTTGAAGCTCCAGGCTTGGATGCTGAGATGTTGGACGCTCCGGCTGCAGAGCCAGAGGGAGCTGCGATTCCGGCCCCAGAGCCAGATGTTGTTGAAGCCCCGGCAGTTGAGCCGGTGGTTGATGAGGTCCCGGCAGTGGAGCCGGGTGTTGATGAAGCTCCGACACTTGAGCCGGTTGTCGAGGAAGCTTTGGCGGTAGAGCCAGTTGCTGCAGAAGTTCCGGCTGTGGAGCCAGCCGTTGAAGAGGTTTCGGCGTCCGAGCCAGTTGCTGCCGAGGTGTCGGCGCCTGAGCCCATGATGGTCGAAGCGCCAGCACCCGAGGCAGAGGCGGAGGAAGCGCCTGCATCGGAGCAGAAGTGGCTTCTGCTCCGACCATACCTTCAACACCCGCTCCAGAAGCGGTGATCCCGGAGGTGCCCTATGCTGAGCCAGGGTGCCATGATGAAGCTGGTGGCCCCTCGCCGGATGGGCCAGTTGTTGATGACCTGGCGGCTGGGCCTTCGGAACCAATTCTGGAGGTTGGAACTTCAGCTGCAAGTACTTCCTCGGCGGTAGCTGAGGCTATCCTGGACGATGGACCTAGTGCCGTGGAAGCTCAGGGGACCGCTCTCGTAGAGTGGGACCCAATTTCTGTTGCTGAAAATCCGCTGGAGCCAGCGGAGAGGACCCCAGCAGGTCCGGACCTGATCCCCCTATCGTTGTCTATCGACAACGCCTGCTCCAGTCTTCGCCAAGTCCAGCTGGCCTTCTACCACGACAGCAAGGCCCTCGAGGAGGAGTGCCAAAACCTTAGGAGGTGGCGCAACCGACTCCATTTCAAGACCAAGCTGGCGCAGTCGAGGCTGGCTGATGACAAGGAGTGGGTACAAAGGGAGAAGGTCCGCCTGGAGTACCGGGGAAAGTTGTTGGATGAGAGGGAAAGCATGACGCGAACCCTTGACAACTAGTCCCGGGCCATCTATGAGCAGGCCAAGGCTACAAATAGGGCAACGGATGATCGCCAAGAGAGGCCCACCGCCATCCACAATAGTCTCATCAAGCGTCGGGAGGCTCTTGAAGCGCGGGAGAGATGGCTCGAAGATGAAGAGCAGAAATTCCTGGAGCTGCGGGACGACCTCGTGAAGAGGGAGGAAGAGCTTGTCCAAAAGACAACTCTGGCTGACAAGAGCCTCAAAGAACGCACCAAGAAATTGGAGGAGCATTGCAAGGAGGAGGAGAAGAAGGCCTGGGAGCGAGGGCAAGATCTCTACAAGTAGGAGAATGCCATCTGTAAGACCTATGTGTGCTGAATACATTGGCTTGTAGTGAATACACTTGGCTTTGATGATAAAAGTTTTAAATATCACCAAAACACCTTTTTATCAAGGTCCGAATCTAGCTCTGAGCTACAACAAGGTCCGACGGTAGGTCCGGCTTGTTTTGGGTAGCTACAGCTACGTTAGATGCTAGGTCCGACTTCTTGGTAAGGTCCGACTAGCTTTGGTTAGCTCCAGTGAGCTTTATCTCTAGCTCCGGCATGTCTTTGTTAGCTCCGACATATATTTGATAGCTCCGGCATGCTTTTGCTAAACTCCGACGTACTTTGTCTAGCTCCGGTTTTGGGTTGACTAGTTTGGACTAGTTTTTGGTAAGCTCCGGTGCTAGGATCTACTAGTTTTATAAGCTCCAGCGGGAGCTTGGATCTACTAGTTTTGGTAAGCTCCGGTAGGTGCTTCATTGTACTAGTTTTGTTAGCTCCGGCTCAAGGTCCGGGTTGCTCTGGCAAGGTCCGGAACTTGACCGCAGTGCTTCTGCTTTTCATTTGCAATGTTTTGTACTTGCTTTACATTGTTGGAAAGATTGCTTAGTATTCATTTGCTATGTTTTTGGTGCGTTTTGGTTGATATGGATGATATCGTGTTACTGTGGTTTTGCAACATGCTTATGTGAGGTTCTCACGTAGGGTGTTGTGTTCGGAACTAACTTGAGTCAAGTCAAGGACTTGGGCTCGTATGGATTGGTTGTTTATTCATGTGTAGGTGTTGCTTGAGTTCAAGTCATGGCTGGTGACGGGATCCATTGGACTAGTCTCAGGGAGGAGATGAGGTTCCAACAACCAAGTTCGGAAGGAACTGTGGTTGAGCTGATCAGGAGGTCGCGCAGGATGATTGAATCAAGGGCGGTGCATATGAAGGTTACTGGACATCGAAGGAAGGTGTTCGCACGTATGCATGCGGTGCATGACGTGGCAACATGGTTCCAAAGATGGGATAAGGAAGGAAAGATCTGGTTGGAAGGATCGGATCGTAACGGTTGATGACTTTGGCTGAGGCGGAGTCGGTTATGGCTCGGTAAGGAAAGTATCGAGTTGGTTATGATAGGATTTCGTGTGGGTCACGAATTTGAATTGTTTAGGAATGTGGGATACGTTCCTAAGGTGTTTGGAAGTCTTAAGATTGCTTCTATCTGCGTATAGAAGAATCTTGAGCAAATATGGAAAGTTACGATTCGTGATCTGAGTAGGATTGGAGTCCTAGTTGATATTGGGTAGGCCTAAGGGCTGGTTATATAAGCAAGGGAGCCCAGAGTTCGTGTGGTACGACTTTTGGGCTGTTCCTCTTGTGTTCTATTGAATAAAATTCATAGTTTGAAGGAACTTTTGTGCCTTGTTCGTCCGACTTGTTCCAGACAAGTTTTACTCGTCGAGTTTCTGGACAGTACTACCTTTTGTCGGTGGTTTTATCATAGCTCGAGTTTTACAGATCCAATTGACGTGATTATTTTTGGGTTGTCTTCACAACTTGATTATCTATCATATATCAAAATTTCACGGTCATTGGATTTGTGGTCTATGATCTACACGAGTTTCTTTGCAGCATTCCAAAACTGTTTTTTCCTCGGGTAGGACAGATTGACCATTGTTTGATCTTTCGATCATAACTTGAGTTTTTCTCGATGGATTTGAGTGATTTCTTTTGTGTTGTCTTCGTGACTTGATTCTCTATTATATGTATTACTTTTGTCACGGTGAAAAACATTTAGATTAGTCTCACACACGATTTCTTTAACAGATCATTTTTCTGCCGAAAGGGTTTGGGGTTTCATTGTTTCCGCTGCGTAAGATTTTTAAATCTACCATTCACCCCCCCTCTGGTAGCTTTTCACGTTCTCTTCGATCCTACAATTGGTATCAGAGCCACGGTGCTCTAATCTTTGAGATTTGCACGTGTTTTTGACTAATCATCATGGAGAAGTACTTCGCCAAACCTTGTGTGTTTGCTGGTATTGATTTCCAGGTTTGGAAGGCACGCATGGAGGCTTTTATCTAGGCACAATGCTTTGCAATATGGGATAAGGTGTATAAGCCTTATGAAGTGCCACCCAATGATCAAGTCACGGCCACAAACCTACGGGACGTCGACAACAACAACAAAGCCTGAAACTTGATCATGCAAGGACTCACTCAAAGCGACTTTGATCGTGTCGCGCACCTCCGATCAGCATACGATGTTTGGAGAGCTCTCTGTGATTACCATGAAGGCTCCAACACAATCAAGGAGGTAAAACAAGATATGTTCAAAAAGGAATATATGCGTTTTGAGATGCAACCAGGTGAGTCTATCGATGACCTTTTTGCTCGTTTCAATAAAATTCTCAGCAACTTACGTAGTGTCAATGTATTCTGATGCTGAGAATGCTAGGCAACTTCTTAGTGCATTAGACATGTCAATTTGGGAGATGAAAGTAACATCAATTCGTGAATCAACTGTCATGAGTTCTCTTACATTAGATGTACTTTATTCTAAACTAAAAACTCATGAAATTGACATCCTAGCGCGTAAGAACCCAAACAAGTCTATTGCTTTTGTTTCTCAACATGATATGCCTAGCTCCGGCCAATCTTCATCTTGTAGTACACTTGCTTTGTTGTCCTCTCTAACCCTTGAACAGATTGAGGAGTTTCCAGAGGAGGAGCTAGCACTTCTCTCTACGAGGTTCTTAAAAGCATTGCAAAATGTGAGAACTAGAAGGAGAGGAAGCTCCGAACCTCAACGGTGCTTTGAATGTGGTAAGACAGGACCTTTTCGATCAGATTGCCCTAACCTTTAAGGTCCTACTTCCCGGGATGAAAAGAAAACAAGAACAAAGCCCTCCTCTGCAAAAGATACGAAGAAAAAGAAGGGTACCATAGGACGCAAGATGATTAACAGCTTCATCACCGCACTTCAAGAACTTAGTTCAAGTGATGTAGACTTTGAAAGTGATGAAGATGATGACGATCTGGCCACCTTATGCTTCATGGCGGGCAAAACAAGATCAAGATCAAGTCAGGAGGATGCAGAACACAACAGTGAAGACGATGAGGTATGTTCTACCTGCAATGAAATGTGTGATGCTATTTCTCGTGCAACTATTATTGTCAAGAAAAAGGACAAAAAACTTAGGGATAATGCTGCTAAAATTGAATCACTAGAATCTGAAATTAACCGTTTAAAAACTTTGATTCCTAGTGATGATGCATGTCCCTCATGTGACTTAATCTATGAACAGTTGTCCACATTAAGAAGTGCACAATCCTCCACTCTAGATAGACTTGATGAAGAAATTGAAAAGAACAAAGAGCTTGCTGCACTTAATGATAAAAACTTGAAAGATGCTAGCGGTTCTACAATTGATTTGCATTGTTCTACTTGTGAGGATCTTGATAAGAAACTACAGGATGCTATGAATGAAATTTCTATATTGAACAATGCTTTACGTTCTCATGAAGTTAAATTTTGTTCAAATTGCAAACTAAAAGGAAAAACTTCATGTGAAAATTGCCTTGATCTGTCCAATAAACTTGATGACATGCATAGGACATTAGATCGGTTTTGTAATGGGAATAAGAACCTAAACTTGCTGCTGAATTCTTCCAAGTCTTGCAATAATAAAACTGGTTTAGGTTTTGATTCTCATGCTCATGCTAAGGCACATCCACCTAAAATTGTAAAGTCATTAGGAAGTGGTTTGATTCAAACAGTTCCTAAACAAAAAGGAGTGGTTTTCAAATCTGCAGGAGTGTTGCCTCATTCGATTTCAAATAAAAATATTGCTTGCTCATCTAGACATGAACACAAAGTTAAATTTCATTGTACCTTCTGTGGTAGAGATGGTCATATCATAGATTTTTGTTATAGACTAGCTAAACAACAGAAAAAGGAAAGAATGGTTGCTAGATCTCATAACTTTCATGCAAAATTTGCTGCACACATTGAACCGAATGTACAACCTGCTGTTTTGAGTCAAAAACATTCAAAGTGTACCTCTGGACCTTCAGTCTTTGCCTCCAGAGCTACTGGTTTTCACTCTAAACAAGCAACAACTTCTAAATTAATTGTTAAGAACAGAAAACCTCAATCTTTGACTCATAAACCTGCTGTTTTATCTCAGCTTTCGCATGTTTTTCCTGCTGCACGTCGTGTGACTCAGTGCTGGATACCTAAATGCCTTTTGACTAACCCCAGTATTGAGTCATCGACGTATTGTGTTTCTATGTAGGTTACACGTTTGAGGAAGGAGAACATTTGGATTGTGGATTCAGGTTGCTCACGCCACATGACCGGTAACAAAAATTGGTTCTCCTCCCTCTCTTTTGTGTCACGTGTAGAGAATGTTACTTTTGCCGATAATTCTTCAACTCCTATAATTGCTAAGGGTTCGGTTAGAGTAAATGATCACTACACTTTGAAGGATGTGGCACTTGTCAAAAATTTGAAATACAACTTGCTTTCTGTTTCACAATTGCTAGATGAAAATCTGGAAATTATTTTCAATAAAAACCGCTCAAAGTTGTAAGTTCAAATAGTGAGCTTATTTTTAACATGTCTCGGTTTGGAAGAGTTTTTAAAGCTGATTTTGATATGTCTTCCTCTAAGCATAGGTGTCTAGTTGCTAATGATTCAAAGGACTTATATTTTTGGCATCATAGACTTGGTCACGTAAGCTTTGATCACCTAACGCGTGTTAGTTCTCTTGATCGCATACGGGCTGCCTAAGCTTATAGGGACAAAGAAATTGTGTGCTCTTCTTGTAGACATGCTAAGATGGTTGCAGGTTCACATACTCCTCTCACAATGATCATGACAACTGAACCATGTCAACTTTTGCATCTTGACACCGTAGGACCTTCACGTGTTCAATCCTTCGGAGGTAAAACACCATATGAACTCCGGTTTGGACATAGGCCTAGTGTTACACACTTTCGGGTCTTTGGTTGCAAATGCTTTGTTAAGAAACATGGTAATCTTGATAAATTTGAACCTCGATCCATTGATGGCATGTTTCTTGGTTATCCATCTCATACTAGAGGCTACCGTGTGCTTTTACTTGACACTAACAAAATTGTAGAGACTTGTGAAGTGTCTTTTGATGAAGCTAGCCCAAGTACTAGCTCCGGTGTTGCAGGACCAGATCCGTATCCTCAGGGGGAGGGTATTTTCGAAGATGAAGAAGAACCGGTGATACTGCCTGGTAGTTCCGAGGTTGACACGTGTCCAGCTCCAGACATTGAACAAGCTCCGGCTATCACCTATGCTGGTCCTGATCATCCACAAGTCACAAGCTCATCAATCTACGATGAACCTAATGAAGAAGAAGCTTGTGAGACATCTGTTTCCCTACGTTTTTACAAAGATCATCCCCCACAACAGATGATTGGAAGCTTGCACGAACGAGTCACACGGTCCAGATTTTGCGATCCAAACTCTTATGCTCATTCTGCTTTTGTTGCTTCTTTTGAACCCAAAGATATATCACACACACTCACTAATGAATCTTGGATTATTGCCATGCAAGAAGAGTTAGAAAATTTTGAAAGAAATAATGTTTGGAAACTTGTACCTCCACCTCAAGGTCACACTTTAATTGGAACTAAATGGGTATTTAAAAATAAACAAAGTGAGGATGGGGTTGTGGTTAGGAATAAGGCTAGGTTGGTTGCTCAAGGTTTCACTCAAGTTGAAGGTCTAGATTTTGATGAAACGTTTGCTCCTGTCGCTAGATTAGAAGCCATAAGAATTTTGTTAGCTTTTGCAGCATCTAAAGGTTTTAAGCTATATCAAATGGATGTTAAAAGTGCTTTTCTTAATGGCTACGTAGATGAGGAGGTTTATGTCAAACAACCACCGGGTTTTGAAAATCCAGATTTTCCTAATCATGTTTACAAAGTGTCCAAAGCCTTATACAGTCTCAAACAAGCCCCTAGAGCATGATATGATAGGTTAAAAACATTCTTACTTGAAAAGGGGTTTACCATGGGCAAGGTTGATAAAACTCTTTTTGTGCTTAAGCATGGCAATGACTCATTATTCATTCAAGTGTATGTGGATGATATTATCTTTGGTTGTGCTTCTCATGATCTTGTGTCCAAGTTTTCAGCAATGATGAGTTCCGAATTTGAAATGAGTATGATGGGTGAACTCACTTACTTTTTGGGGCTGCAAATCAAGCAAACCAAGGAGGGTACCTTTGTGCATCAAACTAAGTATACCAAAGACCTCCTAAGGTGCTTCAACATGGACAAAAGCAAGCCTCTTCGGACACCAATGGGAACATCAACAACACTTGTACTTGATGAAGATGGTGAATCCGTGGATCAAAAAGAATATAGAAGCATGATCGGATCACTTTTGTACCTCACGACATCAAGACCGGACATACAATTCAGCGTATTTCTTTGTGCACGGTTTCAAGCTTCCCCACGTGTTTCACATCGTCAATCCGTCAAAAGGATTCTCAGGTACTTACATGGAACTCAAGAATTTGGCATTTTTCTTCCTTCTTCCTCAACCGTTACTTTGAAAGCTTTTTCGGATGCTGATTTTGGGGGTTGTAGGATTGATAGGAAAAGTACTTCCGGTGCTTGTCATTTTCTTGGTAATTCTCTTGTTGCTTGGTCCTCTAGAAAACAAAATTCAGTTGCACAATCCACAGCCGAATCTGAATATGTAGCTGCTGCTAGTGCTTGCTCACAAATTCTTTGGATTGTTCAGACACTTCAGGACTATGGGGTTGTTCTAGATAGTGTTCCACTGTTCTGTGATAACACTAGTGCCATTTGCATTGCTAAAAACCCCGTGCAACATTCTAGAACTAAGAACATTGACATTAGGTATCACTTTCTCCGAGATAACGTTGAAAAAGGAAACATTGTGCTTCACCATGTAGATATCGAACAACAATTGGCTGACATTTTTACAAAACATTTGGATTTCACTCGTTTTTGTTACATTCGTAGTGAAATAGGGGTTATGCATCCTCATGGCTTAAACTGAGGGGGAGTTTTTGAAACTTGGGAAGTCTATGTGTGGATCTGAAATAAAACTAATATGGGCATAGTATTTCATACATATATGACTCTGTGATTTCTTTTACATGCTGAAAGTTCTTACTACATTACTCGTGTTATACATTTTGTTGTTTTTGCCATGTCTAGTAATTGGAATAATTACTTACACTAAATCTGGTCATGGTCGAACTTTCTTGCTGTTTTGAACTTGTTGCATGCTCACAAATACTTTTAATCATAAAGAATTAATCAAGTAATCAACTCACATGTTGAGTTTTTATGAACAAATATAAATTGAGGAAAGATCAAGAGAATATGCATGCATCGCACTTCTTCTTTTGAGATGGCTTGTCATTGCACTTAGATATGAACTTGGAAGAAGTTGTGTATGACTAAAACCATGTCCTTAAGCTTCCGATTGTCAAATGACATAGGCTTGGCTTGGTTGGTTAGAATAAGGCAGATGTGCATATAATCTCTTGCAAATATCATATGATCTAAATTTATGCTTTGAAAAATAATAAAATGCAGCAACTAGTGTCATGCTTTCAGGTTTTGAAATAGTTAAGTTTGTGAGATCATGACTTGCTTAAATTGAAAATTACATATGATCTCTAGCATGGCTTACACTACTTTATGTATTTCATTGATGTGATAATGTAAAGTACTTGATAGTATGACTTGGATGAGCTTTGTTTATATGAATATGTTATAATATGCTCACAACAACTAAAGAGGGAGAGATAAATTGTTTATATGCTCATGACTTGCTGAATACATTGTCAAAGGGGGAGAGATAAGCATGAAGAGAAAGAGAATATGTGCATAAGGAGAGATAATAAAGGGGGAGATATAATATGAGAATTTTCTCATTTTATTTCCGATTTACAAAATGGGGAGAAATTGCTTTCAAACTTTTATGTGAATAAGCCAATGTTCGGATTTTAAATGGTGTTGCCAATGCATTCATCAAGGGGGAGATTGTAAGACCTATGTGTGCTGAATACATTGGCTTGTAGTGAATACACTTGGCTTTGATGATAAAAGGTTTAAATATCACCAAAACACCTTTTTATCAAGGTCCGACTCTAGCTCTGAGCTACAGCAAGGTCCAACGGTAGGTCCGGCTTGTTTTGGGTAGCTACGGCTACATTAGATGCTAGGTCCGACTTCTTGGTAAGGTCCGACTAGCTTTGGTTAGCTCCGGTGAGCTTTATCTTTAGCTCCGGCATGTCTTTGTTAGCTCCGGCATATATTTGATAGCTCCGGCATGCTTTTGCTAAACTCCGACGTACTTTGTCTAGCTCCCTTTTTGGGTTGACTAGTTTTTGGTAAGCTCCGGTGCTAGGATCTACTAGTTTTGTAAGCTCCGGCGGGAGCTTGGATCTACTAGTTTTGGTAAGCTCCGGCAGGTGCTTCATTGTACTAGTTTTGTTAGCTCCGGCTCAAGGTCCGGGTTGCTCTGGCAAGGTCCGGAACTTGACCGCAGTACTTCTGCTTTTCATTTGCAATGTTTTGTACTTGCTTTACATTGTTGGAAAGATTGCTTAGTATTCATTTGCTAAGTTTTTGGTGCGTTTTGGTTGATATAGATGATATCGTGTTACTGTGGTTTTGCAACATGCTTACGTGAGGTTCTCACGTAGGGTGTTGTGTTTGGAACTAAGTTGAGTCAAGTCAAGGACTTGGGCTCGTATGGATTGGTTGTTTATTCATGTGCAGGTGTTGCTTGAGTTCAAGTCATGGCTGGTGACGGGATCCATTGGACTAGTCTCAGGGAGGAGATGAGGTTCCAACAACCAAGTTCGGAAGGAACTGTGGTTGAGCTGATCAGGAGGTCGCGCAGGATGATTGAATCAAGGGCAGTGCATATGAAGGTTACTGGACATCGAAGGAAGGTGTTCGCACGTATGCATGTGGTGCATGACGTGGCAACATGGTTCCGAAGATGGGATAAGGAAGGAAAGATCTGGTTGGAAGGATCGGATCGTAACGGTTGATGACTTTGGCTGCGGCGGAGTCGGTTATGGCTCGGTATGGAAAGTATCGAGTTGGTATGATAGGATTTCGTGTGGGTCACGAATTTGAGTTGTTTAGGAATGTGGGATACGTTCCTAAGGTGTTTGGAAGTCTTAAGATTGCTTCTATCTGGGTATA
Organism: Tuctoria greenei; assembly: GCA_036927565.1. Taxonomy (NCBI): domain Eukaryota; kingdom Viridiplantae; phylum Streptophyta; class Magnoliopsida; order Poales; family Poaceae; genus Tuctoria; species Tuctoria greenei. The sequence continues at coordinate 17,967,524 of JAYESD010000005.1, forward strand.
GAAGAATCTTGAGCAGTTATGGAAAGTTACGATTCGTGATCTGGGTAGGATTGGAGTCCTAGATGATATTGGGTAGGCCTAAGAGCTGGTTATATAAGCAAGGGAGCCTAGAGTTCGTGTGGTACGACTTTGGGGATGTTCCTCTTGTGTTTTATTGAATAAAATTCATAGTTTGAAGGAACTTTTGTGCCTTGTTCGTCCGACTTGTCCCAGACAAGTTTTACTCGTCGAGTTTCTGGACAGTACTACCTTTCGTCGGTGGTTTTATCATAGCTCGAGTTTTACAGATCCAATTGACGTGATTATTTTTGGGTTGTCTTCACAACTTGATTATCTACCATATATCAAAATTTCATGGTCATTGGATTTGTGGTCTATGATCTACACGAGTTTCTTTGCAGCGTTCCAAAACTGTTTTTTCCTCGGGTAGGACAGATTGAGCATTGTTTGATCTTTCGATCATAACTTGAGTTTTTCTCGACGGATTTGAGTGATTTCTTTTGTGTTGTCTTCGTGACTTGATTCTCTATGATATCTATCACTTTTGTCACGGTGAAACACATTTAGATTAGTCTCTCACACGATTTCTTTAACAGATCGTTTTTCTGCCTAAAGGGTTTGGGGTTTCATTGTTTCTGCTGCGTAAGATTTTTAAATCTACCATTCACCCCCCCCCTCTGGTAGCTTTTTACGTGCTTTTCGATCCTACACCATCGCCGCCAGGGAGAAGATAGTACAGGGCTTAGAGAAGGATCTGGTCAACCGCCGGAATGAGATCCACCTCCGGGAGGAAGAGCTCAGCAAACTCGAAAGACATGTTGCTGAAATGATTCAGCAGAATGCCAAAGAGGTGGAGCGTCTTGCTCGGGAGAGCTCAGAGCTTGCGGCGGCCAAAAGATCCTTGGCAAAGATGCGTGGTGCAAGGGTTGCGAAGTCCCAACAAGTTTGGGACTTCCTGGACAAGGCCAACGACGCACTGACGCCAATGGGCTTCAGTCCCGTGCGTCCGGATAATCCGGAGCCAGAGCTAGACCAGGCGTTGGAGGCGCTGAGTTCAGCGGGCAACAAGCTCTCCAAGATGGGCGATGTCATCGCGGACCAATTGGGAATGGAGGGTCAGTCCCTGGCGAAGAACGTCGCAGAGTTTGTGTTGACGTGCTACACCAGCCAGGACCTTCAAGCACCAGGTCCAACGTGTCGGAGGTGGCCTAGATGTCGCCCAGTTCTTCCATAGTGTCTAGGATCGTCTTTCTGTAGCTCCCACTTGTATTCTCTCTTCTTGTTCTTCAATTTTGTAATCTCTTGTCTCCAGATGAATGAAATCCAAATTTTTGTGAATTCGAATTTCATTTTTTTATCTTCAACACCTTTGTCTTACTTGCCTCCCTGGTAGATGTACACAATTTGATTGTGAACATGTACCAAGAGGATGTGATCAGTTGTTGAAGACTTGCATGCTTCGAACCTGTAGAATGTAGGTTCGAAGTCTTCGATAGTGTAGGCCCCCTGAGGCTGTCGGGGCTTAGTAGCTCCGGCATTGACCATCGCCGGAGCTTAGTAGCTCCGGCACTAGTCTCCATCAACGCGTAAAGCATCAATGGTTAGTCCTATGGGGTGTCGGAGCTTGGTAGCTCCGGCAGTGACCTCTGTCAACACATGTTGTGTCATTAGTAAGCTCCTATTTAGAGTCTTTCCACCATCTTCACGTTGACAGCATGCCCCCTAGCTTTACCAGAGCTGAGTAGCTCCAGCGATGCTCGATGTCAATGTTTGAAACATCATCCACGAGCTGTCTGGGGAATGTTGGAGCTTTGGTAGCTCCGGCTTCATTCACCATCATCATGAAATGTTTATTTTTCCTGCACATTGAAGTCAAGAAAAACAGTAAAATTTGTTTCCTATCTATAACTTCATTGTGGCATACTGTTCTCGAGAAAGTTTTAGGTCGAAAACAATCCTAAATACAATTAAGAGCACCGTCTTGCTTCCTTCAGGTTCGATTGTTTCTGGACTTGCCTTACTTCGGCCTGCCGGGGTGTAGGTAGAGTGGCGTACTTAGGGTGCATGACCAGTCTAAGTCGATAGCATACTCCGGCCCTAGATTGGCTTGGCGGCATTCGGACAAGTAAGCCATCAACAATGTTTGAACCCAGAAGGATAGACAATGCAACTTGAATTGTACATGAACTGGTCAAGCTAAAGTTTCTTAAGAACTGCACAACTTTATTATAGACAAGAAAGAGAAAAATAAAAAATATTGAGCTTGTACAAAGTAAATGCACGTCGAGTCTGTTTTCACACAATGATGTCTTTCATTATAGGTTCGGGGTACAGGGGAAACAAGTACACTCTTAGGTACGGAACCAGGCTAAGTGTGTTTCGTTTCTTGTTTGACCCAAGGTAGCTAGCTACACCTTTAGTTCTGAGACTATGACAAGTGTTGCATGAACGTTGCGGACCTAACTTGGTAGGTCCGGCTGCCCTCCCAGAGGAGCTACTCGACTCTGTACAATGACTCTATAACATACATCACATGTGATTACAGACTCACCTCCGTGATATTAAGCGTAGAACTTATGGAGGTGCTCAATGTTCCAAGGATTTGGGAGAGGTGTCCCATCCTCGGTTGCCAAGCGAACACATCCGGGACGAGATACTTTGATCACTCGGAAGGGTCCCTCCCAGCTGGGGGAGAGTTTGTTTAACCCTTCTCTCGATTGTATTCTCCGTAGCACCAGATCGCCTTCCTAGAGCTGTCGGTTGTGAACATGCCGTTGGTGATAGCGTCGAAGAGCTTGGCGGTATCGGGCATTCCGAACAGCTGCTCGGCACCTTCCCTCTTCAAGGAGGTCAAGGTCTTCACGCCGGAGCTGGTCCTGCATGGCTTCATCGGAGGTCTGGACCCGGAGCGACCCCAAGGTGATTTCCGGAGGAAGGACTGCTTCAGCGCCGTACACCAGGAAGAAGGGTGTCTCTCCAGTTGACCGGTTTGGAGTTGTCCTGTTGGCCCATAGAGTGGGCGGAAGCTCTTCAATCCAGTTGGCTCCATGTTATTTCAGGCGCTCATATTCTTGAGTCCTTTTAGGATTTCTGCATTTGCTCTCTCGGCTTGACCATTACTTGTCGGGTGAGCTACGGAGGCGTAGCTGACTTGGATGCCGAGATCTTGGCAGTATCCTTGGAAAGCAGAGCTTGTGAATTGGATCCCATTATCTGTTATGATTTTGTTTGGGACTCCAAATCTGCATACGATAGACTGCAAGAAGTTGATAGCTGATTGCTTGTTTATTGTCACAACTAGAGTTGCTTCTGGCCATTTGGTGAACTTGTCAATGGCAACATATAGGAACTTGTAACCTCCGACGGCTCTTGGGAAAGGTCCCAAGATGTCCATCCCCCACACAGCGAAAGGCCATGTAGGAGGTATCATTTGTAGAGGCTGAGCCAGTGTGTGAATTTGCTTTGCATGGAACTGACATGCTTTGCATTTCTTCACCAGCTCAGTTGCATCCTGGAGCACTGTACGCCAGTAGAAGCTATGCCGAAAGGCTTTACCGACCAGCGTGCGGGAAGACGTGAGGTTCCCACACTCGCCTCCATGGATTTCTGCGAGGAGTTCGCAACCTTCTTCCCTTGTGATGCACCGCATTAGGACGCTGTTGGCACCACGCCGATAGAGATCCCCTTCTACCAGCGTGTATCTTTTAGCCAATATGACTATCCGGTCAGCGGATACATCGTCATCAGGAAGGATATTGTCTTTCAAGTAGCTCTGGATCTCCGAAATCCATGCATCAGAGCTTGCTTGAGCATTTGAGTCTTGCGTGATGGGTTGCTCGGAGCTTCTGGCAGCACCTACGACCCTTGATGGCTGCCATGGTAATAGGGCCATCGGGACCGCCAGCTTCAGGATGCTGGTCTCGCCCCCTTTGCTCAGTTCGGCAGGCTGAGCTGTGGGTTTTGACAACCTCCGGATGAAGGTTCCGTCAGGAGCTGAAGCTCCGGTTGATGCTTTCGTTGAGAGTTCGTTAGCTTCAGCATTATGGACACGCTGGACATGGTGGATATCCAGGACTTTGAAGTCCTTCTAAAGCCTCTGGACTTCAAGGAGATAAGCAGCTAGTTGGGGATTGTTACAGGAGCATTCACCCTTCACCTGTTTAATGATGAGCTACGAATCTCCCTTGACCAACAGCTGCTTGACACCGTATGATAGTGCCACCTTTAGTCCATAAATGAGTGCTTCATACTCCGCCATGTTGTTGGTTGCCTTGAAGTCAAGGTGGACCATGTATTTTACCATCTCCCCAGTTGGAGCGAGGAGAAGGACTCCAGCTCCGGCTCCCTGCTTTTGCATGGAGTCGTCAAAGTAGAGGGTCCAGTGAGGTTCGGTGAAGACCGGAGCCTTGAGTTCCGGCTTCTGCTCACTAGGGCCCCCAGGGTTTGATGGAGAGGGGGTCCATTCCGCCACGAAATCTGCCAATGCTTGACTCTTGATCGCTTGTCTTGGGACGAACCCAAGATCGAATTTGGCCAATTCCGCTGCCCACTTTGCAATGTTCCCAGTAGAGTTGGGATTATGGAAGATCGCACGCATTGGGTAAGAGGTCACCACTGAGATCTTGTGAGCTTGGAAGTAATGGAGAAGCTTCCTGGATGCGATGAGAACTGCGTAGAGCAGCTTGTGCACCTCTAGGTATTGAGTCTTGGCATCATGTAGTACTTCGCTGATGAAGTACACTTGGCGTTGGACTATCCGGACCCTCCCGGAGGGGCCCGGAGCTTCCTCCACATCGCCCCGGACCCTCCCAGAGGGGTCCAGACCTGCTTCAGGAACCTCCGGGTCCTTGTTAGAGGAACCCGGAGCTTCTATTGGAGCGACCCGGACCCTCTCGGAGGGGTCCAGATCTTCTGGAATAGCTCCCTGTAGATCCAAGTGTGGGGGCTGGGACCTAGACTCACCTTCAGGAACCTCTGGACCCTCCCGGAGGGGTCTGGATTCCTGATCTTGTGGTGGTTCTGGTCTCTCCGCGACCAGGACCATGCTGACAACCTCGTCGGTTGCCAAAATGTAAAGCAGTAAGGGCTCACCAGGGTTCGGAGCTACCAAGGTTGGTAGAGTGGTGAGGAGCTGCTTTAGCTCCTAGAACGCCTTTTCTGCTTCTTCAGATGGTTCGGACTTCCTCAATAGCTTGAAGAAGGGCAGCGCCCGTTCCGCCAGTCTTGAAATGAACCGGCTAGACATCCAGTCAGTTTCTGAACATCTTTGATGCGGGCTGGTGGCCGTATCTCCTCTATGGCTTTAATCTTCGCCGGATGTGCCTCTATGCCCCGGTGGTTTACCAGGAAACCGAGAAGCTTTCCGGAGCTAACCCCTAAGACGCACTTGTCTGGGTTCAGCTTCGTGTGGGTGACCCGCAGCTTATCGAAGACATCTTGCAAGGTGTCAAGGAGTGACTCCTTGTCCTTGATCTTGACGAGGATGTCATCAACATACACTTCCACTACGTCTCTGATGAGCTCTCCAAAGGTTTAGTACATAGCTCGTACAAATGTCGAAGCTGCATTCTTGAGACCAGATGGCATGGCAGTATAACAGTACAACCCATCCACTGTGATAAAAGAAGTATGTTCTTCATCTTCCCTAGACATTCTGATTTGATGGTACCCAGAATATGCGTCTAGGAAACACAGTAATTCACACCCGGAGGTGGAATCCACTATATGATCTATTGTGACGCCCGGTTCCGAAAAATGAACCAAGCTAATGCATATGTGTGCCCAGGATGTTCATCACACATACACGAGTGCAATCACAAAAGGATATACAGAAAATTACCACAGAACAGGATTAATTATCAAATTTTATTACACAAACCAGATTATCCTCGAATACAAACTCTAATGAATATTAATGATAAGTTCAACTAATGCAGCGGAAATAAACTAATTAAGCAAACTAAGCAACTAAGCAGCATAAGCAATAGGGTATAACGCAGCTCCAATAACACCACAGGCAAAGCTGACGGTAGACACGGCCTAGAACTCTGCATTGTCACCATTAAACTCCCAATCTTGACCTGCAACTGTTGGGGTGGGAATTGCAAGAGTGAGTACATGTCGTACTCAGCAAGTGTGGAAAGTATGACATGTGGCTGATTCAAATGACGACAATAATAATAGCAAAGTGCTGAAAAGTACATAAAAACATTTGAAAAGCAATATATTACATGTATGTGAAATAAACCCATCATAATCATAAGTTATACCATAATACCAGTCCACAATTCACCATCCTCATCCATAATTCCAGATTTCACCATTGCCAATAACCATATTCAATACCAGAAATAAATCCATAACCATTACCAAACCATAACCATCCCAATTACCAATTTCCCTCTAATCATGTAGGTCATCCAGGCGCTCATAACCGGGAGCACGGCTATCATGATAGTTTATTTAGACTCTGTAGAGTTTGTACCACTTTACCCACGTGTTTGTGATTTCATCACCCGTCGGCGACTAAAGAACCTCCCTTATGCCAATTACACTTCCTTTGGTGTATGGCCAAGAGATCACAAAATAGCCTCTACAAAGGGATTACTAGTCTATTCAGACCCCACTGAGGTTTCACCGGTGGAGATGCCTCCAACTGAGCACATCTTCAACCAAGGACCCCCTCTTGAGCCATTCGGATCCCAGGGTAGTCCCACCAATCATCAACAAACCCAATCCGACTACCCCTTCCCCGAGCATCCACAATGGTCCAAACAGCACTAGCAAAGCCCTAATTAATCAGCTACGCCGCATCCATACTTGGCCTCGTGGTGGAACTGTAGTCCTGGCTTATTCTCGCATGAACCGGTCCTTAGATCTAAAGCAAGCAAACCACCATAACATCCAACCCATCCACATACCAGGCTTGCTTAGATCACTCATTACCATACCATATTTAACCAGTTCATGTTATCCAGAATATCATTGATGCATAATTAAATGTGTAGTGTTGTTTTCCATCCCAATTAGTTAAGCGAAGCAAAAAGGTAAAAACCCTTCCCGACTCTCTATCATAAATTCCAGGTGACAAGGGTGGTTTAGCAAATCTAGTAAACTTCCTACCATAGGATTCCCATCAAATTGACACAGCATGCAGTTTTGTAAACAAAACATTTATTTTAAAACAGGATCAATATGCTTCAAGGACACTTGCCTTGCTCTTGCTGTTGATTAGGGTCAAAGCCTTCAAACTCTTGGTGCTGTAGATCCTCCGCGACACTCTCTAGCGCAAATCCGTCTAATCCATGCAATAAACATACAAGACAAGAAACACAATCAAAGAGTGCACAAATATTACTCAATATGACATGACATGCATGATTGATGCAAATGCAAGGTAGAACTTGTTACTTGATTGCTTTTAATGATAATTAACTAGTTCAAATAGCTTTTAACAAGTTTATACAGGTTTGGATTTGATTAGATCAAATTTTAGAATTAATTCAACATAATTTAACCAGAAAGATCGGACTAGTCCGCTAGGGACCGGACAAGTCCGCACTCTGCGAGATCAGCGGATTAGGGTTTTCTAGATCGACATAAATTCAGAGATTAGGGGTTGAATTCTCGTAAGGAAAAGAGAATAGAAGGTATACCAGGTGTTTAGAACTCCAATGAACCAAAAAACTTGGAGGTAGCACTTGGATCTTGATGATCTAGGGTTGGTGATGAACTTGGAGATGAATTGGTGGTGAAGGACGAAACTTGGTGGAGATCTTGATCCTCTTTCGTTTCCTCCTCTTCTTCCTCTTGCTTGGGATCTTCTCCTCCCTCCTTGCTGGTGGCTCTCCACGAACTAGGGTTTGGGTGGGTGGAAAAGTGGCAAATAGATGTCAAACCAAGGGGTGGGGCTGTTTATATAGAGGTGGAGGCTAGGGTTAGATGGATTTCGAGTTTTGGGGTGAGTAGAGGCCGGTTTAGAGTCCCACATGGGCTCTAAAAGAGTTGGGCACGACGTCCCTAGGCCCACTTATCGTGAAACCCAAGAAACAAGTCGTAAAACAAAAGGTCAATCTCGGAGTCACGAAATATCGAACAAGTCCGGAAAGGACCGGACTAGTCCGAAGTCGTCCAGAGAGAAAATCGGACAAGTCTGGCCAAAAATCGGACAAGTCCGATCTTAGTCAGAAAGGAAAACGGACAAGTCCGCTGGAACACCGGACTAGTCCGAACAAGTCCAGGGACTTAGCAAATTTTTAAGGATTCATGGAATATCGGACTAGTCCGCACAAGATCGGACAAGTCCGAAGTTGTCCAGAGGCAAATATCGGACTAATATGCAGCAAAAACGGACAAGTCCGTTTTTAGACAGAGAGAAATCAGACTAGTCCTCAGCAAAACCGGACTAGTCCGCACTTTCCTACATTTTTAAGTGCGGTTTTGCTCCAAATCAATTTTAAACTTGTTCCTCTTTATGTGGGTTAATGTTAAACATGTATATGAATGCATGCAAGGCATGATGCATGAAAATGAGTGTGTTAAAATGAATCTCGCCCTCAAGATTCGACGCGGAAGAGAAGAGATAGGGGAATTCCTTCTTGAGATCATCCTCTAATTCCCACATCGCTTCTTTTTCGGTGTGGTGCTTCCATTGAACTTTACACCATCTAATGACCTTGTTCCTTGTGACCCTCTCCTTAGTTTCCAAGATTTTGACCGGTTGCTCGGCATACGTCAAATCTTCCTTTAGTTCCAATTCTTCCATTGAAACTTGTACTTCCGGTACTCTCAAACACTTCTTGAGCTGGGAAACATGAAAGACATCATGTACATCTGAAAGATGAGCTGGCATCTCCAACTTATACGCTACTTCTCCTCTTTTGTCCAAAATCTTGAATGGTCCAATATAGCAAGGTGCGAGCTTACCCCTTATGTTAAACCTCTTATGACCTCTCATTGGTGACACCTTGAGGTAAACAAAATCTCCTATCTCAAAGGCTAATTTCCTTCTCCTATTGTCCGCATAGCCTTTTTGTCTTGATTGGGCAGCCCTCAAGTTTTCACGAATTATTTGGACTTGCTTTTCGGCTTCTTGCAACACATCCGGACCAAATACTTGAGTTTCCCCTGCTTCATTCCAGAATAAAGGTGTCCTACACTTCCTCCCATAAAGCGCTTCATATGGTGACATTTTCAAACTTGCTTGGTAACTATTGTTGTATGAAAATTCCGCGTATGGCAAGCTTTTGTCCCAACTTTTCCCATGCTTTAAAGCACAAGCTCTTAACATGTCCTCCAAAATCTGATTGGTCCTCTCGGTTTGTCCATCCGTTTGAGGATGATATGCCGAACTAAAATTCAACCTCGTTCCCAAAGCTTCATGCAATTTTTGCCAAAACCTGGAAGTAAATTGAGAACCTCTATCCGAGACTATCTTCTTCGGTACTCCATGTCGGCACACAATATGCTCCATATACAATTCTGCTAGCTTCGCGGTGGTATATGTGGTCTTGACAGGAATAAAGTGAGCTGATTTTGTCAACCGATCTACAATGACCCATATTGAATCATAGCCATACTGGGTTCGCGGTAATCCAACTATAAAGTCCATACCAATCTCTTCCCACTTCCACTCTGGAATCTTCAATGGCTGCAATAACCCTGCTGGCCTTTGATGTTCCGCCTTGACTCGTTGGCACACGTCACACAATGCAACATATTCGGCTATGTCCTTCTTCATGCTATCCCACCAATAGCAAGTCTTCAAGTCTTTGTACATCTTCGTACAACCTGGGTGAATTGAGTAAGGCGAGTCATGTGCCTCCTTTAATATTGTCTCCCGAATATGCTTTACATTAGGCACAACGATCCTCTTTCCAAGCCATAAGGTACCATGTTCATCCTTGTCAAATCTGAATTCTCTCCCTTCTTTGGTCCTTTCCTTGATTTCCTTGATCTCCTCATCCGTGGTTTGTGCCTCTCGAATTTGTTGCTCCAAGGTTGGGTTTAATTCCATCATCTCCATCTCATTTACAAACCCGAGGTTCAACCGTTCAAACTCCTTGCATAACTCGGATGGTAACTCTCGAACTGTGAGTTGATGACTTACTCCTTTTCTACGCAAAGCATCGACCACTACATTGGCCTTTCCTGGATGATAGTTGATCCCCAAATCATAATCTTTGATGAGCTCCAACCATCTTCGTTGCCTCAAGTTCAGATCCATTTGTGTGAAAATATACTTCAAACTCTTATGATCCGTGTAAATTTCACACCTATGTCCAAGAATATAGTGTCTCCAAATCTTCAATGCATGTACCACGGCTGCAAGTTCTAAATCATGTGTTGGGTAATTCTGTTCATGTTTCTTCAATTGTCTTGATGCATAGGCGACCACTTGACCTTCTTGCATAAGCACGCATCCGAGTCCTTGTCTTGACGCATCACAATAGATGTCAAAACTCTTGCTTACATCCGGCAATACCAAAACTGGGGCTGTTGTCAACCTCTTCTTCAAATCCTCAAAACTGTTTTGACAAGCTTCAGTCCATTGGAACGCCTTTCCCTGCATTAGCAACTCCGTCATAGGCTTGGCTATCTTGGAAAAATCCTTGATAAACCGACCGTAATATCCAGCCATCCCAAGAAAACTCCTTATTTCCTTGACATTTTGCGGCGGCTCCCACTTCAACACGTCTCTCACTTTTTCGGGGTCAACCGATACTCCTCCTCCTGAGATTATATGACCCAAAAATGGCACCTCTTTCAACCAAAACTGACACTTGTTGAACTTGGCATACAATCGATGCTCCCTCAATTTCTGCAACGTAAGCCTCAAGTGTTCCTCATGTTCCTTCTCATCCTTCGAGTAGATCATAATATCATCAATAAACACCACAACAAATCTATCCAAGTACTCCATGAAGACCTTATTCATGAGGTACATAAAGTAGGCAGGTGCATTTGTCAATCCAAAAGACATCACGGTGTACTCATAAGATCCATACCGTGTCCTAAAAGCTGTCTTGGGTATGTCCGACGGTCTAATCTTCATTTGAAAGTATCTTGACCTCAAATCAATCTTGGAAAATACACAGGCACCCTTCATCTGATCAAACAAGTCTTCTATGCGTGGCAAGGTGTACTTGTTCTTGATGGTCACCTCGTTGAGAGCTCGGTAATCCACACACATCCTTTGGGATCCATCCTTCTTGTCCACAAACAGAACGGGCGCTCCCCAAGGTGAAGAGCTTGGGCGAATAAAACCCTTCTCTAATTGCTCTTGAATTTGCTTCTTGAGCTCCGCTAATTCCATAGGAGGCATCCTATACGGCCTCTTAGCTATAGGTGCAGTTCCAGGTATTAAATCAATAACAAACTCAATGTCTCGATCAGGTGGCATACCTGGCAACTCGTCTGGAAAAACATCCAAAAATTCACACACCACCGGAATCTCCTCAATTGTGGCACCGTCCATATGGTTCAACTCCAATTGCTTCGGTGCGGTTTGAGATGCTTCAAACTACGGTGATCGCTTCCTCATTAGTCAGCTTCACCGTCTTTGTGGCGCACTCAATAACTCCATTGTGCTTCCTCAACCAGTCCATACCAAGTATAATGTCCAACCCTTGAGAATCTAAAACAATGAGGTTGGCGGAGAAGTCTACCCCCCTTATTCTAAGGCTTACTTTTGGACATACTATATTTGTCCTCATCTCTCCTCCAGGAGACTTAACCAATAGAGTAAACATCATATGAGAGATAGGCAAACTATACTTGGCAACATACTTCGATGCAATGAATGAATGCGATGCTCCGGAATCAAATAACATAGTCGCGGGGTTGGAGTTGGCGAGAAACATACCAATGACCACGTTATCCGCTTGTTGAGCATCCTCCATAGAGAAATGGTTCACCTTGCCACGAGCAAAATTCTGCTGTCCACAGCTTCCTTGTGGTTGTCCTCCATTGGGTCTTGGGTTTTGCCTCGGCGCATTGCTTCCTTGACCAAGGCCCGACTTAGGACATTGATGCGCAAAGTGTCCAGATTCTCCACAAGTATAGCACCTCTTAACTCCACCGGAATTATTGAGACGAGCTTGGTTTTGAACATTGGCTCCAAGAAAATCAGCACGAGGTGCATAAGGCATTGCTTGCAAGACTGGGCGCTGCTGCACAAACTGAGTTGGGTGTGGTGCATAACCAGGGCGCCGAGCAGGAATAGAGGATCTGTAATAGGGTGCATTAGGTGGTGCAAGGCGAGGGCGCACATTACTTCCTTGTTGCTGTCCTTGATATGGCACCTTCCTCTTGATTTCTTGCTCTATGTCACGGATCTTGTTTTCAACCACAATTGCTTTGTCCACAAGCTTCTGGAAATTGACATAATCACAGTTGAGTAGTTGCACTTGGATCTCATTGTTCAAGCCCCTCATGAACAAGTACTGCTTCCGGCTGTCCCGACTAACATCCTCAGGCGCATACCTTGAGAGTTGAGTGAATTTGTTGAGATATTCACTCACGCTCGATCTTCCTTGCCTTAAATTCTAAAATTCTTGCCTCTTCAATATCATAAAACCTTCCGGCACATAATGAGAACGAATGTTCTCCTTGAATTCTGCCCAAGTGATCCTCTCTTGATTCTCATGAGCATTGCAATAAGAATCCCACCAATCTGCAGCTGCTCCAACTAGTTGATGAGAAGCGAACAGGACCTTCTCCCGGTCATTGCATTGGACAATGGCTAGCTTCTTCTCCACGGACTTGAGCCAATCATCAGCATCCATAGGGTTTGCGGCTTGAGCAAAGGTTGGCGGCCTAGTCCTCATAAACTCTCCCAACCGGTTATGAGGAGGCGGGGTGGCGGTGGAGGCATGTGGGGCTGATTGTTGATATTGCCAGTCTGCAGCTGTCCCATAGTTTGTATCATGGTCTGCATGAGCTGGTTTTGCATGGCCAATAGCTGCTCGATGTTGATACCTCCCTGAGTAGATCCTTGCCCATTGTTGTTCTGAGGCACTCCATGGTTCTCCTCCTCATCATTGCCATCCCTCTGGTTGCGAGTCCTCACCATCTGAAGAAAAGCGATAGGTAAGAATTAAAAAAAACATCCCCAACTATATGCATCAAGGGATATGAAACTAAACAGCTAGCTACACTAGCCTAGGTGGACATGGCAATGCTAAGGCATCCCAAAATCCTCTATTAAGCACTCAAGCAAATAGTATATATAGCAAACAGCACTCCAAGTAAAAACACATCGATTCCTGAGTGCTCCTATGTGCTCTAAAGTGTCCATTCTATCTAGACTGCATCCTACAGTCAACCTGGCTCTGATACCAATCTGTGACGCCTGGTTCCGAAAAATGAACCAAGCTAACGCATATGTGTGCCCAGGATGTTCATCACACATACACGAGTGCAATCACAAAAGGATATACAGAAAATTACCACAGAACAGGATTAATTATCAAATTTTATTACACAAACCAGATTATCCTCGAATACAAACTCTAATGAATATTAATGATAAGTTCAACTAATGCAGCGGAAATAAACTAATTAAGCAAACTAAGCAACTAAGCAGCATAAGCAATAGGGTATAACGCAGCTCCAATAACACCACAGGCAAAGCTGACGGTAGACACGGCCTAGAACTCCGCATTGTCACCATTAAACTCCCAATCTTGACCTGCAACTGTTGGGGTGGGAATTGCAAGAGTGAGTACATGTCGTACTCAGCAAGTGTGGAAAGTATGACATGTGGCTGATTCAAATGACGACAATAATAATGGCAAAGTGCTGAAAAGTACATAAAAACATTTGAAAAGCAATATATTACATGTATGTGAAATAAACCCATCATAATCATAAGTAATACCATAATACCAGTCCACAATTCACCATCCTCATCCATAATTCCAGATTTCACCATTGCCAATAACCATATTCAATACCAGAAATAAATCCATAACCATTACCAAACCATAACCATCCCAATTACCAATTTCCCTCTAATCATGTAGGTCATACAAGCGCTCATAACCGGGAGCACGGCTATCATGATAGTTTATTTAGACCCTGCAGAGTTTGTACCACTTTACCCATGTGTTTGTGATTTCATCACCCGTCGGCGACTAAAGAACCTCCCTTATGCCAATTACACTTCCTTTGGTGTATGGCCAAGAGATCACAAAATAGCCTTTACAAAGGGATTACTAGTCTATTCAGACCCCACTGAGGTTTCACCGGTGGCGATGCCTCCAACTGAGCACATCTTCAACCAAGGGCCCCCTCTTGAGCCATTCGGATCCCAGGGTAGTCCCACCAATCATCAACAAACCCAATCCGACTACCCCTTCCCCGAGCATCCACAATGGTCCAAACAGCACTAGCAAAGCCCTAATTTATCAGCTACGCCACACCCATACTTGGCCTCGTGGTGGCACTGTAGTCCTGGCTTATTCTTGCATGAACCGGTCCTTAGATCTAAAGCAAGCAAACCACCATAACATCCAACCCATCCACATACCAGGCTTGCTTAGATCACTCATTACCATACCATATTTAACCAGTTCATGTTATCCAGAATATCAATGATGCATAATTAAATGTGTAGTGTTGTTTTCCATCCCAATTAGTTAAGCGAAGCAAAAAGGTAAAAACCCTTCCCGACTCTCTACCATAAATTCCAGGTGACAAGGGTGGTTTAGCAAATCTAGTTAACTTCCTACCATAGGATTCCCATCAAATTGACACAGCATGCAGTTTTGCAAACAAAACATTTATTTTAAAACAGGATCAATATGCTTCAAGGACACTTGCCTTGCTCTTGCTGTTGATTAGGGTCAAAGCCTTCAAACTCTTGGTGTTGTAGATCCTCCGCGGCACTCTCTAGCGCAAATCCGTCTAATCCACACAATAAACATACAAGACAAGAAACACAATCAAAGAGTGCACAAATATTACTCAATATGACATGACATGCATGATTGATGCAAATGCAAGGTAGAACTTGTTACTTGATTGCTTTTAATGATAATTAACTAGTTCTAATAGCTTTTAACAAGTTTATACAGGTTTGGATTCGATTAGATCAAATTTTAGAATTAATTCAACATAATTTAACCAGAAAGATCGGACTAGTCCGCTAGGGACCAGACAAGTCCGCACTCTGCGAGATCAGCGGATTAGGGTTTTCTAGATCGACGTAAATTCGGAGATTAGGGGTTGAATTCTCGTAAGGAAAAGAGAATATAAGGTATACCAGGTGTTTAGAACTCCAATGAACCAAGAAACTTGGAGGTAGCACTTGGATCTTGATGATCTAGGGTTGGTGATGAACTTGGAGATGAATTGGTGGTGAAGGACGAAACTTGGTGGAGATCTTGATCCTCTTTCGTTTCCTCCTCTTCTTCCTCTTGCTTGGGATCTTCTCCTCCCTCCTTGATGGTGGCTCTCCACGAACTAGGGTTTGGGTGGGTGGAAAAGTGGCAAATAGATGTCAAACCAAGGGGTGGGGCTGTTTATATAGAGGTGGAGGCTAGGGTTAGATGGATTTCGAGTTTTGGGATGAGTAGAGGCCGGTTTAGAGTCCCACATGGGCTCTAAAAGAGTTGGGCACGACGTCCCTAGGCCCACTTATCGTGAAACCCAAGAAACAAGTCGTAAAACAAAAGGTCAATCTCAGAGTCACGAAATATCGGACAAGTCCGGAAAGGACCGGACTAGTCCGAAGTCGTCCAGAGAGAAAATCGGACAAGTCTGGCAAAAAATCGGACAAGTCCGATCTTAGTCAGAAAGGAAAACGGACAAGTCCGCTGGAACACCGGACTAGTCCGGACAAGTCCAGGGACTTAGCAAATTTTCAAGGATTCATGGAATATCGGACTAGTTCGCACAAGATCGGACAAGTCCGAAGTTTTCCAGAGGCAAATATCGGACTAATCCGCAGCAAAAACGGACAAGTCCGTTTTTAGACAGAGAGAAATCAGACTAGTCCTCAGCAAAACCGGACTAGTCCGCACTTTCCTACATTTTTATGTGCGGTTTTGCTCCAAATCAATTTTAAACTTGTTCCTCTTTATGTGGGTTAATGTTAAACATGTATATGAATGCATGCAAGACATGATGCATGAAAATGAGGGTGTTACATCTATTCTAGGTAGTGGGAATGGATCTTTTGGGCATGCCTTATTCATTGTTGTGTAGACGATACACATCCGAAGCTTCCCGCCGGCCTTGGGTACAAAGACTGGGTTTGCCAGCCATTTTGGATGGAAGACTTTTCGGATGAATCCAGCTTCGAGCAACTTCTTCACTTCTTGTCGTATGAAGTTCTGTCGCTCTATGGATTTCTTCTGAGGCTTCTGATGTACGGGCCGAGCGTCAGGATTGATCTTCAGATTATGCTCGATCACTTCCCTAGGGATCCCAGGCATTTGTGACGGTTGCCAGGCAAACACGTCGACATTAGGCCGGAGGAAAGTGATGAGCGCGAGTTCCTATTTGTCATTCAGACCTCCTGATATGCGGGTGGTCTAAGCGGCATCGGAACCGATTTGGACGACTTTGACGGGGATGTCGGTGTCGCCGCTTGGTTGCACGCGAGGTGCGGAGGTTGAGCCTCGTTGACGAATGCTCGGGGGTTTTGGAGCTTGTTCCTGCCTGGATTCTTCCTCCTACACTGTAGCAAGCGCATGAAGTTCTTCCAGAGCAGTTACTCCGGCAGTACGGTCTCCGCAGATCCAGAGAACGCCAGCTAGTGTCGGCATCTTCAACATTAGGTAGCCATAATGAGCAGCAGCCATGAATTTGTACAAGGCGGGCCTGCCCAGAATGGTGTTGAAATGCAAGTTGATCTGAGCGACGTCGAAGATCAACTTATCAGTGCGATAATTCTCCCTAGTCCCAAAGTTTACGAGGAGAGTAATGGCACCGAGTGGTGTTATGGCCCCCGGATCTACTCCAGAGAAAGATCGGGAGGGGCGAAGGTCCGAAGGTTGGAGCTGAAGCTTGACAAAAGCTTTGAAGCTTATGAGGTTCAGCCCCAAACCTCCGTCGACCATTACATGGTGAAGTTGAATGTTATTGATGGTAGGTGATACAATCAAAAGTAGCTGACCAGCTCCGATCATGTTCCTAGGGTAGTCTGAAGCATCGAAAGAGATGGTGGTGTCCATCCACTTTCGATGAGGCTCCGCCCTGGCTGTAGGAGCTACTGAGGCCATTTCCCGCCGCATGGTCTTGAGGACACTGCGAGAAGTGACGTCCCACGAACCACCAAAGATGGTGTTCATGGTATTTCAATGCTCATTGTCGGAGACGTCGGAGTCGTCGTCGACGGAGGTGTAAACAGCCTTCAGGACCTTTTTAGGGTCCTGGAAGCCCAACTCCTCTTCAGCCGGAGCTTCGTTGACATTCTGTTTTCCTTCCCTCTGACAGAAAGGAACTTCTTCCCGACACTTGTGGTAGCGCTCGACAAGGTTTTGGACGTCCCGGCAATCCTCCAAGTTGTGGCTATTCCACTTGTGGATAGGACACCACACTTTGGAGTTGCCACCGTCTTAAGAGTACGACCGAGGTCGTTTCTTGGGGCGTGACCCCCCGGCCACCCGGAGCTGCTGCAGCTATAGCGGTGGATGTGCCGGCCGACGGCTTCTTTTTGCCGTTGGACTTTTTCTTCTTTTTGCCACTCCCGGAGGTAGTGGCTTCGCCTTTGGAGGATTTTTTGCCATCCTCTGGAGGTGGTTTGGAGTGCATTTCACGGCCCTCCGCAGCTTTGGCACACTTGTCTGCTAAACTGAAGAGCTCCGTGACGCTGGTGATCTCCTGACCGCCAACTTCTCCAACATCTTCTTATCTCGTACGCCCTGTCTAAATGCCACAATAACAGAAGCGCTAGAGATAGAAGGAATGGTGTTTTGTACCTGGGAGAACCTCTGGATGAATGAGCACAGGGATTCTCCCCCCTTCCGCACAACTGCAAAAAGGTCCAGTTCGGTGCCTGGCCGGGTGTATGAACTCCCGAAATTGGCGGTGAACTGTTGGCACAATTCATCCCAACTATTGATGGAGTTGTGAGGAAGGCTCATGAACTAGGACTTGGCGATCCCAGTCAAGGCCACTGGGAAGTAGTTGGCCATTACGGCCTCGTTACCTCCGGCCGCAAGGATTGCGGTGGTGTAAATTTGGAGAAACTCAGCGGTATTAGCAGTCCCGTCAAATTTCTCCGGCAGGTGAGGCCGGAACTTCTATGACCATCTGACCATGCGTAGATGCATGGTGTGACACCCGGTTCCGAATATGAACCAAGCGTAACGCATATGTGTGCCCAGGATGTTCAACACACATACACGAATGATTCACAAATGATAAACAGAATTTAACCACGTCTTAACTAATAAATAAGTACTTTATTACCATAATCCAATAGTTCACGAATAATATAACTCTAAATAATTGCAGCGGAAAATAAACTAAACAGCACGACTCCAATCCACAGGCAATTGACGGCGGTACGCAACCTAGTACTCCTCGTGATCCTCAGGGTACTCCCAATTGTCTCCAGTAGCTGTTGGGGGGAATTGCAAGGGTGAGTACATGTCGTACTCAGCAAGTGTGGAAAGTATGACATGTGGCTAATTCAAATGACGACAATAATAATGGCTAAGTGCTGAAAAGTACAGTAAAACATTTGAAAAGCATTATACTATGTATATGTGAAATAAATCCCATCACATTAACAAAATATAAACAATATCCAATTATTACCAACATTACCATTGTCCATGTCCAATTACCATAACTCAATTTCGTAACCATGACCATAACCCATAAACCATAATCAATGTCATAACCATTACCCGACCATAACCATTACCAAACCCCAATTCCAACTCTAATCATGTAGGTCATCCAGGCGCTCATAACCGGGAGCACGGCTATCATGATAGTTTTAAACACTCTGCAGAGGTTGTACCACTTTACCCACATGTTTGTGATTTTATCACCTTTCGATGACTAAGAAACCTCCATTGTGCCATCTCACACTTCCGTAGGTGTGTGGCCAAGAGATCACAAAATAGCCTTTCAAAAGGGACTACTAGTATGTACAGGCCCACTAAGGTTTCACCGGCAGGCTTGAATCTCTATTCTCCCACCCACGGGCCCCCTCGTGTGCCATGCGGATCCCAGGGCAGTCCTCCTCGACTCCCATTCCCCGCGCCATCCAATGGTCCATACAATACTAGCAGCGCTCCTAATTATTCAGCTACGCCGCACCCATACTTGGCCTTGTGGTGGCACTGTTGACCTGGCATATTCTCGCATGAACCGGTCCTTAGATCTAAGGCAAGCAAACCACCATAACGACCAACCCATCCACATAACCATGCTTGCTTAGATCACCCATCGTATTGACCAGTTCACATTAACCGGAATATCATTGATGCATAATTAAATGTGTAGTGTTGTTTACCATCCCAATTAATTAAGCGAAGCAAAAAGGTAAAAACCCTTCCCGACTCTCTACCATAAATTCAGGTGACAAGGGTGGTCAAACAAAACTAGTAAACTTCCTACCATAGGGTTCCCATCAATTTGACACAAGCATGCAAGTTCGCAAACAAAACATTTAATTTAAAATAGGATCAATATGCTTCAAGGACACTTGCCTTGCTCCGGCGGATGGGGTTGCTCAAGCGCTTCAAAGTCTTGGGTTTGGAAATCCTCGTATGCAACCTCTTGAGCACGTTCCTCTACGCGTGATCATACATACAAGAAAACATATACAGTTCAACATAATGCACACAAAATAATCAACATGCAATGACATGCATGCATGCACAGTTTAATAATTAATTTACTACGGTCGTTTATTAATTAGATGCGACTAGTTCATACGTGTTCATATGAGTTTACGGGGGTTTTAGGGTGGATTAATGCTGCTGAAATAAAATTTATGGTGCAACTAAAATTAATTTACGTCTACTAGATTCAATACGGTCGCAAAAATTCGCATCGGGAACGAACCCTACCGTAGATCTGACGGCGTGACGGTCGCGGAATAAACGCGACGCGAAGATGAAGTAGATGGTGCAGCAGTCCTTCGGCGGCACGACGATGGCGGCGCGATGTCGGCGACGATCTCCGGCGAACGGTGGTGTCCTCCTCTTTTTCTCCCTCTTCTTCCCCTTCTTTTTTTCTCCTTTTTTCTTCCCTGGGCGCCTCTGTTTCTCTGTTTCCGGCGGCCTTTTCTTCTCTGGAAACGGCGGCTGGGTTTCTCGAGGCGGTGGCTCTGTGTATCGGGAAAAAAAAGCCTAGGGATCCTTTTTATAGGGGCGTGGACGCGGCAAACAACCGACTCGGTTGCGATTTTGGCGCGTGGCCGGCTGGGAGTCGCGCGGTTCGGCGCCTCAGGGTCGGACGCGGGGTGGGGCCCGGGGACGGCGCTGCGCGCGCGAGCGGGAGTCCGACACGTCGCGGAGTCGGACCGGGGTGGCTGCGGTCGGGCGGCCAGGCGCGAACGCGTCGGGGGGAAGAGAGGGGACCGGGGCGGGGCCCGGGCGCCTCGGGCGGCACGCGGCCGGGCGGGCAGGCGGGTGGCGTCGCGTCAGGGGGGGGGGCGGGGCCCGGCTGCACGCGCTGCGCAGCGGCAGGCGGCGCGGCAGGGTGCCAGGCGCCTTGGGCGCGGTGCGGAGCGGGGCCGGCTCGGCCGGCTGGGCCGCTGGCCTGGCCGCCGGGCGGCTCCTTTTTCTTTTTCTTTTTTTACTCTTTATTATATAATTATTTATATATATATATATATACATTAATATTATATATTTATTCTTTATTATTTATTATTTTTATAATATATATTATTAATGTTATATTTTTTTCTATTTTCATATTTTGTTATATATATTATTTATATATATTTATATATATTTTTATATTATTCTTTTTTTTATTCTTATTCCCTATTACAAGTTTTGGCCTATTATTATTTTCTATTTCTTCTTTTGCTACACATATTTGTATATGCATATGTTTTATTATTTTTTCTTTTATTCTACTAGTGTTTAATGCATGACCATGTATGCAATGCATGATGCGAAAATTTAGGGTGTTACAAACCTACCCCCCTTAAAGTGAATCTCGCCCTCGAGATTCGATAGCGTGGGGAAAAGATGAGGGAATTCTGCCTTCAGGTCTTCTTCACTTTCCCATGTAGCTTCGGCTTCCGTATGGTGTTTCCATTGCACTTTGCACCAACGGATCCTCTTATTTCTCGTGACTCTTTCTTTCATATCCAAAATTTTGATAGGTTGCTCGACATAAGACAAATCCTCTTGAAGTTCTAACTCGTCCATCGGCACTTGTTCTTCCGGTACCCTGAGACACTTCTTGAGTTGAGAGACGTGAAACACGTCGTGTACATCGGAGAGATACGTCGGCAGCTCAAGTCGATAAGCTACCTCTCCTCGCTTGTCCAGAATCTTAAATGGTCCGATGTAACGTGGTGCGAGTTTTCCCTTGACGTTAAACCGTCGCTGACCTCTGATAGGTGACACTTTGAGGTATACAAAATCTCCAACTTCAAAAGTCAAACTCCTTCGCCTATTATCAGCATAACCTTTCTGTCGAGACTGGGCAGCCTTTAAGTTTTCCCGTATTATTTGGACTTGCCTTTCAGCTTCTTGTAACACGTCTGGACCAAACACCTGATTCTCTCCGGTTTCATTCCAAAACAAGGGAGTCCTACACTTCCTTCCGTATAGTGCTTCATAGGGTGACATTTTCAAACTTGCTTGGTAACTATTGTTGTACGATAATTCAGCATACGGCAAACTTTTATCCCAACCTTTCCTATGCTTTAAAGCACATGCTCTCAACATGTCTTCCAAAATTTGATTGGTCCTCTCGGTTTGTCCATCTGTTTGAGGGTGATACGCTGAACTAAAGTTCAGCCTTGTTCCCATTGCTTCATGCAATTTCTGCCAAAATCTGGAGGTGAATTGAGAACCTCTATCCGAGACTATCTTCTTCGGTACTCCGTGTCGGCACACAATATGTTCCATATACAATTCTGCTAGCTTTGTGGTGGTATATGTGGTCTTGACAGGAATGAAATGAGCTGATTTTGTCAATCGATCCACAATAACCCATATTGAATCATAGCCAGACTGAGTTCGCGGTAATCCAACTATAAAGTCCATACCAATCTCTTCCCACTTCCACTCCGGGATCTTCAATGGTTGTAACAATCCGGCTGGCCTTTGATGTTCAGCTTTAACTCGTTGGCACACATCACAAAGTGCAACATATTCGGCTATGTCCTTTTTCATGCTGGCCCACCAATAACATGTCTTTAAGTCCTTGTACATCTTTGTACAGCCAGGATGAATTGAGTAAGGCGAGTCATGTGCCTCCTTCAATATTGTTTCTCGAATATGCCTGACATTAGGTACCACAATCCTCTTTCCAAGCCATAAGGTACCTTGTTCGTCCTCATCAAATCTGAATTCCTTTCCTTCTTGGGTCCTTTCCTTGATTTCTTGTATTTCCTTGTCCTTCGTCTGTCCTTCCCGTATTTCCTGCTCTAATGTTGGGTTGACTTCCATCGTTCCCATCTCATTTATGAATCCAAGGTTCAACCGTTCAAACTCCTTACATAACTCGGGTGGCAGTTCTTGAACTGTAAGTTGATGACTTACTCCCTTTCGGCTCAAAGCATCGGCCACTACGTTGGCCTTCCCTGGGTGATAGTTGATTCCCACGTCATAATCCTTGATGAGCTCCAACCATCGGCGTTGCCTCAGGTTCAGATCCGTTTGCGTAAATATGTACTTGAGACTCTTGTGGTCCGTATAAATCTCACATCGGTGACCAAAAACATAGTGTCTCCATATCTTCAAGGCGTGTACCACGGCTGCGAGTTCAAGGTCGTGTGTAGGATAATTCAACTCATGTTTCTTTAGTTGCCTCGATGCATAAGCTACCACTTGGCCTTCTTGCATGAGCACACATCCTAATCCTTGTCTTGATGCATCACAGTATATATCAAAACTCTTGCTCACGTCCGGTAATACTAACACTGGGGCGGTTGTCAATCTTTTCTTTAACTCTTCAAAGCTATCCTGACAAGCTTGAGTCCATCGGAATGCCTTCCCTTTCATGAGTAATTCGGTCATAGGCTTGGCTATTTTGGAGAAATCCTTAATGAATCGGCGGTAATATCCAGCCATTCCAAGGAAACTCCGAATTTCCTTGACGTTCTGTGGCGGTTCCCACTTAAGCACATCTCTCACCTTCCCTGGGTCAACTGATACTCCTCCTCCGGAAATAATATGGCCTAAGAAAGAAACTTCCCGTAACCAAAATTGACATTTACTGAACTTGGCATACAATTGATGCTCCCTCAATTTCTGCAGCGTAAGCCTCAAGTGTTCCTCATGTTCCTTCTCGTCCTTCGAGTAGATCATAATATCATCGATGAACACTACAACGAACTTATCCAGATATTCCATGAAGACCTTATTCATGAGATACATAAAGTACGCAGGCGCGTTCGTCAATCCAAATGACATGACGGTGTACTCATAAGATCCATATCGTGTCCGAAATGCTGTCTTGGGTATATCCGATGGTCTAATCTTCATTTGGAAGTATCCTGACCGCAAGTCGATCTTGGAGAAGATACAGGCACCCTTCATTTGGTCGAACAAATCCTCAATATGGGGCAGTGAGTACTTGTTCTTAATTGTCACTTCGTTGAGAGCCCTATAGTCCACACACATCCTCTGGGTTCCATCCTTCTTATCTACGAAGAGCACTGGGGCTCCCCACGGGGATGAGCTTGGGCGTATAAAACCCTTCTCTAGCTACTCTTGAATTTGCTTCTTGTGCTCTGCTAATTCCTTAGGAGGCATCCTATACGGCCTCTTAGCTATAGGTGCAGTTCCGGGTATCAACTCAATGGCGAATTCTATGTCACGATCAGGTGGCATACCTGGCAACTCATCTGGAAACACGTCTGGGTACTCGCGAACGATCGGAATGCTTTCCAATGTCACTTCTTCCACATGATTCAGCATTGCTTTCCCTCTTGCAGGTTGGGCTGCTTCAACTTCAATGCATGTACCATGTTCACTTGTCAACTGCACAATCCTCTCGGCGCATTGAATGACTCCATTATACTTGCTCAGCCAGTCCATTCCAAGTATTATGTCTATTCCTTGGGAGTCCAATACTATGAGGTTTGCGAGAAAGTCTACCCCCCTTATTTTAATGCTTACTTTCGGACATACTATATTTGTCCTCATCTCTCCGCCAGGAGAACTTACTAGCATAGTTTGCTTCATATGAGATATAGGCAAATTGTACTTGGCAACATACTTTGACGAGATGAATGAATGAGATGCTCCTGAATCAAATAAAACAGTCGCGGGGTTGGAGTTGGCGAGAAACATACCAATCACGACGTCATCAGCTTGCTGGGCTTCCTCAGTAGAGATATGATTCACATTGCCACGAGCAAAATTCTGCGGTCCACGGTTGCCTTGTGGTGCTCCTCCATTTGGTCGCGGGTGATTTGGCCTTGGTGCATTGTTCATAGGTCCATTGTTTCTCTTGGGGCATTGACTTGCAAAATGTCCGGGTTCTCCACACGCATAGCATGTCTTACCACCCATAGCATTGGGGAAGTTTGGGCGCAACTGGTTTTGAGCATTTGCCGCCATGTTAGGACGCGGCGCAGGTGGAACAGGATTGCGAGGCGCTTGCATGGCGGGGCGTTGCTGCGGTGGCTGATTTGGGCGGGGCGGATAAGCAGTGCGGTATGCAGGAGCAGAGGGGTTGTATTGTGGTGCAGTAGGTGGTGCATAGCGGGGGCGAACATTGCTTCCTTGCTGCGGTCCATGATGTGACATCTTCCTCTTGTTGTCCTGCTCCATCTCACGAATCTTGTTCTCAACCACAATAGCCTTGTCAACCAACTTTTGGAAGTTTGGATAATCAGTATTGAGCAACTGGACTTGAATTTCATTGTTGAGACCTCTCATAAACAGATACTGCTTCCTACTATCAGTTTTGATGTCTTCCGGAGCATATCTTGATAATTGAGTGAATTTGTTGAGATACTCACTCACACTCATCCTTCCTTGCCTGAGATTTTCAAAGTCTTGTCTCCTCAGTATCATAACTCCTTCAGGTACATAGTGGGAACGGAAACTCTGCTTAAACTCAGCCCAAGTGATTGTTTCCTGATTATCATGAGCGTTGCAAAGAGCTTCCCACCAGTCAGCGGCTGCTCCAACTAGTTGATGTGATGCAAAGAGAACCTTCTCCCTGTCAGTGCACTGGACAATAGCAAGTTTCTTCTCAACGGACTTCAGCCAATCATCAGCTTCCATCGGGTCTGTGGCTTGTGCAAAGGTGGGCGGTCTAGTCCTCATGAACTCTCCCAAACGGTTGTGATGTGGCGGGGGTGGCGGTGGAGGCAGGTGGGGCTGATTGTTGTTGCCAGCTTGCAGCTGTCCCATGGTCTGTATCATGGTCTGCATGAGCTGGTTCTGCATGGCTAACAGTTGTTCAATGTTGATAGCTCCATGAGCATGTCCCTGGTTGTTCTGAGGTACTTCATTGCGCTCCTCCTCATCGTTAGCATCCCTCTGGTTACGAGTTCTCACCATCTGTTGGCGAAGGAAAGGTAGGGACAGAAGGATTTAGAATTTGGAAAGAACGTCCCAACTATATGCATCAAGGTATGTGACACTAAATAATACTTTATTAATATAGACCTATATTACGAGGATGTGGACAATTGCCGAAGCATCCCACAACTCTCTACTAAGCACACAAGCACTCAAACAAGCACCAAACAGAATTTACAAAGATCCTAAAAGAAGTAATACAACTCAAGGCCACACAAGTATATCTACATCGCTCTTATTTACTAATGGGGGTGTGCCTATCCTTGAGTCGTGGCATAGGTCGAGGACTACTCATCGTCGAGCGGGAACTCGTCCGGGTCCTCGTTGTCGTCGTCGTCGTCGTCGGGGTCCTTGGGGTCCTGTGGGTCCTGGGGTGGTGAGGCAGCAGGCGGTGGTGGTGCGGTAGACGCCACACTGGAAGGCTCCTCGTCAGAGGACTCCTCAGAAGATGACTCACGCTGACCGTTGCGACGGTCTGGAGAGTCTGGGGTCCACATCGGGGTGTCGGACGCGTAGTCGTCCGGGTCCTCGTCGGTGATCCGACGATACCTCCTGATTATCGCCTCGTGGCGCTGGGCGAGGTCACGCCCATCCTGGATCTCCTGCTGCGCCCTCTGAAGTCGGGCACTCAGCTGGGTCACGTCGCCAACAGTCTGACGAGACTGCGGGAGGTCCAGGGGTCCCTCCACGTGCCTGGAGACGAAGCGCGCAGTGCCACTAGGACGCTGCGGGACGAAGGCGTGAACCGTGTCCTCCAGACGGAAACGGCGGGCGTGGCTCCAGAAAGTGGCTGCTTCCCAGCTAGCATCCTGCTCTGCAGATCGGCGGGAGCTCCTCCAAGCAGGGCTGCTGTGGGTCTTCACCAACTCGTCACCGTAGTAGATATAAATTTTGCAGCTCCACTCCTTCCTGCCGTGGCGCTGCACTCCAGTGGTGTGGTAGGAGAGCGAGAGACTGTGGTGGCGGTAGCCAGCCTCACGGAGTAGGGCACGGAGACGGTATCGCAGTTGTCCTGCGGCTCTGCCGTCAGAACGGATCACCACGGGGTGACGGGGGTCGACGGCCGGAGAGCGACTAGCCAACCTACGCGGGGGCACGAGTCCACCGGTCGACTTACGGGGGGTTGTCTTGGTGCGGGCCATCTACAAGAAACAAGAATACATTAGAAAAATAATGAAAAACAAATCCGAAAATTTCAGCAGCTAAACGGCGGACAAAGAGCGGTGCAGCGGTTCCAAAAGAACGAAAAATAAAGAGAAAAATTACAGCAACCAACACAATAATTTTACCCACACATAATAGCAGCAAAACACACCGTTTTCGCGAAAATTTATACAGCAAAACAGCAGCACTTAATATTGCTCACTTCTGAAAATTTTTATCAAAAACGCAGCAGCGATCAATACTTTTTTTGCGGCTGAAAATAAGGGAAACAAAACAGCAGCAAAAATTTTCGAAAATAGCATTTTAGAGGAGTGTTCCTAAGTGCTCTAGAGTGTCCATTCTATCTAGGCTTGCGTCCTACGGTCAACGCGGCTCTGATACCAATTTGTGACACCCGGTTCCGAATATGAACCAAGCGTAACGCATATGTGTGCCCAGGATGTTCAACACACATACACGAATGATTCACAAATGATAAACAGAATTTAACCACGTCTTAACTAATAAATAAGTACTTTATTACAATAATCCAATAGTTCACGAATAATATAACTCTAAATAATTGTAGCGGAAAATAAACTAAACAGCACGACTCCAATCCACAGGCAATTGACGGCGGTACGCAACCTAGTACTCCTCGTGATCCTCAGGGTACTCCCAATTGTCTCCAGTAGCTGTTGGGGGGAATTGCAAGGGTGAGTACATGTCGTACTCAGCAAGTGTGGAAAGTATGACATGTGGCTAATTCAAATGACGACAATAATAATGGCTAAGTGCTGAAAGTACAGTAAAACATTTGAAAAGCATTATACTATGTCTATGTGAAATAAATCCCATCACATTAACAAAATATAAACAATATCCAATTATTACCAACATTACCATTGTCCATGTCCAATTACCATAACTCAATTTCGTAACCATGACCATAACCCATAAACCATAATCAATGTCATAACCATTACCCGACCATAACCATTACCAAACCCCAATTCCAACTCTAATCATGTAGGTCATCCAGGCGCTCATAACCGGGAGCACGGCTATCATGATAGTTTTAAACACTCTGCAGAGGTTGTACCACTTTACCCACATGTTTGTGATTTTATCACCTTTCGATGACTAAGAAACCTCCATTGTGCCATCTCACACTTCCGTAGGTGTGTGGCCAAGAGATCACAAAATAGCCTTTCAAAAGGGACTACTAGTATGTACGGGCCCACTAAGGTTTCACCGGCAGGCTTGAATCTCTATTCTCCCACCCACGGGCCCCCTCGTGTGCCATGCGGATCCCAGGGCAGTCCTCCTCGACTCCCATTCCCCGCGCCATCCAATGGTCCATACAATACTAGCAGCGCTCCTAATTATTCAGCTACGCCGCACCCATACTTGGCCTTGTGGTGGCACTGTTGACCTGGCATCTTCTCGCATGAACCGGTCCTTAGATCTAAGGCAAGCAAACCACCATAACGACCAACCCATCCACATAACCATGCTTGCTTAGATCACCCATCGTATTGACCAGTTCACATTAACCGGAATATCATTGATGCATAATTAAATGTGTAGTGTTGTTTACCATCCCAATTAATTAAGCGAAGCAAAAAGGTAAAAACCCTTCCCGACTCTCTACCATAAATTCAGGTGACAAGGGTGGTCAAACAAAACTAGTAAACTTCCTACCATAGGGTTCCCATCAATTTGACACAAGCATGCAAGTTCGCAAACAAAACATTTAATTTAAAATAGGATCAATATGCTTCAAGGACACTTGCCTTACTCCGGCGGATGGGGTTGCTCAAGCGCTTCAAAGTCTTGGGTTTGGAAATCCTCGTATGCAACCTCTTGAGCACGTTCCTCTACGCGTGATCATACATACAAGAAAACATATACAGTTCAACATAATGCACACAAAATAATCAACATGCAATGACATGCATGCATGCACAGTTTAATAATTAATTTACTACGGTCGTTTATTAATTAGATGAGACTAGTTCATACGTGTTCATATGAGTTTACGGGGGTTTTAGGGTGGATTAATGCTGCTGAAATAAAATTTATGGTGCAACTAAAATTAATTTACGTCTACTAGATTCAATACGGAAGCAAAAATTCGCATCGGGAACGAACCCTACCGTAGATCTGACGGCGTGACGGTCGCGGAATAAACGCGACGCGAAGACGAAGTAGATGGTGCAGCAGTCCTTCGGCGGCACGACGATGGCGGCGCGATGTCGGCGACGATCTCCGGCGAACGGTGGTGTCCTCCTCTTTTTCTCTCTCTTCTTCCCCTTCTTTTTTTCTCCTTTTTTCTTCCCTGGGCGCCTCTGTTTCTCTGTTTCCGGCGGCCTTTTCTTCTCTGGAAATGGTGGCTGGGTTTCTCCAGGCGGCGGCTCTGCGTATCGGGAAAAAAAAAGCCTAGGGATCCTTTTTATAGGGGCGTGGACGCGGCAAACAACCGACTCGGTTGCGATTTTGGCGCGTGGCGGCTGGGAGTCGCGCGGTTCGGCGCCTCAGGGTCGGACGCGGGGTGGGGCCCGGGGACGGCGCTGCGAGCGCGAGCGGGAGTCCGACGCGTCGCGGAGTCGGACCGGGGCGGCTGCGGTCGGGCGGCCAGGCGCGAACGCGTCGGGGGGAAGAGAGGGGACCGGGGCGGGGCCCGGCGCCTCGGGCGGCACGCGGCCGGGCGGGCAGGCGGGCGGCGTCGCGTCAGGGGGGGGGGCGGGGGCCCGGCTGCACGCGCTGCGCAGCGGCAGGCGGCGCGGCAGGGTGCCAGGCGCCTTGGGCGCGGTGCGGAGCGGGCGCCGGCTCGGCCGGCTGGGCCGCTGGCCTGGCCGCCGGGCGGCTCCTTTTTTTTTTCTTTTTTTTTACTCTTTATTATATAATTATTTATATATATATACATTAATATTATATATTTATTCTTTATTATTTATTATTTTTATAATATATATTATTAATGTTATATTTTTTCTATTTTCATATTTTGTTATATATATTATTTATATATATTTATATATATTTTTATATTATTCTTTTTTTTATTCTTATTCCCTATTACAAGTTTTGGCCTATTATTATTTTCTATTTCTTCTTTTGCTACACATATTTGTATATGCATATGTTTTATTATTTTTTCTTTTATTCTACTAGTGTTTAATGCATGACCATGTATGCAATGCATGATGCGAAAATTTAGGGTGTTACACATGGCCAGTGCAGAACAGCCCTCCTCCTACTCCCTCGGGAGCAGGACTGTCTCGAGCCTCTCGCCTTTCGCGAGCATGCTCGATATGGACACGGCCGTCCTGTTGATGGTAACGGCGATCAAGCTCCGCCCGGAGGTCATGAGTTGAAAGCCTGGTCACCGTATGAGTTCGTCGCGCCCCAGAAGGTGAGACATAACTTGATGTGATGCAGCAAGCCTCCTATTATGGGAAGCGTGCGGACCAAGTCTTCCAGACATGGTCTGGCGCTGCGATGGGGCCCACCCCGAAGGAGGAGGACCTTGGTTGCTGATGCGGTCGACTGCTGCTGCAACCAGATGTTCCACATCATCAGCCCTCCACTGCTCCATCGCACCTTGGGATGCACCTCGAGGTGGTGGACGTTGGAGGAGAGCACGCATTGTATGAAGCGCGTGTCCAGGGTTGTTGTTATTCGTCGATGCAGTGACCGGCGCCGATGCATCGTCACGCTGCTCAGCTTGACGTGCTGGTGCATGCGGTGGTGGTGGAGGCATGACTCCTCCTGGAGCCACGACACCTGCTGGTTGCTGCATGTTGGAGGGATTGCCTCCAGCGGGTTGACTAGCACAGTTGCCATTGGATGATCCAGCAGCTGAGTTCACCATACTTGAAATCTCGGGCGCCCCTACCTCTCGCGCCAACTGTCGGTGTTTGGATCTGGCAGATCTCCCGACACTACCTTTGGTAGATCGAGGAGTTGTAGTTCGGTGAAGGGCGCGCAGAGATTCAAGAAGGTGAAAGACATGTGTACACAGAAATTTACGTGGTTCGGGCCGCCTGAGCGTAATACCCTACTCCACGGGGTGTGTTGGTGATGTATTAAGCGTGTGAGTCTAGAAGAAGCTCCAGAAGAAGAATCTCGTCTAGCTCAGGGAGTTCAGGAGTGGTCTGGAACCGTCCCTTGTGTATCGTCAACCAGTCCTTTTATAGTACAAGGAGTGGCCGTTACATCGTTAGCCTGGCCCAACATGTGTCCCTGGCGGTTACACATGCTTGATACACAATAAATGGGGTTAATTGCCCTTAATAGCATGGTAACAGGCCTTAACAACGCCGTTACTAGTATTGAGGGCCATCCGATCGTGTGTCATTAATATGGTATTAATGGCACTTAATCGGGTCTTGAAGTCTTTGATTGCTCCTTGAAGGCCTGGAGGTGTTGGGGGGTCCACCAGCCTGATTGTTGAAGCTGAAGGTCCAGCGGTTGCCACGTGGTAGCTCCGGAGCTTACCGTCGTGGACGGGTAGTTCCGGTGCTGTTGGACACGTGTCCTTACCGGAGCTTCCCTCTGTCTGGGGTTAGGTCCGGGGGTGCCATACTGGTATTCCGACTGGAGTTTCCCATGTAGGGGTCATAGCTCCGGTCTTATGATACACGTGGCGGCTCTGGGACTAACCATGTCGGGGAAGCAGGTCCGGTTACGCATGACATGTGGGGTCTTCGGAGGTCTTAAAATCTGGTAGATGTAGTTTCCTTGTGATCTTTGCAATCCCAAGGGGTATCCGGTATGGAGGGTACCGATAGGGACAGAGCTGGAGTCCTTCTCCTCGCTCCAACCGGGGAGAAGGTAAAATACATGGTCCACCTTGGCTTCAAGGCGACCAACAACATGGCGAAGTATGAAACACTCATTTATGGACTAAAGGTGGCACAATCATACGGTGTCAAGCAGCTGTTGGTCAAGGGAGATTCACAGCTCATCATTAAACATGTGAAGGGTGAATGCTCCTGTAACAATCCCCAACTAGCTGCTTATCTCCTTGAAGTCCAGAGGCTTCAGAAGGACTTCGAAGTCCTGGATCTCCACCATGTCCAGCGTGTCCATAATGCTGAAGCTGATGAACTCTCGACGAAAGCGTCAACCGGAGCTCCAGCTCTTGATGGAACCTTCGTCGGAGGTTGTCAAAACCCACAGCTCAGCCTGCTGAACTGAGCGAAGGGGGTGAGACCAGCATCCCGAAGCTGGCGGTCCCGATGGCCCTATTACCATGGCAGCCATCAAGGGTCGTAGGTGTTGTCGGAAGCTCTGAGCAACCCAACACGCAAGACTCAAATGCTCAAGCAAGCTCCGATGCATGGATCTCGGAGATGCGGAGCTACTTGAAAGACAATATCCTTCGTGACGATGATGTATCCGCTGACCAGATAGTCAGATTGGCTAAAAGATACACGCTGGTAGAAGGGGATCTCTACCGACGCAGTGCCAACAGCGTCCTAATACGGTGCATCACAAGGGAAGAAGGCTGCGAGCTCCTCGTAGAAATCCATGGAGGCTAGTGTGGGAACCACGCGTCTTCCCGCACGCTGGTCGGTAAAGCCTTCCGTCATGGCTTCTACAGGCCTACAACACTCCAATATGCAACTGAGCTGGTGAAGAAATTCAAAGCATGTCAGTTCCATGCAAAGCAAATTCACACACCGGCTCAGCCTCTACAAATGATACCTCCTACATGTCCTTTCGCTGTGTGGGGGATGGACATCTTGGGACCTTTCCCAAGAGCCGTCGGAGGTTACAAGTTCCTGTATGTTGCCATTGACAAGTTCACCAAATGGCCGGAAGCAACTCCAATTGTGACAATAAACAAGCAATCAGCTATCAACTTCTTGCAGTCCATCGTATGCAGATTTGGAGTCCCGAACAAAATCATAACAGATAATGGGACCCAATTCACAAGATCTGCTTTCCAAGGATACTACAAAGACCTCGTCATCCAAGTCAGCTACACCTCCGTAGCTCACCCGACAAGTAATGGCCAAGCCGAGATAAAAAATGTAGAAATCCTGAAGGGACTCAAGACGCGCACATATGAGCGCCTGAAAAAACATGGAGCCAACTGGATTGAAGAGCTTCCGCCCACTCTATGGGCCAACAAGACAACTCCAAACCGGTCAACTGGAGAGACACCCTTCTTCCTGGTGTACGGAGCTGAAGCAGTCCTTCCTACGGAAATCACCTTGGGGTTGCTCCGGGTCCGGACCTCCAACGAAGCCACGCAAGTCCAGCTCCGGCGTGAAGACCTTGACCTCCTTGAAGAGGGAAGGTGCCGAGCAGCTGTTCGGAATGCCCGATACCACCAAGATCTTCGGCGCTATCACCAACGGCATGTTCACAGCCGACAACTCGAGGAAGACAATCTGGTGCTACGGAGAATACAATCCAAAGAAGGGTTAAACAAACTCTCCCCCAGCTGGGAGGGACCCTTTCGAGTGATCAAAGTATCCCGTCCCAGATGCGTTCGCTTGGCAATCGAGGATGGGACACCTCTCCCAAATCCTTGAAACATTGAGCACCTCCGTAAGTTCTACGCTTAATATCACGGAGGTGAGTCTGTAATTACATGTGGTGTATGTTATAGAGTCATTGTATAGAGTCGGGTAGCTCCTCTGGGAGGGCAGCCGGACCTACCCAGTTAGGTCCGCAACGTCCATACAACACTTGTCATAGTCTCAGAACTAAAGGTGTAGCTAGCTACCTTGGGTCAAATGAGAAACGAAACACACTTAGCGTGGTTCCGTACCCTAAGAGTCTACTTGTTTCCCCTGTACCCCGGACCTATAATGAAAGACATCATTGTGTGAAAACAGACTCCACGTGCATTTTCTTTGTACAGGCTCAATATTTTTTATTTTTCTCTTTCTTGTCTATAACAAAGTTGTGCAGTTCTTAAGAAACTTTAGCTTGACCAGTTCATGTACAATTCAAGTTGCATTGTCTATCCTTCCGGGTTCAAACATTGTTGATGGCTTACTTGTCCGAATGCCGCCAAGCCAATCTAGGGCCGGAGTGTGCTATCGACTTAGCCTGGTCATGCACCCTAAGTACGCCACTCTACCTACACCCCGGCAGGCCGAAGTAAGGCAAGTCCAGAAACAATCGGACCTGAAGGAAGCAAGAAGGTGCTCTTAATTGTATTTAGGATTGTGTTCGACCTAAAACTTTCTCGGGAACAGTAAGCCACAATGAAGTTATAGATAGGAAACGGATTTTACTGTTTTTCTTGACTTCAATGTGCAGGAAAAATAAATATTTCATGAAGATGGTGAATCAAGCCGGAGCTACCAAAGCTCCGACATTCCTCAGGGAATCTGTCAACGTGAAGATGGTGGAAAGACTCTAAAGTAGAGTGTGACGTTGACACAACACGTGTTGACAGAGGTCATTGCCGGAGCTGCCAAGCTCTGACACCCCAGAGGACTAACCATCGATGCTTTACGCGTTGATGGAGACTAGTGCTGGAGCTACTAAGCTCCAACGATGGTCAATGCCGGAGCTACTAAGCCCCGACAAGCTCAGGGGGCCTACACTATCGAAGACTTCGGACCTACATTCTACAAGTTTGAAGCATGCGAGTCTTCAACAACTGATCACATCCTCTTGGTACATGTTCACAATCAAATTGTGTACATCTACCAGGGGGCCAAGTAAGACAAAGGTGTTGAAGATAAAAAGAATGAAATTTAAATTCACAAAAATTTGGATTTCATTCATCTGGAGACAAGAGATTACAAAATTGGAGAAGAAGAAGAGAGAATACAAGCGGGAGCTACAGAAAGACGATCCTAGACCCTATGGAAGAACTGGGCGACCTTCTGGGCCACCTCCGATACGTTGGCTCGGGCGGCTTCACCCTATCCTTCAATGGGACCTTCAAGCACCAGGTCTAGAGGGAGTTGAGGGCCCCGGCTGGTGTAGCACGTCAGTACAAACTCTGCGACGTTCTTCACCAGGGACTGACCCTCCATTTCCAATTGGTCTGTGATGACATCACTCATCTTGGAGAGCTTTTTGCCCGCTGAACTCAGTGCCTCCAACGCCTGGTCCAGCTCCGGCTCCGAATCATCTGGACGCACGGGACTGAAGCCCATTGGCGTCAGTGCATCGTTGGCCTTGCCCAGGAAGTCCCAAACTTGTTGGGACTCCGCAACCCTTGCACCACGCATCTTCGCCAAGGATCTTTTAGCCGCCGCAAGCTCTGAGCTTCCCGAGCAAGACGCTCCACCTCTTTGGCACTCTGCTGAATCATTTCAGCAACCTGCCTTTCGAGTTTGCTGAGCTCTTCCTCCTGGAGGTGGATTTCATTCCGGCGGTTGACCAGATCCTTCTCTCAGCCCTGTACTCTCTTCTCCCTGGCGGCGATGGCATTCTCCTGCTTGTAGAGATCTTGCCCTTGCTCCCAGGACTTCTTCTCCTCCTCCTTGCAACACTCCTCCAATTTCTTGGTGCGTTCTTCGAGGCTCTTGTCAGCCAGAGCTGTATTTTGGACAAGCTCTTCCTCCCTCTTCACGAGGTCGTCCCGCAACTCCAGGAATTTTTGATCTTAATCTTCTTGCCGTCTCTCCTGCGCTTCAAGAGCCTCCCGGCGCTTGATGAGACTATTGTGGATGGCGATGAGCCTTTCCTGGCGATCATTCGCTGCGCTATTTGTTGCCTTGGCCTGCTCATAGATGGCCCAGGACTGGTTGTCAAGGGTTTGCATCATGCTTTCCCTCTCATCCAACAAGTTTCCCCAGTACTCCAGGCGGACCTTCTCCCTTTGTACCCACTCCTTGTCGTCAGCCAGCGTCGACTGCGCCAGCTTGGTCTCGAAATGGAGTCGGTTGCGCCACCTCCTAAGGATTTGGTGCTCCTCCTTGAGGGCCTTTCTGTTGTGGTAGAAGGCCAACTGGACTTGGCGAAGACTGGAGCAGGCGTTGTTGATAGACAATGACCGGGGGATCGGGTTCGAACCTGTTGGGGTCCTCTCCGCTGGCTCCAGCGGATCCTCAGCAAAAAAATTGGGTCCCACTCTATGAGAGCGGTTCCCTAAGCTTCAACGGCACTAGGGCCGTCCTCCGGGATATCCTCGGCCGCCGCCGAGGAAGTACTTGCAGCCGAAGTTCCAACCTCCGGAATTGGTTCCGAAGGCCCAGCCGCCAGGTCATCAACAACTGGCCCATCCGGCGGGGGGCTAGCAGCTTCATCATGGCACCCTGGCTCAGCAGAGGGCACCTCCGGGATCGCCGCTTCCGGAGCGGGTGTTGAAGGTACGGTCGGAACAGAAGCCACTTCTGGCTCCGACGCAGGCGCTTCCTCCACCTCTGGCTCGGGTGCTGGCGCTTGGACCATCCTGGTCTCGAGCGCTGGTGCTTCGACCACCAAGGGCTCAGGCGCTGACACCTCCGCAGCAACTGGCTCAGACGCCGGAACCTCTTCAACGGCCGGCTCCACAGCCGGAACTTCTACAGCAACTAGTTCTACCGCCAGAGCTTCCTCGACAACCGGCTCAAGTGCCGGAGCTTCATCAACACCCGGCTCCACTACTGGGACCTCATCAACCACCTGCTCGACTGTCGAGGCTTCAACAACATCCGGCTCTAGAGCCGGAATCGTAGCTACCTCCGGCTCTGCGGCCGGAGCGTCCAACATCTCAGTATCCAAGCCTAGAGCTTCAACCTCTGGGGCTGGCACCGCTGGTACGTCTTCATTCCCATGGTTCGGCGCTACCACGGAAGATTCTGGGGATGAGTCGTCCAAAACCACGACAACCAGCGTCGGGGCTGCCGCAGCCTCAGCCACCTCTTGTGGCGGCGCTGGAATCGGAGCCGGAGCTTCAGCCTGCATAGCCTCAACTGCTGCTGGAGGGACCGGAGCTTGAGCCCTCTTCTTGAGCACGCTGAGGATAAAGGACGAAGAAATTCAACATACAGTTAACAATAAAATAACAGACTAAGGTAAAAGATCAAAAATTACCTCGGAAGGCTTCCGCACCAGTTACCACGGAACCTCTTCTCCGGATGCTCTGGACTGGCCCCAACCGCCGCTGGCGTGGTAGTCCCAAAGGGTCCCCCATAACTTGATGCTGCTATCGGCGTTGCTCTGGTCGAGGCCCCCCTCGACTGGGAAGGACCTCCGGACCCGGAGCCCTCAGCTGGCTCTGGAACCGGAGTCACCTGGACGAAGCTAGCACCCTGGGGAAGAAGCCGCTACTGGAGTAGATGCCGCTGTCGTAGACCTCCCCCTCCGGGGAGAAGGAGAATCCGCAGAAGAAGTATGCCTGGCGGACCTTCTATCGTCATGCTTCCTCTTACGGCTCGAGGGCTCGGCCAATTCCTTGCCTTTGCCGACGACTTTGGTTCTTGGCTTAGGGGTAGGAACGGAACCACCTTTCGGAGCTTCGGAGATCGCCAACCCGGTGGTCGAGCGCCTCTCGACAACACCAAGGCCGTCAAGCACCAGCATCGTTCGCCGAAGCTCCCTGCTGAACTCAACCTCCAAGTTCAGAGGGAGGAAAGCTGCCGGCAGAGTCAAGTCGTCGCTCTCGACGTCGATGCTGTGCTGGAACTTCTTGAGGTGGAACTCCAAAGTTGCACCCTCCATGTTTTACTTCAAATCGGTCTCGATCCGGTCATCGTCCAACATACTGTTGAGGGCCCAAGCCAATTTCTCCCTCCTCTTCAATGGAGCCCACCTGTTGGTCAGGAAGTTGCAAAACACCACCTGGGGAGTCACCCCTCCTTCCACGCACAGGCGGATCCTAGTTAGAGTAGGGTTGAAGGCATCCGACAGCACCAGAGCTTCACTCCAAACTGCAGTGTCGATGTTGGGGAGGCCTTCCGGCAGCTTCAACTTCTCGTGCTCCTCCACCCCGATTACAATCCAATCCTTCTTCAAGTCGTCCCACTTCCCAGAAGGGAACGACTGCAAGTACTTGTATGGGCACTTCTTGCGCTTCACAAAATAGTAGAAGCCAAGGTACTCGTCACTCCTGCCCGTGGTTTGGACAGTGAAGAAGGTGCGGAAAAGCTCAATGCAGGGGGGAATGCCCACCCACATCTCGCAGAAGTGGACAAAGATTAACACCAGCAGAATGGAGTGGGGGCCAAGGTGGTACAGCTGCAGACCATAGAAGTCTAGCAGCATCAAGAAGAAAGAGGAGAATGGTGGGATCAGTCCCACCATGGTGTACGCGGAGAAGTACACCATGTCGCTGGCGTGTTCCTTCTCGAACAGGAGCTTGCCGGCGCGGACCAAGTGGTTGAAAAAGTTAGGGGACCATCCCATGAGGGCCTGGACCTTCTTCAAATCATCATCGGTCTTCAGTCGGCTCTGGCGGAGACCCAACTCCATCGCGACAAAGCGAGGCAAGAGAAGAAAGGCAAGTGGAAGTGTGGAAGGTTTGAGCACAAGATCGAATGGAAGGCGTAAAGAACCCCAAACAGTGTGTGCTTTCCTTGTTAAGTAAGAACCCGCAACGCCTGGATGGAAACCGCAGAGGAGCCGACAATACCAGTCAAAAACTTCACCCCGCCAATGACAAGGGGGCCCGGGGCCACCCCGATGATCAAGTCGAGGTTCTTACCCCAGGTGAATGGTTGTCATCATGAAAGGCGGGAAACCCGAAGACGGCGACATGAAAGGGCACGTGAAACCGATACGATTTTCGTCTCGGGAACCAGCGACCTTCAATTGCGAGAGATCCGCACACTAAGATCTCACCTGCCACCTCCTGGATATGCCACGCGGCGGAGGTTTAACTGCGAACTATCGCCAACGGCACGTTCGAAGATCCTTGTAGACATGGCTCAAAAAACGAAGAATGGACCCACCTTTGGCGGAATGACTTCATCCAAAAGGTCTCTCCCGGAGGTGGGCCTAGGGGGCCACTGTCGGTACCCTCCGTATCGGATACCCCTTGGGATTGCAAAGATCACAAGGAAACTCCATCTACCAGATTTGAAGACCTCCGAAGGCCCCACATGTCAGGCGTAACCGGACCTGCTTTCCTGACATGGTTAGTCCCAAGGCCACTATGTGTATCATAAGACCGGAGCTATCACCCCTACATGGGAAGCTCTGGTCGGAATACCAGTATGGCACCCCCGGACCTAACCCCAGACAGAGGGAAGCTCCAGTACTGACACGTGTCCAACAGCACCGGAACTACCCGTCCACAACGGTAAGCTCCGGAGCTGCCACGTGGCAACCGCCGGACCTTCAGCTTCAACAATCAGGCTGGTGGACCCCCCAACAGCTCTGGACCTTCAAGGAGCAATCAAAGACTTCAAGACCCGATTAAGTGCCATTAATACCATATTAATGACACACGATCGGATGGCCTTTAATATTGGTAATGGCACTGTTAAGGCCCGTTACCAGGCTATTAAGGGTAATTAACCCCATTTATTGTGTATCAAGCATGTGTAACTGCCGGGGCCACATGTCGAGCCAGGCTAACGATGTAACGACCAGTCCTTGTACTATAAAGGACTGGTCGACGATACACAAGGGATGGTTCCAGACCACTCCTGAACTCCCTGAGCTAGACGAGCTTCTTCTTCTGGAGCTTCTTCTAGACTCACACACTTAATACATCACCAACACACCCCGTGGAGTAGGGTATATGCTCAGGCGGCCCGAACCACGTAAATCTTTGTGTATGCGTGTCTTTCACCTTCTTGAATCTCTGCGTGCCCTTCACCGAACTACAACTCCTCGATCTACCAAAGGTAGTGTCGGGAGATCTGCCGGATCCAAACACCGACAATTCTGAAGAAGATATCATAGAGATGGCACCCCTCTCGAAGCAAGAGTTGGCTTCATTCAGATTGGCTAGTGTATCCACTCTCCCTCCCCCTCCTCAACAAGCACCTGAAGATGAAGAAGAATATGAAGATAGAATCGAGAGTGAGGGAGGCAGCGGCGATGAGTGATTCCACTCAATTTTTCCCTTTTTTGTGCCTTGATGCCAAAAGGGGAGAGATTGAGACTAGTAGTCTATTTTGTAGCCATTAAGGACTTGTGATGAAGGACATGTATCTCGATTTCAATCTATTGTAATTTATTTTGGATGTGCTTACTTTACTTAATGTGTGATGCCTAGTTTAATGATAATGTGATGATTGTTGCTATAATTGTTAAGTTATTATCTTTTGGTCATCACATCTTTTGATCACACACTCTTTAGGCACCCCACCATAAAGAGTGCATATATGTGAGAAGTTTTTGTTACTCATCTATCATTCTCATATATGCACAATTTATGAAAATCATTTTTTACTCTTAATTGTGAAATCTCAATTGGTTGTCATCAATCACCAAAAATGGGGAGATTGAAAGTGCATCTAGGCAATCCCTTGTGGGTTTTGGACGATAGATGACAAACAATTGAGATCCTAATGAACTTGTTGAGATGACTGCAGGTCAATTTAAATGAGATAGTTTGGTGCACTCAGAAAGTGAAAAATGAAGTGGTTAAGAAAAAGAGAAAAGCCCAATTGATGACTGAAGCGCAAATTAGACTTAAATGTATAGGATGTGTGTGAGAGACACATCCCAAGATATCAAGTCTTTGCGTAGGGGTAAGGGCTTAAAATCAACCTAAAAATTCACTAAGCACTGGACTAGTCCGTTTATGGACAGGACTAGTCCGTTCAACTCTCTGTTGTCCAAATTCACAGTGCACCAGACTAGTCCGAACATGGACCGGACTAGTTCGATCAACTTTCTGGAACCACATTTCACGGTGCACTGGACTAGTCCATTCATGGACTGTACTAGTCTGTTAAACCTTCTATAAACCTATTACACTGTGCACTGGACAAGTCCGTCCATAGGATCGTACTAGTCTGTTAAACTGTCTGATATTCCATAACACATCACGCCAGACATGTCCGTCTGAGGACTGAACTGGTCAGATAAAGTTTCTAATGTTCAAATACATAGGGCACCAGACAAGTTTGGACACCTACCGGACTAGTTCGGTATACCTCACACAATTTAGGGTTTCTAGTGTGTTGCACATTCCACGCCCACTTTACACAGCATACTGGACAAGTCCGGTACCCACTACGGACTAGTCCGACCGTCGGGATCCCTAACGGTAACAATTTTGGAAACACTATAAATAGGAGATCGACGACCCCACAAATACAACTTACGTATTCTACTGTTCACAACTCAAACCCTTGTGCTGCCACTTGTCTCAAGAG
This sequence comes from Tuctoria greenei, assembly GCA_036927565.1. Taxonomy (NCBI): domain Eukaryota; kingdom Viridiplantae; phylum Streptophyta; class Magnoliopsida; order Poales; family Poaceae; genus Tuctoria; species Tuctoria greenei. The sequence goes on from JAYESD010000005.1 coordinate 18,008,601, forward strand.
CACAAAAACAAATCTCCCCACGCATCTAAGATTCAAAAAGTGAAATCCATTGAGTATTCAGATTTGGGAATTGGAGATCATTGTTTGCACATCATTGAGCTCTTGAGGTTTGATATCTTTACACTCGTGCAATTACTTGTAATCTTTTCGAGTGTATTTGATCATCTTTTCGCTGTAATTCTTGTGGGAGCTCTCAACGTGTGAGGTTGCCCCCACCAACTCGGTGATTACCCGTGATAGTGGAATCAAGTCGGCCTTGTGTGGTGACTTGACGAGGGAAAGAGTTTGAAGAGACCCGACTCTGTGTGGGCTTCCTCAACGAGGAGTAGATCTCTTTGGTGAGATCGAACCTCGGTAAAAATCTGTGTCTCCGTGTGCTTTACTATTTTACTTTTGCAAGTTGGATTATCTAGGGCATTATATTTGATCTATCAATTAATTTGTATTTCACATGTAACCTTGCAACACTAGTTGTTCAATCAAGTGATCTCAATAGTTGCACAATTTCTGCTGCTATAACATCTAGATTTCCTACATTAACACTTGATTATTTCACAACACATCATCACACCGGACTAGTCTACTACAGCACAGGACAAGTTTGGGCTCTCTGGAATTTGACGATTTGATTAAGTGTGCAGGAAATTATCTAAGCCTATTCACCCACCCTCTAGGCCACATTCAATTTGGAAGTCTTAAGATTTCTTCTATCTGTGTACAAAAGAGTTTTGAACAGTAATGGAAAGTTTTGGTGGAAACTGAGTAGGATAGTAGTCCTAGTTTGGTTTGGGTTGGCCTCATGGCTGATTATATAAACAAGGGAGGCCAGAGCTCGTGGTGCACAGATTTTAGGCTATTCCTCTTATGTTATATTAAATAAATATCATAGTTGAAAGGAACTTTTGTGCCTTGTTCGTCTGACTTGTTTCGGATAAGTTTTTCTCGTTGAGTTTCTGCACAGCTCTACCTTGCTTCGGTGGTTTTAACATAACTCGAGTTTTACAGATCCAATTGACGTGATTCTTTTTGGGTTGTCTTTACAACTTGATTATCTATCAACTGTGAAAATTTCATGGTCATTGAATTTGTTTCTGATCTACACGAGTTTCTTTGCAGTGTTGTAGATCTGATTTTTCTCGGGTAGAACATATTGACTTTTGTTCGATCTTTCAATTGTAACTTGAGTTTCTCTCGATCAATTTTCATGATTCTTGTTGTGATGTCTTCGTGACTTGTTTCTGCACAATCTATACTGGTTTTTTCACAATTGATCACGTTTAGATTATTTGCACACACGATTTCTTGAACAGATCTAATTTCTGCTGACGGGTTTTCGTTGCTTCCGCTAAAAAAGTTGTAATCTACCATTCACCCCCCTCTGGTAGCTTTTCACATGCTCTTCGATCCTACAATTGGTATCAGAGTCACGGTGCTCTAATATTTGAGATTTGTATGTATTTTGAATAATCATCATGGAGAAATACTCTGCCAAACCTTGTGTGTTTAGTGGTATTGATTTTCAGGTTTGAAAGGCACGCATGGAGGCTTTCATCCAGATGCAAGGATTTGCAATATGGGAAAAGGTGTACAAGCCTTACGAAGTGCCGCCAAACAATCAAATACAGATACAAATCTGAGAGATGTCGACAACAACAAGAAGGCTCAGAACTTGATCATACAAGGACTAACTCAAAGTGACTTCAACCGTGTTGCTCACCTCTGATCTATGTACGATGTTTGGAAAGCTTTATGTGAGTACCACGAAGGATCCAACACGATCAAGGAGGTAAGGCAAGACATGTTCAAAAAGGAGTACATGCGCTTTGAGATGCAACCAGGTGAGTCCATCGACGACCTCTTTGCTCGCTTTAATAAAATTCTCAGCAACTTGCGTAGCGTCAATGTTAATTTTTCAGATGCTGAGAATGCTAGGCAATTACTAAATGCATTAGACATGTCATTTTGGGATATGAAAGTCACATCTATTTGTGAATCTACTGTCATGAGTGCACTTACTTTAGATGTTGTATATTCTAAATTGAAAACTCATGAAATTGACATAATCTCACGTAAGAACCCCAGCAAGTCTCTTGCATTTGTTTCTCAATGTGACATGCCTAGCTCCAGACAATCTTCATCTTGTGGAACATTTGCTTTGTTGTCCTCACTTCAACACACACCATTTGAGCATCATTCTGTTGTATACACTATTTTTCTTAGTCCTTAGGCTATAGAGAGGAGAGTCTCCAGTCCGAAGTCCAAATTGGGAAAGGAGTAGAGGGAGTCTCTTTTCCCAATTCCATATTGGGAAAGGTAGGACTCATGTATTCCTTCTTTTATTTGTGACTTTATGCATAATAAAAATATTATCTTTAGTCTTCCTTTATACATATGCTTGGATGAAGTGTTTCTTGTTTGATTGTGGAATCCATGTATGTAGTAGGAATAGTCTTTATGCTTATGCCATAATGATCTTATTCTATCATTATAAACACTATAAACCCCCACTATAGTCTAAGTAGTTATGATATGATCATGTTAACATGAATAACTTATGCTATGTCTCAACATTGATTTCAATGATGATTTAGTTCATTGCCTTAGGATGGATTGTGTCATGACTCCTAAGGTATTTACTTAATATGCTAGCATGGTGCTAGGGTAGTTAAGTAGCACCAAATGTCTCGTAGACCCACGAATTGAAGAGGTAGGCAGTAGGTGGTGACAGCCCTATTTGTCCTTTGTAATCCTCCAGGTTCAGCTATGCCAAAGGCTCTTGGCGGGAGTCGTCCTAGTATTGCTAGAGGTAAACCCGTGTGTTGAACAACTTAGCATAAGAATTCACTATTGACATTCTCATTAGTATCTAACCCAGACTATGTATATGCATATTAGAAGCATTGTAGGAGCAACTCACCAACTCTTAGTCTAATATCCATTAGGACTCATCTACCCTCTAGAATAGATTGCTTAGAAGTGTGTCACACCACCCATATTATATAATTACCCCTGTCTTGATAATTGATTAGTATCCCATAGTTTGATTATAAGAGTAGTGTTTACTTTACTCTACCGCCTTCCTTTGGAATAAATACGATCCCTTGGGAATACTCTTTGGTGAAATAATACAATGGTATCTTCCGTGTGCTTGGGGATCTCATCTTTTCTCGAATATGAACTGTGGTGCTAAGAACCGTCAACAAGCATTTCTGGCGCCATTGCCGGGGAAGACAGTTGAAGTATTGCATGATTGTGTGAATAAGATAGGACCGTGGGTAGGTTTTTAGTAGGATAACCCTTCTTTGCTTTCGCATTCATTTTAATGTGAAAACAGGGTAGTGTATGTCTGGTTTTCGCCTCTTAGAAAACTTTATTTTAAGATCTCGAATCCATTCTAAGAGACCAACCTCATCTCGTTACTCCTCAGAAGCTTCATGCAACAAAGAAAACTAGCGCTACTGCACCAACAACTGAAACATCAATGGCTCAGAAGACCCTTCATGAGTTTTCAGCTCTCTCCGCTAACAATGTGCCAGTTGGGCCCACTTTTAACACAGAAAACGTGAACATCAAAGTCAAGACTAGCCTGATCACTATGGTGCAAGCCAACCCATTTTGTGGGAAGGCTAATGAGGATGCAAGTGCTCACCTGCAACAGTTTGTTGAGATCAACAACACTTTCAATATCAAGGAAGTCTCCCCTGATGCCATCCGTCTTAGACTGTTTCCGTTCTCCCTTCTTGGGAGAGCAAAGTAGTGGTTCTATGCGAACCAAAGTGTTGTAGACACTTGGGAGAAGTGTTCTACGACATTCCTCGCTAAGTTATTTCCATTGGGCAAGACCAATGCTCTACGTTGGAGAATTTATAGCTTTCAGCAAGATCCTAAGGAGTCTATTCCCAAGGATTGGGAAAGGCTGCAGGAGTACATTCTGGCCTGTCCCTACCATGGGATGGACGACTGGCTCACTATCCATAATTTCTAAAACGGGTTGATTCCTTCCGCCGTGACCATGTGGATGCTATTGTTGGAGGAGCCTTCTTCTCATCGGCGGTGCCCAAAGCGAAAAATTTGATTGAGAAGATGGTGTCCAATATGGGTTGGAGCGATAAGCGTCTCCAAACCCGTCAGCGAGGCATGCACACCTTGAAATAGGTGAACATGATGGCTGCCAAATTGGACCTCCTTATGAAGAAGATTGATGGACAAGCCGGTGGTAAGTATGTGGCAATGTCTGGGCCTTATACACTCACATCACATGTGAAGTATGTGGCATCACGGGTCATATGGGTAATGACTACTCAGAGACTCGTGAGTATGCCCTATACGAGCCAACAATGGAAACTTCAACAACAATGGCTATCGTCTAGGAGGTCAAGGGTGGGACCAACCACACCCTTTCTTTCGAGGAGGGTATAACAACAATAATGGAAGCAACAGAAATCAACCCAACTTGAGAGAGCTTGCCATTACTAGTTGAAGACCAATGATGCTTATTAAAGAAGCTATCGGCTAATGACAAGACCCTAAAAAGCATAATTGCCAAGATTGAAGGACTATCCTCAGTCTTCAAGAACCAGTTTAGCTTCAACAAGATGTTGGAGACCCAGTTGGCTCAACTTGCTACAATTGTTCCTCCATTGGAAAGTAACAAGATTCCGAGAAAGCCAGAAGCCACGGTGGAAAATGTGAATGCGGTGGCTACGAGAGGTGGCAAGACCACTCATGACCCACCGTATCCCACATAAGAAAAGAGGACAAATGAGAAAGAGAAAGAGAAAGAGGATGTCTCAACTTGCATAGGTGAACCACTCAGAGAGAGAATGGCCAAGCAATTTGAAGACACTAATTTTATGCCATTCCCTCACAGATAAAGGAAGCCAACAGTGGATGAGAAATTCAACCGCTTTGTTGAAGTTATTCAGAACATTCACATCAATCTTCCCTTGATAGATGTGATGCATGTACCCACTTATGCTCACTATCTCAAGGACATATTGAATAACAAGTGGCCATTGCCCACCACCGAGGTTGTCAAGCTTACAGAGGATTATAGTGCAACCATCCTCAATAGGCTCCCGAAGAAGAAGGACCCTGGATGTCCTACTATATCTTGCTCTATTTGGGCTCACTACTTTTACAAGGAACTTTGTGCCCTTGTAGCAAGTGTGAGTGTTATGCCCAAGGTGGTATTTGACCAGCTGAACTTCACAGAGCTCACTCCAACACCAATGCAGCTCCAACTGGCTGACTCTTCTGTCCGTTATCCAGCGGGTATTGCTGAATACATTCTGGTGAAAATTCAGAATTGCTTCATACCCGTGGGATTTTGTGGTGCTCGACATGGATGTCGAGAAGGATACGCCACTCATTCTTGGGCACCCATTCCTTAGCACCGCGAAGGCTCACATATATGTGGGAGGAGAAATCCACTTCCATATCAATGGCAAGGAGGAGAAGTTTAACTTTCGCCCAATGTTGGAGCAATTCTCCATGATTCGAATCAAGTATCAGCCTAATGTTAAACACATTCAAGAGGTCGAAATCACACCTCCAAAGGTGGATCCACTCATAGCATTCATGAGAAAATTAATCTATGTGAAGACCCCTATTTTCATCCACGCCGACATCCCAAGAAGATGGAGAAGCCTAGGCCTTCCCAAAGGCCCAAGTACTCCAAACCGCCAAAGAAAGAACACCGGAAGAAGCAAGACAAGCCGTCCACATCCATTCCTCCAGGCCCGGATACCATGAAATGAAGACGGAGGAAAAGTCCATCTCATCGGACTTTAGTGAGACCTAGCCAATAGGATAATTGGTAGTTATCTTTTATTTGATATTCCACCTCATTTGATTTTTCCCACTTAGTTTGATTTTTCCCACTGCATATTTGATTTTTCTTAGCAAGTGAGAATCTTATATTCTCAACCATCATTTTTATTTCTTTCTTTTTCACAAAAAATTGTTGGATTTGTAAAAGAGTTTTATTCGAAAAAACAATTTTTCTGAGCTACAAATGTGGCAATTCACCAATGGGCTAATTTTATAGCCGTTGGGAAGCCACCTACCAAAAGAGGGACCAGGGGAGGCCCACCTTACAGGTCGGCCAAACCCACCCTGCTTGATCGAAGTGGGGAAAGGGCAATTAGGCTCTCTCTCCTCCAACAACTATATTTTGTGCCTCTTATGACCGTTGGGGTGTACACTATAAATGGTGGCCGTGAGGAGGACCGCTCTTCACACTTCACCTCATTTTTTCACCTCCCCAAGTCATTCACTTGCACACTTTGTTTTCTTGCTCTTCATTGAAGAACTCTTGCTCAAATCAATCCAAAAAGATCTGCTTTCATTTGCATTGCAATTTGCTCTCAAGATCTTCAAAGAGAAAATTCGCCGAGGGTTTTGTTTCACTAACATCACCTCTTTTCGAGTTTTTGCCTTGTTGTGCTCTCGCTTGTTGTGACCATGAAAGGAATGAAGAGCTTGTTCGAGAAGAGGAAGGAGGCTGCAAGCTCTAGTCATGGTGGAGACTCAAGTGCACACCTCTCCTCTATTGCTACACCAAGTCCACGGAGAAGGAGTGTGTGTGAAGACACCCCCATGGGTGAGAGGAGCAACCTGCATCAACTTCTCCATGACAACAACCTTGACATACAAAGTGAAGTTGAAGATCAAGCATGCAAGCTCCTTCAAGATCGTGAGTTTCATCACACTAAAGCTTATGATACGGATTTGATCTCCAAAATAGGTATGAATTCTGAATTCTTTTCCATTTGGTGTGCATAGGATGGGAAAATTTTGCTCACATAAAGGAGAAAGGTTCACGCCTTCTCACTATACAATTCCTTTGCACCCTCAAAATAGGATTTGATGGTATTTCTTTTTGATTATTTCGAAAAGAATACAACATCCTTTGGAAAGAATTAAATGAAATCCTAGGCTTCCATAAACATTGCTTGCTAGATTTAGGCACTTTGCCTAGATTTAGCAAACAAAGTTTTTGGCATGAATTGACTAGTGAGGTCACATGTAGTGCTCCTAGAAATAGCCACTTGCATAATCCTACTATACGCTTCATGCATAGATGGGTGGCTATGACTATGTTCCCTAGAGAAGATGTTAGAGTGGTCCATGATGATGAACTGAGGATTTATTTGCCATGATTAAAAAGATAAAAGTTGCTCCAGTTATAGCCATGATGACACAATGGTTAGACTATATTTCAAGGACAGGGCCGATTGAGTGCACTTCATTGATTACCCGCATTGCTACTAGGGTATGAGCATTAAAAGATACTTCATTTGAGTACATTGAAACTGAATGAGAATTAATTAATGAAGATTATCTAGTGCGAGGACATACCCTTAAGCATGATCATACTGGCTCTTTGATATTTTTTATCCCGACTTTGTCAATGAAATTCAGTTACCTAACCCGAATTTTCATTTGTACAAAAGCCGGAGACTAACCATTGATCTTCTTCCCATCGAGGAAGCTAGAAGAAGTAATGTCTTTGGTAGGATAACTAGAAGCCGTGCAAGGAGTGCGGTCGTGGGCATGCCTTCGGCAATCTCCCCGGTCCATGAGTACCAAGAGGAAGAGGACCCACCAAGTGATTCACCCGGATGGACTCAACCTCAAACGTATGAGGCTGGAGGGATGTCTTGGCATGGATGGCCGAGTACTGGATGGGAGCCATCCCTATCAACTTCAAGCTCTAGCAGCTTGCCTCCAATGTCAATGAGAGGACATCGTTCCTTTTCGGCTAGAAGTCATCATGACTATAGCCAAGGAATGATGGATCTCATTAGACGTATGGAAGACCTTGAGGTGAAGATGGGAGACATATACAACACACTCCAAGAACATGTCTAAGGTACCCAAGACTGGCAACAACACATGGACACTCAATTCACCAACCTTAACTCCACGCTACAACAACAGCAAGCCGATCTCGCGGCATACTTCCATCATCAAGGGTTCAACCTTATCACAGAGGTGAATGAAGAACAAGCTTGGGGAGGACCCCCACTTGAGGTAACCTGTATTACACCCATTGCATATTTATTTTCTGTTCATCCACCATTCACCTTGCATATAAAAAAGTAAGTAATGTAGATTTGCTTTCAATCAAATAGTGATGTGCGGTAAGAACGATTTAGAATTCACATAGATAAAATGATGAATAGCTTCTCTTTTTTATTTTTCCAAAGTACCTAGTTTACAACTTTCTACTCTCCAAATATTGCTTTCATTGGCTTAAATTAACTTTGCCTTGATTTAGAAATTGCGGGTAGCAAAAGCTTAATTTAATTCTAGGTTGTTGTGATATTTGAGATAGTGATAGGGCTGCTATTCCTAGTTTGAAAGTGAAACTTAGATTTTAGGAGAAATTCTAAAAATGTTTAAGTTACCCTCATTTTATTGGAAATACCTACCAAAGCCATATGATGTTTTACACTGATAAACCTTATGCATATGATATTTGCTTTCACATTGAGTCTAGTCAAACTAGCATAGTGCTATGTGAGAATTCATTCATTTCTTTTGAATTCAAGACTTCACTTGCATGTGCTATACTTGTACACTAGAAGTTAGTAAAATTTCATTATATCATCATTCTACAATAAAAAGAGAAAGTCCATGCCTTTCATGCTTAATACTCTCTTCAAAATTATTGCATAAAAAGTGAGTAGAAGCCATGGCTACAAGAAAAAATGCATGCTTACATCATAAACATGAGAAAAAAAGAGAAGAAAGTAGCCATGTTTCATCTCTGCAATAAAGAGAGTCCACATCAAAGAAGTCATCTCAACATCCACTTCTACTTCAATTCTATCACACATGCACAAGTCTTGAATCGAGATGTTTTGAATTGATTTCTTCTAAGGCTTACTCTTTTGATTTAGCAATATTATGTGTTGCAAATATGCCTACTACATTTCCTACCAAGATCCACATATAAGCCTTATTTGAGTGGTAGGATTAGTATAGTCAAATGCCTTGGTGAGTATATATTTCCACTACACAAAAAGGAGTGACTGCGAGAATCAAATTGAGGTACTTAGAATCTAAATTGAAACTCTCTAGAATTTAAGTGGAATTTGATATCTAGGCTATGCTTGCTCCATTTACTGTTTTGTGTTTCAACTACCCATGAATAGGAGAAGGCATAAGCCCCATCATCACTTAAGAAGGGTAGAGTACCATAGCCAATTTTTGAAATATTAGGTAGAGTATTTTGTTGTGCACCTGGTACTTTTGAAAGATAGAATATTGTAGCAACTCCTGATCATCAAACTAAAGTCCTGACTTTGCCCGGGACGAGCAAAGGATAAGCTTGGGGGAGTTTCTTGACGGTTGTTATGTCCCAATTTCATCCACCAATATAACTCAATTATGTGAAGGATAATTCATTTCCTGCACACATCACCTTTCTACTTAACATATTTCCACTTGTCTTTGGAAACATAGTGCATGCAGGCTTTTTATGCAGGAATTGAGGTGAAAGGGGGGAGAGTTCCTAAAAAGTATCATCCCAGCCAATCAAGCACTAACACGTGGCATCATATGGAGCAAATGGCCCACAACGTATCCGAGGATTCCAACTGTGTATCAACCGTATCAGTCAATAGGTCCCACCTAGAAGTGACCTGGAGAAAGCACATGCGAAACGAAACCAAGACCAGGTCGGCCGACTAGTTCTTGGCACCAAACGCTGTCAACTTCCACATGTCGACTCCTTGTGGTGCCATGTTAATAATGAACACTGATTCACACGCTTTTGGTGGCGGGAACCGATCCTTCTCTAACTATAAATAGGACCCCCTACCCTCACTTCAACACACATCACTTGAGCATCATTCTGTTGTATTGTAGGATCGAAGAGCATGTGAAAAGCTACCATAGGGGGGGGGGCTGAATGGTAGATTTAAAAAAAATCTTACGCAGCGGAAACAATTAAACCCAAACCCCTTCGGCAAAAAACGATCTGTTAAAGAAATCGTGTGTGAGACTAATATAAATGTGTTTCACCGTGAAAAAAATGATATATATTGGAGAGAATCAAGTCATGAAGACAACACGAGAAGAATCACTCAAATCCGTCGAGAGAAACTCAAGTTATGATCAAAAGAACGAACAAAGATCAATCTGTCCTACCCGAGAAAAACAGTTCTGGAACGCTGCAAAGAAACTCGTGTAGATCAGAAACCACAAATCCAATGACCGTGAAATTTTGACATATGATATATAATCAAGTTGTGAAGACAACCCCAAAAGAATCACGTCAATTGGATCTGTAAAACTTGAGCTATGATAAAATCACTGATGAAAGGTAGTGCTGTCCAAAAACTCGACGAGTAAAACTTGTCAGGAACAAGTCGGACGAACAAGGCACAAAAGTTCCTTCAAACTATGAATTTTATTCAATATAACACAAGAGGAACAGCCACCAAAGTCGTCTACCACGAGCTCTGGGCTCCCTTGCTTATATAACCAGCCCTTAGGCCAACCCAATCTCAACTAGGACTCCAATCCTACTCCGATCACGAATCGGAACTTTCCATAACTGCTTAGGACTCTTCTATACGCAGATAGAAGCAATCTTAAGACTTCCAAACACCTTAGGAACATATCCCAAATTCCTAAAACAACTCAAATTCGTGACCCACACGTAATCCTAATATAACCAACTCGATACTTTCCATACCGAGCCATAACCGACTCTGCCGCAGCCAAAGTCATCAACCGGTACGATCCGATCCTTCTAACCAGATCTTCCCATCCATAAACCATCTTTGGAATCATGTTTCCACATCATGCACCGCATGCATACGTGCGAACACCTTCCTTCGACGTCCAGTAACCTTCATATGCACTGCCCTTGATTCAATCATTCTGCGCGACCTCCTGACCCGCTCAACCACAATTCCTCCTGAATTTGGTTGTTGGAACCTCATCTCCTCCCTGAGACTAGTCCAAAGGATCCTGTCACCAGCCATGACTTGAACTCAAGCAACACCTGCAAATGAACAAACAACCAATCCGTACGAGCCCAAGTCCGTGACTTGACTCAAGTTAGTTCCGAACACAACACCTTACGTGAGCACCTCACATAAGCATGTTGCAAAGCATAGCAAAACGATATCATCCATATCAAACAAAACGCACCAAAAACTTAGAAAATGAATACTAAGCAATCTTTCTAAAAATATAAAGCAAATTCGAAACATTTCACATTAAAAGCCGGAACATTACGATCAAGCTCCGAACCTTGCCAAAGCTAACCATAGCTTGAGCTGGAGCTTAACAAAGCTAGTACGACCTAGCGCCGGAGCTTACCAAAGCTAGTCGGACCTAGCGCCGGAGCTGACCAAAACTAGTCGGAACTAGTCAACCCAAAAGTTGGAGCTAGAGAAACATGTCGGAGCTTAACAAAGACATGCCAGAGCTATCAAAGACATGCCGGAGCTAAAGACAAAGCTCACTGGAGCTACTTAAAAACATGTCGGACCTAGACAAAGCAAGTCGGACCTATTATCGGACCTTGCAGAAGCTCGGAGCTAGAGTCGGACCTTGCTAAAAAGATGTTACCGCAACATTCAAAACTTTTATTGACAAAGCCAATGTATTCAGCGCACATAGGTCTCACAATTCCCCCTTGATGAATGCATTGGCAACACCATTTAAAATCCAAACATTGGATTATTCACAATAAAAGTTTTGAAAACAATTTCCCCCCTTTTGTAAAACAGAAATAAAATGAGAAGAAAACAAATTCTCCCCCTGAGAAGAATTGTGCAAAAACAATTGTGAATATGTGATGTGTAAACAATTTCTCCCCCTTGCATACTTATCTTTTTAAAATTAAAAATTCACATATTGTCTCTACCCCTTTTACAATGTATTCAACAAGGTACAAAAGAGAAATTTTAATTGTTATGAGCATATTATAACATATACATATAAAACAATGCTCATCCAAGTCATACTATCAAGTAACTTACACTATCACATCAATGAAATACATAAAGTAGTGTAAGCCATGCTAGAGATCAAATGTAATTTACAATTTAGCAAGTCATGATATCACAAACTTAACTATTTCAAAACCTAAAAGCATGACACTTTTTGCTGCATTTTATTATTTTTCAAAGCACAAATTTAGATCATATGAAATTTTCAAGAGATTATATGCGCATCTGCCTTATTCTAACCAACCAAGCCAAGCATATGTCATTTGATAATCAGAAGCTTAAGGTCATGGTTTTAGTCATACACAACTTCTTCCAAGTTCATATCTAAGTGCCATGATAAGCCATCTCAAAAGAAGAAGTGTGATGCATGCATATTCTCTTGATCTTTTCTCAACTTATATTTGTTCACAAAAACTCAACATGTGAGTTGATTGCTTGATTAATTCTTTATGATTAAAAGCACTTGTGAGCATGCAACAAATTCAAAACAGCAAGAAAGTTCAACCATGACCATATTTAGTGTAAGTAATTATTCCAATTACTAGACATGGCAAAAACTACAAAATGTATAACACGAGTAATGTAGTAAGAACTTTCAGCATGTAAAAGGAATCACAAAGTCATATATGTATGAAATACTATGCTCATATTATTTTAATTTCAGATTCACACATAGACTTCCCAAGTTTCAAAACTCCCCCTCAATTTAAGCCATGAGGATGCATAACCCCTATTTCACTACGAATATAACAAAAACGAGTGAAATCCAAAGGTTTTGTAAAAATGTCAGCCAATTGTTGTTCGATATCTACATGGTGAAGCACAATGTTTCCTTTTTCAACATTATCACGGAGAAAGTGATACCTAATATCAATGTGCTTAGTTCTAGAATGTTGCACAGAGTTTTTAGCAATGCAAATGGCACTAGTGTTATCACAAAATAGTGGAACACTATATAGATCAACCCCATAGTCCTTAAGTGTTTGAACAATCCAAAGAATTTGTGAGCAAGCACTAGCAGCAGCTACATATTCAGATTCAGCTATGGATTGTGCAACTGAATTTTGTTTTCTAGAGGACCAAGCAACAAGTGAATTACCAAGAAAATGACAAGCACCGGAAGTACTTTTCCTATCAATCCTACAACCTCCAAATCAGTATCGGAAAAAGCTTTCAAAGTAACGGTCGAGGAAGAAGGAAGAAAAATGCCAAATTCTTGAGTTCCATGTAAGTACCTGAGAATCCTTTTGACGGCTTTATGATGTGAAGCACGTGGGGAGGCTTGAAACCGTGTACAAAGACATACGCTGAATTGTATGTCCGGTCTTGATGCTGTGAGGTACAAAAGTGATCCGATCATACTTCTATATTCTTTTTGATCCACGGGTTCACCATCTTCATCAAGTTCAAGTGTTGTTGCTGTTCCCATTGGTGTCCGAAGAGGCTTGCTTTTGTCCATGTTGAAGTGCCTTAGGAGGTCTTTTGTATACTTTGTTTGATGCACAAAAGTACCCTCCTTGGTTTGTTTGATTTGCAGCCCCAAAAAGTATGTGAGTTCTCCCATCATACTCATCTCAAATTCTGAACTCATCATAGCTGAAAACATGGACACAAGATCATGAGAAGCATAACCAAAGATAATATCATCCACATACACTTGAACAAATAATGAGTCATTGCTATGCTTAAGCACAAAAAGAGTTTTATCAACCTTGCCCATGGTAAACCCCTTTTCAAGTAAGAATGTTTTTAACCTATCATACCATGCTCTAGGGGCTTGTTTGAGACCGTAGAAGGCTTTGGACAGTTTGTAAACATGATTAGGAAAATTTGAATTTTCAAAACTCGGTGGTTGGTTGACATAAACCTCCTCATCTATGTAGCCATTAAGAAAAGCACTTTTAACATCCATTTGATATAGCTTAAAACCATTAGATGCAGCAAAAGCTAAAAAATTTTTTATGGCTTCTAATCTAGCAACAGGAGCAAAAGTTTCATCAAAATATAGACCTTCAACTTGAGTGAAACCTTGAGCAACCAACCTAGCCTTATTCCTAACCACAACCCCATCCTCACTTTGTTTATTTTTAAACACTCATTTAGTGTTAATTAAAGTGTGACCTTGAGGTGGAGGTACAAGTTTCCAAACATTATTTCTTTCAAAATTTTCTAACTCTTCTTGCATGGCAATAATCCAAGATTCATTAGTGAGTGCGTGTGATATATCTTTGGGTTCAAAAGAAGCAACAAAAGCAAAATGAGCATGAGAGTTTGGATCGCAAAACCTGGACCGTGTAACTCTTTCTTGCAAGCTTCCAATTATTTGTTGTGGGGGATGATCTTTGTAAAACCGTAGGGGAACAAATGTCTCATAAGATTCTTCTTCACCAGGGTCATTGCAGATTGATGAGCTTGTGGCTTGTGGATGATTAGGACAAGCAGAGGTGGTAGTCAGAGCTTGTTCACAGTTCGGAGCTAGACACGTGTCAACTTTAGAACTATCAGGTAGTAGCATGGTATCTTCTTCATCTTCGAAAATACCCTCCCCCTGAGGATATGGATATGGTCCTGCGATACCGGAGCTAGTACCTGGGCTAGCTTCATCAAGAGACACTTCACAAGTCTCCATAATTTTGTTAGTGTCAAGTACCAACACACGGTAGCCTCTAGTATGAGATGGATAACCAAGAAACATGCCATCAATGGATCTAGGTTCAAATTTATCAAGATTACCATGTTTCTTAACAAAGCATTTGCAACCAAAGACCCGAAAGTGCGTAACACTAGGCCTATGTCCAAACCGGAGCTCATATGGTGTTTTACCTAGCTTAGCGCGCAAGAAAACACGATTTGAGACATAACAAGTGGTTGCAATCACATCAGCCCAAAATTTCCTAGGAGTTTGATATTCATCAAGCATAGTCCTAGCCATCTCAACTAAGGTTTTGTTCTTTCTTTCTACAACACTATTTTGTTGAGGTACATATGGTGAAGAAAATTGATGATCTTTTCTATTTTCAGCACAAAAGTGATCAAAAGATTGATTTTTAAATTCTGTTCCGTTATCACTTCTAATTGCTTTTAAAGATCCTGGGTGATCAATTGATAATCTAAGAAATAAAGTTCTAAAGTGACTAAAAGCTTCATTCTTAGATGTCATAAAGTAAACCCAAGAGTACCTAGAATAATCATCAACAATCACAAGAACATACATTTACGTCCGAAGGATTGAACACGTGAAGGTCCAACGGTGTCAAGGTGCAAAAGTTGACCCGGTTCAGTTGTCATGATCATCGTGAGAGGAGTATGTGAACCTGCAACCATCTTAGCATGTCTACAAGAAGAGCACACAAGTTCTTTGTCCCCTTTAAGGTTAGGCAGCCCACGTATGCGATCAAGAGCACTAACACGCGTTAGGTGATCAAAGCCTACGTGACCAAGTCTACGATGCCAAAAATATAAGTCCTTTGAATCATTAGCAACAAGACACCTATGCTTAGAGGAACACATATCAAAATCAGCTTTAAAAACTCTTCCAAATCGTGACATGTTAAAAATAAGCTCATTGTTTGAATTTATAACTTTGCAGCAATTTTTAGTGAAAATAATTTCCAGATTTTCATCTAGCAATTGTGAAACAGAAAGCAAGTTGTATTTCAAATTTTTGACAAGTGCCACATCCTTCAAAGTGTAGTGATCATTTACTCTAACCGAACCCTTAGCAATTATAGGAGTTAAAGAATTATCGGCAAAAGTAACATTTTCTACACGTGACACAAAAGAGAGGGAGGAGAACCATTCTTTTTTACTTGTCATGTGGCGTGAGCAACCTGAATCCAAAATCCAAATGTTCTCCTTCCTCAGGCATGTAACCTACATAGAAGCACAATACGTCGATGACTCAATACTGGGGTTAGTCAAAAGGCATTTAGGTATACAGTACTGAGTCACTCGACGTGCAGCAGGAAAAACACGCGACAGCTGAGATAAAACAGCAGGTTTATGAGTCAAAGTTTGAGGTTTTTTATTCTTAACTACTGACCTATAAGGTGTTACTTGTGTAGCACAAAAATCAGTAGCTCCGGGCAAAAACAGAAGGTCCAGAGGTAAACTTTGAATCTTTTTGACTCATAACAGCAGGTTGCATGTTCCTGGCATTCGGTTTAATATGTGCAGCAAGTTTTGCATTAACGTTATGATATCTAGCAATCATTCTTTCCCTTTTCTGTTGTTTAGCTAGTCTATAACAAAAATCTATGACATGACCATCTCTACCACAATAGTTACAATGAAATTTAACTTTGTGTTCATGTCTAGATGAGCAAACAATATTTTTATTTGAAACTGAATGCGACAACACTCCTGCAGATTTGAAAACCACTTCTTTTTGTTTAGGAACTGTATGAATCAAACCACTTCCTAATGACTTTACAATTTTAGGTGGATGTGCCATAGCATGAGCATGAGAATCAAAACCTAAACCAGTTTTATCATTGCAAGACTTAGAAGAATTCAACAGCAAATTTAGGTTCTTATTCTCATTACAAAACTGACCTAATGACCTATGCATGTTATCAAGTTTATTGGACAGATCAAGGCAATTTTCAAATGAAGTTTTTCCCTTTAGTTTTCAATTGGAACAATATTTAACTTCATGAGAACGTAAATCATTATTCAGAATGAAAATTTCATTTATTGCATCTTTTAGTTTCTTATCAAGATTGTCACATGCAGAACAATGCAAATCATCTGTTGAACAGGAAGCATCTTTTAAGTTTTTATCATTAAGTGCAGCAAGCTCTCTGTTCTTTTCAATTTCTTCATCAAGTCTATCTAGAGTGGAGGAGTGTGCACTTCTTAATGTGGACAATTGTTCATAGATTAAGTCACATGAGGGACATGCATCATCACTAGGAATCAAAGTTTTTAAATGGTTGATTTCAGATTCTAGTGATTCAATTTTAGCAGCATTATCCCTAAGTATTTTGTCCTTTTTCTTGACAATAATAGTTGCACGAGAAATAGCATCACACATTTCATTGCGGGTAGAACATACCTCATCGTCGTCACTGTTGTGTTCTGCATCCTCCTGACTTGATCTTGATCTTGTTTTGCCCGTCATTAAGCATAAGTTGGTCAAATCGTCATCATCTTCATCACTATCAAAGTCTACATCGCTTGAACCGAGCTCTTGAAGTGCAGTGATGAAGTTGTTAATCATCTTGCGTCTTATGGTACCCTTCTTTTTCTTGTTGGAGTTTCCAGAGGAGGTCTTGACCTTGTTCTATTTTTCTTCATGGGTAGTAGGACCTGAAAGGTTAGGGCATTTTGTACGAAAGTGTCCTGTCTTACCACATTCAAATTAGCGTTGAGGTCCGGAGCTTCCTCTCCTTCTAGTTCTCACATTTTGCAATGCTTTTGAGAACCTAGTAGAGATTAGTGCTAACTCCTCTTCTGGAAATTCCTCGATCTGCTCCAGGGTTAGTGAGGACAACAAAGCAATAGTATTGTAAGATGATGATTGGCCGGAGCTAGGCATATCACGTTATGAGACAAATGCAATAGACTTATTTGGGTTCTTACATGATAAGATGTCAATTTCATGAGTTTTTAGTTTAGAATAAAGCACATCTAATGTAAGAGAACTCATGACAGTTGATTCACGAATAGATGTTACTTTCATCTCCCAAATTGACATGTTGAAAGCATCTAGGCCCCCATGAGGTATGGTTTCAGTGATTAATGACAACCATTGGATTTCACTAATAAATTTGTGAATGCAAGGTCCCCATAATCACTCAATCAAATGAAATCAATATATCATTGGAGACCCATATACAATCATTTTATGAGATCAAATCAATTATATGAAGACAAGAAGTGAAAGCTCTTATGTCAAAATCATTCAACTTTAAATTGACAACATTCAATGCTTGAAGAACATCAGAAATGCCTTTGCAACAAATATCAAAGAGGTCAATCGAGCAAGATACAAAATCACTTAGAAACAACTCAAAGCAAACTAAATCAACTCACCAGATAAACCGATGGTTCCAGAAATATACACATCGGTCGAGTTGGTTCAGCTGAAGAAGAAGACCTCAGAACAAAGCACTCACCGGATCATCCGATGTGAATGGCTCATCTACATTGGTCCATCAGTACAGTTTGCAATATCATTGGACCAAGTGTAGCACCGGATCATCCGATGTACAGAAATATACACATCGGTCAATCACTCCAGTAAGCATCAAGTTTGAGTCAATTCTGGAGGAAGAGCCACCGGATCATCCGATGAGAAGATAGGAGCAACATCGGTCTAACAACGGTCATATCTGACACAATGACGTCAGCTAAAGTAAACTTGTCCCATGATAACTAAAGGGGAGACATCAGATCATCTGGTGTTCACAGTAAAGTTCTGTCAGCCTACTTTTCCAACGGCTATTTTGGGGAGGCTAGCTATAAATACCCCCTAAACCGGTCATTTCGACAAGTCTTGATTACCAGACACTATCAACACATCCACAAGCGTTCAAGACCAAGAGCAATCACTTCCACATAATTTCGATCACCTATACACCAAGAGTTAGGCTAGAACTAGCTAGAGAGAGAGCTTGTGTGCCCCCCATTCTGGGTGAGTGGACTCTCTAGGATAGTGAGAGCCTCAAGGGAGTGCCCTTGGTGTTTGTAACTGTGAGGAGACTTCCTGAGCTTGCCAAGGCATTTGTGGAAGCCCGAAGGGTCGAAGTTGTACAAGGCTTGAGCTCCACCTTACCGAGGTTGGCAAACGGAGAGGAATAGTGAAGGTCCCTCGTCTCGGTGACTTGGGTGTGGCAAAACCCTTTGGTGGGTGCCACAACATGGATGTAGGAAGATCTTGACGATCTTGTCGAACCACGGGATAAATCCTCATGTCTCCTCGGGAGTTTGCATCCTCCTCCTTTCCCTTACGTTTATGCATTTTACATTCCGCAAAGTTCCTATTTACTTGAATGCATAGATAGTTTGCGTAGGGAATTGGGATTTTTGGAATTAAGTTTTATTGCTTAGATTTTTTAAAGAAGCCCAATTCACCCCCCTCTTGGGAATTCGATCCTTACAATTGGTATCAGAGCAAGGTTGCTCATAGGATCATTCTAGCTTCACCGCTAGAGACCTAAATGGCCAAGGTTGGGGGTTCGGTTCCTATCTTCGAGGGCAAGAACTTTGCCTATTGGAAAGCACGCATGCGCGCTTATCTAGAGGCTATTGCTCTCGAAGTATGGGAAGCAACTTACGCGGGGTTTGGAGAACATAACTATGTTGGTGATCAAATTAAATGGGATGCTAAAGCTAGGAATGCAATCTATGAGTGCATTAGTCAAGATGTTTCTAGGATTGCTAGCAAAGAAAAGGCATGTGAAATTTGGGCTTGCTTGATAGAAATTCATGAGGGTTCTTCTCGTGTGAAGGAACTTAAATATCACATGCTTAAAGCAAAATATGATGAATTTAATATGCTACCTTCTCTCGCTTGAATGTACTTATTGAAGAAATTAATGCTCTTGACATTGCTTCTCTTGGCAAGGGACTCATCAATTGCAAGATCCTCATTCTCCTTCCCAAGCCAAAGTACAACATCATCAACTCCATGCTCCAAAAAGAGTCACTTGACCATATTGAAGTTTTGGAGCTCATCGAAGAAATTCACGCTCATGAGATGAGTCTGCTTGGGATGATGGAGCAATCATCCTCAAAAACAATTGCTCTAAAGGCCTCCACCAAGAAAACAAGCCTCAAGAAGAAGAAGGTGGTTGAGCCTAGCTCAAGTGAAGAAGAGCAAGTATCAAGTGAAGATGATGATGATGAGCTTGCATTGATGATGAGAAAGTTCTCACGCTTGAACTCCAAGATTACCAAGAAGGGATACACCTTAGATCCCAAGAAGAAAGCGTTTCTACCAAGGAGAGATGATCACAAGACTTGCTACAATTGTGGTGATCAAGGCCAAATCTCCTATGATTGTCCAAAACCGGACAAAAGAAGAGAGAACTACAAGAGCAAGCATCGCAAGCTTGAAGAGAGTGATGATGATGAAGAAGAGGCCAAACCCAAACCAAGAGCCTTTGGGAAGAAGAAACATGACAAGGGCAAGAAGGCAAGACTATTCCCAAAGAAGAGAAATGGCCCACAAAAGGTGTTCATGTGTGAGGCAAATGAATGGGTCACCGACGAAGAAACAAGTGATGAAGAGAGTGAAGTGGAAGAAGAAAGTTTGGCCGGCCTCGCCATTGCCAACAATGATGACTCACCTCTTCATCCACCGCCCATGTGCCTCATGGCAAAAGGTAACACCAAGGTATGTGATGACTCTAGTGATGATGAGCTTTCCCCCGATGATTTAACTTCCTTGATAAATGAATAGCATGCTATCATTAAGAGGGAAAAGAGTAAGGTTAAAGCTCTTGAAGGAACTCATGCTAGACTTGAGAGTGCTAACCTCGATTTGCTTGACAAGTATGAAAGCATACTCAAAGAGCATGACACGCTCAAATCTCATGTCAAGCAAATTGAGGAAGAAAAGGATAAAATCAAGTTAGATAATCATGAGCTTAACTTAGCACACCAAACACTCTTGGAAGAGCACAACAAGCTAATACAAGAACATCAAACACTTAACCTTGCTCATGACGTGCTTGATCAAGAGTTGAAAAATGCAAAGAAACAAACTCTTAATGATAGGATATCCATTACTTCTCATGTCACTAATGCCTTGAACAAGTCTTTGCCTTTGAAAGCAAATGCTAGGGAGAAGGACTTGTTGGAAGAAATTGAAAGTCTCCGCACTAGTGTGGCTAGACTTTCAAAAGGAGAAGTCAAGCACAAGGAAATTCTCTTCCAACAAGCAAAGGCCTTCAACAAGAGAGGACTTGGATCCTTCCCGGTGCCTAACAATGGAAAGGTGCCCTCACCGGAGCTTAGAACAAGCTTCATCGAGGAAGTTGGTTCTTATTGCCAACATTGTGAGGTCACCGGTCACCACACAAGGGAGTGTCCTCTTCCTAACCGACCTTCTCCAAAGTTGCCTATTAATTACAAATCTACTTTCAATGAACGCTATTATCTCTTAAGTAAAGTAGATGGCAAGGTGAAGGCTAGGTTCATCGGCAAAGACATGAAGGACATGAAGGGGAAGCTCCCCAAGCAACTTTGGGCCCCAAAGACACTTGTATCACACATACAAGGACCTAAGTTGGCTTGGGTGCCTAAAGTTAAAAATTAAATTCATGTGAGTAGGTGAACTACAAAGCCGGAGGAAAGCATTGGGTACTCGATAGCGGGTGCACCAAACATATGACCGGAAATGATGGTATGTTCACTACCATAGAAAAACCCGGCAATCATGAACAAGTCACCTTTGGAGATAACTCTAAGGGAAAGGTAATTGGGTTAGGTAAAATTGCTATTTCAAATGATTTATCCATTTCCAATGTTTTGTACGTTAAGTCACTTAGTTTTAATTTACTTTCTATTGCACAACTATGTGATCTTGGACTAATGTGCACATTTAGCGAAAATGATGTTGTTGTGAGTAGTGAAACAAGCCAAGACATAATCTTCAAAGGATTTTGGCATGGACATCTCTACCTAGTAGACTTCTCCAACAAGAATGCTAGCTTGACCACTTGCCTTTTCACTAAGACAAGTTTGGGATGGCTATGGCACCGACGCATAGCGCACATTGGGATGAGCAAACTCAAGAAGTCATTCAAGCTTGGGATGGTGACCGGCGTGAAGGATGTCACTTTTGAGAAGAACAAGCTTTGTAGCGCTTGTCAAGTCGGGAAGCAAGTTGCTTCACACCACCCAATGAAGAAAATGGTGTCAACCTCCAATCCACTTGAACTACTCCACATGGACCTCTTTGGACCGTCCACATATCAAAGCCTTGGCGGTAGCCTCTATTGCCTCCGGTTTAGTTGAGGAAAGTTGTGATGTTGAGTTTGATGAGACTAATGGCTCCCAAGAGGAGAGTTTTGGTCATGATGAAATAGATGATGAGCCTCTACGAGAAGCCATGAAGAACATGACCATTGGAGATATCAAGCCTGAAGTTGAGGAGGGCCATGATCAAGGGGGAGCTTCAAGTTCCAACAACAACACCTCCATGGAGCCTCAAGTTGACGAAGAAGAGAAGGATGATCCATTGCCGACTCAAGACTCACAAGCACAACAACATCAAGAGGAAGAAGAAGTCCATGATCAAGTCCAACCACAAGAGGAGCAACACGCATCACCTTCGCCAAGTGCTTCACAACCACTTATGAGGCATGGACGCATCTCCAAGGCGCATCCGATGGACCAAATCATTGGAAGTCTGTCAAGGGGTGTAAGTACACGTTCTCGCCATTTCGCTTCATTTTGTGAGCACTACTCGTTTGTTTCATGTGTAGAACCCACTCATATTGAGGAAGCACTCCAAGAGCCAAATTGGGTGATGGCCATGCAAGAAGAACTCAACAACTTCATCCGCAATGACGTTTGGGTGTTGGAGGAGCGACCCAAGGACAAGAACGTCATCGAAACAAAGTGGGTGTACCGCAACAAACAAGACGAGAATGGCGTTGTGGTCCGCAACAAGGCAAGACTTGTGGCCAAAGGGTTCTCGCAAGTTGAAGGACTAGACTTTGGGGAGACATTTGCCCCGGTCGCCCAGCTAGAAGCCATCCGTATACTCCTTGCCTTTGCTTCACATCATAATATTAGACTTTATCAAATGGATGTGAAAAGTGCCTTTCTTAATGGTTACATTAACGAGCTTGTTTATGTTGAACAACCTCCCGGGTTTGAAGATTCGAGGAATCCTAATCATGTGTATAGGTTGCACAAGGCGCTCTACGGGCTCAAGCAAGCACCTAGGGCGTGGTATGAATGACTATTCTTGATCATGCAAGGATTCAAGATCAAGAGGGTCGACACTACGCTCTTCACCAAAGACATCAACGGAGATTTGTTCATTTGTCAAATTTATGTTCATGATATTATTTTTGGTTCAACTAACAAAGCTCTTAGCCATGAGTTTGGCAAAATGATGTCTAGGGAATTCGAAATGTCAATGATTGGAGAGCTCAACTTCTTCCTTGGATTTCAAATCAAGCAACTTCAAGAGGGGACCTTCGTCTATCAATAGAAGTACACCAAGGACCTCTTGAAGAAATTTGAGATGGGATATTGTAGCTCAAGAAGCACTCCAATGGCAACAAATTGTCATCTCGACGCGGATAAGGACGATAAACCTATTGACCAATCTAACTGCCGTTCTATGATTGGCTCATTGCTTTATCTTACCGCATCTAGGCCCGATATCATGTTTAGTGTATGCTTGTGTGCTCGCTTTCAAGCGGCACCTAAAGAATCGCATAGGAAGGCGGTCTTTAGGATACTTAGGTATCTTAAGCATACCCCTAGTATGGGCTTGTGGTACCCTAAAGGTGCGAAATTCCACCTCTTGGGATACTCGGATTCGGACTTTGCCAGATGCCGCGTGGATCGCAAGAGTACCTCCGCTGGGTGCCACTTGCTTGGGCGTTCCCTAGTATCTTGGTCTAGCAAGAAGCAAAATTCCGTCACTTTGTCCACGGCGGAAGCGGAATATATAGCGGCCGGTGCATGTTGTGCCCAAATTCTTTATATGAAACAAACCCTTTTGGACTTTGGTATTAAACTTGGTTGTGTGCCTCTCCTTTGTGACAATGAAAGTGCGGTTAAGATAGCTAAAAACCCTGTTCAACACTCTCGCACTAAGCACATTGATATTCGCCATCATTTCTTGAGGGACCATGAAGCTAAGGGAGACATCTCATTGCGAGGTGTTAGGTCCGAAGAACAATTGGCGGATATCTTCACTAAACCACTTGATGAGAAAACTTTTTCTAGGCTAAGAAGTGAGTTAAATGTGCTAGATGCAACAAACGTCATGTAAGAATGCATCTCATATAGGTCTTGCCTAACTCTCAAAGGATAGGGGTGAGCAAGGGTTAGCTTGGGATGGAGGTTCTTTTGGGTTTCCCCAAGGTTTGGAGAGTGGCTCTCCCTGAAGAAGCCTTTGAATGGTTCAAATTTGGCAATATAGATTTATTTTATGCCTTGCATGATGCCTGCCATATAGACTTATAATTTCTTGCATTATAAAATGTTTGGCATTGCACACGGTAGATTGTCACAAAGGGGAACCCACCTCATGAGAAAGAGACTTGTTTGAAATGCAATATCTCAACTCATATGTGGTGGAAAGAACAAAATGTTAGGTGCGTTAATGCCTAGAGGAACATGCTCTAAAGAGATAGAAGTCTTCATACTCTACCTCACAAAGCATGGGCATTACATTTTATTTGGATTATTTCCTACTATTTTTCTTGGTGTTCCATTTGCTTTAAGGCCTAGCCAAGTTATTGGCATATTAGTATCTTTGAGGGGTAAGGGGTTGCCCAAAAAGTCCTAAGACATGTGTTTCTTATTGATTGTTTGTTTGGTCAAAGGACAGATATGGGATGTTGTTGTTTAGTAGTCATCAGATTATCCAATGCTTAGGTCAGACCATCATCAGATTAGTTGATGTTCAAAAGCCAAGGGCCAGTTCAGTCAGTATCTCAAATCATCCGACGAGTTCATTCTGAAAAACATCGGTCCATCCGATGTGTACAATTCTGGAACTTTGATGAATTCCACCGATGATATTCCCTTCCACGTCGGTTCATCTGATGTCAATGGTATCTTTTTGAATACCTATATTGTGACATTCGACCGATGCTATCTCTTTGCACGTCGGACCATCCGGTGTCAACGGCATCTTTTTGAATACCCTTACTGTGCCATTCGACCGATGCTTCTATCGTCTATACATCGGTCCATCCGGTGTTAAAATTTTGGCTAGGGTTTGGGACCCACTATTTAAACGATCTCTCGTCTCCCTCTTCTCTCTCCCCGATCCCGTCTTCCCTCCGCCGCCGTTCCACTCGCCCGCGCCACCGCCGCCCTCCAGCCGTCGCCGCCGCCCTCCAGCGCCGCCGTCCTCTAGCGCCGCCGCCACTTGCCTCCACCAAGCCGTCGCCGCCGCTCCACTGCAGCCACCGCCGCCTCTTCACCCAGCCGCTGCCGCGCCTCCACCCAAGCGACACCGCCGCCTCCTCCCGTGCACCACCAGCCACCCCACGTGCACACCTCGCCGTCGTGGTGCCTCCACGGTCGCCGTTTCTTCATCGCTAGGGTTGCCGGCCGTGATCGTTCTTAATTCTTGTGCATCACCTGATCGCAATGGCTCGCGACAAGAAGAACAAGGGCAAGGCCATTGCGGAGCCGGCCGCGAAGAAGCAGATGCTCTCGAAGGAGGAGAAGAAGGCGTTGATGGCCGCTCGCACCGCCGAGGAGCGAGAGCGTGGCCGAGGAGGATCTTTGAGGATCCGCGAGGCTCGTCTGAGGCAGCCTCCCGTGTTTGATGTGTCCGAGGCCGAAGAAGAGCCGGAAGAGCCACTCGTCCGCCGGCACTCAGCCCGGACCCGTGGGGGACATCCCCCGGCAGCACCACGTCCGAGACCGACGGCTGCCGATTGTTGTGAGGACAGGGAGGCCCAGAGAGCTATCTATGAGATGGACACCAACGTCCGTGTCGGTGAAGGTGTCCGTTTGGCTGATTACCGGAAGATGAAGGCCAAGCAACTCCGAAGACTCAGATGGAGTATCTTGCTTGAGGAGTTGTACCCGCAGCCCAGAGAGACCCTGGTGGACAGTCGTTTCTGGACCGTGACACATGCGTCACTCTACGAGACCTACAGATGCTGAGGCCACAAGTTATTCTAGCACAACTTTCTGAACTGGGATCAGCTCGCCCTGGCTGCAGAGACAGAGATACGACCCTACTTTGAGAGGTACAGAGGGCTGGTGCACCTGATGTCCTATGAGAGTAGTGCTTATGTGGAGGATTGGGTACGCGTGTTCTACGCTACCCTATACGTCTCTGAGGGCCGCAGGTCGATTGACTTCATGTTCATGGGCCAGCACTATCACTTGACGAGACAGACACTTGCACAACTGCTAGGAGTGGACCTGCACGACACTTGCGTGCATGAGAGAGTATACGGATAGGCAGATCCGCCGAGGAGGCCGCTCACTGGAGGAGTGGCACCAGCACTGGAGGAGATCCGCTCCTTGTTTGGCCCAACTTTCTCTCCAGACCAGCCGAGGGTACCGGCTCTGTTGACTCCTGCTACGCGCACAGTGCACCTTGCGTTGCGCCGCACACTCCTGCTGAGGTCTGGGTATCTAGAGGGGTTCATCAGTCTGCAGCAGACCCTCCTGTTCTACATCATGAATGGGATGGAGTTTGATATAGTGGATGTCCTCATATGCGAGATGGAGGATGTGATCACTGACGGAGTGGGCATGATGAGGCAGCTCGTGTATGGACACTGGATCAGCTACCTGCTCTCCATGATGGTCTCTGAGGAGTCCGCCGTGCATGACCGTCTCACTAACGAGAGTGTCACACGGTTCGGTCACTACCGTGCCCCAGCTCCTGGAGACCGCCGCCTTGGCCGTCCAGTCGAGCGTCAGGTCCGTGCACGCCTATCTGAGGAGGATTGGTCGGACCTGGAAAAGGAGGATGAGAGGCTAGGTGAGGCAGAGGCACAGGGTGAGGACTTGCAACACATCTGGTCCGAGAGCGACACCGACGACAGTGTCGAGGAGTACTTTCCACCTCCACCCTCACCCAGGCAGCATGATGCGGAGGCTGGAGGCTCTACAGTGCCACCACCTACTCCACCTCCCGTCACTGAGGCACAGGTCACTCAGCCGTCAGAGCTCACTTCGCTCCTGCAGCAGATGGTTGAGCAGCAGCGCCTGGACCGGCTTGCAGCTGAGCAGGCCCGAGCGGAGCAGGCCGCACGACTTCTGGAGCTCCAGCAGCAGCAGCAGGAGATGCAGCGCCAGATCGCCCGTGAGAGGCATGAGGACACTGACCGGCTGACTGGGCTCATAGACCAGATGCACCAGCGCACCCTCGACCAGCAGCAGCAGACGCAGCAGGCGATGATGGGCATCCTGGGATTGATCACCAACCTCTACACCCAGACCGGAATTGCCCTCCTGTCGCAGCTTCCAGGAGTTGCTCCACCACCACCAGTCCTGGCTACAGCTGCAGCTCCGGTGCTGACTATGCCGATCCCTTCCATCAGCATGTCTCCACTACTGGCTCCTGGCGCACCGATTCACTCCCCGCTGCCAGCTACGACCCTGTTCCAGCAGACACCGGCATCCGTCGTCACTGCCCCGCTTCCAGCAGCTACTACATAGCAGGCACCGACGGTGGCTCCTCCGGCTCCGGCAGCTCCTTCCACCGCTACTCCAGGCAGCAGCTCCGACGACAACGACGGTGACCAGTTCGTCATCGCGCCTAGTACTCATGGTCCTTAGGCACTCGGATCCCTTTTTGGTGTCTTGATGCCAAAGGGGGAGAAGAGTTAGAGGAGTCGGGGAGGAGAGCTTAGTCTCAGGGGGAGTGTCTTAGCTTTAGGGGGAGTCCTTATCATTTTTGTATCATTTTTGTAATTCAATGCTTTTGCTACTCATTTGGTGTTTATTAAGTACTCTTAAGTTATTAATCGATTGAGCTTATTTGATGTCTATCTATATCTTGTGATCACTTGATTTTGAGCCTTCAAATTTTAAGTGTGATAATCTTGTATTCATTACATATCCGTTTAAGTTTCATTCTATCAAATTCATTACTATTGCGCTTTAATTGTTGTGTTGTCATCAATCACCAAAAGGGGGGAGATTGAAAGCATCTAGGCCCCCATGAGGTATGGTTTCGGTGATTAATGACAACCATTGGATTTTACTAATAAATTTGTGAATGCAAGGTCCCCGTAATCACTCAATCAAATGAAATAAATATGTCATTGGAGACCCATATACAATCATTTTATGAGATCGAATCAATTATATGAAGACAAGAAGTGAAAGCTCTTATGTCAAAATCATTCAACTTTAAATTGACAACATTCAATGCGTGAAGATCATCAGAAATGCCTTTGCAACAAATATCAAAGAGGTCAATCGAGCAAGATACAAAATCACTTAGAAACAACTCGAAGCAAACAAAATCAACTCACCGGATCAACCGATGGTTCCAGAAATATACACATCGGTCGAGTTGGTTCAGCTGAAGAAGAAGACCTCAGAACAAAGCACTCACCGGATCATCCGATGTGAATGGCTCATCTACATCGGTCCATCAGTACAGTTTGCAATATCATTGGACCAAGTGTATCACCGGATCATCCAATGTACAGAAATATACACATCGGTCAATCACTCCAGTAAGCATCAAGTTTGAGTCAATTCTGGAGGAAGAGCCACCGGATCATCCGATGAGAAGACAGGAGCAACATAAGTCTAACAACAGTCATATCTGACACAATTATGTCAGCTAAAGTAAACTTGACCGATGATAACTAAAGGGGAGACATCGGATCATCTGGTGTTCACAGTAAAGTTCTGTCAGCCTACTTTTCCAACGGCTATTTCGGGGAGGCTGGCTATAAATACCCCCTAAACCGGTCATTTCGACAAGTCTTGATTACCACACACTATCAACACATCCACAAGCGTTCAAGACCAAGAGCAATCACTTCCACATCATTTCGATCACCTATACACCAAGTGTTAGGCTAGAACTAGCTAGAGAGAGAGCTTGTGTGCCTCCATTCTGGGTGAGTGGACTCTCTAGGATAGTGAGAGCCTCAAGGGAGTGTCCTTGGTGTTTGTAACTGTGAGGAGACTTCCGGAGCTTGCCAAGGCGTTTGTGGAAGCCCGGAGGGTCGAAGTTGTACAAGGCTTGAGCTCCACCTTGCCGAGGTTGGCAAACGGAGAGGAATAGTGAAGGTCCCTCATCTCGGTGACTTGGGTGTGGCAAAACCCTTTGGTGGGTGCCACAACATGGATGTAGGAAGATCTTGACGATCTTGCTAAACCACGGGATAAATCCTCGTGTCTCCTCGGGAGTTTGCATCCTCCTCCTTTCCCTTACGTTTATGCATTTTACATTCCGCAAAGTTCCTATTTACTTGAATGCATAGATAGTTTGCGTAGGGAATTGGGCTTTTAGGAATTAAGTTTTATTGCTTAGATTTTTTAAAGAAGCCCAATTCACCCCCCCCCCCCTCTTGGGCATTCGATCCTTACACATGTCTCATGCACTAAGAAGTTGCCTAGCATTCTCAGCATCAGAAAAGTTAACATTGACACTACGTAAGTTGCTAAGAATTTTATTGAAGCGAGCAAAGAGATCATCGATAGACTCACCGGGTTGCATCTCGAAGCGCATGTATTCTTTCTTGAACATGTCTTGCCTTACCTCCTTGATCGTGTTGGATCCTTCGTGATAGTCACAAAGTGCTCTCCATACATCGTATGCCGATCGGAGATGTGCAACGCGGTCGAAGTCGCTCTAAGTGAGTCCTTGGATGATCAAGTTTCGGGCTTTGTTGTTGTTGTTGACGTCCCGTAGGTTTGTAGCCTTAACTTGATCGTTAGGTGGCACTTCGTAAGGCTTGTACACATTCTCCCATATTGTGAAGTCTTGCACCTGGATGAAAGCCTTCATGCGTGCCTTCCAAACCTGAAAATCAATACCAGCAAACACACAAGGTTTGACAGAGTATTTCTCCATGATGATTAGTCAAAACACGTGCAAATCACAAAGATTGGAGCACCGTGGCTCTTATACCAATTGTAGGATCGAAGATCATGTGAAAAGCTACCAGAGGGGGGGGTGAATGGTAGATTTAAAAAAAATCTTACGCAGCGGAAACAATTAAACCCAAACCCCTTTGACAGAAAAACGATATGTTAAATAAATCATGTGTGAGACTAATCTAAACGTGTTTCACCATGAAAAAAGTGATATATGTTATAGAGAATCAAGTCACAAAGACAACACAAGAAGAATCACTCAAATCCGTTGAGAGAAACTCAAGTTATGATCAAAAGAACGAACAAAACTCAAGTTTTGAAGACAA
This sequence comes from Tuctoria greenei, assembly GCA_036927565.1. NCBI lineage: Eukaryota > Viridiplantae > Streptophyta > Magnoliopsida > Poales > Poaceae > Tuctoria > Tuctoria greenei. Next base: position 18,038,641 of record JAYESD010000005.1, read on the forward strand.
CCCGAAAATAATCACGTCAATTGGATCTGTAAAACTCGAGTTATGATAAAACCACCAACAAAAGGTAGTGCTGTCCAGAAACTCAACGAGTAAAACTTGTCTGGAACAAGTCGGACGAACAAGTCACAAAAGTTCCTTCAAACTACGAACTTTATTCAATAGAACACAAGAGGAACAGCCTCCAAAGTCGTCTACCATGAGCTCTGGGCTTCCTTGCTTATATAACCAGCCCTTAGGCCAACCCAATCTCAACTAGGACTCCAATCCTACTCCGATCACGAATCGGAACTTTCCATAACTGCTTGGGACTCTTCTATACGCAGATAGAAGCAATCTTAAGACTTCCAAACACCTTAGTAATGTATCCCACATTCCTAAAACAACTCAAATTTGTGACCTACACGAAATCCTAACATAACCAACTCGATACTTTCCATATCGAGCCACAACCGACTCCGCCGCAGCCAAAGTCATCAACCGGTACGATCCGATCCTTCCAACCAGATCTTCCCATCCATAAAACATCTTCGGAACCATGTTGCCACATCATGCACCGCATGCATACGTGCGAACACCTTCCTTCGATGTCCAGTAACCTTCATATGCACTGCCCTTGATTCAATCATCCTGCGCGACCAGCTGACCCGCTCAACCACAATTCCTCCTGAATTTGGTTGTTGGAACCTCAACTCCTCCCTGAGACTAGTCCAAAGGATCCTGTCACCAGCCATGACTTGAACTCAAGCAACACCTGCACATGAACAAACAACCAATCCGTACGAGCCCAAGTCCGCGACTTGACTCAAGTTAGTTCCGAACACAACACCTTACGTGAGCACCTCACATAAGCATGTTGCAAAGCATAGCAAAACGATATCAGCCATATCAACCAAAACGCACCAAAAACTTAGCAAATGAATACTAAGCAATCTTTCTAAAAATATAAAGCAAGTTCGAAACATTTCACATTAAAAGTCGGAACATTACGATCAAGCTTCGAACCTTGCCAAAGCTAACCGGAGCTTGAGCCGGAGCTTATCAAAGCTAGTACGACCTAGCGCCAGAGCTTACCAAAGCTAGTCGGACCTAGCGCCGGAGCTGACCAAAACTAGTCGGAACTAGTCAACCCAAAAGTTGGAGCTAGAGAAACATGTCGGAGCTTAACAAAGACATGTCGAAGCTAAAGACAAAGCTCACCGGAGCTACCCAAAAACATGTCGAACCTAGACAAAGCAAGTCAGACCTATTATTGGACCTTGCAGAAGCTCGGAGCTAGAGTCGGACCTTGCTAAAAAGATGTTACTGCAGCATTCAAAACTTTTATTGACAAAGCCAATGTATTCAGCGCACATAGGTCTCACATGTATACACTATTTTTCTTAGTCCTTAGAGTAGTTAGATTATAGAGAGGAGAGTCTCTAGTCCCAAGTCCAAATTGGGAAAGGATTAGAGCGAGTCTCTCTTCCCAATTCCAAATATGGCCCATGTATTCCTTCTTGTATTTGTGACTTTATACATAATAAAGATATTATCTTTAGTCTTTATTTATACATATGCTTGCATGAAGTGTTTCTTGTTTGATTGTGGAATCCATGTTTGTGATAGGAATATTTTTTATGATTATGGCATAATGATCTTATTCTATCATCATAAACACTATAAAACCTCACTATAGTCTAAGTAGTTATGATATGATCATGTTAATATAAATAACTTATGCTATGTCTTAATTGATTTCAATGATGATTTAGTTCATTGCCATAGGATGGCTTGTGTCATGACTCCTAAGGTATTTACTTAATATGCTAGCATGCTGCTAGGATAGTTAAGTAGTATTGAATGTCTCATAGACCCACATATTGAAGAGGCAGGCAGTAGGTGGTGACAACCCTATCTATTCTTTGTAATCCTCCACGTTCGGCTATACCACACGCTCTTGGTGGGAGTCGTCCTAGTATTGCTAGGGTTAAACCCGTGCCCGATTTGTTAAACAACTTAGCATAAGAATTCACCGTTGACATGCTCATTAGTATCTCACCTAGGCTATGTATATGTATATTAGAAGCATTGTAGGAGCAACTCACCAACTCTTAGTCTAATCTCTATTAGGACCCATATACCCTCTAGAATAGATTGCTTAGGTGTGTGTCACACTACCCATATTATCAACTTACCCCTGTCTTGATAATTGATTAGTATCCCATAGCTTGATCATAAGAGTAGTTTACATTACTCTACTGTCTTTCTTTGAAATACGATACTCTTGGGAATACTATTGGATGAAATGCTACAATAGTATCTTCCGTACGCTTGCAGATCTCATCTCTTCCCGGAGATGAATTGGTGTTAAGAACTATCAACACTCGTCATGGAAGGTCCACAACTCATAATGTGACACGTAACCGTATCGACACAAATGTATCGAAAGTTCCACTTTGTCCAAAAACTTCCCTTTCCGACATTTCGTACATGGGCACCGCATCTTATAGATATTTGACAACAAAAAAGCTCGTTCTACAAACATTTTTGTCTTGGCGTACCACTCATTTGAGTGACCACCAGTTCTGCTCTTCCAACCAGTACACATCCAACTGCAGTCTTCACTCATGTTGATTCTACAGTTTAAAGCTAGAGAAATTATGGTTACTTTATACTTTGTTTAATGTCACGGCCCTACATCTATTGGAAAGGATAGATCATAAACCCACCCAAGAGTGACCAAGGGGGCGTTCTTATGATGAGATGCGTGGTCTAGATCCGAATGAAATTTCAGCAACATACCCCCGCTGTTTTCCAATTGCACGCTCATAAATGGTGCAGCGGAGAACAATAGGTTATACCATCGAAATCTCATTCGGATCCAGACATGCGTCTCAACACAAGCCACGCCCCCTCGGTCACTACCAGTCTGTCCAAAAAAGAGACAATTCCGAACCGACATGCCTCACATGCGTAACACGTGTGAGACGAGCCTGTTTGAAACGGGTAACGTTATTGTACAGACGTTAATCTTTCATTTTTGAGTCATTTCCAAGAGAGAGAGGAAAGAACGAGAGAGAAAAGGAGAAAAGAATGAGAGAGACAGAGAACTGGGTCAGCCATCCTAAGTTATAACCGTCTGAGCGGTTTCGCTTGCGGGGCGCGTTCGTGAGAGCGAATCCGAGTGGCAGCTTGACTGAAGCAGTGTTGACGCAAGGCAAAGGTGTGGCTTCCTCGCTCAGCTCCTGGCCATAGATGCTGGCCACGTGGCGTGCTGCAGGAGACGAACAGAGGAGCATGGAGGCTATAGCTATCTAATGGGTCGTGCCAGGCTCGGGCTTTGAAACTCTCGGGCCGACATGGCCGTAAAATGGAACGGGCTATGCCGAGCCAGTCCGACGGGTCTGCACCTCGGCCCAAGCACAGCCCGGATTAATTTTACATGGGTCGTGCCGTGCCAGGCCTTCAACGGGCCGTGTCGGACCGTAACCCGATAATAAAAATTTACATGTATTTTTTTTAAAAGAACATGTTATACGGGCTTACACTAGGCCAGACGGGTCAACGGTTAAACGGGTCATGCTGGGCTGGCCCGATGGACCTGCGCCTAAGCCCTGGCACGGCCCGGACCAGGCTGCAGTCCGGCCCGAGCCCGATCCCCTCCATGTCGGGCTGTGCTTGGTCGGGCCAAAAATGCCGGGCTTCGGTTAGTCCTGATTAGCCCGGCCCATTTGGACAGCTATAGCAGAGGCTGCCAGGTGGAGTCCGGTGAGCAGAGCCAATGACAGGTGGGGCCTGCTTGGAAGTGAGACACGGCAGCATACATTCCAGAGAGCAATCTCAGTGCACAGGCAAGTTTCAAAAATGGAAAACAAATAGCAAATGAGCTCCAAAAATTCTGAAATTTTGGAGATGGCTTTCTGACATCTAAAAATACATTACGAAATATCAAACATAAAATTTTAGTGAAATTAACAGGGGTTTTTGGATTTTTCAAATGCATACAAACATATTAGCTATTTTTACCATGATCAAGCCTGTTTTTGGTGCAAATCAAAACTGGTATCGCTGATAGTGCACATGTGGCAATGCAAATGAGTGAGCCATGCTTGCTGACGCAAAAATCCATTGATGCACATACGCAAATTGTGTTCACATAATTACCAATGTTGATTTTTGAGCCTAACTTGACCAATGCAAAGGGAAATGATTTGCAAATAACTTGGAGAGCTTAGGTGGAAAATGTGGTATGTCACAGACACTTTCCAGCTAGGAATCCCAGTTATTGTCAACAAACACACAGCCTGCGCTACTGGAATATCATGACAGTGGACTAAGTCCTAGCTAAAGCAACAACACCAAAATGAATCACTGGATCAGTTCATCACTAGAGACAGTGATGAGGCATTTTTCTGCACCTGTCCTGTTCATGAGCAAATCATTTGCTACTGATTTGCACATACTATAACCAGTTATTTAATTTGCAAATACTATAATCAGCTAATAACAACATGCATACCGTTAGTCCAAGCAAGTTAGGATGGGCCAATAATAACAGCGGCATACAAGATTTGGAAAAATAATTGGCCGGCAAAAAGAGACCCAAAATCAATACAGCACTAGTAAGCATTCGCTATATACGTGGTTCTGCATGCAGAGGGAGCTGGGAGTCATACCTGCATGCTCCGGGCGGCGTGAGGAGGAGCGGCGGCAGCAGCGGCTCCAGCCAGCGCGAGGAGGAGTGACGGCGGCGCGGCTCCGGGCGGCGCGACGTCGGGGGTGGCTCCGGTATCGGCTAGGAGCGACGGCGGCTTGGGTGCGGCGATGGCGGCTCGAGGGCGGCGGCGGCGGCAGCTCGGCGCGAGGAGGACGAAGGCGGCGGCGTGAGTCGGGCGCGTGGAATGGGCCGCGTGCAGCCCGCACGGGTTAGGGTAAAGCCCCTAACGTACGTCGATCTCTAAACTTACGTCGGTTTAGGGTTGGGGCGACGTAATTTGTGCGTTAAATGCAGTCGGCCTACTTACTTACATCTGTTGTGAATGAAAATTGAACAACTTGAGAGAGACAATTGCAAAATGATTCAACTTTTGTGTATTCATTCATTCCTTTTGCTTTTATACATGTTGAGGAGGCATGGTGCGGGAGGACGCAACCGTGGAGGAGGAGGCACGTTGCAACTGGCGCTGGCATCGGTTGACAAATGATCACATGTGTAATTAGTTTGTAACACTCCTCCTTGTTCATTTGACCTCCTTATTGAATGAACTATCTTCAAAAAACTCAGTGGGAAAAATCTAAAGATATATATAATTGGATGCTTGTGTAAAAACTCCTGAAAATATTGTTAAAACAAGACAAAAGCACATCATTTAAATGCCCCTATTTGTTTTCATATAAAAACCCCTGTAGGGAAAATAAGAAAATGAACAGTATCTTGCATTCTCATTGCCTCATTAAAACTTATTGTGAGAAAACTTCTAAAAGTTAACTCACATAAGAAAAAGAGTACAATTTGATGCATTAGTCAGGTAGCTCTTATTATAAAGCTCTCCCTAAACCCTGTAAAATTCTAAGTCTACGCATACCTATACCATTGACACATTTAGAAAATATGGAGTATGGTAGAGACTTAATGAATAAATTAGTTAAATTATCACAAGACTTCGTTTGTTGGAGACTAATTTCTCCATTCATTTGAAGTTCATGTGGGTAAAAAAGTTTAGGTGTTATGTGTTTAGTAGCATTAGTTTTCACATAACCTGACTGCATCTGAGAAATGCAAGCTGCATTATCTTCATAAATAATGGTAGGTGACTCAATAGGCCCAATGCCACATGAGACTTGAATGTGGTTAATCACTCTACGTAGCCATGCATATTCACGTGCGTTTTCATATAATGCTATGATTTTGGAGTGATTCGAAGACATTGCAATTAGAGTCTGTTTAGAAGACTTTCCATGAAATTGCCGTCTGTTCGTGTAAGAACACGAATTCTGTCTGAGATTTACCATTATGGGGATCATTTAAATACCCAGCATCGGCATAGTCGATGAGGTTAAGATCTTGATTTTTATTAAAGAAAAGACCTACATCCGTTGTGCCTTTAAGATATCTAAAAACATCTTTAACTCCTTTCGAATAACGCATGGTTGGAGCGACACTGTATCTTGCTAGTAAATTTACTGTAAATGCAATATCGGGTCTTGTATTATTTGCAAGATACATAAGTGCTCCAATGGCACTTAGGTATGGATATTCGGAATCCAATACCTCTTCTCCTTCTTGGTGTGGCTGAAATGGATCTATACTCTTTTCTGTAACACACTGATTTTTTAGTTTTGGCAAATTAAACATTTAAATGGTAATTTAGAGTTAATAATGAGAGGAAATTGTTTTTATAAATAAAAATATAAAATATAAGCATCTCATATTGAATTTTGAATTTTGCATTCATCCTCATGTATTGAAAATTTATTACCAAAATAAATAAGCTAAAAGAAATTTATTTACCAGAGTAAGTACATTAAAAGAAATTAAATTAGCATAAAGAATATGGAAGAAAAGAAAAAGAAAAGAAAAAGAACTAAATCGTCTATGCACGTGCATTCATATAAACTGAGTAACTAGATCTATTAAAATCAAAATAGAAATTTGATACAATAGAAAAGTAATTGGATAAGAAATTATAGAAGAAGATGAATAATAATAGTAATAAAAGATGGAGCATATATACAAAATATGTGTAGCAAAAGAAGAAAAAGAAAATAATAACGTAAAACATGTATTAGGGAATAAATATAATATAAGTATAATAATAATATATAAATAAATAAATAATATATATAATAGTGTGTATATATATAAAATAATAAATAAAATAAATATAAATAATGAAATATATAGTAATAATAAAATATAAATATAAAAAAAGTAACATAAAGAATAAATAAATAAATAAATAAAAGGGGAGCAGCCCGGCCGGCCAGGCCGACCGAGCCAGCCCGCTCCCGACCGCGCGCACTCCCGCGCGCTCGCCCCGGCCTCCAGCACTCGCCCCGGCCCCACGCAGCAGCGCCAACCCGCGCCTGCCCTGCGCCGCACGCGTCTCGCACGCGCCGCGCTCCCGCGCGACCGACCCCGGCCCCGCTCACGCGCCTGCCCGGCCCTGCACCGCCCGCCACGCAGCCGATCCCACGTGCGCCTGCCGAGCCGCCCCGCGCGCCCAGCGACCGAGCCGCCCGCCCGCATGAACTTGCACCGTGGCCGAGTCGGCCTCTGGCCGAGTCGATCCCTGCTGCCGCGCCTATATATACGTAAGGCTTTGTACTTCCTTCGACGCCAGAAAAACAGCGTCGCACTGTAGACAAAAAACCCTAGCGCTGTCGGTAGGAGAAAAAGAGGGACCAGAGGCTGCCGCAGCCAGGGGAAGAAGTGGATGAAAAAGAGAGGGGAAGAAGAGGAAGAAAAAAGAGGAGGGTGTCATCGTCTGCCGGAGATCGTCGTCGTCGTCGCGTCGTCGTCGTCGTGCCGCCGGAGGACCTTGCGCCATCTACTTTGTCTACGCGTCGCCTTCGTCCCTCGATCTTCGAAGCCGTCGCATCTACAGTAGGATTCATTTTCCGGTGCGAATTTTAGCGACGTATTAGATCTAATAGACATAAATTGATTTTAGTTGCATCATCTTTTTATTTTCAGCAGCATTAATCCACTCTAAAACCCCCGTAAACTCATATGAACACGTATGAACTAGTTGCATCTAATTAATAAACAACTGTAGTTAATTAATTATTGAACTTTGCATGCATACATGTCATTGCATGTTGATTAATTTGTGTGCATCATATTGAATTGTATGTATTTTCTTGTATGTGTGATCGTGAGTAGAGGGAGGTTCTCAAGAAGTCGTGTATGAGGATTTCGAGAACCAAGAGTTTGAAGGCTTTGACCCTAATCAACAGCAAGAGCAAGGCAAGTGTCCTTGAAGCATATTGATCCTATTTTAAAATAAATGTTTTGTTTGCAAACTGCATGCTTGTGTCAATTTGATGGGAATCCTATAGTAGGAAGTTTACTAGATTTGTTAAACCACCCTTGTCACCTGGAATTTATGGTAGAGAGTCGGGAAGGGCTTTTACCTTTTTTGCTTCGCTTGATTAATTGGGATGAGAAAACAACACTAAAAATTTAATTATGTATTAATGATATTCTGGTTAATGTGAACTGGTCAATACAGTTTGGTAATGGGTGATCTAAGCAAGCCTGGTATGTGGATGGGTTGGATGTCATGGTGGTTTGCTTGCTTTAGATCTAAGGATCGGTTCATGCGAGAATAGGCCAGGACTACAGTGCCACCACGAGGCCAAGTATGAGTGCGGCGTAGCTGATTAATTAGGGCTTTGCCAGTGCTATTTGGACCATCAAGGATGCTCGGGGAAGAGGTAGTCGGATTTGGTTTGTTGATGACTGGCGAGACTACCCTAGGATCCGAATGGCTCAAGAGGGGGCCTTTGGTTGAAGATGTGCTCAGTTGGAGACATCGCCACCGGTGAAACCTCAGTGGGGTCTGAATAGACTAGTAATCCCTTTGTAAAGGCTATTTTGTGATCTCTTGGCCACACACCAACGGAAGTGTGTAATGTGCCCGACGGGTCACGGGCATAAGGGAGGTTCTTAGTCACCAAAAGGTGATGAAATCACGAACACGTGGATAAAGTGGTACAAACTCTGCAGAGTGTTAAAACTATCATGATAGCCGTGCTCCCGGTTATGAGCGCTTGGATGACCTACATGATTAGAGGGAAATTGGGATTTGGGATGGTTGTAGTTGGTGTTATGGTTATGGCTGGTTATGGATTTATTTCTGGTATTGAATATGGTTATTGGCAATGGTGAAATCTGGTTTAATGATGATGGATATGAAATATGGACTTATCTATAATAATTATTGTGGGATATGATGGGTTTACTTCGCATACTTATGATGTATTGCTTTTTAAATGTTTTACTGTACTTTTCAAGACTTAGCCTTTATTACATTCGTCATTTGAACCAGCCACGTCATACTTTCCACACTTGCTGAGTACGACATGTACTCACTCTTGCAATCCCCCAACAGTTGCATGTCAGGATTGTGAGTTTAATGGCGATAATGCGGAGTTCTAGGCCGTGTCTACCGTCAGCTTTGCCTGTAGTGTTGCATGGAGCTGTGCTATCCCTTATGCTTAGTCTACTTAGTTGCTTAATTAGTTTATTTCCGCTGCATTAGTTGAACTTGTCATTAATATTCATTAAAGCTTGTATTAGAGGATAATATGGTTTGTGTAATAAAATTTGATAATTAATCTTGTTCTGTGGTAATTTTCTGTATACTCTTTTGTGATTGTACTTGTGTATGTGTGTTGAACATCCTGGGCACACATATGCGTTAGCTTGGTTCATTTTTCGGAACTGGGCGTCACATTTTCTAAGGCTCTAACCACCATAGGAGTTTTAGATGGATAGGCTTTATCCATATTGAATTTCTCCAATACCTTTTGGACATCAGTTGATTGATGTACGAGAATGCCCGTAGGAAGGTGCTCCAGTTGTAAACCTAAGCAAAATTTAGTTTTACCTAAATCCTTCATCTCGAATTCCATCTTTAGATGATTGCAAGCTTAATTAATATCAAGCTAAGTGCCAATGATATTTAAATCATCAACATATACTGAAATTATGCAAAACCTAGTTGAGGATTTGCATATGAATACACAAGTGCAATCTTCAGTTGTAGAGTAGCCTTTGTTTAGAAGGAAATCCTTCAGTCGGTTATACCACATCCTTCCAGACTGTTTTAAGCCATATAATGACTTGTTGAGCTTGACACAGTACAGGTTGCGTCTTATGTTTTCATACGGTACGGGTATCCCATCAAGGACTTTCATGTATATTTCCGAATCTAGTGACCCATATAAGTATGCAGTCACGACATCCATCAACTGCAAAGATAGATGCCTTTGAGTTGCTAGTGACATAAGATATCGGAAAGTTATTCCATTCATTACTGGAGAATATGTTTCATTGAAATCAATGTCGGGTCTCTACGTGAACCCTTGTGCAACTAGCCTTGACTTGTATCTCACAACCTCATTGTTTTATTTTTTTCTAGACAAAAACCCATTTGAATCCGACAGGATAGGTTCTAGGAGGTGTAGGTATTACGTTATCGAATACCTCTTTTTTCAGTGAGTCAAGTTATGCTTTGATAGCTTCTCTCCATTTGATCCAGTCAGAGCGTTGTTTACACTCTTCCATGGTCTTAGGATCAGGTTCATTGAGAAGTTCAACTATCTTGGTTGAAAAGCATTATTTGACAACCGTTGTACTACGATCAAGTAATTCTCTGGAACTGGTATAATTGATGGAAATTTCTTGTACCCCGTGAAACTCATCATGATTTCCCAACATGTGAGTATTAGGGTATTTCGGTCCTCCTGCTTGCTCTATAGTGCGCACTTGAGGGCTAGGTGAATGTGGCCTAGAGGGGGGGTGAATAGGCTTTGAAATTTTCCTGCACAATTAATCAAATAGTCAAATGCTTGATCGACCGGACTTGTCCAGTTGTATGTGCGCACTAGTTCAGTGTGCTAGGTGTGTGTTGATTTGACTAAGTGTTGATTCAGGATTTAAACTTTTATAGCAGCAGAAATGTGAACAACAGATAAGATTACTTGAATTAACAATTGATATTGTGAAGTTACACGTGAGAAGCAATTTGCAATTCAATTTATAATCTTGATCAACTATGAGCCTTAATCAATTAAGATGCAAAAGTAAAGAAGCATGTGAGACACCAATTTTTACCGATGTTCGATCTTACCAAAGAGATCTACTCCTTGTCGAGGAAGCCCACGCAGAGTCGGGTCTCTTCAAACCATTTCCCTCATCAAGTTACCACACAATACTGACTTGATTCCACTATCACGGGCAATCATCGAGTTAATAAGGCAATCTTACACGTTGAGGGCTCCCACAAGAATTACAATGAAAAGATGATCAAATAAACTCGAAAAGATTACAAGTAAGATCACAAGTGTAAAGAGATCAAACCCCAAGAGCTCAACGACGTGTGGACAACGATCTCCCAACTCAAAATCTGAGTGTTCAATTGATTTTCACCTTTTGGGACTTTAGATGCGTGGGGAGATGTGTTTTTGGGCTCCTGAGACAAGTGGCAGTGCTAGAGTTTTAGTTCTCAACAGTAGAATACGTGTCTTATGTTTGTAGGGCCGTAGATCTCCTATTTATACGGATTCCAAATAAGTTACCGTTAGATATCTCGACGATCGGACTAGTCCATACTGGGGACCGGACTTGTCCGGTGTGCTGTGTAAAAGTTGGTGTGAGATGTGCTGCACACTAGAAACCCTAATTGTGTGAGGTATACCAGACTAGTTCGGTTGGTATCTGGACTTGTCCAGTGCCAAGTGAAATTGAACTCCAGAGAGTTGAACAGACTAGTCCGATCCAAGAACGTACTTATCCGATGCTATGTGTTATTGAACATCAGAGAGTTCAACAGACTAGTCCTGTCCTGTGGACAGACTTGTTTGAAGTCTAGTGAAAATGGTTTATAGAGACTTGAGCGGACTAGTCCGGTCCAAGATCGAACTAGTCCGGTGCACTATGTTATTTGGTTCCAAAAAGTATATCGGACTAGTCACGTCCATGGTCGGACTTGTCCAGTGCATACTGCATTTGGACAACATAGAGTTAAACAGAATAGTCTGGTCCATGAACGGACTAGTTCGATGCTCAGTGAATTTTTAGGTGTTTTTAAGCCCTTACCCCTACGCAAAAACTTGAGCTCTTGGGATGTGTCTCTCACACACATACTATAGATTTAAATCTACTTTGCGCTTCTATTGTCAGTTAGGCTTTTCTCTTTTGTACACCAGTTCATTTTTCACATTTTTGAGTGCACCAAACTATCTCATTTTGCTTAACCTGCAGTTATCTCAATAAGTTCATTAGGATCTCATTTGTTTGTCATCAATCGTCCAAAACCCACAAGGATTGCCTAGATGCACTTTCACTAGGTATTGGATTTATCACATCCAATTGGTGTCCATCAACGTATTGTTTTCTTGCATTTACTTGATTTGAGGAAGATTTTGTCCTCATAGTCTTTGGACGCTTGTTTTAAGCATCTTTCTGCTGAATTGCTCTCCCCTTTTCGGAGGTGGAGTGGTTTTTATTGGTATCTCTACTCTACAATGAGCATTAACAGCAGGATTTAAAGACTTTGTGACACCTTTATAATCAGTAAACGGGTAGGTTACTATCAATTTGCTGTAACTTAATAATTTTCTAAATTTTAAGTTCAGTCTCCTTTGTACGTGGATCAGAGGTTAGGATGGACTTATAATCCCAATTGATTTCTCGACTTTCATTGATATATTTATTATCTCCCCCTAAAGCCGGGAAATGATACTCATTGAAAATACAATCAGCAAACTGGGTCGTGAATAAATCACCTGTTAAAGGCTCCAAATATTTTAAGATAGATGGGGATTGAAATCCCACGTAGATCCCTAATTTTCTATGAGGGCTCATAGAGGTTCGCTTAAGTGATGAAATTTGTGTGTACACTGCACATCCAAATTTCCGCAAATGAGAGATATTTGGTTGATCTCCCCACACAAGTTGGAGTGAGGAGGTGGTATGATATGCAGTTGGACGTAGTTGTAAGAGATCAACGGCATGTAAAACTGCATGACCCCAACAAGATGATGGTAAATTGCATCTTTGCAATAATGGCCTAGCTATGAGTTTTACTCTCTTTATAAAATATTCCGCCAACCATTCTATGTGTGTACATATGAAACGGAATGTTGTACTTCAATACCTTGAGCCATACAATAATCATTAAAGGCCCGAGATGTAAATTCAGTAGCATTGTCCATACGTATACTTTTATCCTATGTTTAGGATAATTCACCTTTAATATTATGACTTGTATAATAACTTTAGTGAAAGCATGGTTACGTGTATAAAAGTAAACACATGTGTGACTATCTTGTTGATGCGTCAATTAAAACCATGAAGTGTCTAAAAGGATCACACATTGGTTGTATGGGTCCACAAATGTCTCCTAGAATTCGTTCAAGGAACTTTAATGGTTCGACATGGATCATAAGCGGAGAAGGCCGCAAGATCAACTTACATAGCACATGAAGTGCATACAAAATCATTAGATTTTGGAAATTTTACATTATTTAATTCATAACCAGTGCAATTACCTATAATTTTTTGCATCATCCCTATTCCAGGGTGGCCTGGGCGTGAATGTCGGGTCTTGAATGTATCAACATTCTGGAAAATCACCTTGTATACAACATATGATACGGGTTCGATGTATGTGTAATACAATCCAGATGGAGTAGAAGGAATTCTTTCTATAACTTCTTTGCCATATCTGGAATTATTAGAAATAAGAAGAAATTCTTTTTATTATCTTCATGTGTACATATATGTAACCCATTTTTTCAGATATCTCTAAAACTTATGAGAGTACGTGTAGAATCGGGATACAATAAAGCATCCTCAATCATCACTTGTGTCTCATTAGGAAACATAATAGTAGCTCGGCCAGAGCCAACTATTGTAGCATCGCGTCCAGCGATGGTGGGTCTGGAAATATTTTGTTTCTCTAAGTATAGAGTTTGTGGTGCAACTATCCACAAGCACATTTCTTCTTCCAACTTAACTTCCCGTAAGATCTAACAATTAAGAATTGTAAAAATTACATTAGTTGTATTAAAATATATTTACATAATTAGAGTATTACATAACTCTAATACAAAACAAAAATTTTGTTCATTACAACAAACTTTTTACATAGACTATAGTATTTACAAATATCTATGGTAAGTGATCTAGATTAGATCGTCGAACATGTCATTCGATTTATATTCAACTATAGCATTGTCTATGTCCATGTAGTCATCAACACTTGAATTTTGCTCGTTGTTACTTGGATTTTCAACATCGTTGCTTGAACAATCGACTTCAAATGTTGGCTTTGTTGGGATAGTAACATGAGTTTCAGACTCATTTCCCGATCCTTGAGCTTTCTTGTCTTTTTCTAGTAATTTCTGGTACAAGGCCACAAGGTGTTTTGGAGTGCAGCATTTGTCAGCATTATGCTTATAAGTGCCACATGCCTTACACTGCACATTTTTCTTTTTGAAAGGATTATCATCCTTTTTCATTGTCTTTCAAAATTTCTTATTCTTCTGCCTATTACAGTGGTGTCTAGCAGATCTACCATTCTTCTTAAAATTGAAATTCTTATAAGCATTTGTTTTCTTCTCATATGATGAATTTTAGGTAGAGGAGCAGCCCCAACACGACATTGGTGATGATTCTTAATAGTAAGTTCATCATGCTTCTCTGCTTGAAGTAAATCACGAATGAGGTCAGCATATTGTTGGTAGTTGCGAGCCCGGTATTGATGTTGTAAGACCCGATCAGAAGGGAGCATAGTTTGAAATGTCTTCTCAATTTTGTTCTCTTCTGATGGTTTTTTCTCACAAAACCTTGATTTGGCACATACTTTATGAACAAGATGGTTATAGTCTTCTATAGACTTGAAGTCTTGAAGACGAAGTTGAGTCCATTCATGATTGGCCACATGCAATAATATTGCCTTTTGCTGTTCATTACAGCCTTTTAGTGTCACCCAAAGACTATGAGGTTCCTCCTCCATAACATATTCCTATTTTAAATCGAGATAGAGGTGGTTCCGGATGATGTAAAGTGCTTGGTACTTGTATGTATCCGGAAATGTTGCATCTCTTTGTGCGGGAGGAGTAAGTGCAGGCATGATCCCACGAAAAGCCAAGCTTATATTAACATCAAGAGCCCATGTAGCGTAATTTTGACCATCAAGAGCAAGTTCTTCAAACTCGCGAGACATTTATTCCTACATATAGGAAACCAGAGATTTTATTAATAAAGTCATCATGATGGTGTTGTAATAAGTGCATTTATCATAATTAATAAGCACATTACAATTATTCATTTTTGTCCAGCAAAATTTTGAAAAATGGTATAGCAAAATGAATAATTGAAGGTATAACTTATTCTCAATAAGGCCAACTTGTAAAATGGCCAAATGAAAATGAAGCATACACATTGTATTGAGAGATGATTCATACTTGTATTAAGACAAATATAACTAAATGGCTTAATTAAGATAAATCAAATCTTTCTTTATTTATGTGTAGTCATATTGTCTCATCATAAGAGAAAAATTTAAAATTAGCTTAAATGATGGTATATGCAAAAATTAGAAATATAATTAACAAAATTCTATTACTTTTGGGCCAAAATTTTAAATAATGGCCTGAACAAAAGGAATTTTGGACAAAGTGTTAATGATTGAATATTTTAAATTCATTTGGCCAAAATTTTAATTTTTGCCAAATTTTGTAAATTCAATCATCATAGTGCAAAATATATTGCGTACAATACTTGTCATAATAATCACATAATGTTGATCATAACTTAATTTACATAACACTTACAATATTACATAGATTTGCAAGAATTGAAACTAATTTCAAATTCTAATTTAAATCAACATTAAAACAGCAAATTAAAACAGAAAATGAAACAAATAAATTGTTTTTGGGCTGGCCAGGAGATGAACACAACCCATCTAGCTGCCTAGGCGTACGCGCTCATGGGCTTGGCCCATTCGGTAGCATGCCGAAGACCCGACTCGGCAGCTCGGTAGTGGAGGAAAAATAAAAGGGAAGAGGAGGCAGGTTGGGGCGTTTAGGGTTAACCCTAGCTGCATCTCCATCTCCACCTCGCACCTTCTGCCTCCACTTCGTAACCTCCGCTAACGCTTTTGTGTCACTGCCGTTTGCTCCCCTTCCACCATTTTTGGCGCCTTCTTCTTCTCCCCGTTCCTTTGTGCTGGCACCGCTCCCCCTCAACCCCACTGATTACCATCTTGAACCGGCGGCCAAGTCCCTAGATCTGGGTGCTCGGCCTCTTCCGGTCGAGGTCGCGAGGTTGGCAAACCGACGAAGGATTCGGTTCCCACTTGGGCTTGTGAGCGCCAGTGGAGGTCCGGATCTTGGAGGTTTGACTTCATTTTGAGTGGTCACTGGCGGTGGAATGCTTGTGGTTAGGGTTGCAGTTGGGGTCGCCGAATCCAACAAGGAGGATGGCGTCCTTGATGCTAGTGGTCCTTGGGGAAGACACCTCGGTCCAACTCGGATCCTCGCCGTTCGTCGTACTGTCAGTAGTGTCACGGTGTCGGCAACTGTTGAGATGGTTTGGCTTCCATCTTTCTCTCCTCCTCACTGCCCCTATTCGCCCGATGATGAAGGGCTCTGGACCGGTGCAACCCGGTATGGGGTCTCCCCACCGAGGATGGCGCTCGGTCCACCTTGACGACCCATCTAATGGGCGTCGAGGTCCGAGGGTTGACGGGTACAAGGGGTCGGAGATTGCTCTGCTACACGGCGTCTGAGTCTGCCCATCGGTTGCGGCATCGATGGAGGCGCCACTGGTCGATGAAGATGCCAGCCTCCACGACGGCAATGGCGAAAAGCGGCCACTTCGCCATCCACCATGGCGCGCGCGGCGACAACGGCAATATCGCCGACCACCACTATGCACACAATGACTTGTTCTTGTTGCAGGGGTGAACCAGTGGCGATCTTGGCCACCGAGACCAATCTGGCGATGGCGAGAAGCATCATCGTGAAGGATGATGAGAACGAAATCAGTAAGTTCTTTTCTTGACATCTTACCTTGGATTCAATCTTCGATCTCTCTGATGAATCGCTCGGTAGAGCATGCTGATAACGTGTTGTGAATGAAAATTGAACAACTTGAGAGAAATAATTGCAAAATGATTCAATTTCTATTTATTCATTCATTCCTTTTGCTTTTATACATGTTGAGGAGGCATGGTGCGGGACGACGCGACCGTGGAGGAGGTGCGCCGTAGAGGCGCGTTGCGACCGACGCTGGCGTCGGTTGACAAATGTGTTGAGATCGATTTGCAAGAGAGAAAATGAGATTTATTCAACTATCATTTTATTCATTCATTCCATTTGCTTTTATACAATGCAAGGAGGCACGGCGGCGGGGGACGCATCCGTCCGCTGGAGAGGCGCGACGACGGCGACGGCGGGATCCGCCGATGGCGGTTACCATCGACAAGTGATCACACGTGTTTATATTGTAAAACTCCCCCTTGAGCACTTGTACTCCTCGTTGAATATTTAAAATCTTCGAAAAACATAGTGGGAAAAATCGAAGATAGATAAAATATGTACATAGTCAATGTTGTGTAAAAACTCCTTAAACTTTTATAGAATAGGAGAAAACATATAAATGTCATAATTGTTTTCAAATAAAAAATCATGTGGGGAAAATAAGAAAACAGACATTTTCTTGCATCCTTATTGCCTCATTAAAACTTATTGTGAGAAACCTTAAGAGTAAAACTCACATAAGAAAAAGAGTATAATTTGATGTTTAATCGTCAAGTAGCTTTGATGAAGCTCCCCCCTAAACCTTGCAAATCTCTAAGTCCACGCATACCAATACCCTCAACACATTTAGAAAATGTGGAGTATGGTAGGGAGTTAGTAAATAAATCTGTTAAATTATCACATGACTTAGTTTGTTGGAGATCAATTTCTCCATTTACCTGAAGTTCATGTGGGTAAAATAGTTTAGGAGCTATGTGTTTAGTAACATTAGTTTTAACATAACCTGACTGCATCTGAGCAATGCAAGATGCATTATCTTCATAGATAATGGTTGGTGACTCAATAGGCCCAATGCCACTTGAGATTTCAATATGATTAATCACTCTACATAGTCATGCACATTCACGTGCGTCTTCATATAGTGTTATGATTTCAGAGTGATTAGAAGACGTAGCAATTAGAGCCTGTTTAGACGACTTCCAAGAAATTACCGTCTGTCCGTGTAAAAATACAAAACCTGTTTATGATCTACCATTGTGAGGATCACTTAAATAACCTGCATCGGCATAGCCTATGAGGTTTATATCTTGTTTCTTTGGAAAGAATAGTTCAAGATCTTGTGTACCTTGAAGGTATCTTAAAGTATTTTTCACTCCATTCCAATGACGTATGGTAGGAGCGCTACTATATCTTGCTAATAAATTTACTACAAAAGCAATATCAGGTCTTGTATTATTTGCAAGATACATAAGTGCGCCAATGACACTAAGGTATGGGTATTCAGAACTCAATACCTCTTCTCCTTCTTGGCATGGCCGAAATGGATATGTGTCCCTTTCTAAGCCTCTTACTACCATAGGAGTTTTAGATGGATAAGCTTTGTTCATATTGAATTTCTCTAATACCTTTTGAACATAAGCTGATTGATGTATGAGAATCCCCGTATGAAAGTGCTCTAGTTGTAAACCCAAGCAAAATTTAGTTTTACCTAAATCCTTCATCTCTAACTCTCTTTTAAGATGATTTTGTGCCTCTTTAATGTCATTCTCAGTGCCAATAATATTTAGATCATCAACATATACTGATATGATACAAAAACCAGTTGAGGATCTTCTAATGAAGACACAAGGGCAATCATCATTAGTAGAGTAGTCTTTGTTTAAAAGGAACTCCTTCAGTCGGTTATACCACATCATACCAGACTGTTTCAAGCCATATAAAGACTTGTTAAGTTTAACACAAAACATGTTGCGATCTACTTTTCCATTCGGTATGGGTATCCCATCAGGAACCTTCATATAAATATATGAATCTAGTGACCCCACGACATCCATCAACTACAAAGATATATGTTTTTGTGTTACCAGAGATATCAAGTATCAGAAAGTTATTCCATTCATAACAGGAGAATATGTTTCATTGAAATCAATGTCGGATCTCTGCGTAAACCCTTGTGCAACTAGCCTTTCGTTGTATCTCACAACCTCATTGTTCTCATTCCGTTTACGAATGAAAACCCATTTGAACCCAACGGGATAGGTTCGAGGAGGAGTAGATATTACGTTACTGAATACCTCTCTCTTTTTAAGTGAGTGAAGTTCTGCCTTGAGTGCTTCTTTTCATTTGATCCAGTCCGAGCGTTGTTTACACTCTGTCATGGTCTTAAGATCAGGATCTTGGAGAAGATCAGCAATCATGGTTGAAAAGCGTTAGTTGACAACCGTTGTATTATGGTCAATTAGTTCTCCAGAACTAGTATAATTGATGAAAATTTCTTTTATCCTCTGAAATTCTTCAGGACTTCCCAACATAGAAGAATCAGGGTTTTCTGATTGTCTAGCCTGCTCTACAGTGTGCACTTGAGGGCTGGATAAAGGATTTAAAATATCCCTTTGATGTATGTTGATATTTTGTTGACTTGCATTTACTTTCTTAGAGGAAGATCTTAACTTCGTAGTCTTTGGACGCTTGGTTGAAGCATCAATTTCCTTACTTGTTCTCCCCCTTTTTGGAGGTTGAGTGATTTTTAATGGTACCTGAAAGTGCATCTAGGCATCCCTTGTGGGTTTTGGTTGATTTATGACAAACAAATGAGATCCTAACCATATTATTGACATGAGCGCAGATTTTAATGAAAGAATGAAGAAAGTGCCAAAAAGAAAGGAGAATGAGGATCAATTCGGAAAAGGGCTCAAGAGCTGAATAGAATACATCATTGTGTAGGGAGTGTGTTGGTGAAACACATCCCAAGAGCTCAAGCATAAAAATCCTCACACACTTCACATTTCACAGGAAAAACGGACTAGTCCGATATACACCGGACTAGTCCGATATCCTCTCTGGACAGGTTCGAACAAGTCCAGCCAATGCGGACTTGTCCGCACCAGACTAGTCCGAAAAAGTTCAGACTAGTCCGATAATGCCCCTGACTAAAATCGGACAAGTCCTCCCAGTTCGGACTTGTCCTATATTCACTAAGGGCATCACCACATCGGACTAGTCCGATATCACCACGGACAAGTCCGAAAACCTTTATGACTAAAATTGGATAAGTCTGCTTCTAGCCAGACAAGTCTGATATTCCTGGAAACTTAGGGTCTCCTGCACTCCGCACACCGGACTAGTCCGGACTCCACCACGGACTAGTCCGGACCCTCGAAACCCTAACGGTAACTTTTGAAAACTCTAGTATAAATAGATGTGCACAGCCCAACTATCAACTCTCTTGACCCCCTGCGTTGTCACACCCTCCAAAAGCCTAGAAAACACATCTCTCCACGAAATCCAACGCAAGAAAGATCAATCCCTTGAGGATTCACTTTGGATCAAAGGAGAGACACAATTCCACTCGTTTGAGCTCTTGGGTTTGATCTCTAACACACTCCTATTTTTTCATTGTTGATCTTACTAGTGTGTTCTTGGTGGTGTTTGAATTGTAATCTTGGGGAGCCCTCAACTTGTGAGAAGGCCCCTTGAACTTGGTGATTTGCCCCTTTGTGATAGTGGAAGAAGAATTGGCCTTCGTGACGATTCGACAAGGTTAGGGTCAGCGAAGACCCGGTCCTTTCGTGGGCTCCTCAACGTGGATGTAGGTTGCTGCTGTGGGAACCGAACCACGGGATAAAATCTTGTGTCAAACTTGTTCCTAATTTTCGTATTGTATTCTTGGGTTTTGTAAACCTTGCATAACCTACGTTAAAACTTTGAAACAAGAATTGGTTTGCATTATACTTGGTTGTGTTGACTCAATACTTGCAAGTTACATACTATATTCTGTTGCGCACTGTGCTTGTATTGAGATCATTGATCGAACTTGATCAATTTAGTCCACACGCACCGGACTAGTCCGCACCCTACCAGACTAGTCCGATATGTCAGGATTTGATCAGTTTGTTAAGTGTTGCAGGTTCCGACCGAAATTCAAAAAGTCCTGTTCAACCCCCCCCCCCTCTAGGCCACATCCAATTGGTATCAGAGCCAGACTCTTCGCAAGAGACTAATCGCTCGAAAAGAACATGTCGGACATGAAGGGTGCGCACAAGAGTCTCAACCAAGAGAAGGTTGAAGATGAAAATGCTCAAAAATTGGAAAAGCTCCTTGATGCTATCCAGGACTTCGAGGACGATGATGAGGATACGCTTGAACTAAAGGCGCTCCTAAGGAAGAAAGCACTCTCGAAAGGGAAAGTGAAGGTCGAGGACGACAAGAAGAAGAAGGGGGGTAGTCACACCGACTACTCCGGATATCCTTTTAATTATGATCGCTTAAATTCTAACAATAATCATTGCCTATCTATTTCCCTTGGAAAAGCCCCACACTTTGATGGCAATGATTCGCCATTGAAGAAGATGAGTCACCGCAAGACATGTACAACCAGTTAAAGATGCTCATCAACAAGGTTCGAGCATACGAAAGCAAGAAGTTGAACGATCACGAGGTGGTAAAGCTCATCCTTAGAGACTTTATGCCTCGCAACGTCACATTGTGCTCGACGATTAGAGAAAGCCCCGGGTACAAGAAAATGACCCCGGATGAGCTGCTTGGGAAAATCATCAATTTTGAGATGATGGAAAAGCAAGCAAAGCATGTCAAAGAGATTGCCGAACTCACCCCGGTAAGGAAGAAAGGGGTCACTTTGAAGTCCACTTGCAAGCCCTTGTCTAAAGAAGCTCGAGAAGCTCAACAAGAAGAGGATAGCGATGATGAGAGCAGCGACATCGACGAAGAGGACATGATCCTCTTTATGAAGAGATTCAAGAAAATGATGAAGAAAAGACAAGGGGGGAAATCAAGTGAAGGAAAATACAAAGAGAAGCCAAGACCAAAGATGAGGCGGGCGTGCTATAACTATGGTGAATATGATCACTTTATAGTTGATTGCCCGTATGAAGAAAATAAGAAGAAGACCAAGGAAACAAAGCCTCATCCCAAGAAATTCTTCAAGAAAAAGAATCAAGCTTGACCAGCGCATCTAGGAAAGGAATGGGACTCAAATGACGAGTCCTCATCCGAAGAGGAATAAGAGATGGCTAGCATAGCCATCGAGAAGACATCCAAGAAGTCCAACCTCTTCTGAACTCTAGGCGCATGGAAGGGCAACAACACTTGCCTCATGGCAAAGGAAGGTAAACGAAAGGTGACAACCAAATCCTCTTCCTTGCATTCCTATTATAGTGATAGTGAAGTTACTAGTGATAATGAAGACATGCTCGTTGGCTTAGACAAGAAAACAGCAGCGAAAATGAAATTTCTACTCGATCAGCTTGTTGAGAAGGAGAAGTTGATCAACCGTCAAGAAAATATGATTATCTCCCAAAAGGAGGAATATCTTGAACTTGACAAACTTCTCGAACTTGAAAATGAGTGAGGCAAGTCACTAGAACTTGAGTTAGCCGCAAGCAAGGAAGCTTGCTTGAAGTTAAGCGACTCAAACACCACCATCAAGGATGAACTTGCTAACCTATCCAAGGTTAACAAAATCCTTGAGGTACAAGTTGAGTCACTCGAACAATGTGACCCCTCATCCTCTTCAAGCTCACCTTCTCAACCACTTAAAACTAAAGCTACTATTACTTGTTCATGTGCTAAAATTGACACTAGCTTGAAGGAAAAGTCAACCTCTACCGAGGACAAGCATCCTTCCCAAAGTGGCATATTTGACAAGGAGAAGATCAAATATGCACGTAGTGCATATTTGTTCACAAGACCTCCTAATGTCAAATATGGTATTGGTTATTCTTATGGTGAAAAGAAATATGCTAGAAGCCATAAAAATAACAAGGAGAGCATTGCCTTTGTGAGAGGAAACTCCTCTCAAGCTAGAAAACCTAAAGTCAACACATATGATCACCGGACTAGTCTGGTCCATTCCCGAACAAGTCCGGTCCTCCGGACAAGTCTGGTTTCCTGGACTAGTTCTATTTATAAACGACAACAACTATTATTCAGGACTTTCGATACATCCTATGTTCTAATGAGAAGTAATTTTTGTAAAATTTATGCTCATTATGTTGGGCCACGCCATGGGAACACCAAGTCTCATGTGTGGGTGCCCAAATCTCTTGTTACTAACCTCCAATGACCCATGCAAGTTTTGATACCTAAAACCAAGGCATGATCTGTTTTTGTAGGCCTATTCCTCCGGTGGATCGAAATGAGTGCTAGACAGTGGTTGCACCAATCATACGACCGGAGAAAGAAGAATGCTCGTTGCATATGAAGAAAATGAGGATCCAAGCGAGGGCATCTATTTTGAAGACGATAGTCAAGGAAAGGTGCTCGGTACCGATAAAATTGCTATATTGTCTCAACATACTTTTTCTCACGTGTTACATGTCGATTACTTAGATTATAACCTGTTGTCCATATCTCAACTATGTGACAAAGGTTATAATTGCTTATTCACTAATGAGGGTGTGATCGTCTCTAGAAGGGGTGATGGTTCCATTGCTTTCAAGGGTGTGTTAAAGGGAAAGCTTTACCTTTTTGACTTCAACAAAGATAAAGCCGAACTTGACACATGCTTGATTGCAAAGACCAACATGGGTTGGCTATTGCATAGACGGCTAGCGCATGTTGGTATGAGGAATCTTCAAAAACTCCTCAAGGGCGATCACATCTGAGGTTTGAAGGATGTTGTTTTTGAGAAAGACGGGCCTTGTAGCGTGTGCCAAGCCGGGAAGCAAGTTGGAGCACCTAACCCCGCGAAGAACGTCATGACTACAACAAGACCGCTCGAGCTACTTCACATGGACCTCTTCGGTCCAATTGCTTACATAAGCATCGGTGGTAACAAATATGGTTTAGTAATTGTTGATGACTTTTCGCGCTTCACTTGAGTTTTCTTTTTGCATGATAAGACATAAACTCAAGGAACCCTCAAGAAGTTTCTCAAGCGTGCCCAAAATGAGTTCTCATTGAAGGTCAAGAACATACAAAGCAACAACGGCACGAAGTTCAGGAACACTCAAGTTGAGGAGTACCTAGATGAAGAAGGGATAAAGCATGAGTTTTAAGCACCTTATTCCCCTCAACAAAATGGAGTTGCCGAAAGGAAGAACTGAACCCTCATAGAGATGGCGAGAACAATGCTCCATGAATACAAAACCTTCGATCACTTTTGGGCGGAAGCGGTTAACACCGCTTGCCACGCCATAAACCGACTCTACCTTCATCGAATACTCAAGAAGACATCATATGAGCTACTCACGGGTAACAAGCCAAATATTTCTTACTTTCGAGTTTTCGTTTCTAAATGCTATATTTTGAACAAGAAGTCGAGGACTTCAAAGTTCGCTTCGAAGTTCGATGAAGGTTTCTTGTTTGGCTATGACTCGAACACTTACGCCTATTGTTTATTCAACAAAGTCTCCGAACTTGTTGAAGTAGCACGTGATGTAGTGTTCGATGAAACTAACAGCTCCCAAAAGGAGAAAGTTGATCCATGTGTGCTAGATAGAGAAGAAGCTCCTTGTCAAGCATTGAGAAGAATGGCATTGGGTGATGTTCGACCACAAGAGCCACCTCTACATGTGCATGAGGAAGATGAACCACAAGTGGAGGCCAATGATCAAGAGGGCGCTTCCGCACAAGATCAACCTCAAGAAAATGAAGATGATCAACAAGTCAATGAGGGCAATCATCTAGGGGGAGAAGAAGAAGATCATGAAGATACAAGACCGCAAGTGCCACACCCGAGAGTACACCAATGCGTCCAAAGAGATCACCCAATCGACAACATCATCGGTGACATCCAAAAGGGAGTAACAACTAGATCTCGCATAGCAAATTTTGTGAGCATTACTCGTTTGTGTCCTTTTTGGAACCACACAGGATTGAGGATGCATTGAGAGATCTGGACTGGGTGGTGGTGATGCAAGAAGAACTCAACAACTTCAAACGGAACAAAGTGTGAGAACTCGTCGAAAGACCTAATGCGAACATCATCGGCACCAAATGGGTCTTTCGCAAAAAACAAGACGAACACGGGGTGGTGACAAGGAACAAGGAACGACTTGTGGCCAAAGGCTTTTCACAAGTCGAAGGTTTGGATTTCGATGAAACTTTTGCTCCCGTAGCTAGGCTTGAATCTATTAGAATATTACTTGCATATGTTACTCACCATGATTTCAAGCTCTATCTAATGGATGTAAAAAGTTCCTTCCTCAACGGACCAATCAAGGAGGAGGTGTACATGGAGCAACCCCCTGGATTTGAAGACAAAGAGTTCCCCGACCACGTCTTTAAATTGTGTAAGGCCCCCTACGGCCTCAAACAAGCTTCTAGAGCTTGGTATGAGTGTCTTAGAGATTTCTTAATTGAAAATGGCTTAAAGATTGGAAAAGCACATTATACATTGTTTACAAAACACTTTGACAATGATCTTTTTATCTGTCAAATCTATGTCGATGACATTATCTTTGGTTCAACTAACAAATACTTTTGTGAAGAATTTAGTAAGATTATGACATATATGTTTGAGATGTCTATGATGGGAGAGTTGAAGTACTTCTTGAGATTCCAAGTGAGACAACAAAAGGAAGGGACATTCATAAGCCAAACCAAGTACACTCAAGACATACTCAAGAAGTTCGGGATGGACAAGGCGAAGCCTATCAACACTCCCATGGCTACTAATGGACACTTGGATCTCAATGAAGATGGATCAAGCATGGATCAAAAGGTATATTGCTCGATGATTGGATCCCTACTTTACCAATGTGCATCTAGGCCTGATATTATGTTGAGTGTATGTTTGTGGGCGAGATTTCAAGCCAATCCTAAGGAATGTCACTTGACAGTCGTTAAAAGGATCTTGAGATATTTGGTTCATACACCCAACCTAGGCCTTTGGTACCCCAAAGGTTCCAAGTTCAATCTCATTGGATACTCTGATGAAGATTATGTCGGATGCAAAGTAGATAGAAAAAGTACCTCCAGCACCTGCCAATTCCTAGGTACATCTCTAGTTTCCTGGTCCTCCAAGAAATAAAATCTCATTGCCTTATCCACGGCCGAAGCGGAGTATGTTGCAGCCAGGAGTTGTTGTGCACCACTCCTTTGTATGCGACAAACTCTATGGGATTAAGGTTACAATATGAGTTGTATTCCACTCCTTTGTGATAATGAGAGTGCCATCAAAATTGCTCATAATCCAGTTGAACACTCCAGAACCAAACACATAGACATCCGGCATCACTTTTTGAGAGACCATTCAATGAAAGGAGGCATAGCCATTTCCCATGTTAACATCGAAAAACAACTAGTCGATATATTTACCAAGCCACTTGATGAAAAACGTTTTTGCGAGCTCTGAAATGAACTAAATATCCTTGATGATAGGAATGTGGCTTGAAAACTTGCATATCTGTATGGACTCTTCAAAGTATATTGTTTGAGTTGCGAAAATCATCTTTCTCAATTTTCTCCAAAAACTATTTCAAATACTTGATCTTGATGATTTATGGTCATTGCTTGATTGTTTTATGCTTACTGATCATATTCATCAAGATTATTTGATTTGCTTTGCCCCCTATTTTCTTAATAAGTACCTTTGAATATATACGAATGGGCTAAGCATTTCTTTTCTGGTGACCACGGACTAGTCCGTGGTTGCCCAGACTAGTCCGCACCCTGGTAGTCAGGCTCTGGAAAAGTTCAGACTAGTCTGATTATTTTCAGACAAGTCTAATTTTTCAACTCCATAACCCTAGCCACCGCCAAACCCTAATCTTCTTCATCCTCACAACTTGCCTCATGCTCTCTCTCCTCGCTCGAGCTCCCAAAGGCGATTTCCTTCGTCCTCCATCAAATCTCTTCGTGTTTTGGTGGAAAACGACCTCCATTCCTCAGGGATTGAAGACCACGGACTTGTCCGCACCTTCAACCCCTTCATCTCCAAGAATCGAGCAATTTCGGTAAATTTTCCTCCCCAACCCTAGAAATTGTGATTTCCTTCGATGTTGATCAAATAGCTTAGTTCCTTTCACCAAATACATGTTTCCTTGATGTATTACATTGATATTGAGCTATTCTTACATTGAACAACACCATTGGCCATCTAGTTAGGGTTTAGGGTGATGAACATCGGACTGGTCCAGTCCATGTACGGACAAGTCCTGTCACCCGGACTAGTCAATACCTATACGCCGGACTAGTCCGATTTTTCCTGAACTGAACCCTAATTACTCATTCCTCAATGCAATTCCTTGCCATCAATTCTTATTCATACCTTGTGTAACCCATTCTCAGGACAATATCGAGCACCAACGACGAAATCTCCGATTTTGAGACTAAGATGGACCAAGAAGCCTTGCTTCGGTCCTCGACAGGCCAAGGCTAGAAGCGCCAAGAGCGCCCATCTGAGCCGGCACCCTCACCACCTCAGGCTCAACGCAAGGTCCTTGCTAAGAAGCCTGTGTCCAAGGCTAAGGACGCAGCTGGCTCCAGCTCGACAGCTCTTCGCCAAGTGAAGGGCAAGGGCAAAGGGATTGCCATGGGCCCGATTGGCCCACTCAAGTTGCATGCTCCGAGGCAGGGAAACAGAGATCCCTCCGAGGAGAAGTTCAACGGCAAGGGGAGCGACACTGCTTCCAAACTCAGATTTGTGGATTGCTACAACAGACCCAAGAAGGCTGCAGATAAGAGATCCTGGAGCAAGTTTCATGCAGATTTCTACAACTCAGTGTACCTGACATGAAGACTCCAGTGGTCCGTAGCCAGTGGATCGACTAGGGTCATTTTGAGAGAAAGAGTTGTGGATCATTTGATTAGGTGGTTGAGGATGCAGCCAGGCATGGTCTGAAGGATCTCTTTGCCTTCCGGAACAACTGGAATGATGAAGTTATTGCCCAATTTTATGCTTTTTTTTTCTTTGCCAGTGATGAGGAGGAAAGGGTGACTTGGATGACTCATGGATCCAGGTACACTATCACCTATGATGAGTTTGCAAGACTCCTTCACCTTGAAGACACTGGAAACAATGAGTTGACCATCCACAACATCGGTGTCTTGAGCAAGGATAAAATGGACTTCCTCTATGATACTAGTCTGAAGTTCAATACCCCCTCAACCAAGAACATGAAGCCTTTCTTCATGGTGCTCAACAGGGTGTTGAGGAAGATAATAGCACCAAAGGACGGGGATGTTGGAAGTGTCCAAGGTTACCTGAGGACCTTGATGAAGGTGATAAGCAAGAACAGGAAGTTTGACATCTTTGACTATATTTGGAATGACATGGTCAACATATCCTATACTCCGAACAGATCTTGTGGCTATGCCCATTACCTGATGTTTATGATTGAGAAGTTCACAGGGATCGAGTTTGTAAAGGATGTGGAGCACACTCCCTTGAGGTCCCAGAAGCCTAACCTGGCCAATGTTCAAGCTGCCCCTTCTCCTGCATCAAGTGAAGAAGCTCCTAAGAGAGCTAGAGGAGATGCGAGGGCTGATTCCACTACTAGGGCCCCTCCCCAAAAAGGGTCCCCTAGTGGAATCCTAAAGTACTTGTCAGCAATCTTTGCCTCATGCAAGAAGGCAGTAGTGAACACTCATAAGCTAAACAAGGCGAGGAAGGCTAATATGCGGTACGTCAAAGAAAATGTGAAGCACATTTGCCAGAAACTGGAGATCGATCCCATTGGATCTCTAGTTATTTCTGATGATTCAGCCTCAGATTTCACCAAGCTCAGCCCTTTGACTCCCTCCGAGCTTGCTTATTTTGACATTGAGAGCTCGAGTGGATCTGCTCCTCCTCCTCACCCCGAGAATGAAGATGATGATGATGATGAGAGGACTGACAACAAGGACTAAAGTTCTTAGATCCCTCCTCTCCTTCTTTTTGGTGTCTTGATGACAAAGGGGGAGAGATTGAGGGGGGGGGGGGGGGGTCATTAGGTCTTAGCTGTAGGTTGAGAGATGAGAGCTTCACTTATGCATCTTTTTGTCTCTTTTGGGTCTCTTTTCACTTATGCATCTCTAACACAGTCCTATTGTTTCATTGTTGATATTACGAGTGTGTTCTTGGTGGTGTTTGAATTGTAATCTTGGGGAGCCCTCAACTTGTGAGAAGGCCCCTTGAACTTGGTGATTTGCACCTTTGTGATAGTGGAAGAAGAATTGGCCTTCGTGGCGATTCGACGAGATTAGGATCAGCGAAGACCCGGTCCTTTCGTGGGGTCCTCAACGTGGATGTAGGTTGCCTCTGTGGAAAAACCGAACCACATGATAAAATCTTGTGTCAAACTTGTTCCTAATTTTCGTATTGTATTCTAGGGTTTTGTAAATCTTGCATAACCTATGATAATACTTTGAAAATAGAATTGGTTTGCATTATACTTGGTTGTGTTGACTTAATACTTGCAAGTTACATACTATATTCCGCTGCGCACTATGCTTGTATTGAGATCATTGATCGAACTTGATCAATTTAGTCCACACGCACCGGACTAGTCCGCACCCTACCGGACTAGTACGATATCTCGGGATTTGATTACTTTGTTAAGTGTTGCAGGTTCTGACCAAATTCAAAAAGGCTATTCACCCCCCCCCCCTCTAGGCCACATTCAGTACCTCCACTCGGCAAGGTGCATTGATAGCAGGATTCAAAGACTTTATGATATTATTATAGTCAGTAAATGCATCTGGCAGGTTACTAGCAATTTTTTGTAACTCTATAATTTTCTGAACTTGAAGTTCAATTTCCATTGTACGTGGATCAACATTTAGGATGGACCATTCATCCCAATTTACTTCTCGGCGGTCATTGATAAATTTATTATCTCCTCCTAAGGCCGAGAAATGATCCTCATTAAAAATACAATCAGTGAACCGGGCTGTGAATAAATCTCTTGTTAAAGGCTACAGGTATTTTATAATAGACGGGGATTGATATCTCATGTATATTCCTAATTTCCTGTGAGGGCCCATAGACATTCGCTTAGGTGGTGAAATTGGTGTGTACACCGCACATCCAAATTTCTGCAGATGTGAGATATTGGGTTGATCTCCACGTACAAGTTGTAGTGGGGAAGTGGTATGATATGCAGTTGGATGTAATTGTAGAAGATCAGCGGCATGTAAAACTGCATGACCCCAACAAGATGTTGGTAAATTGCATCATTGCAATAATGGTCTGGCTATGAGTTTAACCCTCTTTATGAGAGATTCTGCCAAACCATTTTGTGTATGAACATATGAAATGGAATGTTATACTTCAATTTCTTGAGCCATACAATAGTCATTGAAGGCCCGAGATAAAAATTCAGCAGCATTGTCCATACGGATACTCTTTATCCTATATTCAGGATAATTTGCTTTTAGCCTTATGACTTGTATCATAAATTTGGCAAAAGCATGATTACATGTAGATCGTAAACACAGGTGCGACTATCTTGTAGATGTGTCAATTAAAACCATGAAGTATCTAAATGGACCACACATTGGTTGTATGGGTCCGCAAATATCACCTTGAATTCTTTCAATGAATTTTAATGGTTCAGCATGGATCTTAAGCGGTGAAGGTCGTAAGATCAACTTGCCCATAGCACATGAAGTACACACAAAATCATTTGATTTTGGAAATTTAGTGTTCTTTAAATCATGGCCGGTGCAATTTCCAATAATTTACCGCATCATCCCTATTTCGGGGTGGCCTAGGCGTGAATGTCAGGTCTTGAATGTATCAACATTCTAGAAAATCACCTTGTATGCAACATATGGTACGGGTTTTATGTACGTATAGTACAGTCCAAATGGAGTTGAAGGAATTCTTTATAGAACTTCTTGGCCATATTCGGAAGATTTTGAAATAAGAAGAAATTCTTCTTTATTCTCTTCATGGATATGTATATGTACCCATTCTTACGAATATCTCTAAAAATTATGAGAGTACGTGTAGAATCGTGATACAATAAAGCATCCTTAATCATCACTTGTGTCCCATTAGAGAGTGTAATAGTGGCTTGTCCAGAGCCAACTATTGTCGCATCGCGTCCTGCGATGGTCAAAACATTTTCTGACCTCCTTGTTATGGTCTAAAAATATTTTATATCCCTAAGTATAGAGTTTGTGGTGCAACTATCCACAAGGCACATCTCTTCCTCCATAAGAAATTTCTCGTGAAATCTAAAATATAAGAATTTCAATCATTTAATGAGTTGCATTGAAATAATATATACATAGAACTTTAGAGTGTTGTATAACCCTAATACAATATAACTAATTATATACATCACAACACACTTTATATACATAGACTAATATTTACAAATATCTATGGCAAGCGCTCTTAGATTAGATCGCCGAACATATCGTTCGATTTATATTCTACCATAGCATTTTCCATGTCCACGTCCATGTAGTCATCAACACTAAGTGTTGGCTCGTTGTTGCTTGAATCTTCAATATCCTTGCTTGAACAACCGACTTCAAATGTTGGCTTTGTTTGAATACTTAGATGAGTTTCATACTCATTTTTAGATCCATGAGCTTTCTTGTCTTTTCCCAGTGATTTCTGGTACAAAGCCACAAGGTGTTTAGGTGTGCGACATTTATCAGCAATATGCTTATAAGTGTCACATGCCTTACACTGCACATTATTCCCTTTGAAGGGAACACCATCCTTTCTTATTGTCTTTGAGAATTTCTTATTCTTTTGCCTATTACGGCGGCGTCTAGCAGATCTACCATTCTTCTTAGGATATACATTCTTAGAAGCATTAGCTTTCTTCTTATTCTGATGAATTTCAGGTAGAGGAGCAGCCCCAACACGACATTGGTGATGATTCTTAATAGTAAGTTCATCATGCTTCTCTACTTGAAGTAAATCACAAATGAGGTCAGCATAATATTGGTAATTGTGAGCCCGGTATTGATGTTGTAAGACTCTATTAGAAGGGAGCATAGTTTGAAGTGTCTTCTCTATTTTGTCCTCTTTTGATGGTTCTTTCTCACAAAACCTTAATTTGGCACATACCTTATGTACAGCATGATTATAGTCTTCTATAGACTTAAAGTCTTGAAGATGAAGTTTACTCCATTCATGATTGGCCTCAGACAATAATATTGTCTTTTGCTGTTCATAACAGCTTTTTAATGCCACACAAAGACTATGATGTTCTTCCTCCATCATATATTCTGATTTTAAATCGGGATGGAGGTGATTACGGATGATGTATAGTGTCTGGTACTTGAATATATCCAGAAATGTTGCTGGTCTTTCTTCAGGAGGAGTAAGAGCAGTCATGAGTCCTCTGAAAGCCAAACTAATCCTGATGTCAAGAGCCCATGTCAAGTAATTATGACCATCAAGAGCAAGTTCTTTAAACTCGGGAGACATTGATTCCTACATATAGGAAACCAAAAATTTTATTAATAAAATCATCATGGTGGTGTTGTAATGCGTGTTAATCATAATTATTAACACTTTATAAAATTATTCATTCTTATCTAGCCAAATATTGAAAATGGCTTGAGAAGAAGAACAAATGTAGGTATATTTCATGTTCAAGATGGCCAATTTAAAGAAATGGTCAAATTAATATGAATTATACACTTTATTATATTAATGTATGATTCATAATGCATTTAGCCAAATTATAGAAAAATGGCTTAATAAAAATTGAGTCAATTTACTTTATATATTATGTGTAGTATTATTTTCCATCATAAGCCAAAATTTTAAAATTAGCTTAAATGACAAAATTTGTAAAGTTTGTAAATATAATAAACAAAATTCAAAGTTGAGGCCAAATTCTCAAGATAGCCTAAACAATGAATTTTGGACAATGTGGTGTTTAATTCTATCTATTTTGGCCAAAATTTGAAAATTAGCCAAATTTCAAAATTTATTGCAAATAATATTTAAATGCAATATACACATTGTCATAATCAATATTTACATTGATCATAATTATATTTACACATATTTATAATACATACACACTTGCAGGAATTTAAATTCTAAATTCTAATTGAAATTTGAAACTAAAAACAGAAGTTAAAATGTAATATTTACATTTGGGACGGTATTGGGTTTTAGGCCCAATAGCACGGCCCAGCGGGCGAGGTAGCGCGGCTCGACTAGGGCTTGGTCGACGGTCAAAACCGCACGGCCCATCGGGCGAGGCCAGCGCGGCCCGTTTAGGGCATGTCCTGCGGGCGAAAGTGGTGCGGCCCGACTGCAAAAAATAAAAGGGGGGGGGGGGCGGAGGCGGGCGTGGAGCGCTAGAGTTAACCCTAGTCGCACCTCACCTCACCTCACCTCGGTCACTCTGCCACAACTTTAATCTTTGTCGTCGTTCGCCCCATTTGCTTCCACCTCCGGCGTCTTCCTTCTTCTCTTGTCCCGGCGCTGCACCCCCTCAACCCTACCCCAGCTTTTACTGGTTTGAGTCGGCGGTCGAGGTCCGAGATCCTGACCTTCGGGTTCTTCCGGTTGGGGTTGCGAGGTGGGCGAACCGACAGAGGATCCGGTTCCTGCTTGGACTTGTAAGCGCTGGTATGGAGCGGGATCCCGAAGGTTCGACTTCATTTGGAGTGTTCATCGGCGGTGGAATCCTTGCAGTTGGGGTCGCCGATGTCGATTCATGTTCGTCTTGTAGTCGGCAGATCCAGCAAAAAAGACGGCGTCCTTGATTCTAGTGGTCCTCGAGGAAGTCCCCTCGGACCAATCTGAATCCTTGGTGTGCTCCTTATTGCAGGTCTTATCGCCGGCAGCAATGCAGCGGCGGTGTCCATCATGATATCACGACTGACACCTTCCCTTCCTCCTTCCTCCTCCCCTTGTCCGCTCGATGACGAAGGACCATGGGCCGATGCAACCCGGTTTAGGGGTTCCCCTCCAAGGACGGCACTTGGTCCGCCCTGAGGACCCGGATTACGGGCCTCTAGGTCCAAGGGACAGACGGGAAAAGGAGTTGGAGACTGATCTTCGACACGGCGTCTCAGTATGCTTCTTGGCAGAGGCGCAGAAGGAGCAGCCACTGCTCAACAGTGGCGCCACCCTCGACAGCGACACCTCCGGCCACCCCGACGAGTGCATCGACTTATGTCGTTTATTCTTGCAGGGTGCAACCAATTGTTGCGGTGACCACCGTGATGAACTCGACGATGGCGAGGAAGAACTTCCAGAAAGATTAAGAGGACGAAATCGATAAGTCCTAGTGTTGGCATCTTACCGTAAATTTGTTCTTCCTTCTCTGATCTCTCTTGTTCTTAGAGATAAAGTGCTGATAACGTGTTGAGATTGATTTGCAAGAAAGAAAATGAGATTGATTCAACTATCATTTTATTCATTTATTCTATTTGCTTTTATACAATGCGAGGAGGCACGGCGGCGGGGGACGCGTCCGTCCGCTGGAGAGGCGCGACGACGGCGACGGCGGGAACCGCCGATGGCCGTTACCCTCGACAAGTGGTCACACTTGTTTATATTGTAACAAAATGATCACATGTGTAATTAGTTTGTAACATCGGCCTGGACTAACGTAATTAGTGCGCTAAATGCCGTCGGTCCACGTACTTATGTCGACTGGGGGTCCGCGGCCGACGTAAGTAAGATAGCGTATGTCGGCTTCCACCGGCCGACGTAAATTTACGAACTTACATCATCCGGTCGACGTAATTTATGTTGGCTGACCTAATGTTGCAAGTTTTATGTAGTGCTAATCATGCAAAAATTTCAAGCACCTGACAACGGATCCTAGAATAATACGTCATATTGACAAACTAATCCGGTCCGGTGGCGCACAAGCCGCGTGGGCATCTGCTATGAAGTGACCGCGTGGGCATCGCGTATTGACAAACTCACATGTTTTCATCACGATGAATAATTCATCTTTTTTCGAAAGGCCAGATGAAACATTCATCTAATGTCGTTAAATGTATGAATAGTGAAATGATTTTTTTCACGGAGCTCAAACGCATCTACATTCTTTCATTTTTTTTTGAAAATCGCATTCTTTGACCATCGTTTGTCCAAGCAGCAGTTTCAGAATTCAGATGTTACAAAGGGATTTTGCATTGCATGACACTCTTTCGTCTTCCCTAGATATTTCGTCTTCCCTAGACATTGCTTTCAAGTTATCTTAACGCAAGTTCTTTCAGATACCCAGAGAGTGATTACTGAACAGTGAACATCACTATTACTTCCTGGTTTATTTTCATCCCCAATAGATTCAGAAATCCAACACATCTCACGCTGAGTTGCAAGACGAATGAGTTATCCCCCACTTCTGGCCACATCCGTAGCAAAACTCGAAGCCACAC
Source organism: Tuctoria greenei (assembly GCA_036927565.1). Lineage (NCBI taxonomy): Eukaryota > Viridiplantae > Streptophyta > Magnoliopsida > Poales > Poaceae > Tuctoria > Tuctoria greenei. The sequence goes on from JAYESD010000005.1 coordinate 18,073,888, forward strand.
CTGCAAAATCTCAGAAACATAAATTCTACGAGTCTACGATGAAAGGAATATCAAAAAACTGCAGGGACGACATGGAATTTAAAGAATTATGTACGCTGTACGCAAGAAGGAACAGTTCGATCCTCGCTTATAATACGAAAACATCGTAACCTTTTCAAAACGTCTCATGATCCGCACGAAACGGCAAAAAAAATGTTTACGCACCTGCATCTAATGTGCAGGCACCCATCACGTTTCTCCACAAAGAATTTGCACTTCGGGCACCGCTTCCACTTCTTGACCTTGGCCATCTCGAGCAGCAACCCGTCCTCCCTACGGCTATCGGTGCCCTTCTTCCCGATCTTCGCGTAGTCGGCGCAGCACATGCCGGAGTGCCACGGTGCCACGCCGCACCGAGCGCAGAAGAGCCGCCTACAGCTGGGGCACTCCGACTCCTCGATGTCGCCGGCGTCGTCCTCCACCAGCATCATCGCCGAGCAGTCCTTGTAGGGGCAGTAGACCTTCTTGGCACCCAGCACCATGGACTCGCACAGCGCGGCGCCCCACCGATCGAAGACCTCCGCAGGGATCAGGCCCTGGCAGAGCTCCGGGTCCAGTGCGCCGCCGCACCGCTCCTCGGGGCACCTGACATCGGCGATCCTGTCCTGGATCTTGGCGCCGATGTAGCGCGCGAGGCAGCCGCTGCAGAATGCGTGCGCGCAGCCATGGCTGGCGCAGTGCGCGTCGCCGGGCGGCACGGCGTCCATGCAGATCTTGCAGAACACGAGTGTGGCGGTGGCGGCCGGAGCCGACCGGGACGATGACGCGAAGGAGCTTGAGCACTTACCTTTGCCGAGGTCGGGCACTGATAATGCTTCAGCTACCACGTTGTTGATACTGGCGGATGTGCTGCTGATGCGATGCGGCGGGAGCGAGGGGAGCGCCGTGGCCGCGATGGCGGAGGACAAGATAACTTCCTGCAGTTGGAGCTCCGTGGCGTACTTCTCGTCGGAAATTGGGAAGAGCTCGTCGTCGCCTGTGGCGTCGGCGTCATTTCGACCGTGGGCGAGGGCCGAGAAGTAGAATTCATCAACGAGGCCTGTGAGGTCGGCGCCGCTGGAGGAACTGGCCGCCATTCGTGAGAGTAGGCGAGGAGACGATACGGACGGCTGTTGTGCTAGTGATTAAATAACCGCTAAGCCGCACATACGCGGCTTAATTTGGAAGCCAGAACGCCGTCGTGGTATCCGGAGTGGGAATTTGGAAGGGCTGGTGCTGGCATTGAGACTTATAATCCCGATATGAGATGATCTTTAATTTGTTCCACGATCCTATGGAAAAGTTTTGAATTCATGTACCCTGAGAGAAACAATCCAACTTGTCTCGTCCAGTCATAAGTGTGTGGCTAGATCCATCACTGTATGACGTGCAATTTTGTTCCCGTGCATGTTATCTATCCAGTCATGATTTACTTATACTCCATCCGTTTATTTTATTTAACTCTAGGTTATGATACGTGATTTATCCCGCGTGCCGGTCTCATGCATTTCATGCGTGCTACATGTCTTATCCAAAACAAGTTTCTTCTCGCTCAGATTGCTCATCACCATTGTTGGCAAGAGTGCGCGGGCTACCTTACTAGCAATAAAATATTCTAAGATCCAAAGCTCGAAAGTCAATTGTTAGAGTGAGCATGATGGTGTGCGACAACTAAGAAACTGGGAGACAATGTGACCATTATTGAGGTAGTGAGAAGAAACTAACATAGCAGAACTGCGAACCATGACAGGAACATGAGTCCGGCCATACCCTCCAATGGAGGTGACGAAGGCCGGGAATTGAACAAATCCCTTTATCTAAAAAAAATGACAGGAGCATGAGTGGAGGCGAATGCGAAGAACCAGATGAAGTTCATGGGAAGTATACACATGGGACAGGTAGACTGAGAGGTAACTGCAACAATATACGGGGGTGGTTGAGCACGCGTTATATGTTGATTTGGTCTAGATATCATTCGAACCAATATTGTCATCTAAACATAATCAAAATTTGATACAGAAATGAACCTGCCCACTTGAATGAGTCAAGGCTTGTCTGACGTACTATCCACCATGTAAGATCTGAGTCCATGTGTTATGACCGTGCATTTTAGATCGACAATAAGATGATCCAGATATTCCTTCATACTAGCACAAGACATATCGAGTTCTACCTTCCAGTATTGTAGACTTCCGGAGGCAACACGTGTCCCGCAGTGTCTGACCTGCCTCCCTCCTTAAGGTGGCTCCAGTGTTGCCACATGTCCCGCAGTGTCGGACCTACTTCTCTTCTTAGGATGGCTCCGGTGCTGCCACATGTTCTGCAGTGTCCAACCTGCCACCCTTCTTAGGGTGGCTTCAGTGATGCCATGTGTCTCGAGGTGCCGGACCTGCCTTCCCAATAGAAGAAGCTCCGATGCAGCCACGTGTCACACGTCTAGTAGCTTCGGACCTGCTTCCCTGCACAGGGAAGCTCTAGAGCTACCATGTGTCACATGTCCGGATCTATATCTACAACGGGAAGACTTTGGGATCTCCAATGGCGCGGACATTCAAGGACTATCAATCTGCTGTTAGAAGACATGGTTATCGCGTCATTAATGTGATATTAATGACGCACGATCAGAGGACTATCAAGACCGATAATGTTGTCGTGAAGACATGTTATCTCACTATTAAGCCCCCTTTAACACATGTATATCGTGTATAGGGCGGTTATTACAGCCGGGGCCACCTATCGGGCCACGGCGCATACTGTAACAGCCACTCTTTGGCATATAAAAGGGATGTGTCGCACAATAGAACTCAAGCAATCCTAAGAATTAAAAGTTGTTCAAGGCTTAGACTTACAAGCTCATACAATACACAAACACCTCGTAGAGTAGGGTATTACACTCAGGCAGCTCGAACCACGTAAAACTCCTCGTGTCACCTTGCTCTTGGATCTTGATTTTTCTCCCTGCCTAAATACGAACCTTCGCGGACTACTTCTTAGTAGTACCAGAGGAAGTATCGTTGGCACACTTCGACATTTGGCGCGCCAGGTAGGGGGAGCTCAAGATCTTCAAGATGGTGGACTCTGTGGCCGCTTCAAACGGACCGGTTGTGCAAGCCGTTGGTGGAAATCCCTCCAATGCTCAGCAGCCGGTCAATGATGTCCCAGCGAACGTTGTTCCACCACCACCATCTGTTGCAGCAGCCAACACTGGACAGCAGGATGGTTACTTTGCATCAGTCACGTAATCGACCAACAACCCGGAGAACGCGCTGAACGCAGCGTGGACTCTTCTTCAGGGTCCTCCAGCGCCCGGAGCTCCTCCGGCCGCACTAGAACAATGGCGCGTTGATGTTGAGCACCTAGTTAAAGTCGCAACCACTGCACTCAACAACCAGGGTCTGCACCATACAGGGCAGGCACCTTCTTGTAACAAGACCTTGTCTAGAAGGCTTGGTACTATGGCGCCGTAGCCCAGGAGACGTGCGTCCTCTTAGCATGCGACGTCTCTGCCCTTTGGGGCTCGTCGTACTCATACAATGTCGAGGCTCCCGACTCAAGACCTCCGGTCGGAGCTCGACCACCGGTACATGAGGCAGGATGGTCGCGTCAACATCGAGTGTAGTCGCGAGAGGCAACTTGCTTGTGAAAACCCTTCTCCTATGGGAGTAGGAGGCGGCTGTTCGGCCCTCGCCTTGCATCTCCGCATGGTAGAGTGGCCACCCAAGTTCTGGCCTCATTTGTCGAAGAAGTCTGACGGGACAATCAACCCCCTTGAGTTTCTACAGGTCTAGTCCACCGCCATCCCCGCAGCAGGAGGGAATGAGACTGTCGTGGCCAATTACTTCCCAGTGGCTTTGACTGTTAGATCCTGGTTTATGAGCTTACCCCCTGAATCCATCTACAGTTGGGGGGGGGGGGATTATGTCGCCAGTTCATCGCCAACTTCGGGGGGGGGGGGGGGGGGGGGGCTACACCTGGTCTGGCACCAAGTTGGACCTCTTTGTCGTACAACAGAAATCGGGAGAGTCACTGCAATCTTTCATCCAACGATTCTCTTAGGTACAAAATATCATACTTTCTATCTCCAATGCTTCCGTCGTTGTTGCATTCCGACAGGGAGTTCGAGATAAGAAGATGCTAGAGAAGCTGGCAACCAAGGATGTCAGCAGCGTCACGGAACTCTTCAGCCTGGCTGACAAATGTGCTAGAGCTGCGGAGGGTCGTGAGATGCACTCCAAACCAGCTACGGAGGCTGTTCAATCTACCTCCAAAGACGGAGCTACTACCAACGGTAGTGGCAAAAAAAGTCAAATGGTAAGAAGAAGTCACTTGTCGGCACACCTACAGCTGTTGCAGCCATAGCACCTGGTGCCCGGGGGCCACGCCCCGACAAGCGACCTCGACAATCGTCTGAGGACGGTGACAAGATGTGGTGCCCGATCCACAAATCCACAGGACATAATCTTGAAGACTGTTGCGAAGTCAAGAGGCTTGCTGAACGCAACAACAAGCGTCAGGATGACACTCCTTTCTACTAGCGGAAAGGGAAACAAAAAGTAGACGAAGCTCTATCTGATCAGGAGCTAGGCTTTCAAGATGAAAAGAAGGCGTTAAAGGCGGTCTACAACACTGTCGATGACTCCGACACCAACTCCGACAATGAGCGTCGAAAGACTCTTCATATGATGTATGGAAGGTCCTAGGACATTAGCTCTCAACGCATTCTGAAAACTATGCCTCGGGAGATGGTTGTTGTTGCTCCCACCGCCAAGGCAGAACCTCATCGGAAGTGGATGGACACTCCCATCACCTTTGATGCTTCGGACTGTCCGGAGAACATGGCAGGAGCTGGACAATTGCCCCTGATGGTCTCTTCGACTATCAACAATATCTAGCTCTTCCTATCTTGGTGGATGGTGGCGCGGCCCTCAACTTGATCAGCTTCGCATCCTTTGTGAAGCTCCAGCTAAGCCTCTCGGAACTAAGGCCCTCACACCCATTCTTCGATGTGGGTCCATGAGCTATCACACCTCTCGGGTCTGTTACTCTCTTGGTAACCTTTGGGACACCAGAAAACTACCGGTATGAGAAGCTGGTGTTTGATGTAGGACACATCAACCTTCCCTTCAACGCCATCCTAGGAAGGCCAGCCCTGTATAGGTTCATGGCAGTGGCCCACTATGGCTACCTTGTGTTGAAGATGACAACTTCGTCAGGTGTCCTTTGGATCTGAGGGGATCACACTACTGGAGTCACAGCGCTCGAAAAACTTCATGCGCTTGCAACAGCGGAAGAAGATGATTCCGACAAGGAGCAATCTGCTCAGCAACCACCAAGCTCGCGCCAGCACGACTCAACCTCTGCACCTCGTGTGCAGCCAAGCGGCGACTCCAACATTCCCGTCAAAGTCGTCCAAATCAGTTCTGATGCCACTCAGACCACCCGTATATCGGGAGATCTAAGAGATAAATAGGAACTTGCGCTCGTCACTTTCCTACGGGCAAATGTTGACGTGTTTGCATGGCAACCGTCACAAATGTATGGGATCCCATGGAGGTGATCGAGCATTATTTGAAGATCTACCCTGACACATGGCTTATACAAAGAAAGCCCAAGAAGCAATATGTTGAGCTACAGAACTTCATTCGAGAAGAAGTCAAAAAGTTGCTTAACGCTGGATTCATCCGAGAGGTTCATCACTCACGACGGCTGGCAAACCCAGTCGTCATGCCAATGGCTGGTGGAAAGCTTCGAATGTGCATCAGCTACACCACTTTGAATAAGGCATGTCCAAAAGACTCATTTCCACTACCAAGAATAGATCAGATAGTGAATTCTACCTCTAGCTGTGAGCTTTTATGTTTCCTAGACACATATCTTGGTTTTCATCAAATTCCAATGTCTAAGGAAGATGAAGAGCACACTGCTTTCATTACAGTAGATGGTCTTTACTGTTACACAACAATGCCTTATGGTCTAAAAAATGCACTCTCCACCTTTGTGCGAGCTATGCACAAAATGTTTAGGGAGCTCATTTGAGACTTAGTGGAAGTCTATGTTGATGATATCGTTGTAAAAGCGAAGAACAAAGAATCACTGCTCGACAAACTTCAATCTGTCTTTGACAAGTTGTGTCTGACGCGCACTAAGCTCAACCCTGACAAGTGTGTCTTCGGGGTTAACTCCGGAAAGCTTCTTGGTTTTTCGGTGACCCACCAAGGAATTAAAGCAAATCCGACAAAGATAAAATCTATCGAAGCGATGTGACCTACTGCCCGCATCAAGGACGTCCAAAATCTTACTGTATGTCTAGCTTCGCTCAGCCGGTTCATCTCAAGGCTGGTAGAGCAGACACTTCCCTTCTTCAAGCTATTGAGGAAGTTTGGACCATTCCATTGGTCTGAAGAAGCAGAGAAGGCATTTCAAGAACTCAAGCAGCTTCTCACCACACTACCAATCATGGTAGCTTCAGAACCTGGTGAGCCTCTTCTGCTTTACATTGCTATAGCTACGGAGGTTGTCAGCATGGTCCTCGTAGCGGAAAGACCAGGGACATCTTCAACTCAGGAACTTAGACCCCTCCGGAGGGTCCGGAGTTATCTGAGGGTGAGTCTGGGTCCTAGCTCCCAGGCATGGATCCTAAAGGAAAGATGTCTATGGATCAACCTCTCTCATCTGAGGGAGTATCTATTGCTCAAGAAGAAGATCTGAACCCCTTCGAGAGGGTCCGAGTTGATGAAGAAGAAACTTCAGACCCCTCTGGGAGGGTCCAAACTGTGCAGCGGCTGGTGTACTTCATCAGTGAAGTATTTCACGACGCCAAGACTCGATACATTGAGGTGCATAAGCTGCTGTACGCAATTCTTATTACCTCAAAGAAGCTACAACATTACTTACAAGCCCACAAGATATCAGTGGTAACATTTTATCCACTGCGTGCAATTTTGCATAATCCCAACTCAACGGGAAATATCGCCAAGTGGGTTGCAGAGCTAGCAGAATTCGATCTTGAATTCCTACCTCGACATGCAATCAAGAGTCAGGCGCTGGCTGACTTCGTGGTGGAGCGGACACCTTCTTCATCAAGTCCGGGGGACCTCAACGAATAGAAGTCGGAACCTAAAGTTTTATTCTTCACTGAGCCTCACTAGACTCTCTACTTCGATGGCTCCGTGCAGAAGCAGGGGGCCGGAGCTGGAATCCTTCTCCTCACCCCGACGGGGGAGAGGTCAAGTACATGGTACGTCTCGACTTCAAGGTGACCAACAGCATGACAGAATATGAAGTTCTCATCTTCGGACTCAAGGTGGCGCTATCATATAGCATCCAACAACTGCTGGTGAAGGGAGATTCGCAACTCATCATCAAACAAGTCAAAGTTGAATGTAGTTGCAATAGCCCTCAGCTTGCTATATATTTGCTTGAAGTCCAGAAGCTGCAGAAAGATTTCCAGGTCCTGGACCTCTGCCATGTCTAGCGTCTCAACAATGTTGAAGCTGACGATCTCTCGACGAAAGCTTCAACCGGGGCTCAGGCACTCGATGGGGTTTTTGTCAAGAGATTACTGGCACCTTTCGCTCAGTCTGCTGAGCTGAGTGATGGGGGTGGGACCAGCACCCCGAAGCTAGCAGCCCCGATGGCCCTGTTACCATGGCGTCTACCAAGGGTCTTAGGTGCTACAGGAAGCTCCAAGCAACTTAGTGTGCAAGATCCAGAACCTCAAGTCAGTTGCGATGGATCTCTGAGGTCCGGGGCTACTTGAAAGACAACATCCTTCCTGAAGATGGTGTATCCGCTAAGCAATTGTCAGATAAAAGATAAATGTTGGTTGAAGGGGATCTCTATCGATGTGGTGCCAACGACATTCTAATGTGGTGCATTTCCCGGGGACGGCTGCGAACTCCTCATAGAGATCCATGGAGGTGAGTGTGGAAACCACGCATCATCTCGCATGGTGGTCGATAAGGCCTTCAGACATGGTTTTAACTGGCCTACAACACCCAAGGATGTAGCCGAGCTGGTTAAGAAGTGTGAAGTGTGCCAGTTCCACGCGAAGAAAATTCATACACCAGCGCAGTCACTGCAAATGATTCCCCCCTCATGGCCATTCGCTGTGTGGGGGATGGATATTTTGGGACCTTTCCAAAAAGCCGTCAGAGGGTACCGTTTCTTATAGGTGGCTATTGACAAGTTCACAAAGTGACCGGAAGCTACTCCAGTTGTGACGATCAACAAGCAATCTGCTATCATGTTCTTGAAGTCCATTGTTTGCAGATTTGGAGTTCCGAATAGAGGCATCACTGACAATGGAACCCAATTCACGAGTGTAGCTTTCCAAGAGTACTGCGAAGACCTCGAAGTAACAGTCAACTTTGCATCAGTAGCTCATCCGGCAAGAAATGGCCAAGCCGAGAGAGCAAACGCAAAAGTTCTCAAGGGACTCAAGACGCGCACTTATGAGCACTTGAAGAAGCACAGCGCCAACTGGATAGAAGAGCTTTCGTCTGCATTGTGGGTGAGTTGGACAACACCTAGCCGGGTAACAGGAGAAACACCCTTCTGTATGGTATACAGAGCCAAAGTTGTCATTCCTCCAAATTGCCATGGGGTCTCTCCGGGTCTGGACCTACGATGAAGCCACGCAGGACCAGCTCCGGTGTGAAGACCTAGACCTCGTCGACAAGGCAAGGTGCCAAGCAGCTGTGTGAAACGCGCGATACCGCCAGGTGCTCTGGCGCTATCGTCAAAGGTATGTGCACAATGGCAGTTGGAAGAAGGTGATCTAGTGCTGTGGCGAATACTCACTCGTGAAGGGATGAACAAACTTTCCCCCAGCTGGCAAGGTCTCTTTTGAGTTGTCAAAGTTTCCTGCCCTGAATGCGTTTGATTGGCAATAGAGGATGGGATACCACTTCCCAACTCCTGGAATATTGAGCACCTTCGCAAGTTCTACACTTAATTACACGGAGGTGAGTATGTATTTGTATAAAATGTATCTTATAAAGTCTATGAACAAAGTTCGGGTTAGTACAAGATGAATAGCACACTTAACTTGGTCTTGTACTTTAAGTGTGTCCTTGTCTTCCCCTGTTAGTCGGACCTATAATGAAATACATTTATGTGCAAACAGACTCTACGTGCATTAATTTTGTGCATGCTCATTATTTACAATCTTTTACCTTCTTGTCAATAGCAATATTGTGCAATACACTTAAAATTTAGTCCTATAGATTCATGTGATATATGAGTTTTATTGGTAATCTTCTATTGGATCTTAGTATTGCTAGATGGCCTACTCACCTGAAAACCAATGCCAATGATAGGTCCGGAGTGCGCTATCGACTTAGCCTGGTCTAGCACCCTAAGTACGCCACCCTACCTATTCTAGTGGGTCTGGAAAGTATACAGACCTAAGGAAGTTTAATCAGTATACTTATGTTGTCACAATAAGTTTTGTTAGGATCTAAAATTCAAAGAACGATAATAATCCACAAATAAGCTATAGGCAAGAGGACAAATTTTACTGCTTTTTCTTGTCTCTCATGTGCTGGAAAAAGAATAATTATCTACGATGGTGGGTGCTGCGAGATCGCCTAGCTCTGACAACATCCAGGAGGCCCACCGTCGATGTTTTATGCGTTGATAGTGAGCGGTGTCGAAGCAACCAAGCTCTGACAACACCCAAGGAGCCTGCCGTTGATGTTTTATACATTGACAGTGGGGGTTGTCAAAGCAAAAAAGCTCCGACAACACCCAGGGGGCCCGCCATCGACGTTTCATGCGTTTATAATGGGCGTCATCGAATCGACTAAGCTCTGACTATACACAGGGGGCCTACCGTCGATGTTTTATGCGTTGACAGTAGGCGTCGTCGAAGCAACCAAGCTCCCACAACACCTAGGGGCCCGCTGTCAACGTTTTACGCGTTTTTAGTGGGCGCCGTTGAAATGAAAAAGCTCCGACAACACCTAGGGCCCGCTGTCGATGTTTCATACGTTGATAGTGGGTGTCGTCAAAACGACTAAGCTCCGACAACTCCCAGGGGGCCCGCTGTCGATGTCAACAATGCGGCAAAGGGTCCTTGGAGATTTCGGATGCCTGTCTGAAACCTTGGAGCTATCACAATAGCTACGAGTTCGGAGCAATAAAAAATTCAATACATTATCGAATTCCTTATGGTAGATGTAGGTACCTTGCGTACCAGGTACCCCATGATACTGCAAGAAAAGCTAAGGAGTTCCACCCTTTCAAGTTCATGACTTCTGGAGGCCACACGTGTTGCACAGTACTAGACCTGCCTCCCTCGTTTGGGTAGCTCCGACACTGACGCGTGTATGACAAGGCCGGACCTAACACCCGTCATAGGGAAGCTCCGGTCTAGCCACGTGTCCAGTGACTTCGGACCTAACCCCCAGTAGAGGGAAGCTTCGGAGCTACCATGTTTATAGTGGATCTGGACCTGCCTCCCCGCGACGGGAAGCTCCAGAGCCGCCACGTGTCGAACCTCGAAGCTAGGACTTCAATGAAAGACAGAAAGATCTCCAATGGCTCGAACCTTCAAGGGACATTTAAAGCGACAATTACAAGACCTGATTACGTGTCATTAATGCTATATTAATGGCACACGATCAGTGGAATGTTAATAGGATAACACCTTCATTAAGTCGTGTTATCACTTTTAATTATGCTTAATAACTGTAGATCATGTATTAGGCTGTTAATGATGCCAGGGCCACATGTCGGGCCAGACAAGTGTTGTAACGGCCAGTCCTTAGACTATAAAAGGGTTGTGCCGCACGATACATAGGGCAAAACTCATTGGCACACAACGCCAAAGACACATTTTCATACATACAACACACAACCCGTGGAGTATGGTGTTACGATCAGGCGGCCCAAACCACGTAAATCTCTCGTGTCACTGTCTTGTCCAAATCTCACGCGCCCCAACCAATCAAGAACCTCTGCATGCTACGATCTAAGTAGTACCGAGGGAAGTGTCGATCGCACACTTCGACATTTGGTGCGCCAGGAAGGGGGAACTGAGATTTCAAGATGGTGAACTCTACCGCAGGATCATCCAATGGCAATGCTGCACAAGCTACTGGGGGGAATCCCTCCAATGTGCAACAGCCAGCAGGTGTTGTTGTCCCGGCGGACATAACACCACCTCCAGTTGCTCTAGCTAACAATGTTGGGCAACAGGATGGAGTCCTTGTGTCGGTCACTGCATCAACAAATAACAACCCCGAGAACGCGTTAATCGCTGCGTGTACTCTTCTGGAGGGCCCACTTGTGCCTAAAGCACCTCAGGGTGCTATGGAGCAATGGCGCGCTGATGTGCAGCATCTAGTTGCAGCCGCAGTTGATGCCATCAGCAACCAAGGTCCTCCCCCTTCTAGGCAGGTACCTTCTCAGCATAGGACCTTGTCTGGAAGACTTGGTCCTCATGCGTCACAGCACTAGAAATGTGCTATGTCTCAGCAGGTGACTTCGCTACCCTCCGGGGCGCATCATACCCATACTGTGTCGAGACTCTCGATGCACGATCTACAGTCAGAGCTCAACTGCCATTATAGACAGCAGGAAAGTAACATCCACATCGAGCGTGCTCACGAAAGGCGGGAGGCTTGGGAAAACCCTCCTCCTTTAGGAGTAGGTGGTGGTTGTTTAGCCTTGGCCATGCAATTTTGCATGGTCCGATGGCCCTAGAAGTTCCGGCCTCATCTGCCGGAGAAATTTGACAGGACTCTCAACCCTGCCGAGTTCCTCCATATATACTCCACCTACTCCACCGCCATTCTAGCAGCTGGCGGTAATGAGGCCGTGATGTCCAACTACTTCCCGGTGGCTCAAACTGGGACTGCCAGGTCCTGGTTCATGAGTCTGCCGCCCGACTCTATCAATAGTTGGGCGGAGCTATGCGAGCAGTTCACCGCCAACTTCGGGATCTCCTACACCCGACCAGGCACCGAACTGGATCTTTTTGTTGTGAAGCAAACATCGGGAGAATCGTTGCGGTCCTTCATCCAGCGATTTTCTCAGGTACGCAATACCATTCCCTCCATCTCCAACGCATCAGTCATCATGGCATTTAGATAGGGCGTCAAAGATAAAAAGATGTTGGAGAAGTTGGCGACGAAGGAGGTCACCAGCGTCACGGAGTTATTCAGCGTGGCCGACAGGTGCGCTCGGGCCGCAGAGGGCTGGGAAATGCACTCAAAGCCAGCTCCGGAGGCTAATAAAAAGCCTTCCAAAGCTGAAGCCACTACCACTGGCGGTGTCAAAAAGAAGAAAAAGACCAATGGCAAGAAAAAAGCCGTCAGCTGGCACACCTACTACTGCGGCGGCTGTAGCTCTGGTAGCTGGGAGCCACGCCCCAAAAAGCGACCTCTACCTTCGTGAGAAGACGGCGACGGTTTGAAGGTGTGGTGTCCGATCCACAAAACAGACAAACATAGCCTAGAAGATTGCCAAGAGGTCCAAAATCTTGTCGAGCGCCGAGAAGAAACTCCTTTACATCAATGGGAAGGAAAATAAAAAGTTGACGAAGCTCCGGCTGATACGATGCTTGGCTTCTAGGACCCCAAAAAGGTCCTGAAGGTTGTCTACAATACAATCGATGACGACTCTTACGTCTACGACAACGAGCATCGCAAGACCCTCAACACCATATATGGAGGGTCCTGGGACATCACATCTCCCCGTGTCCTCAAGACAATGCGGCGGGAAATGGCTATCGTAGCTCCTGCTGCCAAAGCAGAACCACATTGGAAGTGGATGGATACTCCCATCACTTTCGATGCAACAGACTGCCCTAGGAACATGATCGGATCTAGCCAACTGCCACTGATGGTGTCTCCCACCATCAAAAACGTTCAGCTCTACCATGTCTTGGTAGATGGAGGTGCGACGCTCAATCTCTTGAGCTTTGAAGCGTTCATGAAGATCCAGCTCCAACTCTAGGACCTTCACCCCTCAAGACCATTCTCTGGGGTAGGTCCGGGGGCCATCAACCCTCTTGGATCCATTATGCTCACAGTGACCTTCAGAACTCGGGAGAAGTATAGGACCGAGAAGCTGGTCTTCGATGTCGCTCACATCAGTATGCCTTTCAATGCCATCATGGGCAGGCCCGCCTTGTACAGATTAATGGCCGCGGCTCACTACGGCTACCTGTTGTTGAAAATGCCAACACCTTCAGACGTTCTCTGGATCCGTGGAGATTGCACTGCAGGAGTTACCGTGCTAGAGGAACTCCATGCACTTGCCACGGCGCAGGAAGGAACCTCCGGCAAAGAGCTAGCTGCTCAACCTCCGAGCACTCGTCAACGAGGATCGACCTCTGCACCACGTGTGCAACCAAGCGGTGACACCGACGTTCTCGTCAAAGTCGTCCAAATTGGGTTCAATGCTGCCTAGACCACCCGTATATTGGGAGGTCTGGACAACAAATAGGAACTCGCGCTCATCACTTTCCTCCGGGCAAATGTTGAGGTGTCTGCCTGGCAACCGTCACAAATGTCTGGGATCCCTAGGGAGGTGATTGAGCATAATCTGAAGATTTATCCCGACGCACAACCAGTACACCAGAAGCCCCAGAAGCAATCAGTTTTGCGGCAAAACTTCATCCGTCAAGAAATTAAGAAGCTGCTCGAAGCTGGTTTCATCCGGGAGGTTCATCACCCAAAATGTGTGGCAAATCCAGTGGTTGTACCCAAGGCCGGTGGGAAGCTTCGGATGTTTATCGACTACACCACCTTGAATAAGGCATGTCCAAAAGATCCATTTCCACTACCTAGAATAGATCAGATAGTGGACTCCACCTCCGGGTGTGAGCTATTGTGCTTCCTAGATGCCTACTCCGGATATCATCAAATCCAAGGATGCGTTTGGTTGGGAGTCAAAGTGGGATGGGATGGATCCATCCCAGTTTTTAGGGATGGGATGGTCCCGTTTTCTGTTTGTCTAGAGGGATGAGACGATCCCTGTTTCTTATTTGTTTTGTGGGATGGTGTGGGACGGAATGATCCCGTCTCTTGTTTGAATGAAAGGATGGAACAGGGACATGTGAGTATGAGTACTTCTGGAAGGTCGTGCTCCTGTCTCCATAGAGGTGGGACGGATCCGTCCCCATGTTTTCAGTGGGATGGTTTCATCCCGCATCTAGGTGGAATATTCTCTTTTGAGGGATGACTCCATCCCACATGTCTTCAAACCAAACAACAGAAAAGTGGGATTGTCCCATCCCGTCCCACTATATCCCTCGAACCAAACACACCCCAAATGTCTAGGGAAGATGAAGAGCATATTGCCTTCATAATAGTAGATGGATTGTAATGTTATACTGCCATGCCATTTGGTCTCAAAAATGTTGCTTCAACTTTTGTGTGAGCTATGCACAAAACCTTTGGAGAGCTAATCAGGGACTTGGTAGAGGTGTATGTCGACAACATCATCGTGAATGTCAAGAACAAGGAGTCACTCCTTGACAACTTGCAAGCCATCTTCGACAAGCTGCGCATCACGCACACCAAGTTGAACCCGGACAAGTGTGTCTTCGAGGTTAGCTCCGAAAAGCTCTTTGGTTTCTTGGTGACTCACTGAGGAACTTAGGCGAACCCGACAAAGATCAAGGCTATTGAAGATATGCGGCCTCCAGCCCGCATCAAGGATGTCCAGAAGCTAACTGGATGTCTAGCTGCACTCAGTCGGTTCATCTCAAGACTGGCGGAGTGGGCACTTCCCTTCTTCAAGCTATTGAGGAAGTCTGGGCCTTTCCATTGATCCGAAGAAACAGAAAAGGCATTCCAAGAGCTCAAGTAGCTCTTCACCACACTACCAATCTTGGTAGCTCCAAACCTTAGTAAGCATCTATTGCTTTACATTTCTGCAACTACAGAGGTTATCAGCATGGTCCTTGTCGGTGGTTTTGATCCGGTAGATGTCCCGACACTACTAAAAGTGTTTGCGGAGTTTGAAGTTCGGTGTGGGCGCACAGAGATTCAAGAAGTTGAAATGTAAAATGACACAGGAGACACAAATATTTACGTGCTTCGGGCCGCCTGAGCGTAATACCCTACTCCACTGGGTGTGTTAGTGTTGTATTGGATGTATGAACTCAACTTAGGTGATGTGAGTTGAGAGCGTGTATGAGCCGATCAGACTAGATCAGATCCTAGCAGAGAGGAGCCGAGAGACCTCTATGTATCGTCGACCTGTCCTTTTATAGTACAAGGACAGGCCGTTACAAGTTGGCTTGGCCCGACATGTGGCCCCAGCGGCTACTAATATTGATACACATTTGATGCGCTTAATTACCCTTAATGACCGAGTTACGGGCTTTGACAGCGCCGTTACTGGTAATTAAGGTCGTCCGATCGTGTGTCATTAACATAGTATTAATGACACTTAATCGGGTCTTGAAGTCCTTGATTTCCCTTTGAAGATCCGGAGCCTTTGTGGATTCTACCAGATGTTTGAGGCTAAAGATCCAACGGTTGGACACGTGGCAGCTCTGGAGCATACTGTGGGGAACAAATAGGTCCGGTATCACCAGACACGTGTCAATTCTGGAGCTTCCCTCGGTCTGGGGTTAGGTCCGGGGGTGCCGTTATGGTACATAGCCTGGAGCTTCCCCCTTGTGGGCGGTAGCTCCGATTTGATGGTACACGTGGCAACCCTGGAACTAACCATGTTGGGGAAACGGGTCCAGTTATGTCTGACATGTGGGCCTTCGAAGGTCTTCAAATCATGTAGATGGCATTTCCTTGAGATATTTGCAATCTCAAGGGGTATACGGTACCCAGGGTACCGACAGTGCCCCCCTGGGCCCACCTCTGGGGAAGACCCCTTGGGTGAAGTCATTTCGCCGGAGGTGGGTCCATCCTTCGACTTTTGATTCGAGTCTTCAAAGGTCTTTAGATATGCCGTTGGCAATAGTTTTGGAGTTAAATTCTCGCCGGGTGGCATATCCCGGGTGCGGCAAATGAGATCTTTGGCGTGCGGATCTCACGCAATTGAAGGTCGCCGGTTCCCGATACGAAAATCGTATCGATTCTGTGCGCCTTGTCAGGCCGCCGCCTTCGGGTTTCCCACCTTTTATGATGACAACCGTTCGCCTGGGTAAGAACCTCGACTTGATCGTCGGGGTGGTCCCGGGCCCTCTTGTCATCGGTAGGGTGAAATTTTTGAATAGTATCTTCGGCTTCCCTGCGGTTTCCATCCAAGCGGTTCGGGGGCTTACATAAGAAGGAAAGTGCGCACCGTCTGGGATTCTTTACGCCTCTCATCTGAACTTGCGCTCGAACTCCCAAACTTGCGCTTGCTTTTCCTCCCTTGCCTCACTGTGCTGCGATGGAGTTGGGTCTCCGCGAGAGCCACTTGAAGACCGAAAGTGACCTGAAGAAGGTCCGGGCCCTCATGGGGTGGTCCCCGAACTTCTTCAACCACCTGGTCCGTGCCGGGGGAGAGCTCCCATTCGAGAAGGAGCACGCTAGCGAGATGGTGTATTTTCTGCGTACGCCATGGTGGGGTTGATCCCACCTTTTTCCTCCTTTTTCTTGATGTTGCTAGACTTCTATGGTCTGCAGCTGTACCACCTTGGCCCCCACTCCATTCTTCTAGTGTGTGTCTTCGTCCACTTCTGTGAAATGTGGGTGGGCATCCCCCCTGCATTGAGCTTTTCCGGACTTTCTTCACCGTCCATACCACCAGAAGGAGTAATGAGTACCTTGGCTTCTACTACTTTGTGAAGCGCAAGAAGTGCCCATTCAAGTACCTCCGGTCGTTTCCCTCTAGAAAGTGGGACGATTGGAAGAAGGACTAGATAGTCATCCGGGTGGAGGAGCAACGAGAAGCTGGAGCTGCCCGAAGGCCTCCCCAACATCGACACTGCAGTCTGGAGTGAAGCTCTGGTGCTGTCGGATGCCTTCAACCCTGCTCTGACCAGGATCTGCCATTGTGTGGAGGGAGGATTAATTCCTCAGGCGGTATTTTGCAATTTCTTGGTCAACAGGTGGGCACCGCTGAAGAGGAGAGAAAAACTCGCTTGGTCCCTGAACAGTGTGATGGACGACGACCGGGTCGAGACCGGGCTGAAGTCCAACATGGAGGGGGCGACCTTGGAGTTTCATCTCAAGAAGTTCCAGCACGGCATCGACGTCGCGGGTGATGACTTGACCCCGCCACCAGCTTTCCTCCCTCTGAACTTGGAAGTACAGTTCAGCAGGGATCTCTGACAGACGATGCCGGTGCTTGACGACCTCGGTGTCGTCGAGAGACGAGCGACTTCCAGGGTGGTGATCCCTGGGGCTTCTGAAGGTGGCTCCGACCCTGCCCCGAAGCCAAGGATCGAAGTCGTAGGCAAGGGCAAGGAGCCGATGGCCGAACCCTCGAGCCGGAAGAGGAAGCTAAAGCATGCCGACGGATGGTCCGTCAGGCCTGCACCCTCTGCAGCAGCTCCTTCTCCTCAGAGGGGAGGTCTTCTACAACTGCGGCGATTGTACCTGCAGCGGTGTCTTCCCGGGGTGCTAGCCCCGGGCATGTGACTCCAGTACCAGGGCCAGCTGAGGCCTCTGGGTCCGGAGGTCTTTCCCGGTCGAGGGGGGCCTCGACTAAGGAAATGCCCGCGACTGCAACAAGTTCTGGGGGGCCTTCCGGAGCTACCACACCGGTGGCAGCCATGGTCAGTCCAGAATGCCCGGGAAAGAGATTCCATGCAAGCTGGTGTGGAAGCCTTCTGAGGTAATTTTTAATCTTTACCTCAGACAGTTGTTTTGTTGTAGTAATTGTTGTTTAAGTTTCTTCATCCATCATCTGCAACGTCCCAAAGAAGAGGAGTGAGGCTCCACCCTCAGCCACAGCAGCTGAAGCTGTGAGGGCGGAGGCTTCTGCTCTTATCCCGGTGCCGCCCCAAGTGGTGGCTGAAGCTGCGGCAGCTCTGGCGCCAGCTGTCGTGGTCATGGACCTCGACTCATCCCCCAAGACTCCCGTGGTAGCGCCGGACCACGGGAGAGGAGATGCGCCTGCGGCACCTGCCCCGGAGGTTCAAGCCCCGGGTCTTGATGCTGAGATGTTGGAAGCTTCGGCCGTTGAGCCGGAGGAAGCAGTGATTCCGGCCCCAGAGCCGGAAATTGTCGAAGCCCCGGTGGTTGAGCCGGAGGTTATTGAAGTCCCGGCAAGCGAGCCAGATGTTTAGGAAGTCCCGGCGGTTGAGCCAGCCACCTCCGAAGCTCCGGCCTCAGAGCCGGTTGCCACTGAAGCTCCGGCTGCAGAGCCGGTTGCAGTTGAAGACCTTCCGGCGCCTGAGCCGGTTGAGGTTGAAGCTCCGGTCTCAGGGCCGGTTGTTGTTGACCTTCCGGCGCCCGAGCCGGTCGTTGCAGAGGCATCAGCACTCAAACCCATGATGGTCGAGGCGCCAACACCCGAGCCACCAGCGGAGGAGGAGCCCAGGCCAGAGCTGGAAGTAGCCCCTGCCCCGGAAGTGATGACGACGGAGGTGCCTGCTGCTGAGCCATGGAGCCCTGATGAAGTTGCTGGCCCCCTGCCTGAGGGGGCAAATGAAGACCTGGCGGCAGGGCATTCGGAACAACTTCCGGAGGTCGGAACTTCTTCTGCGGGACCCTCCCCGGTGGCGACTGAGGCTATCCCAGAGGACGGCCCTAGTGCCGTGGAGGCTCAGGGGACCACTCTTGTGGAGTTGGACCCAATTTTTGTAAGCGAGAACCCGCTGGATCCAGCGGAGGAGACCCCAGCAGGTCGGGACCCTATTCCCCTGTCGTTTTCCATTGACAACGCTTGCTCCAGTTTGCGTCAAGTTCAGCTGGCGTTCTACCACGACAGCAAGGCTCTTGAAGAGGAGCGCCAAACCCTCAGGCGGTGGCGTAATCGGTTCTACTTTGAGACCAAGCTGGCGCAGTCGAGGCTGGCAGACGACAAGGAGTGGATCAAACAGGAGAAGGTCCGCCTGGAATACTGGGGCAAATTATTGGATGATAGGGAGAGCTTGACTCGTGCCCTCGACACTCAATCGCGGGCCATTTATGAGCAGGTCAAAGCAACTAATAGTGCGGCTGATGATCGCCAAGAAAGGCTTGAAGCCATTAACACTACTCTCATCAAGCGCTGGGAGGCACTTGAGGAGAGGGAGAAGAGGCTCGAAGGCGAAGAGCAAAAACTCCTAGAGCTGTGGGATGATGTTTTGAAGAGGGAGGAGGAGCTCGCCGAAAAGGTGGCTCTGGCTGACAAGGGCCTCGAGGAACGCACCAAGAAGTTGGAGGAGCGTTGCGTTGAGGAGGAGGAGAAGGCCTGGGTGTGAGGGCAGGAACTCTACAAGCAAGAGTGTGCCATCGCTGCCAGGGAGAAGAAAGTTAGGAGCCGGGAGAAGGACCTGGTCGACCGCCAGAACAAGATCCACCTCCGGGAGGAGGAGCTCGGAAAAATCGAGAAGCGGGTTGCTGAATAGATTCAGAAAAATGCCAAAGAGGTTGAGCGCCTTGCTCGTGAGAATTCTAAACTGGCGGCGGCCAAAAGATCCTTGGAGGAACTGAAGGGCTTGAGGACTGCAGACTCCATACAGGTTTGGGAGTTCCTGAGCAAATCCAACGACGCGCTGACACCAATGGGCTTCAGTCCCGTGCGTCCGGATGATCCGGAGCCGGAGCCGGACCTGGTGTTGCAAGCGTTGAGCTCGGCGGGTGGCAAACTCTCCAAGGTGGGTGACGTCATCGCGGACCAGTTGGAGGTTGAGGGGCAGTCCCTGGCGAAGAACGTCGCAGAGTATGTGCTAACGTGCTACACCAGCCGGGATCCCCAATTTCCTCTGGACCCGGTGCTTAAAGGTCCCATCGAAGGAGAAGGTGAAGCCACCCGAGCCAACGTGTCAGAGGTTGCTCACAAGGTCACTCAGTTCTTCCATAGGGTCTAGGACCATGTCTGTAGCTCCCACTTGTATTCTCTCTTTTTCTTCCCCAATTTTGTAATCCCTTGTCTCCAGATGAATGAAATCCACAATTTGTTAATGAATTTCATTTTTTTCTTCAACACTTCTGTCTTCACTTGTCCCCCTGGTAGATGTACACAATTTTACTGTGACATGTACCAAGAGGATATTGTGTTTTGTTGAAGACTCGTTTGCTTCGAACTTGTAGAGTGTAGGTCCGAAGTCTTCGATAGTGAAGGCCCCCTGAGGTTGTCGGAGCTCAGAAGCTCCGGTATTGACTATCATCGGAGCTTAGTAGCTCCAGCAATAGTCCCTATCAACACGTAGAGCATCGATAGTTAGCCCTCCGGGGTGTCGGAGCTTAGTAGCTCCAGCAGTGACCTTTGCCAACGTGTAGCTTGTCGACAGCAGACTCTGCTTGTGGGGTCTTCTCACCATCTTTTATTCTGCGTCGACGGCTGGCCCCCCTAGCTTTGCCGGAGCTTGGTTGCTCCGGTAATGCTTGTTTTCAATGTGTAACATCGATCACAAGCCACCTAGGGGGAGTCGGAGCTTTGTTTTCTCCGGCTTTTCTCCATCAACGTGGATTCTTTATTTTTCCTGCACACTGAAGCCAAGAAAAATAGTAAAATTCGCTCCTTTCCTATAACTTCTTCACGGCTTACGATTCCCAAGAAAGTTTTAGGTCAAACACAATTCTGAATACAACCGAATGCGTTGCTTACTTTCTTCCAGATCCAATTGTACTTGGACCCGCCTTACTTCGGCCTGCCGGGGTGTAGGTATAGTGGCGTACTTAGGGTGCTTGACCAGGCTAAGTCGATAGCACACTCTGGCCCTAGATTGGCTTGGCGGCATTCAGGCGAGTGGGCCATGAACAATATTTGGATCCAAAAGAATTGACAATACAGCTCGAATTGTACATGAACTGGTCGAACTAAAATTTATTAAGAATTGCACAACTTTGTTATAGACAAGAAAGAGAAAAAAATCTTGAGCCTGTACAAAATAAATGCACGTGGAGTCTGTTTCACATGAAGATGTCTTTCACTATAGGTCCAGGGTACAGGGGAAACAAGTACACTCTTAGGGTACGGAACCAGGCTAAGCGTGTTTCATTTCTCGTTTGACCCAGGGTAGCTAGCCACACTTTTAGTCCTGAGACTGATACAAGTGTCACATGAACTTTGCGGACCTTCCGGGAAAGGTCCGGCTATTCTCCCGGAGGAACTACCCGACTTTGTACAATGACTCTATAACATACACCTGAAGTTACTACAGACTCACCTCCGTGATATTAAGTGTAGAACTTACGGAGGTGCTCAATATTCCAAGGATTTGGGAGAGGTGTCCCATCCTCGATAGCCAAGCGAACGCTTCCCGGACGGGATACTTTAATCACTCGAAAGGGTCCCTCCCAGCTGGGGGAGAGTTTGTTTAACCCTTCTCTGGATTGTATTCTCCGTAGCACCAGATCGCCTTCCTCGAGCTGTCGGTTGTGTACATGCTGCTGATGATAGCGCCGAAGGGCTTGGCGTATCGGGCATTCCGAACAGCTGCTTGGCACCTTCCCTCCTCAAGGAGGTCTAGGTCTTCACGCCGGAGCTGGTCCTGCGTGGCTTCGTCGAAGGTCCGGACCCGGAGTGACCCCAAGGTGATTTCTGGAGGAAGGATTGCTTCAGCTCCGTATACCAGGAAGAGGGGTGTCTCTCCAGTTGACCAGTTTGGAGTTGTCCTGTTGGCCCATAGAGTGGGCGGAAACTCTTCAATCTAGTTGGCTCCATGTTTTTTCAAGCGCTCATAGGTGCGCGTTTTGAGTCCTTTCAGGATTTCAACATTTGCTCTCTCGGCCTGGCCATTGCTTGCCGGGTGAGCTACGGAGGCGTAGCAAACTTGAATGTCGAGGTCTTCGCAATATCCTTGAAATGCAGAGCTTGTGAATTGGGTCCCGTTATCAGTAATGATTTTGTTTGGGACCCCAAATCTTCATACAATGGACTCCAAAAAGTTGATAGCAGATTGCTTGTTTATTGTCACAACTGGAGTTGCTTCCGGCCACTTGGTGAACTTGTCAATGGCGACATACAGGAACTTGTAACCTCCGACGGCTCTTGGGAAAGGTCCCAAGATGTCCATCCCCCACACAGCGAAGGGCCATGTAGGAGGTATCATTTGTAGAGGCTGAGCCGGTGTGTGAATTTGCTTTGCATGAAATTGGCATGCTTCGCATTTCTTCACCAGCTCAGTTGCATCCTGGAGTACTGTAGGCCAGTAGAAGCCATGCCGGAAGGCTTTACCAACCAGCGTGCAGGAAGACGCGTGGTTTCCACACTCGTCTCCATGGATTTCTGCGAGGAGCTCGCAGCCTTCTTCCCTTGTGATGCACCGCATTAGGACGCCGTTGGCATCGCGCCGGTCGAGATCCCCTTCTACCAACGTGTATCTTTTAGTCAATCTGACTATCCAGTCAGCGGATACATCATCGTCAGGAAGGATGTTGTCTTTCAAGTAGCTCCGGATCTCCGAGATCCATGCATCGGGGCTAACTTGAGCATTTGAGTCTTGCGTGCTGGGTTGCTCGGAGCTTCCGGCAGCACCTACGACCCTTGATGGCTGCCATGGTAACAGGGCCATCGGGACCATCAGCTTCAGGATGCTGATCTCGCCCCCTTCGCTCAGTTTGGCAGGCTGAGCTGTGGGTTTTGACAACCTCCGGAGTAAAGTCCCGTCAGGAGCTAGAGCTCCGATTGACGCTTTCGTCGAGAGTTCGTTGGCTTCAGCGTTGTGGACACGCTGGACATGGTGGAGGTCTAGGACTTCGAAGTCCTTCTGAAGCATCTGGACTTCAAGGAGGTAAGCAGCTAGTTGGAGATTGTTGCAGGAGCATTCACCCTTCACTTGTTTAATGATGAGCTGTGAATCTCCCTTGACCAGCAGCTGCTTGACACCGTATGACAGTGCCACCTTTAGTCTGTAGATGAGTGCTTCGTACTCCGCCATATTGTTGGTCGCCTTGAAGTCAAGGTGTACCATGTATTTTACCTTCTCCCCGGTTGGTGCGAGGAGAAGGATTCCAGCTTCGGCCCCCTGTTTTTGCATGGAGCCGTCGATGTAAAGGGTCCAGTGAGGCTCGGTGAAGGCCGAAGCCTTGTGTTCTGGCTTCTGCTCACTGGGGCCCCCAGGGTTTGATGGAGAGGGAGTCCATTCCGCCACAAAATCTGCCAATGCTTGACTCTTGATTGCTTGTCTTGAAATGAATTCGAGATCGAATTCGGCCAATTCCGCTGCCCACTTTGCAATATTCCCAGTTGAATTGGTATTATGCAAGATTGCTCGAAGTGGATAAGAAGTCACCACTGAAATCTTGTGAGCTTGGAAGTAATGGTGAAGCTTCCTGGAGGCGATAAGAACTGCATAGAGCAGCTTATGCACCTCTAGGTATCGAGTCTTGGCGTCATGAAGTACTTCACTGATGAAGTACACTGGGCGCTGGATGGTTCGAATCCTCCTGGAGGGGCCCGGAGCTTCCTCTTCATTGACCCGGATCCTCCCGGAGGGATCCGGACCTTCTTTGGGGACCTCCGGGTCCTTGCTGGAGGGACCCGGAGCTTCTTCAGAAGTGACCTGGACCC
Organism: Tuctoria greenei; assembly: GCA_036927565.1. Lineage (NCBI taxonomy): Eukaryota > Viridiplantae > Streptophyta > Magnoliopsida > Poales > Poaceae > Tuctoria > Tuctoria greenei. The sequence goes on from JAYESD010000005.1 coordinate 18,097,477, forward strand.
TCCTGGAGGGGTCTGGGTCTTCTGAAGTAACTTCTTGTGGACTCAAGTCTGGGAACTGGGACCCGGACTCGCTTTCAGGAACCTCCGGACCCTCCTGGAGGGGTCTGGATTCCTGAGCATGGGATAGTTCTGGTCTCTCCGCAACCAGGACCATACTGACGACTTCGTTAGTTGCTGAAATGTAAAGCAGCAAAGGCTCGCCAGGGTTCGGAGCTACCAGCGTTGGTAGGGTGGTGAGGAGCTGTTTTAGCTCCTGGAACGCCTTTTCTGCTTCGTCAAACCATTGGAATGGTCCGGACTTCCTCAATAACTTGAAGAAGGGAAGTGCCCATTCCGTCAGTCTTGAAATGAACCGGCTGAGGGCTGCTAGACATCCAGTCAGCTTTTGGACATCCTTGATGCGGGCTGGTGGCCGCATGTCTTCAATGGCTTTGATCTTCGCCGGATTAGCCTCTATGCCCCGGTGATTTACCAGGAAACCAAGAAGTTTTCCGGAGCTAACCCCGAAGACACACTTGTCTGGGTTTAGCTTTGTGCGGGTGGCCCGCAGCTTGTCGAAGATAGCCTGCAAGGTGTCAAGGAGTGACTCCTTGTTCTTGACCTTGACCACAATGTCATCGATGTACACTTCCACTATGTCTCTAATGAGTTCTTCAAAAGTTTTGTACATAGCTCGTACAAAGGTTGAAGTTGCATTGTTGAGACCAAATGGCATGGCTGTATAACAGTACAATCCATCTACTGTGATGAAAGAGGTATGCTCTTCATCTTCCCTAGAAATTATGATTTGATGATACCCAGAATATGCGTCTAGGAAACACAATAATTCACACCCGGAGGTGGAATCCACTATCTGATCTATTCTAGGTAGTGGGAATGTATCTTTTGGACATGCCTTATTTGGTGTAGTGTAGTCAATACACATCCGAAGCTTCCCGCTGGCCTTGGGCACAACGACTGGGTTTGCCAGCCATTTTGGATGGAGGACTTCTCGGACGAATCCAGCTTCGAGCAACTTCTTCACTTCTTGTTGAATGAAGTTCTGTCGCTCCACGGATTGCTTCCGAGGCTTCTGATGCATGGGCCCGGCGTCAGGGTAGATCTTCAGATTGTGCTCAATCACTTCCCTGGGGATCCCAGGCATTTGTGACGGTTGCCAGGCAAACACGTCGACATTAGCCCGGAGGAAAGCGATGAGCGCGAGTTCCTATTTGTCATTCAGTCTCCCCGATATACGGGTGGTCTGAGCGGCATCGGAACCGATTCGGACAACTTTGACGGGAATGTCGGTGTCGCCGCTTGGCTGCACACGAGGTGCAGAAGTCGAGCCTCGTTGACGAATGCTCGGGGGTTTTGGAGCTTGCTCCTACCTGGAGTCCTCCTCTTGCGCCGTAGTAAGCGCATGGAGTTCTTCCAGAGCGATTACTCCGACAGTGCGATCTCCGCGGATCCAGAGAACGCCTACTGGTGTTGGCATCTTTAACACCAGGTAGCCATAATGAGCAGCTGCCATGAATTTGTACAAGGCAGGCCTACCCAAGATGGCTTTGAAAGGTAAGTTGATCTGAGCAACATCAAAGACCAACTTCTCAGTGCAATACTTCTCCCGGGTCCCGAAGGTAACGGGGAGAGTAATAGCACCGAGTGGGGTAATGGCTCCCGGACCTACTCTGGAGAAAGGTCGGGATCGGTGAAGATCCGAAGGTCGGAGCTGAAGCTTGGTAAAAGCTTCGAAGCTTATGAGGTTCAGTCCCAAACCTCCGTCTACCATAACATGGTGGAGATGAATGTTATTGATGGTAGGAGATACCATCAAAGGTAACTGGCCTGCTCCAACCATGCTTCGAGGGCAGTCCGAAGCATCAAAAGTGATGGTTGTGTCCATCCACTTCCGATGAGGCTCCACCTGGCTGTAGGAGCTACAGCGGCCATGTCCTGATGCATTGTCTTGAGGACGCAGCGGGAGGTGATGTCCCATGATCCACCAAAAATGGTGTTCATGGTCTTCCGACGCTCGTTGTCAGAGACGTCAGAATCGTCATCGACGGAGGTGTAGACGGCCTTCAGGACCTTTTTAGGATCCTGAAAACCTAACTCCTCTTCCGCCGGAGCTTCGACAACTTTTTGTTTTCCTTCCCTCTGTCGGAAAGGAACTTCTTCCCGATGCTTGTTGTAGCGCTCGGCAAGGTTTTGGACCTCCCGGCAGTCTTCCAAACTGTGGATGTCTGTCTTATGAATTGGACACCACACCTTGGGTTTGCCACCGTCTTCAGAAGATGGTCGAGGTCGCTTCTCGGGGCGTGGCCCCCGGCCACCCGGAGCTGCAGCAGCTGCAGCATTAGATGCGCCGGCCGACGGCTTCTTCTTGCCATTGGTATTTTTCTTCTTCTTGCCACTCTCGGAGGTAGTGACTTCGCCTTTGGAGGATTTCTTGCGATCCTCCAGAGGTGGTTTGGAGTGCATTTCACGGCCCTCTGCAGCTCTGGCACATTTGTCGGCCAAGTTGAAGAGTTCCGTGACACTGGTGATCTCCTTGACCGCCAGTTTCTCCAACATCTTCGTATCCCGTACGCCCTATCTAAATGCCACAATGACAGAAGCGCTAGAGATAGAAGGGATAGTGTTCCGTACCTAAGAGAATCTCTAGATGAATGATCGCAGGGATTCTCCCCCTTTTTGCACGACTGCAAAAAGGTCCAGTTCGGTGCCTGGTCGGGTGTATGAACTCCCGAAGTTGGCGGTGAACTGTCGGCACAACTCCTCCCAACTGTTGATGGAGTTGGGTGGAAGGCTCATAAACCAGGACCGGGCGGTCCCAGTTAAAGCCACTGGAAAAGAGTTGGCCATTATGGCCTCATTTCCTCCAGCTGCCACGATAGCAGTGGAGTAAATCTGAAGAAATTCAACGGGATTAACAGTCCTGTCAAACTTCTTCGGCAGGTGAGGCCGGAATTTTTGTGGCCACCTGACCATACGCAGATGCATGGCCAGGGCTGAACAGCCTTCTCCTACTCCTTCAGGAGCAGGAATGTCCTGAGCTTCTCGTCTTTCATGAGCACGCTCGATATGGACTCGGCCGTCTTGTTGACGATATCGGCGATCAAGCTCCACCCGGAGGTCATGAGTTGAAAGCCTTGATACCGTGTGAGTGTGTCGTGCCCCGGAGGGCAACGACGTCACTTGTTGTGACGCAGCACGTCTCCTATTGTTGGAAATGTGCGGACCAAGTCTGCCAGGCAAGGTCCATCGCTGCGACGGGGCCTGTCCTGAAGGAGGAGGACCCTGGTTACTGATGTGGTCGGCTGCTGCTGCAACCAAGTGTTCCACATCGGCCCTCCACTGCTCCATTGCATCCCGGGATGCATCCGGAGGTGGTGGGCACTGAAGGAGAGCACGTGCTGCATGGAGCGCGTGTTCCGGGTTGTCATGATTCCCCGACGCAGTGATTGACGCCGGTGCACCATCGCGCTGCCCAACTTGATTTACTGGTGGAGGCGGCGGTGGTGGAAGTGTGACTCTTGCTGGGACTGAGGTTCCTGCTGATGGCTGCATATTGGAGGGATTGCCCCTAGCAGCTTGAACAGCGTGATGACCATTGGATGATTCAGCAGCTGAGTTCACCATTCTTGAAATCTCAGGCGCCCCCTACCTGGCGCGCCAACTGTCGGTGGTTTTGATCCGGCAGATCTCCCAACACTACTAAAAGTGTTTGCGGAGTTTGAAGTTCAGTGTGGGCGCGCGGAGATTCAAGAAGGTGAAATGTAAAATGACACAGGAGACACAAAGATTTACGTGGTTCGGGCCGCCTGAGCGTAATACCCTACTCCACTGGGTGTGTTGGTGTTGTATTGGATGTATGAACTCAACTCAGGTGATGTGAGTTGAGAGCGTGTATGAGCCGATTAGACTAGATCAGATCCTAGCAGAGAGGAGCCGAGAGACCTCTATGTATCGTCGGCCTGTCCTTTTATAGTACAAGGACATGCCGTTACAAGTTGGCCTGGCCCGACATGTGGCCCCGACGGCTACTAATATTGATACACATTTGATGCGCTTAATTACCCTTAATGACCGAGTTACGGGCTTTGACAGCGCCGTTACTGGTAATTAAGGTTGTCCGATCGTGTGTCATTAACATAGTATTAATGACACTTAATCGGGTCTTGAAGTCCTTGATTTCCCTTTGAAGATCCGGAGCCGTTGTGGATTATACCAGAGGTTTGAGGCTAAAGATCCGACGGTTGGACACGTGGCAGCTCCGGAGCATACTGTGGGGAACAGATAGGTCCAGTACCACCAGACACGTGTCAGTTCTGGAGCTTCCCTCGGTCTGGGGTTAGCTCCGGGGGTGCCGTTATGGTACATAGCCTGGAGCTTCCCCCTTGTGGGCGGTAGCTCCGATTTGATGGTACACGTGGTGACCCTGGAACTAACCATGTTGGGGAAACAGGTCCGGTTATGTCTGACATGTGGGCCTTCGAAGGTCTTCAAATTAAGTAGATGACATTTCCTTGAGATCTTTACAATCTCAAGGGGTATACGGTACCCAGGGTACCGACAGTCCTAGTCGCGGAAAGACTAGAACCACTTCCAGTTCAGGAGCCCAGGCCCCTCTGGGAGGGTCCGAAGCTACCAGAAGGCGAGTTTGGGTCCCAGCCCCTAGGCACGGATCTTCGAGGCGAAATACTAGATGGTCAACCTCTCTCAATTGAGGGACTTCACACGGCTGATTAGGAAGATCCGGACCCCTCCGGGAGGGTCTGGATTGAACAAGAAGAAGTTTCGGACGCCTACGGGAGGGTCAGAGAAGAACAACAAGAAGGTTCGGACCCCTCCGGGAGGGTCCGGATCGATGGAGAAGAAGCTCCAGGCCCCTCCAAGAGGGTCCGGACTGTCCAACGACCAATATACTTCATTAGCGAAGTACTCTATGGCGCCAAGCCCAGGTACATTGAGGTGCATAAGCTGCTTTATGCGGTACTTATTGCCTCAAGGAAGCTTCGTCATTACTTCCAAGCTCACAAGATATCAGTGGTAACTTCTTATTCACTGCGTGCTATTCTGCATAATCCTAATTCTACTGGGAACATAGCCAACTGGGCAGCGGAGCTAGCAGAATACAATCTCAAATTCCTGCCTCGACAAGCAATCAAGAGTCAAGCCTTGGCCAATTTTGTAGCGGAGTAAACTCCTTCTCCATCGAATCCTGGGGGCCCCAGTGAGCATAAATCGGAACCCAAGGTCCCAGTCTTCACTGAGCCTCATTGGACCCTCTACTTCGATGGCTCCATAAGAAGCAGGGGATGAAGATGGAATACTTCTCCTCGCTCGGAATGGGGAGAAGGTAAAATATATGGTGCACCTTGATTTCAAGGTGACCAATAACATGGCGGAATATGAAGCTCTGATCTATGGGCTCAAGGTGGTGCTATCTTTTGGCATCAAGCAGATGCTAGGTAAGGGTGATTCACAGCTCATCATCAAGGAAGTCAAAGGCGAATGCAGCTGCAACAACCATCAACTCACTGCTTATCTCCTTGAAGTCCAGAAGCTCCAAAAGGACTTCCATATCCTGGAACTCTGCCATGTCTAGCATCTCAACAACGTAGAAGATGATGAACTCTTGACAAAGGCTTTAACCGGAGCTCCGGCTCCCCATGGAGTCTTTGTCCGGAGATTGTCAAGACCAACCGCTCAACCTACAGAACTAAGTGAAGGGGGTGAGACCAGCACCTCGAAGCAGTTAGGGATGAAAACGGTACGGTAAATTCTCGGATCATCCGACGTCGTTTGCGAAAATTTCTGATGCTATTATCATTTTCAATAATTTCCAAAATTTTCGATAGGATTACCGTTTTTATCGGACATTGAAATTTGGTAAATGGAACGAAACAATTTGGACTGATTTCTGACCGAATTATCAGAATACCGTATTTTAATGGAAAATTTCCGAACAATAACCAAATAATTTTTGAATATTAGGTTGGGTCTAATGAGTTGGCATATAATAAGCTCAATTCTTTAAATTTTTTATTCAGGCACCAGTTTTTGGATAAGGAGGTAACTTTAATTATGTACAAATATTTATTTATTTATTTAAAATATGTGTTTCTAAAGTGATTTCGTTTCATATTGATTTTTTTACAAAATGAGATTAAAGTTGTTGTCTTATATTTTATACTTAAGTTGTTGATGTTATGGATGAATAATATTTTGGTTGCATTGTTTCCTAATAAAATTTGGAACCGATCCGATATCGACATACTTCCGATCCGACATGTTTCCTAATAAAATGAAAACAATTTCACCCTTTTTTCCGTCCGTTTCCGACCGCTTTCATCCCTAGTCCTGGTGGCCCTATTACCATGGCGTCCACCAAGGGTCGTAGGTGCTGTAGGAACCTCCGAGCAACCCAACATGCAAGACTGAGAAGCTCAAGTTAGCTCTGATGCATGGATCTCGGAGATCCGGAGCTACTTGAAAAACAACCACCTTCCTGAAGACAGTGTATCCACTGACCGGATCGTCAGATTGGCTAAAAGATACAAGCTGATAGAAGGGGATCTCTACCGGCGTGGTGCCAACGGCGTCCTTATGTGGTGCATTGCCAGGGAAGAAGGCCGCGAGCTCCTCGCAGAGATCAATGGAGGCGAGTGTGGGAACCACACGTCTTCCCGCATGCTGGTCGGCAAAGCCTTTCGGCATGGCTTCTATTGGGCTACAACACTCCAGGATGCAGTAGAGTTGGTAAAAATGTGTGAAGCGTGCTAGTTCCACGCAAAACAAATTCACACACCAGCTCAGTCACTACAAATGATTCCTCCTACATGGCCATTCGATGTGTGGGGCATGGACATCTTGGGACCTTTCCCAAAAGCCGTCGGAGGTTACAGGTTCCCGTATGTCGCCATCGACAAGTTCACCAAATGGCCGGAAGCTACTCCAGTTGTGACTATCAATAAGCAATCAGCAATCAAGTTCTTGAAGTCCATAGTCTGCAGATTTGGAGTTCCAAATAGAGTCATCACCGACAACGGAACCCAATTTTAAAGTGCAGCATTCCAAGAGTATTGTGAAGACCTTGGCATTCAGGTCAGCTACGCATCAGTAGCTCACCTGGCAAGTAATGGCCAAGTCGAGAGAGCAAATACAGAAATCTTAAAAGGACTCAAGACGCGCACTTATGAGCGCCTGAAAAAACATGGAGCCAACTGGATCAAGGAGCTTCCGTCCGCACTGTGGGCAAGTAGGACTACACCTAACTGGTCTACTGGAGAGACACCCTTCTTCTTGGTGTACGGAGCTGAAGCAGTCCTTCCTCCGGAGATCACCATGGGATCACTCTGAGTTTGGACCTTCGACGAAGCCACACAGGACCAGCTCCGACGTGAAGACCTTGACCTCGACGACGAGGGAAGGTGTCAAGCAGCGGTTCGGAATGCATGTTATCGCCAGGCGCTCTGGCGCTATAATCAAAGGCATGTGCGTAACCGACAGCTCGAGGAAGGCGATCTAGTGCTGCGGAGAATACTAACTCGTGAAGGGACGAACAAACTTTCCCTCAGCCGGGAAGGTCCCTTCTAAGGGATCAAAGTATCCCGTCCCGGATGCGTTTGCTTGGCAACTGAGGATGGGACCCCACTTCCTAATACTTGGAACATCGAGCACCTCCATAAGTTTTACGCTTAGTATCACGGAGGTGAGTCTGTAATTACATGCAATGTAAATTATAGAGTCTATACACAGAGTCGGGTAGGTACTCTGGGAGAACATCTGGACCCCTGTGGGAGGGTCCGAGAAGTTCAAGCAACACTTGACAGTCGCAACACTAAAAGTTTAACTACCTGCCCTGGGTTAGTACAAGATGTATGGCACACTTGGCTTGGTTGCGTACCCTAAGTGTATCCTTGTCTCCCCTGTAATCCGGACCTATGATGAAAGGCATTGTTGTGTAAAAGCAGACTCCACGTGCATTAATTTTGTGCAGGCTCATTCTCTTTTATTTATCCTTATCCTTCTTGTCTATAACGAAGTTGTGTAATTTTTTTTTTGAGTTTTAGTCCAAGTTATTCATATGTTGTACAAGTTATATTGTTGGTCTCTGTGACGCCCGGTTCTGAAAACTGAACCAAGCTAACGCATATGTGTGCCCAGGATGTTCAACACACATACACGAGTGCAATCACAAAAGAGTATACAGAAAATTACCACAGAACAAGATTAATTATCAAGTTTTATTACACAAACTATATTATCCTCGAATACAAGCTCTAATGAATATTAATGACAAGTTCAACTAATGCAGCGGAAATAAACTAATTAAGCAACTAAGCAAACTAAGCAAAAGGGATAGCGCAACTACATGCAACACCACAGGCAAAGTTGACGGTAGACACAGCCTAGAACTCCGCATTATCGCCATTAAACTCACAATCCTGACCTGCAACTGTGGGGGGGGGATTGCAAGAGTGAGTACATGTCGTACTCAGCAAGTGTGGAAAGTATGACATGTGGCTGATTCAAATGACGACAATAATAATGGCAAAGTGCTGAAAAGTACAGTAAAACATTTGAAAAGCAATATATTATATGTATGTGAAGTAAACCCATCATAATCATAAATAATATCATAATACCAGTCCATAATTCACCATCCTCATCAATAATTCCAGATTTCACCATTGCCAATAACCATATTCAATACCAGAAATAAATCCATAACCATCCATAACCATTACCATAACCATTACCATAACCATTACAATAACCATTACCAATACCAAATACCCTCTAATCATGGAAGTTGTCCAGGTGCTCATAACCGGGAGCACGGCTATCATGATAGTTTTATTTGACTCTGCAGAGTTTGTACCACTTTACCCACGTGTTCGTGATTTCATCACCTTTCGGCGACTAAGAACCTCCCTTATGCCCATGACCCGTCGGTCATAATACACACTTCCGTTGGTGTGTGGCCAAGAGATCACAAAATAGCCTTTACAAAGGGATTACTAGCCTATTTAGACCCCACTAAGGTTTCACCGGTGGCGATGCCTCCAACTGAGCACATCTTCAACCAAGGGCCCCCTATTGAGCCATTCGGATCCCAGGGTAGTCCCACCAATCATCATCAAACCCAATCCGACTACCCCTTCCCCGAGCATCCACAATGGTCCAAACAGCACTAGCAAAGCCCTAATTAATCAGTTACGCCGCACCCATACTTGGCCTCGTAGTGGCACTGTAGTCTTGGCTTATTCTCGCATGAACCAGTCCTTAGATCTAAAGCGAGCAAACCACCATAACATCCAACCCATCCACATACCAGGCTTGCTTAGATCACCCATTACCATACCATATTTAACCAGTTCATGATAACCATAATCTCATCCATACATAATTAAATTGAGTGGTATAGTTATTTCCATCCCAGTTGATTAAGCGAAGCAAAAGGTAAAAAGCCCTTCCCGACGCTCTACCATAAATTCCAGGTGACAAGGGTGGTTTAGCAAGTCTAGTAAACTTCCTACCATAGGATTCCCATCAAATTGACACAGCATGCAGTTTTACAAACAAAACATTTATTTTAAAAACAGGATCAATATGCTTCAAGGACACTTGCCTTGCTCCGGCAGATAGGGTTGCTCAAGCTCTTCAAAATCTTGATTCTGAAAATCCTCGTACACGATCTCTTGAGCACTTCCCTCTACTCGTGATCACACATACAAGAAAATACATACAAATCAACATGATGCACACACATTAATCAACATGCGATGATATGCATGCATGCAAAGATCAATCATTAATTAACTATGATTGTTTATTAATTAGATGCAACGAGTTCATAGTGTTCATATGATTTTACATGGGGTTTTAGCGAGGATTAATGCTGTTGAAAATAAAAGGACAATGCAACTAAAATCAATTTACGTCTATTAGATCTAATACGTCGCTAAAATTCGCATCGGGAACGAATCCTACCGTAGATGTGACGGCTTGACGATCGTGGAACGAAGGCGACGCGTAGACGAAGTGGATGGCGCAGTAGTCCTCCGGCGGCACGACGACGACGACGACGATTTCCGACGGATGACAGCACCCTCCTCTTTTTCTTCCTCTTCCTCCTCTTTTTTTCCTCTCTTTTCGTCCCTGGCGGCGCCTCTGGTGTCGAAAACTACGGAGCCTGGCTCCTTTTATAGGCGGCGGTACGCGGCATCGGCTAGAGACCGAGTCGGTCACGATGCGAGCGCGGCAGGCGTGTCAAGCGGGGCTGCGGCACGTGGGCCGGTCGGTGCGGAACGCGCGGAGCGCGTGGGCGGGAGCATGGTCATCGCGCGCACGGGAGCGGGGCCCAGGCGGGCGGCGGGGTGGCGCCAGGTGCGGGGTGGCCAGGACAGGGGTGCGGGGCCCAAGCGAGCGGGGCGTGCGCGGGTGGGGCCCGGGGTCACGCTGCGCCGGGGCGGGAGCGCGCAGGCGCGCGTGGCTGGCGGGCCGGTCGGGCGGCGCTGGTCCTCTTTTTTTTCCTTCTCTTTTTTTTATATTTTTATATTATTTTATATTTTATTTTTTATATTTATTTTGTTATATATGATTATTATATATATTATTTATATACATATATTTATATATATTATTATTATTATTTTATACTTATTCCCTATTACAAGTCTTATGCTATTATTTTCCTTTGCTTCTTTTGCTACTCATATTTGTATATGTATGTTCTATATTTTATTATTTTTTTTCTTTTATTCTACTAATGTTTAATGCATGATCATGTATGCAATGCATGATGCGAAAATTGAGGGTGTTACAAACCTACCCCCCTTAAAGTGAATCTCGCCCTCGAGATTCGACAGCGTGGAGAAAAGATGCGGGAATTCTGCCTTCAGGTCTTCTTCACGTTCCCACGTAGCTTCGGCTTCCGTATGGTGTTTCCATTGCACTTTGCACCAACGGATCCTCTTATTTCTCGTGACCCTTTCCTTCACGTCCAAGATCTTGATAGGTTGCTCGACATAGGACAAATCCTCCTGAAGTCCTAACTCGTCCATCGGCACTCGTTCTTCTGGCACCCTGAGACACTTCTTGAGTTGGGAAACATGAAACACATCATGTACGTCTGAAAGATGAGCTGGCATCTCCAACTTATATGCTACTTCTCCTCTTTTGTCCAAAATCTTGAATGGTCCAATATAACGAGCTGCGATCTTGCCTCTTACGTTAAACCTCTTATGACCTCTCATAGGTGACACATTGAGGTAAACAAAATCTCCTATTTCAAAGGCTAATTTCCTTCTCCTATTGTCCGCATAGCCTTTTTGTCTTGATTGGGCAGCCCTCAAGTTTTCACGAATTATCTAGACTTGCTTTTCGGCTTCTTGCAACACATCCGGATCAAATACTTGAGTTTCTTCTGCCTCATTCCAGAATAACGGTGTCCTACACTTCCTCCCATAAAGCGCTTCATATGGTGACATTTTCAAGCTTGCTTGGTAACTATTGTTGTACGAAAATCCCGCGTATGGCAAGCTTTTGTCCCAACTTTTCCCATGCTTTAAAGCACAAGCTCTTAACATGTCCTCCAAAATCTGATTGGTCCTCTCGGTTTGTCCATCCGTTTGAGGATGATATGCTGAACTAAAATTCAACCTCGTTCCCAAAGCTTCATGCAATTTTTGCCAAAATCTGGAGGTAAATTGAGAACCTCTATCCGAGACTATCTTCTTCGGTACTCCGTGTCGATACACAATATGCTCCATGTATATTTCGGCCAGTCGTGCAGATGTATACTTGGTCTACACAGGGACAAAATGAGCTGACTTGGTTAAGCGATCCACAATTACCCAAATCGAGTCATACCCGGACTGAGTACGTGGTAACCCAACTATGAAGTCTATTCCAATTTCTTCCCACTTCCATTCCGGAATCTTCAACGGTTGCAATAATCCGGCTGGCCTTTGATGTTCCGCCTTGACTCGTTGGCATACATCACACAATGCTACGTATTCAGCTATGTCCTTCTTCATGCTATCCCACCAATAGCAAGTCTTCAAGTCTTTGTACATCTTTGTACAACCAGGGTGAATTGAGTAAGGCGAGTCATGTGCCTCCTTTAACATTGTCTCCCGAATATGCTTTACATTAGGCACAACGATCCTCTTTCCAAGCCATAAGGTACCATGTTCGTCTTCATCAAATATGAATTCTCTCTCTTCCTTGATCCTTTCCTTGATTTCCTTGATCTCTTCATATGCGGTTTGGGCCTCTTGAATTTCTGCTCCAAGGTTGGGTTTAACTCCATCATCTCCATCTCATTTACAAACCCGAGGTTCAACCGTTCAAACTCCTTACATAACTCGAATGGTAACTCTCGAACCTTGAGTTGATGACTTACTCCTTTTCTACTCAAAGCATCGGCCACTACATTGGCTTTTCCCGGATGATAGTTGATCCCCAAATCATAATCTTTGATGAGCTCCAACCATCTTCGCTGCCTCAAATTAAGATCCGTTTGTGTGAAAATATACTTAAGACTCTTGTGATCCGTATAAATTTCACACCTATGTCCAAGAATATAGTGCCTCCATATCTTCAATGCATGTACCACGGCTGCAAGTTCTATATCATGTGTTGGGTAATTCTGCTCATGTTTCTTCAATTGTCTGGACGCATAGGCGACCACTTGACCTTCTTGCATCAATACACATCCAAGTCCTTGTCTTGATGCATCGCAATAAATATCAAAACTCTTGCTCACATCCGAAAGTACCAAAACTGGAGCTGTTGTTAACCTCTTCTTCAACTCCTCAAAACTGTTTTGACAAGCTTTAGTCCATTGGAACGCCTTTCCTTTCATTAGCAACTCCGTCATAGGCTTGGCTATCTTGGAAAAATCCTTAATAAACCGACGGTAATATCCAGCCATCCCAAGAAAACTCCTTATTTCCTTGACATTTCGCGGCGGCTCCCACTTCAACACGTCTCTCACTTTTCCGGGGTCAACCGATACTCCTCCTTCTGAGATTATATGACCCAAAAATGGCACATCTTTAAACCAAAATTGGCACTTGCTGAACTTGGCATACAATTGATGCTCCCTCAATTTCTGCAACGTAAGCCTCAAGTGTTCCTCATGTTCCTTCTCATCCTTCGAGTAGATCATAATGTCATCAATAAACACCACAACAAACTTGTCCAAGTACTCCATGAAGACTTTATTCATGAGGTACATAAAGTAGGCAGGTGCATTTGTCAATCCAAAAGACATCACGGTGTACTCATAAGATCCATACCGTGTCCTAAAAGCTGTCTTGGGTATGTCCGCTGGTCTAATCATCATTTGAAAGTATCCCGACCTCAAATCAATCTTAGAGAAGACACAAGCACCCTTCATCTGATCAAACAAGTCTTCTATACGTGGCAAGGTGTACTTGTTCTTGATTGTCACCTCATTGAGAGCTCGGTAATCCATGCACATCCTTTGGGGTCCATCCCTCTTGTCCACAAATAGAACGGGCGCTCTCCAAGGTGAAGAGCTAGGGCGAATAAAACCCTTCTCTAATTGTTCTTGAATTTGCTTCTTGAGCTCCGCTAATTCCATAGGAGGCATCCTATACGGCCTCTTAGCTATAGGTGCAGTTCCAGGTATTAAATCAATAACAAACTCAATGTCTCGATCAGGTGGCATACCTGGCAACTCATCTGGAAACACATCCAAAAATTCACACACTACCAAAATCTCCTCAATTGCGGCACTGTCCATATGATTCAGCTCCAATTTCTTCGGTGCAGTTTGAGATGCTTCAAATTCTACGGTGATCCCTTCTCATTAGTCAACTTCACCGTCTTTGTGGCACACTCAATAACTCCATTGTGCTTCCTCAACCAGTCCATACCAAGTATAATGTCCAATCCTTGAGAATCCAAAACTATGAGGTTGGCGGAGAAGTCTACCCCCCTTATTCTAAGGCTTACTTTTGGACATACTATATTTGTCCTCATCTCGCCTCCAGGAGACTTAACCAACAGAGTAAACTTCATATGAGAGATAGGCAAACTATACTTGGCAACATACTTCGATGCAATGAATGAATGCGATGCTCCAGAATCAAATAACATAGTCGCAGGGTTGGAGTTGGCGAGAAACATACCAATGACCACGTCATCCGCTTGTTGAGCATCCTTCGTAGAGACATGGTTCACGTTGGCACGAGCAAAATTTTGTTGTCCACGGCTTCCTTGTGGCTGTCCTCCATTGGGTCTTGGGTTTTACCTCGACGCATTGCTTCCTTGACCAAGGCCTGACTTAGGACATTGATGCGCAAAGTGTCCAGCTTCTCCACAAGTATAACACTTCTTAACCCCATCAGAATTACTGGGACGAGCTTGGTTTTGAACATTGGCTCCAGGAAAATCAGCACGAGGCGCATAAGGCATCGGAGGCCTAGGTGCTTGCATGACAGGGCGCTGCTGCACAAACTAAGTTGGGTGTGGTGCATAACCAGGGCACTGAGCAGGAATAGAGGAGCTGTAATGAGGCGCATTGGGCGGCACAAAGTGAGGGCGCACATTACTTCCTTGTTGTTGTCCTTGATACGGCGCCTTCCTCTTGATTTCTTGCTCCATCTCTCGAATCTTGTTCTCAACCACAATTGCTTTGTCCACAAGCTTCTGGAAATTGACATAATCACAATTGAGCAATTGCACTTGGATCTCACTGTTCAAGCCCCTCATGAACAAGTATTGTTTCCGGCTATCCCGACTAACATCCTCAGGCGCATACCTTGAGAGTTGAGTGAACTTGTTGAGATATTCACTCACGCTTGATCTTCCTTGCCTTAAATTCTCAAATTCTTGCCTCTTCAAGATCATAACACCCTCAGGCACATAATGAGAATGAAAATTCTCCTTGAATTCGGCCCAAGTGATTCTTTCTTGGTTCTCATGAGCACTGCAATAAGCATCCCACCAATCCGCAGCTGCTCCAACGAGTTGATGAGAAGCAAATAGCACCTTCTCCCGGTCACTGCATTGGACAATGGCTAGCTTCTTCTCCACGGACTTGAGCCAATCATCCGCATCCATAGGGTCAGCAGCTTGAGCAAAGGTTGGCGGCCTAGTCCTCATAAACTCTCCCAATCGGTTATGAGGAGGCGGGGGTGGCGGTGGAGGCATGTGGGGCTGATTGTAGATATTGCCAGCCTGCAGCTGTCCCATAGTCTGTATCATGGTCTGCATGAGCTGGTTTTGCATAGCCAATAGCTGCTCAATGTTGATAGCTCCATGAGCATGTCCTTGCCCATTGTTGTTTTGAGGTACTCCATTGTTCTCCTCCTCATCATTGCCACCCCTCTGGTTGTGAGTCCTCACCATCTGAAGGAAAGCAATAGGTAAGAATTAGAAAACGTCCCCAACTAAATGCATCAAGGGATATGAAATTAACCAGCTAGCTACACTAGCCTAGGTGGACATGGCAATGCTAAGGCATCCCAAAATCCTCTATTAAGCACACAAGCAAACAATATATATATAGCAAACAGCACACCAACCAAAAGACACATTGATTCCTGAGTGCTCCTATGTGCTTTAAAGTGTCCATTCTATCTAGGCTGCGTCCTACGGTCAACCTGTGGCTTTGATACCAATTTGTGATGCCCGGTTCCGAAAACTGAACCAAGCTAACGCATATGTGTGCCCAGGATGTTCAACACACATACACGAGTGCAATCACAAAAGAGTATACAGTAAATTACCACAGAACAAGATTAATTATCAAGTTTTATTACACAAATCATATTATCCTCGAATACAAGCTCTAATGAATATTAATGACAAGTTCAACTAATGCAGCGGAAATAAACTAATTAAGCAACTAAGCAAACTAAGCAAAAGGGATAGCGCAACTCCATGCAACAGCACAGGCAAAGTTGACGGTAGACACGGCCTAGATCTCCGCATTATCGCCATTAAACTCACAATCCTGACCTGCAACTGTTGGGGGGGGGGATTGCAAGAGTGAGTACATGTCGTACTCAGCAAGTGTGGAAAGTATGACATGTGGCTGATTCAAATGACGACAATAATAATGGCAAAGTGCTGAAAAGTACAGTAAAACATTTGAAAAGCAATATATTATATGTATGTGAAGTAAACCCATCATAATCATAAATAATATCATAATACCAATCCATAATTCACCATCCTCATCAATAATTCCAGATTTCACCATTGCCAATAACCATATTCAATACCAGAAATAAATCCATAACCATCCATAACCATTACCATAATTACCATAACCATTACAATAACCATTACCAATACCAAATACCCTATAATCATGGAAGTTGTCCAGGTGCTCATAACCGGGAGCACGGCTATCATGATAGTTTTATTTGACTCTGTAGAGTTTGTACCACTTTACCCACGTGTTCATGATTTCATCACCTTTCGGCGACTAAGAACCTCCCTTATGCCCATGACCCGTCGGTCATAATACACACTTCCGTTGGTGTGTGGCCAAGAGATCACAAAATAGCCTTTACAAAGGGATTACTAGCCTATTTAGACCCCACTGAGGTTTCACCAGTGGCGATGCTCCAACTGAGCACATCTTCAACCAAGGGCCTCCTCTTGAGCCATTCGGATCCCAGGGTAGTCCCACCAATCATCATCAAACCCAATCCGACTACCCCTTCCCCGAGCATCCACAATGGTCCAAACAGCACTAGCAAAGCCCTAATTAATCAACTACGCCGCACCCATACTTGGCCTCGTGGTGGCACTGTAGTCCTGGCTTATTCTCGCATGAACCGGTCCTTAGATCTGAAGCAAGCAAACCACCATAACATCCAACCCATCCACATACCAGGCTTGCTTAGATCACCCATTACCATACCATATTTAACCAGTTCATGTTAACCATAATCTCATCCATGCATAATTAAATTGAGTGGTATAGTTATTTCCATCCCAGTTGATTAAGCGAAGCAAAAGGTAAAAAGCCCTTCCCAACGCTCTACCATAAATTCCAGGTGACAAGGGTGGTTTAGCAAGTCTAGTAAACTTCCTACCCTAGGATTCCCATCAAATTGACACAGCATGCAGTTTTACAAACAAAATATTTATTTTAAAAACAGGATCAATATGCTTCAAGGACACTTGCCTTGCTCCGGCGGATAGGGTTGCTCAAGCGCTTCGAAATCTTGATTCTAAAAATCCTCGTACACGATCTCTTGAGCACTTCCCTCTACTCGTGATCACACATACAAGAAAATACATACAAATCAACATGATGCACACACATTAATCAACATGCGATGATATGCATGCATGCAAAGATCAATCATTAATTAACTATTGTTGTTTATTAATTAGATGCAACGAGTTCATACGTGTTCATATGATTTAACAGGGGTTTTAGCGAGGATTAATGCCGCTGAAAATAAAAAGACAATGCAACTAAAATCAATTTACGTCTATTAGATCTAATACGTCGCTAAAATTCGCATCGGGAACGAATCCTACCGTAGATGTGACGGCTTGACGATTGCGGAACGAAGGCGACGCGTAGAAGAAGTGGATGGCGCAACAGTCCTCCATCGGCACGACGACGACGACGACGATTTCCGGCGGATGACAGCACCCTCCTCTTTTTCTTCCTCTTCCTCCCCTTTTTTTCCTCTCTTTTCGTCCCTGGCGGCGCCTCTGGGGTCGAAAACTACGGAGCCTGGCTCCTTTTATAGGCGGCGGTACGCGGCATTAGCCAGAGACCGAGTCCGTCACGATGCGAGCGCGGCAGGCGCATCGGGCGGGGCTGCGGCACGTGGGCCGGTCGGCGCGGAACGCGCGGAGCGCATGGGCGGGAGCGCGGTCATTGCGCGTGCGGGAGCGGGGCCCAGGCGGGCGGCGGGGTGGCGCCAGGTGCGGGGTGGCCAGGGCAGCGGTGCGGGGCCCAAGCGAGCGGGGCGTGCGCGGGTGGGGCCCGGGGTCGCGCTGCGCCGGGGCAGGAACGCGCAGGCGCGCGTGGCTGGCGGGCCGGTCGGGCGGCCTGGCCGGCCGGGCGGCGCTGGTCCTCTTTTTTTTTCTTCTCTTTTTTTATATTCTTATATTATTTTATATTTTATTTTTTATATTAATTTTTTATATATGATTATGATATATATTATTTATATACATATATTTCTATATATTATTATTATTTTTTTTATACTTATTCCCTATTACAAGTCTTATGCTATTATTTTCCTTTGCTTCTTTTGCTACTCATATTTGTATATGTATGTTCTATATATTATTATTATTTTCTTTTATTCTACTAATGTTTAATGCATGATCATGTATGCAATGCTTGATGCAAAAATTGAGGGTGTTACAGTCTCTTCGTATCTTAGCATTGCTGCATGGTCTACTCGCCTGAACGTCAAGCCAACACAGGTCTGGAGTGTGCTATCGACTTAGCCTGGTCTTACATCCTAAGTACGCCACTCTACCTACATTTCGGCAGGCCTCAGTAGGGCGGGTCCTAAAAGCATTCGGATCTAAAAAGATTACATCAATGTGCTTGTTATCATATCGAATTCCTTCGAGTATAAAATCCAAATAAGAACGGTAAGTCGCAAACGAGCTATAGACGAGAAGACGAATTTTACTTTTTTTTTCTTGTCTTTGATGCATAGGAAAAAGGAAAACTTGTGACGATGGTGGACGATGTCGGAACTACCAAGCTCCGACATACCCCAAGGGGGCCCGTGAAAGTGCATCTAGGCATCCCCGTGGGTTTTGGATGATTGATGACAACAATTAAGAGGCTAATGAGCTAAATTGATCTTAAGCATTGGTATAAGAATTGAAATGAGATTAAAACCCTCAAAAAGGAAAAGGAGAAAACGGGCGTCAAAGACTCAAGCATAGAAATTAGGGTTTCTATGGTGTTGAGTTTATGTGAGCCGTATCATGAGAGAGGGTGGTTGTCTCATGTGCATTGAGATTAAACCAAGGGGCTCAAAGTGGTGGTTTAGAGAAAAACCTTTGTGAGAAGCCTAAAATGAGAAAAACCCTAGGAGGCCGGACTAGTCCGGGCCTCAAGGCCAAACTAGTCTGGCCATGGCAGACAAGTCCGTTTTGAGACGGACCAAACGTCTCTGGAGTGAAACTGAGTGAATTTGGACATAAGTCCAAGAAGTACGAACATGTCCGTTTTTGGACCGACCAAAGCTCTCTGGAGTAGTTCAGACTTGTCCGTTTGGGAACGGACTAGTCACTTTGAGTCTTAGTGAGATTAAACGAGAGAAACCCTAGGGGGGCCGGACTAGTCCGCCCCTGTGGCCGGACTAGTCCAGGCCAACCCAGAAAAGTCCGTTTTGGAACGGACCAAGTGGTTCTGTTCCACTTCGGACTAGTCCGTTATTGACCGGACTAGTCTGTTGTCTAGTGACCGTTTGAATTTGGAAATTTGGCGGGTAGCGTGACGATCGTTGCTCAGCCTGGCAGTTGTCGGCAACTGACCAAAGGTCAGTGGTCCCATAGGGCCGGACTAGTCCGGGGTCTGAGGCCAGACTAGTCTGCCCCTTTGCTGATGAAAGCAAAAGGGGCTCGGGACCTCTATAAAAAGGGGACCCCTGGGCTCATTTGAAGAAGTCTTGAACCCTAGCGCCGCCACAAGCATCCTAGATCCTTCCAAAGCCTTCTACTCGTCCTACTAACCCTCTAAGAGCAAATCTTGAAGATATTAGGGTTTGGGGAGGAGAATAAAGGAAGATCATTGCGCTTTGGCTCTCGGTTTGATCTCTTGCACATTGTGTTGTGTTGTGTGGCTTGTGTGAGTTGAGCTTTGTGTGCTCCTCTGTATTGATTTGTGGGAGCTTCAAGTTGTGAGCATCCCCATCAAACTTGGTGATTACCCATTGATATAGTGGAAACCAAGCCGGCCATCGTGGTGGCTTGGTGAGAGAAGGGTCAAGTGAGACCCGGTCCTTGTGTGGAATTCTCAACGTGGAGGTAGGCTTCTTCATGGAGCTGAACCACGGGATAAATCTCGTTTCACTTGTCTTTCGCTTTTTGTGATCACTAGTATTGCTATTAGGGTTCACCTTGCTCTTATTGCCTTACACTTTGATCATTATTGTGAACTTGAAATCTAAGTGTTTAAACTTCACAATATGAGCTTCACAAGTTTACTACACATTGCGCATATCTTTGGTGAACTTGAATTCCGCAAATAACTTGTAGAAATCAAGTTTTAGGGTTTCCACCCTGTGCTGAGCGGACTAGTCCGGCCCTGTACAGACTAGTCCGGCCACAGGAATTTAATCCTATTTGATTAAGTGATTTCAGGTATTATTGTCTATTCACCCCCCTCTAGGCGACTTTCAATTTGTATCAGAGCGGGCTTCTCCCCAAGAGTCTAACAACTCGGAGATGTAATGGCCGGAAGGGGTGACAACGAAGTTTTGATGCTCGTCGATGAAACCAAGACAAAGAACTTCGATGATCCGAATGACGACGAAGAAGTTCAGATGCTCAAAGCACGGCTTTGTGAGAAGCTCAATGTGCCCAAGAAGGAAATCAAGCCAATTGCTCCGGTCAACATTGACAATGGGAGTAGTTCACAACACTACTTCCGGTATCCTTACAATTATGAGCAACTTACCGCGAGCAACCATTATTTGTCTATTCCCATTGGCAAACCTCCTCATTTTGATGGAAATGATTATTCTATGTGGAAGCATAATATGAAGATGCACCTCATTTCCTTAAACCCTATCTTGTGGCAAATTGTGATGACACGTGTTCATCTTCCGAAGAATGAGGAAGACATCACACCGGAGCAAGCCGTTCTTCTACATCGCAATGCTCAGGCCGTTGGAGTGATTACATCCTCATTGACTCGTGAGGAGTTCAACCGCATTGAAGGTTTGGAGGTTGCCAAGGAGATTTGGGATACCCTCAAGATGGCGCACAAAGGCAACCGCGTCATTAGGGAGGCCAAGATTGAGATGATCCAAAGAGAGCTTGGGAGATTCACCATCATGGAGGGTGAATCTCCCCAAGATATGTATGACCACCTCAAGACTCTCATCAACAAGAGTCGGTCATATGGAAGCACCCGGTGGACCGACCACGAGGTAGTAAAGAGGATGATTCGAGCATTCATGCCTCGAAACATCACTCTTTTCTCACTAATTCGTGAAAGTCCGGGCTTCCACAAGATGACTCCCGAAGAAGTGCTAGGGAGAATCATCAACCATGAGATGATGGAGCAAGAAGCGATGTTCTACAATGATCTACAAAAGCTTTCCTCCTCCAAGAAAAGGGATGTTGCATTCAAAGCAACGTCCTCAAAATCATAAGAAAAGGAAGAAAGTGATCAAGAGAGCCCCGACACTGATGAGGAAGAAGCTCTCTTCATCAACAACTTTAAGAGGATGTTTAGAAGGAGGAGGTGGAGCTACCAAAATGAAAGGAGAAGCAAAGACAAGCCCAATACAAGATCAAAAAGGCCTTGCTACAATTGCAGAGAATATGGCCACTTCATTGTGGATTGTCCACATGAAGAAAACAAGAAAAAGAAGGAGGACAAGTCCAAAGAGAAGAAGCACTTCAAGAAGAAGAAGCAATCCGGACATGCCCACATCGGAATGGAGTGGGATTCAAATGAGGAATCCTCCTCCGATGAAGATGAGAAGGTAGCAACTATTGCTATGAAGAAGACAACAACTGAGAACAAGCTCTTCCCCAACTTGGAGACTTCAAGGGCAACATGTCTCATGGCCACAGAGGAAAGAAAGAAGGTTAAATCTAAATCCTCTTCTTAAATTTCTCCTCATGATGACTTTGATAGTGAAAATGAACATATGCTTAAAGACATGAGCAAAAGCACCTTGAAGAGATTGAGATTGTTAATGGAAGAGATATTTGAGAAGGAATAACTCATCAACCGTCAATAGGACATGCTCATCCAACAAAAGGAGAGATGTCAAGAGGTTGAGGAGCTCTTGGAGCTTGAAAGAGAAAGAAGCAAGGAACTTGAGCGTGAACTCGCTTTGAGCAAGGATACCTGCTCAAACCTTGAGAACACCACAATTGTGCTCAAGGATGAACTTGTTACTTTGACACAAGCTAACAAGATCCTTGAGACGCAAGTGAAGTCTTTCAAGGTCAATGCACCTTCTTCCTATACAAGTTCACCTGCCACAAATATTAAATCCGAAGCATCCCAACCTTGTAAATGCTCAAAGTTAATCATAAAGCTTAAAGATGAGCTAAGGTTAGCACAAACCAATCAAGCACCCAAGGGTGGCATCTTTGACAAGGAGAAGATGGCATATGCACGTAGTGCATATACCAACACAAGACATCCCCTTGTAAAGGATGGTCTTGGTTATTCTAGGGGGATGAGGCAAAATGCCAAAACTCCCAAGAATGGCAAAGAATTGATTGTTTTTGTCAAAGGAGGCTCATATAACAATAAAGGAAAGAACATTGCTACTACACCTAATATGCCTAAGAAAGAGCCTCATCCATTGTTCCATGATTTTTATGCTTCATATGTTTTATTGAGGAACAAGTTTGGAAAGGTATATGCTAGGTATGTTGGGGCACACTGCAAAAGTCCCAAACCTTCTGTGTGGGTGCCCAAGTGCCTCTTGACTAACATCAAAGGACCCAACACCGCTTGGGTACCTAAAGCCAAGGCTTAACTCTTTCTTGTAGGCATACTCCTCCGGTGGAACCAAGTGGGTTCTTGATAGTGGATGCACAAATCATATGACCGGAGAGAGGAAGATGTTTGTGGAGTATGAGCTTAATGAAGATCCAAGTGAAGGAATCTATTTTGGGGACAATAGCCAAGGAAAAATCCTTGGCACCGGTAAAATTGCTATATCCCCTAATCATACTCTTTCAAATGTTTTACATGTTAATTCACTTGATTATAACCTTTTGTCCATATCACAACTATGTGACAAAGGTTATAATTGTTTGTTCACTAATGACGGTGTGACCGTCACAAGGAGAAGCAATGGCTCAATTGCCTTTAAGGGTGTACTCAAGGGAAAGCTCTATCTTGTGGATTTCTCCGCGGATAAAGCCCAAATTGACACATGCTTAATTGCAAAAACTAACATGGTATGGCTTTGGCATAGAAGGCTAGCCCATGTTGGGATGAGGAATTTGCAAAAACTCCATAAGGGCGAGCACATCCGTCGTTTAAAGAATGTTGTGTTTGAAAAGGATAGGCCATGTAGTGCATTCCAAGCCGGACAGCAAGTTGGAGCACCACATCCATCCAAGAACATTATGACAACATCAAGACCATTGGAGCTTCTACACATGGACCTCTTCGGTCCAATTGCCTAATTAGTATTGGTGGTAACAAATATGGTCTTGTTATTGTTGATGACATTTCACGTTTCACTTGGTATTCTTTTTGCATGACAAGAGCAAAACTCAAGGTGTCCTCAAGAGATACTTGAAGAGAGCTCAAAATGAGTTCTCCTTGAGTACCAAGACCATAAGGAGTGACAATGGCACCGAATTCAAGAATACTCAAGTTGAATAATTTTTGGATTAAGAAGGCATCAATCATGAGTTCTCGGCCCCCTACTCCCCTCAACAAAATGGGGTGGCCGAGAGGAAGAATAGGACTCTAATTGAGATGTCAAGAACCATGCTTGATGAGTACAAAACGTCGGATCGATTTTGGGCGGAAGCAATCAACACCGCTTGCCATGCCATAAACCGGTTGTATCTTCACCGCATACTTAAGAAGACGTCATATGAGCTCCTAACCGGTAACAAGCCCAACATCTCTTACCTTCGTGTTTTTAGGAGTAAATGCTACATTCTTAACAAGAAGCCTAGGACTTCAAAGTTTGCTTCTAAGTCCGATGAGGGTTTCTTGCTTGGTTATGACTCAAACACTTATGCCTATCGTGTCTTTAACAAATCCTCCGGAATTGTTGAAGTAGCATGTGACGTAGTGTTTGATGAGACTAATGGCTCCCAAGTGGAGCAAGTTGATCGTCATGTGCTAGATCAAGAACAAGCTCCACAAGTGGTGATAGGAAGGATGGCACTTGGAGACATTCGACCACAATAACAACCTCAAGATGCAAGTGATCATCCTACACATCAAGCAAGCTCTTCCTCAAATAATCAAGATCAAGTTCCCCAAGATGCGCTCCAAGAATATGAAAATGGAGGCATCAATCAAGGGGGAGACAATGAGGATGAGGAAGACCAAGATGATGAATCAATACCTCAAGCGCCACACCCAAGAGTGCATCAAAGCATCCAACGGGACTATCCCTTTAACAACATACTTGGAGACATCTCCAAGGGGGTAATTACTCGATCTCGTGTTGCAAAATTTTGTGAACACTACTCTTTTATTTCTTCTTTGGAACCCCACAAGGTTGAAGAAGCACTACGAGATCTAGATTGGGTGATGGCCATGCAAGAAGAGCTCAACAACTTCTAGAGAAATCAAGTATGGGAGCTTGTGAAGAGGCCTAATGCAAATGTTGTAGGCACCACATGGGTGTTTTGCAACAAACAATATGAACACGGGGTGGTTATAAGGAACAAGGCACGACTTGTGGCCAAAGGGTATTCACAAGTCGAAGGTTTGGATTTCGAAGAAACCTTTGCTCCCATAGCTAGGCTTGAATCAATTCATATATTACTTGTATTTGCTACTCACCATGGTTTTAAGTTATATCAAATGGATGTCAAGAGCGCATTCCTCAATGGTCCAATCAAGGAAGATGTGTATGTGGAGCAACCCCCCGAATTTGAAGATGAAGAATTCCCAAACCATGTATACGAATTGCATAAGGCTCTCGATGGACTCAAACAAGCTCCTAGAGCTTGGTATGAGTGCCTTAGAGATTTTCTAACTCAAAATGGTTTCAAAATTGGGAAGGTGGATTACACTTTATTCACTGAGCACTTTAATGATGATTTGTTTGTTTGCCAAATATATGTTGATGACATTATATTTGGTTCTTCTAACAAAGCTTTTTGTGATGAGTTTTCTAAGATAATGACGGAAAGATTTGAGATGTCCATGATGGGAGAGTTGAAGTTCTTTCTAGGTTTTCAAGTGAAGCAACTCAAGGAAGTCACATTCATTAGTCAAACCAAGTACACACAAGATATACTGAAGAATGACATGGACAAGGCCAAACCCATCAAGACTCCCATGGCAACCAATGGGCATCTCGATCTCAATGAAGATGGCCCAAGTGTGGACCAAAAGGTATATCGTTCCATGATAGGCTCATTGCTTTACTTATGTGCATCTAGGCCCGATATCATGCTTAGTGTGTGTATGTGTGCTAGATTTCAAGCTGCTCCTAAGGTGTGTCATTTGACCGCCGTTAAGAGAATTCTTAGATATTTGGTTCACACACCAAGCCTAGGACTTTGGTACCCCAAAGGCTATAAGTTTAACCTCATTGGATATTTCGATGCGGACTATGTGGGGTGCAAAGTTGATAGGAAGAGTACATCGGGAACTTGCCAATTCCTTGGTAGATCTCTAGTGTCTTGGTCCTCAAAGAAACAAAACTCCATTGCACTTTCCACAGCCGAAGCGGAGTATGTCGCCGCCGGAAGTTGTTGTGCACAACTTCTTTGGATGCGACAAACTCTTAGGGACTATGGTATAAACTTGAGCCATATCCCTCTCCTATGTGACAATGAGAGTGCCATCAAAATAGCCCACAATCCAGTTGAACACTCAAGGACAAGCACATCGATATTCGCCACCATTTCTTGAGAGATCACTCCATCAAAGGAGATATTGCAATTTCCCATGTGAGAACCGATAAACAATTGGCCGATATCTTTACCAAGCCACTAGATGAGAAAAGGTTTTGTGAACTTAGGAGTGAGCTAAATATCCTAGATTCTCGAAATGTGACTTAAGTCTTGCACATCTGATTGTAATATTCAAAATTCACACATGCTTGCGAAAAACTCATCCTCCTCAATTTTCCTACAAATTATTTTGAAATTATTGAATCCTTGTGAATCATGGTTATAGTTTGATTGTTGATTGCTTACTGACCATATTTACAAAGATTTTTTGTGAAATATAGTACAAAAGGATCAAATCTCTACTAAAAACTCAATATATAGGAGTTTTAGGTCTTAGGACCGGGCTAGTCCGCTCCAGTGGACCGGACTAGTCCGGTGGTTCAGGCTGTCTGGACCCAGTCCGGAGGCCGGACAAGTTCGGGTCCCTGACCGGACTAGTTCGGCCCTTGGGGACTTAACCTCCCCAAGGAGCCCTCGACCTCTCCACTTTGTTTCAGACACTCTCTCTCCAAAAACGCTCAAAAACCGTCTCCCAAATGTTGATATTCGAATCCCTCCACAAAATCTTGATTCCAATCGATGGATTGAAGGCCTAAGGTGCTTAGGAACCTTTCCCCAAGCATCGGAGACCGATTCCTCACTCACATTTCATCAAATCAAAGATTTGAAGAGGTATTCTTGACCTAACTCCAAAATCCTTGAAATTCAATTCTTTTGGGTCCATTGATAGAAACTTCTTCACAAATGTTGTTGTACACATCATTGTGATCATGTAGCTCCATTTTTGTGGTAGGATCCGTAGTTTTTGCAAACCTTTTCTAGATTAGGTTTCTTGCTGTGTGAACCGAACTAGTCCGGCCCCAGGGCGGACAAGTCCGGGTTACACGGTGAAAAACCTAACCTTTGTTGATTTTGTGAACTCTACCATTTTATCTTGACTCCTTTGACTCATACACATTCCCTTGCTTCTCTTGTCAGCAATCATGTCGGACAATGAATACATTCCTCCTTCTGACTCCGAGACCGAAGCGGAGAAGCAAGCTCTCTTTCGACGGAAGCAAAGAGAGGACCAAGAGATGGTGGCTTCGTACTTTGATTGCCAGAGGGCAAAAAAGATGCAGCATGAGGAGCACAACTCTGCAGCCATCGAGGCAGCCCCGAAACGGAAGCAGCTTGTGACCTTGAGTGAGCAAGCCAAGTCTTAGGGGGCGAGGACCTCCAAAGATAAAGGCAAAGCCCCAGTTGATGCTGCACCCAAGAAGAGGGTGATTGTGGCCAAGAAGGCCGCAAGCAAAGTCAAGAAGGGTGCACCTCAACCCATTGGCCCGTTGAGGATGTCTTCTCCTGCATGAAACCCAAACCGTGCAACTGCTTTTGACGCCAACATCTTCAAGGGCAAGAGGGCTGAGAAGGCACACAAGCTGAGGAAGTTCAATGTATATCGGAGTGACAGGAGAACAGTGGATCCCCGCTTCTGGTGTGACTTCCACTGTGACTACTACTGGACGGTCTATATGACCAAGCAGACCCCTGTCACAGATGCTCAGTGGATAGACTAGGACTACATGGCCCAGAAGGATCATCAATCCTTCAATGATGTGATTGAAGCTATCGAGAGGCATGGCTCGAAGAAGTTCATGGCCTTCTAGTACAACTAGAATGTGGAAGTCACAACTCAGTTCTACTCGACCTTATATTTCCACACCGATGGGGACAGGAAGATTACCTGGATGACCCATGGAGAGCAGTACTCCACCACCTATTGGGAGTTTGCTCAGTTGCTTGACTTGGAGGACCAACTGGATAATGAGATCATCATTTCAAATCTGAAGCCAGTTGATCAGGACACCTTGGAGTATATGTACCCAAGTCATGCACAGTATGAGGTCGGGCACATTAGAAACATCAAGCCATTCTATAGTGTGCTCAACCGGGATCTCAGAAAGACCATTGCCCCCAAGGATGGAGATGCGGGGATCATACAAGGCAACTTGAGGCACTAGATGGTGCTAATCGATGGAGATGTCCACTTCAATGTGGTGGACTATATCTTTGATGACATCTTCAACATCTCTCACCCCCCAACCGATCATGTGGATATGCTCCGTACATCATGTACATGATCGAGAAGATCTCCGGGCTCACATTCAAGAAAGATATCACTCACCGGAGGCTTCGACCACAACTCCCTCCTCCGGAGCCGGCTGCTCCTAGGAGGAAGAATGCGTATCCTCCCACTTCTTCCTCTCTCTTCTTGCCATCTCCTCCACCACCTCTACCTTCTCGCGATGCGGAAGTGGATTATTCAAATGTTTCAAGGCTCTTTTCTCCTCTTGTCAGAAGACGGAAATTCGGCAACGTCGCATGGAGCATTGCAATGAGAAGTATCTCAAGGCGATGTGCGACAAGCTGGACATTCCAATGTCCCCGGTCGAGGAGAGCGATGGTGAGCTCACCTCCTTTACGGAGTTCACTGCCGAGGAGATTGCTTAGTTTGGAGAAGCTGGGACTTCCACCGCGGCCCCGATCGATGATGACGAGGCACATCTTGACCCGGAGGCCACGGAGAGCGACAGCGAGTGCCAAGGCAGCGATGACGAGGATGACTCCGACTCCGACGATGAGTAGACCTAAGGGCCCTCTTCCTCTCTTCTTTTCCTTTTTGGTGTCTTGATGCCAAAGGGGAAGAGATAAGCTTGGAGATAGCTTGGATGGACACTTAGATCTAGGGGGAGAGATATAGGGAGTGAAATGAAAAGGGAGAGATTAGATAGATTAAGTTGAGAGAGTATTGATCTATGTTTTACTTATGTTTTAAAACTCATTTCAAGTTGTATTGTAAGACTTAATTCATGTATTCATGTATCTTGCCTAAATTTGTGATGTGTTACCTCATTTAAATGCCTATTTTGCATAATCATTGTCTTATCACACTTTATGAACACATCACTTAGGCACCCCACCATAACATGTATATGTATGAGAACACTCTCAGTCTCTCTTACAAATGATGCATACATTGAGGGGGAGTCACTCATACAAATACATGTTACGAAAATAAATTATTATCTTTGTTGTTGAAGTCTTAATGTGTTGTCATCAATTCACCAAAAAGGGGGAGATTGAAAGTGCATCTAGGCATCTCCATGGGTTTTGGATGATTGATGATGACAATTAAGAGGCTAATGAGATAAAGTGATCTTAAGCACATGTTCAAGGATTGAAATGAGATGAAAACCCTCAAAAAGGAAAAGGAGAAAACGGGCATCAAAGACTCAAGCATAGAAATTAGGGTTTCTATGGTGTTGAGTTTATGTGAATCGTATCATGAGAGAAGGTGGTTGTATCATGTGCATTGAGATCAAACCAAGGGGCTCAAAGTGGTGGTTTAGAGAAAAACCTAAGTGAGAAGCCTAAAATGAGAAAAACCCTAAGAGGCCGGACTAGTCCGGGCCTCAAGGTCGGACTAGTCCGGCCATGGCAGACAAGTCTGTTTTGAGACGGACCAAACATCTCTGGAGTGAAACTGAGTGAATATTGAGCTAAGTCCGAGAAGTCCGGACTTGTCCATTTTTGGACGGACCAAAACTCTCTGGAGTAGTTCGGACTTGTCTGTTTGTGTACAGACTAGTCCGTTTGAGTCTTAGTAAGATTAACCGAGAGAAATCCTAGGGGGGCCGGACTAGTCCGCCCCTATGGACAGACTAGTCCGGGCCAACCCAGAAAAGTCCGTTTTGGAACGGACCAAGTGATTATGTTCCACTTCGGACTAGTCTGTTGTTGACCGGACTAGTCCTTTGTCTAGTGACCGTTTGAATTTGGAAATTTGGCGGGTAGCGTGACGATCGTTGCTCAGTGTGGCAGTTGTCGGGAACTGACCAGAGGTCAGTGGTCCCATAGGGCCGGACTAGTTCGGGGTCTGAGGCCGGACTAGTCCGCCCCTTTGCTGATGTAAGCAAAAGGGGCTCGGGGCCTCTATAAAAAGGGGACCCCCGGGCTCATTTGAAGAAGTCTTGAACCCTAGCGCCGCCACAAGCATGCTAGAGCCTTCCAAAGCCTTCTACTCGTCGTACTAACCCTCTAAGGGCAAATCTTGAAGAGATTAGGGTTTGGGGAGGAGAGTAAAGGAAGATCTTCACGCTTTGGCTCTCGGTTTGATCTCTTGCACATTGTGTTGTGTTGTGTGGCTTGTGTGAGTTGACCTTCGTGTGCTCCTCTTGTATTGATTTGTGGGAGCCTCAAGTTGTGAGCAGCCCCATCAAACTTGGTGATTACCCATTGATATAGTGGAAAGCAAGCCGGCCATCATGGTGGCTTGGTGAGAGAAGGGTCAAGTGAGGCATCCTTGTGTGGACTTCTCAATGTGGAGGTAGGCTTCTTCGTGGAGCTGAACCACGGGATAAATCTCGTTTCACTTGTCTTTCGCTTTTTGTGATCACTAGTATTGCTATTAGGGTTCACCTTGCTCTTATTGCCTTACACTTTGATCATGATTGTGAACTTGCAATCTAAGTGTTTAAACTCCACAATCTAAGCTTCACAAGTTTACTACACATTGCTCATATCCTTGGTGAACTTTAATTCCGCAAATAACTTGTAGAAATCAAGTTTTAGGGTTTCCACCCTATGCTGAGCGGACTAGTCCGGCCCTGTGCAAACTAGTCCGACCACATGAATTTAATTCTGTTTGATTAAGTGATTTTAGGTATTATTGCCTATGAACACCCCCTCTAGGCAACTTTTAGCCCGTCGTCGATGTTTTAAATGTTGAAAGTGGGCGCCATCGGAGCTAACAAGCTCCGACAACCCCCATGGGGGCCCGCCGTCGACGTGGAGCATAATGGCAATTGAAGATGGTGGAACTACTTGAGGGGCCCCGCCGTCGACGTCTTATGCGTTGACAGTGGGTGCCGTCAGACCTACCAAGCTCCAAAAACCCCAAGGGGCCCGCCGTCGACGTTTTACGCGTTGAAAGTGAGTGTTGTTGGACCTACCAAGCTCCAATAATTCCAGGGGGCCCGCCGTCGACATCTTATACATTGATAGTGGACGCTGTCAGACCTATCAAGCTCCGACACCTCCCAGGGGGCCCATCGTCGATGTCACAAATCATTCAAGTCATCAAAACATTATCAAACCTTTTGGTACATGTTTGTAATTAAATTGTGTACATCTACCAGGGGGCCAATAAGATAAAGGGCAATGCACTGAAGACAAACATAAAATGGAATTCATTCATGCAAAGAGTGGATTTCATTCATCCGAAGTATTGGAGTACAAAATGAGGATTACAGCAAAAGACAAAAGGAAAAGGTCCTAGCTACTGGAGGATCTAAGTCCTGTGGAAAAATGATGCAACCTTCTTACCAACTTCTTGGATGCTAGCCCTGGTGGCATCCTCCTCTTCGACAATGGGTCCGTCGAAGACCGGATCTAGAGAAAGATGGGGGTCTGTTGACGGCTGTTATATACCAATTTCATTCGTCAATTTAACTCAATTATGTGAAGGATTTGTCATTTCTTGCACACATCACCTTTCTATCTAACCCAATTTCACTTGGACTTGGAGAAATATGTGTATGCAGCATTTTATGCAGGAAATGAGAAAATGTAGAGGGATCAATCCTATAAAATATCATCCCAGCCAATCAGGCGATGACATGTGGCACCCCATGGATCAAATGGCCCACAAACAGAAGTATCCAAGGAGATCCAACGGTGTATCACTCATATACATCAATGGGACCCACCTAGCATCCACTTGGAGAAAGCACACGAGAAACGGTGCAATGACCAGGTCAGCCGAACCAGGGGGTCGACCGACCTGGTCTTTGCACCAAACTCGGTCAGCCTCCACGTGTTGGCTTCTCCCGACTCCCTGGAGTCAATGGTGACTGATTTGCGCGCTTTTGGTGGCGGGAACCGACCTCAACACTAGTATAAATAGGACCCCCTACCCCTCACTTCAACACACACCACTTGGGCATCATTCTATTGTATACACTATCTTCCATAGTCCTTAGAGGAGTTAGGATGTAGAGAGGAGAGCCTCTAGTCCCAAGTCCAAATTGGGAAAGAAGTAGAAGGAGTCTCTCTTCCCAATTCCACATTGGGAAAGGTATGTCTCATGTATTCCTTCTTGTATTTGTGATTTATTCTCAATTCAACGATGATTTAGTTCATTGCCTTAGGATGGCTTGTGCTGCAGCTCTTAAGGTATTTGCTTCGTATGCTAGCATGGTGCTAGGGTATTTAAGTAGCGTTGGATGTCTTGTAGACCCACGGATTGAAGAGGTAGGTAGTAGGTGGTGACAACCCTATCTGTCCTTTGTAATCCTCCACGTTCGGCTATGCCACAGGCTCTTGGCGGGAGTCGCCCTAGTATTGCTAGGGGTAAGCCCGTGCCCGATGTGTTGAATAGTATTGTGTAGGAATTCATCATTGACATGACCATTAGTATCTACCTTAGGCTATGTATATGTATTAGGAGCATTGTAGGAGCAACTCTATAACTCTTAATCCAATCTCCCTCTAGGACCCATTTACCCTTTAGAATAGATTGCCTAGGTGTGTGTCACACTACCCCTATTATCAACTTACCCCCTGTCCGGATAATTGATTAGTATCCCATAGCTTGACCATAAGAGTATTATATACTTTACTCCATTGCCTTCCTTTGGGATAAATACGATACCCTTGGGAATACTCATTGGTGAAATGCTACAACAGTATCTTTCGTGCACTTGTGGATCTCATCTCTTTACCGGAGATGATATGTGGTGTTAAGAAATACCAACAAGCATTTCTGGCGCTGTTGTCAGGGATGATTTGTTAGTATGTCTTAGGAGCCGTCAACAAGCATTTCTGGCACCGTTGCCGGGAAAGGCAAAGGAAGTGAAGGAGAGCTATCACTTGTGATTAAGCTATAGGTACTAGTAGTTATTAGGCAGGATTACCCTTGTTTGTTTTCTCCTTTGTGTGAAAAAAGGGTAGTGTTGGCCAACCCATTGTATGGGATGGCCAATGAGGACGCAAGTGCTAAACTGCAAGATGATTCAAGGCGTACCTCAACAAATGTCCGGTAGGCAACACCATTGCCTTTTGCGGGAGAATTTCAGCTTTCAGTAGGAGCCAAAGTCATCCATACCCTAGCTTGGGGAAGGCTCCAATAAGTTCTTCTTGGTTTGTGTAAGACCTATGTGTGCTGAATACATTGGCTTGTAGTGAATACACTTTCTTTGATGATAAAAGTTTTGAATATCACAAAAACACCTTTTTATTAAGGTCCTGCTAGTTTTGTAAGCTCCGGCGGGAGCTTGGTTGTACTAGTTTTGGTAAGCTCCAGCGCTAGGTTCTACTAGCTTTTGTTAGCTCCGACTCAAGGTCCGGGTTGCTCTGGCAAGGTCCGGAACTTGACCGCAATGCTTCTGTTTTTCATTTTCAATGTTTCGTACTTGCTTTACATCTCTGGAAAGATTGCTTAGTATTAATTTGCTAATTCTTTGATGCGTTTTGGTTGATATGGATGATATCGTGTTACTGTGGTTTTGCAACATGCTTATGTGAGGTTCTCACGTAAGGTATTGTGTTCGGAACTAACTTGAGTCAAGTCGAAGACTTGGGCTCGTATGGATTGGTTTCTTATTCATGTGCAGGTGTTGCTTGATTTCAAGACATGGCTGGTGACGGGATCCATTGAACTAGTCTTAGGGAGAAGATGAGGTTCAACAACCAAGTCCGGAAGGAATTGTGGTTGAGTTGATCGGATGGTTGCGCAACATGTTTGAATCAAGAACAATGCATATGAAGGTATTGTGGACGTCATTGGAAGATGTTTGCACGTGTGCAAGGAGTGCATGGACGTGGCTACATGGTTCCAAGACGTGATGAAGAGATGTGGACGTAAAGAGTTGGTCGGAAAGGTCCAACCGACTAGGTTATGGACTCAGGCTGCGGCTGAGTCAAGTTTGACTCAAATATGGAAAGATTTGAGTTGGTAATGATAGGATTTCGTGTGGGTCACGAATTTGAGTTGTTTAGGAATGTTGGATACGTTCCTAAGGTGTTTGGAAGTCTTAAGATTGTTTCTATCTACGTATAGAAGAATCCTAAGCAGTTATGGAAAGTTACGATTCATGAACAGAGTAGGATTAGGTTCCTGATTTGAGTTGAGTTGGCTTTCGAGCTGGTTATATAAGAAAGGGAGCCCAGAGCTCGTGGTGGACGACTTTGGAGCTGTTCCTCTTGTTTTTTATTGAATAAAATTAGTAGTTTGAAGGAACTTTTATGCCTTGTTCGTCCGACTTGTTCCAGACAAGTTTTACTCGTCGAGTTTCTGGACAGCACTACCTTTCGTCTGTGGTTTTATAATAACTCAAGTTTTACAAATCCAATTGATGTGATTCTTTTTGGGTTGGCTTCACAACTTGATTATCTATCATCTGTCAAAATTTCACGGTCATTGGATTTGTGGTCTATGATCTACACGAGTTTCTTTGCAGCGTTCCAGAACTGTTTTTTCTCGAGTAGGGCAGATTGATCTTTGTTTAATCTTTCGATCATAACTTGAGTTTTTCTCAACGGTTTTGAGTTATTCTTGTTGTGTTGTCTTCGTGACTTGATTATATCTGATATCTATCACTTTTGTCATGGTAAAACACATTTAGATTAGTCTCACACACGATTTCTTTAACAGATCGTTTTTCTGCCGAAGGGGTTGGGGTTTAATTGTTTCCGCTGCGTAAGATTTTTAAATCTACCATTCACCCCCCCTCTGGTAGCTTTTCACGTGCTCTTCGATCCTACAATTGGTATCAGAGCCATGGTGCTCTAATCTTTGTGATTTGCATGTGTTTTGACTAATCATAATGGAGAAGTACTCTGCCAAACCTTGTGTGTTCGCTGGTATTGATTTTCAGGTTTGGAAGGCACGCATGGAGGCTTTCATCCAGGCACAAGGCTTTGCAATATGGGAGAAGGTATACAAGCCTTACGAAGTGCCATCAAACGATCAAGTTACAGCTACAATCTGAGAGATGTCGACAACAACAACAAGGCTCGGAACTTGATTATACAAGGATTAACACAAAGAGACTTCGACCGTGTTGCACACCTCCGATCTGCATACGATGTGTGGAAAGCACTTTGTGACTACCACGAAGGATCCAACACGATCAAAGAGTTAAGGCAAGACATGTTCAAGAAAGAATACATGTTCTTCAAGATGCAACATGGTGAGTCTATTGATGACCTTTTTGCTCGCTTTAATAAGATTCTCAGCAACTTGCGTAGTGTCAATGTTAATTTTTTAGATGCTGAAAATGCTAGGCAATTGCTAAGTGCATTAGATATGTCAATTTGGGAGATGAAAGTCAATCTATTCGTGAATCTACTATCATGAGTTCACTTACTTTAGATGTGCTATATTCCAAGTTAAAAACTCATGAAATTGACATAATCTCATGTAAGAACCCCAACAAGTCTATTGCTTTTGTTTCTCAACGTGACATGCCTAGTTCCGGTCAAACATCATCTTGTGGTACACTTGCTTTGCTGTCCTCTCTAACCCTTGAACAGATTGAGGAATTTCCAGAAGAGGAGTTAGCACTAATCTCTACTAGGTTCTCAAAAGCATTACAAAATGTGAGAACTAGAAGGAGAGGAAGCTCCGGACCTCAACGCTGTTTTGAATGTGGTAAGACAGGACACTTTCATACAGAATGCCCTAACCTTTCAGGTCCTACTACCCATGAAGAAAAACAGAACAAGGTCAAGACCACCTCTGGAAACCCCAACAAGAAAAAGAAGGGTACCATAGGACGCAAGATGATTAATAGCTTCATCACTGCACTTCAAGAGCTCGGTTCAAGCGATGTAGACTTTGAAAGTGACAAAGATGATGACGATCTAGCCAACTTATGCTTCATGGCGGGCAAAACAAGATCAAGATCAAGTCAGGAGGATGTAGAACACAACAGTGACGACGATGAGGTATGTTCTACCTGTAATGAAATGTGTGATGCAATTTCTCGTGCAACTATTATTGTTAAGAAAAAAGACAAAAGGCATAGGGATAATGCTGCTAAAATTGAATCACTAGAATTTGAAATCAACCGTTTGAAAACCTTGATTCCTAGTGATGATTCTTGTCCCTCATGTGATTTAATCTATGAACAATTGTCCACACTAAGAACTGCACACTCCTCCACTCTAGATAGACTTGAACTTGAAATTGAAAATAACAAAAAACTTGATGCACTTGACATTGGAAACTTAAAAGATGCTTCTTGTTCTACAATTGATTTGCATTGTTCTAGTTGTGATGATCTTGATAAGAAAATGCAAGATGCTATGAATGAAATCTCTATATTGAACAGTGCTTTACGTTGTCATGAAGTTAAATATTGTTCCAATTGCAAATTAAAAGGAAAAACTTCATGTGAAAATTGCCTTGATCTGTCCAATAAACTTGATAACATGCATAAGACATTTGATCGGTTTTGTAATGGGAATAAGAACCTAAACTTGCTGTTGAATTCATCCAAGTCTTGCAATGATAAAACTGGTTTAGGTTTTGATTCTCATGCTCATGCTAAGGAACATCCACCTAAAATTGTAAATTCATTAGGAAGTGGTTTGATTCAAACAGTTCCTAAACAAAAAGAAGTGGTTTTCAAATCTGCAGGAGTATTGTCTCATTCGGTTGTTTGCTCATCTAGACATGAACACAAAGTTAAATTTAATTGTACCTACTGTGGTAGAGATGGTCATGTCATAGATTTTTGTTATAGATTAGCTAAACAACAGAAAAGGGAAAGAATGGTTGCTAGATCTCATAACTTTCATGCAAAATTTGTTGCACATATTAAACTGAATGTACAACCTGCTGTTTTGAGTCAAAAACATTCAAAGTTTACCTCCGGGCCTTCTGTTTTTGCCTCTGGAGCTACTGATTTTTGTGGTACACAAGTGACACCTTATAGGTCAGTAGTTAAGAATAAAAAATCTCAAACTTTGACTCATAAACCTGCTGTTTTGTCTCAGCTTTCGTGTGTTTTTCCTGCTGCACGTCGTGTGACTCAGTACTGGATTCCTAAATGCCTTTGACTAGCCCCAGTATTGAGTCATCGACGTATTGTGCTTCTATGTAGGTTACACGTTTGAGTAAGGAGAACATTTGGATTGTGGATTCAGGTTGCTCACGCCACATGACCGGACCTTCACGTGTTCAATCCTTCGGAGGAAAATGGTATGTTCTTATGATTGTTGATGATTATTCTAGATACTCTTGGGTCTACTTTATGGCGTCTAAGAATGATGTTTTTAGTCACTTTAGAACTTTATTTCTTAGATTATCAATTGATTACCCAGGATCTTTAAAAGCAATTAGAAGTGATAATGGAACTGAATTTAAAATCAATCTTTTGATCACTTTTGTGCTGAAAATGGAATAGACCATCAATTTTCTTCACCATATGTACCTCAACAAAACGGTGTTGTAGAAAGAAAGAATAGAACCTTAGTTGATATGGCTAGGACTATTCTTGATGAATATCAAACTCCTAGGAAATTTTGGGCCGATGCGTTAGCAACCGCTTGTTATGTCTCAAATCGTGTTTTCTTGCGTGCTAAGCTAGGTAAAACACCATATGAGCTCCGGTTGGACATACGCCTAGTGTTACACACTTTCGGGTCTTTGGTTGCAAATGCTTTGTTAAGAAACATGGTAATCTTGATAAATTTGAACCTAGATCCATTGATGGCATGTTTCTTGGTTATCCATCTCATACTAGAGGCTACCGTGTGCTTTTACTTGATACTAACAAAATTGTGGAGACTTGTGAAGTGTATTTTGATGAAGCTAGCCAAGGTACTAGCTCAAACATTGCAGGTCCAGATCCATATCCGCAGGGGGGAGCATTTTCGTTGAAGATGACGAAGAATTGGAGTTGTAGCTCAAAAATTCAGCAGCTAAAGACTTTGGTTCAGCTCCGGATGTTAATTCTCAACCAGCACCGACAACCATCAATGCTGATTCAAATCATCCTCAAGTCACAAGCTCATTGATTTGTGATGAACATGAAGAAGAAGAAGCTTGTGAGACATCTGTTCCCCTACGGTTTTACAAAGATCATCCCCCACAACAGATGATTGGAAGCTTGCACGAACGGGTCACACGGTCCAGGTTTTGCGATCCAAACTCTTATGCTCATTTTGCTTTTGTTGCTTCTTTTGAACCCAAAGATATATCACACGCACTCACTAATGAATCTTGGATTATTGCCATGCAAGAAGAGTTAGAAAATTTTGAAAGAAATAATGTTTGGAAACTTGTACCTCCACCTCAAGGTCACACATTAATTGGAACTAAATGGGTACTCAAAAATAAACAAAGTGAGGATGGGGTTGTGGTTAGGAATAAGGCTAGGTTGGTTGCTCAAGGTTTCACTCAAGTTGAAGGTCTAGATTTTGATGAAACTTTTGCTCCTGTTGCTAGATTAGAAGCTATAAGAATTTTGTTAGCTTTTGCTGCATCTATTGGTTTAAAGCTATATCAAATGTGTCGGTACCCTGGAAACCGTACACCCCTTGAGGTTACAAAGATATCAATGAAAAGTCACCCACTTGATTTGAAGACCTTCGGAGGCCCACATGTCAGATGTAACCGGACCCGCTTCTCCAACATGGTTAATCCCAGGGTCGCCACGTGTACTATCAAATCGGAGCTACCACCTACAAGGGGGAAGCTCCGGGCCATATACCGAAATGGCACCTCCGGACTTAACCCCAGACCGAGAGAAGCTCCAGACCTGACACGTGTCAGGTAGCTCCGGAGCTTCCTGTTTCCCACAGTATGCTCCGGAGCTGCCACGTGTCCACCCGTCGGAGCTTCAGCCTCTAACCTCCGGAAGACTTCATAACGGCTCTGGATCTTCAAAGGGGAATCAAGGACTTCAAGACCCGATTAAGTGTCATTAATACCATATTAATGACACACGGTCGGATGACCTTAATCACCAGTAACGGTGCTGTCAAAGCCCATTACCCGGTCACTAAGGGAAATTAAACCTATTGAATGAATATCAAATACTAGTAACCGCCGGGGCCACATGTCGGGCCAGGCTAACTTGTAACGGCCTGCCCTTGTACTATAAAAGGACAGGCCGACTACGGACTCGGGGGGTTGAGTGACGCAACATACGCGCCATAGACGCTCAACACAAGCTCATATAGCTAATACAACACCAACACACCCGTGGAGTAGGGTATTACGCTCAGGCGGCCCGAACCACGTAAACTCCTGTGTCTCCTGCATCATTTACTATTCACCTTCTCGAATCTCCGCGCGCCCACACCGAACATCAAACTCCTCTAACACTTCAGTAGTGTCAGGAGATCTGCCGGTTCCAAACCACCGACAGTTGGCGTGCCAGGTAGGGGCGCCTGAGGTTTTGAGAATGGTGAACTCAGCTGCTGGATCATCCAACGGTCAACCTGCTGCTCAGGCTGTTGGGGGGCAATCCCTCCAATATGCAGCCACCAGCAGGAGCCTCAGCACCAGCAGGAGTCACACTCCCACCACCACCGCCTTCACCAGCAAATCAAGCTGGGCAACGCGATGGTGCGTCGGCGTCAATTACTGCGTCGGCAAATCATGACAACCCGGAACACGCGCTCCATGCAGCGTGTGCTCTTCTCCAACGCCCACCACCTCCGGATGCATCCTGGCATGCACTGGAGCAGTGGAGGGCCGATGTGGAGCATTTGGTTGCAGCAGCAGCCGAACGCCTCAGCAACCAGGGTCCTCCTCCTTCAGGACGAGCCCCGTTGCAGCGGTGGACTTTGTCTGGTAGACTTGGTTCGCACGTTTCCAATAGCAGGAGACGTGCTGCGTCACAACAAGTGACGTCATTGCCCTCCGGGGCACGACGCACTCACACGGTATCCAGGCTTTCGACTCATGACCTCCGAGCGGAGCTTGATCCCCGATATCGCCAGCAGGACGGCCGAGTCCATATTGAGCGTGCCCGTGAAAGATGGGAAGCTCAGGACCTTTCTGCTCCTGAAGGAGTGGGAGGAGGCGGTTCAGCCCTCGCCATGCATCTGCGTATGGTCAGGTGGCCACAGAAGTTCCGGCCTCACCTGCCGGAAAAATTCGACGGTACTGTCAATCCCGCCGAATTTCTTCAGATCTACTCCACTGCAATCTTGGCAGCTGGAGGAAACGAGGCTGTGATGGCCAATTATTTTCCAGTGGCCTTAACAGGGACCGCCAGGTCCTGGTTTATGAGCCTTCCACCCAACTCTATCAACAGATGGGAGGAGCTGTGCCGGCAGTTCACCGCCAACTTCGGGAGTTCATACACCCGACCAGGCACTGAACTGGACCTTTTTGCAGTCGTGCAAAAAGGGGGAGAATCCCTGCGATCATTCATCCAGAGGTTCTCTCAGGTACGAAATACTATCCCTTCTATCTCTAGCGCCTCTGTCATTGTGGCATTCAGACAGGGTGTACGGGACAAGAAGATGTTAGAGAAACTGGCGATCAAGGAGATCACCAGGGTCACGGAACTCTTCAGCTTGGCTGACAAATGTGCCAGAGCTGCGGAGGGCCGTGAGATGCACTCCAAACCAACCTCGGAGGGTCACAAGAAATCCTCCAAAGAAGAAGCCGCTACCTCCGGGGGTGGCAAGAAGAAAAAGAAGACCAACGGCAAGAAGAAGCCGTCGGCCGGCACATCCAACGTTGCAGCTGCTGCAACTCCGGGTGGCCGGGGGCCACGCCCCGAGAAGCGACCTCGACCGTCTTCTAAAGATGGTGGCAAACCCAAAGTGTGGTGTCCCATTCACAAAACGGGCAGCCACAGTTTGGAAGACTGCCGGGAGGTCCAAAACCTGGCCGAGCGCTACAACAAGCGCCGGGAAGAATCTCCTTTCCGACAGAGGGAAGGAAAGCAAAAAGTCGACGAAGCTCCAGCTGAAGAGGAGTTAGGATTTCAGGATCCCAAAAAGGTCCTGAAGGCCGTTTAAACCTCCGTCGACGATGATTCTGACGTCTCTGATAACGAGCGTCGGAAGACTATGAACACCATTTTTGGTGGATCATGGGACATCACCTCCCGCCGTGTCATCAAGACTATGCGTCGGTATATGGCCGCTGTAGCTCCTACAGTCAGGCCAGGACCTCATCGGAAGTGGATGGACACAGCCATCAATTTTGATGCTTCGGACTACCCTCGGAGCATGGTTGGAGCAGGACAGTTACCTTTGATGGTATCTCCTACCATCAACAACATCCAGCTCCACCACATCATGGTAGATAGAGGTTCGGGGCTTAACCTCATAAGCTTCGAAGCTTTTACTAAGCTTCAACTCCGACCTTCGGATCTCCACCCCTCTCGACCTTTCTCCGGAGTAGGTCCGGGGGCCATTACCCCACTCAGAGCTATTACTCTCCCCG
This sequence comes from Tuctoria greenei, assembly GCA_036927565.1. NCBI lineage: Eukaryota > Viridiplantae > Streptophyta > Magnoliopsida > Poales > Poaceae > Tuctoria > Tuctoria greenei. Next base: position 18,138,767 of record JAYESD010000005.1, read on the forward strand.
TTACCTTCGGGACACGGGAGAAGTACCGCACTGAGAAGTTGGTCTTTGACGTCGCTCAGATCAACTTACCCTTCAATGCCATCTTGGGTAGGCCTGCCCTGTACAAATTCATGGCAGCTGCCCATTATGGCTATCTGGTGTTGAAGATGCCAACGCCAGTAGGCGTTCTCCGGATCCGCGGAGATCGTACTGCCGGAGTAACTGCTCTGGAAGAACTCCATGCACTCACCACGGCGCAAGAGGAGGATTCCAGACAGGAGCAAGCTCCAAAACCCCCGAGCATTCGTAAATGAGGCTCGACTTCTGCACCTCGTGTGCAGCCAAGCGGCGACACCGACATCCCTGTCAAAGTCGTCCAAATTGGTTCCGATGCCGCTCAGACCACCCGTATATCGGGGGGATTGAACGACCAATAGGTACTCACGCTCATCACTTTCCTCCGGGCTAACGTCGACGTGTTTGCTTGGCAACCGTCACAAATGCCTGGGATCCCCAGGGAAGTGATTGAGCACAATCTGAAGATCTACCCCGATGCCCGGCCTGTGCATCAGAAGCCTCGGAAGCAATCCGTACAGCGACAGAACTTCATCCGACAAGAAGTGAAGAAGTTACTCGAAGCTGGATTCATCCAAGAAGTCTTCCATCCAAAAAGGCTGGCAAATCCAGTTGTTGTGCCCAAGGCCGGCGGGAAGCTTCGGATGTGCATCGACTACACCACACTAAATAAGGCATGTCCAAAAGATCCATTCCCACTACCTAGAATAGATCAGATAGTGGATTCCACCTCCGGGTGTGAATTACTGTGTTTTCTAGACGCATATTCCGGGTATCATCAAATCCGGATGTCTAGGGAAGATGAAGAGCATACCTCATTCATCACAGTAGATGGATTGCACTGTTATACAGCCATGCCCTTTGGTCTCAAGAATGCAGCTTCAACTTTTGTACGAGCTATGTACAAAACTTTTGAAGAACTCATTAGAGACATAGTGGAAGTGTACGTCGATGACATCGTGGTCAAAGTCAGGGACAAGGAGTCACTCCTTGACACCTTGTAGGCTGTCTTCGACAAGCTGTGGGCCACCCGTACAAAGCTAAACCCAGACAAGTGTGTCTTCAGGGTTAGCTCCGGAAAACTTCTTGGTTTCCTGGTAAGTCACCGGGGCATAGAAGCTAATCCGGCGAGGATTAAGGCCATTGAAGACATGCGGCCACCAACCCGCATCAAAGACGTCCAAAAGTTGACTGGATGTCTAGCAGCCCTCAGTCGGTTCATTTCAAGACTGGCGGAACGGGCACTCCCCTTCTTCAAGCTATTGAGGAAGTCTGGACCATTTCAATGGTCCGAAGAAGCAGAGAAGGCATTCCAGGAACTGAAACAGTTCCTCACCACCCTACTGATTCTGGTAGCTCCGAACCCTAGTGAGCCTTTGTTGCTTTACATTTCAGCAACTGACGAAGTCGTCAGTATGGTTCTGGTTGCGGAGAGACCAGAGCTACCTCATACTCAGGAATCCAGACCCCTTCAGGAGGGTCCGGAGGTACCTGAAAGCGAGTCTGGGTCCCAGCTCCCAGACTCGAATCCACAAGAAGTTACTTCAGGAGACCCAGACCCCTCCGGGAGGGTCCAGGTCGCTTCTGAAGAAGCCCCGGGTTCCTCCAGCCAGGACCCGGAGGTCCCCGAAGAAAATCCGGATTCCCCCGAGAGGATCCAGGTCAGTGAAGAGGAAGTTCCAGACCCCTCCGGGAGGGTCCGGACCATTCAGCGCCCAGTGTACTTCATTAGTGAAGTACTACATGATGCCAAGACTCGATACCTAGAGGTGCATAAGCTGCTCTATGCAGTTCTTATTGCCTCCAAGAAGCTTCGCCATTACTTCCAAGCTCACAAAGTCTCAGTGGTGACCTCTTACCCACTTCGAGCAATTTTGCATAATCCCAATTCAACTGGGAATATTGCAAAGTGGGCAGCGGAATTGGCTGAATTTGATCTTGAATTTATTTCAAGGCAAGCACTCAAGAGTCAAGCATTGGCAGATTTTGTGGCAGAATGGACTCCTTCTCCATCAAACCCTGGGGGCCCCAGTGAGCAGAAGACGGAGCATCAAGCTCCAGCCTTCACCGAGCCTCACTGGACCCTCTACTTCGACGGCTCCATGCAGAAGCAGGGGGCCGGAGCTGGAATCCTTCTCCTTGCACCGACTGGGGAGAAGGTGAAATACATGGTACACCTTGACTTCAAGGCGACCAACAACATGGCAGAGTATGAAGCACTCATCTACGGACTAAAGGTGGCACTATCATATGATGTCAAGCAACTGCTGGTCAAGGGAGATTCGCAGGTCATCATTAAGCAGGTGAAGGGTGAATGTTCCTGTAATAATCTCCAGCTAGCTGCTTACCTCCTTGAAGTCCAGAGGCTTCAGAAGGACTTTGAAGTCCTAGATCTCCACCATGTTCAGCGTGCCCACAACGCTGAAGCCGACGAACTCTCAACGAAAGCGTCAACCGGAGCTCCGGCTCCTGATGGAACTTTTGTCCGGAAGTTGTCGAAACCCACGGCTCAGCCTGCCGAACTGAGCGAAGGGGGCGAGATCAGCATCCCGAAGATGACGGTCCCGATGGCCCTGTTACCATGGCAGCCATCAAGGGTCGTAGGTGCTACCGGAAGCTCCGAGCAACCCAGCACGCAAGACTCAAATGCTCAAGTTAGTTCTGATGCATGGATCTCATAGATCCGGAACTACTTGAAAGACAACATCCTTCATGACGATGATGTATCCGCTGACCGGGTAGTCAGATTGGCTAAAAGATACACGTTGGTAGAAGGGGATCTCTACCGGCGGGGTGCCAACGGCATCCTAATGCGGTGCATCACAAGGGAAGAAGGCTGCGAGCTCCTCGCAGAAATCCATGGAGGCGAGTGTGGGAACCACGCGTCTTCCTGCACGCTGGTCGGTAAAGCCTTTCGGCATGGCTTCTACTGGCCTACAGCACTCCAGGATGCAACTGAACTGGTGAAAAAATGCAAAGCATGTCAATTTCATGCGAAGCAAATTCACACATCGGCTCAGCCCTTACAAATGATACCTCCTACATGGCCTTTCGCTGTGTGGGGGATGGACATCTTGGGACCTTTCCCAAGAGCCGTCGGAGGTTACAAGTTCCTGTACGTCGCCATTGACAAGTTCACCAAGTGGCCGGAAGCAACTCCAGTTGTGACAATCAACAAGCAATCTGCTATCAACTTTCTGCAGTCCATTGTATGCAGATTTGGAGTCCCAAACAAAATCATCACTGATAATGGGACCCAATTCACAAGCTCTGCATTCCAAGGATATTGCGAAGACCTCGGCATACAAGTTTGCTACGCTTCCGTAGCTCACCCAGCAAGCAATGGCCAAGCCGAGAGAGCAAATGCTGAAATCCTTAAAGGACTCAAAACGCGCACCTATGAGCGCTTGAAAAAACATGGTGCAAACTGGATCGAAGAGCTTCCGACCAATTTATGGGCCAACAGGACATCTCCAAACCGGTAAACTGGAGAGACACCCTTCTTTCTGGTGTACGGAGCTGAAGCAATCCTTCCTCCGGAAATCACCTTGGGTTCACTCCGGGTCCGGACCTTCGACAAAGCTGCGCAGGACCAGCTCCAGCGCGAAGACCTAGACCTCCTTGAGGAGGGAAGGTGCCAAGCAGCTGTTCGGAATGCCCGATATCGCCAAGCCCTTCGGCGCTATCATCAGCGGCATGTACACAACCGACAGCTCGAGGAAGGCGACCTGGTGCTATGGAGAATACAATCCAGAGAAGGGTTAAACAAACTCTCCCCCCGGCTGGGAGGGACCCTTCCGGGTGATTAAACTATCCCGTCCCGGAAGCGTTCGCTTGGCTATCGAGGATGGGACACCTCTCCCAAATCCTTGGAACATCGAGCACCTCTGTAAGTTCTACACTTAATACCATGGAGGTGAGTCTTGAGTAACTTGAGATGTATGTTATAGAGTCATTGTACAGAGTCGGGTAGTTCCTCCGGGAGAGCAGCCAGACCTTTCCCGAAAGGTCCGCAAAGTTCATGCAACACTTGTCACAGTCTCCGGACTAAAAGTGTGGCTAACTACCCTGGGTCAAACGAGAAATGAAACACGCTTAGCCTGGTTCCGTACCCTAAGAGTGTACTTGTTTCCCCTGTACCTCGGACCTATAATGAAAGACATCTTCATGTGAAACAGACTCCACGTGCATTTATTTTGTACAGGCTCAACATTCTTTATTTTTCTCTTTCTTGTCTATAACGAAGACGTGTTGTTTTTAAGAAATTTTAGTTCGACCGGTTTATATACGATACGAGTTGTATTGTCAATTCTTTTGTATTCAAATGTTGTTCCTGGCCAACTCGCCTGAAAGCCACCAAGACAATCTAGGGCCGGAGTGTGCTATCGACTTAGCCTGGTCAAGCACCCTAAGTACGCCACTCTACCTACACCCCGGCAGGCCGAAGTAAGGCGAGTCCAAATACAATTGAATCTGGAAGAAAAGGCAATGTATTCGATTGTATCTAGAATCACGTTTGACCTAAAATTTTCTTGAGAATCGTAAGCCACGATGAAGTTATAGGCGAGAAATGAATTTTACTATTTTTCTTGACTTCAGTGTGCAGGAAAAATAAAATACACGTTGATGGAGAAAAGCCGGAGCTAACAAAGCTCCGACTCCCCTAGGTGTCTTGTAATTGATGTTACGCATTGAAAACGAGCATCACCGGAGTAATCAAGCTCCGGTAAGGCTAGGGGGGCCAGCCGTCGACGCTGAATAAAAGATGGTGAGAAGACCCCGCAAACGGAGTCTGCTGCCAACAAACTAAGTGTTGGCAAAGGTCACTGCAGGAGCTACTAGGCTCCAACACCCCGGAGGACTAACTATCGATGCCCTACGCATTGATAGAGACTATTGCTGGAGCTACTAAGCTCCAGCGATAGACAATGCCGGAGCTTCTAAGCTTCGACAACCTCAGGGGGCCTTCACTATCGAAGACTTCGAACCTAAATTCTACAAGTTCGGAGCAAATGAGTCTTCAACAAAACGCAATATCCTCTTGGTACATGTTCACAATCAAATTGTGTACATCTACCAGGGGGCCAGGTGAAGACAAAAGCGTTGAAGACAAAAAGTGAAATTCACAAAAATTTGGGGATTTCATTCATCTGGAGACAAGGAATTACATCTGGAGACAAGGGATTACAAAATTGAGGAAGAAGAAGAGAAAATACAAGTGAGAACTATAGAGATGGTCCTAGACCCTATGGAAGAATTGGGCGACCTTCTGGGCAACCTCCGATACGCTGGCTCGGGTAGCTTCGCCTTCTCCTTCGACGGGACCTTCAAGCACCGGGTCCAAAGGAAATTGGGAGTTCCGGCTGGTGTAGCACGTCAGCACATATTCTGCGACGTTCTTCGCCAGGGATTGCCCCTCAACCTCCAATTGGTCCGCGATGACATCGCCCACCTTGGAGAGCTTGCTACCTGCTGAGCTCAACGCCTGCAGTGCTAGGTCCAGCTCCGGCTCCGGATCATCCGGGCGCACGGGGCTGAAACCCATTGGTGTCACCGCGTCGTTGGCCTTGCCCAGGAACTCCCAAATCTGTAGGGAGTCCGCAGTCCTCAAGCCCTTCATTTCTTCCAGGGATCTCCTGGCCGCCTTCAGTTCGGAATTCTCACGGGCGAGGCGCTCAACTTCTTTGGCGTTTTGCTGAATCCTTTCAGCAACCCGCTTTTCGAGTTTTCGTAGCTCCTCCTCCCGGAGGTGGATCTTGTTCCGGCGGTCGACCAGGTCCTTCTCTCTACCCCTCACTTTCTTCTCCCTGGCAGTAAGGGCACACTCTTGTTCGTAGAGTTCCTGCCCTCACACCCAGACCTTCTCCTCTTCCTCTTGGCAGCGCTCTTCCAATTTCTTGGCGCGCTCCTCGAGACCCTTGTCAGCCAGAGCCACCTTCTCGGCGAGCTCCTCCTCCCTCCTCAGGACGTCATCCCGCAGCTCTAGGAGTCTCTGCTCTTCATCCTCGAGCCGTTTCTCCCTCTCCTCAAGTGCCTCTCGGCGCTTGATGAGTGTAGTGTTAATGGCCTCAAGCCTTTCGTGGCGTTCATCGGCCGCACTATTGGCTGCTTTGGCTTGATTGTAGATCTCTCGGGATTGAGCGTCGAGGGCGCGAGTCAAACTCTCCCTGTCATCCAGTAACTTGCCCCAGTACTCCAGGCGGATCTTCTCCCACTTGATCCACTCTTTGTCATCCGCTAGCCTCGACTGCGCCAGCTTGGTCTCGAAGTAGAGCAGGTTACGCCACCGCCTAAGGGTTTGGCGCTCCTCTTCAAGAGCCTTGCTGTCATGGAAGAAGGCCAGTTGGACTTGACGCAGACTAGAGCATGCGTTGTCAATAGACAGTGACAACGGGATAGGTTCCGGACCTGCTGGGATCTCCTCCGCTGGTTCCAGCGTGTTTTCAGATACAAAAATTGGGTCCCACTCCACAAGAGTGATCCCCTGAGTCTCCATGGCACTAGGGCCGTCCTCCTGGATGGCCTCAGTCACCATCGAGGAAGGCCCCGCCACCAGGTCTTCGTTCACCCCCTCGGGCAGGGGACCAGCGACTTTGCTTGGGCACTCCGGCTCGGCCGTGAGTACCTCCGACGTCATCGCTTCCGGAGCAGGGGGCGCTTCTGGCTCCGGCCTTGGCACCTCTTCCGATGGGGGCCCGAGCTCCGACACCTCCTCAACAATCGGCTCAGGAGCCGGAAGATCTTCAACCTCGACCAGCCCTGCGGCCGGAGCTTCAACAATGATCGGCTCTGCGGCCGGTGCTTCAGAGGTAGTCGGCCCAACTGCCAGAACTTCCTCAGCTTCCGGCGCGCGTGCCGGGACTTCAATCACCTCTGGCTCGACCGCCAGAGCTTCGACACTTTCAGGCTCCAGGGTCGGAATCACAGCTTCTTCCGACTCAACGGCCGGAACTTCTGTCATTTCAGCACCAGGACCCGGAGCTTCAACCTCCGGGGCAGGTGCCGCTGGTGCATCTTCTCTCCCATGGTCCGGCGCTACCACGGGAGCCTCTGGGGATGAGTCGAGGTCCATGAACACGACAGCCGGCGCCAAAGCTGTCACAGCTTCAGCCACCACTTGGGGCGGCACTGGGACCGGAGCAGAAGCTTCCGCCCTCACAGCTTCAGTTGTTGTGGCTGAGGGTGGAGCCTCACTCCTCTTCTTGGGAACGCTACAAATGATGGACGAGGAAACTTAAAAAAGCAATCACTACAGCAAAACAATTGTCCAAGGTAAAGATTAAAAATTACCTTGGGAGGCTTCCGCACCAGCTTGCGCGAAATCTTTTTCCCGGGCGTTCCGGGCTGGTCATAGCTGGCGTGGAAGCTCCGGAAGGCCCCCCGGAACTCGTCGCGGTCACGGGTGTTTCCCGGGTCGAGGCCCCCCTCGATCGGGAAGAACCCCCGGACCTAGAGGCCTCCACCGGCCCAGGTGCTGGAGTCGCGTGCCCGGAGCTAACACCCCGGGAGGACCCCACTGCGGGAACAGTCTCTCCCCGGGAGGACCCCACTACGGGAACAGTCGTCGCGGTTGTGGAAGACCTTCCCCTCCGGGGAGAAGGAACCGATGCAGAAGTAGCGGGCCTGACGGACCTTCCGTCGGCGTACTGCAGCTTCCGCTTCCGGCTCACGGGTTCATCTGCCAACTCCTTGCCCTTGTCGATGACCTCCTCCCTCGGCTTCGGAGTTGGGTCGGAGCCACCTTCGGACACTCCAGGGATCGCCACACTGGTAGTTGATCTTCTCTCGACGACACCTAGGTCGTCAAGCATGGGCATCTTCCACCGGAGCTCCCTACTGAACTCAACTTCCACGTTCAGAGGAAGAAAAGCCGATGGCGGAGTCAAGTCGGCACCTTCGACGTCGATGCCATGCTGGAACTTCTTGAGGTGGAACTCCAAGGTCTTCCCCACCATGTTGGACTTCAACCCGGTCTCGACCCGGTCGTCGTCCATCACGCTATTGAGGGCCCAAGCGAGTTTCTCCCTCTTCTTCAGCGGTGCCCACCTGTTGACCAGGAAGTTACAAAACACCGCTTGAGGGGTTAATCCCCCCTCCATGCATCGGCGAATCCTGGTCAGAACAGGGTCGAAGGCGTCCGCCAGCACCAGAGCTTCACTTCAGATCGTCGTGTCAATGTTGGGGAGGCCTTCGGGCAGCTCCAGCCTCTCGTGCTCCTCCACCCGGATGACTATCCAGTCCTTCTTCCAGTCATCCCACTTCCCATAAGGGAACGACTGGAGGTACTTGAATGGGCACTTCTTGCGCTTCACGAAGTAGTAGAAGCCAAGGTACTCATTGCTCCTACCGGTGGTGTGGACGGTGAAGAAGGTCCGAAAGAGTTCGATGCAGGGGGGATGCCCACCCACATCTCACAGAAGTGGACGAAGATAGACACGAGGAGAATGGAGTGAGGGCCAAGGTGGTATAGCTGTAGACCATAGAAGTCCAGCAGCATCAAGAAAAAGGAAGAAAAAGGTGGGATCAACCCCACCATGGCGTACGAGGAGAAGTACACCATTTCGCCGGAGTGCTCCTTCTCAAACGAGAGATCTCCACCGGCGCGGACCGAGCGGTTGAAGAAGTTCGAGGACCACCCCATGAGGGCCCGAACCTTCTTCAGGTCGCCGTCGGTCTTCAAGCGACTCTCGCGGAGACCCAACTCCATCGCGGCACGGCTAGGCAAGAGAAGAAAAGCGAAGCACAAGTTGGGAGTTTGAGGGCAAGATCAGATGGGAGGCGTGAAGAACTCCCGACGGTGCGTGCTTTCCTTCTTAAGTAAGCCCTCGCAATGCTTGGATGGAAACCGCAAGGAAGTCGGAGATACCATTCAAAAACTCTACCCAGCCGATGACAAGGTGGCCCGGGACTACCCCGACGATCAAGTCGAGGTTCTTACCCAGGCGAACGGTTGTCATCAAGAGGCGGAAACCCGAAGGCGGCGGCCTGACAAGGCGCGCGGAACCGATACGGTTTTCGTATCGGGAACCGACGACCTTCAATTGCGTGAGATCCGCACGCCAAAGATCTCATCTGCCGCACGCGGGACACACCACGTGGCGAGGATTTAACTCCAAACCCTCGCCAACGGCACCTCCGAAGACCTTTGAAGACTCAGTTCAAAAGTCGCGAGGATGGACCCACCTCCAGCGGAATGACTTCACCCCAGTGGTCTTCTCCGGAGGTAGGTCCAGGGGGCCACTGTCGGTACCCTGGAAACCGTACACCCCTTGAGGTTACAAAGATATCAAGTAAAAGTCACCCACTTGATTTGAAGACCTTCAGAGGCCCACATGTCAGATATAACCGGACCTGCTTCTCCAACATGGTTAATCCCAGGGTCGCCACGTGTACTATCAAACCGGAGCTACCGCCTACAAGGGGGAAGCTCCGGGCCATGTACCGAAATGGCACCTCCGGACTTAACCCCAGACCGAGAGAAGCTTCGGACCTGACACGTGTCAGGTAGCTCCAGAGCTTCCTGTTTCCCACAGTATGCTCCGGAGCTGCCACGTGTCCACCCGTCGGAGCTTCAGCCTCTAACCTCCGGAAGACTTCATAACGGCTCCGGATCTTCAAAGGGGAATCAAGGACTTCAAGACCCGATTAAGTGTCATTAATACCATATTAATGACACACAGTTGGATGACCTTAATCACCAGTAACGGTGCTATCAAAGCCCATTACCCGATCATTAAGGGCAATTAAACCTGTTGAATGAATATCAAATACTAGTAACCGCCGGGGCCACATGTCGGGCCAGGCTAACTTGTAACGGCCTGCCCTTGTACTATAAAAGGACAGGCCGACTACGGACTCGGGGGGTTGAGTGACGCAACGTACGCGCCATAGACGCTCAACACAAGCTCATACAGCTAATACAACACCAACACACCCGTAGGGTAGGGTATTACGCTCAGGCGGCCCGAACCACATAAACTCCTGTGTCTCCTGCATCATTTACTATTCACCTTCTCGAATCTCCGCGCGCCCACACCGAACATCAAACTCCTCTAACACTTCAGTAGTGTCGGGAGATCTGCCGGTTCCAAACCACCGACAAAATGGATGTTAAAAGTGCTTTTCTTAATGGCTACATAGATGAGGAGGTTTATGTGAAACAACCACAGGGTTTTGAAAATCCAGATTTTCCTAATCATGTTTACAAACTGTCCAAAGCCTTATACGGTCTCAAACAAGCCCCTAGAGCATGGTATGATAGGTTAAAAACATTCTTACTTGAAAAGGGGTTTACCATGGGCAAGGTTGATAAAACTCTTTTTGTGCTTAAACATGGCAATGACTCATTATTCGTTCAAGTGTATGTGGATGATATTATCTTTGGTTGTGCTTCTCATGATCTTGTGTCCAAGTTTTCAGCAATGATGAGTTCCGAATTTGAAATGAGTATGATGGGTGAACTCACTTACTTTTTGGGGCTACAAATCAAGCAAACCAAGGAGGGTACCTTTGTGCATCAGACAAAGTATACAAAAGACCTCCTAAGGCGCTTCAACATGGACAAAAGCAAGCCTCTTCGGACACCAATGGGAACAGCAACAACACTTGAACTTGATGAAGATGGTGAACCAGTGGATCAAAAAGAATATAGAAGCATGATCAGATCACTTTTGTACCTCACGGCATCAAGACCAGACATACAATTCAGCGTATGTCTTTGTGCACGGTTTCAAGCCTCCCCACGTGCTTCACTTCGTCAAGCCGTCAAAAGGATTCTCAGGTACTTACATGGAACTCAAGAATTTAGCATTTTTCTTCCTTCTTCCTCAACCGTTACTTTGAAAGCTTTTTCGGATGCTGATTTTGGGGGTTGTAGGATTGATAGGAAAAGTACTTCCGGTGCTTGTCATTTTCTTGGTAATTCACTTGTTGCTTGGTCCTCTAGAAAACAAAATTCAGTTGCACAATCCACAGCCGAATCTGAATATGTAGCTGCTGCTAGTGCTTGCTCACAAATCCTTTGGATTGTTCTAACACTTAAGGACTATGGAGTTGATCTAGATAGTGTTCCACTTTTTTGTGATAACACTAGTGCCATTTGCATTGCTAAAAACCCCGTGCAACATTCTAGAACTAAGAGCATTGACATTAGGTATCACTTTCTCCGTGATAATGTTGAAAAAGGAAACATTGTGCTTCACCATGTAGATACCGAACAACAATTGGCCGACATTTTTACAAAACCTTTGGATTTCACTCGTTTTTGTTACATTCGTAGTGAAATAGGGGTTATGCATCCTCATGGCTTAAATTGAGGGGAAGTTTTGAAACTTGGGAAGTCTATGTGTGAATCTGAAATTAAAATAATATGAGCATAGTATTTCATACATATATGACTTTGTGATTCCTTTTACATGCTGAAAGTTCTTACTACATTACTCGTGTTATACATTTTGTAGTTTTTGCCATGTCTAGTAGTTGGAATAATTACTTACACTAAAACTGGTCATGGTCGAACTTTCTTGCTGTTTTGAACTTGTTACATGTTCACAAGTGCTTTTAATCATTAAGAATTAATCAAGTAATCAACTCACATGTTGAGTTTTTATGAACAAATATAAATTGAGAAAAGATCAAGAGAATATGCATGCATCGCACTTCTTCTTTTGAGATGGCTTATCATTGCACTTAGATATGAACTTGGAAGAAGTTGTGTATGACTAAAACCATGTCCTTAAGCTTCTGATTGTCAAATGACATAGGCTTGGCTTGGTTGGTTAGAATAAGGCAGATGCGCATATAATCTCTTGCAAATATCATATGATCTAAATTTATGATTTGAAAAATAATAAAATGCAGCAACTAGTGTCATGCTTTCAGGTTTTGAAATAGTTAAGTTTGTGAGATCATGACTTGCTTAAATTGAAAATTACATTTGATCTCTAGCATGGCTTACACTACTTTATGTATCTCATTGATGTGATAATGTAAGGTACCTGATTGTATGACTTGGATGAGCTTTGTTTATATGTATATGTTATAATATGCTCATAACAACTAAAGTTGGAGAGATAATTTGTTTATATGCTCATGACATGATGAATACATTGTCAAAGGGGGAGAGATAAGCATGAAGAGAAAGAGAATATGTGCATAATGAGAGATAATAAAGGGGGAGAGATAATATGGGATAATTTTTGGATTTTCTTCTCATTTTACTTTTGATTTACAAAGGGGGAGAAATTGCCTTCAAAACTTTTATGTGAATAAGCCAATGTTCGGATTTTAAATGGTGTTGCCAATGCATTCATCAAGGCGGAGATTGTAAGACCTATGTGTGTTGAATACATTGGCTTGTAGTGAATACACTTGCTTTGACGATAAAAGTTTTGAATATCACCAAAACACCTTTTTATTAAGGTCCTGCTAGTTTTGTAAGCTCCGGCGGGAGCTTGGTTGTATTAGTTTTGGTAAGCTCCGGCGCTAGGTTCTACTAGCTTTTGTTAGCTCCAGCTCAAGGTCTGGGTTGCTCTGGCAAGGTCCGGAACTTGAGCGCAATGCTTTTGTTTTTCATTTGCAATGTTTCATACTTGCTATACATCTCTGGAAAGATTGCTTAGTATTCATTTGCTAAGTATTTGGTGCGTTTTGGTTGATATGGATGATATCGTGTTACTGTGGTTTTGCAACATGCTTATGTGAGGTTCTCACGTAAGGTGTTGTGTTTGAAACTAACTTGAGTCAAGTCGAGGACTTGGGCTCGTATGGATTGGTTGTTTATTCATGTGCAGGTGTTGCTTGATTTCAAGACATGGCTGGTGACGGGGTCCATTGAACTAGTCTTAGGGAGAAGATGAGGTTCAACAACCAAGTTCGGGAGGAATTGTGGTTGAGTTGATCGGATGGTTGCGCAGCATGTTTGAATCAGGAACAATGCATATGAAAGTATCGTGGACGTCATTGGAAGATGTTTGCATGTGTGCAAGGAGTGCATGGACGTGGCTACATGGTTCTGAGACGTGATGAAGAGATGTGGACGTAAAGAGTTGGTCGGAAAGGTCCAACCGACTAGGTTATGGACTCAGGCTGCGGCTGAGTCGGGTTTGACTCAAATATGGAAAGATTTGAGTTGGTTATGATAGGTTTCGTGTGGGTCACGAATTTGAGTTGTTTAGGAATGTGGGATACGTTCCTAAGGTGTTTGGAAGTCTTAAGATTGCTTCTATCTGCATATAGAAGAATCCTAAGCAGTTATGGAAAGTTACGATTCGTGAACAGAGTAGGATTAGGTTCCTGATTTGAGTTGAGTTGGCTTTCGAGCTGGTTATATAAGCAAGGGAGCCCAGAGCTCGTGGTGCACGACTTTGGGGCTGTTCCTCTTGTGTTTTATTGAATAAAATTCGTAGTTTGAAGGAACTTTTGTGCCTTGTTCGTCCGACTTGTTCCAGACAAGTTTTATTCGTCGAGTTTCTGGACAGCACTACCTTTCGTCGGTGGTTTTATCATAACTCGAGTTTTACATATCCAATTGACGTGATTCTTTTTGGGTTGGCTTGACAACTTGATTATCTATCATCTGTAAAAATTTCACGGTCATTGGATTTGTGGTCTATGATCTACACGAGTTTCTTTGCAGTGTTCCAGAACTGTTTTTTCTCGAGTAGGGCAGATTGACCTTTGTTTAATCTTTTGATCATAACTTGAGTTTTTCCCGACGGTTTTGAGTGATTCTTGTTGTGTTGTCTTTGTGACTTTATTCTATCTGATATCTATCACTTTTGTCACGGTGAAACACGTTTAGATTAGTCTCACACACGATTTCTTTAACAGATCGTTTTTCTGCCGAAGGGGTTGGGGTTTAATTGTTTCCGCTACGTAAGATTTTTAAATCTACCATTCACCCCCCCCCCCTTTGGTAGCTTTTCACGTGCTCTTCGATCGTACAGTTTGCCTCCACCATGGGGTGGATAGTTGGGTCTCCATCCAACACTCGTGTCATGGGTTGGCTCACCAATCCATTACCACATTCATGCTGGAGCCAAAGGAGTCCTATTCTCATTCATCATGGATGAGAAGAAGGTCTCCACTCAAGGGGTGGATTGAAGAATGCTCGAGTTCCCATAGCTTGTCATGCACACCACTTCACAAGGTGGATATGCTAGTTATGGAATTACACCTCCCATTGAAGTGTCATGAATATCCAAGTCGTTGGAGATTTGTTTGGATAATCCAAGTCGTGGATATTCACATGATTTGTGAAAATCCATGTCATCATGGGACGTGTGGGAATTATTTCCCTAAGACCCATGAGGACCTTTTTCAAACAAAAACTCCAATGGCTACCATTCACAAGGAGGTCAAGGGTGGAATTAACATCACCCTTGTATTCAAGGAGGCTATGGCTTTCCAAGGGATTTGAGTTCAACTAGCCTACCTTGAAGTATCTTGGCCAAGCAGAAATCAAGACAACATTCACATGAAAATTTTGGCCAAGGACAAGAACTTAAGGAGCATTCAATGTCCAAGATATCCCACATCACTTGTTGGGATTCCCACACTTCGACCAAACCCATTCAACCTAGGGCAAGTGACATTGTGGATGATGCATTTCTTGTTTGATTGTGGAGTCCACATGTCATGATGCTCAAGGAAGCCATTGATCCATGATCAAGGTATGGGTCGATTCAATGGAATATCAATATAGTCAGAGTGGCACCCCTAAGAAGGACAAAGCCTCACCATGTTCATGAAGGAATACATTCAAGAGGGAGAACCCGTCACTACAACAACATGTCTATATCAATACAACGGGGAGAGGCTAGGGCCACCATGTGGCCCACATGTCCAAATGACAGCCAAATGAGTTTGGCATGTCAAAACAGAGGAAATCGTCCACATCTTCAACTCCGGGATTGGATAACAAATCATCGCGCTGAACAGAACCGAGGTAAGTCCTACTCATCGGACTTAACCAATTCAGTGAGTCCTTGCTAATAGGTTAATTGATAGTTATCTCATATTTGTTTTCCAAATTGCATCAACCCTTGCATTTGCATGTTTGAAATTCCACACTTGCATGTTGAAAAGTAAAATTTCCAACCATCATAAAACTAAAAATTTGAATTAGGGGAGAAATAATTGGATATGAACTACGTGCATGACCACTTGAATTTATCTTCCTAGTTCAAAACAAAAAGATTTTCTTTGACCCTCATTGCATTTACAAGTTATTTCAAGTTGGGCAAGACAATTTGAAAATTGGGTTCAATTTTCTTTTGGCTAACGTAACCCGTTTTTGAGTTGTTTTGTGTGTTCTTGATTAAAGTGCAGCTAGGTCAAAATTGTGAAGAGGTGGTTTGGCAAGAAAGTGGAAGGTTTCATCAAGCTCAAGTCACCATTGGGAGGATTTGAGAACACTTCTCTCCTTCAAACTCATTTTGAGTTTGAGGGAGAGAAATGTTCAAGAGGATGACCCAATGGAGGAGCCAGAACCAAATCCATTGCCAAATCCAATCTCAACTTGGCATTTGACATCAACCATCAAGCCTATGTCGAAAATCAAGGTTGTGAGTTTCTCACACAAAGACCTTCATCACCAACTGCTCTTCAAATGAGGTATGAGTTTAGAATTTTTCATTGTTTGGTGTGCCATAGAATTGAATGTATTTGCTTGCATTTTTGAGGAAGGTTGACACTTCCTCATCATTCAATTCTCAAGCATCCTCACAAGAGTAAGCGTGGGTATTGACTTTTGGATCTCCAAAAGGAAATCCCACCTTACTTGGAAAAATCTCAAACAAGTATCTAGAATCCTTTAAGAATTGTTTTGTAAACTTAGTCATTTTTGTTGAGGTTTAGAAAACAAAACTTTTGGGCATGACTTAATTGGTGAATTGGCATATAGAAACTTGGGCATAGTGACAGCCATAATTTTTAATTGAGCTTCATGCGTAGATGGTGTCACTAGATTTAAAACTCCTAGGAATAAGTGATATCCTTGCTCTGAAATTGAATTGCATTTTTAGGAGGTGTCACTAAATTTCAAATTCCTAGTGAGGTTCAGGAGGATACAATTGAGAATATTGTTTGTCATGGTCTAAATGATAAAAATTTGCTCTTGAAAGCTAAGATGGTTAGAAACTTTAAAAGGTGTAGGGATCCATATAGTATATTTCTATCACATGCATTGCTATGAGTAGGACCTTTAGAAATATGCAACATGAATTATCCATAAAGCTCTACTGTTATCAATGAATAACACATTAATCATGGATACACTTGACATGGGAACCAATGCATCTTTGATTTTGTTCTTCCCCGTATGTACAAATGAAAGTTCGGTTACCTAACCCGAACGTTCATTTGTACAAGTATCGGGAGCTAACCGTCCCTCTCTATTCAAGAGAGGAAGTTTGCAGGGGTAATATTACTATACAGACATTCAAGAAGCTTATTGTTGGTATCCCTAGAGGATCCCATTTCAACATCTCTTGGCCAAGGAGTAAATGAGGATGGTTGCTACCTATCGGAAATTATGTCCGAAGGTCAATCATAACTATACGAGACTAGAGATCTGAAATGGAAGCCCTCCATGAGCAACCAATGAGCTGCCACAAATGGGTGAGAGCATTATGCTCTCAACTATTTTAAGCACTCATTCAAGCTCAAGGTATTTGCCACCATCATTGGGTACAAGTTATTCCTATGTGGCTAAGATTTATGATGTACCATGACCAAGGAATGCCAAGATCACACCCAATTTATAATGGGTGCAAATTGTTCCTATGTGGCTAGAAGGTAAGTCATGCCTTAGCCAAGGAACAACAGATCACACTCAAGCCATGTTGAGTGCATGTCATTCCTTTGTGGTTCTAGGTATGTTGTACCTTACCCAAGGAACAACTGATCATACCCAATGCATGTTGGGCCATGTCAATCCCTTATGGCAAAAAGATATGATACACCTTAGCCAAAGAATGACGAACATACTCAATGTATGTTGAGTGCACGTCATTCCTTTGGATCTAAAGTTTATCATTATCCTAGCCAAGGAATGACAAATCACACCCAACACATGGAGACCCTGATGTGCAGACGATCAACATCGGAAACACTATATTCAACCACACTCATGGTGTCCATGGGATGCAACACAATAATCAACACTCAAACCTCCATTGTCCAATCCATGCTGCAACAAGGATAGGCCAACTCATGGCCTACCTCCGTCGTTAGGGTTTCAACACCTATCACGGACCTTGATCAAGAATAAGCTTGGGGGAGGACCCCCACTTGAGGTAACCTGTATCACACCCACTACATTTTTATTTCAAATCATCCATTGCATATTTATTTTCCATCCACCCATCATCCACCTTGCATTTAATATATATATATATATATATATATATATATATGTTAGATTTGCTTTCATCAAATAAAGATGTGCGGTAAGAATGATTTAGAATTCACATAGATGAAATGATGAATAGTTGCTCTGTTTTATTTTCTTAAGTCTCTAGTTTACAACTTGTTACTCTCTGAATATTGCTTTCATTGGTTTGAAATACTTTTACCTTAATTTGGACGTAGTGGGTAGCAAAAGCTAAATCTAATTCTAGGTTGTTGCAAGATTAGAATTAGCAATAGGGCTGCTAGCCCTAGTTTGAAAGTAAAACTTAGATTTCCGGAGAAATTCTAAAAAGATTTAGGTTTCCCTCAATTGATTGGAAATACCTACCAAAGCCATATGATGTTCATACATAGACAAAACCTTATGCATATGCTATTTGCTTTCACATTGAGCCTAGTCAAACTAGTATAGACCTATGTGAGAAATCATTCAACTCTTTTTGGATTCAAGACTTCACTTGCACATGCTATACTTCTACACTAGATGTAAGCAAAACGTCCATCATATCCACCATACCAAAACAAAAAGAGAAACTCCATGTTATTCATGTTTAGCACTCTCTTCAAAATTCATTGCAAAGAAAGGGAGTAGAAGACATGGCTATAAAAA